>OV049858.1:4457500-6857500 GCA_920104075.1 Melanargia galathea
AGCGAAGAAGTGCTATATCAATATGTGTGTGTGTGTGCTCGGGCTGCTAGTATTTTTCGCAAGACATATAACACACTATGTTAGATAGATAGATATATAACGATAAATTCGAAAATAATAGGTAATCGTTAACTAAGCTTACATCGTTAACTGGGGTGGAAAATTATTACTAGTGTCCTCGAAGAGCATTAAACGTTAACTGGCTGTGACGCTGAGATAGTAATTAATGGGCTGAGCAATCGTAAAACCCAGTGTACAGATGCTGTTCGGAGGCTCCAGTTTCGAGTTAAAGTTGTCTGTGCGCTAATCCGCGCGTTTTGAAAATGGGATGGAACCTTGTCGAATTGAAAATGACAGTTTTTTTAAAAAAATTGGTTGTTTGTAAAGTCGGTTTACGGACGATAATTTTACGTGATAAACAAAGATAGATGTGTCACAAGCCGAACGCTTAGTTCCGCGCTACGTACTATGTTCCGCGCTACGTGCTACGTGCTACGCGCTACGTTCCGCGGTACGGGATAATGAGTCATGCTTTTTTGAGCATGTAGCCGGCGTTCATTGATTTATAAGACGTTATAACGTCAAAAAAATTGATTGTCTGTAAAGTCGGTTTACAGACGATAATTATAAGTGATAACGTCTTAAGAAAACAAAGGGAGATAATATATGCGTCACAAGCCGAACGCTTAGTTCCGCGCTACGTGCTACTTTCCACGTGCTACGTGCTACGCGGTACGTTCCGCGGTACGGGATAATGAGTCATGTTTTTTGAGCATGTAGCCGGCGTTCATTGATTTATATGACGTTATAACGTCAAAAAAATTGATTGTCTGTAAAGTCGGTTTACAGACGATAATTATAAGTGATAACGTCTTAAGAAAACAAAGGGAGATAATATATGCGTCACAAGCCGAACGCTTAGTTCCGCGCTTCGTGCTACTTTCCGCGCTACGTGCTACGCGCTACGTTCCGCGGTACGTGGCAATGAGTCATGCTTTTATGTAGCCGGCGTTCGATTTATAAGACACAATAATCACTTAAAAAAATTTACCGTGCAGAAAAATATTTCCCTTTAGAGCAACTTCGGGGGTTCGAACGTCGAAATTGAGTTCTAGAGCAAAATAAGTGTTAGCAAAGAAGTTTTAAATAATTATGCATGTAATGGTGATTTCATAGAATTCAAACACACTTGCGTACAAATATGCGTTTAAAAAAAAATTAATATACTTAGGCGCTTTGCATAAAGTTTTTAAACATCTCTATTGATGTTATTTCGACAAAGTTTTAAGTTAAGTACCTGGAATCTGTTGTGTGCGTCTCTAAATCAACGGTCAGCAATTCCAAATTATCTTCATCGGACACCCTAATCCACGAAACCTGCAATAAAAAATTGATGTTATCTATGAGCAGCAATATATTAGTATAGTTGCCCGTCAATCAGCTTTAGAACAGCGTGGCGGGTCTAAGCTCTAAAATCCCTCTCTCCTATGAGAGAGGAGGCCTGTGCTCAGCAGTGGGACGTTAAAAGGCTGTAGTGGTGGTGGTGGAATGTATTAGTTACATGTACACAGGCCGCAATACTATAACCCCCGGCACGTAAGTCAAGCGGTGACCTTTAAGTGCGCGCAGCGTCGTACGAGTGAGCGGGACACAATACGATTGGAGAGCCAATCAGCGCTTACGAGAGATCCGCGAGAGCTAATCAGTGCTTACGAACGATCCCCACGCCCTCCCCGCGACCCCCTCACACCCCGAGATACCTCATTTTCGACTTCTGCGCATTGAAGGTTACCGCTCGACTTATTTGCCGTGACATGTAGGTACGCGTCGCTAGGGGTGCTAGCCAGGTAACCTCCAAGTGTGCCTGGGTGCTGCTGGTCCTCTTGGATACGTCCGAGTGGAAGAGCAGTATTCGGGCCGGTGCGCCCCGGTAACATGGTTAATAATTTCCATTTCCAAAGCCATGGCCAATGACCTGGCGGAGGGAGGTTTCTCCGCGTGTCCCTCTGATTAGCAGAGGGCACTGCGGATGAAACTGGAGGTGAGACACCCCGGGGCGGGGGGCAGCGATGCCCATCGCGGGAGGAAGAAAACCTCGTTAAAAAACTACGGGAGGGCGCGAGCCTCTGGAGGGACAGCCCAGAGGCGAGCGGGAGCCCCAGCTGGGGCGGCTGCCGGACACCTGGGATGCATACTTTGGGTTCCCCAGGCGTCCACCACAGACAGCATGAGGGTCATGCCGTGGTGGTTTTAGTGGGTATACCCGGTTGGAGTCCCACATAACCTTCGTTCTGCCGCATTCGGCCGCAGAACGGGGGTACCTATAAAAGGTTTCCACCACGTCAAAAAAAAAAAAAAAAAAAGGTACGCGTCGCTAGTCTGGCGCAATACGTCACGAGCAAAAATCGCTCAACGCGGCCAAAGAAGTTTTCAGTTCAAAAAACATGCTCTCCAAGGCATGGAAGTTCAAATTCAGACCACTAAAGTCGGTCACCCGTGTAGTCGAATCTTAGTGTATGCAATTGAAAACCGGCCAAGTGCGAGTCAGGCCTCGCTCTTTTAGGGTTTCATACATAATCATGAACAACATAATATTTTGGGTATAAGAAATATTTCATTTCCGAAATAGACATCGCAACAAACCGTGAAAGAAAAACCCAAAAATTGTTCGTTTGCTTCGGCTCCTTTTTCATGCATGGAAGCCCCCCTGAAGAACAATTTCATTCAATTTCTAATTCAATATTTGATTTTGGGTACACCAAATACCAAAATTATCGATCTGTGATCTGTGAACGGCGGACAGACGGACAGACAGAAAGCAGAGTGACATTAATAGGGCTCCGTTTTTACCCTTTGGGTACGAAACCCTAAAAATATGATGGTCTTTGTATACTACGTGTAGGTATGTCAATAGCTCACCGTTTTATCTCGCAAAGATGTAACCCGGCAGTCGAACAATACCGTAGCGCCCGTGTCGGCGTTGACCAGAGTGTCCGAAGTCATATCGCCGTCGAATGACGGAGCTTTGAATCTGTAACAATGGAAACATACCTATATAATATGTCAAGATAATAAAAACCAGGATCAGGATTTCAGGTCTATTGTGACTCTTTTAATACGGCGAGCGGCTCGTATGTGCAGGCCCTTATGCAGCCCATTCATTGGACGCGCCGCGAGCCGCACTCGAGCCGTCGACAAATCCGTCTTCGCCCACACACTACGCGAGCTCGCCACTTGGCGCTAGTCACTTGTGAATTGTGGCGAGCCCCGCACGTATCTTTGCTGCTTGCTAACACCGCGTGCGTACCGTTCCGCGCGAACGTATGTCAATAGTCGTAAAGTTAATTCAGTGTGCGCCGGGCCTAGAGGTCTTGGAAGAATCTACCGAGTGGCCGGGCGCGGCGCGGGTGCGGCTCGCCGCTAACGTCGCGTCGCCGCGGACATATCTACGAGACTTATGATGAACCACGAACCCTATCATTCACACGAAGATTGGCTCGCGGCCTTGTCGCCAGCGACAAATCTTGCGGATTGGTGCACCCGTGAATGGTAGGCCTTAGTTTAACGAGCTGTAGGTATTATTGGTAGACGAGGAAGGCATAGAGTCGTTTCCGCTGATTAAGTCCTAACGTTAACTCAAGTCAGAAAATAGATGGGTAGGTGGCCAACATGGGAGGTCTGAATTAGACTTATCGTTAAGCCATCTATCCCGGTTATTGTCGCTGACACTTGAAATAATCGTTTAAAACGAAAAACCCGTACTCTTCCGTCAAGTCCCGAAATCCCACATTATCGACCCAGGAAAATCACTACCACCCTTTATTTATTTATTATCAAAAAAAAAAAACAGTAATACCTAACTAATGGAACATAGTATTATTATGAACATACCTATGGTTATAAGATGACAAACCACCCCATTACGCCTAGCAGGTAAGGTCGAATAATATTGTATTTCCAGGTAAAGCGTGAGACGTGTTAATTTAAATTCCAGTAATGCCACACTTTAAACATTAGCCGCGCGCTAAAACAAACGGGCAAATGTTTGGAAAACGCCCCCGTAATGGCCGACTCCGCGATTAGCTGTCACGCGACGCGGTAATTAAAAGTTACTGCGTCCGTTTCACCAGTGTGACGGACCTTAACGTATGGTTTATATTTTCTTCACTATCAGAAATAGGATTAGTATGATAAAATCTAAAAGGGCCTGTTCTTCTGATAAGTGTCGGACAGCTTATTCATAACTTTTGTCTTTGTCATTTGACATAAAGTAAGAAAGTGTTAACTTACGTTTAGGCTATCCAATACTTATCGGAAGGTGGTGAAACAGGATCTAATAGTGCTAATTTGATTGTACACAATCTCTAAACTAAACTAAATTGACGGTGCATCGGAGAGCGCGAAAAGTCGTCTGTACTGCGCCTAATCTCTAAAAGGTAAAGATAAAGCCTACCATCACGGGCGAACCAATCTGCGAGATTTGTCGCTGGCGACAAGACCGCGGACCAATCTTCGTGTGAATGGTAGGGTTCGCGGTTCGTCATGAGCCTCGCGGATTTGTCGTGCTCGCGTAGTGTGAGTGCGATGACGGATTTGTCGACGGCTCGGGTGCGGCTCGCGGCTCGTCTAATGAATGGGGTACTTTAGAAAATATTTTTTTCGTACACAACCGTGAACTGAATATAAATTATGTCCTGCGTAGTTATCTAAAGATTGGTAGCCGAAGTTGAAATTCGATCACCTTTACTCTTAGGGTTATAGATGAATTGAGGTCCTGAGGCAAATGCTGTCAAGTGCGTTCTCTCTTTCTCTATCTGTTGGGGATCATGACTCCATTCCATTAATGAATTAATCATGGTAGCGTTTTCGGATAGTAACGAGATAGATATATACATTAATGCAAACAAAAAACTAGTACAGTTTCGAGATTTAAAAAAAAAATATGCATGCGCAGGTCAACGTTGCTTAATCAATGCAATCAACACATGCATGGTCGCAAATAGGACACACGACCCTCAAATACATTCACTAACCCGTAATTCCTACAGCAACGTAGGTAATAATTGTTGATTATATCAGCTTCATAATGCATCATTAAGTTGCAGAGCGCTTAGTTAATCTCATAACTATAAATCTTCTATTATCAGAACACAGTAGATCCCACGTTCCAAGTTGCGGGATTTTTTCTACACAAAAGTGCATTCCATATTACCCAATCCCACCACCATCACCTACTACAGTTTTTTAACGTCCCACTACTGGGCACAGGCTTCTTCTCTCATAGAAGAGAGCGATTTAGAGCTTAGACATATCACATTAATATTATAAAGGCAAAAGTTTGTGTGTGTTTGTGTGTGTGTTTGTTATTCATTAACGCCGCAACTACTGAACCAATTTGGCTGAAATTTTGAATGGAAATATACCCTGACTTAACTACAGCATTCGCTACTTTTTATCCTGGAAAAACCCACAGTTCCCACAGGATTTTGAAAAAACCGAAATCTATCGCTACAGCTATAGGTAGATTACTTTAGCAAACTTCCTTCAAAGTAGTTGTAAAGGATGGAAAAAGGAGCAGAAACGGGAACCGGAAATCCACGATTCCCTCGGGATTTGTGAAAAACCGGAATTCAGAAGCTAGTATTACATAAAGACATTCAAGCGCTTTGTATGATCGTCGCTAGTTAGTCTTGCTACGAAATATCGTCAGAAACTTGTGAATTACAAAGAAGGCCCTAATTTGCTACACTTTCAGCCGTAAAGGCATGAGAAAATTACCCGCGGGGGTCTGCCAACACTGCGCTTCCCAGTGCGAGGTCGTCATTCCAGCACCTAGGGACCCCGACGCGACGTCTCACAGTTCTTCAAACTATGTATTTGCCCTGTCCATTACCACTTCAGCTTCGCAACTTGTTGCGCTATATTGATGACACTGGTTCTTTTACTGGCCTCAGTTTTGACTGATTACGTAGAAAACTCCGAACGTAGCTCTCTCCGTCGCTTGTGACTTTGAGCTTTCTTATGACGCCCGTAGTTACCACGTCTCGCAGCCGTATGTGTCAGAATGTTTTAACGGTGAAGGAAACATCGTGAGGAAACCTGCATGCCTGAGAGTTCTCCATAATATTTTTAAATGCATGTGAAATCTATCAATTGGCCAGCGTGGTGGAATACGGCCCTTCTCATTATGAGAAGAGACCCGTGCCAAGTGGGCGCTGTAAGGGATTTATAAATAATAATTTACGTCAGATTAATCTTACTCACGCAAGATGAAATTCTAAGTATAGTCTGATTTTTAATTCGGTAGAATTCTGACAGTTGTCATTTAAAAATAGAAAGAGTTATTTGTATGAAAAACAGGGTTACCACCTGAAGTTAGATTTTACCCCAAACTAATGTACCTGGAGTATTAATTGTCGTATCTACATGAGGCAATTGATTTTTATTTATATGTAAGTTTTGGATTTATTGTCTTTTTTGTGGGAACTGTTTTACCTCTAGTAACATTAAGAAACGTCAGAATTCCACGGATTCAAAAATCAGAGTATAGTTAACATAGTAATCACTGATTATTATTATCTTTATAACGCATCATTAAGAGTGCTTAGTTAATCTCATTACGTCGCTGTGAATGATCGACTATATGATCATTCTAATGATCTAATTTGTGCTACAAAATATCGCTATGATCCTTATCATGAATCAGGACTTAACTTTATATTTTCAACGCTTGAGGAGCGATAATAAATAAGAAAAATAATACGCAGAAAGAAAACAATAACCAAAAACTAAAATTCAACTCAGTTCATGGATGGGTGGCCTTTGCAGTACCAACTGGATACAATTTAGCCGAGTTTTGCATTCCAATTCAGGGAACGACTGTGTGACATGTAAAATTCATAAGCATCAGAATGAGAAACAAAACAATATTTTCATTTAAAGAGAATGTCTCTTTCAGTGAAAGCATCCAGCCACACGGCTGAAATTATGATTTGAAATTGTTGAAGAAAAATTGAATTTTCATTCCGTTCCCTTTGCTTTGTGTTTGAATTTTTGTGTAAACGCGTTTTAAGACCGACCGGACCGACCATTTTGTGAGAATTCCCCCTTGAGCGCTCCCGAGCGCTCCCCATACAAACGATGTTCGATTGTTGTTTGAATATTAACCAATCAAACCCGATGAAATTTTATATGAAGTTCTGCGATTGAAAGCTTGTCACCAATTTTGTGTACGTTGCGTGTGATGCACGTCCACTGCATGTATTGTCAACATCATCGTTTATTCAAAAGTACTTGTAAAAGTTTATTTGAATAAAAAACTTTTCTGTTCTATTGTATTCTATTCTGTTCATTATTATTATCAACCCATTATCAATCCACTACAGAGCACGGATCTCTTTTCAGAATGAGAAGGTCACCACCGCTTCGGTCGTTTACCATCACGCTGGACAAGTATGGTTTGGCAGACTTTACACGCCATTGAGAACATTATGGAGAACTCTCAGGCATTTAGGTTGCCTCACGATGTTTTCCTTCATCGTAAAAGCAAGGTAATATTTAATTTCTTAAAACGCACATAACTCAGAATAGTTAGAGGTGCGTGCCGGGGATGGAAATCAGTCCCCACAACAGGGTGGCCAAAGTCTTTACCACTAGTCTACATACTAATCTATAATATAATAAAACTGTAACAGATCCAATTCTGTACATTGAAGATATTTTGAAAATTTTTATTGGAGGGCACTCTATAATCGATACTGAAGCCAAAACTGCAATTTTTTTCATTTTTGTCTGTCTGTCTGTCTGTCTGTCTGTCTGTCTGTATCTTGGCCGCGCATCACGCTGAAACTACTGAATGGATTCGAATGAAACTTGGTACGATCCTTGGGAGAGGGGAAGAAAGTTAAAACGTGTATTTAGCTCTAATTCAATAACGGGTACTTCGATTTAACTCATTCTTCTTTTGTTAGAAAGGTAGTACTTTAAGTATTGTCCCGTAAATATTTCAAGGTCATAGGTTTTTTAGTTCAGAAATGACAGGCATTTATTCGGTTCAAATAACTTGGGACCCGGATCTTTGAACGTACGGCTTATTTTAAACTGGTGTGCGTTTAAATTTATGTTTGTCGATCTGTCTATTTGTTCCAGCTAATTTCCGAAACGGCTGGATCGATTTTGATGTAACTTTCTGGTGATGTTATAAGGAGTAACTTAGGCTACATTTAGTTTAGGTACAAAAAAGGATTATGGGATCCAATCCGATTCTACATAAAAGCCTATATCCACGCAGACGAAGTCGCGGGGATCAGCTAGTAGTATAATATGTACAATGCGTAAATGTCTTCGTAAAACTAAACAAAACCCCTTTTAGAATGCATTTTCTTACGTAAAATTGATCAATTGATCAATTGAAGATTATATAAACGATAAAAAAGCATGGATTTAACTCGTTCCAGCAATGCGCGAGACGGCATTTCAATCATGTACTTATATAAATCGTTATATTGTTATTTTTAAAAAATGCGGACTCAAGAGCAACCGCCGAGTTTCTTACTGGTTCTTCTCGGTATTCCGAACCAGTGGTAGATTCAATTAACGATTCAAAAGTACTTGTAAAAGTTTATTTGAATTAAAACTTTTCTATTCTAAAAAAACTTTTCTATTCTATTCTATTGTTATGAAGACAGTCATAATTTGAAATATCATCAGCATAAGTATATCAATTACAGTTTAGAAACAATAAATAATTAACAAACTTGATAACGATGATAAAATACTCGCAGAGTTGAAAAGTTGAGGTCAAAGCCACCGAAGTTTCCTTCAATATTTGACGTGGTGTCTTCAGTAATGGACTTTAAACAATTTATAAAGAGCTCGAGAACTATTAAAACTTTTCCGGTCCGGACGTTAAAAGGACTATAAAATTTCAAAAGTGCCGTTTTAGCGTTTAAAATTGTCAATTTACGAACACAACGGGCCGAGAAAACGAGGGAAGCTGTCGAAACGTTTTAGTGGTTATAAATCACTGACTCGTTGGTCTAGTGGTTAGCATATTCGACCGCAGGTCACGAGGTCCCGAGTTCAATTCCCGGGCCAGGTAAATAATTGTTAGGTACATAGGGTTTTTCTGTCAAGAGATTCTCAGTGCCAGCCCGGAGTTGGAAGTTGGCGGTGTTTCACTTCCGTGCCTCGGAGAGCACATTAAGCAGTCGGTCCCGGTTATTATTATCTCTAATGTGGCAATAGTCGTTAGAGCTCGCCAACCCGCATTGGAGCAGCAGGGTCTAAGCTCTAAATCCCTCTCTTCTATAGGCCTGTGCCCAGCAGTGGGACATTAAAAGGCTGTAGTGGTGGACTGCATTGGGCCAACGTTCACTAAGCTGTTTAAGTAAATCTTTCGTTCTAAGAAAGTACGAAACATGTCATGATTATGTATTAGATATGGATTTTATTATTCCAATAACTCTGCTATGATTTTAACTCATTTACAATTTTCTGTATAGAGCGTTGCAAAAAAAAAAATATGTTAAGTTGCAGTCTAGTTTTCACAAACAACGATCCTTTGAAAACAATTTTGCATAAATAATGCTTTGAAAAACATTGGATACTGGGAAAACAAAACACAGGGCACTCAAGCTCAGCCAACAAATTTGTTAGAACAAATTATATTAAAACAATCTGAAAAGATAGACATTCTCATACAACAATTAGGTACCCTCATGGGACTCCTGACTACCCTAATAGCCCAATGTCAACAAATAAATCCTTAAAAATTGCCACATGGAACATAAACGGCTTATCTCCGAATAAGAATGAAGTTGAAGTCTTCATCAACTGTAACAAAATAGACATCCTTTTATTAACAGAGACTCACATGATGGACGGAAGGACAGTAAAATTTGAAGGATATAATGTATATTTCACTAACCATCCAGATGGAACGTCGCATGCAGGAGCCGCTATAATAATAAAAGAAAATATCAAACAACATGTACTTCCTAACTTTAGACATGAATATCTACAAGCCTCTATAGTTGCCATAGATGACTGGCAAGGAACTTTAAATGTTGCTGCAGTATATTGTCCTCCCCGACATAGAATCACTGACAACATGTTTAGTGAGTTCTTTCAAACACTTGGCATGAAATATATTGCTGGTGGCGACTGGAACGCAAAAAACACCACATGGGGCTCGAGATTGACTACCACTAGAGGGAGAGAATTAAAAAAGGCAGTTGACGAAAACCATCTTAGCGTTTTGTCTACCGGAGAACCAACTCATTGGCCAACTGATCGCAATAAAAACCCTGACCTTATTGACTTCTTTATCAGCAAAGGATTATCGGGCATCTACACCAAAGTAGAATCAAGTTTAGATGGATCATCCGACCACACACCAGTTATGTGTACTTTAAGCACTACGGTTATCCTGAAGGAACCACGAGACGCTCTATACAATATGAAGACAGACTGGGAAGCCTTTCGGGATTACATAGAGGACAGAACAAATCTACGTATGTCTCTTAAAACAGAAGATGAAGTAGAAAATGCTGTCTGGTACACAACTAACCTTATACAAGAAGCTGCATGGTTATCTACTCCCCACATTGAAGCTGCACCACAAATTCGGGACTACACAGTAGCAATCCGAAATAAGATAACTGAAAAGAGAAGCCTTAGAAGAAAATGGCACACAAGTAGAAACGCACATGATAAACGACTTCTCAACAAAGCTCAGAAAGAATTAAAAATGATGCTGCATGAAAATGAAAACGTAACTTTACAAGATCGGTTGAAAACTTTATCCCCCCACAAATCAGAAGATTATTCTCTCTTTAAAATTACTAGGACTCTTAAAAGATCAAAGGATCACGTGCCACCACTAAAGAAGGCTGATGGTAACTGGACTAGAAACCCTTCAGAAAAAGCAGAATTATTTGCCCAATTCCTGCAAGGCGTATTTAAACCTAATGACCCAGATGTCTCGCATCCCGAAGACGAAATTGATATGTTTCTCAAAAGTGATCACCAAATGTCGCTTCCAATGCGACCAGTAACCCCAAGAGAAGTTAGTAGACATATCAAGAATTTAAAGTTAAAAAAGGCTCCTGGTTATGACCTCATAACAGCTGAGGTTCTAAAAGAATTGCCTAGAAAAGAAATTGTACTGATTACTATAATTTTCAATGCAATATTACGATTACAGTACTTTCCTTCAATTTGGAAAGCTTCTATAATAAACTTAGTAGCTAAGCCAGGAAAGCCGCCGTCGGAAGTATCCTCATACAGGCCAATAAGTCTTCTCCCATTACTATCAAAATTGTTTGAGAAAGTAGTCCTACAGCGTCTTCTTCCAGTTCTAGAAGAACAAAAAGTAGTACCAGACCACCAATTTGGTTTTCGTGCCCACCATGGAACTACTGAGCAAATCCATCGAGTTGCACACACAATCCGCCAAGCATTAGAACGGAAAGAATATTGCTCAGCTGCATTCCTAGACATCCAACAAGCCTTTGACCGTGTCTGGCATAAAGGCTTACTTTATAAATTGAAACTCTGTATACCGAACACAGCATACATGCTTATGAAGTCTTATTTGTCTCAACGGATATTCCAGGCCAAGTGTGATGACAGCCTATCTACCTTCTATACCATTGAAGCAGGAGTGCCGCAAGGATCTGTATTGGGTCCCGTCTTGTACACCATCTACACTGCCGACTTACCCGTGTCAGAAGATGTGATCACAGCGACATATGCCGATGACACTGCTATACTTGCCTGTAACAACGACGCCTCCATTGCATCGCTTAAACTGCAAGAACATCTTAACAAAATAAGTTCCTGGCTAAAAAAATGGAAAATAAGAGCTAGTGCAGCGAAATCGAGCCATATAACCTTCACTTTGAAAAAAGGAGACTGCCCATCTGTCAAATTAGACGAGACCATCCTGCCTAGTAAAACATCTATTAAGTACCTAGGGATGCACCTGGATAGAAGGTTGACCTGGAGAGATCACATTAAGGCAAAAAGAGACCAGGCCAACTATAAGTTCCGAGAACTATACTGGCTGATAGGTAGACAGTCCTCATTAAGTTTTGAAAATAAGCTTCTCATTTACAAATGCATCATCAAACCAGTATGGACATACGGCATTCAGCTCTGGGGTTCAGCAAGCCACTCAAACATTGAGATACTCCAGCGCTTCCAGAACAATATCTTGAAGGTCTTATGCAACGCACCGTGGTTCACAAAAAATTCCGAAGTGCATGAATACACTGAAATCCCCACGGTAAAGGAGGAAATAGACAGGTCACTTGAGGCCTACAAACAGAGACTTGAGGGTCATAAAAACAGCTTAGCCATCCAACTTTTGGATGCCAGTAATAGCACGTTCCGCCTTAAGAGGACAAGATTGGCCAGCATATAGTACACTATTGTTGAAGGGATGTCACATCGCTGGATGTGCAAAGCCCAAATTGCGAACACCTCAAACCCCAAATCTGTTTATAGTCCAGGGACTGATCGCAGATAGAAGAGATAGAAGAAAAAAAAAAAAAAAAAAAAAAATTATTCCAATAACTCTGCTATGATTTTAACTCATTTACAATTTTCTGTATAGAGCGTTGCAAAAAAAAATATGTTAAGTTGCAGTCTAGTTTTCACAAACAACGATCCTTTGAAAACAATTTTGCATACGAAAATTATTATATTTCAGCTAGTTACAGAACTACGCTCGCTTTCCGAAGTTGTGCAAGACTTGTAGTTGGAATGCTCGGTAAGATTTGGTTTCAATGTAAATGTGTTTATATTATATATTTTTTTACCCGTCTGCGCGACGCAAAGGAGTGGTAATATTATGTTTATGAGTCTATGTATCTAGGAGTATGTATGTAGGTACATAATTATGTATATACTATAATATTATGTATGTGTGTATTATATGTATGTTTGTTCTTTTATTGCACTCTAGAGACCAAAGGCATAGGCCGATTTTGATAAGTGGCACGTCGGCAGTGGTTGAAATTTCAATGAAGTTCATACGAATTACTTTCCACGCAAGCGGATAAAGTGAGCTTTTCCACGCAGATTTTAAAGAATAAAGAAAGCCTTTCCGGGCCAGTGAGATGAAAATATATTTATTTTGTCTAAACAAAAATTATTTACTACGCAGTCGGGGTTTTTATTTTCTTACCAATATTATACTTAATAATATGTACATCTGCTTTGTTGCGAAAAAAATCGTCAAATTTTTGTACTCCCTTTCGGAGGGACCCAGTTCGATCCCCGGCACACATCTAACTTTTCGGAGTAAGGTATATATGTGCGTTAATATATATGCGTTTTAAGCAATTAAATGTCAACAAAGAAGGAAAACATCGTGAGAATGTAATTCTAATCATCTGTGTTCTAATATTGTAAATCCTTTTTCTATCATTCTATTCCTATATCCTCTTTGCAAAGTTATCTGATAAAATATTATATTGAAGGAGATTTGAACGACTTCGGACCGCAGCGAAAGTTTGTCATTGTTTCATCAATGTTATGAGCGAAGTTGGTTCTTGTTTTAAAATAGTTTATTTTCTTTTGTCCTTAGCTATAAAGTATTGTATGGTATTTTTAAACCAATATTGTGTAGAAAAAATAGTGTATATAAATATATAAAAAAAACTCTGCTTCAAAAATCTTTGCGATAATTCTTTGCCGCCTAATCATAATCGTCATCACGATTAGGTATGTAGGTATTGTATTGATTTCGTCTGTGTGGATTTCCGAGATAAAAAGTTCTCTACCTGCCTGAGAAAATCCCATCAAGATCGGTTCAGCTTTTCCTAAAATAAGTCCGTACGTTTGTACGTTTGTAGTCTATTTAGACTGATAAATAATTTAAGATACTGTTGTCCGCTTGTTAAGAGAGGTTTTACATAGTAGTTTTGTATGGCCAATTGAATAAATACTCTTTGGGTCATTCTTTTAAAAAAGAATCTGTCATGTCATTAAGTTTTTAGTTTTCGAAATAATAAAGAATTATTGATTTCTAGTTGGAATAAAAATGTGGTTTTAATTTGCTTAATAATACATTAGAAGATAAAAATATTCGCCTAAAAGGCATAACATAAAAATGGTCCTTCGAGCCGGATTTTATGTTTCTAATTTTATTATTATTAAAATCGTGTAACACCGCTGCATCCATCTATTCGAAAACACCATTCACCAAAATTCCAGTTTGTGCCAATTGATATGTAGAGCGGCTATTATGTAGAAGATACCTATGCCACTCGTTCAAAGCTCCAGTGAGTTAGTATGCTATGAACCCGGAGAAATAGCAGGTACTTCCAATTGAAAAATCGTTCATATTAAATTCCACTGCTACAGCCCATTTAAAGTTCTACAGCTGGGTACAATGCTGCTCTCATATAAGAGAGGAATTTAGAGCTTTGTTTTTATTCAACCACAAGTTGGGCCTTGACTGCGATCTTACCTGATGGTAAGTGACGATGCAATCTAAGGTGGAAGCGTTAACTTGGAAGAAGTAAGGCAGTTTTTTTTATTAAAGCCACACCCCTAATCGGTTTCTACGTGGCACCGTATAGGTACGCTAAATTGCTTGGCGGCACGGCTTTGCCGGTAGGGTTGTAATCAGCCACGGTTGAAGCCTCCAGACCAGAGACAATTTAAAAATTATAAAATTCAAACCCGGGTTTGAATTTTTTGAACTCCCGGGGAACCCGGGAGCTTCCACTTATAAGCCCACACAAGCCACAGCGCTGACCACTGCGCCAGGGAGGTCATCACTTACTTAATTTCAATTGAAAAATCGCTCATTTTAATTTTCAGTTCACCACTACAGCCTATTTAAAATCCTACTGCTGGGTACATGCCTCCGCCCATACAGAAGAAATTTAAAGGCATTCCACACTGCTTCCATTCCGGGTTTAGAATGGAATCAGAATGGAATGGCATTCCGGCATGTTCAATTCAAAACAAGCAAATTGTTTAAATGTAAAAAAGGATAGAAAAATAAATAAAGAGAGTTTAAAAATCGCTCGAATATATTGTGCTTATTTAAGTCTGGTCTGTCTGACTAAACATTTTTAGAACGAGTAAAAACAGGAGAACCAAAAATACTTAAACTTCTTGCCAACATTGAAACAATACGAGTATATTTTCAAGAATGCGAATTCTGCTGAGTTTCAGAAAGCAAAATTTCTTGTTCGGTAGCTAGTTGAAAATGTAATAGTTCCCAGAGAACTGTTTTCTATGCGTGTTGTCTTTGCAAACATACGTTCGTACTAAGTAAGTTCAAAGTTATATTCGCCGTAATGCTACACTGGAAAATGATTTAGAATTTAATAGTCTATACGACTGTGAATCTTAAAGCACTGAATCGGGATAATTGGGTTTTCAGTCAAGAAATTTTCAATAATCTCGAGTTTTTGAAGATTCTTTACCACTATGGAAAATAATATTATAATTGAATTTTAAATCCAATATTCGGTTTTCGGCTTCATTCTACATACAGTATCCATGTTTCAAGTTGTTTCAAGCCTACAGCTCATTCTGGAGCTAGAGATCTCTGACATACTGACAGCGAAGTGAGACCATTTTTACCCAACTACGGCAAAGCCAAAAGGAAGGGTTGTGATTCTAGCAGTCTATGTATGTTTGTATCCGATTTTTGTATGACATTATTTTTGTTCCACCGTAGCGCCTAAACTACTGGGCCGATTTTGATGAATAAGGAGTAAATTATTAATTCTTTGTTATGGTCCGGGTGACATAGGCTACATTTTATATACGAAAAAATCGAGAAGCGACGTCCGAGCGGCTAAACTAAAATATTAATTACTTTCGGATATACATAATAGAAGGCACCACTAGCTGCTTGCCCCGCGCTTTCTGCACACTAAATTATTATTTTATATTATATTAAATTACTAAGCGTTATAGTTTACGAACTTTATCTCTTGTGTTGTTTGGGTACGGAACCCTAAAAACTATTACATTATCCTCGGACATAGTGAAATAAAGAGGAATCTACACGGAATATACGATACAAACATCGGAACAAATTCCCACTAACAACAAAGGGACTATAAAATTGTTCACTGTTCAAGCGTGAAACGATCTGCCGTAAGCTCGTTCCGGACTATAATTAGTTTAGGTACTTCAGCACATCTAGATACCTACTTAAGTTGTACAAAATAATTTACAGGTTTACGTATTCATGTGTGCAAATATTTGTGTGACTGTAAACTATAATATAACTATAAAGTAACTCGGCTGGAGTTTAACAACAATATTTGAACTCCAAAATGATGTAAACTTGTAATAATATCAATAAATAATAATCAAACAAAATTGGTTAGACAACAGAAATGTTATGCAGTATATTTGAAACTATTCCAAGTGATCAGCGGATTGCTTTGGATAAACTTTTGGTATAGGAACATCAAATCAAACAACCTTTAAACTAACTAATAAAGCTTTACCACCAGAAATATGTGATAAGACCGCTTTTGCATGTGAAAGTGTAGTGCCTAAGCTTTCTTCAACTGAGCTCTTTCTGAAGTATTCTAATCTATCTATAATCTATCTATCTATATCTATCTATATTCTATATAATAATATAAAGTAGCTTGTCCTGACTGACTGACTGACTGATCATCAACGCACAGCCTAAACCACTGAAGCTAGAAACTTGAAATTTTCACAGTAGCTTCCTTTTATGACGTAAGCGCACACTAAGAAAGGATTATTGTGAATTCCATCCCTAAAGGGGTAAAATAGGGGATGAAAGTTTGTATGAAAGTCCGTCATTTTTTCAAGTTATTATTCATGAAAATTAGTATTTACATTTTTGGTTAAAAATAATGAATTACGTGTTTAAGGAATTTTGGAAATTCTTCCCACAAGTGGGTAAAATATGGGATGAAAGTTTGTATGAAAGTCCGTCTTTATTTTAAAGTTATATCAATGAAAATCGGTATTTGTACTGTCGGTTAAAAATAAAGAATTATTAAAAATAAACAAAAAATGTTAAGTATAATGTTCCGAGGGACCAATCAATTGCTCTGTTTAGACTTGTAGTGTAAAATCAAATCTAACAATATTAATTTAATACCAGGAATATGTTATGCGGAATATTAAAAACTATTTCAAGCGATCTGCCGATAGCTCTGTGTTGATATATAATTAATATTAAATAAAAAAAAATTGTTTCCAAGTACCAATCACTCTAAGTAAACTTGTAGTTGTTATAACATCAAATCAAACCATATCGGTGTGACACCTGCAGAAATACTGTAGCATGAAAACTATTCCAAGCGTTGGCTGGTCACTTGGAAATTGGAATAGTTTCAATTAATTGCTCGCTATCAACTTGTAGCTTGTAACTATATCAACCAATATTGGTTAGCCAACAGGAATATGCTATGTAGAATATTCAAGACGGAATTAGATGCTCAACCGCTGGTCTCAAGCATGTAAAACAGAGTGACATCACACGGAACAACGTTCTAGTCATAGAAATATATTATCGAGATAGAACGGCCTTGTGGGAGGAAAACGCGAGCCAAACTTGTGTACACTCGTACATAAGTTTTCAAAATCACATTATAAATATCAACTTTACATCAACTCGAAAGTTAAGTTTGAGTCGAGTCAGACCGCGGTCTATAGATCTCAGTCTCAGTACGCACCGTGATTTCAACGTAACTGATTTTGTTTTTGTGCACAAAAATAACCGTGAAAGTGTCTGAATTTTGCTATATTTCGACTTTCGAAACACAGAAATTCAGAAAAAATCGCAAAAAGGAGGTGTTTTCTATCACACGTACCTCAGCGTTTATTTTGACACGCTATTCTACTAGTCAAGCCCTTTCATTTGATACCCATATTAAGGGAGTTGTGAAAAAATATGTAATTCGCCATTTTGTAGCGGCGGCCATCTTGGATCGATTTTCATCAAACATAGCTAACAACACTCTCGACTAATTCACCTTTCAAACAAAAATCGTTTAATTCACCTTTCACGCACACACACAGACACGTCAAACTTATAACACCCCGTCGTTTTTGCGTCGGGGGTTAAAAAGTGGTGACCACCTACCTATCTACCCTATATTATTATGTCTGTGGTTCTAGTCGTACAAGTTAACAAGGGGTCTATAAACGCTGTTCGAGCGTGAACCGCTCTTGCGTAAGTTGCTTTGCTATAATTAAGTAGTTCGCTTCGGAACCTTGTACAGTCATTCCACGGCACTGGATTAGATCCCTGAGAGGCTTATATTTTTTCTCAATAAGCTTAAAATGGTACAGCCCCTCTGGAATAAGAATTTATCGATGATGAAACTAAAATACGCAATCTTCTTTACGTTAAAATATTTTCGTTAAATATCTTACGAGTGGGAGGTCCCGGCTTTAATTCCCGACACGTATAATTTATTTTCTAAATTGACTCTTGTCGGGGTTTGTATTTGAAGACATCGATTATGGGTATATTAGAATCAGAAAAAACTGCCATATCTCTTCCAGATTAGCCCGTTTCTTTCACAATTTTCACTGATATAATTTTAAAAATGACGGACTTTCATACAAACTTTCATCCCATATTTTTGGAAATTCTTTATTTTTTATTGAAAGCCCAAATACCAATTTTCATGGATATAACTTGAAAAATGACGGACTTTCATATAAACTTTTATCCCCTATTTAACCCCCTTAGGGGTGGAATTTGCAATAATCCTTTGTTAATGTGCGCCTACGTCAAAGGAAGCTATTGTGAAAATTTCAAGTTTCTAGCTTCAGTAGTTTCAGCTGTGCGTTGATAATCAGTCAGAACAAGCTACTTTATATTATTATAATTATAGATCATACCACCTTCAATAAGGTAGAATTGTATTTTGATGGAAATTTTAATTTTATGCACCTAGTTAAGTTAATAAACCACACTTTTTACTGATTTATTTAGTACAATAATAATTTGCTACAGGCAGATATAACATTCCGATTGCTTTACGATATTAAACAGTGTCCAAAAATTATTATAGAGACGAATTTCTATACCTACATATAATAAAATCGTAGAATTGCCGTATCTGTACATTGAAGATTTTTGCAAAATAATAACTGGGGGATGTTAGGGATAAGTAATAGAACGTAAAAAAGGTATTTTTGAAATTTTTGTCTGTTTGTCTGTTTGTCTGTTTATCTGTTTGTCTGTTTATCTGTTTGTCTGTTTGTCTGTATGTTTGTGCGCGCATCACGTAAAAACTACTGAATGGATTGAAATGAAACTCGGCATGATTTAAGTTCATACTATGGAGTAACATATACTTAGGATACTTTTTATCCCGAAATTGAGCACGGTTCCCTTGGGAGAGGGGATGAAAGGCAAAATGTGTAAATAGCTGTAATTCGTTAACGGGTGGTCCGATTTCATTCATTCTTTTTTTGTTAGAAACTAGATACTTTAAAGACTACTGGCTAATCTCTGAATGGCTGGACCGATTTTGATGGGACTTTCACTGGCGAATGTTTACATTTTGATGTACCTAAACATCCGCCAGTGAACTTTTTACAGTTTTTAGCAAGGTATAAGCTCAAAGGAGCTTAGAAAAACAAAATGATTCACACGGGATTATTAAAATCAATATCCACGCAAACGAAGTCGCGGGTATCCGCTCGTATAACATAAATCCTAGACATGTTTCAACAAGGTACAAACAAGTATAAATTGAAAAAAAAAAACCCCCGACATTCGCCATTTTGTAGCGGCAGCCATCTTGAATTTGCAATAGTGCTATTCTACTAGTCAAGCCCTTTCATTTGATACCCATATCAAGGGAGTTGTGAAAAAATATGTAATCCGCCATTTTGTAGCGGCGGCCATCTTGGACCGATTTTCATCAAACATAGCTAACAACACTCTAGACTAATTCACCTTTCAAACAAAAAAAACCGCATTCAAATCGGTTAACCCCTTTGTGCGCTACAGGGGTACAGACAGACACACACACACACACACACAGACACGTCAAACTTATAACACCCCGTCGTTTTTGCGTTGGGGGTTTTAAAACCAGGCCAACTAAAAGTCTAGTGCATCTCTGAGTAGTTTACTATCCTCTTACCGCAGCAGCCGCATCATGCATTCGCTTTTATATTATAAAGCACCGATTTTTTATACCAGCCGGCCTCGAGTCGAACTTCACTAGCATTTTCTTATTTTCTTTTCTATTTTCCTTTCAATAACAGTGTCTCTAGAACTGAAGTGTAGAACTTTAGTTTCTACGACAACTTACTAACTCTGATCATAACTGTCTCTATGGGCTAGTAGTTATTTGGCTGCATATCATGAGGTTTTATCCGTCTTTTAGTCTCCTTCGTGAAAAAACAATATTAGTTGGTCGTTTGCGCGGAAGGGTATGGCAGTACCTCTGCCACCACCACTACCACTACAGCCTTTTAACGTCCCACTGCTGGGCACAGGCCTCTTTTCTCATTGGAGAGAGGGATTTAGAGCTTAGACCCGCCACGCTGCTCCAATGCGGGTTGCGACTATTGTTACATGATAGTGATAATAACTGGGACCGACTGCTTCACATGCTCTCCGAGACACGGGGGTGAAACACCGCCAACTCCGGGCTGGCACTGAGAATTTCTTGACAGAAAAACCGCATACAGTAGGTACCTACCTAACAATTATTTGCCCGATCCGGGAATCGAAACCGGGACCTCGATGACCTGCAGTCGAATATGCTAACCACAAGACCAACGAGGTAGTTACACAGAGTTAATAGTCCACTGCATTGTCGTCAAAATAAAAACACTACGTATGTTACATACATCTACAGGAACCGCCCTTCCCCTACTCGGACATGGGATTGAGACACACATTGCAATTTGTACTATATTATTCATTCATTCATTAATTCATTCATTTCTTTATTTACATTCATGTTATGACAACATACTAAGCTACTGAAAAGCTAATTCGTCCGTCGTTTTACCTACTTATATAAGCATAAGTAAATAACAAAACTAAATTCATTTCCATAGACACACACACACACACGCGCGCGCACACACGCACACACACTTACACACACTAGTTAGTAGTTACTTACCTTAAAATATGTAATTCACTGTCCTTTTTTTTTGTATAGTTTATCAATTTTATAGCACAAATTACTGGGAAGAGACTGACCCCCATGTCATGGGTTTTCCTAGTTTGGGGGTCGAGGGTACTATTAAGAAATGTAATTTTAATTTTGTACTAAATAAAGATTTATTTATTTATTATTTATAATGCCCCGTCAGGGCATTGTACTTAAAACATTTTTCTTATACTAAATAGTTATTACGGTAATATTATTACGGTGAAGGAAAACATCGTGAGGAAACCTGCAAGCCTGAGAGTTCTCCGTAACGTTCTCAAAGGTGTGTGAAGTCTGCCAATCCGCTTGGCCAGCGTGGTAGACTATGGCCAAAACCCTTCTCACTCTGAGAGGAGACCTGTGTGCTTAGTCTAAATCGGATCACTCGAAAACGAACTCGAAAACTATTGATCGATTTCAGAGTAAAATAGACCTAAAATGGCTTGTATTAAGGTTTGAGTTCGCCAATACATTCAGCATTGTTCGAATGCTGAATGTATTGGCGAACTCAAACCTTAATACAAGCCACTTTAGGTCTATTTTATTTACTCTGAAATCGATCAATAGTTTTCGAGTTCGTTTTCGAGTGCTCCGATTTAGACTACTCTAGCGGCACGCTATGATGGCCGGTTTGACGTTTGTCCGCTCATGAAGTTCCGTATTAATTGATAACGACTTTGAAGGAAATAATTGTATTACTTTATTGACGATAGTGATGTGCAGAGATTCATAAATTTTATCGAATGTAGTTTTAGGTTTAGGACTCAAAATTTATTTATTAATTTGATTTCTTAAATGTATACAAGTGTAGAAAAATCAGTTTGCACCATTTAAGGGGTGAATGTACTTGTGAATATGAACAATTTTCACTATGTGGACAAACCTCTGAAATCGCAAAAAAATATCAATAAATTTTTAAAAATGGAATCTAATACGATCGTCACATAGGATCGCTGGCTAGCACAACTACTACCTCCGGCAAACTCGCGTCAATGCTCAATGCAAAACAAAGCAGTTTCGAATTGACGTTGCTTCGAAAAGTATAAACTGTCAGTGCAATGCGATTGTGATATAGTTTTGACCTGGCTTTGGATTTCAAATATTGATACTGCATTACTGTTGACCCTTGCTCGTTAATTTGGACTCTGTTCAAGCCCTTTGTTGTGGATTTCGTCGATATGACCGAACGTACGCAGAGAACTGTTCTAAATAGTCAGACACGTGAGTTCGTAATACGCCTTCGTAACTATTTCGATCGTGAAGCTCAAAATGGAGGGCCAATTTTACCTATAACGTCAGTGGTTGAACGCGTAGCTGATGCGCTTAATATTGGACAACGAACTGTTAGACGGATAACTAAAAAAAAATATGGCGAGACTGGCACAGAAGAAAATAAACTTCACACACCAAAAAAGAGAAAACGAGCAAAACCAGTCGTAGGCATCGATAGCTTTGATGCCGATGCTATCCGAAGACATGTTTACGGCTACTATTTACAGAAGGAGTATCCAACAAGAAAAAAGTTGGTGCATTCACTGAAGGAAGCTGGATTATTCTTCGGTGGGGAAAGTTCTTTAACGAAGATTTTGAAGACCATTGGATTTCGATACAAAAAATGTAACAAACGCAAAATATTGATGGAAAGATTTGATATAGCGATGGCAAGGTATACTTTTTTACGGCAAGTGAAAGAAATCAAAAATTGGCAAAATGTTGTGTTCTTGGATGAAACATGGCTTAATGCTAACCATACTGTAGGCCGTTCTTGGAACGATGACACAGCAGCATCTACTTCCAAAGTTCCTGTAGGAAAAGGATCGCGACTTATAATTTGTCACGCCGGAACCATCAACGGGTTTGTCGAAGGTTCTCTCATGGCTTTTGCGTCAAAAACCACTGGAGACTATCATGAAGACATGAATGGAGAAAAGTTTACTGAATGGTTTACCTCAATGTTGTGTAGCCTCCCTGAACCATCTATTATAATTATGGACAACGCCCCATACCACTCGATGCAAATTGACAAGCCACCTGCCCAATCCCAAAAGAAAGCTGATATCGTCGCATGGCTTCGTAAAAATGGCGTAGATGCAAACATGAATATGTTAAAAGCGGAATTAGTACGTCTTTTAAAAGAAAACAAACCAACCAAGATCCGATACATCATTGACGAAATAGCATTAGAACATGGGCACAGAGTTATACGGTTACCGCCTTACCATTGTGAGTATAATGCGATTGAGTTGGTGTGGGCTCAAATTAAGGGATATGCTGCAAGACACAATACAGAACCCCCATTTACCACAAAAAAAATGCTAAAATTATTAGAAGAAGCTTGTGAACATGTGACTAAAGGAGACTGGGAAAAGGTTGTGAATAGAACTGTTAAATTAATAAGGGAAGATTATGAAAGAGATGTGAAAATAGATAATATTATAGAAAACGAACATATAATTATTAATGTATGTGATGATAGCAGTGACGACAGTGAAAATAGTAGTATGGACGAATCTGATTAATTATGGCCTTTTGTGGCACCTTTTTTGGTATCTTTTGTATTCATATGTTTCTTGTGTGCATATAAAGTATGTATATTCATTTTCGTTCAAATATTCAGTTCGTTCAAATAAATTAAATAAACATATTGTTACGAATGAACCTTATTTCTAGAGCATTAAGGTTCATAATTGCTCGTCACCTAATAAATACCTAATCACCCATCGATGTAAACAACCCATAATGTAAACAACAACAACGCGGCTTTTCTAGAATAAACATCAATAGGGGTGGAACTTTCTAGAAAACATTTAGTCACGCGGAACGGGTATATAAAGGGACCGGCGAGCTGACGCGGACAGTTCAGTTCTGAGAGCCGAGCGAAATACAAGCGAAGGAAGCGATCGGAAGTGAAGAGGATTGGAAGCGAACAAACGTGAAGAGGAAGTCTACAAGAGGATCTGGAGTACCAAGTGGAATACGGAAGTGCAGAATAAAGTCTGATCAAGGGTCACCAGGTGTTTTATTCCAAATCTTCGAACCCCAGCACGTAACAATTGGTGACAGAAGTGCGATTTGGAAGCTATGCCATTGACTCCGAGAGACGACTTCGGCAGCGAGGGTGTCAAGACCAGGGCCCAGCGTGCAGCGGAATCCAGCCGAGCACCTGTGGAGGAGCACCTGGAGGAACCAGCACCTGGTGGGTCCCCCCAGCTGGCCCCGCCCACTGGCCACGCCCACCAGACCACGCCCCTTGAGACCACGCCCACTCAGCCGGAGGCCCCGCCCACTGGCCACACCCACCTGGCCACGCCCACTGAGCAAGCCACGCCCACCGTTGACTTGTCGAGTTTGATGCGGATAATGCAACAACAGTTTGCAGCGATACAGGAAAATCAAGATTGCAAATTTGCAGCGATACAGGAAAATCAAGATTGCAAATTTGCAGCGATACAGGAAAATCAAGCAGCGATACAGGAAAATCAAGATTGCAAATTTGAAGGGGTGCAGCGGACTGTTTTGTCGGCCGTTCACGAAGTCGGCGGCATGGTGGCTAAATTGCGAAAAGAGTTGGACCTCATGGACGAGCGAGTCACCTGCCTAGGAACGGACATAGATGGTGTGAAGACTGGCCTCAACGAGCTACAGAAAAAGGTGATACGTCTTGAAACGACAAGACTAACGTCAAGTGGAGCGATGGGCGCAGTTCAGGGACCTAATGTTAAGGTACCCCCATACGACGGTAGCATCTCCTGGCCCGCGTACCGGCAACAGTTTCAGACTGTTGCTACTGCTAACGGATGGACGGACGAACAGTGCTTGACTGCCCTCACTGTCGCATTGAGAGGGCAGGCTCTAACTGTTCTGGAAGCCTTTCCCACTTCAGGATGTGGATACAAGGAACTGTTGGATGCACTCGAATCCAGGTATGGGGAGCGACATCTGGAGCATGTGTTCCGCGCCCAGCTGCGCGATAGAGTCCAGCGATCTGGAGAGGGTCTCCAGCAATGGGCGTTGGAAATAGATAAGCTTGTGCGGAAAGCTTATCCATCGGCCGACGATAAAATGGTAACTGCAAACACCGTGCAAGCTTTTGTCGACGGAATTAAAGACCTGGAGGTAAGAGCTGCCGTGAGGCTTCGTCACCATGCCTCATTAAAAGAAGCATTGGCGCATGCCTTAGAGGTCGAAGCAGTTCGACACGACATTCGGCAGACTAACAGACTACGTGAAGTTGTCGAGGAGGTGAAAGAGGTTAAGACCTCATTCAGGAAGAACTTTGGCGCTGTGTGCTATAGATGCGGTGTGAAAGGGCATCTGCAGCTGAATTGCCCACAGAAAGAGTCGCAGATGTCCCGACTAACGAAAATAGAGGAACGGTTGGAGGAGCTTGCGAAGAGAGGTGAGAATGCAAAGTTCCCTCAAAATCAGGGAAACTAGTACCAGCCAGGACTAAGGGGCGAGTACTGGCTGGCACGGAGGGAGCCCCAGCAACGGTTATCTCACAAGTATGCGATGGGAACAATTTAGCAATACCAGGCACCATAAACGGGATCGATTGCAGGATGACATTGGACACTGGGGCCTCCAGGACAATAGTCCGGCCGGACCTATTGAAATCTGTGTCGAGGTACAGCAAGCAAATCAACTGTCGACTTCTTTCAGCCTCCGGTCAGCCAATACCCGTCCTGGGGGAAATGACTGTTACAATGTACTTAGGGGAGACATCTTATACGCACAACGTGATTGTGGCTGAAATTATGGATGACTGTATCCTTGGTCTAGATTTTATGAGGACACACGATTGCAGAATTGATGTTGCTGACGGAGTATTTAAGTGTGGTACGGAAGAAATCTTCATTCTCGGAGGTGCTAATGGGAAAGTGACATGTCTTAAGGAAATCGTCATCCCTGGACGTGCAGAGGCTCACGTGATGGTAAAGCTGCCATGTACTAATAACACCAAGGAAGGCAGATGTGTGCTGATTGAGGACATTTCCCAGAAGACAGCCTCTCAAAGATTCATGACAGCAAGAACTCTCGTCAATGGTAGTACTAAAGCTGTAGTAAAAGTTCTAAATTTGGATGATCGCGAGATTTACTTCAATAAGGGGGACATCGTCGGAAAGTGCGAGGAAGTTGTGTGGCTGAAGAAATGCACTTCAATGCCAAGCATGGAAAAATCAGGTTCTGGGAAGGATCCTACAGTCTATGAGCTTCTTAAAGACTGCAAAAGCAACCTGACTTATTCACAAAGCATCAAGGCAAAGAAGTTTCTATTACGCTACGCGGACATCTTTTCTAGTCAAGAAGGAAACCCAGGGAGAACATCGTTAGTGCAGCATAGAATTGATACCGGAAATGAGGGACCCATCCGTCAGCGGGCGAGACGGCTACCAATCGCGAAGGAAAAAGAAGTCGAGGATATGCTGGAAGAAATGGAAAGGAACAAAATAATAGAACCATCCGCAAGTCCCTGGTGCTCACCGGTTGTGCTTGTGAAGAAGAAAGATGGAAGCACACGGTTCTGCGTGGACTATAGGCGGCTCAATGACATCACAAAGAAGGATAGTTACCCGCTACCTAGAATCGATGACACTCTGGATACTTTGAGTGGCATGAAATGGTTTTCGACTCTAGACCTAAAATCAGGTTACTGGCAGGTAGAAATCCATCCAAAAGACAAGGAGAAGACAGCGTTTTCAACGGGAAAAGGATTATGGCAGTTTAATGTTATGCCTTTTGGATTGTGCAACGCACCTGCTACCTTCGAACGACTCATGGAATGTGTGCTAGCAGGGTTAGTAGGAGATGCCTGCTTGGTGTATCTAGATGACGTCGTTATCATGGGTCGAGACTTCGAGGACCATTTGCAAAACATGGAGCGAGTCTTCGCCAAAATACATGGGGCAAACTTAAAACTTAACCCGAAGAAGTGTCAGCTATTCAGGAAAGAAGTGAATTATCTCGGCCATGTCATCACAAGTGAGGGCATCCAGACTGACCCGGCGAAAATTGAAGTGGTTAAAAAATGGCCTACCCCTAAAGACAAGACAGAGGTAAGGGCATTTTTGGGTTTGTGCTCTTACTACAGGCGTTTCGTCAAGGGGTTTTCTGAGATCGCAAAACCGTTACATAGACTGACGGAAGAGAAAAGACCATTTTGTTGGGATGAAGCCTGTGAAGATTCCTTTTCAAAACTGAAGAAATACCTATGTGAAACACCAATTCTGGGATACCCACAACCGAAAGGCCAGTTTATCGTCGATACCGACGCGAGCAACACAGCGATTGGAGGAGTACTATCCCAAAAGCAGGGAGATAGAGAAGTCGTTATGGGGTATTTCAGCAAATCACTGTCAAGACCGGAACGGAACTACTGCGTGACACGGAGGGAACTTTTTGCCGTGGTAAAAACATTGCAACACTTCAGCAAGTACCTAATCGGCCGAAAGTTTTTACTACGTACGGATCATGCAGCATTGAAATGGCTACTGCAATTTAAGAATCCCGAAGGTCAAGTTGCTCGGTGGATTGAACAGCTCCAGGAATATGACTTCGAGACTCAACATCGCAGCGGGAAGTCACATGGAAATGCAGATTCACTTTCTCGGAGGCCATGCCCGGAAGAATGCAAACATTGCATCAAACAGGAGTCGACGGAGCTATCATTGAAACTTACCAGGACGAGTTCCTTAGGACCCTGGGAGGATGATGCAATGAAGATGGCTCAAGAGGGTGATGAGGATATACGGCACATCATCGTGTGGAAGAAAAGAGGAGACGCCAGACCAACATGGAGTGAGGTTGCACCTATGGGCGTTATCACTAAGGCATACTGGGCGCAGTGGAGCAGTCTTACGCTACAAAATGGAATACTCTACCGAAAATGGGAAAAGACTAACGGCAGGGAGTTCCATCTTCAGATAGTCGTTCCGAGAGCCAAGGTACCCGATGTCCTACGTGAAGTACATGACGGAGTTTCGGGAGGTCATCTTGGCGTCAAGAAGACACTAACGAAAGTGCGGGAGAGGTTCTACTGGCTCCATTGTCGGGAGGATGTGCAGGATTGGTGCCGTAAATGTACCATTTGCGCTGCCGTGAAGGGACCTCAGACAAGGAGTAGAGGTAACCTGCAGCTGTACAATGTTGGTGCACCCTGGGAACGTATAGCTGTTGATGTAGCCGGACCATTCCCTGTGACTGAATCAGGGAACAAATACTTCATGGTTGTTATGGACTACTTCACTAAGTGGCCGGAAGTATTCGCGATACCTAACCAGGAAGCTACAACTGTTGCAACTAAGCTCGTTGAGGAGGTTATATGTCGCTTTGGTGTACCATTGGAAATCCACTCAGACCAAGGAAGGAACTTTGAATCGCAAGTGTTTCAGGAAGTATGCAAAATTTTAGGTCTGCATAAGACACGCACAACTGCATACCACCCGCAGTCTGACGGAATGGTTGAAAGATTCAATCAGACGCTTGAAAGGCATTTGGCAAAGTTGGTTGACGCCCACCAAAGAGACTGGGACAGGTACATTCCACTGTTTCTCCTCGCCTATAGGACTGCAGAGCATGAGAGCACAAAGGCAACTCCGGCGTTAGTCAATTATGGCAGGGAACTACGGTTACCAGTAGACTTATTGATGGGAGGGTCACCGGATGAACCTTGCACCGTACAAGACTACGTCGCCAATCTGAGAGAGAAAATGCGAGAAATACATGCTACAGTTCGGGAAAACGGATTGCAATCGAGTGAGAACATGAAAACCAGATACGACCGGAAATCGAACACGAGCGGATTCGAGGAAGGTGCCTTAGTCTGGCTGCATAATCCGACTCGTCGAAAAGGGAAATCTCCAAAATTGCAAACCAGATGGGAGGGTCCATACAAAGTGGTTACCCGTATTAACGACGTCACGTATAGGATTCAACGTCAACCAAGGGGAAAATTTAAGGTTGTGCACATCGACCGCTTGGCAAAACATTACGGAAGCAACAGTGATGCTCGGGACGAGCATCGCTAAGAGGGGGGCAGTGTTACGAATGAACCTTATTTCTAGAGCATTAAGGTTCATAATTGCTCGTCACCTAATAAATACCTAATCACCCATCGATGTAAACAACCCATAATGTAAACAACAACAACGCGGCTTTTCTAGAATAAACATCAATAGGGGTGGAACTTTCTAGAAAACACTTAGTCACGCGGAACGGGTATATAAAGGGACCGGCGAGCTGACGCGGACAGTTCAGTTCTGAGAGCCGAGCGAAATACAAGCGAAGGAAGCGATCGGAAGTGAAGAGGATTGGAAGCGAACAAACGTGAAGAGGAAGTCTACAAGAGGATCTGGAGTACCAAGTGGAATACGGAAGTGCAGAATAAAGTCTGATCAAGGGTCACCAGGTGTTTTATTCCAAATCTTCGAACCCCAGCACGTAACAATATACATTTTTGTTTTATTAAACCTATTTAATCAGGTACAAAAACAAAACTTAATTGTTTTTTGTTCGAGAATAAATTGACATTCCACATCACTATTGTAATGTGTCAAACCGGCCATCATAGCGTGCCGCTAGTATAAGCACACTGTGCTCTGTAGTGAGCCGGTAATGGGTTGATCATGAAATAGTTATTTCTTATACTAAGCACAGTTGAATGAGGAAATTTCCTGTAGGTAGTTGAAAATATCATTTTGAACACAATGGTATTAAAATATAGATTAAAACTAATAAATTAGTGAAAAAAAATTTGAAATCCGTCAATAAATTAAGGAGAAATTAATGATTGAAGTTCATGTATTTTAACGCAAAAATTTTCACTCACCATGTAAAACTTGTTTTACCAATTTCTCCGAGATTTTTTCGAAAGGAGATCTTTTTCCGAGAGAATTTTTTTTTTAAATCATGTTTCGAAAAAATCTGTGGGACCATTTTGCAAGCATCCTGAGCTGTCGATTAAAAAAAGAATCACGCAAATTGGTTCAGTAATCTTTTAGAATAGAAGAAATTGGTAAAACAAGTAACTTTACATGGAAAAAATACCTCTGAGCGGGGTGGATGACGTTATGATCGCCGGATGAAACGAAATTAGCAACTTTAAAGTTCAATAACTTTTTCAGTTTTTGAGATACCTAATATAATAATTCTTTCAGATTTTTGAATTTTATTTTAATAAAATTTTTATAATAAATAAATAAAAATTGGAAACTTGTCTATTATTAGAAAGGTTTATGAATGTTTTTTTACTTACGTGTCATGAAAATGCTTGTTACTGGTGGCGTATGAGTCAAAGATATAATTGAGCATGGGAGAGTCCGCTTTGCCCTTCCTGTTGGCGATGCGGCGGGGTTTGGCGTTCGGCGGGCTGTGGAACACGGTGGGGGGCATCGTGCTCTGCGCTAGGTACGTGGATTCAGTTCCCGGTGGTGCTGAAACAAAATTGATAAATTTGAATCAATTTTATATAATGCCATCCTGACCGAATTTCGACTATACTCTGATTTTTAATTCCGTGGAATTCTGACGTTTCTTAATGTTACCAGCGATAAAACAATTCCCACAAAGAAGATAATAAATTCAAAACTTACTAAGTATATAAAAAATCAGCCAAGTGCGAGTCGGGCCTCGCTCTTTCAGGGTTCCGTACATAATTATGAACAATATAATATTTTGGGTCTAAGAAATATTTAATTTCCGAGCTAGACATCGCAACAAACCGTGAAAGAAAAACGCAAAAAAATGTTCGTTTATTTTGGTCACAGCTTATAAACTATTTAATAAATCGTTGTTTTCAGTATTTGTTGTTTAAATAGAGCATATAGTACATAATATACTGAAATATCATATTCCCAACTAGTTTAGTTTTTGAGATAGCCCCCGTCACAAAAATGGTCTAAAACTGACAACTTTGATGACCTCCTATTCCCTTATGTTTTGAGATAAAAATTAAAAAAATATATATTTGTACTCTACTTAATGAGCTCTAAACAATGATACCCCACAAGCTAGGGTAAAGAAAAATTTTTTTTTCCGGCTCCTTTTTCATGTATGGGAGCCCCCCTGAAAAATAATTTAATTCAATTTCTAATTCAATATTTGATTTTGGGTTAACGTTTTACACTAAATACCAAAATTTCAGGTTTGTAACTCATTTCGTCTGCGAGCTAGAGACCTGTGACCGGCGGACAGACGGACAGACAGACAGACAGACAGACAGATAGACAGACAGACAGACAGCCGAGTGACATTAATAGGGCTCCGTTTTTTACCCTTCGGGTACGGAACCCTAATAAAAATCAATAGCATCATGTAGATATGACAAACGCCTGACAGATACTTCAGGTACTTTAGTTTCGGGTAAAATCGAACTTCAGGTGGTAAATCTGTTTTTCATACAAATAACTCTTTCTATTTTTAAAGTAGTACTAATAATGCCTAAAGGTGCTGATAGACTTGAGCATTCACTTGTAACAGAACATCGAGCATTCGCCGCTTTATTTTTGTCGAACTGAACAACGAGCCGAGCCAAGCATAGAGCCAAATATTGCTACGAACATCTTGAGAATTCTAGCGAACGCTTCAAAGAGCTTCATGAAGGTGTCAGACTTGACGGTCAAATCTGCTCGCTAGAATGCTCGCCAGAACGCTCGATAGAATGCTCGTTAAAATGTTCTCGTATTTTTCTGTGATGTAACATTCGCACGAATGCTCATTACAAGTGAATGCTCAAGTCTATCAGCACCGTTATATTATTAGAATTTCTGTGGTATGGAGTATAGATTCAATTTATATAGCCATTTCAACGACATACATTCCGACATGTTGTAGCCCTTAATATCAATGCGTGAAGCCGCGACACGCCCTCATAATACAAAAGTAACGGTAATGTTCGAAGTAAATGGAAACGTCGCTACAAATTTAATTATGAAGACACATTACGTTACGTTAGCGTATATTTTTTTTGGTTCCGCTAATGGATTTAGCCGAGTTCCGAAGAGCGATAGCGGCAATTTTGTGTTTTGTCATGAACGTAATATATGAAGTACTCGATGATGCCCGCGACTTCGTACGCGTGGATTTAGGTTTTTTTATAAGCCTGTAGGAACTTTTCCGGGATAAAGAAGCTTTTTCTGGATAAAAGTTTCCTATGTTAATTTCTGGGACGCAAGCTATTTCTTTACCAAACATATGTATGTATAAATCGCTTAAACGGATGACCTTTAAGAATCCCATGGGAGCTCTTTAATTTTCCGGGATAAAAAGTAGTCTACGTTCGTCCGTTGGATGTGTAAGTTACCTCTGTACCAAATTTCATCAAAATCGGTTAAACTGTTAGACCATGAAAAGCTAGTAGACAGACAGACACTCGTATTTATAATATTAGTATGGACTAAGGCCGTGTCCCTATTAGGCCAACAGTGGGCGGCTGACTGTCCGCTGGATGACTCAGCGGCGCGGCGTATCGGTCGCTAACTCTTAGCTCTGGATCTCTCCGAACCCTGTGGTAGATTCATTTGTCGATTCGTAAGCGCTTGTGAATGTTTATCTGAATAAAATTGAAGATTATATAAATGATAAAAAGGCGTGGATTTGACTCGTTCCAGCAATGCGCGAGACGGCAATTCAATCATGTACCTACTTAACAAAAAATTGTTATATTGATATTGTAAACTAGCCGTCCGCCCCGGCTTCGCCCGTGGTACATATAATATAGCCTAAAGCACTCAAGGATCACGTACATATCAAACGGTGAAAGAATTTTTGAAATCGGTCCAGTAGTTCCTGAGATTAGCGCGTTGAAACAAACAAACTCTTCCGCTTTATTATATTAAGTAGTATAGATTTGGAAAAGAGCAACCGCCGAGTTTCTTGCTGGTTCTTCTCGGTTGGAGTGGCATTCTGAACCAGTGGTAGATTCAATTGACTATTTCAAAAGTACTTGTAAAAGTTTATTTGAATAAAAAACTTTTCTATTCTATTCTATTCATAGTTTTGGAGGCGAATCACTGTTATAGGGCGGATTAAATATCATATTTATAATTATGTTATTTAACAGTATAATATATTACTACATTATTACTACAACTACCTCGTTGGTCTAGTGATTAACATATTCGACCGCAGATCACGAGGTCCCGGGTTCGATTCCCAGGTCGGGCAAATAATTGTTAGGTATTGGATTTTTCTGTCAAGAAATTCTCAGTGCCAGCCGGAAGTTGGAAGCTGGCGGTGTCACCACCGTGCCTCGGAGAGCACGTTAAGCAGTCGGTTCTGGTTATTATCACTATCATGTGACAAGCCGTTAAAGCCCGCCAACCCGCATTGGAGCAGCGTGGCTGGTCTAAGCTCTAAATCTCTCTCTCTTATATGAGAGAGGAGGCCTGTGCCCAGCAGTTAGACGTTAAATAATGTCCTCCTGACCGAACTTCGGCCACGGCGGCCAATCTCAACCGAGGCAGAGACTAGCCATCTGCGCAGGAGATAATATAGTGCACAAGTGTGTGCGCATACACAGGTGCACTCTCTATTCCCTCACTCTCATAGTCCGATGGGACGCCAATGCGACACGACCGGAGAGAGATTAGGCGCAGGACCGACGGCTTTGCGTGCTCTTAAAACGGGACGTTAAAAGGCTGTAGTGGATATATTATTAGCACTAGTATGTGTACAGTACCTGTGATATGTATGTGTAGGGCAACCGCCCGCGTGAGCAGCGCCGCTAGCAGCACGGTGCGGTGCATGCCGCTGCATCCTACCCGCTGCGCAGGCTCTCTGCAACCAACGAGATCTACCTTATACTCTGACTCTACACTTGACTGACTCTATACTCTGACTCTACACTTGACTGACTCTATACTCTGACTCTACACTTGACTGACTCTATACTCTGACTCTACACTTGACTGACTCTATACTCTGACTCCACACTTGCCTGACTCTATACTCTGACTCTACACTTGACTGACTCTATACTCTGACTCTACACTTGACTGACTCTACACTTGACTGACTCTATACTCTGACTCTACACTTGACTGACTCTATACTCTGACTCTACACTTGACTGACTCTATACTCTGACTCCACACTTGCCTGACTCTATACTCTGACTCTACACTTGACTGACTCTATACTCTGACTCTACACTTGACTGACTCTATACTCTGACTCTACACTTGATTGACTCTATACTCTGACTCTACACTTGACTGACTCTATACTCTGACTCCACACTTGACTGACTCTATACTCTGACTTTATACTCTGACTCTACACTTGACTGACTCTATACTCTGACGACCTCCCTGGCACTGCGCCAGGAGGGTGAGCGCTGTGGTTTTATACCTAAGTGGAAGGTCCCGGGTTCAATTCTCGGCAGGGGCAATTTGGGATTTTATATATAATTTGTAAATTGTCTCTGGTCTGCTCCGGTGGGAGGCTGCAGCCGTGACTGGTTACCTCTACCGGCAAGGCCGTGCCGCCAAGCGATTTAGCGTTCCGGTACGATGCCGTGTAGAAACCAATCAGGGGTATGTAATATGCATACCTCTTCCAAGTTAGCCCGCTTCCATCTTAGACTCCATTATCACTTACCATCAGGTGAGATTGCAGTCAAGGGCTAACTTGTACTTGAATAAAAAAAACTTTACTTATCTGAATAAACATTGCTGCGTACCTACTCTGACTCTACGCAGACTCAAGACAAAGTTAAAACGGGACAGAACGAGGGCGGCCGACAACAACTTTAGGTATTTCGACGTCAGCTGATTGCATTACATTGCGAACTTTTTAAAAATACAGGAAATATTATTTTTTCTCGGATTTTTATTTTATCTTGTCATCACTACTATTACTTGTCTTTGTTTCCGATAGCGGTCCTCTTACAAACGTTATTTTAGTTGGGATCTGATGAGTCTGACTCATCAGATCCCAACTAAAATAACGCAGCAATGCTGACTACTTTATTTTTAAAAACAACATGGCGCCAGGTACGTCATCATGTTAGTTCTTAATTTTTATGCTAGATGTAATAATATATAACATGTCTTTCTAGTAGGTATCGTAGATCCCTAGAGATTCCTTGTAAAGCTAAGCCATACAACTTACCCACAGGATTTAATGACGTTAGTTATATAAAGTTTCAATCCCCCCCCCCCCTACTCCCCAGTCCCCTTACCGTAGTGCACCGTTGCAGCACTTGTACACTATAATAATAATATTATCCCTGCAGTAAGTATTTCCTTTCAATTTAAATCAAGAGTAATAAATATTGTGTAATACCTGACCACAACTACTTTGTACCACAATGTATTTCATTTATTTTATACTAGCTGATATCAGTGACTTTGACTGGGTGGATTTGGTTTTTTAAACAAGTCGCAAACTCTAGAGTGACTGATTTTGTCAATTAATAAAATACCACATATAACACAGAGGAGAAGTCTCCTTCAAGCTCCCCAGCGCGCCCCATACAAACGAATACAATTTACATACAATATTTGGACCCAGGTACCGACCTACACAAATATTTTTACGAAAAATTTACCAACTACTGGCACAGCTGCATGCTATAAAATTTTATTGGCTTTGATCGGTTCGAATCAAAATTCGTTTAGTATCGAGCGTGCGACTTGCGAGAGAGAAACTTCTTTTACAACCCCCGCACACTGAACCACTAGTGGCGACGACTAGTGGCCGGCCACAAGTCGCGGAAGAGATTTTTCATACATATTATATGGTACCACCGCACACTGAGCGCTCGAGCCACAAGAACATATGTATGAAAATCCTCTTCCGCGACTTGTGACGGCAACTAGTCGTCGCCACTAGTTGCCCACTGTATGGGGGCTCAGACGATCTTAAGAATTCAAAGACTTTTCAGTATTCACTGTAAGTCACTTCACATAAGTCTTGACAGTGTTAATATAGGATATTATACCAATTATACTATATGCAAAGCTAAGAAAGAATGCTCAACTTCACAGAAATATGAGGAGCAATAAAATTGTTGGCAGTCATTGATATGGATCGCGTTTAATGCATGGAAATATTCACAAAGTAATGTTTTAAGAGGAAAGTTCTAGAACACGATTAATATTCATTATATTTTTATGAGTTTTTCTCTTCTTTTTAATTTTTTGTTAGAAAGTTTGTTGTTAGAAAGAAAAATCTAGAACAATTTTATGTTCTAGATTTTTCTTTCTGACAACAATGTTAGAATTTTTCATATTTTTTACTCGGTGGCAAACTGTGTGGTAATATTTAAATAGTGCGCGTTCGGCAAAAGACTACTTTACAGTATTGACAGCGATGTAGTACAATATTTATCGAGCAAATATAAATATAGATTTCTTTCATACAAGCGGACATCCGCGACTTCGTTCGCGTGGATATTGGTTTTTAAAAATCCCGTGGGAATCATTTTATTTGTCCTAAGCTCCTTTGAGCTCATACATTGCTAAAAACTGTTAAAAGTTCACTGGCGGATGTTTAGGTAGATCAAAATATAAACATCTGCCAGTGAAAGTCCTATCAAAATCAATCCAGCCTTTCAGAGAATACCCTGTAATCTACAAAGTATCTCCTTTCAAACAAAAAAAGAATGAATGAAATCGGACCACGCGTTAATGAATTACAGCTAAGTACACATTTTAACTTTCATCCCCTCTCCCAATGAACCGTGCTGAATTTCGGTATAAAAAGTATCCTATATGTTACTCCGTAGTATAAACTTAAATCATGCCAAGTTTCATTTCAATCCATTCAGTAGTTTTTGCGTGATGCGCGCACAAACATACAGACAAACAGACAAAAATTTCAAAAATAGGTTTTTTACGTTATATTACTTATCCCTAACATCCCCCAGTTATTATTTTGCAAAAATCTTTAATGTACAGATACGGCAAGATTTTATTATATTATGTATAGATTATGTTATAGAGTCTCTTTTTTCCCGAAACCTTTAACTTGCTTTATATTTTCTAAACCTTTGCCTTACGCTTATAAAAAAGGTGTAATATAAAATACCTAATATAGAAATAATGAAATCAAAACAGAGCGTGCGATTTGCTTTTTTATGCAAATAAACCACATACGTGACTCGGTTTGGTTTAGCACTTTTTCCCGGATGCATGATTTTTTAGAGAAGATTGAATTTTACGGAAATCCAAAAATAATCATTGCGGAATGAATAACAAATAAAAATAGCAATACGTTATTCAATACATAATTAATTTGCTTTAAATGCAGTAGTTTTCAATGGACGGTGTATAATATTTTTTGGAAAAAATATAATATTTTTCATAGTTGGTTATTTTTAGGGATTTATTATTTAAAGGAAGTTTTTTTCTTTCTTTTTTATACAGTCTTTACAGTCATTTGAAAATACCTAATGTAGAGTCAAAAATATTTTTTCTAATAAAATGTATGACGTATATAGACTGCTCACTCTGCTCCGTCAACCATCGGCCGGTTTCGCCCGCCACGCCTACGCCTAGAAGTACGCCTAGTAGTATAACTATATAATATACTTGGTGTTGCCCTTGTCTCGCACGATTTACTTATAGCGTTACCTTTGTCAGTAGTATCTCACACTATTTACATAAATCGTTGTCAGTAGTAAGTTAGTTAGTATGAAGTGTCGGGTGTGTGACGTAAGTATGTGCTATAACTATGAATTTAGATTCACTCTTTGCTAAATTATGTGAATTATAATTCAAGCCGCATAATAATGGAGTTATTGTTAGGCGATGAAATTTGGAGGCACAATAAATGTTTTATTGTTGCCATTAAATGCAAAGGTATAATCAATCAAGCGTCTACAAACGTTATCCTTACAAGTCACGGCAAATAAGTCGACCGGTGACCTTCAATGCGCAGAAGTCGAAAATGAGGAATCTTGGGTGTAAGGGGATCGCGGGGAGGGCGTGGGGATCGTTTGTTAGCACTGATGAGCTCTCGCGAATCCTCCGTAAGCGCTGATTGGCTCTCCAATCGTATTGTGTCCCGCTCACTCGTACGACGCTGCGCGCACTTGAAGGTCACCGGTCGACTTACGTGCCGGGGGTTATACTAATATTATAAACACGAAAGTTTGTAAACATGGATGTATGGATGTATGTTTGTTACTCTTTCACGCAAAAACTGCATAACGGATTTGGCTGAAATTTAGAACGGAGATAGATTATACCCTGGATTAACACATAGGCTACTTTTTATCCTAGAAAAGTCTACAGTTCCCGCGGGATTTTGAAAAACCAAAATTTGCTATAGCAATCTACAGCTACAACGATTACTATAGCAAACTTCCTTGAAAGTACCTATAGTTTAAAGGTTGGAAAGGTTGGAGCGCCAACGGGAACCGGAAATAAACGATTCCCTCGGGATTTGTGAAAAACCGAAATTCACGCGAGCCAAGCCGCTAGCAAAACCTAGTATGAAATATTTTTGTTAAGATAAGTTTGTGACTTACAATTTTAAAATGTTTAGCTATTTTTATGTGCTTAGACATTATAACACAATAATGTCTCCCGACGGGATGTCGGCCACTCAAACGAGTTAGAGACTATAATATCTCCATATTATAGTGCACAAATATGCATATTATATCTATGGGCATAAAGAGGTTCACTCGCTATTCTTTGATTCTTAAAGTCCGATGGGAACTTCCCAACTCCGGGCGGCAGGCTGCTACTGAAAATTTCTTGATTTGAACTGAAAACACCTGATTCGAACCCCGGACCTCACGACCAGCTAGCCACTAAACAAATGAGGCAGGTAGGCTTTACAATTAACCATAATACGACAACGTGGGCTGATAAAGTATATTTAAAGGCAGCATTCATTACATGTATAATTGTGATGTCCATTTGGCGAGGCGTGCGGTAAACGGGCGCGGTCCCACGCTATTACGCTAATGTGTTTTTTGTTACCTGTAACCACTGAGGTGACGTATACTAGAGGCGGTAATGTTTTGCTAAACGTCCTCAACAGGACTGGAAAAAAGAGGACCGGTCTTACTTATTGCCCTTTAGTGAATTAGCATTGTACCGAAGTGCTTTTCCTCTCTCTATAAATATAGAATACATGCAGGCCACGGTTTTGAACTCTAGCAGGTCAAAAGTTTTAAGTAGTCGTAAATATCGCCACTTTCATATACGTATAAAATTGATTGATATTCAAAAGGTACAAAGTACCTATCTATACTAATATAATAAAGCGGAAGAGTTTGTTTGTTTGAACGCGCTAATCTCTGGAAGTACCAGTCGGATTTGAAAAATTCTTTTTGCATTTGGTAGTACAATTTTCTGGGAAGGTTATAGGCTATTTAGTATCCCTAAAATCCTCCCCTAAGGGGGTAAAATGGGGGTAGAAAGTTTGTATGAAAGTCCTATGTTTTTAAAGTTACAGACCTGAAAATCGGCACTTAGATTATTGGTTTTAAATAATATAAACCTGTGTATTTTATTCTGAAAAATCTTCACTTAAGGGTGGTAAAATAGGGGTTGAAAGTTTTTATGTTAAGTTTTAATTATTGTTATTATCAACTTGAAATTTAGAAGATAGGTTCATTCTAGGGCTTAGATATCAGCCTAGAAAAGATTTCACGAAAATCCTCCCCTAAGGGGGTAAAATGGGGGTAGGAAGGTTATATGAAAGTTCTATGTTTTTGAAGTTACAGATATGAAAATAGGCATTTAGATTATAAATTTTAAATAATAAAAACCTGTGTAAGTTGTTCAGGAAAATCTCCCCTTAAGGGTGGTAAAAAAGGGGATGAAACTTTTTACGTGAAATTTAAGTTATTGTTATTATTAACTTGAAATTTGGAAGTTAGGTTCTTTCTAGGGGGTAGGTAGGCATAAGCTAAGAAAAATTTGACGAAAATCCACCTCAAGGGGGGTTTCCTTTCAACATATTATTATCATCGGACATTTAACTACAGATTGACGTGATTTTTTGCAGTCGCATTTTTTTAGTTGAGGACCTGGAAAGTGACAGACTACTATTTTATCCCGGGTAAACAAAGGGTTCCCGTTTAAAATTGTTTAACGCGGACGAAGTCGCGGGCAACAGCTAGTTTCGCAATAAATGGACTTTGACGTAACTACAATCTGACAGTGTTACAACAAGAGTGAAAGAGATTAATAATAATATGTTTCCTCGTTGAAGTTTTACCCGGTAGAAGTCCATTGCTGGACATATGTCCATTGCAAGGATCGCCACAGAACGGACGGGGCACATACACAGTTCGAAGAACCGCTAGACGTTGGGGTCCCAAAGAACTTGAATGGCAACCCCGCCCCAAGAATAGCAGCATTGGGAAACCCTATTCCAGGTGGTCGAGTTAAACATTGGAAGCCGCTCTTCAACCACCGACCGAACTTCAATCGAACCAGTGATAGATTCAACTGACTATTCAAAATACTTGTAAAAGTTTATTTAAATAAAAAACTTTTCTATTCTATTCTATTTTAAAATCAAATCGTCCGTCTTCTAAAACCCTGTGTACTGTCAAACACAATGGAACTCCAACGTTTATCAGTTAATCGACCTATGTGACTTATTCATTAGGACGAGAAGCCCTTTTGATGTCTGATGTACGTACGTCGTACAGTCTGCTTCTCTATGGTGTATAACTCAATGCTTATTTCAGCATTACGAACTTGATATAGGTAGAACCTTTTTTTGTTTAAGGATGAAAAGGACTTTTGCTCATTTCCAAACATTCAGCGTGTTTTTGTGGTTTCCTGACTTTTCCTATACAGTGATCATGAAAGGTTAAAACTGCCAAATTACTTAGTCTACTAAATATCGCAACATATTTTGCAGGATGCGAGTTTTCAGCGATGACCAACTAATTTAATTAAAACTTTCAGGAAAGCTCTACTAGCTGACCTGCCTAGTTTCTTTGTACGAATAGGGAAGACATTGGTGAAAACAAAAATTAAATCAATGTAAAACCTGTTTGAGACCAGTCATTTCAAATGGATAGTAGACCGCTGTGATTTTCTTCTGTAAAGTACGATTCAGATCTGACGGAGCGCCTCGGAGTACAGCGCCAAAGTGAGAAAATTGAAAAGTCGTTGCCGTCGTCTACTGACTGACCATAGATACGACTCACTGATGGACAAAGGTTCCTTGCTAGGGTCGCCACAGAACACACCTAGTGTCGCTAGCATCCAGCGGCTACCAGAGACTCGCTTGAATTCTTCTCTCCACTTAGTGTCTTTTGGGAGGTCTTCTAACGCTTAGTTTTCCGGTGCTTGGTCGCCATTCGAGCACCTTAGAACACCAAAGTCTATCGATTTTTCTAGCTATGAAATCATGACACATATTTAAATACTAGCTGACCCCCGCGACTTCATTCACGTGTTTATAGGTTTTATATTATAGGATCGGATCGGATCCCATAATTCTTTTATTCTTTTAAAACTAAATGTAGCCTAAGTTACCTACTCCTTAAAACATCACCTATCTGCCATTGGATGTTCTGTTAAAATCGATCCAGCCGTTTCGGAGATTAGTTGGAACAAATAGACAGAGCGACAAACATAAATTTAAGCGCACACCAGTTTAAAATAAGCCGTACGTTCAAAGATCCGGGTCCCAAGTTATTTGAACCCAATAAATGACTGTCATTTCTGAACTAAAAAACCTATGACCTTGAAATATTTACGGGTCAATAATTAAAATACTACCTTTCTAACAAAAAAAGAATGAGTGAAATCGAACAACGCGTTAATGAATTACAGCTAAATACACGTTTTAACTTTCTTCCCCTCTCCCAAGGGAACCGTGCTGAATTTTGGGATAAAAAGTATCCTATGTCCTACCTCGGAGTATAAACTCAAATCGTACCAAGTTTCATTTGAATCCATTCAGTAGTTTCGGCGTGATGCGCGGCCAAGATACAGACAGACAGACAGACAGACAGACAGACAGACAGACAGACAAAAATGAAAAAAATTGCAGTTTTGGCTTCAGTATCGATTATAGAGTGCCATCCAATAAAAAATTTCAAAATATCTTCAATGTACAGAATTGGATCTGTTACAGTTTTATTATATTATAGACTAGCTGACCCCCGCGACTTCGTTCGCGTGTTTATAGGTTTTATATAGGATCGGATCGGATCCCATAATTCTTTTATGTACCTAAACTAAATGTAGCCTGTTACTCCTTATAACATTGAAAGTTCCATTAAAATCGATCCAGCCGTTTCGGAGATTAGCTGGAACAAATAGACAGACCGACAAACATAAATTTAAACGCACACCAGTTTAAAATAAGCCGTACGTTCAAAGATCCGGGTCCCAAGTTATTTGAACCCAATAAAATCGAACTACGCGTTAATGAATTACAGCTAAATACACGTTTTAACTTTATTCCCCTCTCCCACGGGAACCGTGCTGAATTTCGGGATAAAAAGTATCCTATGTCCTACCTCGGAGTATAAACTCAAATCGTACCAAGTTTCATTTGAATCCATTCAGTAGTTTCGGCGTGATGCGCGGCCAAGATACAGACAGACAGACAGACAGACAGACAGACAGACAGACAGACAAAAATGAAAAAAATTGCAGTTTTAGATTCAGTATCGATTATAGAGTGCCCTCCAGTAAAAATTTTCAAAATATTTTCAATGTACAGAATTGGATCTGTTACAGTTTTATTATATTATAGATTAACCGCAATCTGTAAAATGCTCCAGCAGCCGCGAGGATTGCATTTCCGCTGCGGTTCAATACGCTCCGTCATGTCTGAATCTTACTTTAAAGAAACGGAAAGTCTCGAGGGGCTGACATTCCTCTTTTATATGTAGGTACCTATATAATATTGTAATGAATGAATTAATACAGTTTTATAGTACACCATAACACAGAAAACATAAACAGACTAGACATACTATTTAATGTGCATGTAATAAACTAAAAACCTTGAAATTCCGATAGTAGATGAAACCACGATCTACTACATATTGTGCACTAAATTCTAAACAGCCATTGGTCGAGTCAGAATTCGAATCTTGAAATTCAATTTGCTCGAAGCACTTACCTCACGTCAGAGAGTAAGTGTTTTGTTTCGAGCACAACACCGCGTAATTTAACTTCCATCGGTACATAAAGCTAGCCTTGATTATCGGAACCCGCAAACCGAGGTTGTGGCTAAACTAAAAGGGGAAGCTGGAATTCTCACAATTTTACGGCGGCACATCGTAAAAAGGTACAGCGGAATAGTCGATTTCGTTTCTCTCTCACCTTTTTCGATGGAATTCGGGGTAAATGCACTTTTTGGTGATATTCAGCAAAGGGACGCGCTTGGCCACGATTTTGTGTAATGGAAAGTCATGATGTGGCCGGCGATTGGATGAGATACCTTTAAGTGCTATTCACTGTTATTCAAGACTGCGCGGCAGCAGTCAGGATATTGTATACCACGCGTTACAGGTAGATATGTACGTATGGAATTTTTAACCGACTTCAAAAAAGGAGGTTCTGTATTCGACCCGTATGTATGTATGTTTGCGCTTATTTTACAAAACAAAAAACCGATTTTGATGATTTTTCACCATCGTAATCTACATACTTTCAGATAGGTTTTAGTATGTATACTTAACACACCTACTTAGTTATCATTTTTTATGTTTGAAATAACACGTACATATACCTAAATATTTCCATGTAAATTGCAATGTGCAAACGCTGGGGCCCTCTCGTTGAATGTCAGGGAACATTTCTCTCCCTAGAGGGCCAAAACCTTTTAGGTTAGTTCATGTGAATTGGAACGCGAGTCTCGAAGGAAAAACTTTAGGGAAAACTTTATTTTGCATGAGGTTTCGTTTTTTAGATACAAACTCGGGAGGAAATAAATGGAAATAGGAGTGCGTTTTTTGCATAGAAAATGATTCAAACTTAAGTTGATTTCAAATAGATTTTTAACGTACTCACAAGATTTAAGAGATTTGTTTTAACATCGAATCGTAGTTATTGGAATTACTTATCCTGAATTTTTTATTCAGCCTAAAAAGTATGTATGTTAGATAACTCAATGGAGACTAGATTGTGATACGTTTGAAAAACAAGTATAAATTAAAAATTTTAAAAACCCCCGACATTCGCCATTTTGTGGTGGCGGCCATCTTGTATTTGCATAGTGCTATTTTACTAGTTAAGCCCTTTCATTTGATACCCATAATAAGGGAGTTGTGAAAAAATATGTAATCCGCCATTTCGTAGCGGCGGCCATCTTGGATCGATTTTCATCAAACATAGCTAACAACACTCTTGACTAATTTACCTATCAAACAAAAAAACCGCGTTCAAATCTGTTCACCCATTTGAGCGCTACAGGGGAACAGACAGACACACACACACAGAGACACACACACACACACAAACATACACACAGACACGTCAAACTTATAACACCCCGTCGTTTTTGCGTCGGGGGTTAATGAAAAGCTTCGGTTTTAGTATGAAAGTTTTGTATAGAGAGAGCATATTAGCAGGTTACCAAAGGCTATGGCCACTAGACAAGATCTGAAGTCATTGAGAAGAGACGATTATGTTACTGATTGATAGCTACTCTAGCGGCACGCTATGATGGCCGGTTTGACGTTTGTCCGCTCATGAAGTTCCGTATTAATTGATAACGACTTTGAAGGAAATAATTGTATTACTTTATTGACGATAGTGATGTGCAGAGATTCATAAATTTTATCGAATGTAGTTTTAGGTTTAGGACTCAAAATTTATTTATTAAATTGATTTCTTAAATGTATACAAGTGTAGAAAAATCAGTTTGCACCATTTAAGGGGTGAATGTACTTGTGAATATGAACAATTTTCACTATGTGGACAAACCTCTGAAATCGCAAAAAAATATCAATAAATTTTTAAAAACGGAATCTAATACGATCGTCACATAGGATCGCTGGCTAGCACAACTACTACCTCCGGCAAACTCGCGTCAATGCTCAATGCAAAACAAAGCAGTTTCGAATTGACGTTGCTTCGAAAAGTATAAACTGTCAGTGCAATGCGATTGTGATATAGTTTTGACCTGGCTTTGGATTTCAAATATTGATACTGCATTACTGTTGACCCTTGCTCGTTAATTTGGACTCTGTTCAAGCCCTTTGTTGTGGATTTCGTCGATATGACCGAACGTACGCAGAGAACTGTTCTAAATAGTCAGACACGTGAGTTCGTAATACGCCTTCGTAACTATTTCGATCGTGAAGCTCAAAATGGAGGGCCAATTTTACCTATAACGTCAGTGGTTGAACGCGTAGCTGATGCGCTTAATATTGGACAACGAACTGTTAGACGGATAACTAAAAAAAAATATGGCGAGACTGGCACAGAAGAAAATAAACTTCACACACCAAAAAAGAGAAAACGAGCAAAACCAGTCGTAGGCATCGATAGCTTTGATGCCGATGCTATCCGAAGACATGTTTACGGCTACTATTTACAGAAGGAGTATCCAACAAGAAAAAAGTTGGTGCATTCACTGAAGGAAGCTGGATTATTCTTCGGTGGGGAAAGTTCTTTAACGAAGATTTTGAAGACCATTGGATTTCGATACAAAAAATGTAACAAACGCAAAATATTGATGGAAAGATTTGATATAGCGATGGCAAGGTATACTTTTTTACGGCAAGTGAAAGAAATCAAAAATTGGCAAAATGTTGTGTTCTTGGATGAAACATGGCTTAATGCTAACCATACTGTAGGCCGTTCTTGGAACGATGACACAGCAGCATCTACTTCCAAAGTTCCTGTAGGAAAAGGATCGCGACTTATAATTTGTCACGCCGGAACCATCAACGGGTTTGTCGAAGGTTCTCTCATGGCTTTTGCGTCAAAAACCACTGGAGACTATCATGAAGACATGAATGGAGAAAAGTTTACTGAATGGTTTACCTCAATGTTGTGTAGCCTCCCTGAACCATCTATTATAATTATGGACAACGCCCCATACCACTCGATGCAAATTGACAAGCCACCTGCCCAATCCCAAAAGAAAGCTGATATCGTCGCATGGCTTCGTAAAAATGGCGTAGATGCAAACATGAATATGTTAAAAGCGGAATTAGTACGTCTTTTAAAAGAAAACAAACCAACCAAGATCCGATACGTCATTGACGAAATAGCATTAGAACATGGGCACAGAGTTATACGGTTACCGCCTTACCATTGTGAGTATAATGCGATTGAGTTGGTGTGGGCTCAAATTAAAGGATATGCTGCAAGACACAATACAGAACCCCCATTTACCACAAAAAAAATGCTAAAATTATTAGAAGAAGCTTGTGAACATGTGACTAAAGGAGACTGGGAAAAGGTTGTGAATAGAACTGTTAAATTAATAAGGGAAGATTATGAAAGAGATGTGAAAATAGATAATATTATAGAAAACGAACATATAATTATTAATGTATGTGATGATAGCAGTGACGACAGTGAAAATAGTAGTATGGACGAATCTGATTAATTATGGCCTTTTGTGGCACCTTTTTTGGTATCTTTTGTATTCATATGTTTCTTGTGTGCATATAAAGTATGTATATTCATTTTCGTTCAAATATTCAGTTCGTTCAAATAAATTAAATAAACATATACATTTTTGTTTTATTAAACCTATTTAATCAGGTACAAAAACAAAACTTAATTGTTTTTTGTTCGAGAATAAATTGACATTCCACATCACTATTGTAATGTGTCAAACCGGCCATCATAGCGTGCCGCTAGTGTAGTCAATACATTCCCCCCGTATACGGGGCTTCATGCTTCGTCCGGGAAGCACAATCTAGCATATTACCTCTACTTTATGTCTGGGTCTCGTTAGGTCTGTCTTTATATCTGCCTCATTGGTCTAGTGGTTAGCATATTCGACTGCAGATCACGAGGTCCCAGGTTCGATTCCCCGGTCGGACAAATAATTGTCAAGTATTGCGTTTTCTTTCAAGAAATTCTCAGTGCCAGCCCGGACTTGGTAGTTGGCGGTGTTTCACCCCCGTGCCTCGGAAAGCACGTTAAGCAGTCAGTCTCGGTTATTATCATTATAATGTGACAATAGTCGTTAAAGCCCGCCAACACGCATTGGGGCAGCGTGGCGGGTCTAAGCTCTAAATCCCTCTCTTCTATGAGAGAGGAGGCCTGTGCCCAGCAGTGGGATGTTAAAAAGGCTGTAGTAGTGGTGGTGGTTATGTCTGGGGTATATTGGGACTAATCGACGTGTGCAGGGAATAGGCCGCATGCCCATACGTCGCTCTCATACGAATTATCACGTACTTCATCATAAGGCTGTGTCTCATTGCATGAGCAAGGACTGTCTAATACACAAATAACCTACAAAATAGTCAAAGATTTATTAATCGGAAAACAATACCGATTGCGATTGCAAAGATGTCACAGTAAAACTTGTTCATTATCGATTAAACAAACGCAATATTAGATACTATCCTACTGTATTATATATTTATGTGGGGCATGTTCCACTTTCCGATACACAAGTCTGAAAATACTTCGAGCTATTCATGGATCTGTCGTTTCCGCTGAACGGCTAAACCGTAATTACGGATTCCGAGCGGTTGCGGAACGAGTCGCACTCGATGTTTCCGGACATATTTGACGTAGACATTGATCTCGATAGACTGCTGGCCCCTGTCGATCGGTGAACTAAGATATGCGGAAATTGTATCGTGTTTAATCGAAAGACCTTAGTTGTGTGGGTGAAGTGAAACCTCCAAGTCTTTTAAGTGAGTTTGCACTTTGTGTATACCTACATATTTTTAACCCCCGACGCAAAAACGACGGGTTGTTATAAGTTTGACTTGTCTGTATGTGTGAGTGTGTGTGTCTGTCTGTCTGTTTCCCCGTAGCGCTCAAACGGGTGAACCGATTTGAATGCGGTTTTTTTGTTTGAAAGGTGAGTTAGTCGGGAGTGTTGTTGTGCTATGTTGTGCTATGTTTGATGGCCAAGATGGCCGCCACCACAAAATGGTGAATTACATATTTTTTCACAACTCCCTCAATATGGGTATCAAATGAAAGGGCTTGACTAGTAGAATAGCACTATGTAAATCCAAGATGGCCGCCAACACAAAATGGCGAATGTCGGGGGTTTTTATAAATGTTACCAACATTCATTTACAAATAAATTGCGAAAAATGATTTTCCGAAATGGTTTAATTTAGGAGACAAAGCTTTACGGATGTTTAATAGGTTTGAAGTGGGCATATGCCTGCGGCGAGTTTCGGATGCTCAAGTTTTTAATTTTTTTTCAAAATTCGGTACAACCTTTTTTCTCTCCTTTGATTCGGTAAAGACTTTGTCGGTTTTAAAATAATTGGCAAAAATATATTTTTATAGATTTCTTCTATATAATTTTAGAAACTAGGGGTAAATTTAGAAATTTTTTAAGAAGACAACATCCAAAAGCCGCCTGTCTGAATTTAAATCATAATATAATTGCATAGCGGCCACCGTACTATATCAATTACCATTCTTTTTGTAGGAATAGTGTGTAATAGTGTGTAATAGGCACTGATCTATATTATCTCTATAAATAAAAATAAATGTTTGTATGTACCTATATCCTCTATGCACTACTAAGCTATTCATCCGCTTATGATGAAACATTGGTGTTGTGCATACGCACTGGAAGGTTCCTTGCTCAAAAATTGTAAGTATATTAAAATGGATGTCTGCGTGTTTGTCGTCTATGCCTTCCTAAAACATACCTACTTTTCATGGAATTGCAATGCATATCGCGAACAGCTAGTATAATAATAAAATCTTCCAACAAAACTTTTCTGCCCAGAAAAATAATATCTGTTACAATTAAGCAGTAATGTCTAGTAATACGTACCTAAAATAAATGCCTAGTATAATAACGAAATCTTCGACCAAATAATTTCTGCCCAGAAAAATAATATACTTACAAAGCAGAAAAAGTTGCGAGCAACATCTAGTGATACCTAATATAAATGGCATTATCTCGGCAGTAGGTACTTATTCGTAGAGAAATTCCCGGCTCGCTGTCTTTTGTGGTACAAATTTTGTTATGTTAGCGTTAATTCTGACCTTTGTAGTGTTACTTCGTTATACTATTAATCTCGCTCCGTACCGCCTGAATAGACATCTCAAAGAAGACCTTATACATCTAATTACTCCCGCCTGTCATAATACTGGTTGTAATAAGGCCGAATACATAAAGGAAATAATTTCTAAGCTAGCTCTTGGCTCAAGGGAATTTATATTTCACTAGCTCGCGACTGCGTCTGTGTGGATTTAGGTTTTTTGAAAATCTCGGGGAACTCTTCGATTTCCCGGGAAAAAAGTAACTTGAGTCCGTTACAATGCAAGAATGCAAACTCTGGGACGAATTTTGTGAAAATCTGTTCAACGGTTGAGCCGTGAAAGATAACACACAAACTGGTAGACAGAGTTAGTTACTTTTCCATTTATTATAGTAATAATTAGGTAGTATCGTAGACCGAATATTTTTTAATTTTTAAATTCTGAATAACGTCCAGTAACTTTACGTTTATATAATATATTTAAGAACTCATTATAATTGTATTTTTAGTAACATAAAAAATAATTTTGAAAATAACTCAACTAAGCATCGAACCTGATCCTCTTGCTTATAAGCCGACAGTGCAAAACGCATCAAAGAGATCGCTTTAAAAAAAAATTAAGGCAATGTGATTTATGAATAGGCACCTACAATAACTTACGTATAAGGCAAACCTTATATCAAAACACTACTGACAGTAGCTATTTTATAAACGAACTGTAAATACAGTTTCAAAGTATGAAAATTCCAATTTGTTCTGCGGCAGTTATTGTCCATTTCCCCAAACTTCGGAGGAAATGTTACACAACAAACCGCAATCGCGTTTGCAGTTCACAGTTTGACACTCGTTGTCGACAAACTTCAACAGTCTACAAACTGTATTGTGTCAAGAACTTCTTTTGTTATCAAGTTAAAACTTCTTTCCCAAGATGCTAATATTGACATTGGTATTGGTATAGATTTATCCTACCGATAAGCAATTCTTGTAACTACTTGTTAAATACAATAATACTTTAACAACGTGTTACTACACTCACAACTGGCAATAACACCAAACAAATTAGCCCACATAAAATTGTTGAAATCCCGATTGGTCTCTGGATAGTTACCATGTCAGCCCAATTTACCGGATTGGACCAATTTATTATTTACTAGCTGACCCCCGCGACTTCGTCCACGTGGTTATAGAGGTTTTTATATAGGATCGGATCGGATCCCATAATCCTTTTGTGTACCTAAACTAAATGTAGCCTAAGTTATTCCTTATAACATCACCTATCTGCCATTGAAAGTTCCATCAAAATCGATCCAGCCGTTTCGGAAATTAGCTGGAACAAATAAACAGATCGACAAACATAACTCTAAACGCACACCAGTTTAAAATAAGCCGTACGTTCAAAGATCCGGGTCCCAAGTTATTTAAACCCAATAAATGTATGTCATTTCTGAACTAAAAAACCTATGACCTTGAAATATTTACGGAACAATACTTAAAGTACTACCTTTCTAACAAAAAAAGAATGAGTTAAATCGAACTACGCGTTATTGAATTAGAGCTAAATACACGTTTTAACTTTCTTCCCCTCTCCCAAGGGAACCGTGCTGAATTTTTGGATAAAAAGTATCCTATGTCCTACCTCGGAGTATAAACTCAAATCGTACCAAGTTTCATTCGAATCCATTCAGTAGTTTCGGCGTGATGCGCGGCCAAGATACAGACAGACAGACAGACAGACAGACAGACAGACAGACAGACAGACAGACAGACAGACAGACAGACAGACAGACGAAAATGAAAAAAATTGCAGTTTTGGATTCAGTATCGATTATAGAGTGCCCTCCAATAAAAATTTTCAAAATGTCTTCAATGTACAGAATTGGATCTGTTACAGTTTTATTATATTATAGATAGATAGATTACTTAGGCACAAGTTGGAATAAAACTTTACAGTGAAATACAATCTCAAGTGGAGTTAGAAGCGTTTTAGCTTCGTTTTTCGATAAAGTACAGATCTAAAAGTATAGTACCTCGATTATTTAATTTCAGAAAAGGCAAAAAAAATAAATTGGTCAAGTGCGAGTCGGGCCTCACTATTTTAGGGTTCCGTACATAATTATGAACAATATAATATTTTGGGTCTAAGAAATATTTAATTTTCGAGCTAGACATCGCAACAAACCGTGAAAGAAAAACCCAAAAAATGTTCGTTTGTTTTGGGTCACACCTTATAAACTTTTTTATGAATCGTTGTTTTCAGTATTTGTTGTTTAAATAGAGCACAACCTACATAATATACCGAAATATCATATTCCTAACTAGTTTGGTTTTTGAGATAGCCCCCGTCACAAAAATGGTTTAAAACTGACAACTTTGATGGCTCCCCATTTCCTTATTTTTTGAGAAAAAAATTAAAAAAATACATATTCTCACTCTACTCAATGAGCTCTAAAAAATGATACCCCACAAACTAGGGTAAGAAAAAAATTTTTTTCCGGCTCCTTTCTCATGTATGGGAGCCCCCCTGAAAAATAACAATTTCTAATTCAATATTTGATTTTGGGTCAACGTTCTACACAAAATACCAAAATTTCAGGTTTGTAACTTTTCGTCTGGAAGCTAGAGACCTGTGACCGGCGGACAGACAGACAGCAGAGTGACATTGATAGGGTTCCGTTTTTACCCTTTGGGTACGGAACCCTAAAAATTAACAATGTTAAACGCAACTGACGTTCCCCTTTTCCCTCCTTTACTTGTAATCCTATAATTTGTTCTAGGGGTTAACACAATGAAAAAAATCAAACGGACAAGAAAAACGCTGCACTGCTAGGCGTACTTCTGCGTAGCGGTCGACAGCGGGTGAAGATAAATTGACGGGAAGATTGGCACTTTTTTACGTAGTAATGGTTCGTAACCGCCTTGTTGGTCTAGTGGTTAACATACTGCAGATCACCAGGTCCCGGGTTCGATTCCCGGATCGGGCAAATAATTGTTAGGTTTTGCCTTTTCTGTCAAGAAATTCTCAGTGCCAGCCCGGAGTTGGTAGTTGGTGGTGGTGGTGATTCACGTCCGTGCCTCGGAGAGCACGTTACGCAGTCGGTCTCGGTTATTATCACTACCATGTGACAATAGTCGTTAAAGCCCGCCAACCCGCATTGGAGCAGTGAGACAAGTCTAAGCTCTATCCTACGAGAGAGGAGAGTAGGAGACCCATGTGCCCAGCAGTGGGACGTTAAAAGGCTGTAATGGTAGTGGTGGTAGGTCGTAGGTACTCTTTGCTCGTAGTGTCCATAAAGGCGCCTCTACACGTTGGCCAACATGATGGCGGATATGTTGGAAGGTGTTAGGCGAGGAGTTTGTGTTCTCCTCCACACGTTGGAAGGTCGTTCAGTATGCTCCGGGCCAACCTGCGGGCCAACTTGCGGGCCATCGTTCCAATACCTTCCAACTCCCGCTCTACACGTTTGGTCAACAAATTGGGCCATAAGATGGGCCAGCATGTTGGCGAACGTGTGGATGAGCAGTAAAATGCAGGTGTTATTTCGCATTTATGACAAAGCTGTAAAACAGTTTTGCAACCCGATCCCGCGGCGCGGTGTGATACGAACTGACATTTCGTTTATTGACAAAGTTCCGCACTCCCTCGGGAGTCGTGATTTTTGCGAATATTCCACCGACACCTGGTATAATACGATAGCTGAAAATTCGGGAGTAACTTTTTTATAGAAAAAAACCTATTCACCAGTTATCGCTAGAAGCCAAACCTTTAGTTACGTACAACACAAATGACACTTTTTTAAATCTATGTAATATTTTATTTACTTTAACGTCGGATTTTATTCTACTTTCGAAATGCGAAATTATCATCTCTGCAAATGATTTTTGCAAAATAAAAAACTTCAATATAAGAACGCCATTGTGTTCTTCTTATTTTGATCATCGTTGTTTGTATTCTCTAATGTATAATATAGTATAATATAGTAATATAAAGCAATAAAGAGTTAAACTATCTTAAACTGTTTAAAAACATAATATACAATATACTTAATAATATTATAGTAGGTAGAGAATAAACATTCAAGGTAAGGTTCAACAAAGAGGTACTCTTGGCAGCAAATAAATCATTCACGAAAAACAATTTTCGATTCTAAAGAAATTCAGGATAATTTCAATACAGTGTAATATTAAAATCAATCTCATCTATCTTGTGAATCCGTTAAAAATCTGTTTGAAATCAGTAAGATTGCATCATTTTCTGTGAAATAACAGACTCTGTTTTGATTTATTTGCTGTCAAGTGTAGGTAATATGAAGCAATATGAAGAGCTACAAGCACAAGAGTAGATATCCCAATACAGAGGAAACTTCATACAAGCGGCCCGCTGTAGGTATACTTACACATTAGCTCTCACCAACCAACGGTTCACAGACGCTCCGCGTCTGACGTCATCGGCACAGAGGCCTTTGCCGACTTTGTACATAGTGGCAACGATGATCGAAATTCGAGTATCGACGCACAATGACTTCAGAGCAAAATGAACCCAAAGACTCTTATTTTAAAGTCGTAATTCAATAGTTCCAATATTTATTTTACAACATTTCTGCTTGGGGCTGCTGCTGCTGCTGTTTTCGAATGCTGAATGTATTGGCGAACTCAAAACTTAATATAAGCCATTTTAGGTCAATTTTACTCTGAAGTCATTGTGATTCGATCAATAGTATTTAGTAAAGTTTTCGAGCTCTGCAACGTGAGACTTAGCATACAGTTGTATGGCAAACGTGCGTTATATGGGAGTGTAACCTACAGCGAGCCGCTTGTATGAAGCTTCCTCTCTGTAGGGATATCTCATGATAACTCATGAGTTATGAGTATGCGCCTACGTGGCTAAGGCATAAGGCTAGATACGCGTGGCATTCAATTATGTTGTGCGCCTCGAGCCGTTATGGAGAATATTTGAAGGTACTCACACAGATTACGTAACGAGTCGCAGCGGTGTGCGGCTGCTACATAGGTAAAAGTATATTAAGGGCCTATTTCACCACCTTCTGATAAGTGCCGGATAGCTTAAACGTATGTTTTGTCACTTTCTTACTTTATGTAAAGTGACAAAAACAAAAGTTGTGAATAAACTATCAGAAGATAGTGAAACAGGCCCTTAATGATCTACAACCCTATTATTATAATTCATCCTAATATATTTCACAGCATATCAGTCCCTAGACAGACAGTTATTCAGCTCTCTAAATCTCTCTGGCTCTCCAAAGATACTCGCATTCCAAAGAATGGGTCTTTATACCTGACACACGCTTCTTTTGTTATGTCTGCGAGGGAAATTCAATTGAGACTCTACAATAGCACATTTCTGTCATCTTTTCCGACGGCTTTTAAGCGCACCTCAATGTTTAAAGTTCGCCTTATACGCTTTTCTTCTTAATGCGAAACGGGATTGATGCTTTGTCTCCAAGCCGCCTTATTTTTAACCTCCGACGCAAAAACAACGGGGTGTTATAAGGTTGACGCGACTGTGTGTGTGTGTGTATATGTGTCTGTCTGTGACACCGTAGCGCTCAAACGGGTGAATCGATTTGAATGAGTTTTTTTTTTGTTTGAAAGGTGAATTAGTGGGAGTGTTCTTAGCTGTTTGATGAAAACCGGTCTAAGATGGCCGCCGCCACAAAATAGCGGATTACATAATATTTTTTCACAACACCCTCAATATGGGTATCAAATAAAAAGGCTTGACTAGTAGAATACTTCACTATGATAAATTTCAAATGCAAGATGGATGGAAGGATATGTACATGTAGGGTAAGAGAGAGTTTTTATTTGCAAAAATGTGGTACAAATATTAGATCTTAAAACTATTGTCTCCCAACACATTTAACTAATAAATTAGTGTGCAAATTCAATTATTAATTTAAGATTATACAAAATTTAAATAGCATGCATGTCAACGTTATACAAATATAAATCTAAATTCAACTTAGAAATTCAATGTTAACAAATAATAATTTTATTTATGTCATATATTCTTTTAAATTATAAAAACATTTCTCCATAAGCCAATTCTTCAGTTTTAATTTAAAAGTTTGGAGAGGCATGACCTGTATTGATTCAGGTAACTTATTAAATATCATTATAGCCATGTTGTAGACATTTTTTTTGAAGATAGATTTTTTGAAGATTTTTTTTCCCGAAGCGTTTTCCATTTTACCGATATCGCAATTAAAAGCAAAAAAAATAATAATATCAAAGACGTCGCGGTGAGCAATTTTAATTAAAGAGGGGAAAGGGGGGAAAGGGGGGGGGGGGGTAAAGAATGCGACGCCAACAATAGAGTTCTTAATTTTCTGCCACCCCGGTCGACACCGGTAGGTATCGATATTGAACGTGTATTATAAGTCCTTGCTGTAGAAAAAGGTAGAGAAAAGGTAGATGCTTTTGCCCTTTTGTCCGTCTATTTTGATTTATTTACTAGCTGATATCCGCGACTTCATCTACGTGGATTTAGGTTTTAAACGGACTTCAAAAAAAGACGCTCTGTATTCGATCCGTATGTAGGTATATGTATGCATGTATGTATGTATGCATGTGTGTGTGTATGTATGTATGTATGTATGTATGTATGTATGTATGTATGTATGTATGTATGTATGTATGTATGTATGTATTTATGTTCGCGATTATTTCAAATATCACCTAACCATCAATTTTGTCATTTTTTTTATTATTTTCGATTGGTACACCGATTTCTCTGAGATTGCTGGATCGAAGTAGGTATAAATTTTTTCTAAAATATAGCCTGTTTGCTTCCATGGTAACTCTTTGATTTTCCGGTATCAATTCCCTGCCAATTTTAGGTCTTATCCTATAATGATATATTTTGAGAACCTATTACCGGCTCACTACAGCGCACGGATGTCCTCTCAGAATGAGAAAGGTTTAGACCGTAGTCCACCAACGCTGGCTAAGTGCTTTAGGGATTAAAAAAATACTGAGCTGGTCACACCATACTTTTAATATCTAGTATAATATTTCAAGTAATTTCCAATAATCGTGAGTGAATATCAAGAAGTAAGTCAGCACTTAGTAAGTTGATCGCCTGTAGGTACTGTACGGTATCACTTGGAAATTGAGCACTTGATATTCCCGCTAAGTTATGAAGTGAGATACGATACGTCAGTAGTTCGCAGCCATACCTAACGTGTCGGTTTACACTTTGCAACATTACTTACCCATAAAGCGGTGATAGCCTTAGTTAAAGCCTCCTCTTCACAATCAGCGACTTTAGACGATTAAGTAGTGCACAATCGTGTGGAGGGCTTATCGCCTATAGTCGCCGATCATCGCCGAGACAATCGTCAGCAATCGTTGCGATAGGTGACTTGTCGGTTTTCGGGCACGCGTCAAAGGGAATTCGCGCCGCTAACCGCTAAATAAACGATCACGGACGTGTGGATGCTTGCACGATGATTGTGACGATTGTCGGAGATTTTATCGGCGATGCCGTCGACGATGGTGAAGAACAGGGATTAGAGCTCAACCTCTCTTTTGGTCTCCGCAAAAGGGAGGTTGAACTCTAATGCCTGCTGCCGAGTTCGATCCCCGGCACGCACTTCTAACTTTACTGAGTTATGTGCAATTTAAGCAATTAAATATCACTTGCTTTAACGGGTGAAAAAAAACATCGTGAGGAAACCTCCATGCCTAAGAGTTCTCCATGATGTTCTGAAAGATGTGTGAATTCCGATCCGAACTTGCCCAGCGTGATGGCCTACTGTCCCCTCAGTACGGTCTACGACATGCTTCTCATTCTGCGAGGAGACCCGTGCTCTGCAGTGGACCGGTAACGGGTTGATAATGATGATGATTTGTTTGTTTGTTGATTTGTCCTTCAATCACGCCGCTACAGAGCTACGGATCCACGGAATTATTTGCATAGACACGGTTAAGATCTAGAGAGCGACATATAATTATTATCCCAGGAAAATTTGTGGAAATTTTAAAACCTAACTCAACGCTTACGCAGTTGTGGACAACAGCTATTACATACATAACCAAAACAGAATTTATTTTACTTACAATTGGAAGTAGCTTACTAGCGCAATAACTATCACAATAACTATCACAATTTGTACCGCGTGGGTAGAGCCTGTTAAAGCAATACAACTATTCACCGATAGTGGGCGGTATATAGGAGATCATGCCAAGTTTCAATGTGGCAGGACTGGCGCTAATGTGGGCGTTTATATCCTTTCGCGGTCGTTCAATAAACTGCAGTTAACGTAATGTGGGTAGTCAATGAGATTTTGTGTGAATCGAGTTTAATGGCGCAATTAAAATTTAACGGTCATAAAGTACATGTTACGTGGTATTGCTGTTTCAGTAAATTTTAGCGCGAATTTAGGTAAAACAAGTATAATTTATGAATGATTTAATTAATATTTAAAACTTAATTTTAGTGTGCACCATAGTACATAAAGTGGTACAGAGAAATATTACAATCGAGCATTATTGTATATATTTTATTTATTACTAGCATCTGCCCGCGGCTTCGCCCGCGTGCCTTTTTCGGTTTTTCACAAATCCCGAGGGAATCGTGGATTTCTGGTTCCCGTTCCCGCTCCCTTTTCCAACCTTTATACCTACTTTCAAGGAAGTTTGCTACAGTGATCTACGTATAGCTGTAGCTATAGAGTTCGGTTTTTTCAAAATCCCGTGGGAATTGTGGATTTTTCCCGGATAAAAAGTGCAAACGCATACAGATACATGCAACTATTGTAATAATGTGCTATGTGAGCGTGATTTACCTATGAACAGTCAGCACCATCTATCGCGTTTTTGGAAGTCTATATCTAAATTTATTTTAGTCCCACAGCCCACAGGAATAGTTTACCGGGATAAAAAGTAGCCTACTTTTAAGTCAGGGCATAATCTATCTTCATTCCAATCCTATCCAAAATTTCAGCCAAATCGGTTCAGTAGTTGCAGCTTTAAAAAGTAACAAACATCCAAACATCAAAACATCCACACTTTCACATTTATAATATTAGTTTATTATTTATTTACGTAATTTGACTGCCTCATTGGTCGTGTTATTTTGTTCGGCTGCAGATCATGAGGTCCTGGGTTCGAATCCCAGGTCGAAAAAAAAAAAATAAGTAAATTATTGAGTTTTTCTGTCAAGAGATCAGTTACAGTAGCAGTCACTCCAAGTCACTCCAACCAAGTCTCTTCGTGTAGATTGAGACCTCTGCAAGGCCTACGGAGCTTTGCAAAACGATGCCCTCTTCAGTAACTCACGTGAACTGATTGATTTTATAAAATTTTATCCAACTCTGTCGAAGCCAGCAAAAGATACTCAGCTATGAAAGCCTCTTGCCTCTTTATTTATTTCGCCCAGTATACCTTTTTGGCCTCAAAGAAAATAGTCTGCTGCAGAAATAAGCCGCCACACACATTGGCTGGGTGCCAAAACAAAATCAACGTCCATTCGGCCGCTTGATACACTTAGACTCACTTCCCTGTAGCGTATTTTCTAAATATTGCTTTTTTTCTGAAAAGGAAAAGATGGCTGACTGACTAACGGATCTATCAACGCACAGCTCAAACCACTGGATGGTTCGGGCTGAAATTTGGCACGTAGATAGCTATTATGATGTAAGCATCTGTTAAGAAATGATTTTTGAAAATTCAACCCCTAAGGGTGTTAAATAGGGGATGAAAGTTTGTATGAGATTTATATGAATCCACGCGGATGAAATTGCGGGCATCAGCTAGTTAACATATAAAACTGCTTCACTACACATTCAGGCTTATTTGTTTTACTTTAGAAACTCTAGTACTTGAATGTTGACAGCTTCTTCGCAATGGTACGAACTACGTTCGCCTCCATTAGTAGAGTGGAGTGCAATTCCAATGTTATTCTGAAGGTGATAGCTAACAGACAGGACGGCGCATTCAAAGCGCTCTGGTTCTGAGCTTTTGTTAGTAATGTATCTTTGAATTATATTTAAACATAGAATTAAGTCTTTTTACTTTTTTTTACTAGTAACAAAAACTGTTTTATTAGGTTAAATAGATATTTCACTTTCTACTTTAAGCCCCAATTATATTATTACTTACGTTAACTTTTTTTTTATTTAAACACAATCGAGAGACTTGTGGCCTGTATCAAGACACACGGCAGTGTGTAAGCCAAGTTCCAATTACACTTACATCAAGTTTTCTTTATTTAAACACAATTGAGGGACTTGTGGCCTGTATCAAGACACACGGCAGTGTGTAAGCCAAGTTCCAATTACACTTACGTCAAGTTTTCTTTATTTAAATTAAACACAATTGAGGAACTTGTGGTCTGGTTACGACTCTACCGACTAAACGATAGACGCCCACAACTGGACATAAATATTTTGGGATTCGTGTTGATCGTGTTGATTCTGTTTATGCACACGATCTTTTTCCACTTGAATCCAACGGCTGTCAGTAACTCGCTTGGAATCACCCTTCCACCTTGGCTCACTCAGTGCAGCGGTGAGCTGCGATCACAACCTCCCTGGCGCAGTGGTGAGCGCTGTGGTCTTATAGTGGGAGGGGCAGTTCCCGGTAGGGGAAATTTGGGATTTTATAATTTCTAAATTGTCTCTGGTCTGGTCTGGTCGGAGGCCTTAACCGTGGCTAGTTACCACCGCCGTGCCGCCAAGTGAATAAGCGTTCCGGGACGATGTCGTGTAGAAACCGATCAGGGGTATGCATGACTGGCCCGTTGGCGCGGTTGGCAGTGACCCTGCCTTCCGCTCCGGGGTCGCGGGTTCGATTCCCGTCCCGAGTCTGGGTGTATATGTATGTATGTATACCTTTATTAAAATATATATGTATTTATATGTAAATATGTCTATCAGTCGGCTGTTACCTATAACACAGGCATTAAGTTGCCTACTTTAGGAACAGACGACCGTGTGTGTATGTGTGAGTATTTATTTATTTATTATTATTTATTTATTTATTATATCTCGTCCAAATTTATTACGCGACTTTTAGTAGTAGTTTAGTATTATTACTTCAGACTTTATTAAGCGAGTTACTGATTGCAGCTGCTGAATAAAAACGGCACAAGATCGTGGAATGTAACGATCCTTGTCTTTAGGTTGAAACGACGAAACCGTACACAAAAGCTAGTTTATGTTTAAAGACAGAAAAGACCCTCCTACATAACTTATCCTTTGTAATATTTTCTTTATAGTCGCTCAGGGAGTTGTGAGAGGGCTATGTTGGAAGTTTCCCTGAAGGATAAGATCCGAAATGAAGAAATACGCATGAGAACTAAGGCCACTGACCTAGCCCAAACTATTAGCAAATAAAAGTTGGAGTGGGCAGGCCATGTTTGTCGTAGCGTATCCGTTGGAGCTGGTAAGTCCTGGATTTCCCGTGCATGAACAGGGAAAAATGCCGCTGGGGGTACGTACTCCTACTGGAAAGTGTTTTGGGGATTTTTTTAAAAAAGGTTGGACGCACAAACTACCACACATATTTACACGCCATATACACTAATCTAAATATATAAAAGAAAAAGGTGACTACTATTATAGGTAGACTACTATAGCAAACTTCCTTGAAAGTAGGTATAATGAAGGTTGGAAAAGGGAGCAGGAACGGAAACTGGAAATCCACGATTTCCTCGGGATTTGTGATAAACTGAAAGTCACTTGGGCGAAGCCGCGGGCAATAGCTAGTAATACATATTTATAATACTTTCATCATACAAAACCCGACGTTTCTAATCGACCTTTATAATAATAGCGCGATACAATAGTAGATTGTATCATAAGGGAGCAAAATAATATTTTTACGGCGAGGGCGCTTTTTTGAATCCAGAGCGAAGTGAGGGATTGTATAGTAGAATCCCGAGCGTAGCGAGGGATTCTTTAGTACAATCCTGAACGTAGCGAGGGATTCAAAGTACGTCGCCCGAGCCAAAAATATATTGCGCCCGAGTGATACACTCTACTTTTCATCACCCTCTATGAGGAAATAAAAGGCGCCTCATATTTTTAACCCCCGCCGCAAAACGACGGGGTGTTATAAGTTTGACGTCTGTGTGTGTGTGTGTGTGTATGTCTGTCTGTTCCCCCATAGCTCTCAAACGGATGGACCGATTTAAATGCGGTTTTTTTGTTTGAAAGGTGAATTAGTCGGGAGTGTTTTTAGCTATGTTTGTTTGATTAAAATCGGTCCAAGATGGCCGCCGCCACAAAATGGCGGATTAATAATACAAGTATAAATTAAAAATTTAAGAAACCCCCGACATTCGCCATTTTGTGATGGCGGCCATCTTGGATTTGCATAGTGGTATTCTACTAGTCAAGACCTTTCATTTGATACCCATATTGAGGGAGTTGTGAAAAAATATGTAATCCGCCATTTTGTGGCGGCGGCCATCTTGGACCAATTTTCATCGAACATAGCTAAGAACACTCCCGACTAATTCACCTTCCAAACAAAAAAAAACCGCATTCATATCGGTTCAACCGTTTGAGCGCTATGGGGGAACAGACAGACACACACACATACACACACAAACGTCAAAATGAAAGGTCTTGACGACAAGACCTTTAATTTGATACCCATATTGAGGGAGTTGTGAAAAAATATGTAATCCGCCATTTTGTGGCGGCGGCCATCTTGGACCAATTTTCATAAAACATAGCTAAGAACACTCCCGACTAATTCACATTTCAAACAAAAAAAACCGCATTCAAATCGATTCATCCGTTTGAGCGCTACGGGGGAACAGACAGACACAGACGCACATACATACACAGACGTCAAACTTGTAACAACAATAACAACAATCGATACTATCGTTCGCGCCTAGCCCGGTGGGACCACGGGCCCTTCATCTTCAATAAGTGCGCCGCAATTATCTTTTAGGCGCACTTATAAATAAGTGCGATTAAAAGATCTTTTACGCGCACTTATAAAAATGCGACGAAAACACCACCTTTGGGTGCACATAAAGGCGAACCAAGTCGTCTTTTTCGAATAGATGGGATGAAAAAATATATTAATAACATCGCAAATCCTTGTTGAGGTGTGGTATAATATCGTGAAATATGTTTTCACAGTAAAAACATTGTTATTTTCCGTTGACCCAAATTACTTACTTGAAAGTAACATTGACAAAGCCGCGACAAAAAAAATACATTTAATAATTCCACTAGCCGATATACGAACGAAAATATTATGCTAACGAAATATTCAGGACATTTCGTCGACCGGGTAGAATTTGATACAGGTCTTAGTAAAAGAGTCCAACGATTAAATTCACGAATTCATCGGATGGTACAATTTTAAAACAACGCTTAGAATTTTTTGCTTTTAAAAGCTGATGTCTATGTACCTATTCGGATGTACTTTTATCCCAATCGTATTATTCAAGAGGTTATTCAGAGTATTTCCATAATGGAGACCACAACAAACAAGCTATCATTTAAGAACTAAACCGACTTCAATATGCCAATAACTGAAAAGGGAAAAGTGTCCATATCTTGAAAACTACCGAACCAATTTTGATGAAATTTAAACAGTTGCCTAAGTTGCAATAAATGTAAGCTAACAAAAAAATGGTTACAATCCGATTAATAGTTTCAAAGCAATGCGTGGATAGCAACCTACATTTTTTTTTTGGAAGCCTTAATACTCGTAGATTTATAGTAGTAATAATGCTTGTGATAAGATGACAAGGTCAATGATGATGAGTAAGCGAGTTTATTTGCTCAAAACTCGAGATATTTATGTAAAAAATATACATACATATATACATAAATATTTTATATACATACCTAGGTATATTACACTCGTATCATACTGGTACATTCTGAGAACTGAATTTGAATAATAAAACGAGCCTGCTTATGCAAATAAGTGCTGAAAAAAATTATGATAAAAAGAGGACAAAACAAGTTTCCCCTCCATATGTAATTTACTTAAGTGCACAAATGTTCAAGACAGCTACGTTCATGCGGCTGACAAAATATGAGTAGGTATATTATGTAAATTGTATGGGGGGACTGAAAGACACTTCAATGATACATCACTGTTCTCTTACTTTGTTCGGTGTTGTCTTTTTCAACTAATCGCTATTGAGACATGCGCCGCATACAATTTTCACATTTTTCAGTACTGGAAACCTATTACAATATAAGTATACAGCTAATATTATACAACTAGCCGACCCCCACGACTTCGTCCGCGCGGATATAAGGTTTTATATAGGATCGGATTGGATCCCATTATCCTTTTTTGTACCTAAACTAAATGTAGCCTAAGTTACTCCTTATAACATCACCTATCTGCCATTGAAAGTTCCATCAAAATTGATCCAGCCGTTTCGGTAATTAGCTGGAACAAATAGACAGATCGACAAACATAAAAGACATGGCCGGAATTTGCCCTGATTAGTCGAAAAAAAACTTACTTAAATAAACATAAATGGAGGTTAATTATTCATATGTGAAAATTGCTTTTAAAATAAACTAAAATATATCGTGGCAATTACATTTCTCAAGCGCAGGCGTGGAAAAAAACACAAAAAATAAGAATGTTAACTGATATTTGTTTTTCTAACTTTTCTAAGGTCATATCCAAGAAGGTTATTTATATACTCTATGTAGATACTGGAGACTGCGCCTGAAACATTGTAGTTAAGACAAAATAGTCATTTTATTTACCAGTTCTCTCTCGAGTCAAAATTCCTTATCTATACCCTGATTTCTAATTCCGTGGAATTCTGACGTTTCGTAATGTTACCAGAGATAAAACAATTCCCACAAAAAAGATAAAAAATTCAAAACTTATATAAATAAAAATCAACTGCCGCATGTAGAATGACAAATGCCTAACAGACACTTCATGGTGAGAATGTCATTTGACTTCCATTTTTGAATGAATTTTTTCAATGTGCTTCTTTTGTTTTCTATTGCTGTTAGTGTGCACTTTCTAGTTTCCACTCTTGCCGTTTTCTATTTTAGGGCGAAACGTCTAATATTATTGTTCGGCATATGGCTTTTTATGATGACTGGGAATTAAAGTAGTTTTGGGTAAAATCGTACTTCGTAGATGTTAACCCTGTTCTCCATACAAATAACTCATCTGTAAATGACAATGACAGCTGTCAGAATTCCACGGAATTAGAAATCAGGGTATAAAAATATTATTTAGGTTAAGTATAGAACGTCCATATTTGAATCTCCCGCTGTCAAAGAGTTGTTGGGGGCTGAATCTAGATGGCGCTGAATGGTTCTCATTTTTTTACTATGGAGTTTTCATTTTTCTACGGTAGGAGTAATGTATTCTGTGGTACCTACGCACTACGTACACAAAAATCGATTCTCCGATTAATCGATCTCAGATCGCCATCCTTATTTTGATGTTTCTGGCTGGCTTCTGCAATCTGCGTTGTGCGTAGGTAACCTAAATAATATTTTTAGATAAGACATTTTTACTCGAGAGAGAACCTTGAAATAAAATGACTAATTTATCTTAAGTACAATGTTTCAGGCGCACTCTCCAGTGTCTATATAGAGTATATAACCTTCTTGGATATGACCTTAGAAAAGTTAGAAAAACAAATAACAGTTAACATTCTTATTCTTTGTGTTTTTTCCACGCCTGCGCTGGAGAAATGTAATTGCCGCGAAATATTTTAGTTTATTTTAAAAGCAATTTTCACATATGAATAATTAACCTCCATTTATGTTTATTTAAGTAAGTTTTTTTTTCGATTTCGAGCAAATTCCGGCCATGTCAAAGGGCACAGCTCCATACAAATTCCGGCCATGTCCTTTAAACGCACACCAGTTTAAAATAAGCCGTACGTTCAAAGATCCGGGTCCCAAGTTATTTGAACCCAATAAATGTCTGTCATTTCTGAACTAAAAAATCTGTGACCTTGAAATATTTACCGGACAATACTTAAAGTACTACCTTTCTAACAAAAAAAAAATGAGTTAAATCGAACTACGCGTTAATGAATTACAGCTAAATACACGTTTTAACTTTCTTCCCCTCTCCCAAGGGAACCGTGCTGAATTTCGGGATAAAAAGTATCCTATGTACTACCTCGGAGTATAAACTCAAATCGTACCAAGTTTCATTCGAATCCATTCAGTAGTTTCGGTGTGATACGCGGCCAAGATACAGACAGACAGACAGACAGACAGACAGACAGACAGACAGACAAAAATGAAAAAAATTACAGTTTTGGCTTCAGTATCGATTATAGAGTGCCCTCCAATAAAAATTTTCAAAATATCTTCAATGTACAGAATTGGATCTGTTACAGTTTTATTATATTATACAATATTAAACCTAGATAATGTCTCTGAAGCCGTGGTTATATAAATATTAGAAACTATTTAGGTTTTTTAATCCTATGGGAAGTACTTGCTTTTCCATTATAAAACGTAACCTATGTCGGTCCCCGGGATATAAGCTACCTCTGTACCAAATTTGATTAAAATCGGTTAAACTGTTGGGCCGTGAAAAGCTAGCAACATTAAATGTTTGACAGTTACGGAACCCATGAATATTTTGTATGGGAAAATGTTTTTTCTTTAATTTTATTTCTTCGTCAATTTTGCATTGTTTTAAATAGTTATTCTGCTATTTGGGACGGAGACAAATACAACAAATCAATAACCATGAAAATCGCTCCAGCCGTTCTCGAGTTATAAGTGTTCGAACAAACCCGACTTTGTTTAATAAGTATATCACGATTTTCAGGGCTACTTAAAAATCCGTTCTTTCCTTCTGACTTTAAAATTCTTCGACCCTTATGTATCTGATTGCGAGCATAGAAATTCTCGACAGTACCAAGCCTGTCTCGCTTTGCTCTGTAATCACCGATCTGCAAGTACATCGGCGCTAATTCAGTCGATTACCGCGTCAGATAACGTAAAAGATTACACGATAAAAAGACAGGGCTTTGTAGGTGAATATAAAGTTTAGGCACTCATCGCTGTGCCAGCTAAACTGCGCTTCGTTGCGTCGAATCAATAATCGGTTTTTATTCAAATATCTGTCTGGAATGAGCCTTCTGTACCTGTACTATTTAGTATTCTGTGACATTACCACGCACCAGTACCAGAATGAAACAAGTGATAGTCTAAAAGATTGAAAGTAAAACTGACTTCGACACGCACTTCAGTCACACTGTATACAGTCCATATCTCGGAAACTACCAAACCGATTTTGATGAAACTTACACTGTTCCCTAAATTGAAGTTAATGTAAGCCAATAAAGAAGAATAGTTGCAATGCGATTAATACTTTCGGAGATATTCGCGGACAAATATACATCTATGAAATTTTGTGTAGGTATTTGTTTGGAAGCCCCTAAAGATTATCATAATATGTGAATATTTTTCAGTTCCAATAATATTACATACATACTGTCAAATTGATAACCTCCTTTTCTTGAAGTCGGTTAAACAATATGTACGCATATGAAAAACTAGCTTTAAATTTCCCCGATTACATTTTAACACCTGAATGGCCTCGGGTCAAGCCGAACAATTAAAATGTTTTTGAACAACCAACGCTTTAACCACTGAGAGGTATCACCGCAAAATTTAACTCGTTTCGATAACAATAACCTGCCAAAGCATTACACATGGGCATTATTCAATTTAATGCCTGAACACACTATCCGCGAGATTCGATTTCCGGTCGAATAGTTTCAACATGAAATACCTTTATTTAAAACACTGTAACAATCGATTATTATTATTAATCGTACAGTGTTTGTTTTATTGGTAAATCGTTTGCACAAAACTACAATTTCTGTTGATGGCGATTGGCAATTGAGAAGTATTTTGCCGGAATATGTCGTTTCCATTATAATGTCGAGTCAAGTTCCACAATAATCCTACTAATATTATAAATGTGAAAGTGTGGATGTTTGGATGTTTGTTACTCAATCACGCCGCAACTACTGAACCGATTTGACTGAAATTTAGAATGGAGATAGAATATGCCCTGACTTAAAACATTACTACTTTTTATCCTGGAAAAACTCACAGTTCCCACGGGATTTGGAATAACCCGAAATCTATAGCTACAGCTATAGGTAGATTACTATAGCGAAGTAGGTATAAAGGTTGGAAAAAGGCGCGGGAACGGGAACCGGAAATCCACGATTCCCTCGGGATTTGTTTAAAACCGAAATTCACGCGGGCGAAGCCGCGGGCATTTTCTAGTTATAAATAAAAAAATGAGTTTTCATGTCTGAAAAGTAAGACGTAGTTCGACATTGTTGTCCTGAAACAGACGTTACTTTGTGGTAGTTAATCCATGACATTTACAATGAAAAAAAAAAAAAAAAAAAAACAAAATTGTTTTGCTACATTAAATCTGACAAAGCCGCGCCGCCAAGCGATTTAAGCATTTCGATATTAACCCTAGAAGCCTTATCTATTTCGGACGTACACAAAGCCTTAATATACGTCTCAGAGGCGTACACATATAAATTACAATCTCTATGCAAAAATAGCCCTATTTTAGAAATATTGTTTAGCAGAAATTTAAATTTGGAATATAAACTAACAATTAAACAACACTGTTATAAATTATAACTATAACCACAGTTATTTATTACAACGAAAAAACAATATGCATAAATTGGGACAATAAAAATTAACTTCTTCAAAATCAACTAAAACAAATATATTTTTTTATAAAATCTTTTTTTTTAACGCTAATTAGTTGTTCTTAGAGCAAACATTAAATCTAATCAGACTAAGACTAACTAAACTTTAGGAGCAGTCTACACACATATCAATTTTGTGCTTTTTAAAAGTTACACAAAGCCTAAACATACGTCTCGCAGTCGTGCTATACTTCGATAAATCAAAAATGGCGGGACTTACTTTAATGACACGGACACCGTCCGCTAGCTCCCGTCGGCCGCTGAGATGGCAAAAAAGCACGACGCGCTAACTTCAACAGTTACAAAGAGACAAACGATATTCGATTGCGTGTACGCCTTGCAGACGTAGATTAGGCTTCTAGGGTTAACATGTACTCGTACAAATCGTTCAGGGGAAAAGGTTTAGTAAAAACAGCCATATCTCTTCCAGGTTAGCCCGCTTCGATCATGATCACCATCAGGAGAGATCGCAGTTCAAAGAATAACTTGTAGATGAATAAAAAAAAATACCTAAATCCGCTAAAACTGATAAATCTGTATGATTCAACGTGCAGCATGCGCTACGTACCGCCACCCTCCCGCTACTACTACCACTACTACTACAAGTCACCATCATCATGATCAACCCATCACCGGCTCACTACAGAGCACGGGTCTCCTCTCAGAGTGAGAAGGGTTTTGGCCATAGTCTACCACGCTGCCCAAGCGGATTGGCAGACTTCACACACCGCGTGAGAACGTTATGGAGAACTCTCAGGCATGCAGGTTTCCTCACGATGTTTTCCTTCACCGTTAAAGCAAGTGATATTTAAATACTTAAAACGCACATATAACTCCGAAAAGTTAGAGGTGCGTGCCCCGGGATCGAACCCACGACCTCCGATTAGAAGTCGGTCGTCCTAACCACTAGGCTATCACAGCTTTCACTACTACAAGTAAAGTTTGTAAACTAAAACCTGACTACGCTTAATAATTTAATAATAATTTAGTGGGCAAAAGCGCGGAGCAAACAGCTAGTGGCGGCGTCTGTTATGCCTATCCGAAACTAATTTTATAATCTGGAAATCCGCGCGAAGGTCACTTCTCGATGTTTTTCGTAAAAAAATGTAGCCTATGTCACCCGGACCATAACAACGAATCAATAGACACCTCATTCATCCAAATCGGTCCAGTAGTTTAGGCGCTATTGTGGTACACAGAATCTCATACAAAAATCGGCCACAAACATACATATATACATACATAATATACATAGACTGCTAAAATCATAACCCTTCCTTTTGGCTTTGCCGTAGTCGGGTAAAAACAAGCAAGCAATACCTACTCATACAACGCAACACTATAGAAAATCCTCTACAATACACTCAACGCACGTTCCACTCCGACACCGGAGCATCCTCTTTATTGAACTTTGCGTGAATTGTTTAAATGTATTCCACCCTAGAGACAGGTGGCACGTAATTTTTCTGTCAGTGAACACATAAATTGCGGCAGGAGGACCTCAAAATATGTAGCAGTCTAACGCTCAAGGCGACTCTACTCGTAGTATTCTACTCGTAGTATTCTACTCGAAGTATTCTACTCGTTCGAACGCACTCATAGTATTCTACTCGTTCGAACGCACTCGTAGTATTCTACTCGAAGTATTCTACTCGTTCGAACGCACTCGTAGTATTCTACTCGAAGTATTCTACTCGTTCGAACGCACTCGTAGTATTCTACTCGAAGTATTCTACTCGTTCGAACGCACTCGTAGTATTCTACTCGAAGTATTCTACTCGTTCGAACGCCCACCGTTGTTATATACTGTGTTATACGTTATACTAATGTTGCACTTTATTGTTACTGTGCAAGTGTATTTAATTAATTTGTTAGCATCAACTTAAACCACTGAAAAAAGTATAAATTAAAAAAATAAAAAAACCCCCGACATTTGCCATTATATGGTGGTTGCCATCTTGGATTTGCATTGGATTAGTTAAGAACACTCACGATTAATTATTCACTATTCAAACAAGAAAAACGCATTCAAATCGGTTCACCCGTTTGAGCGCTACGGTGAAACAGACAGACAGACACACACACACAGACACGTCAAACTTATAACACCCCATCGTTTTTGCATCGCGGGGTTAAAATGGAGTTATGAAAAAATCTTAAAACATCATGATCTTGAACTCATTCAAGTGTGATGGGTAGAGATACTGTAGAGATGGTAAAACGTATATAAAATCAATATGGTTGAGTTATTCTCTAAAGCACTCTACCAGTCGTCGAGTTCGTCTTATAACAAAGAGAATAAAAAGCCTGGAGAACCATATTCACAAAGCGGTTGTTTGAAAAAAATTTTTGGTTGCCGTTGCCGTTGAAAACTGGTTTTAAAAATTCAATCTTTTTGAGACAGACAAATGTGGCAGGTTGTCTTTATATCCATCCGTGTGGAAACAATTCAACCGCCGAACTAATCTCAACGAAATCTTACACAGAGTAAACTTATAGGTATCCTGGTGACGGACACTTTTTATCCCGTAAAATAAAATAGAAGAAACATTTTAAGTTGACGTCGCCGACATCGGCTATAAAATTTCTAATATTACTTCGTATATAAATTGTTCTGCGATTTCATCGCTGTGTCAGCGTTGAAAACGGGATTGTTCTACGGAATTAGAGACCGTCACGTACGCTACAGATAAAGACATTGAACACGAAGACTTGCCTCACTCGACATTGAAGTGTGATTCAACGCGGGTTCGGCACATCTACAATAGGCCGCCGAGTCGTAGAGCCTTTATCTTATCTCGCTGTAGTGGGTGGGGAAAATCTCTTTTTGCTGAAGATAAACCAATGTCAAAAAACGTATTCAATCCGACCAAATGTAGGTACTCAATTCGAACCGTAGTAGGTATGTTGGTTTCTAGTTTTCGTTGATGGCCGCGCAGAACTCCTTTTCACCCATATGTAAATGACGTATATATAGTTATGTTTGTTCCTTCGTGGCGCTTCTAGAGACCAAACGCGTGGGCCGATTGGGGCACATATAGTTCGAAAAAACGACGGACGTTGGGGTCACTAGGTGCTGGAATGGAGGCCTCGCACCGAAAAGCGCAGTGTAGGGTCTGCCTACACTGCGCTTTTCGTGGATCACCTCTTCTAGGTGTAACATCACACGAGTCACAGGGAGTCACAGGATACAGGCGGCGCAATACAGCGGGGTGTGGAAGTCCCTGAAAGAGACATTTAATGTCCAGCATTTGACTTCGACGACCTTACCCCCTTTTCCTAATTAGTCCGCTTCTAATGATTTATAAATAGAGATATAAATCATATATATTTTAGATATATAATATGTCGTCGCTTACCACCATATTATTGCAGCGAAGACCTAAGTCACCTAACTTGTCTCCAAATTAAAAAAGTTATGACTACGTTCAAAGGTCGCAATAGGTCGTTCAAAGAATCTCATTCATCGCTATTATTCTTTCCAAGCCATAAATTGAAAAAAAAAGTAATTTCTAAGAATAAGTTCTTACCTTCTATTAATTTAAAGAAAAATTGCTTGTAGATTTATATCGGTGGAACTTTTGGCTACGAATGGTTTTCATAAGAACTTATTCGTAATTTCATGAGTAGGCAATATTTCTTCTTTCTATTCAAAATAAGTTTCGAAAGCTCTGCTGTATAGTTGAATAAGTATCCAACTATGACTATGACTGGCCCGTTGGCGCGGTTGGCAGTGATCCTGCTTACCTCTCCCGGGTCGCAGGTTCGATTCCCGTCCCGAGTCTGGGTGTATTTATGTAAGTATATAAGTATGTATTATGTATTATATATATAAAGCTACTTGAAGTCAGGTACTGATCACCTCTCCTGAACAATTTTGTATGGGACTTTTTCACCATAATTTTCATGTGTGTAAAATTCAAAAATATAAGGTCTACAAAATTATAGAGAGAGCTGAACGTGGAAAACTGACTAGGGTGCCCTAAGGGATCTCGAAAACTATCAGTCGGAAAGGTACCGTCCCGAAACAAAAAATGTTCAAAACCTTGGGCCATTGGGTGAACCGGTGAAAAAAATATGGCCACCAAACAAAAAAAAATTTCGTCTCCATACAAAAATTTTGCTAATTTTCAAGAGGCTCTCCAGAACAATTTTGTATGGAACTTTTTTCGCCTCACTATTTATATGCGTAGAACTTATGAGTCTTCCTTCAGGAAAAATATGAAACGTCATGAATGTGGAAAATTTACCAGAGTACCCCAAAGGCTCTCAAAAACTATCAGTCATAGAGACATGGTTCTGAAACTGAAAATGTTCAAAACCTTGGGCCCTTTGGTGAGCCAGTAAAAAAAATATAGGCACCGAACAAAAAAAATTTTCGCGTCCATACAAATTTTTTTTTTAATTTTCAAGAGGCTCTCCAGAACATTTTTGTATAGAACTTTTTTTACCTCACTAAGCGCATGTATAGAGCTCATGACTGTCCTTTCAGAAAAAATACGAAACGTTATGAATGTAGAATATTTACCAGGGTACCTCATGGGTCCTCCAAAACTACCAATCATACAGACATGGTCTCAAACAAATGTTATTAAAAACCTTGGGCCATTGGGTGAACCGGTAAAAAAAAGATGGCCGCCGAACAAAAAAAAATTTTCTCCATACAAATTTTTTGGGTTCTTTTCAAGAGGCTCTCCAGAACAATTTTGTATGGGACTTTTTCCCTTCACTATTTATGTGTGTAGAACTTATGGGTCTTCCTTCAGGAAAATTATGAAACGTCATGAATGTGGAAAATTTACCAGAGTACCTCATGGGTCCTCCAAAACTACCAGTCATACAGACATGGTCCCAAACAAATGTTATTAAAGACCTTGGGCCATTGGGTGAACCGGTAAAAAAAAGATGGCCGCCGAACAAAAAAAAATCTCTCCATACAAATTTTTTGGATTCTTTTCAAGAGGCTCTCTTAGACATTTTTGTATGAAAAATTTTCCCCCTACTACACTTATAAATAGAACTTAAAGATTTTTTTTCACAAAAATTACAAAACGTACTTAGTGAATGTGGAAAAATTACCAGAGTACCCTAACGGCCCTCAAAAACTATCAATCATAGAGGCATGGTCCTGAAATTAAAAAATTAAAAAATTAAAGACTTTAGGCCCTTTGGTGAGCCAGTAAAAAAAAGATAGCTACGGAACAAAAAAATTCGTGTCCATACAAAATTTCTTTTTAATTTTCAAGTGGCTCTCCAGAACATTTTTGTATAGATATCCTTTTTTTCCACTAAATATTTATTACCTACCAATATTTCTTTCTATCTTTCAAGAGACTTTCCAGAATATTCTGGTATTTGGTATGGCCTCCCATTTCTTTATTTTACGAATATTGAAGAGACTACAAGGCACGCGAGCTGCTTGCAGCTCGCGCACCGAGCGCAACACTAGTTTTAAATACATTTATTAAATATTTATATGTGTAATATATGTAAATATGTATATCAGTCGGTTGTTACCTATAACACAGGCATTAAGTTGCCTACTTTAGGAACAGCCGACCGTGTGTGTATGTGTGTACTGTGTATATTTAAAAAAAAAAAAAAAAAACTAAGTAGCAGAGTTTTCCGAATATACCTACCTTAATTTACAGTTCAGTAGAATTCGCTCACGTTTACTTTTATTTGTGTTTGTTTTTCTGATAGATTTAATCTTACTTTTTGCATTCATGTACCTATGCAGCATGCTGTGTGGTTTATGTGATAGGTAGATAGGGTTTATGTGATAGGTAGATAGGTAGATAGTTTCTTCGTATTTTATACTTTTTTTTTATTTTTTTTATTCAACTACAAGTTAGCCCTTGACTGCAATCTCACCTGATGGTAAGTGATGATGCAGTCTAAGATGGAAGCGGGCTAACTTGGAAGAGGTATGTATACCCCTGATCGGTTTCTACACGTCATCGTACCGGAACGCTAAATCGCTTGGCGGCACGGATACTAGAGGATGCCCGCAACTTCATCCGTGTGGATTTATGTTTTTAAACCTTAGTGTTCCCATCACTAAGGTTTTCCCAATGAAAGTCCCATCAAAATCGGTCCAGCATTTCGAGACAGACAAACACAAATTTTAATTGTACTCCAGATGATAATCCGGACGTTCAAAGGTTCCTGTGCAATCCGGGTTCCAAGTTATATAGAATACTGATGGTTGTGATGGCTGTAATTTGTAAACTATAAAACCGATGACCTTGAAATATTCACGGAACAATCTTTAAAGTAGTTAACTTTCCTTTCTTTTAAAAAAAAATTAATGAAATTGAACTACCCGTTAATGAATTACAGTTAAGTACACCTCATGACACACGCCAGTGCGTCAAGCCAAGTTCCAGTAAGAAAAATTCTTATAAGAATTTGAATTTGATCCTCTCACAAAGGAACCGTGCGGAATTTCGGGATGAAAAGTATCCTATATGTTACTCCGTAGTACGAACTTAAATCATGCCAAGTGTTTATTCAATCCGTTCAGTAGTTTTTGCGTAATGCGCGCACACACATAAACACTGTATTTTTGGGCACGCGATACCTCTTTCAGGTTGGCCTAAATTTTATTTAGGTTTTTCCAAACAGCTGTGATAGCCTAGTGGTTAGGACAAACAAAGCTGTGATAGTCTAGTGGTTAGGACGACCGACTTCTAATCGGAGGTCGTGGTGTTCGATCCCGGGCACGCACCTCTAACTTTTCGGAGTTATGTGCGTTTTAAGTATTTAAATATCACTTGCTTTAACGGTGAAGGAAAACATCGTGAGGAAACCTGCATGCCTGAGAGTTCTCCATAACGTTCTCAAAGGTGTGTGAAGTCTGCCAATCCGCTTGGCCAGCGTGGTAGACTATGGCCAAAACCCTTCTCACTCTGAGAGGAGACCTGTGCTCTGTAGTGAGCCGGTAATGGGTTGATCATGTATATACATGATCAACCCATTACCGGCTCACATATGCACATACACGTATGTGTATGTGTTTTCCAAACAAAAAATTTCAAGATTTCTTCTTCCATCTAATAATAAAATATAATAACATCTGTTTTATTTCTTACTGAAAAAATAAAAGGCAATATTTTGCATCGTTCGTTCGTTCGTTTCAACCAATGGACGTCCACTGCTGGACATAGGTCTCTTGCAAGGATCGCCACAGCACACGATCTTGTGCCGCCTGATTCCAGCGGCTGCCAGCGACTCGCTTGAGATCGTCTGTCCAACGAGTGGGGGGTCTACCTGCGCTTCGTTTACTGGTGCGAGGTCGCCATTCAAGCACCTTGGGACCCCAACGTCCATCGGTTCTTCGAGCAATGTGCCCCGCCCATTGCCACTTCAGCTTTGCGACTCGATGAGCTATGTCGGTAACTCTGGTTCTCCTGCGGATCTCCTCATTTCTGATTTGATCCCGCAGGGATACTCCGAGCATAGCTCTCTCCATCGCCCGCTGAGTGACCCTGAGCCTTCTTATGAGGCCCATTGTCAGCGACCATGTCTCAGATCCATAAGTCATCACTGGCAACACGCACTGTTCGAAGACTTTCGTCTTTAGACACTGAGGGATATTGGACGAAATTTAATATTTTGCATAATGTTATCGATTTTTTTAACGACCTCTGACGCAGTGTTACATGCTGTGTAAGTGTGGGTTTTAAGTTCCGATTCCTGGCGAGATCAATTTGAGAATTAAGGATTTCAGAATTGTCTCAAGTAGATATGGTCTGGTGGGAGGCTTCGGCTGTGACTAGTTAGTAATACTGCTGGTAAAGCCGTGCCTCCAGGCGACTTAGCGTTCCGATACGATGCCGCGCAAAAACCGTCAAGGGGCCTTAAAATTTTACCAGGTTAGGCTTCCATCTTAACTGCATCATCATTTACCACCAGGTGATGTTATCGCAAGAGCTAACACGCCATTCTTACTACCTTTCTCTACTAATAATATAAATGCGAAAGTGTTTTTGTTGGTTTGTCCTCCAATTACATAGCAACGGAGCAATTACGGATCCTAAAATGACCTGCAGGTCCAAGATATATAGGACACTTAGGGCCTGTTTCACCACTTTCTGATTCACTTTCGTACTTTATGTCAAGACAAAAGTTGTGAATAAGCTATCCTACACATATCAGAAGGTGGTGAAACAGGCCCTTAATATCGCGGGAAAACATAGGGTAGGTAAATTTTTGGAAAACACTGAAGAACTCGCGATCAAAAATCAGTGGAACAGGTAAGTACCTATAAAGAAATGCGCAAATGGCTCTATGTTCATTAAACCTAAGTGTCACTTAAACTACGCTTACGCAATTTGCTAACTAAAGTTAAATTACTATTTAAACAACCTACTTTTGTCGTCCCAGGCGTTGACGAAAAAGCAAACAACATCCACCATCACTAATAAAATAATAATTACAGTAATATCAATTAGCACGTTTGAAACACGCGAACACTTTTAAATTACCCAAAGCAATTATATTAATTAGAGTCCGCTACTGTATTTTACTATTTCAACCGTTCGGGCAATTTCATTGCGTATTTAATTTTGAAAGTTTGAAGGACAAAATCGCCTCCATTCCACAGACGACCGCTCAGCGTGAAAGCTGAAGCTCCACTGAAGTGACTACCTCTTCACAACTGCTCTAGTCAAGCTCCTGAAGCCGTATTTTCATAAAATTCAATATACATCGACGGATTTGTTCCAAAATCTTTTAAAAATTACGAGACAAAACGTGCAATGGAATTTACTCCATTAACTTTTGTCAACATTCAGTATTTATAATATGTAGGTGATGAAATAATAATTTCTGTATATAGATGTCATAAATTGGAAGGCTTGTTTGTCGTTTTGTAATTATTCCATCAACATAATATTTGCCTTTCACTGATGAAACGAGAAATGAATGTGGTTCTGCTACAAATATTATCCTGTTTGATGCGTTCTGAGTACATGGATATCTTGGGTAGGGTAGTGGATCAGAATCTGTTTAGAACCAGTAAGTATTTTATACCAGTAACTACTTATTTTCATTTTTATAAAAAAATATGACTAAGACTATTACGTATAGTATTTTATAGTATTTTATGTGTTTTTCCATACATAATATTATATTATGATCACTAGAGTGTCATAATGAGGAAGTTTCCTGATCGATAGCTGAGGATGTTTCCTATAGATTTTTTCTAAAAATCGAAAAAAATGGGACCTATGGGACCATTTTGCAAATACCATCAGTTGTCGATTAAAAAAAAATCACGCAAATCGGTTCAGTAATCTCAGAGAAATAGGTAAAACAAGTAATGGAACTTTCACACTTCATAATCATTATTCATTTCCAATTACAAAATACTGTCCACAAATCAGCAGGGCGATTCGGAATACTTCGATAACGAAATTATCGATCGATTCGGTAAGTTATCGTACGATTAGATGTATTTTCAATTCAGAATAACCGTATCGACAGGGTAGTTATCGAAAACGAAACCGAATCGAACCGTAATCGAAGTGTTCTGAATCGCCCTGATGGTCTGAGATCTATTCGATGGATAGATATTACGAATATTATGTACCTTAAATCATGCAAAGAAAAAAACAAAAGCTTTAACCCCTGTCCCCTACGCGCCGTTCCAAAAGGTAAAGCTATTTGAATAAATCAGTTTGTCCCCAAATCTCTTTATTTCGTGACCCAATAATAAACTTAGCTTTTTCAACCTAAACTTTTCTTTTACAAGGGATGTTAATATTGGAATGGCCTGAATTTAACTATACACTTACGTCAATATATTCTTTTCGTTTTAATTAACTTTTTATTTTGACATAGCAAGCCAAATGTTATTTAAGTAGATACAGGTGTATGTGTTTGTACGTATGTGCGTTTGGAATTATTTTTCATCTGGATTATATTACCTATACACAATGATGTTACAGTCAAAAATTTTAGTGACGGTTAAGAATTTTTATATTGTTAGTCTACGTTTGAGGTCTACGTTTTAGAGAAAACTTGTACAAAGTTATAGTTCATGTTGATATTTATCAATTTTTCCTAATGATAAAATCTGTGTAGACATATACATATGTATATAAAGACACAGATTGTATCGTTCAGAGAATACAAAAATGTTACTATTATTAACAATTCAAAGAGAAATTCCTCCATAAATTAGTTGAAACAGAATTTAATCCGCAAGAGATAAAACCTCGAACAACAGAATCAATAAACCACAGTACCTACATTTCAGTGTTGATAAAAAAATATTTTAAAAATTCTTAATGTCCATTCTATACTGCATTAAAAAAAATTGTACAAAGGTGGCATGACTGGCATTCCAAAAATTACCTAGCGTAGTTATTATCATTTTTAACCCCCGACGCAAAAACGACGGGGTGTTATAAGTTTGACACGTTAGTTGCTCTGACGTTATTAAGGCCTTCAAATTAATCGACAATAAGAAAACAAATGATTTGTGGGGAATTTCCGTTAACGTTGTAAAGTCATTGATTGACATTGTTGCACCTGAGTTAGCTTTAATATTTAACAATTGTATTGACTGTGGTGTGTTTCCTGACTTAATGAAACATAGTAAAATAATTCCGTTATTTAAATCAGGTAGTACTAGTGACCCCACTAACTTTAGACCAATATCGGTACTACCTACCTTTAGTAAAATTTTTGAAAAATTAATACTAAATCAATTGCTTAAACATTTTCATACTAATGATATATTACATACAAAACAGTTTGGTTTCACAAGGGGTCGCTCAACAACTGATGCTGGTGTTGAGTTAATTAGACATATATTTGAAGCCTGGGAGGAGTCACATGATGCACTTGGAGTTTTTTGTGATTTGTCCAAGGCTTTTGATTGTGTTGATCATGAAACATTACTCAGAAAACTACACCATTATGGAATTAAAGGTGCAGCTTTGGATTTAATGAATTCTTACCTTAATGATAGAACACAAAAAGTAGATGTGAACGGAAAGCGGTCTACCGGATCAGCTGTAAAAATAGGAGTTCCACAGGGTTCTATTCTTGGGCCCTTTCTATTCCTTATTTATATTAATGACCTTCCTTATCTCGCTAAGGATAGTCACGGGATAGTATTGTTTGCTGATGATACATCACTTTTGTTTAAAATTGATAGATACCAAAGAATACCTGACGAAGTAAACAATTCTCTCACAAAAGTGGTACAGTGGTTTGAAGCAAATAACTTATTACTTAATGGGAAAAAAACTAAGTGTGTTAAATTCACTTTACCTAATGTTAAACAAGTTGAAACCACTGTACAGCTTAATAATGAGGAATTAGATCTAGTGGATACGGCTGTTTTCCTGGGGATAACGTTAGATGCTAAACTCCAATGGGGCCCTCATGTAAATAACTTATCGAACAGACTTAGTTCTGCTGCATATGCGGTTAAAAAGATTCGTCAACTAACTGATATTGAAACTGCGAGGTTAGTTTATTTTAGTTACTTTCACAGCATTATGTCATATGGCATACTTTTATGGGGTAATGCTGCTGATATTAATTCCATTTTCGTGCTGCAGAAGAGGGCTGTTCGTGCAATATATAATATGGGACCCAGAGAGTCACTGAGAAATAAGTTTAAGGAAGTTAAAATTATGACAGTTTACAACCAATATATTCTTGAAAATTTAATATATGTACACAAAAATATCGATAAATTTAAGAAAAAAAGTGACTGTCATAACATTAATCTTAGAAATAAAGATAAACTTGTGTTGCCCACTACTAGGCTGCGAAAAGTTGGAAAATCATTTGTTGGTAATTCTGTACTTTTTTATAATATGTTGCCAGAGAACATTTTGGATATGTCTCTCAATAAGTTCAAAGGTTTTATTAAACGAAAATTAATTGAAAAGTCTTACTATAGCTTAAAAGATTTTTTTAATGACAAAAATCCATGGACATAGATTGCTCTAAAAGCCAACAGTTCAAATCATTTTTATGGCTATTATACCATATTGTAAGATGGTGATAATAAAAAAAAATAAACCCGGCTGAGTTTGTTGTGGGCTCTTCTCAGACCAGGGCGCGTTTGGAACCCTCGTAGTTTTAGTTTTAAGTTTCCGTAAATAATTATCACCATTGCCTGTACCTAAATTGACGTTCAAAAAGTGTACAGTGTACCAATTTTGAATAAAGTTTATTTGATTTGATTTGATTTGATTTGATTTGACATATCTGTGTGTGTGTATGTGTGTGTGTGTGTATATGTGTGTGTGTGTGTGTGTCTGTACCTTTGTAGCGCTCAAATGGGTGAACCGATGTGAATGCAGTTTTTTTTTTGTTTGAAAGGTGTCCAAGATGGCCGCCGCCACAAGATGGCGGATAACATATTTTTTCACAAATCCCTTAATAAGTGATATCAAATGAAAGGGCTTGACTATGCAAATCCAAAATGGCGAATATCTGGGGTTAAATTTTAAATTTATATTTGTTACCCCATATTACCTACACTTTCCCAAAAGAGTCGAGCTATTATACCGGGTTTCATACACCTGCAATTACTTACTTTAACTGAGCAAAGAATTTAAGTCTGACTCAAACTGCTTTTCGAATTAGTTCCAGTCACTATTTTTAACAAGGCTCCATTGATTTTTTATATATGTTACTATTTAATTATGATTGTGCGATAAGAAAAGATCGAATCGTTTAATTGGACGCCTAATCTACTCGGATATCTACGCATAGCTCAGTAATTATTCAAAAACGTTAAAACCTTGAAAGCTCCATTTTGCCCCCTTTTAGGATTTAATGTACCAACATCAATCTGAATACTTCGCGATTCGAGGACTACGAGTAAACAATTTGGGGACAAAAGCGGTTTGGGTCAAATGAATATTTGCATAAATACTGGACCCCCTCAAATCTCTTTATTTGGTGATCCAATAAAAAGCGAAGCCTTTGTATGAATTGTCCGTGGCCTTAAGTTTAAGTTGTGTTATCTTAAAAGGAGTTTATCTTGATCGTGTCCCACAGAATTACTTAAAAGTTTTATCAAAATGCATAAATTATAAGTAATTATAATAAAAATCTTAAAAACGCATTCTTACGGTATATTTTGTCTAGCTGCTACGTGACGTTCTATAATAGGAGCAAGGGCTTAGCCAGGAATTATTTCAGGGAGTGAAGTGAAACCAAGGAAAGTAAATAACTATTATTTCAAATTATAGCAGCGGTAATTTTGAAAGTGTTAATTTACTTAATACTGCAACTAGGGAAGGGCAAGCCTGTGTAACAATCTTGTACTTACAGGGTGCGCTCGGGAGCATTTGACAGAGACTTAAAAACTCTATAGATTTCACTTTTTTTCAGAAAGACTTTTGGTGCTATCATTTCAGATGAAACGATTTTTATCCTTTACGGCTGACTGAAAAGCAGTTTTAGATTTTATGCCGACCCAACGCCTAATGTCGTCTACTTTAACGCGTGTCTTATGTCAGATTATTGTTGAAAATTAATTAGAATTTTTAGAAATGGTTTACAGATTATTAATTTCATAATGGAAATAGGTTAGAATGAACTGACATTTGATTCATTCAATGGCGCCGAACCGCCATCTTGAATTATTGGTATAAATACGGGCACTTCGAAGCCATGAATTCAGTCTCCTCCAGAGACTCAACCGACTATTAGATGCTTCAGCATCTAGGTCGTGATATTTGATTGAGGGTTGCGATAGCAATCACACCCTAATCGAATAAATGCTGCCATTATGGACTTGGCTGAGTGTAATTAATTAATTAGTATAAAATAGATTTGAAAAGAGATCTCAGTTAAACTAATCTGTGATTCGATATTAATTAAGTTTGTGCGGGTGATAAATAAAAATATTTTAATAATAGTTTGATTTAGTTTTAATATTAAACCTTATCCTGCTTCTGTAATGATGATGTTTACAAATTCAGAAGTGGGATCCGAATCACGTTGCCTTGATTTTGCTTTGCCATTTACACAGTTGTGTTTAGTTTGTTTAAGAAAGTGATTAATTTGAAGTAAAGTTGTAGAAATACCCGCAGAATAATGAAATACCCGCACTTGAGATGAATGAATCGTTTGAAATTTGAAATAATTTTTGATTAGTTATTTTGAAAGGTTAGACGCCGCCGAGTTTCTTACTGGTTCTTCTCGCTAGGTTGCGGCATTCCGAACCAGTGGTAGATTTGTTTTGTAAATGAAAGTAAAAGTAATTTCAACAGTGAACATTTTCAAAATAATGTGTTTATGATAATGAGATAACTGATAGTTAATGAATAAGATTTTAAAGTAGAAATCGAATCAAATAGAAGTTTTGATTAATGGAGTTACGAGTTAAATTAATCTGAGAGTTCGGATATGAATTATTTTGAGTTATCAGTTTAAAAAGACATTGACAGACTTGACTGAGGGCATGACCGCCCGCAATTTACTGAGGGCAGACAGCCCATGACCTAAGTGAGGGTAAAATCACCCGTGATCTTAGAAACGACGGCAAAACGCCTGGGCAAGACCGCCCGCGACATGAATAAAGTAACTTTTACTGTGATTGATGAGAAACACGGGGACGTGTTACATATAGGACGGCCGAACTGTCAGATTATTGTTGAAAATTAATTAGAATTTTTAGAAATGGTTTACAGATTATTAATTTCATAATGGAAATAGGTTAGAATGAACTGACATTTGATTCATTCAATGGCGCCGAACCGCCATCTTGAATTATTGGTATAAATACGGGCACTTCGAAGCCATGAATTCAGTCTCCTCCAGAGACTCAACCGACTATTAGATGCTTCAGCATCTAGGTCGTGATATTTGATTGAGGGTTGCGATAGCAATCACACCCTAATCGAATAAATGCTGCCATTATGGACTTGGCTGAGTGTAATTAATTAATTAGTATAAAATAGATTTGAAAAGAGATCTCAGTTAAACTAATCTGTGATTCGATATTAATTAAGTTTGTGCGGGTGATAAATAAAAATATTTTAATAATAGTTTGATTTAGTTTTAATATTAAACCTTATCCTGCTTCTGTAATGATGATGTTTACAAATATCATGTTGTAAACTTTCGTCACAAATCGGATTCAGTAGGCGATAGTTAGTTTTATTTTTGAGGGACTTTTCATAGCAGTAGGTAAATGTCTTGTGCTCTAAATTGGCTGTCTTTTGTGTTTTTTATTGTTATTGTTCGTCTGCTCTAGGCGTTAGTTTTTATCATACTTTTACGCTACCATTGACAATGGTAACTCAATTCCCCACACGTTACTTTCCGTTTCGCTATGTTACCTAACTCCAGTACCGACCACTAGTGCGAGTTTTAGCTTTGATGGTTTTCGATTATGTGTAACGATTAATATGAAAGGATTTGCTACGACGAAATAGGCACAGGCGTATTTTCAGCATGTACAGTATTTTGTTCATAGACAATTGTATCAAGGTTTCTAGACGATGCAATACTCTTATTTTCATAAATAAAGCACTTAAAAGTATTTTTGAACAAAAGGAACGAATTACTTACTCAAGGCAACGTAACACCGTTACGTCGTCGACATAGTTACGCCCCTTATTTACCATACATACTTAAGAAGGGCAGACACAAAATTTTCATTTAAACGAAAATTAAAGGATCACCTGCTCAAAGCCCAGTAACCATTGTCTTGTCGATCTTTTTTTTTTCTATATTTATTGTATTTAATATTAATTTTATGTATCATATGTACTGTATCATGCTATATATTATATCATGTAAAATATTTACTTAGATATGTCTATATAAATAACATTATATTTTAGTTTATTTATTAAATATTCTCTTATACACTTTTCTCCTTTGCACACCCACACGTGTTGTCACACCTCTTAGGTAGACTGGTAGAAAATGCTTTAGCATTAAGTCCGCCTTTTGTACCATTTTACTTGTATATAAATTTTTAGTAACTACTACATAGTATTCATTTTTCAATTATTTTATTAGTCTAGATTATTTTTGAACTTTCGGTTTACGGACGATAATTTTACGTGATAACGTCATAAGAAAACAAAGAGAGATAGATGCGTCACAAGCCGAAGTCCGCCTTTTGTACCATTTTACTTGTATATAAATACTTAGTAACTACTACATAGTATGCATTTTTCAATTATTTTATTAGTCTAGATTATTTTTGAACTTTCGGTTTACGGACGATAATTTTACGTGATAACGTCATAAGAAAACAAAGAGAGATAGATGCGTCACAAGCCGAACACTTAGACCTATCGTGCCTTCTCTATCGCTTGTTCTGCGTTTTCACTTGCACGCGGTACGTGACAATGAGTCATGCTTTTTAGTGCGTGTAGCCGTCGTTAATCGATTTATAAGAAGTTATCACATCGAAAACATTCAGCTACGTTTGCTACGCTGCGCTACGTCTCCGCCATCGCTTCTACGATATTCTTTGTCTAGGGACGCGCTAGAACCTAGCGCGTCCCTAGACAAAAAATATAATGTAGAAACTTGACATCGAATAAAGTTTTATAAGGATAAAAACTCGCACTAAGGGTTCAGTAACAGCGCGTATCCCATTAACGTTTGACCCACATGCTGTGCACGTAACTTTTAACTCGTTGTTTCAAAGGTGGAACAAAATATAAAGTTTTAAAACACTGGGTACGCCATCGCGTCGCGTCGTGATGTTATTAAAACTTATGTGTAGTTTTTTTTTTCTTTTTATATATATTTTTTTTCGTATAATATTACTCTGAATGTTCAATTTAATAATGCTGAAAATATGAGGCGAATGCTTTGGAATATCTTAGACTGAATTTCACACTTTTCTGTATCTCGAAAATTTGTTACCAAACAATATCTTAATGAAACCACTTTTCGTATGTAGACTTTAGTTTCTAGCTTCAGCGCTTTTCAGAGTTTTTAGCTCTGCTGATCATGAGAGTTCGAGTCCTGAATCGGATCAAAAAAAGAGTTTTTCTGTGGAAAAATTCTCAACAGCAGCCAGTTGTTGGGTTAGTTGGTTAACCCTGTACCTCGGAGAAAAATCTATGTCACTCTCCAAGCCCTATACCCTTGCAAAAGTCATATCAATCCGTAACTCTTTTGCGATGTGATTGAAGGACAAACCAACAAACAAAAATTCCTAAAGGTGCGTCCAGACTTGAACATTTCACCGAACCGAACTGCGAACATTTCGGCGAACTTGTTACGCTCAATGTGGACGGCGCGCTTGGAGCGCTTGAGATGGGTTACTGCGTAACAGTTCGGCGAAACTTTCGCCGAACTGTTACGCAGTAACCCATCTCAAGCGCTCCAAGCGCGCCGTCCACATTGAGCGTAACAAGTTCGCCGAAATGTTCGCAGTTCGGTTCGGTGAAATGTTCAAGTCTGGACGCACCTTAATATTATTAGGGATGTGTACTTGAGTAAAATTTAAATCCAATACTAATTTAATTAATATCTGACATAATATGTACGTGTAGATAACAGGTATGGTAACCTAATTTTCCAAACGTCACAAGTTACAGTTTCTATTAGTCCTGCTGACTTCGGTAACTGTGTGTAACTAATTAACATGTGACCCACATGAGGTGACCGTAACTTTCAACACGTATGGTTATAATACGAAATATAAAGTTTGGAAAAATATTGGAACCCGTGTTTTAATTAAAAATTTTATGTTGTTACGCGAATTTTGTTCAAATATTTTAATTATTCTCTTGTGAAGAGGTCAAGGCAACGAATTGGAAATCAAAAATTATTATTATTTTCCAAGGATCGCCACGATATGTTACACAATCTTGTAGTATCCAGTGGCTGCCAGCGACTTTCTTGTTATCATCTATTCACCTAATGGGGGGTTTTTAAACGGTACGTTGCTGAGGCAGACGAATTCACGTGCAACAGCTATATAGCAGTGAATAAATTCAAAACAAGGGAAAGGAAATTCTCTTAGTATAAGCCAATTCTGTATTAAATGAAAGCGACATTCCATTATGTACATATAACGTGTCCCGACAAATTCTAAGGTGGAAAATTGAATTGAATTTTACATAAGATTTGCAACGTGACGTAGAGTAAACAGCGAGGAAGGATTTTAGAAACAACCCCGGGAGGAAGGCGAGATTTATGAACTTTCTTTGTTCCACCTTAGACAATGAGTTAAGGTGTTGCGTGTTAAAGGTTACCTACACGTTAATGGGATACCAGTTAAGGCTGGAACACACAACGCTGGAACGTACAGTTCGCGTCAAGACCGGTGTATGGGCGACGTATGTATGTATGTAGGTGAAAAAGCTGCAGGAAGGCTAAGATTTTGCACCCAGCATAACTATTCGACGAAACTGGTTATAGATAGATGAAATATTATCGTCTATCTATAACCAGTTACGGCAAATAGTTACACTGGGTGAGTATCGTAAATTAATACATTTAACTCAAATTTTAAATAATAGATTATGTACTATCAAATTTTTACCCATCATCATTTTATTTTTGTTCGATTTTTGGCCGATTTTTGTATGAGATTCTGTGTGTACCACCTTAGGGCCTATACTACTGGACCGATTTTGATGAATGAGGTGTCTATTGATTCGTTGTTATGGTCCGGGTAACATATAGGCTATATTTTATTTACGAAAAAAATCGAGAAGTGACCTTCGCACAGCTTTTTAGATTGTTAATTATTAGTATATTAGTTTCGGATAGACTTAACAGATGGCGCCACTAGCTGCTTACCCCGCGCTTTCGGGTTTCGCTTGCGTAGTCGGGTTTTAGTTTACGAACTTTATACTTGTCTCAGTAGAATCCGCTTTCCGAATCGATATTCTAGTCTTGACTTGACCATAATCGCCTACATAAAATAAATAATCTTGAATTTAGTGAAGTTCAACTTTGAATTATGATTTGTATAGTTCGGTTGCATATCTAAATAAGTATTTGCTATCGACTTGATCAGTGCAATAATAATCACTAATTGAAAGATATAATAGTCATTGTCATTAAGTAGGTACCTAGTAGAGTTTTTAAACAGAACGTAAATTCACAAAATCCGTAGGTACCTACTTAGACAGACCATTATTAGAATGAATTGGAATCTCTTCGAAAAATAGAGCTTATATGGGATTATGAAGGAATTGCGTTCTGAAATGATAAAGCCTGGGATTGTACCGGATTTCCCTTAATTTCAATGTTTACTAAGTTTTGTTGCGTCATTCTTTGCCATGAAAATGGTATCTCAGAATTAGAAACAACCGTGAACTTGCACCTTTGCTAGTCATTGTAGACACAAGTATTCGACTCTCAATGTCTTGTGGTAAAAATGCGGCGAAAATACCTTTTTACCTTATATCTTTACCCTATATACCTTTTTTATGTACTTTGTGTTTTTGTTGACCAAGCCAGGGGAAATCTCCTTAAGGTCTCCGATCTCTTGCATGAGAGATATCGAGTTACGTTAGGGCATTATGAGCTTGTGCCACGGTAGGGGTACATTCTCTGGGACACATAATGTCCTCCTGACCGAATTTCGGCCACGGCGGCCAATCTCGACCGAGGCAGAGACTAGCCATCTGCGCAGGAGATATTATAGTGCACAAGTGTGTGCGCATACACAGGTGCACTATCTATTCCCTCACTCTCATAGTCCGATGGGACGCCAATGCGACACGACCGGAGAGAGATTAGGCGCAGGACCGACGGCTTTACGTGCTCTCCGAGGCACGGGGGTGTATCTAACACCGCCAACTTCCAACTCCGGGCTGGCACTGAGAATTTCTTGACAGAAAAACCCAATAACCTCATTTTTTTGACCAACTGCCTCGTTGGTCTTGCGGTTAGCACGTTCGACTGTGGATCACGAGGTCCTGGGTTCGATTCCCGGGTCGGGCCAATAAAAAAAAAATGGGACACATACGGAGACATGAGCGGTGCAATGCGACTCCACTCGGACTACGTCGTGACGCGCATTTCGTAGAAGCAGAATAGAGGTCATAGCACACTTAAACGACTCTGCTCCTACCCGGCAAAAATAATAAAATTCAAATATGGGCTTTAAATATTGCTCTTTAGATATATTTTACATTGGCATCATAAATTAGCAGACAGCTCGCTGTCAGCGAGCTTACCGCCGTCAGACTGCTCGGTAGTTGACGCCTCGCTGGCCGCACGTTGTAGACGAGCGGTCGGCGCGGTGCCCGCGCGCTCTCTGCTAGCTTGCTGCTAGTAGTCGCCGCGCCCGCTGTCGCCCGCGCCGCTCAGTGTCGGTCAGTATCTACCAAGTCGGCGGGTGGACAGCTGGCCGTCTGCTAGCTGTCGCCGCGTCGACTGCTAGGTACCTGCTGGCTGTCGCCGCGTGGACTGCGAGCAGTCGCCTTAGTTTAGGGCGCTGTAGGGTAGGAGCGGTGTTGGAGCAGAGTGGTTTAAGTGTGCTATGACCTTAGTACTGCTGTACTGCTTACCGCAGAAATACCAAGGATTTTGAATTTAATAAATTAAAAATTTAAAACCCCCGACATTCGCCACTTTGTGGTCGCGGCCATCTTGGATTTGCATAGTGCTATTCTACTAGTCAAGCCCTTTCATTTGATACCCATATTAACGGAGTTGTGAAAAAAAATATAATCTGCCATTTTGTAGCGGCGGCCATCTTGGATCGATAGCTAACAACACTCTCGACGAATTCACATTTCAAACAAAAAAAACCGCGCTACAGGGGAACAGACAGACACACACACACACACACACACAGACACGTCAAACTTATAACACCCCGTCGTTTTTGCGTCGGGGGTTAAAAAGACTACCCACAGCTTCTTCCGTTCCGAATGTGAAATAGCGAATTGTTGTGTTTGTGAATCTACCCTCTCTTTGTTAGTAAAAATACAAAGTAAACTTGTACAAGTATTGTTGCACAGAATAAATAAGAGCTCGTGGCTCGTATGGAATCTGTTTCCTTCGTGTAATAATAAAAGCGAGAGATATTTATTGTATTCGTCTATATCGCCGCGCTGTCACAATTTTCTTTTCCGCGTCTTTCAATACTTACTATTTTTATGGTCTTTGATCTCGTTTGATTTTGTATTCTAGAGGAGCGACAGACGAACTGAATTTGGACAGCACGCCGAGTGCAAAATTGCAGTATGGATGCAAAATTGCAGTATTGCACATAACTGCAGCGGAATTGCCGATTCAATGGTAGATAATTGACGATTCAAAAGTACTTGTAAAGGTTTATTTGAATAAAAAACTTTTCTATTCTATTCTATTAATGGGTCTGTAGTCATTTAACATGATGGTTAACGAAATTCCTACTTCAAACCTAAGGTCTAATTGACCTATATGAACCGGACTCCCTAAGACTAATTTTAACGACCCCTTGGTCGCGTTCATGTTCATAGAAGCAGCGTTGACTGACGGTTATAGAACAGAATACAATAGAATAGAGAAGTTTTTTTATTCAAATAAACTTTTACCATTGCTTTTGAAATGTCAAGTGAATCTACTTGGCGGCGTGGGAATCGTGTTATCCACTTTTGGACAAGAACTTCGCAACAATAATAATAATGTCCTCCTGACCGAATTTCGGCCACGGCGGTCAATCTCAACCGAGGCAGAGACTAGCCATCTACGCAGGAGATATTATAGTGCACAAGTGTGTGCGCATACACAGGTGCACTCTTTATTCCCTCACTCTCATAGTCCGATGGGACGCCAATGCGACACGACCGGAGAGAGATCAGGCGCAGGACCGACGGCTATACGTGCTCTCCGAGGCACGGGGGTGTATCTAACACCGCCAACTTCCAACTCCGGGCTGGCACTGAGAATTTCTTGACAGAAAAACCCAATACCTCAAATTTTTTTTTGGCCGGCCCGGGAATCGATCCCAGGACCTCGTGATCCACAGTCGAACGTGCTAACCGCGAGACCAACGAGGCAGTTACATTACTCTGGTGTGTTTCGCAATTACATTACTCTGTTAGTATTCGCAACAATACTCTGGTGTGGACTGTATTCAGGTTTAATTAGTAGATATAAACTGCTCAAGGGGACTTTTAATAGGAACTTAGAAGGAATCGGCGTACCTGAATATCTCTGCAGTTCTGGGCTTCAGCTGATTCTACCTTTTCTTACAATTTTTTTTTTCACAACTTCTCCTTCAATTTAATTTCAGACACAGATTTGATTGCAAACTGAAATTAAATAAATTATAGCAGCATTTATAAACTCCACATCCAGCTTGAAGGCTTCATCATGATCGACCCATTACCGGCTCACTACAGAGCAAGGGTCTCCTCTCAGAGTGAGAAGGGTTTTGGCCATAGTCTACCACGCTGGCCAAGTGGATTGGCAGACTTCACACACCTTTGAGAACGTTATGGAGAACTCCCAGGCGTGCAGGTTTTCTCACGATGTTTTCCTTCACCGTTAAAGCGAGTGATATTTAAATACTTAAAACGCACATAACTCCGAAAAGTTAGAGGTGCGTGCCCCGGGATCGAACCCACGACCTCCGATTAGAAGTCGGTCGTCCTAACCACTAGGCTATCACAGCTTTTTACGTTATACAGCTTGAAGGCTTGCCGCTCAATGATTAACGATGACAGACGATTGTGGACATGCTTTCACGATGATCGTGATAATTACCTTGCCGATGACAGATGATCATATGAGTAACCATTATCGCCGGGAGTGAAGAGGACGCTGTAGATCTGAAGCGTCGACTTCAACCGTCCGCGCCCTGCCAGTGGCGTTATTGTGAGACTTGATATTTAGCCCCCGACGTAAAAACGACGGGGTGTGATAAGTTTGACATGTCTGTGTGTGTGTATGTGTAGGGGTGTGTGTGTGTGTGTGTTCCACCGTAGCGCTCAAACGGGTGAACCGATTTGAATGCGGTTATTTTCGTTTGAAAGGTGTGATAAGATTTTAAAATTCGGGAGTGTTCTTAGCTATGTTTGATAAAAATCGGTTCAAGATGGCCGCCGCCACAAAATGGCGGATTACATATTTTTTCACAACTCAATCAGTATGGGTATCAAATGAATGGGCTTGACTAGTAGAATAACACTATGCAAATCTAAGATGGCTGCCACCACAAAGTGGCAAATTACAGGGTTTTATTTAATTTTTAATTTATACTTGTGATTATTATTATCGATGAGGGCTAAAGTGTTTTCATACACAATAAAGTTGCTTTTAATGGACAGCCGATAATGAGGACAGGCACGCTTAACGCGATCAGGTTTGTGTCAAAAGCGTTCGACGTTCATTTTAATATGAAAACTAAAACCGCAATGTTGTTCAAATTTTTCACGATTAAGTTAATTTTGTGATAAATCATCATGAACTGTTAATCAGTGCATGAGTTAAGGCCTTTATTATCCACGGATTTTCGCATCACCGAATTATTTTACATACACAACTAGCTGACCCCCGCGACTTCGTTCGCGTGTTTTTCTTTGCTATAAACCTCACGGAGCCCGAGACCTTTCCAACGAATGCAAAACCGTGGAAATCGGTTCGTGCGTTCTGGAGTTAAGTATAGCGTCAGGAAGGAAAACCCGACTTATTTTTATATAGTTGATTACATATTATAGTTAAGTAGCTGATGCCGGCGATTTCGTCCGCGTGGATTTAAAGTCGTCACTCACTTATCAACCCGGTACCCGACCAGTACTGCCTCGCCTCGTACTGGTGAGATTTCTTATATGGACTTCCATATACAGGATGTAAGGGAACCGCTACCAAAAACGAAAACAGGTGATAGTACTGATGATTACCTACTTATAAAATACCATAAAAAATCTGCATTTTTTAGGTTCGCAATGTAATACAAATAAAATAACATCTAACGCTAGAGGTCACCGAACGTTGGATAGGTAGATAGGTACTTAATATTGTCGCCTGTGCGCTCGCGCTATACCTGCCTACTCCAGAAGCGTGGCACTGACCCCGAGTTTTTGCTATACATTGCCGGTTTGAATAATACTAAACCACTAAAACTACAAACAAACGTTTATTGGTATTGGAATATATTTAGGCAGTAAAATAATAGCTTATGTTTTCGATAGCGTTCCCCTTATACCCTGTATATGCACTCACTTATCAACTCCGTAACTTTATTTAAAAAAAAAATTCAATCGAATTAACAAAATAAATAAAGAGTTTAGTATCGATTTTATATCCAGTTAACACTTTCAATCCAATTTAGAGGAAACAATTTCAACGTCAATTCAAGTGAAACAATACTCTACTCACGAGATCAAATAGAAAAAGCCGTTTAAATCCCCTCTAAACCTCAATCCCGAGCTATACCCTCGATCGGAGAGCAAATACAAAAGCTATCGCACAATTACAAACACTATTTACTTCCCGCTAAGCCTTCGATCCCGTTCCGATTACGAGCGGATCAAGTCGACTGTGATACTGTACTACGACACGGTTAGTTTCTGCATAGTGAGATTTAAACTGTCAAAACAACTTTAATATATTACTAGCTGATGGCTCGTGACTTCGCCCACGTGGATTCATACAAATCTCATACAAGCTTTCATGCCCTATTTGGGGGTAGAATTTCCAAAAATTCTGAAACACGTAATTCTTTATTTTTAACCAAAAGCCAAACTACCGATTGTCATTGATAAAACTTTAAAAAGTACGGACTTTAATACAAACTTTCATCCCATATTTAACCCACTTGGAGGTAGTTTTTCCAAAATTCCTTAAACATGTATTTTTTATTTTTAACCGACGGTACAAATACCGATTTTCATGGATTTAACTTGAAAATGACGGACTTTCATACAAAATTTCTTCCCCTATTTAACCCCCTTGAGGGTGGAATTTACAAAAATCCTTTCTTAGTGTGCGCCTACGTCATAAAAGGAAGCTACTGTGAAAATTTCAAGTTTCTAGCTTCAGTGGTTTAGGCTGTGCGTCGATGATCAGTCAGGACAAGCCTCTTTATATATTATCGTATTATCGTATTAAAGAACCGATACACTTTGGAGTCCCAAGATGCTGCAATGGCAAGCTTGCACCAGCAAGCAGAAAGCGCAGTGTCGGCAGACTCCACTAGGTTAATCGACAAAAAACATATACGAGTATAATAAATAATGCATTTACTGCATGAACGGGAAAAACAAACGTATACCGAGTTTACTGGCGGCGCCTGTTTTTCAGCGCTTGTTTGGCAACTCGAGTCCCCTGCGATCGGACTATATTTACTCTGTTTTCAACAACTAGACACGTTTAGTTGTCGAATCGTAAATGTCATGTTTACCTTAATTAGGTCATAGGTGACCCATAGCCATTGTAGTCTAGTCGACAAGTTGATAATGGTACAAAGTAGAGATACTGCTCTTAAAATTATGTGCGATAGCTCATTGGATACGGAATGATGCCTAGAAAAATGTGCCAAAAGCGTGTATTAGCACATAAAAAATTGCAAAAGTTATAAACAATTAAAGATTTAAAAAAATGGCATTTCGTTTTATGTTAATAACTCGAAAAATATTTATGTTTAAGCAATTTTGAAAAAAACTCGTTAAAGAAGAGGAAATTTCCAATAAAAAAGTTTGTACTTCCGAAACTCTATTTCCATTATTTATAACTTTAATTTGACGTTGAAAATAGGGCTCCGCGCGGCGATTACGGCATGCATGCCGCAACTACTGAACCGATTTGGCTGAAATTTTGAACGGAGGTAGATTATGCCCTGACTTAAAACATAGGCTACTTTTTATCCTGAAAAAATGCACAGTTCCCACGGGTTTTTGAAAAACCCGAAATCTATAGCTACAGCTATAGGTAGATTACTATAGCGAACTTTCTTGATAGTAGGTATAAAGGTTGGAAAAGGGAGCGGGAACGGGAACCGGATATCCACGATTCCCTCGGGATTTGTGCAAAACCGAAATTCACGCGGGCGAAGCCGCGGGCATTCTCTAGTTTTAAATATTTTTTCAAAGAATATTAGCCATCTTAAATATTGTGTAAAGTATCAAAGGGCCCCGACAGAATCACAGAGTACTGTCAGAAGTACCTACAACGGGCGGGGTTCGAATTGCCGATCTTACAATCAATTTCTGTCCCGCTGAGTTATAGAGACATTTAAATGATCCCAAACTAATAAATTTCACCAAACTTTTTTAAAATACGCAGAAGAAGTCGCGTGCGATAGCTACTTAAAATTACTTGACAAGCCCTTAAGCCGCGATTCCATTATGCAAGTTAGTTGTATACAAGTGGCAAATTGCATGCAACTTGAACAAACTTGCATACAAGCTACAAGTTGCATGCAAGTAGTTAGTTACAACTTGTACATTCTTATCCAAATTGAACGCGCAATCGTTAGTTGCACGTTGTCCCATGATGCCTTCCTCAATGGACAAGTTTCCAATATATTTTTTTAAATTATTATAAAAATTTAAGTCAAATAAAACAAAAATCTGAAAGAATTATTAAATTATCTCAAAAAACTGAAAAAGTTATTAAACTTTAAAGTTGCTAATTTCGTTTCACGCGGCGCTCTAGCGTATAACGTCATCCAACCCGCTGAGAGGTGTGAATAGAAATTTACATGGAAAACCATGTTACTTGTTTAATCAATTTCTCCGAGATTACTGAACCGATTTGCGTGATTCTTTTTTTAATCAATAGCTGAAGAAAAAATCTATGGAACCATTTTGCAAAAATCCTCTGGTATCGATTAAAAAAGAATCATGCAAATCGGTTCAGTAATCTCGGAGAAATTGGTAAAACAAATAAATTTACATGGAAAAAATACTACAATAATAACAATACAATTGATGGATTTCAAAATTTTTTTTCACTGATTTATTAGTTTAAATCTGTATTTTAATACTATTGTGTTTAAAATGATATTTTCAACTTCAGGAAATTTCCTCATTAGTGAACGTATCTCCACTTGTACACCTACAAGTAAAACCTGCATGCAATTTGCACACTCTTAAAAATATGTTATGCAAGTAACTTGTATGCAAATATGACGTCATACTTGTAACTACATACAAATCTTTCTTAATGGAACACCGGCATTAGAGACAATCTCTTGACAAGTCTCCAAGAATAAGACACAGTACTTATTATGTAGTATTCACTATTTCGCTCTAATTTGCCCAAATTAATCCACGCTCGGGCTGCAAATACAAAGGCAACTTAGTTCTCGCCGCAGCAACGTCTACTATGAAACGTTAGATGTCTAATCCTACATGCTGGACCCTACCATGGTCTTTACTAATGTCATACAGGGTATAAAGAGACCGATTTCGAAAACTTAGCGCTATTATCTATTCTGTATATCTTCTATTCTATACATGTAATAAAATCGTAGCATTACCGTATCTGTACATTAAAGATTTTTGCAAAATAATAACTGGGGGATGTTATGGATGAGTAATGGAACGTAAAAAAGCTGATTTTGAAATTTTTGTCTGTTTGTCTGTTTATTTGTTTGTCTGTGTGTTTGTGCGCGCATCACGCAAAAACTACTGAATGGATTGAAATGAAACTTGGCATGATTTAAGTTCATACTACGGAGTAACATATAGGATACTTTGTATCCCGAAATTCTGCACGGTTCCCTTGGGAGAGGGGATGAAAGTCAAAATGTGTACTTAGCTGTAATTCATAAACGCGTGGTCCGATTTCATTCATTCTTTTTTTTGTTAGAAAGAACATACTTTAAAGATAGTTCCGTATTGCTCAAAAGAGCTTAGGAAAAATAAATAGTTCCCGCGGGATTTTTAAAAACCGAAATCCACGCGGACAAAGTCGCGGGTATCCTCTAGACACAAACAACCTAAACAAAAACCTAAACGAAAGACCTATACAAAAACGTTACGAGACGTTGATTTCAAAGGAATCATCTTATGTGGAAACCGAAAGTGTCTGAAACTACAAGTCACGGCAAATAAGTCGAGAGGTGACCTTCAATGCGCAGAAGTCGAAAATGAGGTATCTCGGAGTGTGACAGGGTCGCGGGGAGGGTGTGGGGATCGTTCGTAAGCACTGATTAGCTCTCGCGGCTCCCTCGTAAGCGCTGATTGGCTCTCCAATCGTATTGTGTCCCGCTCACTCGTACGACGCTGCGCGCACTTGAAGGTCACCGCTCGACTTATGTGCCTGGGGTTATATACAACTATACAATAGACGAGGCACATAGTTCTGGATACATATTTTATAGTTTTTGGTTACAATGACTATAAGTGCAGGCGGACTTCTTAAGGTGGGACATAAATGTATCGGGGGGCGGGACATAAGAGAGTTGTTGTTTATCCCATTCAGATTCCATTCAGATCTAGAATCAGCCATTTAGATATCGTTATTAAAGTTACGAGACTTACGTTATGTTGAAATCTTATAAAAATCCAGCCAGTGGTAAGGGCTTGCACTTATCGCTATACTAAAAACCTCGTTAGCACTGCACTGTTCGTGTTTTCGTCTTCATCGTATTACTTTTCATCAAAACGTAGCAGTTTATTCTACACGAGCTCTTTAGACGCTGCTTTACAGAGATTTTCGGTGAGATAATGAGCGTTAAGTTATAATAAGTAAGTTCATAATGATTATGTCATTAGTACGAATACATAACGCAGAGTCCTACTGTTTCTGGATATTAAGGTTGACTATCCTTTTTAGGGTTCCGTACCCAAAGGGTAAAAACGGAGCCCGATTAATGTCACTCGGCTGTCTGTCTGTCCGTCTGTCTATCTGTCTGTCCGTCCGCCGGTCACAGGTCTCTAGCTCGTAGACGAAATGAGTTACAAACCCGAAATTTTGGTATTTGGTGTAGAACGTTGACCCAAAACCAAATATTGAATTAGAAATTGAATTAAATTATTTTTCAGGGGGGCTCCCATACATAAAAAAGGAGCTGAAAAAAATATTTATTTTCATTGTTTAGAGCTTATTTAGAGTAGAGCACGAATATATTTTTTTTAATTTTTTGCTTAAAAAATAAGGAAATGGGGGGCCATCAAAGTTATTAGTTTTAGACCATTTTTGTGACGGGGGCTATCTCAAAAACTAAACCAGTTAGGAATATGAATTTTCGGTGTATTATGTACCAACACTGTATTTAAACGGCAAATACTGAAAATAACGATTAATAAAGTAGTTTGTGAGCTGTGACCAAAACAAATGAATATTTTTTGGGTTTTTCTTTCATAGTTTGTTGCGATGATTTCTTTCATAGTTTCTAGCTCGGAAATTCAATATTTCTTAGACTTAAAATATTATATTGTTCATAATTATGTACGGAATCCTAAAAGAGCGAGGCCCGACTCGCACTTGGCTGATTTTTTAAGATTGCTTTTCTTGCCGCTATTATTTGTAGTATATTTTATTTCATCTTTAAAGAAGCCGCCACCACTTTTCCCACTTTTATGAAAGAGTTTAACTTTAAATTTTTGCAAGTGTAATTTTAAGAAAATTAACTTTCGATTTTATTTAACCACTGACATTACCTATTGTATTTTCGAGTGAAAGACTGGCTTCCCATAGCACAGGGGATCCCATTTTGGGGGGGCCAGGCATTTTGCTAGACTTTTCCACGGCTTACTTTAATACTTCATGTAATGAAAAGTAACCATGTAGGTTTTTTCATACAGTAAAGATCATAAAGATTGAGACCTAGTACTCATACCTGCAATTTTTTTTTATTCACCTACAAGTGAGCCCTTGACTGCGATATCACCTGATGGTAAGTGACGCTAACTAAGGTAGAAACGGGCTACCTTAGAAGAGGTATAGCAGGTATTATTAAGCCCCCATACCTATGATTGGTACTGAAACGCAAACTCGCTTGGCGGCACGGCTTTGCTGGTAGGGCGGTAACCATGGCTGAAGCCTACAGACCAGACCAGAGACAATTTAGAAATTATAAAATCCCGAATGAAATTAAGAAATTATAAAATGCCACTGCCGGGAGTCGAACCCGGGACCTCCCACTTATATGACCACGCTCACTGTGCCAGGGAGGTCGTGATGTTAAAAATTACTTTGTATAACGAATCTATCATCATCATCATAATCAATCCATTACCGGCTCACTACAGAGCACGGGTCTCCTCTCAGAGTGAGAAGGGTTTTGGCCATAGTCTACCACGCTGGCCAAGCGGATTGGCAGACTTCACACACCTTTGAGAACGTTATGGAGAACTATCAGGCGTGCAGGTTTCCTCACGATGTTTTCCTTCACCGTTAAAGCAAGTGATATTTAAATACTTAAATTAAGATATCTAAATACTATATCTGCACGGAATCTGGGATTGCTGAATAATACGTTATAGCTCAGGAACTACTACCTACTAGCTCTTCAAACTATTTGCAACGAGATAAATCTTACGTTAAAGTCAGTTTCTATTTCCGTTTATTTGAAAACGATGCTTCAAGCCATCTAATTTATAGTTCTAGAGAATGAAATTCTCTCACAGCAATATTGAACTCTACTTTTACTGTTAAGGATGGACAGCAGTAATAAAACTATTACTTCCTACGGACCTACCCTACTAGGCTCAAGGCCTACGGTGGAACACACAGAACCTAATACAAACATACATACATACATACCTAGACTGCTAAAATCATAACTCTTTCCTTTTGGCTTTGCCATATTCGGGTTAAAAGGCACAATAATAAGGCTCCCATTGAGATTTTCATATTAGGTATTTGTACCTTTTGGCTTTTTCAGTACTGGTAAACGCCGTATCCCTGAAAACAGATGTCACTTCTAAATTTAGTGATTTATAAGTGACATCTGTTATCATGTGTCATATCATTGTGAGATGCATGTTCGGTATCTGAGGACGTGGCACTGGCATCCCTAACAAGAGATCCTCCTATCTTCCAAGGAACACGAAAGCGATTAGGTATATTATATTTTTCAAAATGACAAATCTCTAGTAACAACAAAAGGTGGAGCAAAACACAAAATGTAATAAATATTGAAATTTCAAAATCCGGGACAATCCCAAAATTAATCTTTTCAGCACGAAACTCCTTCATAATCCTGTTTAAGCCTTATTTTTCGAACGGATTTTAATTTATTATATTTATTTCAGCCTCTTTAATTGTACGGATTTCAAGTATTAATTACTCTTGAGGAGTTTTATCCTTGTTGTCATAAATCCTGCTAATTTTATTTCGTCATTAAGAATCACTTAATTTTCTTTTGTTAAGCCTCAAAAGCTCGGTATAAGAAGTAATATTATCCTTATATATTACAAAGAAAGGAGAATATGAATTTTTGTATACTTACCGGGGGCGGGTTGCTAGTAGGTATATAAAAAGGCTTTGCACGAGTAGTAATTATCCGCTACTACCCCACCACATAATGTTTTGTTGTATTATCTTAGGATTAGGTAGAGTTTTCGATTAAAGCTCCCAGGCGGCTTGACTTTTTCCGACATTTTCAACAATTAACATCATAGTTCAACCAATTTTCACAAAACATTAACAAATTATACACCTAAACCTTCCTCATGAATCACTCTGTATATTGGTGAAAACGGCATGAAAATCCGTTCAGTAGTTTTGAGTTCAATGTGTACAATACTTAGTACATTATTTTGATAAATCTCGTAGGGTTCAGCCTGCGTTTGCAATGTAAGCGGAAAAAATGTAATTATTTACGACATCACATTAGAAACCTCAAAAATAACAGTATTTTTCCACTATTTAATGGATGTTATTATACATATAAACCTTCCTCTTGAATCACTCTGTCTATTAAAAAAAACCGCATCAAAATCCGTTGAGTAGTTTTAAAGATTTAAGCATACATAGGGACATAGGGATATAGGGACGGAGAAAGCGACTTTGTTTTATACTATGTAGTGATGTAGTGAAGAAAGGAGAATATTAATTATTATTATGCAGGGGTGGGGTTGCATACCAGGTAGTTAATTCAAGGTTATCACAAAGTCCTTCGAGCGGAATCTTAAATTAGCAAACTAAACGCAAATTGCCGCCTCAGATTCGGATAAACAAGTTTAGTCAGGTGTGATTAATAGTTTCTCTAATCAAGACCTATTGCAATCAAGGAACACATTAATTGGCGAAGAAAATCTAATGTTTGCTTGTATACGACTATAATAATTATCCAGTAACCTCGGTAATTAATGAACTCCTCTATCTTTTGGCTGAGGCAAGTTACTCAAAAAAGCTGTGATAGCCTAGTGGTTAGGACGACCGACTTCTAATCGGAGGTCGTGGGTTCGATCCCGGGGCACGCACCTCTAACTTTTCGGAGTTATGTGCGTTTTAAGTATTTAAATATCACTTGCTTTAACGGTGAAGGAAAACATCGTGAGGAAACCTGCATGCCTGAGAGTTCTCCATAACGTTCTCTAAGGTTTGTGAAGTCTACCAATCCGCTTGGCCAGCGTGGTAGACTATGGCCAAACCCTTCTCACTCTGAGAGGAGACCCGTGCTCTGTAGTGAGCTGGTAATGGGTTGATCATGATGATGATGATGAAGTTACCATCCTTGAAAATAATTTAACGTTAAGTTATAGGCCCGCATAGAAATCGATAATGCGTATGGATTTTCCACGGTATGATATATAAATGAGTAATCTCATACCACGTGACACTAAATTAGGATAACAATACTTTTTCCAACGAGAAATACATAATGTAGCAATATTAAAACTCATTTTTAACCCCCGACGCAAAAACGACGGGGTGTTATAAGTTTGACGTGTCTCTCTCTCTGTGTGTGTGTGTGTGTCTGTCTGTCTGTTCCCCCGCCTCAAGATGGCCGCCTCCACAAAATGGCGAATTACATATTTTTCACCACTCCCTCAATATGGGTATAAAATGAAAGGGCTTAACTAGTAGAATAGCACTATGTAAATACAAGATGGCCGCCATCACAAAATGGTGAATGTCGGGGGTTTTTTTTAATTTGTAATTTATACTTGTATTCATGCAATTGCTACGTAACACCAAAACAAAATAAATGTATGAATATCCTTCAATGCCTACAATAAGAACCATAGTTGCAGAATGCTAAAAGGCTAAAACACATGAGATCAGACTAGAAACCCGTGAAAATATTTCAATTCCGATGTACACATTACAACTAAGTAGTTAAATAATATAGTCCAAAGCAACCGATTAAAGTTAGCCCAAAAATACCAAAATAAAAATATTCATTTTTCAGCCCACTTTTGAGTTATAGCGAGGTCATCCTTTACCTCGTAACTTATTATTGAGCTGCAGTTACACGACTCTCGAATATTCCAGGTTTTTGATTCTCCATGCGAAAATGCCGTCCAATTTCGGCTGTAGACCAAGGAAAAGCTTTGCAGCTTTACACACGCAAGGTTCTTTATAACTAGCAGTGAATCGGTACGTGTTTCGGAGGCATTCCGACTTTGTACATAGTGGCAACGATGATCGAAATTCGAGTAACGACACGCAATAACTTCAGAGCAAAATGAACCCAAACACTCTTGTTTTAAAGTCGTAATTCAATAGTTCGTATATTTATTTTACAACATTCCTGCTTGGGGCGCTGGTTGTTTTCGAATGCTGAATGTATTGGCATACTCAAACCTTAATATGAGCCATTTTAGGTCCATTTTACTCTGAAGTCATTGTCATTCGATCAATCATCATCATCATCATGATCAACCCATTACCGGCTCACTATAGAGCACGGGTCTCCTCTCAGAGTGAGAAGGGTTTTGGGCTTTTGGCCATAGTCTACCACGCTGGCCAAGCGGATTGGCAGACTTCACACACCTTTGAAGTTAGAGGTGCGTGCCCCGGGATCGAACCCAAGACCTCCGATTAGAAGTCGGTCGTCCTAACCACTAGGCTATCACAGCTTTTCATTCGATCAATAGTATTTAGTAAAGTTTTCGAGCTCTGCAAAGTGAGACTAAGCATACTGTAGGTACCTACGCGACACTCATGACCGCTAACGAGTTTTGCATTCAGACGTTTTGAATAAGCCTTTGCGGGCGCAGATTTTTTTTGCAGTTTTTAGGAAGTGACGCGGTGCTGTGGCTTTGAATGCTATTTTAGGCGTTTAATTACGTCTGAGTGGGTCCTTTTACTTCCCTGTAGTGCAGTTATAATAACGTCTACGAAGTGATATTTAATTCGAGCCAGCCCTACCTTACTACGTGTACAGAATGCTGCCAGGTTAAAGTTGTTACGAGAAATTCTTGGTCAGAAAACTTTCTTTTTTCTGCGACGTTTGAGCGGGCAAAGTTCTGATGGCGTATGGGAGTTTTGTATAAATGTATGTGTAGCCATTACCTACGGCGCGTTAGATTTTTGTGACAGACAATTTCTGAGAAACTACGGTCCCGAATTTTCAGATCTGTCAGAAAAACTGTTTACCGTTGTTTCTATTGCCTTATTACTATACTAGCTGACCCCCGCGACTTCGTCCGCGTGGTTATATAGGTTTTTATATAGGATCGGATTGGATCCCATAATCCTTTTTTGTACCTAAACTAAATGTAGCCTAAGTTACTCCATATAACATCACCTATCTGCCATTAAAAGTTCCATCAAAATCGATCCAGCTGTTTCGGAAATTAGCTGGAACAAATAGACAGATCGACAAACATAACTCTAAATGCACACCAGTTTAAAATAAGCCGTACGCTCAAAGATCCGGGTCCCAAGTTATTTGAACCCAATAAATGTCTGTCATTTCTGAACTAAAAAACCTATGACCTTGAAATATTTACGGGACAATACTTAAAGTACTACCTTTCTAACAAAAAAAGAATGAGTTAAATCGAAGTACCCGTTATTGAATTAGAGCTAAATACACGTTTTAACTTTATTCCCCTCTCCCAAGGGAACCGTGCTGAATTTCGGGATAAAAAGTATCCTATGTCCTACCTCGGAGTATAAACTCAAATCGTACCAAGTTTCATTCGAATCCATTCAGTAGTTTCGGCGTGATGCGCGGCCAAGATACAGACAGACAGACAGACAGACAGACAGACAGACAGACAGACAGACAAACAGACAGACAGACAGACAGACAAAAATGAAAAAAATTACAGTTTTCGCTTCAGTATCGATTATAGAGTGCCCTCCAAAAGAAATTTTCAAAATATCTTTAATGTACAGAATTGGATCTGTTACAGTTTTATTATATTATAGATATATAGCTACTCGTGCTGATTGGGTCACTGACTGACTGACTGACTGACTGACTGACTGACCACCTCTCATTCTCTGATCCTCTGATTCAAGATGGCGGCTATACAAATTTCGTCAGTGTCTATCTCACCAAGTATAAAAGATGGAAGAGTGATTTCTTCGCAAAAGATGACCGATAGCTAAAGGTCTACTTGATGAACAAAAAAAAAAACAAGATGGCGGAATTTATTTTTCAATATACAAAATGTTTTTTCAAGGATTGTTTCGTATAAAGATACAAAATATCATGCGGGGTAAATATGTCGAGAGAGCTGATGATTGAGGATTTCGGAGACGGGTGAGGAGCACGCTTAAGGCATTGAAGATAGGGGGGGAGGTATTCAAACAAACATCACTGAAACTTCATCCGATTGGCAGTGAGCTGAAAAAAAACTCCAAAATCGCGGATTCAGGATGGCTACCATACAAATTTCGTCGATGACTATCTCACTGAGTATAGAAAATGGAAGAGTGGTTTTTTTTTGCAAAAGATGATCAAGACCTTAAAGATCTATTTGTATAGAAATAAAAAAAAATCAAGATTGCGTAATTTATTTTTCGATACAAAATATATTATGACGATACAGTTCCTTTTCAAAATTTGTTTTTTTTGGAAGAACTCTTATTCTGACAAATGATTCGGAGAAAAAATATGGAGAGTTGTAATGATCGAAGGTTTGGAAGATGGGTGAAGATAGGTGGAGGCTGCTCAAACAAAAAATACCCGAATGCGAAACCTCGCGGTCCGGTTTAGCGGGCTGCGCACCCACGCGCCATACTTACTTATTTATACAACAACAATATTATGAGAAAATCACTCGTTTGTCTCGCAATATTTACAAATACCTGGAAAATATTATATTAAAAGATGAACCTAAAAGATATTGTATTATTGAAATAGACCCTGTTAAAACAAAAGAAATATGATGTTATTACTTTTTCTTATATTCAAATGATAAATATATAATTATTATTTTGCTGAATAAAGAACCTTGAGGAGTCCTCGTGCCATATAATATATACTTACGCTGACATTTTATTTGCCAATTTTGATATTTTTAGTAGGTACCTATAGTGTAATGTACATATGTACAACACTGCCTCGTTAGTCTAGTGGTTAGCATATTTGATTGCAGAACACGAGGTCCCGGGTTCGATTCCTGGATCGGGCAAATAATCGTTAGATATATTGGGTTTCTCTGTCAAGAAATTCTCAGTGCCAGCCCGGAGTTGGTCGGTAGTCGGCGGTGTTACACCCCCGTGCATCGGAGAGCACGTTAAGCAGTCGATCCCGGTTATTATCACTATCATGTGACAATAGTCGTTAAAGCCTGCCAACCCGCATTGGAGCAGCGTGGCGGGTCTAAGCTCTAAATCCCTCTCTCCAATGAGGGAGGAGGCCTGTGCCCAGCAGTGGGACGTTAAAAGCCTGTAGTGGTGGTAATGGTGATGGTGGTAATGTACATTGTAATTAATTTCTTTCAAACACAAAGTAAATTAATTAAAAGCTCCTAATTACAGTGTGACGATGAAGTGCTCATGTGTGATAAAGGAACAATAAACAAAGCACAAAATCAAGTCATTTGCATGTAAATTGTTTCCGCTTCGCACTGGTAAAAGCTATCCAGTATTTTTGTCTTCTAAATCAACCCAAAAATTGTATATTTGTTCAAAATTGACTTTTATATCAGCTGTCTACCGTAAAAGAGCAATCGTTTTTATTAAAAAGAAAAAGGTTGGAGTGCTATAAGTAAGTTTATGTCAATAATAAAATACTTAATAGCTTCATTCTGTAGTTTTATTTTAAACTAGCTGATGCCCGCAACTTCGCCCGCGTGGTTTCATACAAAGCTCAGAATTTTCAAAATCCATTCTTAGCAGATGTTACGTATACTTGTATTTACTTACTTACAGATAAATCTATGCCAAAAAGTAATTTCATCAGATAGAGATGGATAGATCAGTCAGTCAGTCACTTTTTATATAATACTAGCTGATCCCCGCGACTTCATCGCGTGGATATAGGTTTTTATATAGGATCCTTATAACATCATCTATCTGCCATTGAAAGTTCCGTCAAAATCGATCCAGCCGTTTCTGAGATTAGATGGAACTAATAGACAGACCGACAAACATAAATTTAAACGCACACCAGTTTAAAATAAGTCGTACGTTCAAAGATGCGGTTCCCAAGTTATTTGAACCCAATAATATTTGTTGTAATGTCTGTCATTTCTGAACTAAAAAACCTATGACGTTGAAATATTTACGGGACAATACTTAAAGTACTACCTTTCTAACAAAAAAAAGAATGAGTGAAATCGAACTAGGTACGCGTTAATGAATTACAGCTAAATACACGTTTTAACTTTCATCCCCTCTCCCAAGGGAACTGTGCTGAATTTCGGTATAAAAAGTATGTCCTACCTCGAAGTATAAACTCAAATCATACCAAGTTTCATTCGAATCCATTCAGTAGTTTCGGCGTGATGCGCGGCCAAGATACAGACAGACGGACAGATAAAAATGAAAAAAAATTGCAGTTTTGGCTTCAGTATCGATTATAGAGTGCCCTCTAAAAAAATATCTTCAATGTACAGAATTGGATCTGTTACAGTTTTATTATATTAATAGATAATAGATTTAGATTTACCCACCACTACGTTTTATTCTGTTATCTATTCTGGTAACACTAATGCTAAAGTTAATTACATGGGCTGAACAGTATTACCGCCCCACTGCATAGTAAATGGGACACCATCTAACAGAATGATGTAGGGGGCGACAGGCATCCCACCTCGGACCATTACTACGAAGCCGATTCGACCATTAGGTTACACTAATTTATAGTGGTGATGTCACGAATTAGTACCCATAAACTTTGGAAAAAGTGTGTGAAGTATTTGTTAAGAAGTGAAGTTTATAATTAGTTATTTTATTGGCAATATTTATAGAAATGTTATATGTAATATTGTTATTAGACTCAAATACTGTGACTTTTAAAGCACGCCGAAATGGCAGAATAAAAAATTAAAAAATTAAAAATAATTCAAAAAAATTTGAAAACGAGGAATATCTAAGCTTCGGCGTTTTTAACCAAATGCCATTGCTCTCAATTTAGTGCGTATTTTTTTCTATGTACGATATCTAGAAACCGGTCAGATGTAAGGTAATTTAGAAATAATAAAGTCTAGAATTAACTCAGCTGGGAATCGAAGCCACTCATAGGTAATAAATACCACAGAAATCATAATACCCGTAAAATACTTGCAGATTAATTGCTTCCCATTGTTCTTACAGTACAAAAGCTTATAAATTCATTAACGAACGCCGTTTATTACGTTTGCGTCGTTAATTAATGCAGTGTAATATTCGTACGAGAGTTTTTCGAAAGAATCATTCTTCAAATTAACGTTTTAATGACTTCCATCGCAATTAACGATAGTGATTATTTATTTTTGGAATTTAATCATTCGAGATATCGTAAGTTATATATTAACTAGCTGATGCCCGCGACTTCATCCACGTGGATTCATGTAAATCTCTCTGAATTTTCAAAAATCCTTTTTAACCCCCGACGCAAAAACGAGTGTGTGTGTGTGTGTGTGTCTGTTCCCCTGTAGCGCTCAAACGGGTAAAACGATTTGAATGCGGTTTTTATTTTGTTTGAAATGTGAGTTAGTCGAGAGTGTTGTTAGCTATGTTTGATGAAAATCGATCCAAGATGGCCACCGCTACGAAATGGCGAATTACCTATTTTTTCGCAGCTCCCTTAATATAGCTATCAAATGAAAGGGCTTGACTAGTAGAATAGCACTATGCAAATCCAAGATTTTGTGGCCGCCGCCACAAAATGACGAATGTCGGGGGTTTTTAAATTTTTAATTTTACGTTCTATTACTTATCCCTAACATCCCCCAGTTATTTAGCGGATGCCTACGTCATAATAGCTACTTTCGTGCCAAATTCCAGCCCGATCCGTCCAGTGGTTGGGGCTATGCGTTAATAGATCAGTCAGTCAGTCAGAAGTCACCTTTTCCTTTTATATATGTTAAAGATTATTTACCCTTGTTACTTGTACCACTACAGTCCATTTTACCATGTAACTGCAGTGGCGTCCACAGGGTATACAATAACTTGTACGAATTATTAAAATTGTATATACCTTTTAGTTTAACTCTTCTCTTTCTTTCCTTCTTCTTTCTTTCTTTAATTGTACCTGAGCAGTGCTTATCTGTCTTTATGAAGTACATGCCACTGCTTGTAAGTATCACTAGATTTTCGATCTACCTCTTTACCTAGTTATATGTCCGCTGCGTTTTATATCCCCACTAAAAATTATAATTATACATTGTGGCCAATTCTGTTGTACACAATTTCTAAACCTAAACTAAAATGACAGGCCTAAATATATTCGTATCTCTTTCACAATGTTCCCTGCGGAAAAGGATAGCACTATTTTTAAACTTTATTTAGTTTAGGTTTAGAGATTGTGTACAACAGAATTGGCCACATTATATCCGCGCGTAAGCGCTACATACCTATTACATACCTACTGAGTAATATTTGTTTGTTTGTTGAATTGTTCGATTATGCATCCATCACGATGCAACAGAGCCTACGGATTGACGTAATTTTTTTGCATTGTTATAGGTTGATTACCCGGAGAGTGACATAGGCCACCTTTAATCAATAAAATAAATAATCATTGTTAACCACATTATTCTTTTACGCGCTTCATTCAGGAGATGCGTTTCCATTGCGCATTTTGTGCAGGCTTTAATTTGAGAAAAAGATCTTTAATATTACCGCATTCTCAGCTGGCTTAACCGGGAACTAAATCTAATTAGAAATCTAGAACAAATAGTTTGTATAATGCGGAAAATCTACTTCAACCCCGGGGAGCTAATCCGGGCAAAGCTCGCCTTAAACAGCTTATTGAATTAGCGATAGATGCAAGCTATCTCTTTATATGCTGTACGCTGGAAAAGGTTGACCACACGAAACAAGATTCCCCGAAATATTTACGATAAATAAAACTACTCGACGCGACTAGTAAACGTCGCGACGTTTCGCTACGTCAGTTAGATTTACGTTAGTACGATACGCCACGCTACGTTGAGCTACGGTATCTACGAAGCTACGTGACGTTAAAAACGTTGACGTCAAGGAAAAAAACTTCCTATTGTCATATTTTTGAAAATGAATTTTATTATCTTAAGCGATATGGTATAATACTATGTACCTGACACTAATATATAATACTGACAATAATGATACTTAACGACTTTGACTACGATCTACAATCCATACTATAATATTATAAATGCAAAAGTGTATGTCTATATGTCTGTCTGTCTGTCTGCTAGATTTTCACGTCTCAACAGTTTAACTGATTTAATGGAATTTGGTATAGAGTTAGCATCATCTAGTACTTATCATATAATATGTATAATATACGTATGGTATTGAACTAAGAAAGTTTCTTCTAAATCAGTAAAGTGATCGTTGTATGATTCGCACAACTAGAAAAACTTTTATCACTACATAGTATAAAACAAATTCGCTTTCTCTGTCATATGTCCATAGGTCCCTATGTCCCTATGTATGCTTAAATCTTTAAAACTACGCAACGGATTTTGATGCGGTTTTTTTAATAGATAGAGTGATTCAAGAGGAAGGTTTGTAAGTAGAAAAATTGGACCCGGTAGGTGGCGCTAATAACGGGCAGGACGACGTCTGCCAGGTCCGCTAGTAAACAATAATCTGAAAAATCATTGCTACCCTATTCTGAGTTTAATGTTAAACCACAACTTTGCTAATTACCTCGACCATCAAATAACTTCAGGATGTACATTGCTTAGTTTTGTGACGAACTTATGGTTAGCAATATAACTTTTGTAAAAACATACCTTAATTACTCAAAGACGATACGAAACAGGTGGTTTCTAAAACGCATGCCATAAATGGCACTTGTATGGCAAAATATTTTGGTTGATGAATGAAGAACGAAGAAGAACTTATAGAGCAGGCGATTTCTAAAACGCCTGCCATAATGCCCGCCCGCATTCAAACAATTTCTTATACGCATGCCACAGGGAATATTTACAGGCCAATAGAAAACGCTTTCAGAATGCGGGCAATTTCTGAAACGCATGCCATACGGCTGATGATGATGATGATGAAGGAAAATACATTTTTTTATATTTTTTTTATTCAAGTACAAAGTTAGCCCTTGTCTACAATCTCACCTGATGGTAAGTGATGATGCAGTCTAAGATGGAAGCGGGCTAACTTGGAAGAGGTATGCATACCCTTGATCGGTTTCTACACGGCATCATACCGGAACGCTAAATCGCTTGGTGGCTTTGCCGGTAGGGTGGTAACCAGCCACGGCTGAAGCGACCACCAGAAAAATACATACAGCGTGCGGGTGATTTCTGAATATATATGATCCTGGTTACCCTACATAGTATACACTGTATAACATCACCACCACCCTAATTACCAGGACTATTAGGGAACTCCAATACACGCAAGTCGCAGAGAGCATGGTTTTTGTTATTTTTCCTGCGATTCCAACTATTTTCGTGAGCGTGACTAATTAAAGGGCATCTGTAAACAGACTAAGGCTGCTTTTTGTGCCAATTTTACCTCCAGACGACTAATTAGGAGCGCTAGAATTTAGCCCGGAGCCTTGCGTTACGGTTTACTGAGCAGAACCGTCGCATTGTGTTACTCCATAGTAGTTATAAACTTAAATCATGCAAAGTTTCGTTTCAATCCATTCAGTAGTTTTTGCGTGATGCGCGCACAAACATACAGACAAACAGACAAACAGATAAACAGACAAACAGACAATAAGACAAAAATTTCAAAAATCGCTTTTTTACGTTCTATTACTTACCCTAACATCCCCCAGTTATTATTTTACCAAAATCTTTAATGTACAGATACGGAAAGTCTACGATTTAAAAAAAACTTAATGATTTTAATATAATTAAATCCATTCTACTTATTACGACGTACGCGGCTAAAAATGGAAATTATTTAGGTATTATTCAGATTTTTGACACGTTGTAACGTGCTTAAGGAAAATCGAATTATATTTACAATGAATTTACATCAAAATTATTAATTAGCACTGATATTTTAACTAATAATGCGAAACTGAGTTTGTTTATTTTTTACGCTTTCACGCCTAAACCGCTGCACCGATTTTGACAACATTTTGTACAGAGGTAGACTAGACCTTGGAGAATGACATAAGCTACTTTTTATCCCCGAAAATCGTAGAGTTCCCAAGGGATTTTTAAAAAACTAAAATCCACACGGATGTGATCGCGGGCATTAGCAAGTTATAAATAAATTAAATTAATAGGATTACGAGCGTCAAGGACTATGGGAAGTAATTAATCTGCAAGATTAATTCAACACATTGTTCAACAATGTTCGCGGACTAAGTTCGCACTCCACAACCAGCTATCGGTGTTTTCAGTTCAGCGACTGCGCGAAGTAAAGTTTCCGCATTACGTTCCCGGTAAATGTGGTTTCATATTTGTACCCAATGTTTTCGGAATGCAAGTTTTTCCTTTGTACGTATTTTCTTTCGCCGAACAACTTGGTGAACTTTGTGAACATTATTTCTTTCTGGATTATCACACTGTTCCACGAGTCGTTACACAGCTGTCACTGTGAGAGCGAAGAGTCGTTTGTCACAAGTTTGTCCTAAGTTTGTCGCACTTAGTTTAGTGACTTTTTTATTGCACACAAAGCTTTAACCCGCAAGTTAGTCTTAGTGTAGTTTTTAAAAATCCCGCGGGCATCTTTTATAATATGTCATTCTCCAATCTTCAGGTCTTAAACTAACCCGTGTAAAAATCAGGTTGTTATGTAGCTCTGTTGCGGCGTGATTGAAGGACAAACCAATAAGCTGAAAAAATACATACACTTTCGCATTTAAGAGTGATATTAATGTCGTGGTCAGATCTTAGAATTGATCACTTCATGATGTGGCCGATCATTTCATGAAACGGTTCTATTTCATGATACGACCATCTAAAACTGATCATATCATTTAAACGTCAAAATTTAATGATATTTCCATCCACGTTTGGCCATATCATTTGTGTAGGGTTTCCATGATATCGTAATTTTTAAGTAATGTTTTTTTTTGTAAAATCATAACCTAACTTATTTTTTGATATCATAAACCTCATTTATGAGGGGAATGAGTGAGGGGAAGGGAAAAGATCTCCCACTATGCGTCGGAGGCCCGAATGATGGAGTCCCGCCCGTCGTTGTAAATCCAATAATACTTAGTGCATTGATTTTCGTTGCGTGGTCACCCTACTTTCTGTTATTTCACTTCAAAACAACATGATATTAGCGCCTCCAACGGTGGATAATGTAACTATTTTACGATAATATGATCACTAATATTTGACCATATCATGACGTAGCCAGGCTGTTGATATCATTAAACGATGATCATTCATTGGCCAGACCACATCATGAAGTGATCAATTCTCAGATGTGGCTACGATATTAATACAAATTCGACGAGTCATTACACAGCTGTCACTTTGAGAGCGACGAGTCGTTTATCGCGTGTTTGTGACACTTAGTCTAGTGATATTTTTATTACACATGATATTACGTAGTTGTACTTATACGAAAGGCGAACAAATGATCAAGCAGCAACACCTGGGCCCTATTAAATAAAAGTTACAATGACAGGTGACAAGCGGGAATCCGACAATTTGACAATGTTCTGTTTAATAAAAATTTCGCCCAACCAACAAATAAGTCACGGTGGGAAAAAACGGTCAAAGTCACGGGACAAAGTCGTCAAGTAATATCGTGGCAACTTAACATATTTCTGTTTGATAAATATTAACGTCTGAAAGGTGACAAGCGACAAATTGTCGCGAAAGACTTGTCCGATTTGCTTTATGAAACACAAAATTGTCGTGACTTTATACATACTTATTTGCATAGTTACTTAAAATGACGTTAAAACCCGCCAACCCGTATTGGAGTAGCGTGGCGGGCCTAAGCTCTAAATCCCCCTCTCCTATGAGAGGGGGATGGCCTGTGCCCAGCGGTGGGACGTCAAAATGCTGTAGTGGTGGTGGCAATGTGTGTGTGGTGTGTGTGTGTTCAGAGTGAAATGGACCTAAATTGGCTTATTTTAAGGGTTGTGTACCCTCATTCCCAATACATCCCATCATTCTTCTACAACCAGCGCCTCAAGTGGAATTTTTTTTTTAATTAAACTATTTTTTTTTAATTTTTTTTTAAATCGAAGTAGTGTACCACTTTAAAATAAGAGTCTTTGGGTCAATTTTGCTTGATAAGTACTATTCTTTTTCGATATTCGAAATCTAGTAGCGTTTTCGAGACATGCAAGCTCGGCATAACCATACAGCTTAACTAAAATTTGGTTTAATGTTAAGACCCCTCTCCCAGTTTGACGCTATGGAAGTTTAAGTATCTAACGGCAGGTAGGCTGGCGGCCAGTTACACGGACGACTACTTGGATATAGCGCGACTATGACTATAGTTTTGGTACTTGTATTAAATATTAATTTATAAATTATTTATTTGATATTGTAGTATTATATATTATATATTTACTATAAAATATTTTTAAAATGACTTCGCGTGGGACTTTATCGAATAAGTATTTCATTAATCTACGTTCAACTTACAAAACAAAAGCGACCAGGATAATATGATGTTCTTCTCTATAATGACATGTAGGGTTCCGTATTTATATCATAGGTATCACGCATATTTAGCCTTCAACCATTTTTTTCTAAACTAACTAATAAAAGAAACAATCACCTTTTTAATTATTTAACAATTACCAATTATTATTATTATAATACATATTTCAAATCATCTGTCTGAAAATAACATTACAGAGCTGTTGCATTGCACCTGTTGAAGTTCTTGGATACATTTTCTGATAAGAGTACAATTATTTAAAGTTTACCAATAGAACAATAAAAAGTATGCAATCTTTGTTTACTGCTAAAATGTCGGTTTAGTCAGAAGTGCAAGTGCGACTTTTATTACAGTAATTAGTAATAAACAACAGGTGTTTGTAGTTATTAGGTAGGTACCTAGTATATTTTTTTGGGAGGAGGGGGCGAATTTTGCTATTTCGTATAATTTTTTTTTCTTCTTCTTTTGATTTCTTCCTTAAAAAAATACAACGGCCATTTTGGATTCCAAAATGAACATCATTTTTTATGTTCAGTCCCCCAAAAAACTTCGGAAATGAAATGACACCCATATTATAAACAAGTGGATAAACCCGCGACTTCGTTCGCATGGATATTGGTTTTTAAAAATCCCTCTCATTGAGAACTCTTTGTTTTTCCTAAGCTCCTTTGAGCTTATACCTTGCTAAAAACTGTTGAAATTTCACTGGCGGATGTTTAGGTACATCAAAATGTAAACATCCGCCAGTGAAAGTCCTATCAAAATCGGTCCAGCCTTTCAGAGATTGGCCGGTAATTTATAAAGTATCTCCTTTCTAACAAAAAAAGAATTAATGAAATCGGACCACCCGTTAACGAATTACAGCTAAGAACACATTTTGACTTTCATCCCCTCTCCCAAGGGAACCGTGCTGAATTTTGGGATAAAAAGTATCCTATATATTACTCCGTAGTATGAACTTAAATCATGCCGAGTTTCATTTCAATCCATTTAGTAGTTTTTACGTGATGCGCGCACAAACATACAGACAAACAGATAAACAGACAAAAATTTCAAAAATAGCTTTTTTATGTTCTATTACTTATCCCTAACATCCACCAGTTATTATTTTGCACAAATCTTCAATGTACACATATGGTAATTCTACGATTTTATTATATGTATAGATATGTATAGAAGATAATTTCTTAAAAAAAAAATACGACGGCCATCTTGGATTTCAAAATGGAATATTAGTTTATAATATTATATTTCCGTGACTGTCCTAGGTGCTATGCTGTAATTTCACTTATTTAAAAAAATACGCACTATTACTTACTACTCACGCATATTTTTTAGAAAAATATTCATGCTCAAAACTTTGCAGTCGTTGTATAAATTAGTGTTTACACGACTCTCGTACGTGCATCTGGATGGTGGCAAAATTGGCACAGGTCCTTCCCCAACGAGCGCCGGGCGCATACTAAATAAGCTAAGACATTGCTTAGCTATTTATTGTAATTTAGGGTGATGTTTAATAAGTTTTTATGTTTGATCAAATAAATGGATTGTTAATTAAACTATATACATAGATTCGTTAAAGAACATAGTTTATTTCTACATAAAAATTTTATTGAATTTATGCTTTTTTCAATACAAAAAATCGTGTTAAAGTAACCGTATAATTCGGGAAATTTGGCGGAAGTTCTTTTTTTTTACCCATTAATTTGATAAAAAATCTATATTCTGGTCTGTAATGTGTCAATAGGACTATATGTCTGATATTTAAGTATTTTTTTCAAGTAAATTAGATGACTTTAAAGGACAGATATAGAGCTTCAAAGTTGAGTCTGTTATTTATTTTATTAAAACGAGGTGTGGGAAATTGATCATTACAAAATAAATAAAATAGTTTTTGTAAATATGGTCTGACAAATGTCAATATGAAGGATTAGTTTATTTAAAACATGTATTGAAATATGTGAAAGTCTCTCCTACGATGCTAAATTTGGAGCTTGAAATCTCAGATTTTTCAGAGAAAAGGTAAAACTGCTCTTAATGTTAATTTTTGACGAAGATTGACGTTCATATTGGTTTCAACTTTGATCGAGAGTTAAAACTGTTTAACTTGTAAGTTAATTAAATGTCAATATATCCACGTACGGCAGCTTCTTCGAGACGAATCTTCGAACCTCCTCGGGTGCATCCGATTGCCAATGTATGTAGATTGAGCACAGTACTGTATTTACCATCGACAAATACCGTTCCTAACGACGTTCGTGCATTGTACATCTTGAATTCTTGACTGTGTCAACTTCTATGTTCATGTGATTCTAGAAATCGATATATACTAATATGTGGCAAATGTTGCCACTTGAAAGCCGAATGCTTGGCCGAACTAACAAGTTAGGTATAAAAAATAAAACAGGTGTATGGAAGTCGGTCACACTTGAATATTTAGATTGAGATGAAATTTTTATAATTGAGGTACCTAAATTTTTCTAGTTTAGGTATAAAATGAAAAACTTAATTATGAAACTTCGGAAAATATACGATTTATATTATAACACTAGTTCCTGTAAACATCATCATTACAGAAGCAGGATAAGGTTTAATATTAAAACTAAATCAAACTATTATTAAAATATTTTTATTTATCACCCGCACAAACTTAATAAATATCGAATCACAGATTAGTTTTACTGAGATCTCTTTTCAAATCTATTTTATACTAATTAATTAATTACACTCAGCCAAGTCCCAAATGGCAGCATTTATTCGATTAGGGTGTGATTGCTATCGAAACCCTCAATCAAATATCACGACCTAGACGCTGAAGCATCTAATAGTCGGCTGAGTCTCTGGAGGAGACTGAATTCGTGGCTTCGAAGTGCCCGTATTTATACCAATAATTCAAGATGGCGGTTCGGCGCCATTGAATGAATCAAATGTCAGTTCATTCTAACCTGAAATTCATAATTTGTAAAACATTTCTAAAAATTTACATCAATTTTCAGCAATAATCTGACATTCCTAACTAGGTTTTTCTCAGGATTCCATCCGCGTGCCGTTAGGTTTTTAAATATCCTACGGGAACCATTTGTTTCCCCGGGATTAAAAGAATTATATGTCACTGTTTAGGTCTTTAACTACTCGTATGCAAAAATCACATCGATTCATAGTTCTGTTCTGTTGCTGTGGAAAAATGCGTTAAAAATAGCATCGCATCTGTAGAAAACGGTTTGTTTTTCTGGGAGGAACAGTACTTAGCTTATATCATTTCACAGGTTCTCAACTATACCTACCCACGTAAAAAATCACGTCGATCGTAAAAAATCGCATCGTAATTGAAGCACAAACAAACATACCAACAAAGAAATACACTTTCGAATTTATAATTTATATAATTACTAGGGATTAGTACCTACTTATAGTCGCTTTTATTTTTATTCATTCTCTAGTTAGATTTTCTTACAAGAACAGAGAGTAGAGAGAGTAGTCTTTACCAAAAAAGCTTAAGTTTAATTTAACTCACAGTTCCATTAATTTACGGTGATTTATCTTACTTTTAACAAAAAACAGTTCTCTCAAGATTTCTCTCAACTCAAAGGAACTGCACTGTTCAGCAGAAGAAAAATTAATTAATTGCTCGGAGTAATTAATTATTGTCTTTCCAACTCTTTCGATATTAAGTTTTTTAAAGCCCTACTTTGTGAATTGTGACACGTACAGAGTTTATAAGTACGAGTGCTTTGTCTGCGATTTTCTTTGCGTTGAATTTTTTTTCAACATGACACCTGATTTTACGAGTAGTTTCAGTTTAAAATGTTTGTAGATAATATAAGATATTATCGCATGAGTAGAAATCCCTACAGAGAGGAAGCTTCATACAAGCGGAGCGCTGTAGGTACACTCACACATAGCACAGCTCACGCACACATGAGCGCTCGCCAACGATTCACGGACGCTCCGCTGGGGCTCAGTTGGGAAGCAAATGACAAGTGTGGGTCGTGCGCATTAAATTAATACTGAGAATAAAGTGTTTGGCGAGAGTTTAGAGATTGGGTAAGATAGTTTAAATTATATAAAACATTAGACTTAAGTGTTGTGTTTAGACAAAAATGCCTGACCATTGTACAGTTAACAGTACGTTTAAGTTCACATGCAACAGGTGACAACCCTATGAGAATAGGTATAAATTTTGGATGTTGTCAAAGAGATTCCCCTCTGTAGGGATATTGTAGCGGAAATGAAACAAGTGGCTACATCTTGAATACAATAACTCCGTATATTTTGTGATAAACAATACAACAATAAATGGACCAAAAGGATTTTAGGGCTCCGGTCCGGACAGGAGATTACTCAGGTATATGCACAGTACAAGGAACAGAATTGAAGTGTCCTCTCGTAGCTAATTCTCGGTTGCGGCTTCGTAATTCGAATTCTTAAAATGTTCTCATTGACAAACTCTTTTCTTCTGGTGTAATTGGCCAGCGCACACGAATTAACAGAGGTTGCATACCTCGACATCACCCCCCTACGGAGTAAAAAAGAGAAAAAAGAAAAATTAATAATTTGTTAATCATTAAGCTGCTTGATAGGGAATACAAAAACGAACTCTACGACCGGAGCGAGTAGTGACAGCAGGACGGGACGATTGCAAGGGCGAATCGTCTTGATGAGGCTGTAAAATATAAGCCGGCTTAAGGCGATCTATTGCTACATTTACTTGTTTGCCTTTTATACTAAGTTTAAAAAATTTTTTATTACGCTCTAATACCTTGAACGGGCCAGTGTATGGCTGTTCAAAAGGTTTTTTAGCTGCCCCTCGACGCAAGAAAACATGATCTGCAGAGGCTAAGTCCTTCGGAATGTAAAAAATTGTTTTACCATGTTTCGAAGAAGGAGTCGGAACTAACTCGGCCATATGCGCGCGAAGTCTATCGGCAAAATACGCCGGGTCCGAAACGCGATCGTTAGCAGGCGGGTTAAAAAACGCACCTGGTAATCGCAAAGGTTCTCCGAAAACAAGTTCAGCACTTGACGCACCGAGGTCTTCTTTCCATGCGCTCCTGATACCTAGGAGTACCAATGGTAATACCTCGGTCCATTGCGGATTTGCGTGGCACGCAATGGCTGCCTTGAGCTGTCGGTGAAAACGCTCCACCATACCGTTGCATTGCGGGTGATAAGCTGTCGTCATGCGATGCTGCGCACCAGTCAACTCAACGATTTTCGCGAAGAGATGCGAACTGAACTGGGAACCTCGGTCTGAAATGATAGAAGAAGGGCACCCAAATCTCGCCACCCAGCCATCTAAGAAGACTCTGGCACACGTTTCCGCAGTTATATCTGGCATTGGAAATGCTTCAGGCCAACGTGTAAAACGATCAATGGCTGTGAGGCAATATTTAGAGCCAGAGGAATAGGGTAAAGGACCTATAATGTCTACATGCACTACAGAAAAACGCCCAGATGGCAAAGAGAAAGATGTAAACGGAGCAATTGTATGACGAGAAATTTTCGAACGTTGACACGCTTCACACGCTCGCGCCCACATATGACAATCTTGTTGAATCGATGGCCATACGTAGCGATCCATAATTAAACGAGCGGTTGCACGAATACCTGGATGGCTGAGGTTATGAAGTTTTTCGAAAATGCTCCTCCTGAACTGTGGAGTTACGTACGGACGGGGTTTACCCGTAGAAACATCACATACCAACTTAATTGTTGTACCAGGTACCGTAATGAAGTCCAACTTCATGGATGTTTCATTGCGCAGGCGCTTTAACTCTTCATCTGAAGCTTGTGAGTGCGCCAGTGCAGCGAGATGGTCTTCTAGCGAGATGCTCTCTACGCGTGAGAAAGCATCAGCGACCAGGTTGTCAGCACCCTTGACGTGCTGAATGTCCGTAGTGAACTGTGAAATAAATATTATTTGATTTAACTGTACAGGCGGAAGTTTTTCACGCCGTTGAGTAAAAACGAATAAGAGTGGCCTATGATCACTGAATATAGTGGCATGTTGACCTTCCAGAATGTGCTTGAAATGTTGCACGCTCTCATAGACTGCCAGAAGCTCTCTGTAATAAGCAGGCCATTCGGATTGCTTTGCAGTTAGCTTTTTGCTAAAAAATGCGATTGGTTGCCACCCCTTATCAACTAATTGTTGTAAACACGCGCCGACATGCGTATTAGACGCGTCGGTAAACAACCCGAGTCGAGCGTCGGCGACTGGGTGAGCTAATAAAGTAGCATTAGCTAAACTCTCTTTACACGAGTTAAAAGAACGCTCTAAGTCAGGCGTCCAAGTAAACGGCTTAGCGCCTTTACCTTGAATGACCGACAGAGCATCTATGAGTGGGGCCTGGTACCGGGCTATACCAGGTAAAAACTTACGATAAAAGTTCACCATACCAAGGAATCTTCGAACACCTTGTACCGTCTTCGGCAAGGGAAACTCCTGAAGATCCTTAATGCGTTCAACCGGCGGACTTATGCCGGCGGCGTTGATTTTGTAACCCAGAAATCGAACTTCTGAAACATTAAAATTGCATTTATTTTCATTTATAACAACGCTGTATTGTTCTAAGCGTTTAAATAAAATATTTAAGTGCTCCGCATGTTGTTGCGGATCTTTAGAAAAAACTAAAATATCATCAACGTAAGCAAAACAGAAATTAAGACCCCGAACGACTTCGTCAATGAAGCGCTGGAATGTTTGACCAGCATTACGGAGTCCGAAAGTCATGTATGGAAATTCAAATAAACCAAAAGGTGTAATAATTGCAGTCTTACAAATGTCGTCCTTTGCTACGGGAATCTGCTGATAGGCTTTTACAAGGTCGATCGTGCTGAAAACTGTTGAACCAATTAGATTTTGATTAAAATCGCCTATGTGACGCACAGGATACCTATCGGGAATCGTACGCGCGTTTAAAGCGCGATAATCACCGCACGGACGCCAATCAGATTCACCTTTTGGAGCCAGATGCAAAGCTGAAGACCAAGGACTATCGGAAGGTCTGGCGGAGCCGCATTCAACCATACTTGCGAACTCCTTCTTTGCGATGGCTAACTTCTGTGGGCCCAGGCGGCGCGGGCGACAAGCAACCGGCGGACCATCCGTTGTTCGGATGTAGTGCACCGTGTTGTGTTTAATCTCGCGCACAGGACCTGGTGGCCTTAAAATAGCAGGATACTTACATAGTATTTCATTTTTAGTGTCAATAGACTTTACACTAACGTGTCCTTCTGAAGACACGGACGCCACGTTGGACAGACCAGTCGTGTTATCGAACAACCGGCCGCTCCTGCAATTTGGCATTAAATTAAAATAAGATAAGAAATCGGCCCCTATAATAGCGGTAGTTACGTCGCATATTATAAAGTTCCATTTGAAGGCACGTCGAAGACCTAAATCTAGTAATAAGGTAATCGTACCGTATGTTTTGATGTCGCTGCCGTTTGCGGCGCGCATGGTATACTCAGTTACCTTAGGTGGTCGATTAATCCACGTTACCGGATAGCAAGACAGATCAGAGCCAGTATCTATTAAAAAACGCAATTTAGATTTTGCTTCCGTAATGAATAAACGGCGACTATCAGCTGGGCAGTCAGGCATCGCCCCCACTGATTGCCGCTGGTGATTGCTCTGTGATCTGGAAGAATTAGTTTTTAAATTATTATTATTTTTATTTTTAAACCTGTTACGTTTATTTCTGCTTAGCGCAGCAATTTGATCTGTTAGATCATCGAGGCGTTTGACAATGAGGGATTTTAAATGATCGGGCAAACTAGAAGAGGCAGAAAGTGCCATGCAGCCCGGGGAAACCTGAGAAATTCCTTGATACTCCGTAGGGGTTGAGGTTTCCGATGCGACGGCTAATTGGGAATGGAGGGACAAATTTTCTTGTATAATTCCCTCTAACTCTCTAATTTTTTCAATCAGTACCGCATTCTCATCCTCTAATTGCCTAATTCTCTGATCCATGTTTAATTTTGTTTGTATAATTGCTGAAAATAAACTGCTAAAAAAGGAAAAATATTTACAATATAAGAATTACAAAATAATAAAAAATTTCTTGTTTACACTTTGACACTTAATGTCTTTACGTTCTTCTATTTTTTCACACGAATTCCAAAAAATTCAAAAATAAATTTTTTTTTGACCGTGTCAGATGTCAATCACAACGTTCTTTTCAGTGAACGAAAAATAATTATTTTCCAATGCAATAATAATTATTGCTTGCGTAATTCTTGATTTTTATGTTTTTTAGCACTGGTTATGTTCCGGAGGCACTTGGTTAAGGAAAAGAAAAACCTCAGTCACGTCTTCCAAAGTACGTAGGTAATGAAGTTCTCCAAATAATTCCAATAAAATTCCTCCAATTAGTTACATCTCCAAATATTTATGTCTCCATGGATTAAATCGCCCGTGGGTCCAAACAATCGTATCACGTCGGATTCGTAGCCGTGTATCATGATCACGTCGGATCACCAATATGTAGCGGAAATGAAACAAGTGGCTACATCTTGAATACAATAACTCCGTATATTTTGTGATAAACAATACAACAATAAATGGACCAAAAGGATTTTAGGGCTCCGGTCCGGACAGGAGATTACTCAGGTATATGCACAGTACAAGGAACAGAATTGAAGTGTCCTCTCGTAGCTAATTCTCGGTTGCGGCTTCGTAATTCGAATTCTTAAAATGTTCTCATTGACAAACTCTTTTCTTCTGGTGTAATTGGCCAGCGCACACGAATTAACAGAGGTTGCATACCTCGACAATATCTACTCATGTGATACTACTCTTGGTATCAAACTAATTGAAATAGAGTCCGTTTCATGCAGAAAAAAAAACAAAACACTGGAGTCTTGTGTAAATCGCAGATTTTAACGCACTCACTCTTTTCTAGTTCAATCTTATAATCAAGACATTAACGTTTATAAACCATATAAATAATATAAGCCTCTGGTTAAAATTAATACTTTTTATTTTCAATACAAATGATTAAAAACGACGTTTTATAAGTGGTGTGGATTTTGTCAAAGGTTTTCTTAAATTAACACAAGGCTTACAGATACCAAACTAAATGAAAACGTACCTATAGTTCGACTTTTAATTATCTGCAGTAATCTGACGTTTCCTAATGTCATTTCGTAAAATAATATTGCCAACCCCATTTCTATAGTGATGTGATACGTTCAATTCATTCAATTTCATTCACAAAAGTTTCGTTCAAAGTTACTCTTTCATTATCATCATAATTTTATTTATCTACTAAGTAAATCGATGGCTTCTACGTATAAAAGCCTAAAGAATACCTACTAGTTATTCAGAAAAAAATATATTGAACAGTGTTACATATTTTTGGAATCTACTTATAATTTTCTAGATGATTTTGACCTTCCTAGCGCAGTGGTGCTCGCTTTGGTCTTATAAGTGGGAGGTCCCAGGTTATGAACTTAATCTGATTTTTGATTATTTTTTTTCAACTTTAGTCTTTAATGCGGGACCATGGGTACCCCATCATACGGGTGAGAGAGTTCCGAATCGACGGGATGAACATTCAATCTTTGACAGTTATGAAACTCATGAACATTTTGTATGGAAAAATGTTTTTTCTTTTATTTTTTCGTCAATTTTCCAATATTTTTAACAGTTATTCTGCTATTCGGCACGGAGACAAATATATCAATAATTTTTTTCAAAGAAAAATGAACCGACTTCAAACCATTCGAACTAAAAAGTTTAAAATAACTTTTTATTCATTTAGATTGACGATTAAACTACCTAACTCAAATAATATATAATTTTTTGAAGTCGGCGCCAAATGACTCATACTTTTCAAGTCGAAAATATGCTCCCCGCGTCCCGGACAGCCTCACCCTCCGCGACTATTATGGTTCACCGCGCTCGCATTCAAAAGTGGATAGTTACTCTGATTTTACTAAGATGAATTGAATGTGGTTTGGCGCCGACTCCAAAAAATTATATATTATTTGAGTTAAGTAGTTTAATCGTCAATCTAAATGAATAAAAAAATATTTTAAACTTTTTAGTTCGAATGGTTTGAAGTCGGTTCATTTTTCTTTGAAAAAAATTATTTTATGCTTTTTAGTGATTTGTTTTCTTTATATTAATAATAATATAAATGAGAACTATGTAAAATAGATTATGACCTATATATTATTAATAATTATTATCAAATATCCTGTGACATATTACATACATTTTATGTGTCATACTAAGTATAGGTGAATGGTTTTATAATGTTCTAACCCAACCTAACCTAACTTCCGATCTATACAAGATTAGTTTGTATGCGTACTACTCTTGTATAATTTGGAAGGCCTTGATTAAAAAGTAATTTACGATCTATATGCAACCAGTTTCACACCCTTGCGGTTTGGCTTTGTATAGAATGGAAATACACGTGCACAAACTCCAAATAATCACTCTATAGTATAGCTGTACTGACTTCGGCCCAAAAGTTTTTGCAAAAGGTCAATGTTACGTAGCCGTAGCAGAGTGAAGTCTTTTGACAGAATAGGTATATTAGACTTCAGCAATAGGTCTGGCAATATCAGAAAACATATTAGTGACATATGTATACATTTATGGTTATAACTTCGTACGTAAGAATGATAACTCGATGTGTTATACTAAAACCTTCCTGAAAGTATGTAGATTATGATAGTGAAACAATCATCAAAATCGGTTCATTAGTTGCGGAGATAATCGCGAACATACTTACATACATACATACATACATACATACATACGGGTCGAATACAGAACCTCCTTTTTTTGAAGTCGGTTAAAAACCATGAAAATCGGCCTAGCCGTTCTCGAGTTATAAGTGTTCGAACAAACCAGACTTTGTTTTATATATTAAAGATATATGTATTTATATATATACATATATAGGTACACTTTGTACATAAAATATAATAATTACTTAAAATATAAACTTTAATTTGAATAAAATAATTGAATGATTCAAATCAATCACCTGTACCCCATCCCTATTTTATTTTCGTTAAAAAGTGACAACCCACGAAACTTCACATTAGTGCATACAATTAAAAGTCGAAGTATAGGTAGTTAGGTAATATAAAACGGAATAATTTAGATCAGATGCTACTTACTCGAGCGCTCGATTCCGCGTTGAGAAACGCTTCCCTCAAGACTTTAATTTATTTAATCCATTCGATTCTACATTGTTGTGACCAAAATAAAGAAGTATCTATTATTTGAGTTCGTGATTACGTACTGCTTAAATGCAGGGGTGTATCCAATAAAGAAAGGTACTAGGTAGCAGATATTAATGTCCAAAGCGTGACTGTAAAATTTCTTTGACTTATATTGGTCGATATTCAAATAAGAACCAAACTTCGTTAGTATAGACTATAAACTTCTCTTAAGTAGTCCTAGCCCGGTCAATTTAGACATCCAAAGTTACAATAAACTTGGCTGAAAATTGGTAGGATTGTTCTAAACACTATTATAAAAATGAAATATGAAAAGTCCTCATCGATCCGATACCTGGAAAAAAAATTACTCAGGGTCACACACAGTTTATTCATACTTGGCTTGCCCTTGATACTAATTTTTTCCAGGTGTCGGATCGATGAGGACTTTTCAAATCTCATTTATAATAGTTTTTGAACAATCCAATTTTCAGCCAGGTGTAAATTATTGTAACCTCACCCCTATTTTTGGTCTAATTTGACCGGGCTATCCTAGAATTATACATTTTATCATCTGTTTAATGCACACAGAGAGCCGCTGGATATAAACGAAGCAAGACCACGGCGCGCTGAAAGTCTCTACGAGAGAGACGTACGTCCAGCTATGGACATCGGTTGTGGACGTCGTGATAGCGACAACGAATACACGTCAATACACGTTGAGATAATATAATTTTTTCTATCAATTGTGAAAACTTAAAACAGAATTCGGTTCGTAATATTAAACATACTTTATCTCAATAAAAAGCTCAATTCCAGTGTGTGGTTTTACTGAACACTGTTTTCCCGGTGAGCCATAAATTGTACCTTTAATCTGATATACGCTTTCAATGGCATGCATCGTAATCTCATGTAATGTACTGTTATGGGCTATCAGGGTAAAAATTACGAGGTGTAATGCATTCGTTTATTTCCACCGCAACAGTGTGAAAGCCAATATTAAATTCCTTAAAATTGGTAGGCCGTACCTACCTGAAATAGTTAGTCACATTTTTTGCGTTTAGTTCGCATATTCTAGCCGACTTTTTAACCCCCGACGCAAAAACGACGGGGTGTTATAAGATTGTGTGTGTGTGTGTGTGTGTGTGTGTGTGTATGTCTGTTCCTCTGTGGCGCTCAAACGGGTGGACCGATTTGAATGCGGTTTTTTTTTTGTTTGAAAGGTGAATTAGTCGAGAGTGTTGTTAGCTATGTTTGATGAAAATCGATCCAAGATGGCCGCCGCTACAAAATGGCGGATTACATATTTTTCACAACTCCCTTAATATGGGTATCAAATGAAAGGGCTTGACTAGTAGAATAGCACTACACAAGATGGCCGCCGCCACAAAATGGCGAATTTCGGAGGTTTTTTAAATTTTTAATTTATAGATGTCGTATTTTAGTCGCGTAGCGTTTCGTCTGGTAGTTACTTACTGCCTCGACCGTCATCCCCGCATGCGTCGATAAGTCCCAAGACTGGATGTAATCGACGCATGCGGGGAACATGGGCGGCCCGTCGCGCCTTGTATACGCCGTTCACTGCAGTGTATACATCGTAGATGCCACGTAGCAACTAATACCGGATTGGGAATCTAAAAGGCCAGGGATCAATCTGGCGGAAAATTGATCCGCACGGAATTCGTCGAAAAACTTTTGCGGAAGATCATAAGCGTGGAATTCCGCAAGATTCGGCATTTTGTCCCTGGCCTCAAACTATCATAGCCCATCCAGGTTAAGCAATTTATTACCTGAAAATTGCATACATAGGTATTTCCTATCACAGCACTGAATGAGCAAAGAAAATATTCTGTTAATAAAATTCATCACAGGTCTGTGTTAGCGTAAATCTGGCAATTTGAATGGCGAGCCAGAACCCTGAGTAACATAAAATTTCCAACGTCAACGTTCATTTACAATGAAAAACTTTAGGGAAATACGTCATCATTTGACATTTCCATTTACGCACGGTTCACGTTTGGAGCCTCTGGTTTACCATACACATTGAAAGATTAACGCCAAAACTAGTGACCAATTTTATTTACTAACTAACTTCTGCCCGCGGCTTCGCCCGCGTGAATTTCGGTTTTTCACAAATCCCGAGGGAATCGTGGATTTCCGGTCTCCGTTCCCGCTCCCTTTTCCAACCTTTATTACTTTCAAGGAAGTTTGTTATAGTAATCTACCTATAGCTGTAGCTATCGATTTCGGTTTTTTTTTAATCCGCGTGGGTACTGTGGATTTTTCCAGAAAAAAATTGGCATATTTTCAGGGCATCTATGTCCATTAAAAATTACAGCCAAATCGATTCAGTAGTTGCGACTTTAAAAAGTAACAAACATACACACACCACACACATACACACACAAATTTTTGCCTTTATAATAGATATTAGTGTGATTTTACTCGCACACTCATGCGACGTGATTAATGCTTATAACTGGCTAGAAGGGCCGCCATCGTTCCCAGCATACGTCAATTAGTCCCAGACTTGGACTAATCAAGCCGCACTTCAGCTATACTGTCGCATATCTACCTACAATAGCTATTTGTAGGTACACTAACCAAACTTTTGAAGTCAAAACTCCTTTAGCCCTCATACGCATTAGCGGTCAACCGCGTACGCGGCTGACCGCGCGGCTAGCCGCTTTTATGTTTTTATATGCAACCGCTCATTTTGTACGCACTAAACCGCGACGAAATTCTATGAAGAGGCTAACCGCGCGGTCAGCCGCGTACGCGTTTGACCGCTAATGCGTATGAGGGCTTAGGCTCATTGAGCACCTTTTGGGTGAACAAAAATCATGGAACTTGCGTCATCGTCACCGCACGCTTCCCATGAGCTATAAGTATACTGTGTATATATGTGTACTTTTTGGGTGAACAAAAAGCGTGAAACTCGCGTCATCGTCACCGCACGCTATAATATGTGCTATACCATCACCATGAGCTATAATATGTGCATATACCTACTGTTTAAACTTTAATTTTTGATCACTTCTATCATCTTTAAACTTTAATTAGTCCATTCATTTTAGTAAGTTCACCTCGGAATTCGAGATACCCAGCCGGTAAGTCTGTAAATACTTGTATATTGACACCCTAAAAGTTGTCTAAAAACCTACATATGGTAGAGTGTACGCTACTATTAAATTTCAAGGTCAAAGGTCACAAAAATCGGTTTTTTGCGCTTTTTTTGTAAATATCTCATTCCCTATGAGTTTTTACTATTTGTATTTATTACCAATATTGTAGAATATAAAATTCTCTACAAATTTTGTTTTAAGACCACATTGTTAAGTATTAAATCGATAGTTTTTGAGATAAGCAATAAAACAACATACAAAATTTAACTGTAAGTTACTTACTTTTGGAGATATTATTATATATTAAACTGTACCATATGTAGGTTTTGAGACAACTTTTAGGGTGTCAATATACAAGTATTCACAGACTTACCAGCTGGGTATCTCGGATTCCGAGATTCTTACCTAATTTAAGCTTAAATGACTGGACTAAATCAAGTTTTCAATTCTATCGGCAATCCCCAAAGACTGCCTCACATTTTTGAATTTCAATAAAATCATATTTCCTTATTTAAAATTTCTTAAGTTAACTGCCTATTATGGTAAGGTCTTATTTCTTTTAAACGATAATTACGATCTGAAAATAGTCAATGTACATTAGTGCAGGAAATAGCTCGTAAAAATGTTAAACGGGCAGGCTATCTCAATCAATGGAACGGTTACGAAGCGAAAAACGCCCTTTACCGCACCGCTGCCGGTGTCGGGATGCAATAAATTGTAGCTTTTAATCCGATATACCTGTTCAATGGGAGCTGTCGTAATACCCCGTACGCCCTGTAATGTACCGGTAAAGGCTATCCGATCAAAATTTATGAGGTGTAAAGTAACTCATTTATTTTTGCTGTTGTAATTCAGGAGTGAATTGATCAATTGATTAAACGCTGTACGGAATAAAGAGTCTAATTTTACTCTTTTATGGCAGTGATGCCCGCGTCTATACCTTCTAAAGTATCCGAATAAAATGTATGAGGTATGGAAGGCGAGGATTAAAAGTAACTCATTTATTTTTGCTGCTATAATTCAGGAGCGAATGGAACAATTGAGTACGGCTTGTTCCGATTAAGCGAAGAGTGAGAGGCTGACAGTCCGCTGGTTGACTCTGAAACGTATCGGTCGCAACTCATAGCTCTGGGTTTTTCATAGTTTTTGAGACATTTGGAGGTTAATCAGCCACTCACTGAATAAGTTGGCAAGCAAAACGCCGCAAACTGTGAACATTGCGCGCTGTTTGGACACTCAATTTAACAAGTATAAATTAAATATTTAAAAAACCCCCGACATTCGCCATTTTTTGGTGGCGGCCATCTTGGATTTACATAGTGCTATTCTACTAGTCAAGCCCTTTCATTTGATACCCATATTGAGGTAGTTGTGATAAAATATGTAATCCGCCATTTTGTAGCGGCAGCCATCTTGGATTGATTTCCATCAAACATAGGTAACAAACAACACTCTCGACTAATTCACCTTTGAACCAAAAAAAACCGCATTCAAATCGGTTCACTCGTTTGAGCGCTACAGGGGAACAGACAGACACACACACACACACACACACATACACGTCAAACTTTAAATAACACCCTGTCGTTTTTGCGTCGAAGGTTAAAAACTATAGGGAGGCTAACTGGAAGCAAACAGTTCACTGTTCTCCTAATAGGGACATGGCCTACCTATATGTTGTACGGTTCTTAATCCGTAATTTATCTTTATAGTTACTAGTCATTTATGTACTCTATTTTTGCTAGCTGATTCCCACGTCTTCGTTCTAGGGAGAACTATTTTCCGGGATGAAAAGAGTTCGGAATGCCGATGCTATCTCCTTGCCGAATTTTACCGAAATAATTCGTGGTTTAGGCTTGAAAAGGCAACAAACAAACAGATAGTTACTTTCGCGATTATAATATTAGTTAGTTAGATTTTTCTGTTATTATACCTATATTTATGGTAAAAGATTTTTTAATCGCAAACATACTAACTATAACAAACCTAGCATAACAATAAATAAAATAAACCTAATTACCGCGCTGTACAATACAAAACTTTTTATAAAAAAACATTAGTTATAACGTGGAAAAAGCACAAAAGGTATATTTTATACTGTACTGCCGCAAGCTAATTTTATTCACACGTTTATTTGCATACGAGTAAGTGCCGTGACTGAAACTTTGTTTATGCCCCCTGTAAAGCCTAGTTTTTATTATGCTACTATACGTGTAAAGCCCTGGTCAAACACATCGGGCAATGGTAGAACTTTTCGCGTGTCGTTGACGACGCGAAGTCCTGTCGTGCTGCAGAGGTGTGTGTCGTGAGTCGTGACTGCAGGAGCATGACCTGTGAATGCACTTCTTTACTGTATTAATTATGTATGGTTATTCCCATCTTGCGCACCTCGAAAACTTTACCAAATACTAAATATCGGAAAACTGTAATATGTATTATGTAATGCAAAATTAACTCAAAGTCTCTTATTTTAAAGTCGTCAGTACTTCGAATTCTACAACATTTCCACTTGGGACGCTGGCTGTAGACGAATACTGAATGTATAGGCGAACTTAAACCTGATTAGAATAAGCCTGTTGAGGTCCATTTCACTCTGAAGTCATTGTGTTTCGATATAATATAGTATTTAGTAAAGTTTTCAAATCATTAATAAGGCTAAACCATATTGTAAGACGGTGATAACAAAAAAAACCCGGCTTAGTTTGTTTTGGACTCTTCTCAGACCAGAGCGCATTTGGAACGTTCGTAGTTTAAGTTTTCGTAAATAATTATTAACGTTCAAAAAGTGTACAGTAAACCAATTTTGAATAAAGTTTAATTGACTTTGACTTTGACTTTCGAGGTGTGCAAACCGAGGCTAACCATACTGGTCAAACACAACGCGCGACGGTAGAACTGCTCGCGTGTCGCTCGTGTGACGTGAAGTCCTGTTGTGCTGCAGATGTGTGTGTCGTGACTGCAAGAGCACGACTTATGTATACCCATGTATAATACCCCCATACACTTCTTTACAACTTCTAAATCAACGATGAATATTATGATGTAGCACTTCTGTGTGGTTCAAGCCTAACTTCTATCCTACGCTTTGGTGTCTCGGTCGTTTGCAATGTATGGTCAAGTGTGATCAGGGCATTTAGTGTGAATTAACTACACGTACTTTCAGTGCTCGAACGTAAAATGTTCCTGAAATTGTAGTTCTTTTGACTTTTAGCATTGTTTTACGGTGTTGGGCAATCTAGTCCATTAACTTTAACGTTTGCTAGTATGGGGTACCCTGCGTCAAATCTGGTAGTTCTAATTTTTGCAGATTTATTTATGACTAGCTTTTGCCCGCGGCTTCGCCCGCGTGAATTTCGATTTTTCACAAATCCTGAGGGATAAGTAGATTTCTGGTCCACCCGCCCCCCGCCGCGCGGCGGCGTACCGCGGTACCACGTACGGCGGGCGCAGGGCGCAGGGGCGCGTGGCGCGGCGCGGGGAGCGCGAGCGTCCGCGTCGGCCGTCGCGATCGCGCGCAGCGAAAATACCTATCAGGGCGTTTTTAACATCTGTATTTACCGATTTCAACACAACTCCTTTTTTGAAAGTCGGTTAAAAAAGTAGCCTATGTTACTCCTTGGTTAATCCTCTACTTTTCTGTGAAAGTCCCGTCAAAATCGGTTCAGCCGTTCCGAAGATTAGCCCGTTCAAACAGACAGACAGACAGACAAAAATTTTAAAAACGTGTGATTCGGTTATGGTATCGTTCAAATAACCATATGAGCTTAATATGTGGTAGTTATTTCGAAATTACAGACAGACACTTCAATTTTATTTATTAGTATAGATGTTGACCCAATGATTAATCCAAGTTTGTGATCTCGAGCGCCGAATGCAACTTTGTCAAAAGTAAAAAAAAACGTAAAATTTCAGTTTTTTCAGATTTTGGCGATTATAACCCTAAAGGACTAGTTTTTGATAGTACCTACCTATTCAGGACGTTTTTTGATAAAAATACGAAATCCGAAATTTTCGGATCCGGTTTTTTCGATTACTAACAAAGTTGCGTTTGGCGCTCGAGGTCACAAACTTGGATTATTCATTGGGCTAACATCATAAATAAGTCTGCAAAAAATCAGAACTATCGGATTTCACGCAATGTCGGATCTTTAAAGTTACTGGACTAATCAGAGAGTGTAATACTACAAACAATTACGCTATCAGCTGTTTATCATATGACTCCTATTTCGTTTACTAAAGTAGGTATTTCTAATAGATGCATTATTCTTCAATTTTAACAGGCCGGGAGGCTTACTACATAATATGGGGGACAATTTATAGATGAAAATATTAAAATTTGTTGTTTCTTCTTTTTTTATTGGTTTGTAAGTTTAGGCAGAAATTCTTAAGAGGAAATGTGGTCGAAGAGGCTTTTGAAAATTAGGTATTTGAAAAAACCATCGTTGTCGCGTTCGACCGTCCCGCGCCTCAAATTCGTGCAATAAGGACAACTGCAAATCCGACTCAATAGCCGTAAGTAAAAAGTCATAATTCGAGGTTTGGCTCTCTAGTATTTCCTCCTCCAATATTGAACCAATTTAAAAGATGTTTCGTAAACTGAATAAAAAAGGATATATACTTACTATGTCCCTATGTTTTGCTTTTTTCGTTATTAATTGTCAAATTTGTACATTAGGCCTCTGTTGAAAGCGATCTAAAATAGGCAATTTTGAGCATTTTTTAACGGTTCTAGTGCTTATAAAAAATGCGATAACCGATCGATGTCGAGCTATATTTAATGTATCATAAAACACAGTGACCGATTGAAAGAGTGTAGCGATTCACGATCATTCCTTCGACCGAGGTAATTGCTATCGACAAAACCCCGGACATTCGCCATTTTGTGGTCGCGGCCATCTTGGATTTGCATAGTGCTATTCTACTAGTTAAGCCCTTTCATTTGATACCCATATTTAGGGAGTTGTGAAAAAGTATGCAATCCGCCATTTTGTAGCGGCGGCCATCTTGGTTCGATTTTCATTAAACATAGCTAACAACACTCTCGACTAATTCACCTTTCAAACAAAAAAAACCGCATTCAAATTTCAGGTTCACCCGTTTGAGCGCTACAGGGGAACAGACAATCACACACACACACACAGACACGTCAAACTTATAACACCCCGTCGTTTTTGCGTCGGGGGTTAAAAATATCGATCGAGATCAATCGATCATGTGGAGAAGCATCATGAATTGTACAGACTGTTCAGATATACCACAATAAACAATAGACGTCCATTTAAAAGAAATCCCCTTATAAATATTCTATGGAAATTGTCTGAATCAATGATTCAGGGTTTCTTTGAGGAAAACGCTTTTAATAAAAATACTGCAAATTGAGGTAATAAAATAAATTGTACTGTAGTGTATTAGGCGTAAATTTTTGCATAAATTTTATTGAAGGGCTCAAACTTACTATCCAATTTGGAATAATTGTCGACAAGTCGTTGCTGTAGGTAAACCGCTATAAACTTCACCTGCCGGACGGATTGCGGGGCGCGGGGCGGGTGATGCGCTGGCTATACATATACGGCGTAATGACACGTATCTTGAGATTTAACTAGTCTTAAGATTAAATGCACCTATGATATTTTTTTAATGGAATACGTATATTTGTTCAGTTTATTTAACATATACATGTTAATGTAATAGAACTAAATGTATTAGTATGTATTAAAACTAACCGTTTATTATATTATTTTTGTGCACTTATCTAATAAAATATGTAAGATGTATGTAAAATATTTCTATGCAAAAATCCCGGTGTTGAGCTTACTTATTCATTCGTTTTAATTACGACACCGTACCTACTGGAAAACTCGAATTATTTATTGCTTTTGGGCTTAAAATGGCTTTCTAAAAGTAATACAAAAACATTACGATAGATTGAATACTTGATTACTGGCGAAAATCTCTGTAAATTATTCTTGCGCATATACTGCTGCACATGAAATTGCTTTTTCGTAGCTTTAAAAACTTTTCGTAGCTTCGTAGCCTTAAGCGTATAAAAACTGCCATACCTTTTCCAAGTTAGCCCGCTTCCACCTTAGAGTGCGTCGTCACTTACCATCAGGTGAGATCGCAGGCAAGGCCTCACTTGTAGATGAATAAAAAAAACATACTACATCAGCTCCGCGGTACCTATAACGTAGAAATGCTTTCTCAAAGAAATGACGCAACATTAATGTATATTCGATGCTCAGAATCGATACCGTAAAAGTCCAATTCCATTTTATGGAAGATCTTTCATAAAAATTTACGGGCCCTAACTCAATTAATAGCCTCGTACTTTGATTGTTGAGTTACTGCTAGTAACCAATTGAGCCTGAAACGAAAACAACACGGCAGTGTCTGTCGCGCTATTCTTTTTTTTTTTCTTTTTTTATTCATCTACAAGTTAGCCCTTTACTGCAGTCCCATCAGGGTAAGTGATGATGCAGTCTAAGATGGAAGCGAAGGAACCCCTGATCGGTTTCTACACGGCATCGTACCGGAACGCTAAATCGCTTGGCGGCACGGCTTTGCCGGTAGGGTGGCCAGCCACGGCTAATTCTTCAGTTACCTTTCACTTCCAGCGATGTAGTAGGTACACTACGCATGGTTACCAACAATCCCTCCGCGGTCGTCCAGAGATGTTTTCCCTGACATCACCTATAATTCTGGAATGCGCATAAATCATTTATTGGGTCTTTTTCGGGGGATGAAACGGGGATTCCGTGATTGGCTCGCTACCACTATCACTATCACTGACACTATTTAAAAAATAAATTTAAAAAAACAAGTTTAAATTAAAAATTTAAAAAAACCCCGACATTCGCCATTTTGTGGCGGCGGCCATCTTGGATTCGCAATAGTGCTATTCTACTAGTCAAGCTCTTTCATTTGATACCCATATTAAGGGAGTTGTGAAAAAATGTGTAATCCGCCATTTTGTAGCTGCGGCCATCTTGGACCGATTTTCTACAAACATAGCTAGCAACACTCGATTAATTCACCTTTCAAACAAAAAAAACCGCATTCAAATCGGTCCACCCGTTTGAGCGCGACAGGGGAACAGACATACACACACACACACAGAGACACGTCAAACTTATAACACCCCGTCGTTTTTGCGTCGAGGGTTATAATAAGATATAACGTTCTTTCAGGCGGCAATTTAACAGTGCTGCCACACCATATTTACAGTTTCAGCGTCGTTTCACACTATATTAATAGATTCAGCGTCGTTTCACACTATATTAACAGATTCAGCGTCGTGTCACACAATATTGACAGTTTCAGCGTCGTGTCACACAATATAAACAGATTCAGCGTCGTGTCACACAATATTAACAGTTTCAGCGTCGTGTCACACAATATTTACAGTTTCAGCGTCGTGTCACACAATATTAACAGTTTCAGAGTCGTGTCACACAATATTTACAGTTTCAGAATCGTGTCATATAATATTTACAGTTTAAGCGTCGATTGTTTCCGATCACAATAAGAATCAATCACGTACAAGTCCAATTCCATTTTATAGAAATTCCCTCATAAATATTCCGCTGACGTAATCTCGATCTTTCAGTTCTATAATAAAAAGTCTTGTTACGGAACCATATTGTGGTCGGAAAGTGATATATTGTACCTGCCTTAAAGCGATGAGTTTGCATTACCCGTTCAACGCATGAAGATTGGTAATTATATTGCAACAGTCTAGTCAGTCTAGTAGTCAGATTTAAGAGGAGTTTCTCGCGAGCTATGTATTTTCAAAGCTAAGACTTTTTTATATACAAATCTTTGAGTCCGTGTTACCGCTATAAACACGTATGCAATTTAACGTGGAGTATGTATTTGTTGGTTTTTCCTTTCCAAATCTCATTTCCAAACAGTCTCAAAACAGTATACTACAGAACAGTATACCTACTATAACTACATAGAATAGTATGCAGAAATCGCGCGCACATTTTGCACCTGGTGATTTTTGCCGGCCAACCTTCAGCAGTATTTTACTGGATTGCGGTGCATCCCATTGAACGCGGATATCAGATTAAAGGTACAATTTATTGCTCTCTGTGTAGGGTCACCAGGTGACTAAAATATTCAGGACATCTCCAGAATATGCACTCTGTATGCGGAATTTTCAAATGTCAAAATTTCAATTAAAAAACAGCTAGAAAATTCGTTCTCTTCTGCAGGTTTAGAATCTAAGTATTTTGTTTAAATGCCAAGACATTTTGTAAAATAGAAATAAAAAAGAAACATTTTTGTACCCAAAAAATAGAGTTCATAGTAAAAGTGTCTGGGTGGAAACAATATGTCCAATACGGCTCCAAAAAGTTGTAATTTATTATGTAAATAAGTTAAGTATGATAATAATATAATGCAAGTGATAAAGAAGTACTGTATGAAGGCGTTTTAACTGCGTAGTGCACGTAGGAATCACGCTGCTAAAGTCACGCTCCATTGCCATCGACGCTATCACGCACGAAAAAGTGTGACGAGCTTTATAAATACGGTGAGTAATTTGTATTAAAAATTATACATTGTATAGGTTCAAGCCAAACCATTTATTCATTATGTAATGTATGTAGGTTTTATATTGATTTTAGTTGTTACTTGTCAGTGGAGTCTTCTGTTCTTTTGTTATGTCAAATAATAAAATTAGTTTTGTAACAAATTTATAGTGGCGACGAGATAGGGATTTTGTTAAAAAAATACGATGGCTTCTCCCGGTAAGATATCGGAATTTGATATGGGAAACGGGAATTGGAACTCATACTGTGAGCGTTTGGAAATGTATTTTGTGGTTCATGCCGTCAAAGAGGAGTTGAAGGTGCCGACGTTAATATCAGTCGTCGGGGACAGGGCATACGAATTGATGGTGAACCTCTGCAGCCCGATTAAGCCACAAAATAAAATTTTCACGGAGCTGGTGAAAATAGTCGGTGATCACTTGCAACCTAAGCCATCGATATTAGCCGAACGTTTTCGATTTAGGCAGAGTCGGCAACGGGAATCCACTTCGGTATCACAATATGTAGCTGAACTCAAACAATTATCGCGGTTTTGTGATTTCGGTAACAACCTAAACGAAAACATGAGAGACCAGTTCGTATGCGGGTTACAGAGTGACATCATTCGTCAAAGACTCTTTGCCGAGGAAAAGGTGGATTTCGCTCGTGCAGTCAAGTTGGCAACGACATTTGAAGCAGCGGAGCGCAACGCCCATGCCGTGGAGACCGGAGTGGCGGGTGGCGGGATAAAATCGGAACCGGGAACGATAGGAGAAAAGGGTGACGGCGAAGCGTCGGCGAAAGCGGTACTTCGTTTTCAAATCAATGAGTGTGTACGGTGCGGGGATCGGGGGCACGGTAAAGACGGTTGCCCTTATAAATTTTTTGAGTGCAGCCGGTGCCGGCGGATCGGGCATCTACGGCGTCAGTGTCCGGAGGATCCTGGGACACAGTCGTCAGGGCAAATTGCGGCAAGCGGTTATAACCGGTCGCGGCGCGGCGGGCGCGGCACCGGAGCGCGTTGGGGAGACGCAGCAGCGCGCGGAGGGCGCGGCTCGGGCAGGAGGTCGTCGCGAGGCCCGGCCGGTTACGCGGCGGGCACGAACCATCTCCAAGATGAAGACTCGGCTCGGATGGAGCCGGTCGCATCGAATGACATCGAAGACGACGAACCTGTTTATCAGATGTCTCTGAGGGACTATAAACCGGTTAGCTTAGTATTATCATTAGACGATAAGCCTTTGAGTATGGAAGTCGACACTGGTTCTGCATTGTCATGTATAAGCAAGCAGACATATGACAAATTGTATAAATACCTACCACTACAATCGTGTCGGTTAACTTTGTCATTTTATGATGGAACAAAAATAAAACCTCTAGGGTATATTTCGATGAGAGTGAAGTATAAAGATCGCATGAAAATGTTAGATTTGTACGTAATCGATAATGGAACGACGTCATTGTTGGGGCGGCAATGGTTAGCCGAATTAAATATCGAAGTACCTAAGTGCAAAATGAATAACTTACAATTGCAGGGCTCCGTTAAGAGTAGTTACGCGGAGGAAATATTTTCCAGGTTTGGTGAATTAGTGGACGGCGGGCTGGGGTGCTTCACGGGCGGGCGCGCGACGCTGCGCGTGCGGGAGGGCGCCGTGCCTGTGTTCTGCCGCGCGCGGCCGCTCGCCTACGCGCTGCGGGAGCGCGTGGACGCCGAGCTGAACGCTATGCTACGCGCGGGCGTCATCGAGCCCGTCGACACGTCGGACTGGGCCACCCCGCTGGTTATTGTGAACAAACCGGACGGTTCCATTCGGATATGCGCCGATTATAAGACTACTTTGAATCGTTTTTTGTCTGTCGATAAATATCCGGTTCCGAAAATAGAGGATTTGTTGGCTAATTTAAGCGGGTGTAAGTATTTTAGTAAAATCGATCTATCCCAAGCTTATAACCAAATCGAGTTGGATAGTAATTCGAAGGAATATACGGTTATAAATACTCATATAGGTTTGTTTCGATACAATAGACTCGTTTTCGGTTTAGCTTCGAGCCCAGGCATTTTTCAGAGAATAATGATAAATCTTTTTAAGGATATTCCGAATGTTGTAACTTTTTTGGATGACATTTTAATCGCAAACTCATCGGTCGATGAACATAAGGAGACATTGAATAGGGTGCTAACCAGGCTTAAGGATTCCGGTTTTAAAATTAAAAAAGAGAAATGTGTATTTTTCGAGAAAAGAGTAAAGTATTTGGGGTACATAATAGAGGATAACGGTATTCGGGTCGATCCAGATAAAATCGAACCTATTTTGAATTTGGCTGAGCCAAAAAATATTACGGAATTGAGATCATTTTTAGGTATGGTGAACTTTTATGGTCGATTTATTAGAAATTTAAGTGGTCAACTATCACCGTTTCATAATTTATTAAAGAAAGGTCACGCTTGGTATTGGGGGGAAAAGGAAAAGAGTTCATTCATTAAAATTAAAAAATTGGTGTCGGGTTCTGCGGTTTTAGCGCATTATGACGTCAATCAGCCGGCTATAGTAACGTGCGATGCGAGCGCGCACGGGTTGGGCGCGGTGCTGGCACAGCGCGCCGCCGGCGGCTGCGAGCGCCCGGTCGCGTTCGTGTCCAGATCGCTTACGGCTGCAGAAAGGAATTATAGTCAGATTCAAAAAGAAGCTCTTGCGATTATTTTTGCCGTAAAGAAGTTTCATCAATACTTATACGGGCGTCGTTTTACACTGCGTACGGATCATAAGCCGCTAGTGAGTATTTTTGGAGCTGAATCGGGCATTCCGAATATGACGGCTAGCAGGCTTCAGAGGTGGGCTTTAATTTTGTCAGCGTATGATTTTTCGATTGAATATGTGAGTACGGATCAGAATACGGCCGATTGTTTGTCTAGAATGATTGCAGCGCATAGGGAAAATCGTGAGTCTCAAACGATCGAATGTCCCGAGCAGACATATCTACATTTTGCTTCGGAAGCCTTATTACTCGATTACGAGAAATTAAAAAAATGTACTTGTCGAGATCCCATTATGGGACGAGTGCTGAGTTACGTTCGAGACGGCTGGCCAGCCGAGGTAGATATTAGGGAATTACGGCCATATTTTAACCATCGGAAGGAATTGTATAGCGAATTAGGATGTCTCATGTGGGGCCATCGAGTCGTAGTGCCGGTCGAGTGTCGCGACAAAGTGTTGAAGGAGCTTCACGACACCCACATGGGTATAGTGAAAACGAAGGCACTAGCGAGGAGCTATGTATGGTTTCCGGGAATCGATGAAGCGTTGGAGGCGATGTGCCGCGCGTGCGAGGTGTGTGCCGCGGTGGCGGACGCGCCGCCGGCGCACGCGCCGCACATGTGGCCGTGGCCGGGCCGGCCGTGGACGAGACTCCATATAGATTGCTTAGGTCCCATCGCTGGGGTTACGTACATGGTGGTGGTCGACTCATGTTCGAAATGGATAGAGGTCATTAAAATGAGGTCGATCACAGCGAAGACTGTAATTAATGAATTGAGAGAAATTGTTGCTAGGTTTGGTCTTCCAAAGCAAATAGTTAGTGATAATTTTGCATCGTTCCAGAGTGCAGAGTTTGGAAATTTTTTAAGTAAGAACGGTATCGAACAAATATTTTCCGCACCGTATCATCCATCCTCTAACGGCGCTGCGGAAAATGCAGTTAAAATATGTAAACGGGTCATAAAGAAAGCTCTCATACAAGGTGTCGAAGTGGACACGGCTCTATGTCGTTTTCTATTGCTATATCGGAACACCGAGCATACTACGACAGGAGAGAGCCCGGCCAAATTATTACAAGGCAGGTCGTTGCGTACGCGCCTGGACAAATTAAAATCGGACCGAGACGATTCGGTTCGATCTGCTCAGGCGCGGCAACAGTTCGCCGCGGGGGGGATAGAGAGGTCGGTCGAAGTCGGAAACAAGGTTTGGTATCGGAACTACAGACCGGGCAATAAATGGTTACCAGGGGAGGTAATAGGGAAATGCGGGAGCACAAATTATAAAATACTTACACCTGAGGGAACCGAGATTCATAGGCATATCGATCAGATTAAGAAACGGTCGGAGAGCAATGCGAGCAGATCGGATAATTTTGAAGCTGATCACGATAGAACGACATCAGCGGGGCGGTCCGGGGGCGCGATGGTAGCGGTGGCGTTGAGCTCGGTGTCTGGGGAGGGACAGCGGGAAGTGGGCGCGTCGCCGCCTCGCGCGGTCGCGACGCCGCCTCGCGCGGCTGCGACGCCGGCTCCGAGCGCACAGCCCGAGGCGGCGACGCTACCCGGGGCGGTGCGGACGACGCTGCCCGGTGAGAGCCGCCAGCCCGTGCGCAAACGATTGCCACCCAAACGCTTTGGCATTGACGACTTATTTTAATTAATTGTAGATTTAAGTAATTAAGGATTTGATGTTGTATTAAATAATATTGTTAGTTAAGAAGGGAGGTGTAATGTATGTAGGTTTTATATTGATTTTAGTTGTTACTTGTCAGTGGAGTCTTCTGTTCTTTTGTTATGTCAAATAATAAAATTAGTTTTGTAACAAATTTATACATTATTCGTTTATTCATTTATTCATCTATTCATTTATTCATCTATTCATCTATTCATCTATTTATCTATTCATCTATCCATCTATTCATCTATTCATCTATTCATCTATTCATCTATTCATCTATTCATCTATTCATCTATTCATCTATTCATCTATTCATCTATTCATCTATTCATCTATTCATTTATTCGTTCATCAAATGCATTCCAATTAATTCCATTAAATAAATTGCATTTTGTGAAACGTAACGTAACTTTATGGTATCCACTAACCGAGAAAACAAAATTTTTAATCCGCAATTCTCATATTTGGATCTGGTTGTCCTACCTTCGGGCGCAATGTTCGGGAAAAAGTGTTTTTCAGGATGGAAGTGAACGATTGATTGAGTTAGCGTCCGTGAACCGTTTATGACTGAATTGCTATAAAACTGGAATTGGATTTTTACGACGAAGATTCTTATTGTGATCGCCGATCATCTCAAGACGGATGGTTTGGGTGTTGCCTGACAGTTACCCGTGCGTTAAAACTGGATGCTCATTGGCTACTGTCGATTTAGGCTGAAATAAAATTTGTCTGCGATCGATTCACACTTTATCTATTTAGGGTAAAACCCGGATAGACGCCCCACTTTTTGAAATGGCCTCCTAACTTTTAAAATATTAATTTATCACAAATAATATTTATGAATATAGCTAGTTTAATCTTTTGGGTTCCATTAGGACTTGTTTTTGTTGTCCTAACGATTACAGATTTTGCAGAATTTAACTTTTTGCAGACCCTTTTTTCTGGGGATAGATGCCTACCTGTGTGGATAGATGCCCCACTATGAAAATACTAAAAAGGATAGATGCCCTATGAAAAAAATAAGCAAAATACATAGTTTCATAAGGTTTTATTATCTAAATATATAAAAGGAAAAGGTGACTGACTGACTGATTGACTGACTGATCTATTAACGTACAGCTCAAACCACTGGACAGATCGGGCTGAAAGAGATAGATGCCCCGAAGTATATTAAAACTATCAGTAATTTATTGAAAAAAGAAATAAAAAGAATAGAACAGAACATTAAAAATATTAAAATAAATACTTGATATATCTATAGGTATATTAGGGGATAGATGCCTCTCAGGGCACCTATACCTCGAAAAATCGAGGCAACTATCCTTTTTGATATGGATAGATGCCCTTTTATTTAGTAAATAAACTAAAAACTAAAGAGCGATTATTTACACTTAGGTGTACACTTATTGAACCAGTGTATTGACTTAATAAAAAATATAACAGAATCTACTACTACTTCAAAAGTTATACAACGGCAAATACTCGCCTCTAAAACTTTGAAGGATTTGCCGCGTTCGCTGCGGAGATAATCACACGCACAAGCGAAACAAATTGTTTTAATACAATACAAATGTATGTAGGGGCCTGAGGTTTGGGGGGCCTGCGCTTCTTATTTAAACTATCAATTTTTAGTCGCGAGTTTGGAAGTCAGGTTTTTTGACATTGAGGCATCTATCCAACTGCGGCATCTATCCGGGTTTTACCCTACTAGCGATCCGACCCGGCTTCGCACGTGTAATAGAGCATAATTATTACGCCTATATGTAGGCTTATGCGATCCTATGACAGAAAATACTTACATGTTTTTTCTGTCGTAGGATCACATAGCCCGCCAACCCGCATTGGAGCAGCGTGGCGGGTCTAAGCTCTACATTCCTCTCTCCTATGAGAGAGGAGGCCTGTGCCCAGCTGTGGGACGTAAAAGGCTGTAGTGGTGGTAGTGGGGTCACATAAGCTTATTACATCGAAAATCTAGATTAGATTTAAATGTATAATCTATACTATAATAAATAAAATTGAAGTGTCTGTCTGTAATTTCGAAATAAATACCACATATTAAGCTCATATGGTTATTTGAACGGTACCATAACCGAATCACACGTTTTTAAAAATTTTGTCTGTCTGTCTGTCTGTTTGAACGGGCTAATCTTCGGAACGGCTGAACCAATTTTGACGGGACTTTCACAGACCAGTAGAGGATTAACCAAGGAGTAACATAGGCTACTTTTTTAACCGACTTTCATGAAAGGAGTTGTGTTGAAATCGGAAAGTACGTACCAATGTTAAAAAACGCCCTGTAGGTACCTATAGCACATAAGTAGGCAGGTTTCGCTGTGCGCGACGGCCGACGCTCGCGCTGCACGGAATTCCCCGCGCCCGCCACACGTACACCGCCGCGCCGCGGGCGGGTGCGGTGAAGAGGGTGCATGCCCCGCATGGGCATGCTTCAATCTACTCCATTTCGCGCAAGTGAGCTAATGCGTGCGGATGTGTCCTGCGTTTTCGTAACTTTTATTTTGAATCGGAGATTTTTTTTTATTAGGGGTTATGATGTTTTTTATTTCTTTAGTTTGCTTTAGTCGTATGTGTCCTGTGGGACTAAAATAGATATAAACTTCCAAAAACGCCATAGAGAGCGCTGACTATTCTTAGGTAAATCACGCTCACATAACATAATTGCAATAGCTTGCTGTGTTGCATCATTGCATGCATTGGCAACACATAGGCTTAATCTTTTTATCCTGGAAAATGCACAGTTCCAACGGGATTTTGAAAAACCCGAAATCTATAGCTACAGCTATAGGTAGATTACTATAGCGAACTTCCTTGATAGTAGGTATAAAGGTTGGAAAAGGAAGCGGAAACGGCAACCAGAAGTCCACGATTCCCTCGGGATTTGTTTAAAACTGAAATTCACGCGGGCGAAGCCGCGGGCAGATGCTAGTAATATAATAAGTCGGTTTAAGTCTATTTTACTCTGAAGTCATTGTGTTTCGATCAGTAGTATATTGTAAAGTTTTCGAGCTGTGCAAAGGGAGACTAAGCATACTGATATTGCATTTTGAAGGTAGGCATACAAAAAATATTTTTTGAACTATTTATAAGATGTTTATTATGGACTAGATGATGCCCACGGCTTCACCCGTGTGGATTTAGGTTTTTAAAAATCCCGTGGGAACGTTTGATTTTCCAGAACAAAAAGTAGCTAATCTGTAGAAACCCGTCCCCAAAACGGAAAAATCTCGTGGGATCCCCACGATTTCGGAATACAATTCCTTACAGCATCAGGGTTGAGGAGTTGGATATGTACCTACTCGAGTTCATCTATACTTATATATATATATTATATATTATATTATATATAATAAATAAAATTGAAGTGTCTGTCTGTAATTTCGAAATAACTACCACATATTAAGCTCATATGGTTATTTGGACGATACCATAACCGAATCACACGTTTTTAAAATTTTTGTCTGTCTGTCTGTCTGTTTGAACGGGCTAATCTTCGAAACGCCTGAACCGATTTTGACGGGACTTTCACACACAAGTAGAGGATTAACCAAGGAGTAACATAGGCTACTTTTTTAACCGACTTTCAAAAAAGGAGTTGTGTTGAAATCGGTAAAAACTATTTATAAGATGTTTATTATGGACTAGATGATGCCCACGGCTTCGCCCGTGTGGATTTAGGTTTTTAAAAATCCCGTGGGAACGTTTGATTTTCCAGAACAAAAAGTAGCTAATCTGTAGAAACCCGTCCCCAAAACGGAAAAATCTCGTGGGATCCCCACGATTTCGGAATACAATTCCTTACAGCATCAGGGTTGAGGAGTTGGATATGTACCTACTCGAGTTCATCTATACTTATAATAAATAAAATTGAAGTGTCTGTCTGTAATTTCGAAATAACTACCACATATTAAGCTCATATGGTTATTTGGGCGATACCATAACCGAATCACACGTTTTTAAAATTTTTGTCTGTCTGTCTGTCTGTTTGAACGGGCTAATCTTCGAAACGCCTGAACCGATTTTGACGGGACTTTCACAGACAAGTAGAGGATTAACCAAGGAGTAACATAGGCTACTTTTTTAACTGACTTTCAAAAAAGAAGTGGTGTTGAAATCGGTAAAAAACGCCCTGATAGGTATTTTCGCTGCGCGCGACGGCCGACGCACGCTCGCGCTGCATGGAACTCCCCGCGCCGCGCGCCGCGCGCCCCTGTGCCCTGCTCCCGTCGTACGCGGTACCGCGGTACGCCGCCGCGCGGCGGGGGGCGGGTGGACCAGAAATCTACTTATCCCTCAGGATTTGTGAAAAACCGAAATTCACGCGGGCGAAGCCGCGGGCAAAAGCTAGTACATAATATTATTATACCTATTAAGAATGTCGCAGAGATGAATTTATTTTAACTTTTTTGGTTTTTAACCCCCAACGCAAAAACGACGGGGTGTTATAAGTTTGACGTGTCTGTATTTATACTTGTTATTTTGGGATAACTCCTAAAATTATATATGGTCTAAAGGGTTATCATAACGTGCGTAAAATGCTTAAGATAACTAACGTATTTTAGGTAGTTGATAAGGATTAAAATACTGTAGGTATCCGTCTAATATTTCCAATTACTTACCTACAGCATTGTACGTCACCCTTTTTTTTAGAAGTTAGAATGGGTATTTATAGGTAACCTACATAATATTATAATATGCCATCGCGGACTTTTCTGTATAGACCTATCCCACCATACCCCCATACTACCACAATACCTACATTATTTTGTTTTATCTCAAGGGCATAACGCAGCATTTTCGATGAAAGCTCCCCAGGCCGCTTGACTTTTTTCCAACATTTTCAATAATTAACGTCATACTATTTCAACCAATTTAGACAAAAGCTTAAAAAATTATACACATACAAATATATTATACCTATTACAACTTATTTATACTTATTCCTACAATAAATTATACACCTTGCCCATGAATCATGCTGTCTATTGGTGAAAAGCTGAAAACCGTAAGAAAATCTCAGTAGGTACTTAGTTTTGGAGTTTATCGCGAACAGACAGACAGACAGGCAAACGCGCTTTGTTTTATAATAAAATGTTAAATGTAGTGATCTGTGATAGATCCTCTGAAGTCTAAACATAGACAATTAAACATTCAAAGACTTATTTTACTAATTAACTTATTACTACACTATTATGGAATTGCGAGCTGAATCCGTGTAACATAATAAATTATGTCATTTCAATTCATAGAGAATAGTTCAGCTGTAGGATCTTGGCTAATGATCCTACTTAGCGCAAGTTCACACTAGCGACATGCCCCTCGACAAAAAGTCACTATGTGAGATAAAATAATTATAGTTTCTAGGTGTTTATAAAAAATTGAGTTTGAGTGTACATATTCAAATAGGAATCTAACTTCGTTTGTATGGGTCACGCTCGAGGAAGACTCCTCTTAATACTCCGAAGCATCTCTTTATTTTACAAGTGCTTTAATGAAACTGTCCTACTTGACATTAAAGTGCTACATTTACATGTGTTTTCAAGTGCCTTGGGTTCAGATAATTATTTATTACAGTTCAAGCCAGGGCCTTTGTCCGCTTGGATTCTTATAAATCTCATACAACCCTCCATCCCCTATTACACCCACTTGGGAGTAGTATTTTCAAAATTCCAAAAACACGTACTTTTTAAATATCAATTTTCATGGATATATATTTTAATTTGTACTGTGAAAATTTCAAGTTTCTAACTTCAATGGTTTTAGACTGTGCGTTAACAGATCTGTCATTCAGTCAGTGAGGACAAGGCTTTTTATAAGTATAAATAATCGCAGGCGACACGACAAAAACATTAGGTCGCCCGTTTATGTAACCTGAACATTAATGCACCGACTTACACTAAGTCCCCATACAATCGCTCGTAACCCCCAAGAGACTGGAATCCAGCGATAAAATAATTTGGAAACTCGCCATATGGCCTAACTCCAAACCCAAGTTCAGTGTAATTAAAATAAAATTTTATGCTCATAATATACATCCCACGGTTAGGCGTTTGAATGGATTGCACAAGTATTTTATACCTACCTACTCATATAATTTACTAAAGGATTTTATTAAACGTTTTCGAAAGCAAAGTTTTTGTAGCTATTACAAGTTTGCTATAAATAGGCTCTGGCCATGTAAAATGAGCTGATTGTTGTTCCTACCTACCGTGAACACAAAAAAATAAAATAACAGTTTGGTGCAAGTGAGCCTTAATTTTATAATTGTTACTACCTAAGTTGTACTAGGCATGTACCTCTTATTACTTTTGCTTGGTATTTATGTTTCTAAAGTAACTAAAATATGAAACTGTAACTTTATGCATTACCTGTTCAGTGTTCTAGGATTTAACCCGGCGTCATGGGGGCTGGGTCTGTGCGACCCGTCACATTTTATTTCGCTTGTAGTTCGGTTACTATGCGTGCGACGTTGCTGCTCTTCTCAATAGCTGGAGCTGTTGAGTTGTTCTATGCGTCGCAAGCAACACCCTAGTTGTGCCACAGCCGCAGTGGGAGATACAGGTGCACAAAGTTGAAAAAGGTATGTGAGACCCATCCCCGCAGTCAGTGTAACAATTTTGCGCCATTTTGTATAGATATTGTTTTACTTATTATCTGTTTTTATACTTTTTATATTTGATTTTTTTGTTGTTATTTACAATTATAGCTGGTTATAAGTTCAATGTATTTTATTTGTATTTTTGTAGGTACTTAGTAAAAATGGACCGTGAAGAGGCAGAACCAAAAAATTGGAATTTTTTTTGGTGAATCTTCAGAGGAACCTCCAGCAAAAAAGGCTAATGTTCGCAAAAGGTGCCAAGTGTGTTCAGCCAAGAAAGACCGTAAAACTAACGACACCTGCGAGAGTTGCAACAAATATATCTGTGTAGAACATATATTACCTTTCTGTGCTGACTGTACCAAAGATAATGATTCCAAGTGATTAATTGTTTTTTTTTTCTCAAATTTATTTAGTTTCCTACAAAAAAGTGCCATTAAAACGTTAAGACTGATTGTTAATTAATAATATTATTACATTAAAGTAGAAGAGAAAATTTTTGTTGACAATTTTCGTTATTTTTTTAAAGTTCTATTAAATATAATTAAAACATAATATAACAAAATATTTGTGTTTCATTTATTCACATAAATACCCAAAAAACTAAACACGTATAAATATAATCTTTATTATTTATAAAGTATTGAAATAATTTTGACATTAATGAACGGGTCGGTGAGACCCACCCCAACGTCCGTGTATCACTTTTCCACCCCCATGACGCCGGGTTAAAATCAAAAGGAGGACGAAAGCTTCAGTTTAAAATTTTCGTAACAGTGCTGTGTATCGGAACTTTTGAAAAATACGACACTGAAAGTTTGCTTGGTAGTTCAGCTACTGTCTCATAGATGGCAGTGTACAAATCACTACTAACATACGAGTAATATTTTACAAGGTTTAAAAAGCCAAATTGTAAAAATTATTTATTTTGTTAAAATCTATTTATAATATTATTTATATAATCTATTTTTTATATTATTTCTTATTTTTATATAATTATTTATTATTCAGAATAAGTAAAAAAATATATACTTTAGTTACATCTACTCATCACAAGATGGCAGTAAAAGTAGATCACCCTTAAAAATGATATTAATATAGTAATTAACTTGTGTCACCTTTACAATTTAAAAAAAGCTTTAGGTAAAGGTAAAAAAAGGTCTATTTTTTATTCAGTGTGGATTATAAAGTCCCGAGTTTGAACACTAGATTGGGACAATAATTTATTGAAACTGAAAACGAGAGTGAGGGAACAGAAAGTGCATTTGTGTTTACGCACAATCCTTGTGCACTTGTGCTTGGCCTTAGTTCAGTCTGGAGAGCATTATTATACTAATAACTAATCTTCTCAATCAGTACCGTAATCCGTAAGGCCTGTTGTTCACACGCCGTGAAAAATCACGTTTTACGTTTTTAACGGTCGACAGTGTTGTATGGAGCACAATGGGAGCTTGTTAACACGCACGGCGCGCCGTACGACGTGCTCCATACAAAACGTGATTTTTCACGGCGTGTGAACAACAGGCCTAATTGACTGATTGACACACAACTAAAATATTATATTCCTGAGTACCGGTAGACGCGCACTGAGGAGGGGCTAATTTAAATTCTGCACCTTCCTTTTTCAACCCCTTTAGGTATAAGTAAAGGGGTTGAAAAAGTGTGCTAAAGTTTGTATGAAGAATATTTTTTAGACCTAAATCCACGTCGACGAAGTCGTGGGCTGGGTATATTCGTGGACCACCACCTCCTCTCTCATAGGAGAGAGGGATTTAGAGCTTAGACCCGCCACGCTGCTGTAATGCGAGTTGGCGGACTTTCAATGGCAGCTCGTGGACAATAGGACAAAGTTGAAATGCACAACCACAAAATGTCAGACTCAATAATATAAAGCACTTGTGAGTCGGGATCCCCGGAGAAAAAAGAAAACTTTGTATCTCCCTGAACTTTTTCAATAACGCCTTGCTAAGAATGTAGGTACGTACCTACCCTTTGAGAAACTTTCAAATTGCAGCGAACAGATTTCTTTCTGAGAGTTTTTCTCAACAAGCTGTATTCAATATTGCTCGAGACATTTTATATTTCATTGCGTAATTGCATTTCGGATTTCTTTCTTGATATTAGATAGATAGAATGTATTATTATGGTAAGTACTTAATAGAGGTGGAATGAGAGCATACAATTTTATTCCGGACGAGCGGATACCCGCGACTTCGTTCGCGTGGATATTGATTTTAATAATCCCGTGGGAATCATTTTGTTTTTCCTAAGCTTTTTTGAGCTTATACTTTGCTAAAAACTGTAAAAAGTTCACTGGCGGATGTTTAGGTACATCAAAATATAAACATCCGCCAGTGAAAGTTCCATCAAAATCGGTCCAGCCTTTCAGAGATTAGCCAGTAGTCTTTAAAGTATCTACTTTCTAACAAAAAAGAATGAATCAAATCGGACCACCCGTTAACGAATTACAGCTAAGTACACATTTTGCCTTTCATTCCCTCTCCCAAGGGAACCGTGCTGAATTTCGGGATAAAAAGTATCCTATATGTTACTCCATAGTATGAACTTAAATCATGCCGAGTTTCATTTCAATCCATTCAGTAGTTTTTACGTGATGCGCGCACAAACATACAGACAAACAGACAAACAGATAAACAGACAAACAGATAAACAGATAAACAGACAAACAGACAAACAGACAAACAGACAAAAATTTCAAAAATAGCTTTTTTACGTTCTATTACTTATCCCTAACATCTCCCAGTTATTATTTTGCAAAAATCTTCAATGTACAGATACGGCAATTCTACGATTTTATTATATGTATAGATTTAAAGTTCCCGTACAAAAATAAAAGTGGTTAAGAGTTCGGTCTCCTCCCGTACTTTCCCCAATTCTAAGAGCGGGGCCGCACTGCGAAAATTATTCGTGCGAATTTTATTCATTCCCATATGTCACAGAATTTTGCGAAAAAATTCGCGCGAATAAGTTTCGCAATGCGGCCTAGGCCTTAAAGTGTTCTTATTTAATACTTTTAACATAAGAATTCATGGGACGCGCCGTGAGCCGCACCCGAGCCGTCGACAAATCCGTCATCGCCCACACACTACGCGAGCGCGTCAGTCGCTTGTGAACTGTGGCGAGCTTCGCATGTATCTCTGCTGCCTGCTAAGTCATGACGAACCGCAAACCCTACCATTCACACGAAGATTGGTCCGCGGCCTTGTCGCCAGGACAAATGTCGCGGATTGGTGCACCCGTGAATGGTGCATTATTTATGACACAGCTTTAGGAGTCACGTAGAAAATTATTCTTATACAACGTTAGTTTTACTTTGCGCAAAAACCGAAATACGTGTCAAATATTTTTACATTTGGAATAGTTATACAAAATTTCGAAAACATATAATGTAAACTTACGTTATAAGCTATAAGCTTCTTGTGTTGCGTCATTGTCCTCAAAAAAAATGGTCACCCCAACTCGCAAGCCATCATCACCTCGACTCGCGAGTTGAATGACCGCGCGCTGTATGCCGATCGTCAGCTGATGCGTGTTTCAACCACTGTGCCTAAGCTTGCAGGATTTTAAAATATTTTTGGACTAAATTATAACACAACAATATAAAAATAGTTGAATTCGATTTTGTTACTGATTCTGAGAAAACTACATTCAGGTTTTGCTTCAAGTAAAACTAACGTTGCATGTAGGTAATTTGTAGTTGCGTTTAAAGTCTATTTTAATGAGAAATAAATTAAACCTTCTAGACTAAACAATCAGTATTTTTTTTACTTGTTGTTTTCATGCATTTGCGTAAATAAAGTGTAAAAACTGTACGAGCCTTTCAAAATCTGAAAACGGAAAACACAAGCATAAGTTCAAATCTGTGAAAAATAAATCTTCAAAGGCTTTATTGGTTCAAAGCAATTATACGTCCTTTAGGTATCGCTTAGAACCGATAAAACCTTTGAAGTTTGAAATCTTGCCTGCAAAAGTGGCAAAGTGGCAAAGTGCAAAAGTTGGCAGGCCGATTATTACTGACAGTGACGACAAATGTACGCCAAAGGTTCACACTTTCATCGAGTGTGAGCCAAGCACGTTGAACCAATTTATACAAGGCTTTAAACAATTCAATTTAATTTTAATATGTATATCAAACTAAAAATTGGGTATATAAAGTATTTTTCTATAAAAGCTATTCCTCTATGGGAGTAGAGGCCATTCCATAGTAATGGGGCATAAAAAAGCTATTACTTTTTTTCATACTCACGTCAATAAACGTGGCCATGGAAAAATTCGTGAAAGGCCCCGCTCGCAGTATGAACGAGGGTGACAACTTGCCCGCCAGTAGCAGCACTTGCCTCCGAACTTGAACGTCAGCTCGCCACCAGTCACTGGCGTAAACCCCTTCATCAACCCCGTAGCTCTTAAATTGTAACATATTAGGTACTTTTTGTCTGCCAATCCGCTTGGCCAGCGTGGTAGACTATGGCCAAAACCCTTCTCACTCTGAGAGGAGACCCGTGCTCTGTAGTGAGCCGGTAATGGGTTGATGATGATGAGGTACTTTTTCGTCTCGTTTCATTGCTCGGTACATTCCCTCTAGTCTCTTGAACGAGCTCTTTGAATTTTCGAGTTATAAAATCTATTTAAATGAAAGCGAAATACCACTCACTGACTAATTACAAAATCTCCGAAACTATGAAGCCTGCAAACTTGAAATTTGGAAGGTACATACATTCTAGAGAGTATAGACATCAGCTAAAAAAAATTTTAAGAAAACCCACCCGGCACCCCTAATGATGGTTGAAAATTTATATTATGAATGTTTTTGAAGTTAGAGCCATGAAAATTGGCATTCAGGTTACTTGTAGTCTATATAAAGCCCTTGTACTCGTATCTGATGTAATTACTCCCTAACTAGAAACTCGCCTGCCTTTGAAAGTCCTTTCAAAATCAGTTCGGCCGTTCCGAAAACAGACAGTAAATCTCGCATCGAATCAATCTGTAACCATATTAAATAGGTTGGATTTTTAATGAATTTAGTTTGAGCGTATTTTTGTGGACTCACCTCATACGCAACTTCATTGCTGTGCCAACAGTATAAAAAGAGTTGTACAGCTAACGCTATAGTGTATTCAACTACCCAAAACTTTTGAGTCGATGAAATTTCTCCCTGCAAAAACAGTATTTAACTTGACAGTATTTAACAGTATTTAATAGTTTTAACAGTATTTAACAGTATTTAACAGTATTTAATAGTATTTAACAGTATTTAACAGTATTAAATAGTATTTAACAGTATTGCACGAATTGAGTCTCTGTATGTAAATACACGTTTGTAGGAGGCACTGCGACTTACCAAACTAAGCTGTACCACGCTGCAGCAGATCATTATTGAGCAGACCAGAACGTAAATGAACATTACTGGCGAAATTATGGAATTGAATGTTTTGTACTGTCTGAAACGTGAAAAGTAATACACATAAACATAGTAAACCAACTGATACCTTCCCTAGTTCCCGGCGAGCTTTTTCTGGGATGAAAAGTATCCTATTTTCGTCTCCATAATACAAGCTATTCATATTTTGTGCCAAGTTTTAGCTCATACAAATTTTAGTTTTTATATGTCAGATAATGAAATTCTCTTACAAAGGAGAAAAATTCATAATATGTAATATTCGAATATTGGGTACAATGATACTGTATTCCATATTAAAGTTATAATAATAGTTCAGGAGTCAGTGCGTACTACTAAGTCAGTAGTACTAGCTACTTGTATTTTTTATACCAGCACATCTAGCCCGTACCAAGTTGGTTCTTGAAACGTTTGCTATCTGAATTGATTTCAAATAATATCACCTAAATGATAATTATTTCATGTACCTACCTACTTTTCTGAATTTTATAAAAATCTTAACAAGTCATAGCAGTTAGACTTGTAGACAGGACTCTTTATCACTGCAATAAATTATGAGGAAGCATGTACTTACTCTACGAAAAAGTTGTGCAACCGATGACACTCTTTTATATTTTCTAAAACTTGATATCTCGGAATAACGTTTACGTCGTCGCCGAAAATCCTCCGGCATTTATAACGCAATATCATCATTTGGCCCTTCAGAAAGGACATAATCGCGATGGCGTTCGCATCGTAAACGGCGACCACGCCGGCTCCTTGACTAGTCATTAATATATGGACTGCTACGGCTACCAAATATCCGGGCATTTTAGTTTTATCAAACGGAAACCACGAGCTCAGAATCTGCGGATACGGTTCCGTGCCGTTCCTTATCGTTTCACGGTACATTGGCACCGTGACGTATTTCAGGAATGGTGACGAAATTGTCACCAGATTAGTCAGTAGAATCACCGACCAAAACAAAAATGTTATCACCCTCGAGTATCTAGTGTAGTCGCGCATTAGTTTTTTAGCCACCGGATCTTGGCTTTGCAACGCGGCGATTTCTTCCTTTGAAATGTTTTCGACGAGTTTCCTCCAATACGGGAGGTAGGAGACAAAGAACACCGTCTTACTTATCGAAACGAGACTCAGAGCGGTCACGGAAATATTGAAAAGCACTTTCATCAGGTCGCCCCTCATAAAGTAGAGCTCAATAAATTCGCTTACGACGAAAAATACGGAGAAAACATGCAAAAAATTGAAGAGGCCGTCTCGAATTTTATCGCCGCATTGCCAGAGGCCGAACCAATAAAGCCCCTTCAGATTAGGCCCCAATAGAGGATGTTCGGGATCCTCTAGCCCTTTGACAGATGTAATTATTTTCCGTAATATCATGTTGGTTATCTCTACCTACTCGTATAATTGTATCTTTGTTGTTTGTTATCTTGAGGTCTTTGTTCTGTTCAATACTCGGATGTTAAAAGTATTATTTCGATACAATGCTTTCCTTTTTATATGAAGCTGAAAAAGATGGCAGTAAGCAAATGCGAACAATGAGAAACATTGACGATATTATATTACGCGGACGTATACTGTACTTTTTTTTTCTACAGAAAAATTCTTCGTAATGATACGCTATTGTTATGTATTCAATAAGGCTTCTTTTCGACACCTTTTCGTAAACATACGACTACCTAATGAAAAGAAATATCTTATTAACCTCCGACGCAAGAAGAGCGGTGTTATGAGTCTGTCATCATGGCAAACGGATGGACCGATTTTAGCGCGGTTTTGTTTACGAATACGAGTTTAATTGGGATGGTTCTTATGGTTAACTAGTGTCTATTCAGCTGGACTGCAAGCTTAATTTTTTTATTAATAAAGTTGTTCAAATGTAGTAGTTTGCATGCGGTTTTGGTGCTTGACAAAACTGCTTCGCAACTGCAGAAATATTTTAATGCACAAATACATATGCACTCTCTATGCCCTCACTCTCATCATCCGATTGAACAGCAAACACAATATTTGTGCAGAAAATATCGAAAAAAAAAGGAGATTCATCTCTATTGTATAGCACAATAACAATTAATTAACGCGTGAACTGAGAAAGTGAAAGGAAAATGTGAGTGCTTATTTGAAGTTATTAAAGAAAGTGGCTCATTGCTTTTTTCAAGTACCTCCCCTTTCTAATCAGTTCTACATTATTAAATAGCTTCCATTTACTTAATTCTATTTATTAGAAGAAAAATGTAGAGAAATATGCACGAAATATTATGTTGTTACACCAGTTGTATTGAATTAAAATTGCATTAAACTTTTCTATGTTTCTAAAATATTTGCCAACAAATAAACAAAGCAATAGTTAAATGTCTAATATTATTTAACAACTAAGAAAATACTTATTCGTATTCACTTTTAAGCCGAGCGAGCATTAAAATTCTTATCGAAAAAAATTCTACACAAAAATCCCTTACAAGTTATAGTGAGCCTTTTACTGTGTCTGTCAGATTAATCTTCTCCCGAACGTAATAGCGAAAGATATTTAGCTTTTGAAAATGCCCAGCCTTTGATCCCTCGTCAAGTGAAAAGTAAATGTAGCTGACATATTATTACATATTAGATGAAAGTAAGCACCAACATAATAAATATATACCTAGTCTACGAGTAAGTACCTACCTACCTACATAATATTGTACGTAGTTATTATTAGTATATATTAGTTGTTAGTAATACTGTATTTTTACCCGACTTTGAAAAAGGAGTTTCTGTATTCGACCCGTATACACGTATATATACGTATAATTCGCGATTATTTCAAAAACCAATGAACCAAAATTGATGATGTTTGACTATTAGAATCTACTGTATACTTTCAGGAAGGTTTCACTATATGTGTTATATATTGAAACCTTAACCTAGTTAAGTATCATTCTTATGAACAAAGTAATACGTATGTATATATTATGTCACTAATATAGATTTCTTAAGTCTAAGCGGATTACCCGTGACTTCGTATCTGGATCGTACTGGATCGAAGTCGGCACGGGTCGGCATCGCGAATAGCTTGTTGCTAATAATATTTCCAACTTCTAGGAGAAAATGAAACCAGCCAAATGCGAATCGGACTCGCGCACCAAAGGTTTCGTACAACCTTGTAGATAGGTAAGTATGAACTATGAAGTTCATAAACTATAAAAACATCGAACATTGGTTTAACGAAAAGATAAACTGGATTGATGGCTTAACTTAACGAGAACTTAACTTTGCCGATGGAAAACTACTTATGCGGTCCCACCTCAAAATACTATAAGGTTCAATATCGACATTTATAAGTGTTCCAACACAAGTGTATTGCGCTCAAAAGAATCTTTGAACTGCAAACAAAAAGCAATCGAAATGTAATATATAAGTTCCCAACTCAATCTCAAAGCACTTGAGTCAGAGACCTTGAATGAAATACGAGTAGCCCAGGTGCCTAAGAGACGAGGAGTTTAAAGGGAAAGTGCTGGAAAATAACTAACGATGCATTTCTACAGAATTTAGTCTTAAACTTTTTGTATCTACTCAATACTTTATTCGGAAAAACTCTTACCTCAAATTCAGTGTTCTCTTTAGTATGATCTGCTTTTCGAAAATTTGTGAAGACCTTACGAGTAGGTACAGATGATGTAGCTTATTGGGACGACTTTGTTGTTTGTTCAGTTTTATTTTAGCAAATTAACTTTTGATTCCATATTATAGTCAAACATTGGAGTATCTTAAAGCTAATTACTAGTAAATTCTACATGAACAAATGTATTATTGAAATTCGGCAATAATGTAGCAAACAGTTTGATTGTCAGATTACACAAGTATACCTAAATTAAAAATTTAAAAAACCCCGACATTCGCCATTTTGTGGTGGCGGCCATCTTGGATTTGCAATAGTGATATTCTACTAGTCAAGCCCTTTCATTTGATACCCATATGAATGGAGTTGTGAAAAAATATGTAATCCGCCATTTTGTAGCGGTCATCTTGGACCGATTTTCATCAAGCATAGCTAACAACACTCTCGACTAATTCACCATTCAAACAAAAAAAAGGGCATTCAAATCGGTTCACCCGTTTGAGCGCTACGGGGGAACAGACAGACAGACACACATACACACAGAGACATGTCAAACTTATAACACCCCGTCGTTTTTGCGTTGGGGGTTAATAAAAATAGACTTTTCATATTACCAATAAGAATGTGTTACGTTCATTGTAGACTGAGTTGAGATGGCGAGAAGCGCGAATAATACATCATAATTTTCTATGTAACATTTAACAAGGAGGTAGGTATACCTAAATTAAAAATTTAAAAAACCCCCGACATTCGCCATTTTGTAGTGGCGCCCATCTTGGATTTGCAATAGTGATATTCTACTAAGTAGTCAAGCCCTTTCATTTGATACCCATATGAAGGGAGTTGTGAAAAAATATGTAATCCGCCATTTTGTAGCGGCGGTCATCTTGGACCGATTTTCGTCAAACATAGCTAACAACACTCTCGACTAATTCACCTTTCAAACAAAAAAAACCGCATTCAAATCGGTCCACCCGTTTGAGCGCCAAAGGGGAACAGACAGACACACACACACACACACACACAGATACGTCAAACTTATAACACCCTGTCGTTTTGCGTCGGGGGTTAAAAAGAGCATTTAGCAGCGTGGCAGGTCTAACCTCTTATTAATCCCTCTCTCATATAAGATCCCGCTCTAGTGCCCAGCTGTGGGATATAAAGGGCTGTAATTATGGTGGTAGGTACATTTAAGAAAAGATGCGTCGCATAACGGCGTGTGCATTAAGCCTCATTTGTATTGCCTTAGATTAGTTAGAGGTGATAGAAAAAGAGGATTTGCTATCACTAGGTACCTACGTCATATTATAAAACAAAGCCCCCCACCGCGTCTGTCTGTCTGTCTGTTCACGATAAACTCAAAAACTTCTGAACGGATTTTCATGCGGTTTTCACCAATAGAGAGAGTAATTCATTAGGAATGTTTAGGTGTATATCTGAGTGCTTAGTCTAAGATCGGAGCACTCGAAAACAAACTCGAAAACTATTGATCGAATCACAAGTGTATTCAGAGCAAAATGAACTCAAATACTCGTATTTTAAAGTCGTAATTCCATAGTTCGAATATGTATTTTACAACATTTCTGCTTGGGGCGCTCGTTGTGTTCGAATGCTGAATGTATTGGCGAACTCAAACCTTAATAAAAGCCATTTTAGGTCTATTTTTCTCTGAAATCGATCAATAGTTTTCGAGTTCGTTTTCGAGTGCTCCGATCTTAGACTAAGCACTCTGTAATTTGTTAAGGTTTTGTGTGAATTGGTTTAAATATGACGATAATAAATTCGAAAACGACTGAACGGATTTTCGTGCGGTTTCCACCAATAGACAGAGTGAGGAAAGTTTAGGTGTATAATTTGTTAAGGTTTTGTGTGAACTGGTTGAAATATGACGATAATTGTTGTTAATATCGGAAACGGTCAAGGTGCCTGCGAGCTTTCAAGGAAAACTCTGCCTAATCCCTTTGAAATATAACAAAACAATGTATGGTGGGATAATAGCGGGTTATTACTACCCGTTCGAAGACAGATTGTGTCGTTACTCGCTAGTATATTTATATTAATACTAGCTTTTGCCCGCGCCTTCGCCCGCGTGAATTTCAGTTTTTCACAAATCCTGAGGGAATCGTGGATTTCTGGTTCCCGTTCCCGCTCCCTTTTCCAACCTTTATACTTACTTTCAAGGTAGTTTGTTATAGTGATCTACCTACAGCTGTAGCTGTAGATTTGGGTTTATTCAAAATCCCGCGGGAACTTTGGATTTTTCCAGGAAAAAAGTAGCCTATGTATTATGTCAGGGCATTATCTATCTCCATTCAAAATTTCAGCCAAATCTGTTCAATAGTTGTGACGTTATAGAGTAACAAACATCCAAACATCCAAACATCCAAACTTTCACATTTATAATATTAGTAGGATAAGGGAGGGTATATGATAAAGGGGATCAAGTATCAAGATTGATATCTACTCTAAAGTCCCGATAACGGAACTCCCAGCGGTACATCGTATTCACAGCTTGTACCCGACACTTCATCAACTTCGGAACTTGTCGACACGTATACGATGTAAGTGAATAACCCTCAGAAATCCATTAGACGTTCGATCAGTAAATTTCAGCTACCTTGGTTATCTGACATGCTACTTATCAACGTATACTACGCTACTTTATGTGTGTACTACGCATGTCTCTATTGAAATGGAAATGGAAATAATGCGCCTTATAAGGGTCGGAGCATAGTGGCACAGAGTCGAAGCACATCGAAGCGTCAATCAAAAAATGTTATGGCATATTGACACTTATCTCTACAAAATAAGGCATTCGAGTTCGTACGAATTCATACGCACTTATCGCGCGCAAGCGCGTGCATTCGTTTTTTTTAATAGAAGCCTTGTTTTGTAAAAAAAGGTGCAAATTATATACCGTGAAATTTATTTCGATTCGCTTCGATGCGCTTCGACTCTGTGCTAGTATGCCCCAACCCTAAAACTGTACCTATTGACAAGATTTTATTCATTTGACAAGAAAGTTTCATCCCAACTGAAGAGTTTCCGAGAAATTAAATTAAACCTCGGGAGTATAGGAATCCTTTAGTGGACATCTCTAGCAAAGGGACTGCTAATATAATATAGACTTTAATCTTGTTACCCACTGTGTAAAAGCTGAACAAATGTAAAGAGACTTCAGACATTAATGAAAGTAAGGAAGGAAGGTTCTAAAATATTCTAAGCTAAGCTATTTTATTTCAGTTCGCTTATGACATTTGTTGCGCGTACTACCACGTAGAAAATTGTGGTCTCGCAATTGAAACTACGTAACTGGGACTTAAGTATATCAATTCACAAAACGAAAAAGTACTTAACAAAGTCGGAAGGTAAACAATACTTAGAAGTAGCAATAAAATAATTGACCTTTTAATCTTTTCTTGTTTATAATTCTACTGCTCTATAATTGCAAAGAAAAATGGTACCGCCCTTTTCTTGTTAGATACTTTACAGTTTTGTAGCTATGGAATTGTATTTGTCATGGATAATGATTTTATGAACTAGTGAGTAGTTCTAATATAATAAAATTTTATTTGTCGATTTTATCAGCTACTCTATTTTATATCTTGAAACGGAATCGTCTATAATTTGAAATCAGCAAAATTCAATTTTACGCGTAGCCGGTCGGGATCGTAAAGAATTTATGTCGTTTGGAGGAGACTTTGGTAAATTAAAGCTTGAATAAGACACAACGCGTCACGCAGTAACGTGACATTTCATACATTTTATATGGTACCACCACAGAGGAGAAACGGAAAAAAATTATGAAAAATCACTTCCGCAACTTGTGGCAGCCACTAGTGGCCCAGTGTGCGGTGGCTGTAAAGAGCAATGCCAAATGACGCGATGTGCGGCAAGAATGTATTTTTGTCGGATTGTATGACACACGTGCCTGCTTGGTGTGGCGTCATGCACTTTCATACAAACAGCCTCAGGTAAGGAATTAGGAACATTTTACTGTATTTTCACGTTTACAACATTCATGTACCCACTTACAAAGTTCTATGAGCATCGGTTCAGTAGAAATAATTAAAAAAGCGAAAAATTGAAATTAAAACAATAAATCTAGCAGCCTTCTACTTTAAAATATATCAAAGAGCCTGAGTTGATACCGGTGTAATGTAATACAAAAGCTGCATCAAAGTCGGCCATATAGTTTTACAAGAAATTTGTAACATAGTACGAGTAAAAGTTAAAAACACAATTGCGGTGACCCCTTTTGGTCTCAACATTGTGACGTGCTTCATACAGTTGCATGTAAGGGTCTGTTCAGATAGACCGGCGTGGAGAGCAGAGCTTTGAACAGGCAGCGGGTCTGTGTGAAAAATAAAGCTCTCCGAAGTCCGACCTCTCCGCGCCGGTCTATCTGAACGGACCCTAAGTATTATACAAATATCACAGCGCTCAGTGTGACGTTCTATCGTATTTTTAACCCCCGACGCAAAAACGACGGGGTGTTTTAAGTTTGACGTGTCTGTTTGTGTGTGTGTGTGTCTGTCTGTTCCCCTGTGGCGCTCAAACGGGTGGACCGATTTGAATGCGGTTTTTTTGTTTGAAAGGTGAATTAGTCGAGAGTGTTTTTAGCTATGTTTGAAGAAAATCGGTCCAAGATGGCCGCCGCTACAAAATGGCGGATTGCATATTTTTTCACAACTCCCTTAATATGGGTTTCAAATGAAAGGGCTTGACTAGTAGAATAGCTCTATGCCAATCCAAGATGGCCGCGACCACAAAATGGCGAATGTCGGGAGTTTTTTAAATTTTCAATTTATACTTGTTATCATCGCGCGTCTTTGCCGTCGCGCTGTTTATCTGTCCAGACCTTTAAATGATGCGATGGAGACAACAGGAGCAGACAAAAGGGGGAGTAGGGGGCCTTCGTGATGGTATTTTGCCGCTTTATTAACTACAATTTAGGAATCATAATTTCTAACTTTTCGGGTTTTTGCCCGCGGCACCGTCCTTTTGGAATCAGGTTACCTTTCGTGTGACACCATTTTGATTAAACTCTGTACTGTCTGCTCAGGTCGATCGAAATGGCTCAATTAAAACGGTGTTCTTTAACAGCTAAATAAACAGTACAGTACAGTAAATTACGCCAATTAATTATATGAATAAGGCTTATTAATATTGTATCTAATTTGATTTTTGAAACCAGCAACCGCCGAGTTTCTTCCTGGTTTTTTTAAGGGCATCCCGTGTCTACGTTTAGAATAAGATTAAGATATTAGATAATTAAGATATAAGTTAAGATTAAGACAGTAATTAATTTGACTATTAAACGTTGTTAAAGTTTATTTCAGTATAAACTCCTACTTATTCTTTTCTGTTTTCTCTTGTTTTCTTTTATAATATATTTAAATCTAATAATATATTTCATATTTTACGAGAAGGTATGTACGAACTAGAAAATATTATATTACTAGCTGATGCCCGCGACTTCGTACACGTGGGTTTAAAAAATGTGATAAATGAAGAACCGCTCGACCGATTTTGTGCAAACTTCACATAAACCATCTAATAAATCGTCCGAACAAAGCCTAAACATTGAGTTTGGATAGGTGAGCCCATTCTTGAGTTATAAAATTACAACGAAAAGTGGCATTGATTTTTATATATAATATAGATAATAATATATTTTAATAAATTCTTAACGAAACTTTCTTAATTATGAGACTCTTTGAATAGATAAAGTCATGGTAAAGTAAAGTTTATATCTTTTTGTGTGATAAAGTTTCTTCGCATTCTCTGAAAATATATTAGTTAATGTGTTGTTCAGGAAGACAAATAAGTAGTAAAGATAGGAAATGTTAATTGAAAATATTTGGCCGCCATTCTGTGGTAATGGTGTTTTTGTTGTGTCACCAAAATGGATGGATCTTAAAGGGTTTGTGTTGTTTTAGAAAATTCACATAGTTGTTTTAGAACTTTTTTGAGCGCGGTCTATACAAGAGGATTCTCTTAAATGCGCTGAATTCAAACAAAGTTTGACTATAATTTGAGGATTAACCACCACCAGCACTACAGCCCTTTCCCCACTGGTGGGCACAGGCCTCCTCTCTTATAGGAGCTAGGAATTTAGAGCTTAGACCCGCCATGCTGCATCAATGCGGATCAGCGTGCTTCAACGAATATTGTCACATAATAGTGATAATACGCGATGCCTAACGTGCTCTCCGAAGCACGAGTGAAACACTGCAAACTACTCTAACTCGGGGCCCATTTGTAGCGGAGCCTAGGACCAGACCTAGGACTATTTGTAGGATCTATTGTGTGTGTGTGTTTGTATTTCTCGTCAGAAATCCCGATACCTAACAATTTTTGGCCCAATCAGGGAATGGAACCCAGGCCCTCCAAGTATTCAGTCAAACAATTAACCAATCAAGTTAAAATTGATTGTGAATATAGTGACAGAGTGCAGGTCAGTGAAGGTACAGCTCAGGGCTCTGTGCTAGGCCCATTGCACTACATTACTTATGTTAATGACGCAATTAACCTGATTAAAAACTGCGAGATATACCAATTCGCCGATGACACATGCCTTATAGCAGCGGATACTAATATTAACACAGCGTTAGTAAAGTTGCAAACAGATTTTACATCGATAGCCAAATGGTCACATGATGCGGGTCTTGTACTAAACGCAAGTAAAACTAAGCTTATGTACATTAGCTCTAGTCGAAATAGAAGTTCTTTTATTCCTAAATTGATAGCTCATAACCATTCATGCCTACACTCTAACCAAAACTCATGTTCTTGTGATGCAGTGGACCTAGTAAATAATCATAAGTATTTGGGGCTTATAATTGATGATCGCATTAAGTGGACAGACCACATAAACAAAGTATGTGATAAGCTACGCTCAATGCTAGCAAAATTTTCGCTTATAAAAAATAAAATTCCATACACAACTCGGTTGACGCTGTACAAAGCTCTTGTAGAGTCCACTATATCATATGGTCTCAGTAGCTACGGCAGAACATGTAAATCTCACTTGGATAGTATCTATAAACTGCAAGTACGTTTGCTTAAAATAATAGTACCATACAAAATCTATAATATAATAAAACTGTAACAGATCCAATTCTGTACATTAAAGATATTTTGAAAATTTTTATCGGAGGGCACTCTATAATCGATACTGAAGCCAAAACTGCAATTTTTTTCATTTTTGTCTGTCTGTCTGTCTGTCTGTCTGTCTGTCTGTCTGTCTGTCTGTCTGTCTGTATCTTGGCCGCGCATCACGCCGAAACTACTGAATGGATTCGAATGAAACTTGGTACGATTTGAGTTTATACTCTGAGGTAGGTTATAGGATACTTTTTATCCCGAAATTCAGCACGGTTCCCTTGGGAGAGGGGATGAAAGTTAAAACGTGTATTTAGCTGTAATTCATTAACGCGTTATTGGATTTCACTCATTCTTTTTTTGTTAGAAAGGTAGTACTTTAAGTATTGTCCCGTAAATATTTCAAGGTCATAGGTTTTTTAGTTTAGAAATGACAGACATTACAATCCTCAGTATTGGGTTCAAATAACTTGGGACCCGGATCTTTGAACGTACGGCTTATTTTAAACTGGTGTGCGTGTAAATTTATGTTTGTCGGTCTGTCTATTTATTCCAGCTAATCGCCGAAACGGCTGGATCGATTTTAATGGAACTTTCAATGTTATAAGGAGTAACTTAGGCTACATTTAGTTTAGGTACCTTCATAAAAGAATTATGGGATCCGATCCGATCCTATATAAAACCTATAAACACGCGAACGAAGTTGCGGGGGTCAGCTAGTTAAAAATAAATTTAAAGATAATTATCATGAACTCTTTAATTATTGTAAAATAATGCCTATACATGAGAGAATAAAATATATATTATTAGTTGAAAACTTTTTTGATACAAATATTCAAAAAGTACGTAGTTCATCAAGATTAACACGAAGGGCACCAATAAATAAACTAGTCATACCTCGAAGTACCAACCTGTATGGGAGACAGACCTTGGAGTGTCTCGTGCCTACATTGATTAACAGCTTACCTAACAATTTGAAACAAGAAATTACTGCGAAGAACATAAAAGAAAAACTCAAAAATTACTTCCTACAGTAATGAAATTTTATGTATAAAAATGGACCAACCTGTATATTATCATCTCGTAAACTGGTTTGAAGGCTTGTGCACGATTTTTGCGTCGCTATAGTTTTGTGTTTAAAACTCGCGCAGCGCGATGGTAACTTCTTATTTCAAACTACCCACATTATATGTATATTGTATTGTATTAAGTGTACTTGGTTATAATATTATTATGTATGGTTATTTCGTAAAATTATTTATTATTGAGCGTATCTGTGGAATGCCGGTGTACGTATAAACTTGGTCAAGTTTTTGTTACACCGTAGCAGAAATAATTAACTTAAGTTGTTTAATGTATACTTGTTTTAAATAAATAAAATAAAAAAATAAATCAAACTCAATGACGTAGATACTTACGCTCTAGAAACTACTATCTGCGTCTGTGGTTTAATTAATTTTCAGCATGGCCGAACGCCAGACTGAGCTGTATCTACGGTTATGCAAGAAGCTGTATGAAGTTCGTCACAATAGCGAGCAACGGTGAACTTTCACGTACCTACAACTTCAGAAGCTTGATTCCCACGCACGCTCCACAGTGTTAACACCTTTACTTTATTTATTTCACTAGCTACTGCCCGCGACTTTGCCCGCGTGAATTTTGGTTTTTCACAAATCCCGAGGGACTCGTGGATTTCCGGTTCCCGTTCCCGCTCCCTTTTCCAACCTTTATACCTACTTTCAAGGAAGTTTGCTTTAGTAATCTATCTATAGCTGTAGCTATAGCTTTCGGTTTTTTCAAAATCCCATGGGAACTGTGGATTTTTCCAGGATAAAAAGTACCTAGCCTATGTGTAAAGTCAGAACGTAGTCTTTCTACATTCAAAATTTCAGCCAAATCAGTTCAGTAAAAAAAGACGATCTTGTGCCGCTTGTATCCCCAGTGGCTCCTAGACTTTGCAACGGTATGTCCTAATCCTCACGCTGAGCAGGTATGTTGACGATTTGATGGTGTAAATATCCAGGAAAAATTCTAGAAAAAAGACCTGTTACAATTACAATTTCAGCAATAGGTATATTAAACCTCTAAAACTCTTTATTGTTGCTGTTTTATGTTTTTGCTAATCTAAGTATAATGAAGGAGTAATTGGATATTTTTTTATTCTTCCTTCTGACTCAACAATGTGTAGTAGCTGTAAGATCCCTTTAAAATCTGAAAAAAGAGAGGAATTTTATTAAGAGAACACTAAACTGAATGCTCTATGCGTGAATTATATGTTTTACTCTAATTCAAGATCCTTGTTTTTGACATAGGTACATACTCAAAAAAAAAGTAAGTAGGTACTTAGGTACGTAACTAGTATATTTTATAAATGTTGCTTTTATTGCTCTGATCGTTTTGCCTTCGTCAAAGTTACCCGTATCAATAAAAGTAGCAACTTGTGAGCTAGAAGAGTCCAGCGTTGGACACATTGCTTCGGTCCAGCTGTTCATCGAGCAACGTACCCGCACTTCTTGAATCTTCCGTGCGCTGAAATGTAGACTCATCCACTTTAAGACTCAAATATGATAATTTAGACTTACACCAGTAAAAGTAGCAACGGTAGCAATGGCAGTTTAGTGAAGGGCCCAGCAGTGAACACAATGCTTCGGTCCAGCTGTCCACAGAGCAACGCTACGCTGCGACGTACCCGCACTTCTTGGGATCACTATACACTGGAACGTACTCTTTCATCCACTTTAAGACTCAAATTATGATAATTTCAACTTACACCAATAAAATTAGCAACCGTGAGCTTAATGAAGGGCCCAGCAGTGAACACAATGCTTCGGTCCGGCTGTCCACCGAGCAACGCTATGCAGCAACTTACCCGCGCTTCTTGGGATCACTATACACTGGAACGTACTCTCTCATCCACTTTAAGACTCAAATATGGTAATTTAAACTTACACGAATGAAAGTAGCAACCGTGAGCTTAGTGAAGGGCCCAGCGGTGAACACAATGCTTCGGTCCAGCTGTCCACCGAGCAACGCTATGCAGCAACTTACCCGCGCTTCTTGGGATCACTATACACTGGAACGTGCTCTCTCATCCACTTTAAGACTCAAATATGGTAATTTAAACTTACACGAATGAAAGTAGCAACCGTGAGCTTAGTGAAGGGCCCAGCGGTGAACACAATGCTTCGGTCCAGCTGTCCCCCGAGCAACGCTACGCTGCGACGTACCCGCACTTCTTGGGACCACCATGCGCTGGTATATACGCCGTCATCCACATTCAGACTCTAGTAAAAATAAAGGATAAAGTAAGAGATTGCTTTGGCAATAGAGTCACGGTAAGTGTGTTAAAATAAAGGTATAATCACCATATATAACACTTTATTTGCTGTGCCAACAGTACAGAAACAGCTGGGCAACAAGTGCTAGAAGATATTCCGCTATCCACACTTGCTGCACGCTGGTTGTGCCATCCTAGAAACAAACAATTGGTTGATTCTTCATATTTCTGAATCCTAACACATTTCTCGCTGATAATATAGGTATTAAAACTAACTCTGATGATAGGTGACGCTGCAGTCAAGATGGAAGCGGGCTAACTTGGCAGTTTTTAATTAAACCCTTATAACTAATTGATTTTTACTGAAAACGCTGTTCTCAAAGACGTGTTCTACCAATCCGCACTTGGCCAGCGTGGTGGCCAACTCCTGCCTAAACTCTTTTCACTCTAAGAGGACTCCGTGCCCTGTAGTAGGCCGGTAATGGGTTGATAATGATGATGATGGCATGGGAACGCATAATGGGTTGGCTTTGCTGTCTTTGCCGGTAAAGTTACTATCCTACCGAAAAAATTACAGGGAAAGCCTTTCACCAGACCAGACCAGAAACAATTAAGAAATTATAAATTTGCCGTATTGCTCCTGCCGGGAATCGAACAATTCCGACTCCTAAGCTACAGCGCTAACCATTATGTGAGGGAGGTTGACATCGTCTAAACTTCATAGTTAGCTCTATCTTAACACAAAGTCTTATACCAGAATTTTGGCACGACTTGTGTTATTTTGGAATTAACCGCAAAGTTCATCTTACCGTGGTTATTTGCACTGCACTGGCGCAAATCATAAGGGAACAGATGATTACGTACAGAAACAAGACCGGTGACAGTAGGGAATTCAATATTTTTGAATATCTGGAATTAAATGAAAATTTAAGTAAACATGTACATAATAGAAGTACGCAAAAGACGAAACACCAATTTGCCTAGGCAATCCTAAAGGAGACTTATTCGACCAGTCAATAATAAAATTTGACTATACCCATTCTAAATAGTACTTATACAGCCTAACAAGAGGCAATTATTTCAAAATCTACTGATGTATAAAATAAAATAACATATTACAAAAATATTTACATGTTATCTACCTAATATTTTTGTAATACATTATCTAATATTTTTTTTCAATTTACTTGACAAGCAACACGTGATGCTGATGGCAATCCTGGATCCTCCTCACGGCAACCTGGTAGCTGATACACTCCTCGCCGTCACCAAACAACTGGGAACACTTCAATTTCAACAGATCCAGTTGTCCAGAAAAGAATGTCATCAGAACAACTGCGTTGGAATCGTAAGTGGCGACTATACCACCCCCGTAGAAGCAGATCAACGCATGAACAACCAACATCGTCCAATACCCAACGCCCTGAGATCTATCGAACGGTGCCCAGGAGCTTAAAATTTCGGGGCACGGAATCGTCCAATTCATGACCAGTTCATGACTTCTATCAGTGGCCAGATAACCAGCGAACGGAGCAAGAATCACGGTTAAGACTGTAGCTGTGACTAGACCCCAGTAGAAGAAAGTCACTGTCCTAGAATACTTGATGTATTCCTGAATGATTCTATGCTCCTGCATATTTCGTGTGCTGAGTTGGTTTTTTTCTGTTGTGGAAACATACGACACAACGCTTCTCCAATACTTGTGCCACGCGATGAATGTTCCAGCTTTTATTACGCATACGGTACTCAGCATTGTCACTGAAAGGTTTCTCATTGCCATGTTCATATTGGATCTGATGTACCATAATTCGACGTACTGGCTGAGAACGAACAGGATTGCTAGCAAATGAATTGCGTTGTAAATAACACGGTTTAAGCCCGGTTCAGGTTGCCACATCCCCCATTTTTGCAAGCCCCACAAAGTCGGACCCAGTAAAGGGTTAAGAGAATCCTCCAGATTTGTAAGGAATTCTATCATGATTTCTACTGCGGTTTCTACTGCGGTAGAGAGCTCTGTCTGAATGACGGTATGGCAATAATGTTACGTTTACATTTTCAGTGTTTTTATATATAAGATTCGAAGTATTATACTATTTTTATCACACGAATTTACTTGTTGAACAGATTGAAACTAAAATACCTCTAGACTTTTCTTTTTGAGTAGTATATGACTTGGTTACAGTATTATATTGTTTTAATAATATCTAGCAACTATGCATCTGCTTAGATGTAGTTTTTTTTTTGGTAGGCCTGAAAATATTTTAGCCAATGAAATACAAGGCTGTATTTCATTAAATAAATGACCTGTATTTATTCATTTACAATCGCTTTTAGTCGGCGTTATTGACGCTAACCAATATTTTGGATGTAGCTTATAAATATTGTAGTACTTTCATTCCTTTGTACTATTAATACTCATAGCAAAGTTCATCGACAGACTTCTAAGTAGTCTAGTTCTGTACCAACTAGTAGCATGTAACACAAGTAGTGCTAAGGGCAGATTAACTTTAACTTGTTTAAATTGCTAAGTTTGTTATGTTTTCTTCCATGAGTTATGGTACCTAGTTTAATAGCTTTGATCTTGTGTTGTAATCATCACTATCCATTTTATTTATTTTCATTTTGAATTTTATGTTTTTTTTTTTGGCTTTTGACCATTTATGTTGAAGCTGAATAAAATATCTTTTTAAAATAATATATATTCATTATTATTTTATTACATAAATTAAATACAATAATAAATAAACAAACAAACTTTCTAAACTGTAAATATATTCATATAGAGGCAATATTAGCTTTTTCTTTTGTTTAAAGTTTCGGAGAAATTACACATGAGACCAACATAACATAGCAATCATAACATGGGCGGACATGTACGTCCCAATAGCTCGGTTTAAATAACACACATTCCACTTTGTATTTCAAAAAGGTGTACCTATTTTAAAACAACAAATTACAATAAATTACGGTTTCTTAGGTATTTTGATTGATAACAAAATTGACGTGGACGGTTTGAACTTAGTATTAGCACAGAATACTTACTTAATAGTATTATTGATACAGAAGGTTCACTCCACACAGACATTTAAAGAAATAGCGACTCTTGCTTCAAAGAAATAAAGTGCAGTTTTGCTAGCACAGCGATGACCGTCTAAACTTTATATTCACCTACAATTCCCGTGCATTCTATCGCGTAATCTTTTATCTCATGGGACTCAGTAGGACAACAGAATTTGTACCGACAGCGGGTTACGTATTTATACAGTTCAGTGATTACACAGATAAGTGAGGAAAATAATCCATAAGTAAAAGCTGAAAATATAACCAAAATCGGTCAATAAACCGCAGAATAATTAGCTTTCAAAATTTGTCTCTATCATCTTCTCGCAAAATGGACATTTGTATTGAATTTCTATGAAGTTGCTAGCTTGTGGCGTCATAATTTCATAGTACCGTCCTTGTCAAATAAGCAATCTCAAAACCTCTATTACTTACTTCGTAGTTTTTAAAGATATTTGAATTTTGTTTTTATTGTTCTTCATATTATTTTTCGAGCAGTCACATAAGACAGGATACAATATATTTGTCAAATACCCTATTATCAAAGGTAGCAACTAAGATAATAATGTATGTTAGCAACTAGCAAGTTAGCAAACGTCAATCTTCGTTACATGCTACGTCAATTTAGGAAACGGTCTTCGTTAAATTTGTTCCTGTTTCAAAGTTTGGTTGATCTACAAGTTTTCTCGATATGTGGCCAATTAAGAAAAGTTTCTCGGTATACGAACGAAGTTTGATTTCTTGTGTGAATATCAACCAATCAAAGTTAACAGAACTTCGGAGACGCGCTCTAGAAATCTAGAAACTAATGTGTGTGACTGTGGTTTTGTCAAAGTTTCGCGGGCTCTAAGATCTACGTGAATAAATCTTTGAGCCCCTTTTAACTTTGAAACTAAATACATAATATTATTTTTAAATAAACCATATCTGTATATGGTTTATTTTATTATGGTTGTCTGTATATAGTTTACTAGCGGTTCACCCCGGCTTCGCCTGTGGTACATATATTATAGCCTATAGCACTCCAGGATCACGTACATATCCAACGGTGAAAGAATTTTTGAAATCGGTCCGGTAGTTCCTGAGATTAGCGCGTTCAAACAAACAAACTCTTCCGCTTTATTATATTAAGTATAGATTTAGGGTATCAGGAAAACGCTCTCGGAAACAAAGACAGGTGATAATACTGATGATTACTGATGAGCGATAAGATACTATAAAAAACGTGAAAAAAAAATTCTTTTTTATAAAAATATAACTGCATTTTTTGTGCAATACCAGTTTTGGGCGACTAAACAGAACTGTAGTAGCAAAAAAAAAATTTTCTGTATTTTTTTAAAGTTCATAAATTAATTTAAATAAAATCAGCTGAGGCTGGAGGTCAACGAACGTTGCGTTACCTACGAGTTCTATCTATCGTTGCGCGCCTCGTCCCGCGATACCTACCCTATAAGGCGAACGATTATTATTATTGGTATTAGATTGTGTTTATGTAGTATAATAATATAGCGCTAAGTTTGAAGCGGTCTCCTTAATTTACGGGGGTAGGTATATTAAGTAACAAATAATATTTTTGAATAATGACCAGAGAATACATGTCAGAGATTAATTTCGTAGTGTGTCCACAAAACATTGACTTTTTTTTTTTTTTTTTTTTTTTTAAGTCAGGGTGTCCCCTTTCATGAAAAGGGTCGTTTTTTACTTATTTTATGTCCGCTAGTTTTTAATTATAATTCTATTTAATTTAATTATTATTGCTTATATCATTTTCAATTTGTCGTATCCAAAAATTACCTTATATTATATAACTTATTAATACTTCTTAAAAACTAGTGAAGGTGTGGTCTTGCTTGAAAGCTCGGAGCCCGGGGTACGCAGAATAGGAGACTGTTTTGGCTTTTGCGAGGAGCAGAACAACACGACTTATATGCAAGTGCCATCTATATATGCCAACGATATAAGAGGCACTATGCATCTCTATCGGCTGTTCTGTTCCTGGCAATAGCAATTCTCGCTATTCTGCTTGCGTACTCCAGGAATGCATCTCGAGAAGAGGCTTCGCCCAGTATGGTGGGTACGGACTCTCTGCACAGCCTCATCCGCAGTTCCTGCTGTAGGTCCTCCCGGGCCGCTTCGTGCTGAGGACAGTCCATCAGTAGATGTGCTATCGTTTCTGATGGGCTGTCATCGCACACGCAGCCCGGGTCGTCCCTGCGTTTGAACCTGTGCAGGTAACCCGCAAACCCTCCATGACCAGTCAGCACCTGAGAAAGCACCATATTGAGATCGATGTGCTTGACTACTCGATGTGCGAACCGCACATCCGGCAGAAAGATCTTTGTGGTGCCCGCGGTTTCTTCGGACGTATACCTCCGGTTCCATTCGTCAAGCGACTCCTCGCGGAGCAGTCGCTTAACGAACGAAACCGGGCACCGGTCATAGTCCGGTTTCTTCTTTAGCCCTAGAGCCGCCTCTTTCGCGAGCTCGTCGGCTCTTTCATTTCCTTCCAACCCTGCATGCGCTTTCACCCAGAACAGGGAAACTTCCTTGTTCTGGGTGCGACAGATTTTTAAATTGGCGATGATGCATGCCGCTAGGGGGTGGAGGGATCTGCGCCCGACCACCGACTCAAGGGATGATCTTGAGTCGGTGTATATACCGACGGAAGCTTCCGGGCGCTTCGTCGCGAGAGAGGCAGCTCTATCCAGGGCAAGAAGCTCAGCCTGGTAGACCGAGCAGTGCGCACTTAACCTTAGCTTGACGGCTTTGGTTTCGGCCTCGCGATTCCATATGGAAAGCGAGGCCCCCACCTTGCCGTCAATTTTACTGCCATCGGTAAAGATGCGCACCGCTTGAGTGTTGTTGTTCTCAAGGTCTTCTCGGTCAACCAGGCTGGTAAACCGCAGGCACATCTGTTCCGCCGGATGCGGTCGCTCACAATATGGCACCTTCCCCTCCATCTCCCTGTCCCCGAGTACTCGCTGGGACACTCCCCTTTTGGCTTCGTACAGTGCCGAGGCCTCTCGGATTCTAAGATCCAAGGGGAGTATCCCAGCCAGTATCAACGCGGAGTTCAGGGAGACGGTTCGGTACGACTTGGTCATCTTCTGCGCGAAGCCCCTCTGGAGTGCACCCAAACGCTTCCGCACTCCGAGTTTTGAAGCGGCAGGTGCCCAGGCACAGGCGGCGTACAGGACTATTGGCTCCACTACTGCAGTATAAATTGTTTTTATGACTTGGGGGTGGAGGCCCCAGCTCACCCTGGCGGCTCTCGACAGCTGCTTGTAGAGACCTTGAACTCTCTTGCAAGTATTGTTTACATGAGAGTTAAAGGTCAGCTTTCTGTCGATTGTGAGCCCCAGGATCTTTATTTCGTTGGACAGACCAATGTCGGTCCCGCCCATGGACAGGTGTGGGGAGTCATATTTAAGCTTATTGGTTAGCACCATCGCATTTGTTTTGTGAGGTGCAAACCTCAGCTTGTTTTGGACTCCCCACTCCTGAACATAAGCGAGAGCGGCATTGGCCCGTCGCGAAACCTCCAACCCCGTGTCGCCGTCGAAGACGAGGACAACATCGTCGGCAAAGGCCTGACAATATTCTCCCCGCCTTCCCAGGCCCTGCAGCAGTGGATCCAACAAGAGGTTCCATAGGACGGGACCCCCGATGGAGCCCTGAACACAGCCTTTGGTGGTGTTGCGTATGTGTTCGGCTCCCGCATACCTCACTCTGACCTTCCGATCCCGAAGATAGCTGTCAATCACCCTGCGGATGTTAACGGGACACTTTTCCTCAGCCAGTCTGACTCTGATAGCAGGCCACCAGGCGCTATCGAAGGCCCCCTCTATGTCCAACGAGACCACAGTTATAAGTCGCTTCTCTTTGAGCTTCTTGTAAATGCGGTCCACCAGGGCATAGAGGGCGTCCTCGGTGCTTCTCTGGGGCATGAAGCCATACTGGCGAGTACTAATCCCGGGCAGGATGTGCCATTTGATGCGATTGACAACCATCTTCTCGAGGATCTTGCCTAGAACGGGTAACAATCCGATGGGACGATAGGCCTTGGGGTTGGTGTAGTCCTCCTTGGCTGGTTTTCGGAGGACTATCACGGTGGCCTCCTTCCATAAGATCGGAAAGTGACCCAGTTCCAGGCACTTATTGGACAGAGTGAGAAACGCATCGGGGTTGAGCGAGATGGCGCGCTGGCATATGTCGGCGGAGAGACCGTCCGACCCGGGGGCCTTCTTGGGGCTGAAGCTCGAGGCGGCGTCGCTCAATTCGACAGCGGTAAACGGTGGATCCAAACTTTCATTTGGAGTCCACTCGTTTACTTGTTCAGCGGCGCGCCTCGTACGCTGATGGTCCGCGTTGTCTTCCGCCCCAAGATCCCCCGGGTAGAAGATCCCCGCCAGCAATGCTGCCGACTCGCTAGGGTCATAGGTTTTACCGTTTTGGACGAGTGGGAGATCCTCTCTCCTCACTGCGGTACGACCTATGACCCTATATATCCCGTCCCATAGTCCCTCCCTGTCCTGACGCTCACAGAAAGCCTTCCAGCTGGCTATCTGTGCTCTTTTAGCATGCGATTCGTAGTTTTCCTTGGCTTGCAGATACTCACGCACGACCCTGTTTCGACGGACCGGGGCGGCGCAGCGGATGCGCCGCCGTTTGGTGTTGACTTCGCGTTTCATCGCGGCGAGCTCATCATTCCACCAAGGTAGACTAAGACGTTCCGTATTTTTCCTGATTGGCATGCTTGCTTCGCAAGCTGCCACTATTGCCTTTGTATAAGATTCAACACATTTATCAAGATCGACAATGTTGTCGATCTTGCCTATGTCACCGATTTTGACGAAATTTGCTTGCAACTGGGTGAGTTTCGATTGAAACTCGTCCCAGTTTGCCTTTTTTGTGTTGAATCGCCGTGTGGTCCTGGTTACTATCACTTTGTTGTCTTAAACATTGACTTTGGCTGTCTAATATTCAAACAAGAATCAAACTTTGGTATTATGCTGCTCTCCAGAGAAACTCATTTTTTTTTATTACATAAGGCGAGGCGAGCGAGGGGCTCCCGCTCGCCTCTGGGCTGTCCCTTCAGAGGCTCGCGCCCTCCCGTAATTTTTTAGCGAGGTTTTCTTCCTCCCGCGATGGGCATTGCTGCCCCCCACCCCGGGGTGTCTCACCCTCAGTTTCATTCGCAGTGCCCTCTGCTAATCAGAGGGACACGCGGAGAAACCTCTCTCCGCCAGGAAAATTATTATCCCCGTAGGAAAATTATTAACCATGTTACCGGGGCGCACCGGCCCGAATACTGCTCTTCCCCTCGGACGTATCCAAGAGGACCAGCAGCACCCAGACACACTGGGAGGTTACCTGGCTGACACCCCCTCCAGAGAAAGTCCTGCATTGGAGACCAGATTAAATTAAACGCTTTGGTGACATACAAACTAAATTGACCTAGATATTTACGAGTGCGTTAGGTGAAACCTGTGCGTGGCCAATCAATTAATTACATACCTTTAGGTTAACGCGGTCTGCTTTGGACTGCAAGTCAACTGGAAAATTGCAGTTTGGATGCGCAAGCAACAGTTTAACAAGTATAAATTTAAAATTTAAAAAACCCCCGACTTTCACCATTTTGTGGCGGCGGCCATCTTGAATTTGCAATAGTGATATTCTACTAGTCAAGCCGTTTCATTTGATATTCATACTAAGGGAGTTGTTAAAAAAATATGTAATCCGCCATTTTGTAGCGGCGGCCATCTTGGATCGATTTTCATCAAACATAGCTATAACAACACTCTCTTCTTTATAACACCCCGTCGTTTTTGCGTCGGGGGTTAAAAAACTTATAACAATTTTACAATACCTATTGTCCCATTCAAGGAGTACATAATTTTTTTAAACTTCTACGTTTCAAGTTAGCAGATATTTTTACATATTTTTTTAAACTGACGATTCAGGTTTTTTTTTTTTCAAAATTTTAGTCCTCTATATTGGTTTCCGAATAAAATGTCTAACACACTGACGAACGGACATATGGACTGGACAAAATTATAAATGATTCTCATTTTACAATGGAACTCCAAAATAGACTTAGCTTGGCTCCACTCCACTCAGTTAATGGGCGTTGTACCTTAGACTACTTTTCGGTATATTGGCTTAGTTTAACAACGAACAAACAAATTAAATCCAGTGATTTTGCCATGGGACTTAGCGAATTGCTTGTTAAAACTTTGTTAATAGGTCGAGAGACGATGCCTGTTAGTACTTCAAAATCTAATAAAGCGTAACAAGCAAAAGTGATTTCTTGTTAAGAAATAAAATGTTATAAAATATAATACTAGCAGTATCCCGCGACATTGTTCGTGTTCAATAAGTATAAAAGGAATAAGAAAAAAGTTTACGAATTTTATTTCCTTTCATTTTGATACCTATGTCTCATCCCATTATATTTGTAAAATTTGATATCAATATTCCAATTATGTTATTTCTAAAATAAAAATACATTTTTATGAAAACGCGAGCCTACGATAGGTACTCTTGAAACAATTTAGGGCTCTTAAGGACCTTTCAGATAGACCGGCGCGGAGATCAGAGCAAATTTTAATCGCATTTAAAATAGAATCTTAAAGAAATTGAAATAAGCTTTATTTTTACATTTTATCTCTTTTATGACAAGAGGATGCTCGAGGATGCTCCCAATACGCTCTGTGTGAAATATTAAGAGCAGCCGGTCGGCTGCTCTATGCTCGTGCTCTTTCGCGCTCGAGCATCCGACCGTGTCCGTTCACACAGACCGGCGCGGAGAGCAGAGCAAATTTGAACGGCCGGTCTGTGTGAAAAAAGAAATGCTCTCCGATGCTCTCCGCGCCGGTCTGTCTGAACGGCCCCTTAGAGGTCTTGTAAAGTAATAATAATTATAATAATGTCCTTCCCACCAAATTTTGGCTAAAGCTCAACCGAGGTGTAGACTAGCCAACTACGCAGGAGATATTATAGTGCACAAGTGTGTGCGCAGGTACACTCTCTATTCCTTCACTCTCATAGACCGATGGGACGCCAATGCGACACGATCGGAGAGAGATCAGACACAGGACCGACGACTTTACGTGCTCTACAATTATAAATAAAAGGCCCAATTACCTGCTTCTTAATGGAAAGGTAGGCACTTAATTGTTTCTTTTATTAAAAAGCCTACGCCCAATTGTTAAATATTTTCTTTGTCACCTTAATACCTCTACAGTAGGATGTCCAGTCTAGGTCGAAACAAAATTGTGTTAAATTATGAAAATTAAAAATATCCGTGGCGTGCATGCAGAAGAAGCGACACTTCTTTTATTTACATTAATTTGTTCGTTTAGGTAAGTATATGTTTATCAAAATAATCGCCATGAATATGAAAATTAAATATGGTTCTCATTTTCGTGATCATTACCCGGAAAAACCTTGGCAATATACCCATAAGTTCAATTTTTTCAAAAATATATCACTGTTACCTTGACACGGCATTAGTTTAAATGCATATGGGTGTCAATGTAATTATTTTAAATGCTTAAATATGTATTTAAAATAATGCCACCACCGCCATCTTAAACGGAAAATTTCAAACATTTCCCTCGCGAGAAGGAAAAGCTTCACGACGTCACTTCCGAATGATAATGCGTTTCGTGTTTTTAACCGATATCCATTATCAATTCGACATGTTTTTTTTTTGTTATTCACCGATTTTTCCGACATTTTTGATTACGATTTTCATACATTTACATACATATCTACGTTTTGAAATATTCCAACGCCAGCAAAGAATTTCAAACACGTCTGCATGTTGGCTTAGATCAAGATTGCTTCAGTAGTTTGGTCTTAAAAAGGCAGGTGGACAGACAAATATATACCTACAGACATTTTGTTTTGCGTTAAAAACAGGATGAGTAGATAACTTGAGAGTGGCAATTCAATATTAAATAATATTAAATAAAAAAACAGCTATGTATTTTAAAAAGACGAACACTGTAACTCTACAAAGAGTGTATTAATAATACACTTTTTGTATAAAAACCTAAATTTCCAAAAAAGTTTTTCAGCTTTTCCAAATATAGCCTATTCAAAAATGGGACAAATCCCGTGTAGGTATTATGTGGCGACCATAGATGGCGACCCTACCAAAGAACATCTTTAATATTTCGCGCGGAAAATTACTCGCATTTTCAAGCACCTTCGTAAAAGGGAATATAAGATAAGCGTGAGAGTCTTTGGTGATACTTAACATAAAAGTATATTTTCATTCTTAAATTATTTTTATGGAAGGACTCTAAGGCCGTTATAACTCAACACTAATAACATCAAGCCTTTGATCACGATGAGAATACTCTCAATTTTCTTAACCGTCAGCGTGAAAATAGCTATAGCCAAATTGATTCAAACTATAGTACTAGCGTACCTACTTGTAATATTCTAGTATAACTATAGTATCTCACTTATTCCTAGATTTTTTGATTTGAGGTCAGTGTCGGAAACCATCGCAGTTAAACGACAAGTCAAAAATTGAAGTCGTTTTTCCAAACCAAAAAATACAAGAACCTACCTTTTTTGAAGTCGGTTAAAGTCAAACTCGACTATAATAATTAGGTATACGCCGCTAACTGAAAATATCATAATAATTGTATCATAAAATTTGTTTCAATGATTTCCGAGGGTTGTAATGTAATGTTTCAAACGTCATTAAGAGAAGTTTCCTTAGAAAAAAATTCCTTCGAGTGTATCGCAGAAAAAAAGCTTGGAAAAGTTTAAAGGAATTTGGATTTATTTCCTCGGCTAATTCTGGTTGAGAACTTCACAAACTTACAACTTGAATACAAGAACTTAATAAGAACTACTAATATACTAAAACACAAGCACCTTACATACACACTAACATGCAGGTGCACATACACACACGCACCCACAGTCACACACGCACAGTCACACACGCACACTTACACACACATACTCACACACACACACACACACACACATACACACACGCATACATTAGCATACTCTCATATAAATACACACAATCAGACACACAGACACACAAATATAAATCTAGTTTAGTTTAGTCTAACTGCTCATCCACACGTTCGCCAACATGCTGGCCCATCTTATGGCCCAATATGTTGGCCCAACGTGAAGAGCGGGAGTTGAAAGGTATTGGAACGATGGCCCGCAAGTTGGCGCGAGATCCATTTCGTATCGGTACATCAAAGGGTTTGGGACAGAGTTTGGCCGCACCATCCACACGTTGGAGGCAAGTTCAGTTTGCTACGAGCTCTCAGAGTGATCGCACGCATGCACGTCTTTTAAATTTTATATTCACGCGTCGTAACTAGTATAATGTCCATAAAATGGCAGTGACAATGACCAATGAAGAAACCTTTTGCTTTATAGAGCCCTACTAAGCCGAAAATTGTTTGTGGAACCCAAGAAATAAAATCACAAAAATAAAAAAATACAATTTTCGTAAACGTGAATGTTCACGTAGTTGCGGTATGCTGTGAATAATTAAACCGCAGCAGCTGTTAACGTCTCAATATTCAATTTAGTAAACACGTCCGCACATTGGCCCTAACCGGAGCATACTGAACGACCTTCCAACGTGTGGATGCGAACACAAACTCCTCGCCCAACACCTTCCAACATATCCGCCATCATGTTGGCCAACGTGTAGAGGCGCCTTAACATATTAACGCATAATATAAATAATATAGAATTAAGAACATTGTAAATACTTATTATAATTGATAAGGAAAATTAAAGGCTTTATTATTATTATTATTATTATGTGTATATATCTTACTCTCACGCCCGTGTACAGAATAAATACATATAAAAGCCAAAGAGAAATAATATAACATACATAAATACACAAAAATAAATAAACTTACATACACATTACATAAATACATATTGTACCGGGCGGAGGTTTACACCCCGGCAGGGGAGACCAGACGGCCGGGGGTCAGGGCGACAGGCTGAGAAATCGGCGGACTATCCTAGCCGAGTCCAGCAACACCGCTTTCTGCATCCTGGCTGCGAGCGAACTGCCACGGAATCCCAGTCGCTTCAGATGGTAAGCGAGGCTGACTGGGATCAAACCATTCGCAGATATGACGATAGGGATGATTTCAGTGGACTCCACATGCCACACGGCGGAAACCTCGTGAGCCAGATCGAGATACTTACGTTTTTTCTCTGTCTCAGCTCTCACGAGGTTCTCGTCGTATGGAATGGTGATGTCCACCAAAAACACCCTCGACTGTGCCCGGTCCATTATCACGATGTCAGGCTTATTCGCTAGAATAGTCCTGTCCGTGATGATGGACCGGTCCCAATAGAGCCGGACTCCGTCACGCTCGAGAACAGGGACCGGTGTGTACTTATAGTACGGTAACTTCTCATCCAGGAGACCGTACTTTAGAGCAAGCTCCTGGTGAAGGATTTTGGCTGCTTGATTGTGCCTGTGCAGATACTCAGTGTTAGCAAGCGCTGAACATCCCGAAAGCACATGTCTGAGTGACTCGCCGGGATGGCGACAAGCTCGACAGATGTCGTGAGTGCCATCCTTCAGAATGTACTTTCGATAGTTCCGCGTCTTAACCACCTGATCTTGTATCGCACAGACAAACCCTTCGGTTTCCCCAAAAAGGTCGCCGAAGCGCAGCCATTGCACGGACGCTTTTTTATCTACGTGAGGCTCATTAAGAGCTTTAAAAAAGCGTCCGTGCAGCTCCTTCTCCCTCCATACGGTCTCCCGGTCAGAAGTACCAAGTACCACCGGTCCCTGCCACTCGGTTTTGGCTAAGGACAGCGGGGTAAGTCCTTTATCACATTCTATGACCTCTCTATGCATGGGGGACTCCCTCTTCGTCTCAAAATATGTTCTGAGGCTGGATATCTCCCGATTATGCATGGTCTTGACGCTTAGCACGCCTCGACCGCCGCATTTTCGGGGGATATACAACCTCATCACAGACGATTTTGGGTGGTGCATGCGATAGAGAGTCATAGTCGTGCGGACTTTTCTGTCCAGGGCGTCAAGTTCGGTCTGAGTCCATCTGAGCACGCCAAAGGTGTACATGAGAACGGGCATTACCCAGCCGTTATAAGCTCGGACCTTATTGGCGCCTGACAAATAACTTTTACAAATTTTTGTCAGACGACCAAAAAACCCCTCGCAAACAGACTGTTTCATGTCCGCCTCATTTACCCCTAGGGATTGTGACATGCCCAGATACCGGTATGACTCAGCTTCAGAGAGGGTCCGGATGTTCGATGACTCGAGATTAATCTCGGCCGAATGAGTAACCTGACCCCTCTCCACGTGCAAGACCGCACACTTGTCCAGCCCAAGCTCCATCCTGACAGAATTACTGAATTCCTTGGTGATATTTAGTAATTCTGTCAGACGGGTGGCATTGGGTGCCAGCAGTTTGAGGTCATCCATGTAGAGAAGGTGAGGTACTCTTGTCCCTCCTCTCCGAAACTGAAAGCCCGTCCCCGAATCCTCCAGCAGTGAGCTGAGTGGATTCAGAGACAGACAAAACCAGAGCGGGCTCAGACAATCACCCTGGAAGATACCCCGTCTTATCCTTATTCGGTCATCAGCATCCGCCAACCGCTCACCATGGAGACAAAGGATCGTACTCCATTGTCCCATGCATTCCCGGAGGAAGTCTCGAACTGTACTATCGATTTTGTACAGCTCAAGGACCCTCAAGAGCCATGAATGGGGCACCGAGTCGAATGCCTTTTTGTAATCAATCCAGGCGGCGGAGAAGTTCCGGCGGTTGCGTTTGACCAGTTGGCCAGCAACGGAGTCGATGAGAAGGAGCTCCTTAGTCCCACGACTACCGCCCCGACACCCGTTCTGAGCCCCAGACATGATGTTATTCTCGTCTACATGACGGGAGATCTTGAGGCTCAGAACGGATGTTAGTGTCTTATAGATGGTAGTAAGACACGTAATGGGGCGGTACTTAGCCGGGTCAGCAGCATCGGTGGACTTTGGAGCTAGGTGAGTGATCCCGGTAGTGAAAAGGTTCGGGAGCGTCCTTTGCTCGAGAGCTTCTTGGAATTGTCGAGCCAAGGTCGCATGGCAGACCGAGAACCCCTTCAGCCAGTAGTGATGCAGTCCGTCGAGTCCCGGACTTTTCCAGTTCGGGGCCCGCCGTACTGCACCAGCCACTTCCTCCGCAGAGATGGTGACCGGGTTCATCGGTTTTATTGAGGCGCATGCTTCCTCTACCGCCGCAATCCAAGGGCCCTCCTCATGCTCTACATCTCTTGACCACACGTTTCGCCAGAAAGCAACGAGATCGGCCGGTCTCGGCCGCTGAGAGGTAGAGCAGACTGCTGGACACTCCAATCTTTTGTAGAACCTTTTCTGATCACTCGAGAAGAGACGATTTTGCTGAAATCGCTCGACTCTTTTCGAGTATCGTCGGATGCGGTTCCCCCATGCAGCGATTTTCTGCTTCAGGTCGTCGATGCGCTCTGTTAGTTTTTGGGTAATGTCAGGCTGATCCAGCCTGACCCCAAGGCCGTTAAAGGCATTTCTAACAGAGCGCACAATCCTTGGCCTAGTGTTGCCCGACCTGAAGCAATGCAGTCTGCCAATGAGGACTCTGGCGAGGGTGATACGGCGTTCTATTCTCTTTTTCCAGGCCGGTTCCGCGCTGCGACTTGCACCAGTAGCGCGTCCCCGTCCCAGGGTCTTGACGCCGATAAATCGGTGGACGGCTAGTGCCGCACCGAAGAGAATAGAATTTGTATCACCCAGGCCAGTGCTGCCTTCCAGATATTGAGGCAGCATTCTGTTTATAGCCTCAATGACATCCCGCGTCGCTACATTCAATGCAAGACGGGAGAGCCGCGGACGATTCTCTAGAGGAGCGCTTCGGACTTCAGAAATCGCCTCTTCTAGGATCCTTCCCATCCGCTCTATATCAAGGGAGACTGTTTCCTCGGTATTATCCTCCACAGGCAAATCTTGTGCGATCGTAACACTCTCCTCGCGTGCGGGCGCAACTGGAGAGACGATTTGCTCTGTGGTTGGGATTATTACTTCGGGAACAGCCTCAAGTCGTAATCGTTCGAGCTCGGTAGCGTTAAAGATGTTCGAACGCTGAATATACCGAGCTCGATCTGCCAGGTTTTGTTCCGTGACAGTTAGGTTCGGCTCAAGCAGCAGAAACTCGCGGAACATTGCCGCTCGGTAGCCAGTCCGTCCGGTTTCCCCTCCTGTAGCCCTGTAGTACGCACGCATGACATTCTCATTCATTTGAGTAGTCCATCTCATGCGGCGTACACCACCAGCGGCGGGCTCCGAAGATTGGGCCCTCGAGGACCCATTCGGCGCCAAGCCATCTGGTGGGGATGATGGTACTGCCGACCGGCCTGATGTTCGTGGCGGTCGGCTGGTGTGGCTGGCGGTCCGCATGCTGCCACGTCCAGCGCCAGCCCCAGACGCGCCCTGGCGACCCCCAGGTAGCGGCCCTATTCGCGCATTCTGTATGTTCGTGTCCATCATCATAAAAGGGGGGGGGGGGGGGGGTGAGTGGCAGTTACATCACCCGGGGTCCACTCAGGTCCCCGAGGAGGCTGTTAACGTAGACAGCTACGACAATTTGGGGAATCAAGGTGACAGATTCCCCATTTCCCTTAGTCGCCTCTTACGACACCCACGGGATAGGAAGGGGTGGCACTATTCTACTCTGCCGGTGCCACACGGCGTTTATTATTATTATTATTATTATTATAAAGTCAGTTCGTCTGTGGCATTCACCCGAGGAGGTGTTCATATCCAAAAGTAGCATATATATAAGTAACCCATAGGCCATACTAATAGCTAGATTTTAAGTAAAATATGAACTAACACTAAATAATAAATAACATTTAATAAATAAATAAAAAGGCTTTATTATTAGATATTATAAGGTCAGTTTAGGGACGATAATTTTACGTGATAACGTCGAAAACAGAGATAGATGCGTCACAAGCCTAAGCCAAGCTTAGGCTGATCGTGCCTTCTCTATCGCTTGTTTCACGCTCTCGCTTGCACGCGGTACGTGACAAATAAGTCATGCTGTTTCGTGCGTGTAGCCGGTGTTCATCGATTTATAACACCTTATCACGTCAAAAATAATTTGAAATTGAATAATGAATTTGAAATTTGAATATTGAAATATTTCATTTTGATTAATTTAAAGGGAGTCAAATAAAAAACCACATTACCAAGTGTTACACAGTGGCGCAGCGGTGCTAGCGGTATCGGTGAAAAGTTCTAGTTTCGATTCCTGGTTTCTTTAAAATCGATTTTAATGGTTTCAAAATTAAAGTCGGATAAAACACTTTCAGACTTTAAAACAATGTATTAAACACCACTCTATCACGTACCCTAACCGAAGCTTTAAGGTTGACTTGAATATCACAAGTGTCATCAAAGCGACGTATCGCGGCTGAGTGCTTCAAACAAAGGTCAACATTTTTTGAATTGTAAGCAAGTTTCCCCTTTGTTTAAAGAGGGTTTCAAGCTACGGCTTCAAGTGTTTAAACGGTGTGAATTAGTTCATGGGAATCTTTAGGGTTGAGTGAGCGTAGTTACAAATAAAAGCACTTGTAAAAGTTTATTTGAACTTGTCTATTCTATTTGCACATCACCGAAAGCACAGTACACAGATACAACCAGTAGTGAAACTACCTACAAACGTTCGAAACGGCTCACTCACACAAACATGCGCATCGACGAGACCATTTAACGGCAGTCGCTACTGATATTCACGCGAAAACCCGGTAAGGGTCTCGTCGATGCGCATGTTTGTGTGAGCGAGCCGTTTCGAACGTTTGTAGGTAGTTTCACTACTGGTTGTATCTGTGTACTGTGCTGACAGTCTCTACAGTCTTCAAACCGACTTCAATATACCAAAATAAAGAATGCCCCAACCCGAGCACGTTATACCCATTGGTCCTGATTATTATCACTAACATGTGAATACTGAATAGTAGTTAAAGACCGCCAGCTCGCATTTCTGCAGCATGGCGAGTCTGAGCTCTAAACCCTTCTTTCTTTCTAAGAGAGGAGACCTATGTTCAGCTGTGGGACGTTAAAAGGGCTGTTAATTTGTACTGTTGACTCACAATGTTTAACGTATTCCTAAAGTTACCCGCCTCCATTCAAAGGTATGTAAGGCTTTATGAGATGTGCTACATTCGTCCAATATTCGATCAACCTCAATCAAAAATGATTTGTGCAGTTAGGGACCTTTCAGATAGACCGGCGCGGAGAGCAGAGCAAATTTTAATCGCATTTAAAATAGAATCTTAAGACATTGAAATAAGCTTTATTTTTACATTTTATCTCTCTTATGATAAGAGGATGCTCGAGGGTGCTTCCAATACGCTCGGTGTGAAATATTAAGAGCAGCCGCTCGGCTGCTCGTCGAGCCGGTCGGCTGCTCCATGCTCGTACTCTTTCGCGCTCGAGCATCCGACCGGCTCCGTTCGCGTGCTCTTTCATGCTCGCACAGCCGACCGTAAGCCGAATTGCTCTGAATCCGGCCCAAGAGCGTACGCTCGGCTCCGAACGCATCCGCGTGTCCGTTCACACTGACCGGCGCGGAGAGCAGAGCAAATTTGAACGGCCGGTCTGTGTGAAAAAAAAAAATGCTCTCCGACGCTCTCCGCGCCGGTCTATCTGAACGGTCCCTTATAATCCAACTTCACGATACCGTCAAAAAAATTCAGTTTGGTAGGTATAGATCGACCAGAATCTCATGAAAAATAGGGAAATGAAATTCCAAGGTTAGCAACACTACGGCCGCCCTAGCGATAAACAAAGCAATTGTCATTTTTTGTGAAATTGACTTTTTGCATTAACAAAAGTTTTATGTCGAGTAGTTTTTTACCACAGTTTAATATTTCAAATAACTGAAACCGTTTACTGAAATTTAAATTGCCCAAACAAAGTAACTGCACACACTAACCCGGAATATAAATGCAAAAACCAAGTAAACAACAAGCACAACACAAAAACAAAGTAATTGGATGTAACGATTACTTTGTTTTTGTATTTAAAATGCATTTGCTGGATTTTTCGTTTCGTGAAACGATCCCAGGTAAGGTGTTCTGAATGTAATTACTTTGTTTATCACTAGGACAGCCGAGTTAACCTAGTGTTGCTTACTATAAAATTTAACTTCCCCATTTTTCATGAGATTCTGGTCGATCTTTACCCAAATAGGTATATGTACAGTGTCTTTCAGTTTGGTACTCAAATAGATCTATAGAGTTATGGACGTATTGTAGTGTCATTGAATAATGTATTTCGGAGCCTTTGAAATGAACACCGTTGACGTCAAAATTAACACAATTACAGTAACTAACTACGAATGGAACTGTCACGAGTTATGGGACAAAGGGCCCCAGTTTAAATCAGAGTGAGATCCGAATTATACGCAGCATCTCAAATTCCTGCCTGCCTCGGTTCATTGGCTGTAAGTGTTACGAATTGTGAAGTGTTAAGGGACAATATTAATTTTGGGACAGACAGTGCTGACCTTTGTCATCATATATTCTATAATAATTTTAATTAAAGATTGCTGATTTTTAATTCCTTGTAATTCTGATGTTTCTTAATGTTACCAGAGATAAAACAGTTCCCACAAAAAAGATAATAAATTCAAAACTTACACAAATAAAAATCAATTGCCTCATGTAGATTTGCCTTATGTAGAAATGCCTGACAGACACTTCAGGTAGATACGTACTTTAGTTTGGGGTAAAATCGAACTTCAGGTGGTAATCCTGTTTTTCATACGAATAACTCATTCATTCTATTATTAAATGAAAACTGTCAGAATTCCATCGAATTAAAAATCAGAGTACCTATACTTAGTATATTAGTTCCATATCTTTTACTAAAAGACAAACAATTAAACACAACATATCGATTCTAATCTTTGGAATTAAAAATAAGATGGTAGGTATCGCTATTAAAATACAAGTATAAATTAATAATTTAAAAAACCCCCGAGATTCGCCATTTTGTGGTCGCCGCCATCTTGGATTTGCATAGTGCTATTCTACTAGTCAAGCCCTTTCATTTGATACCCATATTAACGGAGTTGTGAAAAAATATATAATCTACCATTTTGTAGCGGCGGCCATCTTGGATCGATTTTCATCAAACATAGCTAACAACACTCTCGACTAATTCACCTTTCAAACAATAAAACGGCGTTCAAATCGGTTCACCCGTTTGAGCGCTACAGGGGAACAGACAGACAGACACACACACACACACAGACACGTCAAACTTATAACACCCCGTCTTTTTTGCGTCGGGGGCTAACAATAAAACAATGCATCAAGAACAGATTTACAAAAGGAATTAATTCAAAAATCCCCTTAAAAAAATTCAAAATCATTTTTTCCTTTTAGTGGCTCTTATGACATGTCAAGAATCTACCACCTTGAATCGTTCATTGTTCGTCATTACGCGTCGAAATGATGCAGAATCACATAAATTAAAGTTGGGACGAAGAAACCCCGCTCCCGTGTGAACACTCTGCGAACAGACAAATAATCCTCCACCAGAGAGCTGTCATAAAACTAGAGTAGCGATCGTCCGCAGAATGAACTCTACTTGACTGGTGTACAACTTCACTTTCACCGTATTTTTCTCACTCAGTTCATAAACAGACCCTCAGCGGGCTCGGAGTTTCGCAACGTGATCATTCATTTATCAGAAACTAGCTGCGCCCCGCGGTGTGACCCGCGGTGAATAAGTTTGTACACATAAATATATTTGAACAGAAACTTCTAAGAGTAGGTAACTTACCAAAGAGAGCGACAGCAAATTCATGCAAACGCATACAAATGCATGCAATGACAGCAAACTATTGCAATAATGTGCTATGTGAGCGTGATGTCGTGATAGCGACAATCAGCGCCATCCGTCGCGTTTTTGGAATTCTATATCTATTTAAGTCCCACAAGTATACACTTTATCCGGGATAAAAAGTAGCCTATGTGGTATTCCAGGGTATAATCTATCTCCTTTCCTTTCAGCCAAATCAGTTCTGTTGTTGCGGCTTTAAAGAGTAACAAACATACACACATCCGTTTTTCTCAACATGATCATTAATGAGAAATTAGGAATTTAGAGATAGAAGAACCAGATCCAGTAAGTAGGAGATGGTGCAGTGGCGCCTTTCTATCATATTGCCCTATGATCATGATCATGATCTATGTGCCCGTTGCCACTTCAGTTTTGCGACTCGTTGACCTATTTTTGTGACTCTGATTCTCTTACGGATCTCGTCATCTCTAAAGAGCTATAACTTCTAGTATAGCTCTCTCCATCACCCGCTATCTCAATGCTTGCAAATATTTGGAGATAGGTCATAGACGGTCATATCCTTTTCATGGAACTGAAAAATAATCATCTAGTAAAATATTTGAAGAATCTTAGTTTTAAATTGGTAGAACAAAGGTAGGTAGGTACCTACTACATAGGTGCAAATTGTTTAAATATTTACTATTTACTTGAACTACATCATATGTTTTATTAAATTTGCGTGAAAATTCCTCACTATATCTCGCACACACCCAACACTAAACTGCTGCACAGTACACACCTCTACAAGTTGGCGAACATTGGCGGATATGATGGTACGTATTGGGCGAGGAGTTTGTGTTCGCATCCACACGTTGGAAGGTCGTTCAGTATGCTTCGGTTAGGGCCAATGTGCGGATGAATTAATAAAATGAATATTGAGACGTTAACAGCTGCTGCGGTTTAATTATTCACAGCATACCGCAACTACGTGAATATTATGTATACGAAAATTGTATGTTTTTATTTTTGTGATTTTATTTCTTGGGTTCCACAAACAGTTTTCGGCTTGGAATGGCTCTATAAAACAAAAAGTTTCTTTATTGGTCATTGTTACTGCCATTTTGTGGACATTATACTAGTTACGACGCGTGAATATAAAATTTAAAAGACCTGCATGCCTGCGATCACTCTGAGAGCTCGTAGTAAACTGAAATCGCCGCCAACGTGAGGACGCGGCGGCCAAACTCTGTCCCCAATCCTTTGATGTACCGACACGAAATGGATCTCGCGCCAACTTGCGGGCCATCATTCAAATACCTACCAAAATAGCATAAACTCTCGCACTACAAGTTGGCCAACGTATTGGGCCACAAGATGGGCCAGCATGTTCGCCAACGTGTAGACGAGCAGTTAAAGGACAACGCTATATAACCATCGAGCGGGACAAGGAAAACGCTATAAAGTACCATAACATAGAACTAGTTTACGTAAGGAAGTGATACTCAATCCCTCCAATTATCGCCCGCCCTCACACGCATCATTCGTAGCAGTAGATACATTTAGTCGTATGACGTAAAGCAATGTCCTTTTTCCGCTCGATTTACGTATAGCGTTGTCTTTGTCAGTAGTTTAGGTTCACTTTTAATAAGTGTCGGAGGCGTGTCTATAAAATTGTTACCCGTGACCTCATGCTCCGCAACCGTATAAACTAGCCACTGGACCATTGTTACCCGTATCGTAGTTATCGTATAAACTAGCCACTGGACCATTGTTACCCGTATCGTAGTTATCGTATAAACTAGCCACTGGACCATTGTTACCCGTATCGTAGTTATCGTATAAACTAGCCACTGGACCATTGTTACCCGTATCGTAGTTATCGTATAAACTAGCCACTGGACCATTGTTACCCGTATCGTAGTTATCGCATAAACTAGCCACTGGACCATTGTTACCCGTATCGTAGTTATCGCATAAACTAGCCACTGGACCATTGTTACCCGTATCGTAGTTATCGTATAAACTAGCCACTGGACCATTGTTACCCGTATCATAGTTATCGTATAAACTAGCCACTGGACCATTGTTACCCGTATCGTAGTTATCGTATAAACTAGCCACTGGACCATTGTTACCCGTATCGTAGTTATCGTATAAACTAGCCACTGGACCATTGTTACCCGTAACGTAGTTATCGTATAAACTAGCCACTGGACCATTGTTACCCGTATCGTAGTTATCGTATAAACTAGCCACTGGACCATTGTTACCCGTATCGTAGTTATCGTATAAACTAGCCACTGGACCATTGTTACCCGTATCGTAGTTATCGTATAAACTAGCCACTGGACCATTGTTACCCGTAACGTAGTTATCGTATAAACTAGCCACTGGACCATTGTTACCCGTATCGTAGTTATCGTATAAACTAGCCACTGGACCATTGTTACCCGTATCGTAGTTATCGTATAAACTAGCCACTGGACCATTGTTACCCGTATCGTAGTTATCGTATAAACTAGCCACTGGACCATTGTTACCCGTATCGTAGTTATCGCATAAACTAGCCACTGGACCATTGTTACCCGTATCGTAGTTATCGTATAAACTAGCCACTGGACCATTGTTACCCGTATCGTAGTTATCGTATAAACTAGCCACTGGACCATTGTTACCCGTATCGTAGTTATCGTATAAACTAGCCACTGGACCATTGTTACCCGTATCGTAGTTATCGTATAAACTAGCCACTGGACCATTGTTACCCGTATCGTAGTTATCGTATAAACTAGCCACTGGACCATTGTTACCCGTAACGTAGTTATCGTATAAACTAGCCACTGGACCATTGTTACCCGTATCGTAGTTATCGTATAAACTAGCCACTGGACCATTGTTACCCGTATCGTAGTTATCGTATAAACTAGCCACTGGACCATTGTTACCCGTATCGTAGTTATCGTATAAACTAGCCACTGGACCATTGTTACCCGTAACGTAGTTATCGTATAAACTAGCCACTGGACCATTGTTACCCGTATCGTAGTTATCGTATAAACTAGCCACTGGACCATTGTTACCCGTATCGTAGTTATCGTATAAACTAGCCACTGGACCATTGTTACCCGTATCGTAGTTATCGTATAAACTAGCCACTGGACCATTGTTACCCGTATCGTAGTTATCGTATAAACTAGCCACAGGACCATTGTTACCCGTATCGTAGTTAAATCGTATGAACTAGCCACTGGAACACCGAGGCATAGTTACATAAAAGCACACACCATCTAACTCCAAAATAATAGAGTTCAACGTAGTTCTGATAAGCAACTTCCTACCCAATTAGCAGGGCGATTCAGAACACTTCGATTCGGTTCCGGTTTCGACAACTACCCTGTCGATACGGTTATTCTGAATTGAAAATAGATCTTATCGTACGATAAGTAATTCAGAACACTTCGATAACGTAATTATCGATCGATTCGGTAAGTTATCGTACGATAAGATGTATTTTCAATTCAGAATAACCGTATCGACAGGGTAGTTGTCGAAACCGGAACCGAATCGAAGTGTTCTGAATCGCCCTGCTGGTCGGCCATTGCGCCAAGATCCGACCGAATGTACCTATAAATTTCAAAGTAAACCTATCAAAACTATGGAGGTTGTCAGTTGGTAAGCTATTTATTTACGCAGTACCTACAACGTCATCTTAATGGATTTAAGGGTGGGTTGCATGTCAGGCCGTTGGATTAAATTTTACCAACAAAATATGCTATTTCGGGTCGAACAAGTCACGTCTGTTAAAATTTTTAACAAAATGCAACCTAAAATTTGCTTGTTTTTTTGTGGCAAGTTTAACTCTCTTAAGACTCTTAGATAATAATCTTCTTCTTATTCTTCTAAATATATAAAAGGAAAAGGTGACTGACTGACTGACTGATCTGTCAATGCAGCAAAACCAATATACGGATCTATTTTTATCTATCTAATTTGGCATAAAGAAGAAAATTTAACCTAAGGGGGTTAAATAGGGGTTGAAAGTTTTATATGAGATTTATATTAATCCACGCGGACGAAGTTGCGGGCATCTGCTCGTTTGGTCATATTTTATATGGTAACACATTACATGCGCTTTTAAACGTATTTCACTGATTATTCTACATATTTTTTATCGTTCTAGATCTAAAACTTAGCCTATTTGAATCCATTTATCTTTTCGTTATCTACAGGCTATGTCTGACCACGAACAACACAGTAAATCGCTTTGCTAAAATTATATTTGTTTTGAAAGTTTTTCTTCTCTATGTCTCTAAGTTAGAGCAAATGAGGCAATTTTTCGCGTAAACAAACAATACCTACTTATTTAGATAAGAAATTTTAATTTGCAAAATTAAGAAACGTTCCTATCTTACGAATCTTGAGTAGTTTTACTTAATTATAATTTATAATGACTTTATGTATTTAAAAAATAAGTAGATCAGTTTTGCAAAAAAATAACGTTATTTTTCGTTGTAAAAATATTTCGCCTTTACGTGAATGCGTGTTGAAATAGAGATAGGCTCTCTCGTACATCTTGGAGCTACCAAAGAGAGATAGTAAAACCATGCCATAGATAAACTCCAGAAAGTATAAATTAGGCCATTTCTGAAAAACAAATGAGTAAATAGATAAAATTAAGAGCATAAATATCATGCTTGAGAAAAACAACGAAAAGTTCTAGTGGACTTTTTTTGTAAGAACACAAACAAGGTCAAGGGTGTTTTGTTTGTCACACGAATGTAATTTATATTATGGTAATATGTGTCGTAATATATTATTATCACGATCCTGAGGTAACGAGATAAAGTAAAAGAGTATAGGACTAGAATTAAGAAGATACCTAATTGAATATGTGATTTATATTCGAAATAATAAATGAGCCCGCCAACCCGCATTGGAGCAGCGTGGCGAGTCTAAACTCTAAATCCCTCTCTCCTATCAGAGAGGACACCTGTGCCCAGCAGTGGGACGTTAAAAGGTTGTAGTAGTAGCAGTTCGAAATAAAGGTAGGTTTGCAGCACTCATAAAAATTTCGACAACCTCCCTGGCGCAGTGGTGAACACTGTGATCTTATACCTAAGTGGGAAGTCCCGGGTTCGATTCCCGTCAGTGGCAATTTGGGATTTTATAATAATATTTCTAAATTGTCTCTGGTCTGACTTGTGGGAGGCTTCAGCCGTGGCTAGTAGTTGCCACCCCTCTGGCAATAGCCACCAAGCGATTTAGTGTTCCGCTACCATGCCGCGTAGAAACCCATCAGGGGTAGGTATGGGTCTAATAAAAACTGCCATACAAGAGGTATTAACCCGCTTCCACCTTAGACTGTATCATCTCTAACCATTAGGTGAGATCACAGTCAGGTGAGATCGCAGTCGTAACTTGTAGATGAATTTTCTGCCTTCATTCAGTAATATTCAGCGCGGACGCAAATATTAATTTTCATATACAAATTCAGTAATGCAAATCAATCACATTTAATGAAATTTCATACAATTGCAGGCAGCTTCATCGCGCGTATTTATTTACGTAATAAATAATAAATCTGTCACAGAAATGGCGATCTGACCTTTATAACTCTGTTGTGCTCAGTTCAGAAATTTAAAGGAAAATTATGAAGAAAGTTTTCTGAATTATTGAAAGAAAATTCAAGCGTCGAATTTTCTATCGAGCGTCCGAGCGAAAAAAGTCGAACGCATCACAATATTAATTATTATTATCCCTTTTTTAGTTATTATCACTATATCACTACATATTATAAAACAAATCGCGCGTCTGTCGGTCTGTTTGTCTGTTGGCGATAAACTCAAAAACTACTGAACTGATTTTCATGTGGTTTTCAATAGAAAGAGTGATTCAAGAGAAAGGATTAGGTGTATTGTTAGGATTTTGTGTACCTAAATTGGTTGAAATATTATGACGATAATTGTGAAAAATGTAGGTAAAAGTTCGCTTGGGAGATTTAATCGAAAGCGCTGCCTAAGCCCTTTAAGATATTATAACAAAACATGGCGGATAGTAGCAGGTAATTACTACCCGTGCGAAGCCGGGGCGGGTCGCTAGTCTTCTTATATTTTATATATTACCTACAAGCCTTATTTTTATGATTTAACATTGTATTCAATACCTAGGCCAAGTACCTACCTAAATAAATAGAGTCTACTTCAATACAAGTTACAACTTTTAAACATTGTATGGAATATCGGGATGTTATATAACAAACCAGTTACCTATTGAACATGTACGTACATTGCCTGTGGCAGGTACATGGTCAGTATCATAATATTGCAGAATATGCTTCTCTTTAAACTTAACAAGGCCAATACGTAAGGGAAAACTCATTGGTCTACGAGCTTTCTATTTAAAAAGCTGCCTCGTTGGTCTCGCGGTTAGCACGTTCGACTATGGATCACGAGGTCCTGGGTTCGATTCCTGGGTCGGGCCAAAAAAAAACAATCGAGGTAAGTATTGGGTTTTTCTGTCAAGAAATTCTCAGTGCCAGCCCGGAGTTGAAAGTTAGCGGTGTTAGATACACCCCCGTGCCTCGGAGAGCACGTAAAGCCGTCGGTCCTGCGCCTGATCTCTCTCCGGTCGTGTCGCATTGGCATCCCCTCGGACTATGAGAGTGAGGGAATAGAGAGTGCACCTGTGTATGCGCACACACTTGTGCACTATAATATCTCCTGCGTAGATGGCTAGTCTCTGCCTCGGTTGAGATTGGCCGCCGTAGCCGAAATTCGGTCAGGAGGACATTATTATTATTATTATTGCAGAATAAGCTTCTCTTTTAACTTAACAAGGCCAATACGCAAGGGAAAACTCATTGGTCTACGAGCTCTCTATTTAAAAAACTATAAAGAAGAACATTGCTTCCCGATGTTTCCACGCAGTTAATTTGCGGGACTGATTGGTCGCATCTGCATCGTCAGTTCTACACAAAGTGCATATTGAGTACAGCATAGTTATTCCGAGCTTGCACACCTCAAAAATTCAAATTCAAAATTCATTTATTGAAAGTAAGTAGATTGTACACTTTTTGAACGTCAATATATAAAGTACATGAAAGTGAGGTGATGGTGATAATTACTACGAAAACTGTACTGAAAATCGAATATCGAAAAACAGTAATACCGGAGCAAAATGAACCCAAATACTCTTATTTTAATTCGAATATTTTATTTTACAAAATTTCTATTTGAGGCGCTGGCTGCAAGGGCGTCGCCAGGTAGGGGCAGGGGGGGGGGGGCAGCTGCATATGCGGGCATATTTAAACTATTATTAAGTATAATTTATATTACCTAAGTATTTATAATCTTACTAGCTGATGCCAGCGACATCGCCCGCTTGGATTCTTATAAATCTCATCCCCTATTTAACTCACTTAGGGGTGGAATTGCCAAAATTCCTGAAACACGTAATTTTTTATTTTTAACTTAACTTGTTGAAAATAATTGTCAATTTTTGGAGAGCTGTATCTCAGTAAATATTGAATTTAGAGTGGAATCTGGTTTTAAATAGTAGCAATTTTAGTCTACTTTAAAAACGTATAAAAAATATTTTTCTTAAAAACGCATAGTTTAGGACATATTATTATATAGAAAAAAACAAAAAAGTAAAAAAAAAAATACGTGGTTTTTCGAGTGCTGCAAAATTAGCACAGGTCTTTCGAAGTTACAAAATTGGATTTAGACTACTTACTGGTAGTGGTCTTAACAACATACTAAAAAATAAGAACTAGGTTTGATTGCGATTTTAGCGATTTTTTGTGTTAAAAAATATGACTGGCCTATTTTACACTTTTCGTATACTTACTTATACATACATATCATATACTTGCCCCCCCCCCTTGGCCAGCGGCTGGCGACGCCCTTGGCTGGTTGTAGACTGCTGCTGCTACTGCTGTAGGCTGAATGTACCTATTGACGAACTCGAACCTTGAACTGAGCCAGTTTAGGTCGATTTCATTCTGAAGTCATTGTGTTTCAATATTCAAATTTTAGTAAAGTTTTCGAGGTGTGTAAGCTCGGAATAACCATACTGTACCTATGTAAGTGAAGTGATGCTCCAGTAAGCCTCTATGCTCGTGATTCTTTTGTCTAGGAGGCTGGCCGCTGAGGTATCTGATATCAGTATTCACATGATTCACAGCCTTTGTACCGATATGCGGGTTAATCATAGACATCTAAAGAGCATACCCACAGAGGCATACCTAAATATTATAAAAACGTGTCGAAAACGCTCACACAAACACAGTAGGTATGAGCACTAAAAACGGCGTATTATTGCTCGAATTTATGCGTGTGTGAGTATTCATAAACATTGAACACATTTTAATTCATGTTATAGTGTTAGGGGGAGGGGGTGTTTTTTTACGCATTCACGGCTTTTTCTTTAATTGTATTCACACTTTTCTTTTTTATAGCTTTCACCTGCTGAAGATCCGAAAAAAAAGAATACAAAGGTTACGAAACGGTAACGAAGGACTCTTTTTCTGTTCGATAAAATGTTGTGAACGTATAAATTTCTTATCTCACGTAAATAGGCATAATATACGTCTCCGTTTAGCCGGGATTAGCCCACTTTAGCTCGGCCCGGGGAAGTATGGTGACGTAGGTACCTATATACGTGGAGTTCCAAACATCCTCTGTCCTGCGCAGTTGTTTGACTTGATACAAATGTAAACACCCTGTAACAAACACTCGAGAAGTGGACAAGCTTATTGTCCACTCCCATTTTGGGACGGACACAATCGATTTACAGGACCAGGTGTCCGTCGAAATTGTGCTCTGTGATATTTATATTATACTTAGATATAGAGGGAAATTGTTTATGTAGAGGTCGTGATTGAGTAAAATGAATATTTCTATAAATGAATATTTATTCTAATAAATAAAATTGAAGAACTCGAAATTATTATACTGCTTCTTTTTATGTTAAGTGACTTGACCTTGATTGCGATCTCATCTGATGGTAAATGACGATGCAGTCTAAGATGGAGGCGGACTTTGGCAGTTTTTATAAATCCCATACCCTGATCAGTTTCTATACGGCATCGTACTGGAACGTTAAATCGCTTGGCGGCATGGCTTTAACAGTAGGGTGGTAATTTGCTGCGGTCGAAGCCTCTCACCAGACCAGACAAAGTTTAGAAATTATAAATTCCGAAATTACCTACCCCTACTGGGAATTGAACCCGGGTCCGGGACCTCCCACTCCTAAGATCTTGTGTTTTTTCTAAGCACTCGCGGCGGCTTGTAATAAATCCATCCATATCTATTCGCTCAATGTAACGAAAAACATCGTTAGGAAACCTATTTCGGCGGAAATTTTATGAAAGTAATCGCAAAATAGGTAGCTACACAATAAAAATAGACCTTTTTTTTTTTAAGGAAAAAATGTAGTTACCTACTTACAAGACTCGTCAAGACTTTTAGGTAAGTACTTTTAGCTGCGAGTGAAATCACCACGTTTATTAATTTTCCCTTAGGGACTTACTCGTATTATCATCCATTAAAATTACCTAAAGTAATTTGTTTTCTGATTATTACGTTACGCGAACACCGAACACGAGATTCTTACCTACAGTATCAAAGTGATGAAAATTACGTGTGACATGATATAGGTACTTTGTTGTTTTAATTACATACATGCCTCGTGTACTTACTAGTAACATGGGAACGTGTTTTGTTCCCGGATATAATAATTACTTTGTTGTTAGAGCTCAATAAGATATTGGAAAGTTTCAAAGCGTAATGTTTGATAAAACTTTAGACCCTTCCTTTAGATAGACTTCTTACACCAAACGAATCGCTGGAAACCTCTAGAGAGCAAGCAACAGCAAGCGCGTAACCCGGGGCGAGGGATGGGAGAAGATTGGTGACGCTCTTACCCCACCCTGATGCAGTAATGATCAAAAGCACATATTATTTCGGTCAAAATTACCGCGGGAGGATGTGGTGGGGGAAGTTGGGTGGCACTCTTACCCCACCCTAGATGCCGTAATGACCAAAGGCACATATTATTTCGGTCAAAATTACCGCGGGAGGATGTGATGGGGGAAGTTGGGTGGCACTCTTACCCCACCCTAGATGCCGTAATGACCAAAGAAACATAATTATTGAAACATGTAAGGAATTGGGTGTTGACATTTTTTGTCAATAGTTAGTTCCATGAGCGGTCGAATAAAGAATACTCTTTATCGCAGCTCGACGAGGCTCTACGTGATGGGAGGTTGTGCAAACGCACTTTGTTTACGCCACTAATGTGCGTCAAACATAACGCTCAGCTTGCAGTATGGCTAGTCACACAAAGAGGGTAATTTAACAAAGTCCCATTAGCGGTCGAATAAAGAATACTCTTTATCGCGGCTCTGAGACTCTACGTGATGGAAGGCTGTGCAAGTGCGCTTTGTGTACGCCACCAATGTGCGTCAAACATAACGCTCAGATCACAGTGTGCCTAGTCACACAAAGAGGGTAATTTAACAAAGTCCCATTAGCGGTCGAATAAACAACTCTTTATTGCGGCTCGATGAGGCTTTATTTACGCGATGGGAGGCTGTGCAAGTGCGCTTTGTGTATGCCACCAATGTGCGTTAAACGCAACGTTCAGCGCCCAGTGAGTACTAGCCCTAAGTAGCTACACGAAGAGGGTAATTTAGCAAGATCTTGCTGAAATGAATTAGGTCTAGGAACGTAACAGTGCGCGAAGGCTAATTTTATTTTATTGCCACTGAGCTATAAAAGCTTTAAAAATTAAACACCGTCCAGACATAACGAATTCAAACGAACGGTTTCAAGGATACGTATATCAAACTTACTTTATAATCTAAAACTACTTTACACATAAAATTAGTGAAATAAACGAGAACAGTTTTTTTACAATACTACTTAGGTACTCTAGGAAAAAATTTATTAAAAACTACTTAACTAAAATTTTTTGATATAATTAGACAACTAATAAATAATATATACTTTAATTAATAAGAAGCATAAAGTAAAAAATTGGGTCTATGTTAAGTTCTTTTACAGCATTAGTGTAATATAAATGCAATAAAAATATCAGTTAGGTATACCGTAACTAGATTTGTTGTAGCGCTCTCGTTCCGTCTGAAATCACTCCAACAACCTCATAAAGCATTAAGTGAAATAGGAAACTAGCGGTTAGACTCCTTTATGGAGGCTTTTAACTTCAAACGTTGCAATATAAATTGTGATATAATAATAATATGAACTAAGAACGTGATTCATGTTGAATAGGTACAATGAATTGCATTTCGCAAGGATTTCTCTTTGTATCCTGTTGAACGAGGATTTTTCTTCATTAGGGTTTAGTTTCGCCATGTCCGTCCGTCCTGTCTGTCATGTCTGTCTGTCTGTCTGTCCGTCCGTCCGTCCGTCCTCGGTTAATCTCAGAGACTATTAGTGTTAGAAATCTGTAATTTGGCATGGGTATAAATATTAATCACGCCGACAAAGTGGTGAAATAAAATTTTGATAAAAAATTTTTTTAGGGTAGCTCCCTTACATGTAAAGTGGGGATGAATATTTTTTTTCTCGTCTACCCCATAGTGTGGGGTATCGTTGAATAGGTCTTTTAAAAATACTGTGGGTGTGGGAACATCATTTTTCGATTTCTAGATCCGTTTGTAAAATATGATGTTTTAAAGTGCTAATTTTTATTAGAGTCAAGTGTCCCCCCCCTGTATCAGCCAAATGGCAGTACATAGGAACTTGAAAAAATTCACAGCAGTAGTAGATATAATCAATTTTAAAGTAAAACTATCATAGCTAAGTAGGGTTCATAGGTTAAGGAGTTATATCTGTTTTTCGAGGATTGTGACTACGGAACCCTACACTGCGCGTGGCCCGCCACGCACTTGGCCGGTTTTTATTTTAATATAAGAGTAGGTAGTAGATACCATTTTTAACCCCCGACGCAAAAACGACGGGGTGTTATAAGTTTGACGTGTCTGTGTGTGTGTGTGTGTCTGTCTGTTCCCCTGTGGTGCTCAAACGGGTGGACCGATTTGAATGCGGTTTTTTTTGTTTGAAAGGTGAATTAGTCGAGTATTGTTAGCTATGTTTGATGAAAATCGGTCCAAGATGGCCGCCGCTACAAAATGGCGGATTACATATTTTTTTTACAACTCCTTTAATATGGGTATCAAATGAAAGGGCTTGACTAACAGAATAGCATTATTGCAAATCCAAGATGGCCGCTGCCACAAAATGACCAATGTCGGGGGTTTTTTTAATTTTTAATTTATACTTGTTAATCTCAAAGGTGAAGTAAAAAGAATGTATTGGGCTGTATGTACCTATCTACCAACCACAATACTCAGTGATACCTAAGCTTAGTGGTTAAGACTACGGCCTCTCTTTCGGGAACTTAGTTCGATCCCTGGCACGCACCTCAACTCTTCGGAGTTATGTATGTGCGTTTTAAACAATTAAATATCACTCGTTATAACGGTGAAGAAAAACATCGTGAGGAGACCTGCACGCCTGAGAGCTCCGTAATATACTCAAAGGCATGTGAATTCTACCAATCCACACTTGGCCAGCGTGGTGGACTACGGTCTAAGTCAGAGGTTCCCAAACTTTTTTTTCTCATAGACCACTTTCAAAATTTAGCTAGTTCCGGTGGACCCCCTGCAGCTAAACATTTCTCCCATATTCCCAAAACTCGACAAAAAATGTGAAGATCTTACTATGGTTTGCGTTGCTGCTGAGTTCCAACAACGAATTAACAATTTTCGAAAAAAAGTGAGAATTGATTGGTTAATTGATTGTGCTATGAGTGGATGTATAAAAAGTAAAGTTAAGTACTGAATATGGAATATGCAAGTTTTACATAAGTAGTATAAGAAGTAACAGTCGCTGAGCTTCTTAAAATAATTTATCTGCCTACGTTGTTAGGTGAAGTCAAGCTAACATTTTAGGTGTTCACTATCGAAAGCAGATAAATTTTCATGGACCCCCGTTTACGACTTGTGAACCCCCATTTTTTTGTCACGCCAACGTAGACCCCCGTCGAGTCTCCCATGGACCCTTGGCGGTCCACCTGGACCACTTTGGGAACTATTGGTCTAAGTCATTCATACCTACGGTCTAAGACATTCTGAGAGCCATCATCCGAGAGACAAGACATCCGTGCCCTGTAGCGGGTAATGGGTCGATAATGATGCTGACGATGATGAACCACAATACACAATCCATATTTTATATGAAACCAAATATTTTCATAATTAAAAACTGGATTTCAATTGTCAAAATTAATCCTTTTCACCAATTATTAAAAAAATCCGCTAGAGATTCGGTATTCCAACTTGGTATTTTTCTTCCTTCCTTTTGTGAGGATATACGGGTTTTTAACAAGTTTTTAATAAAATCCGCTATAGCTTCGTTCTTCTTCTCTAGTATTTTTCTTTCATCCTTTCATTCTTTGTGAAGATGTACGAGTTCTAATATTATATGGTGAAGCCCTATGTAGTTGGTACTCAAACTTCTTATTTTCGCGATGTATGTGTGCTTACGTGGTCAGATTTTTAAAAGCTTATATCTCCGAAACTATAGGGTGCAGCTCCATGTTGTTGTTACTCAAACTTCTTATTTTCGCGATGTCTGTATGCTTACGTGGTCAGATTTTTAAAAGCTTATATCTACGGAACTATAGGGTCGAGCCTCATGTTGTTGGTACTCAAACTTACTTTCGCGATGTCTAGATGTTCACGTGATCAGATTTTTAAAAGCTTACATCTCCGAAACTATAGGGTGCGACCCCATGTTGTTTTTACTCAAACTTCTTATTTTTGCGATGTCTATGTGCTCACGTGATCAAATTTTTAAATGCTTATATCTTCGAAATTATAGGGTGCAGCCCCATGTTATATAATGTTGAACGTCCCCGCGAGCTGCTTTAGCAGCTCGCGCACCGAGCAACTAGTTATTATTATTATAATATATATAGCTCGATTACCACTCACTCACTCACTGACTGACTGACTCATTGACATAATTGTTCTCCTAGAAAGAGACAGAAAACGATACAATAATGTATGGGAGATATGTTCGGATGCGGGAGTCGAGTAGGGAAAAATTATGACATTTCAGAAAAACAAGATGGCGGCCGATGTGATTTTTGTAACTTTTTTGTTTTCCAACCGATTTCGTTAAAACTCGCAGGTTTTTAAGAAATTAGTAAATGATTATTAGAAAAAGTGGAAAAAATTAGAAAAACAAGATGGCGGCCGAGATTTAGATTTTTAAAATTTTTGATTTTTCGACCCCAAACCGCGGCACCACAGCTCCGAAACGGGGTAATTGAGGATAATATTTTTTTCTTGTTTCCGCTTACAACTATCCTGTATTTTGACAGAACGAGAGTGGTTTTTAAAAATTCAAGATGGCGGCTGTCGTGGCGGCCATTGGGTTTGAGGTACGAAAAAACCCAATTTTAAAATTCAAATTTCTCACAGTTGGCAACATCGGAACATTTCGACTTCTATGAAGCGATTGTTTGCATTGACTCGAGGTATAAATTGGCGATAAAAAAAATACTCCACTTTTGGGGAAATTTCAAGATTTACCCCAAAAATTAAAAAATCGAAATACGGACTTTTTGCAAAATTTGTGTATGAGAAACCATGTGTTTTACTTATACAAATGACATTTGGGTATTTTTGTCATTGAGCACTGGCAACACTGGAATTTATCAAAGAAAAAGTGATTTTCGCGACTTGGTTTTTTTCAGGGGCAATGATTTCGCCTGGGTGCGAGCGAGATAAAAAATTAAAACGTCATCAGGAGCGGTATATCCTGTAGTTAATAGTAAAATTATAAAAATATGTGAATTGTTTATATAAAACGAGTTGGCGGCCATTTTGTATTGTTGTTGGGTGTTTTTGAAAATTTTGATCATGTTTTTGAGGCAGTTGGCAACATTTTAGAAAGTTGACATGTATGAATCGATTGTGTAACTCAACCGGCAGTATCGAAGTATGTACACAGTGTTGCCACATTTAGGGTAGTTTTTGAGATTTCCCCAAAAATTTCCTTCTGTAAAATTTTGTATGAAAATTTTTTTTTCACTAATGGTTTCAAAAAGAAGACAAAAATTTATTCCGAAAAAAATATGGAGAGAGCTGATGATTGAGGGTTTCGGAGACGGGTGAAGGGCACGCTGAAAGTATTGAAGATAGGTGGGGGGTGCTCGAGCAAATGTCATTCGAAACGTCGTCCAATTGGGAGTGAACTGAAAAAAAATTCAAAATGGTGAAAAAAAGATGGCCGCCATACAAATTTCATCGGTATCCATCTCGGAGGGTATAAAAGATGGAAGAGTGGTTTCTTAGCAAAAGTTGATCAAAATCCGAAGGTCTACTTGATGAATGGAAAAAAATTCAAAATGGCGGAATTCATTTTTTCATAGAAAATGTATGGTGAATATTGAATTGCCTTTGATGCGGTTCTTCAGAGAATTCTCACAGAAAAATATGGGAAGACATGATGATTGAGGGTTAGTAAGATGGTTGGGGAGCCTGGGAAGGGTATTGTGGATAGAAAAGGGCTGCTGAAACAAAAACAAGATGGCGGCCGACAAGATTTTTGTAACATTTTTGTTTTCCTACCGATTTCGTTAAAACTCGCAATTCTAGAAGAAATTAGGAAACGATTAATAGAAAAAGTAGAAAAAATTTAAAAAACAAGATGGCGGCTTAGCTGTAGTCTTTCAAATTTTCGATTTTTCGACCCCGAACCGCGGCGCCACAGCACCGAAACGGGTTAGTTGAGGATAATATTTTTTTCCTGTTTCCGTCTACAATTATCCTGTATTTTGACAGATCGGGAGTGGTTTTTAGTTTTTAGTTTAGTTTGAGGTACGAAAAAACGCAATTTTAAAATTCAAATTACTCACAGTTGACAACATCGGAGCGTTTTTACTTCTATGAAGCTATTGTATGTACAGACTTGCAGTATAGATTGGTGAAAAAAATACCCCATTTTTGGGGAAATTTCAAGATCCACCCCAAAAATTAAAAAAAAACGAAATACGAACTTTTTGCAAAATCCGAGTATGAGCAACTACGTTTTTACTTGTACAAACGAAATTTGGATATTTTTATCGCCAGGGACAGGCAACACTGAAAAAGTGGTTTTCGCGATACGGTCTTTTTTCAGGGGTGATCATTTCGCCTGTGTGCAAGCGAGATGAAAATTTGAAACGTTATCAGGAGCGGTATCTCCTGTACTTAATGGAAAAATTATTCAACTTTCTAAAATAAATCTGTAAAATGAGTTGACGGCCATTTTGTATTTTATTTGTTTTGGAATTGATTTTGAACATGTTTTTGAGGCAGTTGGCAACATTTTGGAAAGTTGAAATGTATGAATCGACTGTGTAACTTAACCGGCAGTATCGATAAATGTAAACAGTGTTGCCACTTTCGGGGTAGTTTACAAGATTTTCCCCAAAAATTTTCTACTGTAAAATTTGGTATGAATTTTTTTTTTTCACAAATGGTTTCACAAAAAAGACAAAAATTTATTCCGAGTTCCTCAATTATCATAGAGCTGATGATTGAGGAACTCGGAGACGGGTGAAGGGCACGCTTAAGGCATTGAAGATAGGTGGGAGGTGCTCGAGCAAATGTCACTCGAAACGGCTTCCAATTGGCAGCGAGCTGGAAAAATATTCAAAATGGCGGAAAAAAGATGGCCGCCATACAAATTTCATCAGTGTCCATCTCAAAGGGTATAAGAGATGGAACAGTGGTTTCTTATCAAAAGATGATCAGGACCTTCGGATCCTGATCACAAGAAAAAAAAATCAAAATGGAGGAATTTATTTCGGATTGACTAGGAACCGACTGCGGACCGACTAGGGACCGACTGCGGACCGACTAGAGACCGCCTACGGAACGACTACGGACCGACTAGGGACCGACTACGGACCGACTACGGACCGACTACGGACCGACTACGGACCGACAACGGAACGACTACGGACCGACTAGGGACCGACTAGGGACTGAATACGGACCGACTAGGACCGACTACGGACCGACTACGGACTGACTACGGACCGACTACGGACCGACAACGGACCGACTACGGACCGACTAGGGACCGACTAGGGACTGAATACGGACCGACTAGAGACCGACTAGGGACCGACTACGGACCGACTACGGACCGACTAGAGACTAACTACGGACTAACTACGGACCAACTAGAGACCGACTAGGGACCGACTAGGGATCGACTAGAGACCGACTAGGGACCGACTACGGACCGACTAGGGACCGACTACGGACCGACTATAGACCGACTACGGACCGACTAGGGACCGACTACGGACCCACTACGGACCGACTAGGGACCGACTACGGACTGACTATGGACCGACTAGGGACCGACTAGGGACCGACTAGGGACCAAGTACGGACCGACTAGGGACCGAGTAGGGACCGACTACGGACCGACTACGGACTGACTAGAGACCGACTAGGGACCGACTATGGACTGACTAGGAACCGACTAGGAACCGACTAGGGACCGACTAGGGACCGACTAAGGACCGACTAGGGACCGACTACGGACCGACTAGGGACCGACTACGGACCGACTACGGACCGACTACGGACCGACTACGGACCAACAACGGACCGACTACGGACCGACTAGGGACCGACTAGGGACTGAATACGGACCGACTAGAGACCGACTAGGGACCGACTACGGACCGACTACGGACCGACTACGGACCGACTAGGGACCGACTACGGACCGACTACGGACCGACTAGAGACCGCCTACGGAACGACTACGGACCGACTAGGGACCGACTAGGGACCGACTAGGGACCGACTAGGAACCGACTAGGGACCGACTAGGGACCGACTAGGGACCGACTAGGAACCGACTAGGGACCGACTAGGGACCGACTAGGGACCAACTACGGACCGACTACGGACCGACTAGGGACCGACTACGGACCGACTACGGACCGACTAGAGACCGCCTACGGAACGACTACGGACCGACTAGGGACCGACTAGGGACCGACTAGGGACCAACTAGGGCCCGACTACGGACCGACTACGGACTGACTAGAGACCGACTAGGGACCGACTATGGACTGACTAGGGACCAACTACGGACCGACTACGGACCGACTAGGGACCGACTACGGACCGACTACGGACCGACTGCGGACCGACTACGGACCGACTACGGACCGACTACGGACCAACAACGGACCGACTACGGACCGACTAGGGACCGACTAGGGACTGAATACGGACCGACTAGGGACCGACTAGGGACCGACTACGGACCGACTACGGACCGACTAAAGACTAACTACGGACCAACTACGGACCAACTAGAGACCGACTAGGGACCGACTAGGGACCGACTAGGGACCGACTAGGGACCGACTAGGGACCTACTAGGAACCGACTAAGGACCGACTACGGACCGACTAGGGACCGACTAGGGACTGACTAGGGACCGACTAGGGACCGACCAGGGACCGACTAGGGACCGACTAGGAACCGACTAGGGACCGACTAGGAACCGACTAGGGACCGACTACGGACCGACTACGGACCGACTAGGGACCGACTACGGACCGACTAGGGACCGACTACGGACCAACAACGGACCGACTACGGACCGACTAGGGACTGACTAGGGACTGAATACGGACCGACTAGGGACCAACTAGGGACCGACTACGGACCGACTACGGACCGACTAGAGACTAACTACGGACCAACTACGGACCAACTAGAGACCGACTAGTGACCGACTAGGGACCGACTAGAGACCGACTAGGGACCGACTACGGACCGACTACGGACCGACTATAGACCGACTATGGACCGACTAGGGACCGACTACGGACCCACTACGGACCGACTAGGGACCGACTACGGACTGACTATGGACCGACTAGGGACCGACTATGGACCGACTAGGGACCGACTAAGGACCGACTAGGGACCTACTAGGGACCGACTAGGGACCGACTAAGGACCGACCAGGGACTTTTCGAGATTTCCCCAAAAATTTCGTCCTGTAAAATTTTATATGAATTTTTTTTTCACAAATGGTTTCACAGAGAAGACAAAAATTCATTCGGAGAAAAAATATGGCGAGAGCTGATGATTGAGGATTTTGGAGACAAGTGAAGGATACAGAAGGGTACTGTGCAGCCCCATGTTGTTGGTACTCAAACTTCTTATCTTCGTCTTTATGCTCACGTGGTCAGATTTTTAAAAGCTTATATCTCCGAAACTATAGGGTGCAGCTCCATGTTGTTGGTACTCAAACTTCTTATTTTCGCGATGTCTGTATGCTTACGTGGTCAGATTTTTAAAAGCTTATATCTCCGAAACTATAGGGTGCAGCTCCATGTTGTTGGTACTCAAACTTCTTATTTTCGCGATGTCTGTATGCTTACGTAGTCAGATTTTTAAAAGCTTATATCTCCGAAACTATAGGGTGCAGCCCCATGTTGTTGGTACTCAAATTTTCGCGATGTCTATATGCTCACATGGTCAGATTTTTAAAAGCTTATATCTCCAAAACTATAGCGTGCAGCCCCATGTTGTTGGCACGCAAAATTTTTATTTTCACGATGTCTGTGTGTTTACGTGGTCAGATTTTTAAAAGCTTATATCTACGGAACTATACGGTCGAGCCCCATGTTGTTGGTACTCAAACTTACTTTCGCAATGTCTAGATGTTCACGTGATCAGATTTTTAAAAGCATATATCTCCGAAACTATAGGGTGCAACCCCATGTTATTATTACTCAAACTTCTTATTTTTACGATGTCTATGTGCTGACGTAATCAAATTTTTAAATGCTTATATCTTCGAAATTATAGGGTGCAGCCCCATGTTGTTGGTGCTTAAACTTCTTATTTTTGCGATGGCTGTGTGATTACGTGTTGTTATATAATGTCGAACGTCCCCGCGAGCTGCTTTAGCAGCTCGCGCACCGAGCAACTAGTTATTATAATATATATAGCTCAATTACCACTGACTGACTGACTGACTGACTGACTCATTGACATAATTGTTCTCCTAGAAAGAGACAGAAAACGATACAATAATGTATGGGAGATATGTTCGGGTGCGGGAGTCGAGTAGGGAAAAATTATGACATTTCAGAAAAACAAGATGGCGGCCGACGTAATTTTTGTAACTTTTTTGTTTTTCAACCGATTTCGTTAAAATTCGCAGGTTATTAAGAAATTAGTAAATGATTATTAGAAAAACTATAAAAAATTGGAAAAACAAGATGGCGGCCGAGATTTAGATTTTTAAAATTTTTGATTTTTCGACCCCAAACCGCGGCACCACAGCTCCGTAACGGGGTAATTGAGGATAATATTTTTTTCTTGTTTCCGCTTACAACTATCCTGTATTTTGACAGAACGGGAGTGGTTTTTAAAAATTCAAGATGGCGGCTGTTGTGACGGCCATTTGGTTTGAGGTACGAAAAAACGCAATTTTAAAATTAAATTTTCTCACAGTTGGCAACATCGGAGCGTTTCGACTTCTATGAAGCGATTGTATGTATAGATTCGAGGTATAAATTGGTGGTAAAAAAAACACCCCACTTTTGGGGAAATTTCAAGATTTACCCCAAAAATAAAAAAATCGAAATACGGACTTTTTGCAAAATTTGAGTATGAGCAACCATTTGTTTTACTTGTACCAATGACATTTGAGTATTTTTGTCCTCATGGACTGGCAACACTGGAATTTATCAAAGAAATAGTGATTTTCGCGACATGGTCTTTTGTCAGGGGCAATCATTTCGCCTGGGTGCGAGCGAGATAAAAAATTAAAACGTCACCAGGAGCGGTATGTACTGTATTTATTGAAAAAATTATAAAACTATGTGAATTATTTATATAAAACGAGTTGGCGGCCATTTTGTATTGTTGTTGGGTGTTTTTGAAAATTTTGATCATGTTTTTGAGGCAGTTGGCAACATTTTAGAAAGTTGACTTGTATAAATCGATTGTGTAACTCAACTAGCAGTATCGAGGTATGTATACAGTGTTGCCACATTTAGGGTAGTTTTTGAGATTTCCCCAAAAATTTCCTCCTGTAAAATTTTGTATGAAAAAATTTTTTTTCACAAATGGTTTCACAACGAAGACAAAAATTTATTCCGAAAAAAATATGGAGAGAGCTGATGATTGAGGGTTTCGGAGACGGGTGAAGGGCACGCTGAAGGTATTAAAGATAGGTGGGAGGTGCTCGAGCAAATGTCATTCGAAACGGCGTCCAATTGGGAGTGAACTGAAAAAAAATTCAAAATGGCGAAAAAAAGATGGCCGCCATACAAATTTCATCGGTATCCATCTCGGAGGGTATAAAAGATGGAAGAGTGGTTTCTTAGTAAAAGATGATCAAAATCCGAAGGTCTACTTGATGAATAGAAAAAAAATTCAAAATGGCGGAATTCATTTTTTCATAGAAAATGTATGGTGAATATTGAATTGCCTTTGATGCGGTTCTTCAGCGAATTCTCACAGAAAAATATGGGAACACATGATGATTGAGGGTTAGTAAGATGGTTGGGGAGCCCGGGAAAGGTATTGTAGATAGAAAAGGGCTGCTCAAATAAAAACAAGATGGCGGCCGACGTGATTTTTGTAACTTTATTGTTTTCCTACCGATTTCGTTAAAACTCGCAATTCTAGAAGAAATTAAAAAACGATTAATAGAAAAAGTAGAAAAAATTTAAAAAACAAGATGGCGGCTTAGCTGTTGTCTTTCAAATTTTCGATTTTTCGACCCCGAACCGCGGCGCCACAGCACCGAAACGGGTTAGTTGAGGATAATATTTTTTTCCTGATTCCGTCTACGATTATCCTGTATTTTGACAGATTGGGAGTGGTTTTTAAATATTCAAGATGGCGGCTGTCGTGGCGGCCATTAAGTTTGAGTTACGAAAAAACGCAATTTTAAAATTCAAATTACTCACAGTTGACAACATCGGAGCGTTTCTACTTTCATGAAGCTATTGTATGTACAGATTTGAAGTATATATTGGTGAATAAAATACCCCATTTTTGGGGAAATTTCAAGATCTACCCCAAAAATTAAAAAATCGAAATACGAACTTTTTGCAAAATCCGAGTATGAGCAACTACATTTTTTACCTGTACAAACGAAATTTGGATATTTTTATCGCCAGGGACAGGCAACACTGAAATTTATCAAAGAAAAAGTTGTTTTCGCGATACGGTCTTTTTTCAGGGGTGATCATTTCGCCTGTGTGCGAGCGAGATGAAAACTTGAAACGTCATCAGGAGCGGTATCTCCTGTACTTAATGGAAAAATTATTCAACTTTCTAAAATAAATCAGTAAAATGAGTTGACGGCCATTTTGTATTTTATTTTTTTTGGAATTGAATTTGAACATGTTTTTGAGGCAGTTGGCAACATTTCGGAAAGTTGAAATGTATGAATTGACTGTGTAACTTAACCGACAGTATCGATAAATGTAAACAGTGTTGCCACCTTCGGGGTAGTTTACGAGATTTTCCCCAAAAATTTTCTCCTGTAAAATTTTGTATGAAATTTTTTTTTTCACAAATGGTTTCACAAAAAAGACAAAAATGTATTCAGAAAAAAATATGGATAGAGCTGATGATTGAGGAACTCGGAGACGGGTGAAGGGCACGCTTAAGGTATTGAAGATAGGTGGGAGGTGCTCGAGCAAATGTCACTCGAAACGGCTTCCAATTGGCAGTGAGCTGGAAAAATATTAAAAATGGCGGAAAAAAGATGGCCGCCATACAAATTTCATCAGTGTCCATCTCAAAGGGTATAAAAGTTGGAAGAGTGGTTTCTTATCAAAAGATGATCAGGACCTTCGGATCCTGATCACTAGAAAAAAAAATTCAAAATGGAGGAATTTATTTCGGACTGACTAGGGACCGACTAGGGACCGACTAGGGACCGACTAGGGACCGACTAGGAACCGACTAGGAACCGACTAGGGACCGACTAGGGACCGACTAGGGAGCGACTAGGGACCGACTAGAGACCGACTACGGACCGACTACGGCCGACTAGGGTAGACCGACTAGAGACCGACTACGGACCGACTAGAGACCGACTACGGACCGACTAGGGACCGACTACTGACCGACTACGGACCGACAAGGGACCGACTAGGGACCGACTACGGACCGACTACGGACCGATTAGGGACCGACTAGGGACCGACTACGGATCGACTAGGGACCGACTAGGGATTGACTACGAACCGACTAGAGACCGACTAGGGACCGACTACGGACCGACTAGGGTAGACCGACTAGGGACCGACTACGGACCGACTAGGGACCGACTACGGACCGACTAGGGACCGACTACGGACCGACTAGGGACCGACTACGGACCGACTACGGACCGACTACGGTCCGACTACGGACCGACTACGGACTGACTACGGACCGACTACGGGCCGACTACGGACCGACTACAGACCGACTGGGACCGACTACGGACCGACTAGGGACCGACTAGGGACCGACTAGGAACCGACTAGGGACCGACTAGGGATCGACTAGGGACCGACTAGGGACCGACTAGGGACCAACTACGGACCGACTAGGGACCGACTAGGGACCGACTAGGGACCGACTACGGACCGACTAGAGACCGACTACGGACCGACTACGGCCCACTAGGGTAGACCGACTAGGGACCGACTACGGACCGACTAGAGACCGACTACGGACCGACTAGGGACCGACTAGGGACCGACTACGGACCGACTACGGACCGACTACGGACCGACTACGGTCCGACTACGGACCGACTACGGACTGACTACGGACCGACTACGGGCCGACTACGGACCGACTACAGACCGACTGGGACCGACTACGGACCGACTAGGGACCGACTAGGGACCGACTAGGAACCGACTAGGGACCGACTAGGGACCGACTAGGGACCGACTAGGGACCGACTAGGGACCGACTACGGACCGACTAGGGACCGACTAGGGACCGACTACGGACCGACTAGAGACCGACTACGGACCGACTACGGCCCACTAGGGTAGACCGACTAGGGACCGACTACGGACCGACTAGGGACCGACTAGGGACCGACTACGGACCGACTAGAGACCGACTAGGGACCGACTATGGACCGACTAGGGACCGACTAAGGACCGACTGGGGACCGACTAGGGACCGACTAGGGACCGACTAGGGACCGACTACGGACCGACTAGGGACCGACTAGGGACTGACTACGGACCGACTAGGGACTGACTACGGACTGACTACGGACTGACTACGGACCGACTACAGACCGACTACGGACCGACTATGGACCGACTACGGACCGACGAGAGACCTACTATGGACCGACTAGGGACCGACTAAGGACCGACTACGGACCGACTACGTACCGACTACGGACCGACTACGGACCGACTACGGACCGACTACGGACCGACTACGGACCGACTACGGACCGACTACGGACCGACTACGGACCGACTAGGGACCGACTACGCACCGACAAGAGACCGACTATGGACCGACTAGGGACCGACTACGGACTGACTAGGGACTGACTAGGGACCGACTAGGGACCGACTACGGACCGACTAGGGACCGACTACGGACCGACTATGGACCGACTAGGGACCGACTACGGACCGACTAGGGACCGACTACGGACCGACTACGGACCGACTAGGGACCGACTACGGACCGACAAGAGACCGGCTATGGACCGACTAGGGACCGACTACGGACTGACTAGGGACTGACTAGGGACCGACTAGGGACCGACTACGGACCGACTAGGGACCGACTACGGACCGACTATGGACCGACTAGGGACCGACTACGGACCGACTAGGGACCGACTAGGGACCAACTTCGGACCGACTAGGGACCGACTACGGACCGCCTATGGACCGACTACGGACCGACTAGGGACCGACTAGGGACCGACTAGCGACCGACTAGGGACCGACTAAGGACCGACCGGGGACTTTTCGAGATTTCCCCAAAAAATTTCCTCCTGTAAAATTTTATATGAATTTTTTTTTTTTTTTCACAAATGGTTTCACAGAGAAGACAAAAATTCATTCGGTGAAAAAATATGGCGAGAGCTGATGATTGAGGATTTTGGAGACAAGTGAAGGATACAGAAGGGTAGAGTGCAGCCCCATGTTGTTGGTACTCCTTCTTATCTTCGTCTTTATGCTCACGTGGTCAGATTTTTAAAAGCTTATATCCGAAACTATATGGTGAAGCCCCATGTAGTTGGTACTCAAACTTCTTATTTTCGCAATGTCTGTGTGCTTACGTGGTCAGATTTTTAAAAGCTTATATCTCCGAAACTATAGGGTGCAGCTCCATGTTGTTGGTACTCAAACTTCTTAATTTCGCGATGTCTGTATGCTTACATGGTCAGATTTTTAAAAGCTTATATCTCCAAAACTATAGGGTGCAGTCCCATGTTGTTGGTACGCAAAATTCTTATTTTCACGATGTCTGTGTGTTTACGTGGTCAGATTTTAAAAGCTTATATCTACGGAACTATAGGGTCGAGCCCCATGTTGTTGGTACTCAAACTTACTTTCGCGATGTCTAGATGTTCACGTGATCAGATTTTTAAAAGCTTATATGTCCGAAACTATAGGGTGCAACCTCATGTTATTATTACTCAAACTTCTTATTTTTGCGATGTCTATTTACTCACGTGATCAATTTTTAAATGCTTATATCTTTGAAATTATAGGGTGCAGCCCCATGTTATGTAATGTAGAACGTCCCCGCGAGCTGCTTTAGCAGCTCGCGCACCGAGCAACTAGTTATAATATATATAGCTCGATTACCACTCACTCACTCACTGACTGACTCATTGACACAATTGTTCTCCTAGAAAGAGACAGAAAACGATATAATGATGTATAGGAGATGTGTTTGAATGCGGGAGAGGAGTAGGGAAAAATTATGACATTTCTGAAAAACAAGATGGCGGCCGGCGTGATTTTTGTAACTTTTTTGTTTTCCAACCGATTTCGTTAAAACTCGCAGGTTTTTAAGAAATTAGTAAATGATTATTAGAAAAAGTGGAAAAAATTGGAAAAACAAGATGGCGGCCGAGATTTAGATTTTTAAAATTTTTGATTTTTCGACCCCAAACCGCGGCACCACAGCTCCGAAACGGGGTAATTAAGGATAATATTTTTTTTTTGTTTCCGCTTACAACTATCCTGTATTTTGACAGAACGGGAGTGGTTTTTAAAAATTCAAGATGGCGGCTGTTGTGACGGCCATTCGGTTTGAGGTACGAAAAAACGCAATTTTAAAATTAAATTTTCTCACAGTTGGCAACATCGGAACATTTCGACTTCTATGAAGCGATTGTATGTATAGATTCTAGGTATAAATTGGTGTTAAAAAAAATACCCCACTTTTGGGGAAATTTCAAGATTTACCCCAAAAATTAAAAAATCGAAATACGGACTTTTTGTAAAATCCGAGTATGAGCAACCACGTTTTTTACTTGTACCAATGACATTTGAGTATTTTTGTCCTCGGGAACTGGCAACACTGGAATTTATCAAAGAAAAAGTGATTTTCGCGACATGGTCTTTTTTCAGGGGCAATCATTTCGCCTGGGTATGAGTGAGATGGAACATCTAAACGTCATCAGGAGCGGTATATCTTGTAGTTAATGGTAAAATTATAAAACTTTCTATAATGTATCTGTCAAACGAGTTGGCGGCCATTTTGTATTGTTGTTGGGTGTTTTTGAAAATTTTAATCATGTTTTTGAGGCAGTTGGCAACATTTTAGAAAGTTGACATGTATGAATCGATAATGTAACTCAACCGGCAGTATCGAAGTATGTACACAGTGTTGCCACATTTAGGGTAGTTTTTGAGATTTCCCCAAAAATTTCCTCCTGAAAAATTTTGTATGAAAAATATTTTTTTCACTTATGGTTTCACAAAGAGGACAAAAATTTATTTCGAAAAAAATATGGAGAGAGCTGATGATTGAGGGTTTCGGAGACGGGTGAAGGGCACGCTGAAAGTATTGAAGATAGTTGGGGGGTGCTCGAGCAAATGTCATTCGAAACGTTGTCCAATTGGGAGTGAACTGAAAAAAAATTCAAAATGGCGAAAAAAAGATGGCCGCCATACAAATTTCATCAGTATCCATCTCGGAGGGTAGAAAAGATGGAAGAGTGGTTTCTTAGCAAAAGATGATCAAAATCCGAAGGTCTACTTGATGAATGGAAAAAAAATTCAAAATGGCGGAATTCATTTTTTCATAGAAAATGTATGGTGAATATTAACTGTGCAAGGCTATGCAAGGCTAGGCAAGGATGCGGTTCTTTGAAGAACTCTCAAGTAAAATATGGGAAGACATGTTAAGTTTGAGTGCGGAAGAGGAGTAGGGAAAAATTATGACATTTCAGAAAAACAAGATGGCGGCCCAAGTGATTTTTGTAACTTTTTTGTTTTCCAACCGACTTCGTTACAACTCGCAACTATTAGACTAACTAAAGAAATTATTAGACGATTCATAGAAAAATAGGAAAAAATTGAAAAAACAAGATGGCGGCCGAAATGTAGTGTTTTAAAATTTTCGATTTTTCAACTCCAAACCGCGCTGCCACAGCGCCGAAACGGGGTAGTTGAGGATAATATTTTTTTCTTGTTTCCGCTTACAATTATCCTGTATTTTGACAAAACAGGAGTGTTTTAAAATTAAATTCAAGATGGCGGCTGTCGTGGTTGCCATTCGGTTTGAGGTACGAAAAAACGCAATTTTAAAATTCAAATTTCTCACAGTTGGAAACATCGGAGCGTATCGACTTCTATGAAGCGATTGTATGTATAGATTCGAAGTATATGTAGATTGGTTCAAAAAAATATCCCATTTTTGGGGAAATTTCAAGATTTACCCCAAAAATTAAAAATCCAAATACGGACTTTTTGCAAAATCCGAGTATGAGCGACCACGTGTTTTACTTGTACAAACGACTTTTGTGTATTTTGTCGCCAGGTACTGGCAACACTGGAATTTATCAAAGAAAAGTGATTTTCGCAACATGTTTTTTTTTCAGGGGCAATCATTTCGTCTAGGTGCAAGCGATATAAAAATTTTAAATTTGATCAAAAGCGGTAGGTATATCCCGTACTCAATGGAAATATTATAAAACTATGTGAAATGTTTCTGTAAAACGAGTTGGCGGCCATTTTATATTGTTGTTCGGTGTTTTTGAAAATTTAGATCATAATTCTGAGGCAGTTGGCAACATTTTGAAAAGTATGAATCGATTGTGTAACTTGGCCGGCAATGTCGAGTAATGTAAAGAGTGTTGCCACATTTGGGGTAGTTTTCGAGATTTTCCCTACAAATTTCCTCCTGTAAAATTTTGTAAGATTTTTTTTTTTTCAAAAATGGTTTCACATAGAAGATAAAATTTATTCGGAGAAAAAATATGGAGAGAGCTTAGATTGAGGATTTCGGAGACGGGTGAACATCTCCAAAACTATAGGGTATAGCCCCATGTTGTTGGTACTCAAACTTCTTATTTTCGCGATGTCTATATGCTCACGTGGTCAGATTTTTAAAAGCTCATATCTCCGAAACTATTGGGTGCAGCCCCATGTTGTTAGTACTCAAACTTCTTATTTCCCCGATGTCTATAAGCTCACGTGGTCAGATTTTTAAAAGCTTATATCTCCAAAATTATAGGGTGCAGCCTCATGTTATTGGTACTCAAATTTCTTATTTTCACGATATCTATGTGCTCACGTAGTCAGATTTACAAAACCTTACATATCCGAAACTATAGGGTGCAGCCCCATGTTGTTGGTACTCAAACTTCTTATTTTAACGATATCTATGTGCTCACGTGGTCAGATTTATAAAACCTTACATATCCGAAACTATAGGGTGCGAGCAACTAGTTATTATAATATATATAGCTCGATTACCACTCACTCACTGACTGACTCATTGACACAATTGTTCTCCTAGAAAGAGACAGAAAACGATATAATGATGTATGGGAGATGTGTTTGAATGCGGGAGAGGAGTAGGGAAAAATTATGACATTTCTGAAAAACAAGATGGCGGCCGGCGTGATTTTTGTAACTTTTTTGTTTTCCAACCGATTTCGTTAAAACTCGCAGGTTTTTAAGAAATTAGTAAATGATTATTAGAAAAATTGGAAAAAATTGGAAAAAAAAGATGGCGGCCGAGATTTAGATTTTTAAAATTTTTGATTTTTCGACCCCAAACCGCGGCACCACAGCTCCGTAACGGGGTAATTGAGGATAATATTTTTTTCTTGTTTCCGCTTACAACTATCCTGTATTTTGACAGAACGGGAGTGGTTTTTAAAAATTCAAGATGGCGGCTGTCGTGGATGCCATTCGGTTTGAGGTACGAAAAAACGCAATTTTAAAATTCAAATTTCTCACAATTGGCAACATCGGAGCGTTTTGACTTCTATGAAGCGATTGTTTGCATAGACTAGAGGTATAAATTGGTGATAAAAAAATACCCCACTTTTGGGGAAATTTCAAGATTTACCCCAAAAATAAAAAAATCTAAATACGGACTTTTTGCAAAATCCGAGTATGAGCGACCACGTGTTTTACTTGTACAAATGACATTTGGTTATTTTTGTCGTCGGGCACTAGCAACACTGGAATTTATCATAGAAAAAGAGATTTTCTTGACATGGTCTTTCTCAGGGGCAATCATTTCGCCTGGATTCGAGCGAGATGTAAAATTGAAACGTCATAAGTAACGGTATATCCTAATTATAAAACTTTTTACTATGTGTCTGAGAAACGAGTTGACAGGCATTTTGTATTTTTTGTGTTTTTGAATTGATTTTGATCATGTTTTCGAGGCAGTTGGCAACATTTTGGAAAGTTGACATGTATGAATCGACTGTGTAACTTGACCGGCAATGTCAAGTAATGTAAACAGTGTTGCCACATTTGGGGTAGTTTTCGAGATTTTCCCTACTTTCCTCCTGTAAAATTTTGTAAGAATTTTTTTTTCACAAATGGTTTCACATAGAAGATAAAATTTATTCGGAGAAAAAATATATAGAGAGCTGATGTTGAGGATTTCGGAGACGGGTGAATATCTCCGAAACTAAAGGGTGCAGCCCCATGTTGTTGGTACTCAAACTTCTTATTTTCGCGATGTCTGTTTGCTTACGTGGTCAGATTTTTCAAAGCTGATATCTCCGAAACTATAGGCTGCAGCCCCATGTTGTTGGTACTTAAACTTCTTATTTCCGCGATGTCTATATGCTCACGTGGTCAGATTTTTAAAAGCTTATATCTCCAAAACTATAGGGTGCAGCCCCATGTTGTTGGTACTCAAACTTCTTATTTTTGCGATATCTGTTTGCTTACGTGGTCAGATTTTTCAAAAATGATATCTCCGAAACTATAGGCTGCAGTCCCATGTTGTTGGTACTTAAATTTCTTATTTTCGCGATGTCTATATGCTCACGTGGTCAGATTTTTAAAAGCTTATATCTCCAAAACTATAAGGTGCAGCCCCATGTTGTTGGTACCCAAACTTCTTATTTTCGCGATGTCTATATGCTTACGTGGTCAGATTTTTGAAAGCTTATCCAGCAATGCACGAGACAGCATTTCAATCATGTACATAAATTGTAGTATTGTTATTTTAAAAAAAGAGCAACCGCCGAGTTTCTTACTGGTTCTTCTCGGTTGGAACGGCATTCCGAACCAGTGGTAGATTCAATTGACGATTTAAAAGTACTTGTAAAAGTTTATTTGAATAAAAAACATTTCTATTCTATTCTATTCTATTATTATATCTCCAAAACTATAGGGTACAGCCCCATGTTGTTGGTACTCAAACTTCTTATTTTCGCGATGTCTGTTTGCTTATGCGGTCAGATTTTTCAAAGCTGATATCTCCGAAACTATAGGGTGCAGCCTCATGTTGTTGGTACTCAAACTTCTTATTTTCGCGATGTCTGTTTGCTTACGTGGTCAGATTTTTGAAAGCTTATATCTCCGAAACTAAAGGGTACAGCCCCATATTGTTGGTGCTCAAACTTCTTATTTTCGCGATGTCTATATGCTCACGTGGTCAGATTTTTAAAAGCTTATATTTCCGAAACTATACGGTATAAATTTTTTTTCACTAATAATTTCGTATAGAAGACAAAAATTAATTCGGAACTAAAATATGGAGAGAGCTGATGATTGAGGATTTCAGAGACGAGCGAATGGCACGCTTAAGGTATTGAAGATAGGTGGGGGGTGCTCGAGCAAATGTCACTCGAAACGTCATCCAATTGGCAGTGAGCTGAAAAAAAAATCAAAATGGCGAAAAAAAAGATGGCCGCCATACAAATTTTTGGGTTCTTTTCAAGAGGCTCTCCAGAACAATTTTGTATGGAACTTTTTCCCTTCACTATTTATGTGCGTAGAACTTATGGGTCTTCCTTCAGGAAAATTATGAAACGTCATGAATGTGGAAAATTTACCAGAGTACCTCATGGGTCCTCTAAAACTACCAGTCATACAGGCATGGTCCCAAACAACTGTTGTTAAAGACCTTGGGCCATTGGGTGAACCGGTAAAAAAAAGATGGCCGCTGAACAAAAAAAATTCTCTCCATACAAATTTTTTGGGTTCTTTTTAAGAGACTCTCTTAGACATTTCTGTATGAAACTTTTCCCCCCAATACACGTATAAGTAAATAGAACTTAAAGATTTTTTTTCACAAAAAATACAAAACGTAGTGAATGTGGAAAAATTACCAGAGTACCCTAATGGCCCTCAAAAACTATCAATCATAGAGGCATGGTCCTGAAACTAAAAATGTTCAAGACCTTAGGCCCTTTGGTGAGCCAATAAAAAAAGATAGCTACGGAACAAAAAAAAATCGTGTCCATACAAAATTTCTTTTTAATTTTCAAGTGGCTCTCCAGAACATTTTTGTATAGATCTTTTTTTTCCACTAAACGCATGCATAGAACTCATTAGTGTCCTTTCAGAAAAGATTCGAAACGTGATACCAATATTTCTTTCTATCTTTCAAGAGACTCTCCAGAATATTCTGGTGTTTGGTATACCTCCCATTTCTTTATTTTACGAATATCGAAGAGACTACAAGGCCCGCGAGCTGCTTGCAGCTCGCGCACCGAGCGCAACACTAGTTATACTATATATAGCTCGATTACCACTCACTCACTGACTCACTGATTGACATAATTGTTCTCCTAGAAAGAGACAGAAAACGATACAATGATGTATGGGAGATGTGTTTGAGTGCAGAGTATGAGTAGGGAAAACTTATGACATTTCAGAAAAACAAGATGGCGGCTGACGTGATTTATGTAACTTTTTTGTTTTTTAACCGATTTCGTTAAAACTCGCAGGTATTGAAGAAATTAGTAAACGATTAATAGAAAAAGTAGAAAAAATTGTAAAAACAAGATGGCGGCCGAGATTTAGATTTTTAAAATTTTTGATTTTTCGACCCCAAACCGCGGCACCACAGCTCCGAAACGGGATAATTGACGATAATATTTTTTTCCTGTTTCCGCCCACAATTACCCTTAATTTTGACATAACAAGAGTGGTTTTTAAAAATTCAAGATGGCGGCTGTCGTGGCGGCCATTCGGTTTGAGGTACGAAAAAACGCAATTTTAAAATTCAATTTTCTCACAGTTGGCAACATCGAAGCGTTTTGACTTCTATGAAGCGATTGTTTTCCTAGACTTAAGGTATAAATTGGTGATAGAAAAATACCCCACTTTTGGGGAAATTTCAAGATTTACCCCAAAAATAAAAAAATCGAAATACGGACTTTTTGAAAAATCCGAGTATGAACGACCACGTGTTTTACTTGTACAAATGACATTTGGGTATTTTTGTCTTCAGAGACTGGCAACACTGGAATTTATCAAAGAAAAAGTGATTTTCGCGACATGGTCTTATTTCAGGGGCAATTATTTCGCTTGGGTGTGAGCGAGATGAAAAATTGACACATCATAACGAGCTGTATATCCTGTAGTTAATGGTAACATTATAAAACTTTCTAAAATGTATCTGTCAAATGAGTTGGCGGCCATTTTGTATTGTTGTTGGGTGTTTTTGAAAATTTTGATCATGTTTTTGAGGAAGTTGGCAACATTTTAGAAAGTTGACATGTATGAATCGATTGTGCAACTCAACCGGCAGTATCGAGGTATGTACACAGTGTTGCCACATTTTGGGTAGTTTTTGAGATATCCCCAAAAATTTCCTCCTGTAAAATTTTGTATGAAAAATATTTTTTTCACTTATGGTTTCACAAAGAGGACAAAAATTTATTTCGAAAAAAATATGGAGAGAGCTGATGATTGAGGGTTTCGGAGACGGGTGAAGGGCACGCTGAAAGTATTGAAGATAGTTGGGGGGTGCTCGAGCAAATGTCATTCGAAACGTCGTCCAATTGGGAGTGAACTGAAAAAAAAATCAAAATGGCGGAAAAAAGATGGCCGCCATACAAATTTCATCGGTATCCATCTCGGAGGGTATAAAAGATGGAAGAGTGGTTTCTTAGCAAAAGATGATCAAAATCCGAAGGTCTACTTGATAAATGAAAAAAAAATTCAAAATGGCGGAATTCATTTTTTCATAGAAAATGTATGGTGAATATTGAATTGCTTTGATGCGGTTCTTCAGAGAATTCTCACAGAAAAATATGGGAAGACATGATGATTGAGGGTTAGTAAGATGGTTGGGGAACTCGGGAAGGGTATTGTAGATAGAAAAGGGCTGCTCAAACAAAAACAAGATGGCGGCCGACGTGATTTTTGTAACATTTTTGTTTTCCTACCGATTTCGTTACAACTCGCAATTCTAGAAGAAATTAGGAAACGATTAATAGAAAAAGTAGAAAAAATTGAAAAAACAAGATGGCGGCTTAGCGGTAGTCTTTCAAATTTTCGATTTTTCGACCCCAAACCGCGGCGCCACAGCACAGAAACGGGTTAGTTGAGGATAATATTTTTTTCCTGTTTCCGTCTACAATTATCCTGTATTTTGACAGATCGGGAGTGGTTTTTAAATATTCAAGATGGCGGCTGTCGTGGCGGCCATTCAGTTTGAGGTACGAAAAAACGCAATTTTGAAATTCAAATTACTCACAGTTGACAACATCGGAGCGTTTCTACTTCTATGAAGCTATTGTATGTACAGACTTGCAGTATAGATTGGTGAAAAAAATACCCCATTTTTGGGGAAATTTCAAGATCCACCCCAAAAATTAAAAAAAAACGAAATACGATCTTTTTGCAAAATCCGAGTATGAGCAACTACGTTTTTACTTGTACAAACGAAATTTGGATATTTTTATCGCCAGGGACAGGCAACACTGAAAAAGTGGTTTTCGCGATACGGTCTTTTTTCAGGGGTAATCATTTCGCCTGTGTGCGAGCGAGATGAAAATTTGAAACGTTATCAGGAGCGGTATCTCCTGTACTTAATGGAAAAATTATTCAACTTTCTAAAATAAATCTGTAAAATGAGTTGACGGCCATTTTGTATTTTATTTGTTTTGGAATTGATTTTGAACATGTTTTTGAGGCAGTTGGCAACATTTTGGAAAGTTGGAATGTATGAATCGACTGCGTTACTTAACCGGCAGTATCGATAAATGTAAACAGTGTAGCCACCTTCGGGGTAGTTTACGAGATTTTCCCCAAAAATTTTCTCCTGTAAAATTTTGTATGAATTTTTTTTTTCACAAATGGTTTCACAAAAAAGACAAAAATTTATTCAGAAAAAAAAATATGGATAGAGCTGATGATTGAGGAACTCGGAGTCGGGTGAAGGGCACGCTTAAGGTATTGAAGAGAGGTGGGAGGTTCTCGAGCAAATGTCACTCGAAACGGCTTCCAATTTTGCAGTGAGCTGGAAAAATATTCAAAATGGCGGAAAAAAGATGGCCGCGATACAAATTTCATCAGTGTCCATCTCAAAGGGTATAAAAGATGGAAGAGTGGTTTCTTATCAAAAGATGATCAGGACCTTCAGATCCTGATCACTAGAAAAAAAATAATTAAAAATGGAGGAACTAGGGACCAACTACGGACCGACTTGGGACCGACTATGGACCGACTACGGACCGACTACGGACCGACTAGAGACCGACTAGGGACCGACTACGGACCGACTACGGACCGGCTAGAGACCGACTAGGGACCGACTACGGACCGATTACGGACCGACTAGAGACCGACTAGGGACCGACTACGGACCGACTACGGACCGACTACGGACCGACTAGAGACCGACTAGGGACCGACTACGGACCGACTAGAGACCGACTAGGGACCGACTAGAGACCGACTAGGGACCGACTACGGACCGACTACGGACCGACTACGGACCGACTAGAGACCGACTACGGACCGACTACGGACCGACTAGAGACCGACTAGGGACCGACTACGGACCGACTAGGGACAGACTAGGGACCGACTAGAGACCGACTAGGGACCGACTACGGACCGAGTTAGGTAGACCGACTAGGGACCGACTACGGACCGAGTTAGGTAGACCGACTAGGGACCGACTACGGACCGACTACGGACCGACTAGGGACCGACTACGATCCGACTAGGGACCGACTAGGGACCGACTACGGACCGACTAGGGACAGACTAGGGACCGACTAGAGACCGACTAGGGACCGACTACGGACCGAGTTAGGTAGACCGACTAGGGACCGACTACGGACCGACTACGGACCGACTAGGGACCGACTACGATCCGACTAGGGACCGACTAGGGACCGACTACGGACCGACTACGGACCGACTAGAGACCGACTAGGGACCGACTACTGACCAACTAGAGACCGACTAGGGACCGACTAGGGACCGACTACGGACTGACTAGAGACCGACTAGGGACCGACTACGGATCGACTAGGGACCGACTAGGGACCAACTACGGAGCGACTAGGGACCGACTAGGGACCGACTACGGACTGACTAGAGACCGACTAAGTACCGACTGCGGACCGACTAGGGACCGACTAGGGACTGACAATGGACCGACTAGGGACTGACAAAGGACCGACTACGGACCGACTACGGACCGACTACGGACCGACTAGAGACCGACTAGGGACTGACAATGGACCAACTAGGGACCGACAAATGACCGACTAGGGACCAACTAGGGACCGACTACGGACCGACTAGGGACCGACTAGGGACCGACTACGGACCGACTACGGACCGACTAGGGACCGACTACGGACCGACTATGGACCGACTAGGGACCGACTAGGGACCAACTAGCAACCGACTAGGGACCAACTAAGGACCGACCGGGGACTTTTTGAGATTTCCCCAAAAATTTCCTCCTGTAAAATTTTGTATGAAAGTTTTTTTTTTCACTAATAGTTTCACAAAGACAAAAATTTATTCAGAAAGAAATATGGAGAGAGCTGATGATTGAGGGTTTCGGAGACGGGTGAAGGGCACGCTTAAGGTATTGAAGATAGGTGAGGGGTGCTCGAGCAAATGTCATTCGAAACGTCGTCCAATTGGAAGTGAACTGAAAAAAAATTCAAAATGGCGAAAAAAAGATGGCCGCCATACAAATTTCAACGGTATCCATCTCGGAGGGTATAAAAGATGGAAGAGTGGTTTCTTAGCAAAAGATGATCAAAATCCGAAAGTCTACTTGATGAATGGAAAAAAAATTCAAAATGGCAGAGTTTATTTTTCCATAGAAAATGTATCGCGAATATTGACTATGCAATGCGGTTGATGCGGTTCTTTGGAGAACTCTCAAGTAAAATATGGGCAGACATGATGATTGAGGGTTTGGAAGATGAATATCAAATGTCGAAAGCCCCCCCGCGAGCTGCTTTAGCAGCTCGCGCACCGAGCAACTCAACTAGTTAATTTATATATAGCTGCTCAGTGCTCGTGCTGATTCACTGACTGATTCATCACCTCTCCTGTAAAATTTTGTATGTTTTTTTTTTCACTAATAGTTTCGTATAGAAGACAAAAATTCATTCGGAACAAAAATATGGAGAGAGCTGATGATTGAGGATTTCGGAGACGGTTGAAGAGTACGCCTAAGCTATTGAAGATAGGTGGAGGGTGCTCGAGCAAATGTTATTCGAAACGTCATCCAATTGGCAGTGAGCTGAAAAAAAATTCAAAATGGTGAAAAAATGATGGCCGCCATACAAATTTCTTCGGTCTCCATCTCGGAGGGTATAAAAAATGGAAGAGTGGTTTCATAGCAAAAGATGATCAGAATCAGAAGGTCTTCTCGATGAATTGAAAAAAAAAATCAAAATGGCGGAATTTATTTTTCCATAGAAAATGTATGGCGAATATTGAAGAGACTACAAGTTGTAAACTATGCAAGGCTTTGACGCGGTTCTTTGGAGAACTCTCAAAGAAAAATATGGGAAGACATAATGATTGAGGGTTTGGAAGATGTTTGATGAGCCCGGGCAGGGCGTTGTAGATAGATGTGGGCTGCTCAAACAAAAAATACTCAGAACCTCATCCAATTAGCACTGGTTGAAAAAAAAACTCGAAAATGGCGGATTCCAGATGGCGGCCATACAAATTTCATCGGTGTCTATCGCACTAAGTATTAAAGATAGAAAAGTGTTGTTTGGAAAATGATGATCAAGACCTAAAAGGTCTACCTAATTGATAAACGGAAAAAAATCAAGATGGCGGAATTCATTTTTTCCTACACAAAATATTTTTTTCATTTGGACATTTTCACATTATAACATTTTGACATTTTAACATTTGACATTTGACATTTTGAAGTTTGACATTTTAACGTTTTGACATTTTGACATTTGACTTTGATATTGACTAAAAGAAGTTCCACTCCAATAAAAAATCTCTCCCTGAGGATGAGTTGATGAGAGGATGAATTGGATTAGGTTCTGAATATTTTTTGTTTGAGCAGCCCCCATCTATCTACAATACCCTGCCTGGGCTCCTCAATTATCTTCCAAACCCTTAGTCATCATATTGTATCCCCATATTTTTTTTGAGAGTTCTCCAAAGAATCGCATCAAAGTTTCTTCAATATTCGGCATACATTTTCTATGGAAAATCAAATTCCGCCATTTTGAATTTTTTTTCTATTCATCGAGTAGACCTTCCGATCCTGATCATCTTTTGCGAAGAAACCACTCTTCCATCTTTTATACCCTCCGAGATGGACACCGACGAAATTTGTATGGCGGCCATCTTTTTTTCGCCATTTTGAATTTTTTTTAGCTCACTGCCAATTGGACGACGTTTTGAGTTACATTTGCTTGAGCACCCCCTACCAATCTTCAATACTTTAGGCGTGCTCCTCACCCGTCTCCGAAATCCTCAATCATCAGCTCTTTCCATATTTTTCTTCTGAATGAATTTTTGTCTTCCATACGAAACCATTTGTGAAAAAAAAAATTATACAAAATTTAACAGGAGAGGTGATCAATGAGTGAGTGAGTGAGTGAGTGAGTGAGTGAGTGAGTCAGTCATCTAATCAGCACGAGCAGCTATATATATATATTAAAATATATATTTCTATCCATACCACATAATTAGGGGCTCATAGAACCTAATTCGGAGGTAATACCTCGGAATTGGGTTTTGTAACAAAAAAGACGTTTCCTAATTCTGAGTGTTAAAAAAGAAAAGATTTTTCCATAATAAACAAATAATTTAAAGCTTAATTAGATTACCTTCGTAAATATGTACAATACTCTCTCAAAATTGCATCGAAATATGCATAAATTTAATTTTCTTTTTAATTAATTTTCTTTAGCTTCCCCATACAATCTATTAATAAATTACCTAAATAGGTAAACTTTGATACGGTATAACTAGTGATTTAGAGGCCAAAGTGTACCTCATAATTAGGGCTCTTTAACCTAATAGCCTATTTAAATAATCAAAACTGAAACAAGACGTATTTAACATAAAACGACCCTAAAAATTGAAAAACTTATTAAGTCTATGAAATCGCAATTCTGCGGTATACCTCCGCGTTAGGAACCGGCTAAAATATTTGGCACCTAATGCGGAGATATTTTCAAAACGTATTTTCACCTTAATTTCTTTACAAATATTCACAAAAGTTGATTATTTTCGATTGCAAATATAGTCCTTCAAATATTCATATCTAAATAAAAACAAATAAAGCTCAAAATTAACGGATAAATACTATTTAAAAAAACGTAGGTATTTCGTGCACAAGGTCCAAAATGTATGAAACATGCGTTCGGGCCGGCTGCTAGTGTAAAACTTGCTGGTTATTTTAAAACATATACATATAAAACCAATTATTTCGTCATTTATCTATGGAATGATAAACTATCAATTGATTAAGATATGTTGCAGTAAAAAAGAGCTTGGTGATCGGTTGAAAACGCTGTTTTTCTATATACCTCCGAATTGGGTGCCAATTTTAGAATACCTCCGAATTGGGTGACTTTACCTTACTTCTAATCCATAAAGAACAAGACGACTGTTTATTTTTATCAATATTGTCAGCCTAAAATGGGCAAATTCAAATACGCTTTCAAATAAGGTCGCTTTCAATAAGCGAACAGCCAATACTTACTGCCTCCAGTTTTAGATATCAGATCTAAATTACCACTAATTTGAATGTTTTTGTTGTAACACTAGTTTGTTGCTGACTTCATTTAAGCAGGTAATAATCAGATTGGGACGAACAAACTACGTTATTTCCACAAATGAACGATCGAACACTATTATCATCGTAAAACTGTACGTTATCAAGTTATCGTTGAAATCGACATATAATTAATTAACGTTACAATAAGAGGGGGTCTTCCAACAAAGCGTTTCCAAATACGGGGTCACTAATCGAACACCTTGGGACTCAACATCTATCGGTTCTTCGAGCTAGGTGGACGAACGGTCTAAAGAAAGTCAACGTCAAAATTTCGGCACCCATCTACTCACCAGAAGAAAAGAGGACGAAGAGAAGGGGACGGAACAGATGAAAGCGTTGCACAACTCTCCCCAAAACCGGCAAGATGAAAAGATATTATTGAGGACTCACAGCGTATTTTCTACGTGGTAGTAAAACGCGCGTTGTCTACGCGTAAAAAATTCACCGTGTACCTAAGGCCCTTATCAAGAAACCATAGTTCTCAGTAATGAGGGAGCGACGCAATTAGGTGCAGAAAACCTACATTTTGTCCTTACCGCGGAACGTGACATAAATCTACTAATAACTGTAGTTTCCAATAACCTCAAAACCGCCCGCCGCACTACTTCCGTAGACAATATCCGATTCCGGCGACGCGACGGTAGCAACTTGCAACGTGCAATGTCGCTTATCGGAATATCAAAATTTCTGGTAAATAAAACGTCTAGAAACCTTTCAGATATAATATTTCGCTATGCACTTGGATACCGTGACGTTTCGTTTAACAATTTTAATTCTAGACCAGTGTTGATAATTATTGAAACCAAAAAATAATCACAGTAGGATGAAAAAGGAGGAAAAGATTTTTGCCATTGGAAAATATTCCCCATGTAATAAAAATAAAAGCAAAAATAATTTACGGGCGATCTGAGCTCGGGAAGGGGAAGGGGGGGAGTTTTAATGGTAAAAAACGGTTTATCTCGATTTCCGGCAAAACTACAAGTCCTATGGAAAGAAATCAAATGGCAAAATTATAGGTAATAAAAAGATCTACAACTTTTGTATTTACACTTTTTACGTGAAAAGTTCAAAACTATATTACTAATATAATATTACTTTTTCGATATTAAGTCAAAATAAGGAGAAAAACTAAATATTTCAAATCAAATAAATTACAGTGTATTTGGGACATAAAAAGGTAAGTTTACACCAAATTCCGTGAAAAAAAAATGTATTGTAAAAGATAAAAATAAAAAACCAAAAAGTTGGTTTTTGAACTTTTCATTATATTTTGAGAATTTGAGGTTATGTGAAAAAAGTGTAAATACAAAAGTTATAGACCTTTTTATTATCTACAACTTGGTCATTTTATTTTTTTCCATAAGACTTGTAGTTTTGCCGGAAATCGAGATAAACCGTATTTTACCCTTAAAACTCCCCCCCTTCCCCTTCCCGAGCTCAGATCACCCGTAAATTATTTTTCCTTTTATTTTATAATATTCTCCTCCTTTTCCAATGGGTTTCATCCTACTGTGATTTTTTTTCACTTTTTATTCTTTTTAAAGATATCTACCCTGGTCTATTTGGGATAGGTTTTTAAGAAAACACTGTAATTAATTCTCACTCATTTTATTCACTATTAAAGTTTTATAACATTAAATATTTTCGTCTTTTAAACAGTTCATATATTTAACAGAAACACAGTTACACCATTCGCTAAGATCACAATTATTTAGTAAAAGTAACGCAATAATATATACAATGGATAAAATTATTTATTATTTACAGTCTAGTCTCATCTCATAATAAATAGTAAAAATAAATCTTAATTAGGGGTACTAATAAATAATGTAACTTTGATTACCCTATGTCATTCAAATACAAAAATTTGCTAATGCTTTGTACAAAATAAAGCTAAAAAATATTAAGTACAAAGTCTAGTTTCCGTTAAAAATGTAACAAAATGCAATCAAAAGTTACATAAATATGATATTAATTAAGTACATTTGTCAATGGCGGTTCAACATTCGATATTATGACGTCTTGTTTCTACATTCTAATGGAACAAAACAATGTTTTCAAATAAACAGCAAACGATAATATACCTATATTCAATAAATAAAAAAATAGAGAGTAATTATTATTTAACGTTATTATGCGAATGAGAAAAATAATAAATACACTGAGCTGAATACTATCATCAAATACCTACAACATTTATTAAGTTCCTAATACTTTTATTCCGAATTTCCTAAGCAATTGAAGAGGAAAAACTGCTAAAGGTAGTAGAATGTATCGTGTAAACCAGAGGTTCCCAAACTTTTTTTTCTCATGGACCACTTTCAAAATTTTACTAGTTCCGGTGGACTAGCAGCCACATTTCTACCATATTCCCAAAACTCGAAAAAAAATTATGAAGATTAGATCTTACTATGGAAATTTGCGTCCATCGACCAAATGCAACTATCCATAAATTACGTCGCAAGTTAAGGGGGAGGGGGGACGAATTGTGACATTGTGTGACAAGGGGGTGGAAGGGGTCATACATTTTTGATGTCACATTTCAAAATCTAATATTTTTAAAGTAGGTACTATTAAAACATGAAATAAGAAATTTTAAAGCAAAATTTTGTTGAAAAATTGCAAAATATGTGACGTCACACCATTGTCTCACAAATGTGACCAGCTGTGACAAGGACGGGGGTAAAGTTAAGCACTGAATATGGAATATACAAGTTTTTACAAGTAAAAACTTGCATATTCCATAGCTTTTTAAAATATTATCTGCCTACGTTGTAAGGTGAAGTCAAGCCAATATTTTAGTTCTTCACTATTGAAACCAGATAAAAAAATTTCGTGGACCCCCGCTTACGACTCGTGAACCCCCATTTTCTTGTCACGTCAACGTAGACCCCCCTCGAGTCTCCCGTGGACCCTTGGGGGTCCACCTGGACCACTTTGGGAACTACTGGTGTAAACAAACAAAGAATCATAAAATTGACATTTATTCCCAGCAGTTCTGATAATAATGAATTCTATTAATCGGACTAAGTACACAGCTTCTTCTTCCACACACAAGTTTCTACTACTAGGTTAGAAAAATAGTAGGAGTTTGGAAAACACTGGGAATAAATAAAAACTTATCGCATAAATAAAGCCAAAGAACGTAAAAATTTCAGTTAGGCCAGTTGAAAATATGTAGTCTAATTTTACGCGATAAAACCAGCAACAGTGAGATTTAGTAGAACAAGTTATTTGCCTACACATATACAATATAATACATTTTAATATAGTGTAAGCAGTTTGTGAAAACTAGGTTCTCGTTCGGATACTTACACAGAATTCTAAATTAAGAATGTAAATGAATAGAAATGAATCTGCCATTCCTGAATACTGAGACAACGTGACGCTACTTGCAGCTATACATAAATTAAATAATTCTACATAATACAAGGGTGAATCTATCACGTGGATGTTTAACGCTGAAACAATAATACTTTAGGCCTCCACATATCTCTCTAAAGCAACCCAGCAATGCAATGTAAATTAAACTGAAATGCTATGCAAATACATCTGTTTTTAAAATACAAAATACACTGTTGCAATGTTTAATTAGTGATCTGCGCGGCTACAAACTAACGCATCTTTTACTATTTATATACGTATTCTGAATTCTGTGCTCATAGATACACGTGCGACTTCGAGCTTCATGTTATCATCATCATCATCATCATCAAAAATATGTAATCCGCCATCTTGGTCCGATTTTCATCGAACATAGCTAAGAACACTTCCGACTTATTCACCTTTCAAACAAAAAAAAAAACCGCATTCAAATCGGTTCACCCGTTTGAACGCTACGAGGGAACAGACAGTCAGACACACACACACACACACACACAGAGACACGTCAAAATTATAACACCCCGTCGTTTTTGCGTCGGGGGTTAAAAACAGCACAATACGTTACTCGACTGGACTTAGCGTCCACACATTCAAATGAATGAAGTAAACTCAAGTAAGAAAAGCCGATCATGTACCTACATGGAGACCTTTTCATTTAAATTACACTTTTCATTTAAATTACACATTCCATCTAATAAAATTTAAACAATTGAATCATTTGGTTTATCAGCTTTAGACAACAGCGGTACACTACTATAGTCTTTCAGACCCTCGCCCCCCTTCCTAGAGCTGTTGTCGAAGGAACTTGCGGTCGGTAACTTAGGTATCCAATTGTTATTACCTATCTTATTCGCTTTGTGATTACCAATGGAGTTCATCTTGCAGTCCTTAAGCTTGACTTTGGGTTGGCCGCACTGCATTACATTGTTGTGATTTAAAGAGTTAACGTTTAACGATACCGAATTGGAAAGGCTGACTTTGTCGTACTCCTCTCCATCTATCACACCATTTGTCACCGGTTCCGTTGGATCCGAATGCTGCCTTTGCATTTTGATGAGTTGCAGAATCGGTTGGGCCTCTTTATCCAGTTTCGTTACATCGGGTTGTTTTTGGAACAACACCCCTGATCCACGTCTGCTGGACGATCGTGATCCATGATCCATCCTCTGTCGGAACGGGGTCAGATGTGACAGGGAACCGCTATCTTTTGACTGGCTCTGCAATTTTGCTAGTGGAGCTTTCTCCTTGGGCGCATTTGGGTCTATTATTTCCCCTAACAACCAATACGTGACTAGAACTCCTTTACCCTGAAACAAAAAATCTGTATGAACATCTTTAAGCTAATCATCAGTTTATGGATGGGTATGGACAGTTTAAAACAATACGAGTTTTAAGTTTAACGATTTACTATTTACCCAAACTATGATATCTCATACACCTACTATTTAACATTGATGTATCTTCATTTCAATTTCCCCTCACGACTCCAGCCGGAATGTACCGAAGCTATTCAGCAACGCCTTCGTCACCGGTGAAATTAGATACTAGACAAACTATGATCTTTCATACACCTACTATTAACATTGACGTACCTTCATTTCAACTTCCCCGTGACACTCCAGCCGAAATGTTCCCAAGCTATCTAACGATGCCTTTCTCACCGATGAAATGACCTAGTAGGCAAACTATTATCTTTCATAATATGCTATCAACCTTATGTACCTCCATTTCAACTTCCCCTCGACACTCCAGCCGGAATGTTCCGAAGCTATCCAGCAACGCCTTCGTCGCGGGCGAGACGTGTATCTTCAGCGCCTCTCCGTTCGACTCCATCCTGGATGCTGTGTTGACTGTGTCCCCGAACAGACAGTACCACTGCATCTTCAGACCTACCACACCGGCGACGCAAGGACCAGCAATGCCTTTGTCGCCGGTGAAATTAGATAGTAGCCAAACTATGATCTCTCATGTACTATTAACCTTAACGTACCTTCATTTCAACTTCCCCTCGACACTCCAGCCGGAATGTTCCGAAGCTATCCAGCAACGCCTTCGTCGCGGGCGAGACGTGTATCTTCAGCGCCTCTCCGTTCGACTCCATCCTGGATGCTGTGTTGACTGTGTCCCCGAACAGACAGTACCACGGCATCTTCAGACCTACCACACCGGCGACGCAAGGACCAGCAATGCCTTTGTCGCCGGTGAAATTAGATAGTAGCCAAACTATGATCTCTCATGTACTATTAACCTTAACGTACCCTCATTTCAACTTCCCCTCGACACTCCAGCCGGAATGTTCCGAAGCTATCCAGCAACGCCTTCGTCGCGGGCGAGACGTGTATCTTCAGCGCCTCTCCGTTCGACTCCATCCTGGATGCTGTGTTGACTGTGTCCCCGAACAGACAGTACCACGGCATCTTCAGACCTACCACACCGGCGACGCAAGGACCAGCAATGCCTTTGTCGCCGGTGAAATTAGATAGTAGCCAAACTATGATCTCTCATGTACTATTAACCTTAACGTACCTTCATTTCAACTTCCCCTCGACACTCCAGCCGGAATGTTCCGAAGCTATCCAGCAACGCCTTCGTCGCGGGCGAGACGTGTATCTTCAGCGCCTCTCCGTTCGACTCCATCCTGGACGCTGTGTTGACTGTGTCCCCGAACAGACAGTACCGCGGCATCTTCAGGCCGACCACACCCGCGACGCAAGGACCTGAACAAAACACAATTATAAAAGTGATAATCTTAAAAGATTGAAAGTTAAATCGACTTTATGCAATGAACAGTCCATATTTCGGAAACTACCAAACCGATTATGATGAAACATGAAACATTACAATTCATGAATATTACAATGTTCTCTAAGTTGAAGTAAATGTAAAATAAATAACCAATAAAAAAAGAATTGTCACAATCCGATTAATAATAGTTTCTGAGAAATCCACGGACAAACATACATACATACATATATGATATTTGTTTGGAAGCCTTTGTAGATGATTTAAATGAATATTTTGCAGTTCCAATGATATTACATAATTACATACTGTCAAAATTACGACCTCATTTTTTTGAAGTCGTGTTTGTTTCCTAAAGTTCAAATTAGACGGTTTTTCATCGTTAATTTTTGCGATGAACGATGCACGATACGATATTTGCTATGACACAGTGCTTGTGAACGATGAACGGTCGGTGTTTAGACGGTTCATTTTCGATGACTCATCGATGAAGCCTCGAAAATGAAAGCAAAAATCCCGAAAAATGTACCATCTAATTTAGGCTTTAGCGTATCCTAAGTTTTTAAGCAACGCTCTTGTTTATCCCAAGCAAATAGGCTTCGTCTTTACCCCGATATAATTTGCATCGCGCTCTATCAGCGAAATTGTTCAAGTTGACTGCGATTTATATGAAAATTTCTTCGCCACAAAGAGAGGCAGGCCCGTCTGTTGCAATAACGTCGTGCTTTCCTCCAGACCCTGATGTTTTATTGATGAACCAAAGCTTTTTACGCAATATTCTTTTATGCTTTACTATTTTTGAGCGATTTTCTTCGTGGGCGTCTTTATTTTGTTCTGCAATTAGTGATATTACTTTTTCGAATTTATTAGAATATTTTTAGCTCGGTAAAGTGTTCGAAATAATTTTGATTTGGAATTTTTGGGCACGTCTCTTTTGGCAAAATATTGGTATCGTTTATGTTGTGCACAAATTGTATTGTAGACTATAAAAACACCTGGACAACCTAACACTGCCTAAACTATGAAAGTTATGATACAAGTTGTACCTACCTACCTATTTGAGTGCCTAATCATTGTGTGCTTGTGTAGTAATGAGTTTTAATTGATTGTATCCTGCAGCTATTTTATGACATAAAAATTATGTACCTACCTACCTACTTGATTATCAATTGAAATTGAAATTGAAATTATTTATTTCCTTTCATTTTAACATTTGTACTTAATATCTAAGAACGTTGACGACTGAAAAAGTTAAAACTGTGTTTCAGCCGTCACGCCCGCCTCCGATACAAAATTATAAATGGAAATATTATGACAATTATAATTTATCTATTTATAAAATATTATAATATAAAATTTTTTTTTTTAACTATTAAATTAGATTATTACAGGTGCAGCATGCATGTTAGTGTGTGTGTGAGTGTGAGTGTGTGTATGTGTGTGTGTGTGTGTGTGTGTATGTGTGTTGTGTATGTGTGAACATATGAGTGTAGTGTTTTTAGTACATTATTTAGCTATGAATAAAAGTCTTTCGGTCTCTTCATAGGAGAGTGATTGTAGCCAGTTAGAACATTTTGTTTTACAAGAATGAGTTGTTAAAGCGTAGATATTTAATAATTTATTGATTCTGTTGTACAGTAGACAGCTTAAATAAGGGTAATGACGCTTTGAGATTGCCGTCCGAAACGACTCCATTTTACATACCATGTAGGATCTACGTTTGGAGGAGATTTTTGGATCGTAGGGTAGTTCAGGGTGTTTACGCAGAATTGTGCACAAGATAAACAATTGCCTCACTGTTAATACCTTAGCGTATGAATAAAGATCAACAGTAGGAAAAAAGATTGGTTTATTGTACATGACCTTTAATACTGATCTCTGGGCCTTCTACTCTCAACATAACCGTTTTTCCCGAGCCACCCCAACAAGTAATGCAGTAGGACAGAATCGATTGAACTAGAGAATAGTAAACTGTCTTTAAGCAAGCCAAGTCCACCACATTCCTCAGTCGCTTAAAAACAAAGATAAGTTTCCTTAATCGAGACACCAAAGAATCTATATGTTGATTCCACGTCATAGAACCGTCCATAGTTACACCGAGGTATTTGGTGCTTAATGAGCGCTCCAAGAGTGGACAGGTACAATCATCGATATTGAGACAGCTGTGAGCTCGTATGATAAAAGATGGTGGAGCTTGTGAGGGTGAAGAAGATGCGAAAGTAATAAATTTAGTTTTTGTAACATTAAGAGTTAGCAAATTTAGATTTAGCCATCTCAAGATGGATCTTAAAGAAGATTCAGAGAGATCTTGGGCTTCTTGCCAATTTTTTCCATGGGTAAGGAGTACTGTATCATCCGCATACATGATGATCTTACAGTTGGGTAGTTGTATGCTACACAACTCGTTTATGTAAATGAGAAAAAGGGTAGGTCCAAGAACACTACCCTGTGGGACACCATAATTAATTGGGACCTCTTTGCTTTCGAAGGTACCTATCTTTACACATTGGGTACGATCAGTTAGATAGCTCTTAAATATGTTAAAAGTTAAACCTCTGACACCTATCTTCTCGAGCTTATGAAGCAACTTGGGAACAGAGACAGTGTCAAAAGCTTTGGAAAGGTCGAGATAAATGGCAACAGATTTTAATTTATTATCAATATTTTTTAGAATGATTTGTGAAAGTTGTATAACTGCATCTTCGGTTGATTTTCCACTGCGGAAACCAAATTGGTTATCGGATAATATATCGTTATGATTGATGTAACTTAGAAGTCTCTTATTAAGAATCTTTTCAAATATCTTTGACAAAGTTGTGAGTACGGAAATTGGTCTATAGTTTGTGACACTGCCCCTGTCTCCACTTTTATAAATAGGGTGCACGACTGCCTTTTTAAAGGCGCGAGGAAAAATTCCTAGAGAAATGCATAAATTAAATATGTGTTGCAATATAGGTATAATAACATGTGCACCGGCTTTTATAACTGATGTAGGGATACCGTCCCATCCAACGGCGCACTTGTCTTTTAGAGAACGAATTGCATCTTCAATTTCAGCGGATTCAACTGAAAGTAAAGCCATTGCATTCAAGCCACTACGAGTGGGGGGACAGAATTCATTTGGTGTGTCTTCAGGTGGTTGAATGATATTTTGTGCAAGATTTTTCCCTATACTGGAGAAAAAGCTGTTCACTGTATCGACAGAATCAATTGGATGACTGCATAGATTCAGTAACTCAGGAGAGCTAGGCTCTTTCTGTTTGAGATTAGCGACTTTCTTTATTAAATCCCAAGTTTTTTTTGGATTATTTCTGGCCCTCTGAAACTCATTGCGCTCATATTCTTGTTTTACTTTCTTAAGGAGATTATTACAATAGTTGCGGTAACGAATGAATATAGCTTTGAGAATTAGATTATCCTGTTGTTTTTTTGATTTCCTGTATAAATTGTCTCTATGTCGAATGCACCTCAGGAGGCCAGGAGTAATCCACGGTTTAATAATTCTATTTTTATTGGGAATGTTCACTAAGTGACTGTTGACTTTAATAGCGTCCATAAGGGTAATGACAAGCGAATCAGTTGCTTTGTTAGGATCGGAAGAACTATTTATCTGGGAAAAATCTGTTTTTTCCAAATAATTTACCACACCTTGGACATCTAATTTCAGTGATTTACGATTAGAAATTGGTGCTCTAATTTTGGTATCACAATAAAAAAGAATTGGAGCATGATCAGTAATATAGGAGTCTAAAACCAAAGTGGTAACAGGATTTGTGGATCTGAACATTATATGGTCTAGACAATTGTTGAGCCTAGTGGGTAAAGTGTGGGAGGGAAACATTCCATATGTAGCAAGCATATTAAGGTAGTCATCGGTGGATGAATCACGATTACCAGGTATAATGTTGATATTTAAATCACCAACGATTATCGCATTTTTGTAGGAACTATAAAGCTTCAACATGGAGTCCAGGCTACTGATAAAAGGTTTAATATTTTTATATGAAGGAGAGCGGTAAATTGTCATCACAATAAGAGAGTTTGAGAATTTAACGACTAGAATTTTAATAATCATGACATTTTTTTCTTATTGGATTATCTATGATATTGTAGAATTTTTGATTTTTTTATGAATTTCGTTATAATAATTATTAAAATTTTCATCTAATCATTTTTTTATAAAATTTAAATATCCTTCATTTACTTTGAAATACTAATACATTGTAACCTATTGTAACATACAAAACTGTTGCGAGCGCTTTAAAAGTTTAAATCGAAGAAAATATAGGTATATATTATACAATATATTCTATGTTTAAATATTTACATACAGATTTTCTACAGCGTGCATGTCTACAAAATTTCATTGAGTTTGAATCTATACTTCTTATACCTATTTAATGTAATAAAGCGAAAGAGTTAGCTTGTTTGTCTGAACGCGCTAATCTCTGTAAATACCAGTCGGATTTGAAAAATTCTCTTTGAATTTGATAGCTCACTTCTTGAGGAAGGATAATAATAAAGGCTTTTCAGCATCAGAGCACCATTCAGAGATTTTTAAAAGCCTAAATCCACACGAGCGAAGTCGCGGGCATCTGTTAGTGGTTAATATTTTTTCAAAAGGCAAAGTTATTCAAATAAGAATCAAACTCAACTCAACACAGAACTCCTATAAAGGCTTATAAAAAATGTACGTTTAAAACTCCCGAGCTAATGTATTATTCACATTCTTGGGATGTAGCCAGCGCGGTTCATTAGTTGGTAAAGTGAGATGAATATAAATACGAAGGTATCTAGTTGAGAACAAATGGCCGCCTATAATTTTCTTACATTTCACACGTCTATCTTTTAAAATGTAGAATAGATTAAAAACACTTTATTGCACCCTAAAAAAGAAAAACCAAGGATAAAGAATACATTAAATGTAATGTAAGGTAGCATGCAGTTGCGGCCTTATTATTAAATCAAATAATTAATAGATTTAGTGCACAAGAAGTTACTTTTTATATCTGTATATATATCAGCTTCTAAAATATTTCAACCTGCGATAATATTTTAGTAAATTTATATGCTAGGTAAATAAGAAAATCAATAATATTTAACGAAAATCGGAATAAAGGAAGTGCAGAAATAACACACCCAAAAAACCACTTTCATTCATTAAAACACAACCTCAATAAAACCAGCAATCTTTAAAGTGAAACTCTATTTAAAATCCCAAGTTCGACAAAAACCATTACAATCACGGCCATAAGCTACTTAGTCTTAAAACAAAAATACGCCCTGAATTGAAAATCTCCACACTTTTTGAAAGTCAATAATCAACCCATTAGCCTCAAGTTGAAGGTACTGATCCATTGGGTAGCTTACAAGTATCTGTATCAAAGTTCACAGTATAAGTAAACAGGTTTTTAGCACTTATTTCCAGCCTATTTCCTTTCTACACTCGCATATACTATGTATCTATATAAAGTTCAAAGTTCAAACAGGCTTTTAGCGCTTATTTCCAGCCTATTTCCACACTCAACTGCCAACTGCGTAAAATATCCAGGCGAAAGTATCTAATAAATAAACGGGCAAGTCGAGAAAATCTTTGTGTAAAGAGATCTCCTAAATCTTACATACAAAGAGTTTCTGAAGTTCGCCAAAAGCACGTATCTATATTACGATCGTGTGACTCAAGATGATCTGTAGGCTTAAGCACAAATTAGACTGTTCATTTTTCGGGATTTTAGCTTTCATTGTAGAGGCTTCATCGATGAGTCATCGAAAATGAACCGTCTAAACACCTACCGTTCATCGTTCGAAGGCACTGGGCCATAGCAAATATCGTATCGTGCATCGTTCATCGCAATAATAAATGATGAACGGGGCACTAATTTGGGCTTTAAGCTACGGTCCTCGGGTCGTGGCCTGTGACAGACGCGCAGCTGAAGTCAGCATGTTTGACAGCGCATCATGAGGTCCTGGGTTCGATTCCCGGGTCAGGTAAAAAATTTTTAGCTATTGGGTTTTTCAGTCAAGATATTTGCAGTGCCAGCCCGACGTTGATACTTGGAGGTGTTTCACCAGTGCCCCGAAAAGCATGTTCAGCTATCGGTCCCAGTTATTATAAGTACCACGTGACTATAGTCGTTAAAGCCCACCAACCCGCATTGGAGCAGCATGGCGGTATGCTCTAAATCCCTCTCTCCTAAAAAAGAGGAGCCTATGCCCAACAATCAAGCAAGAACATTGTGATTTTTCTTTACAGGAAGATGAACTTAGTTATATTAATTAGCGACCCGTCTCGGCTTCGCATGGGTGCAATTTACATGTAGTATTGACAAGCACATGTAGACGACTGTAATAATAATAAGTAAGTACTCACACATACGCATGGTCGTAAAAAAATTTTTAATAAATGTATAAATGGTATAAATACATAATAATAAACTATTATATACTCATATACCTACTTACCCAAATACACCTAGATTCGGGGCGGGAATCGAACCCGCAACTCTGGAGCGGAAAGCAGGGTCACTACCAACCGCGCCAACGCAGTGAAAACTCTTACCTGAATGTAACCCAATCCGCAGCTTCAGTTGATCATGAGGCCGGTGCCTGATCCTGAAGCGACGCACCGCGTCCAGCAGCGCCAGGGCCATCCGCGCCACTTCGCACGCGTGTCGGGTGCCGTTGCGCTCCGGTAGCCCCGACACTACCATGTATGCATCCCCTATTGTTTCCACCTGTACAGACAAAAAGCTGTGATAGCCTAGTGGTTAGGACGACCGACTTCTAATCGGAGGTCGTGGGTTCGATCCCGGGGCACGCACCTCTAACTTTTCGGAGTTATGTGCGTTTTAAGTATTTAAATATCACTTGCTTTAACGGTGAAGGAAAACATCGTGAGGAAACCTGCATGCCTGAGAGTTCTCCATAATGTTCTCAAAGGTGTGTGAAGTCTGCCAATCCGCTTGGCCAGCGTGGTAGACTATGGCCAAAACCCTTCTCACTCTGAGAAGGAGACCCGTGCTCTGTAGTGAGCCGGTAATGGGTTGATCATGATGATGATGATGATGAGACAAAATAGGTGAGCCAAGTTTAATTAATTGTTTGAACTCTCTCTCCAGTCGTTCCTTCATTGCTGAAGAACGTGGTCCTGGCATACTGCCCTCGAATGAATTAATTGTTTCCAATGAACACAAATTACTTTGCTATAGTCCGCTAACAGTGACTTTGTAGGCACAACATCACACAAATTCACCACAAAAACTCGACGATCGTTTCGTTCCGACACCGGAACATCTTCTGGAGATGTCGACTTCACAACGGACGATTGCAAAGTCTTTGCAATCGTATATCATGGAATTCCGCAAAGTAACGCCTGCTTCTATTCAACATTTATAATTATTGTTTCCACCGGCTTCTGTTGGTGGCCATTTTAACAATGGTAGAATCTCAACTCACGGTCCCTTCGGCGGTCGGGCAAATAAATAATTGTTAGATATTGGGTTTTTCTGTCATGAAATTCTCAGTGCCAGCCCGGAGTTGGTAGTTGGCGGTGTTTCACCCCCGTGCCTCGGAGAGCACGTTAAGCAGTCGGTCCCGATTATTTATCACTATCATGTGACAATAATCGTTAAAGCCCGCCAACCTGCGTGGCGGATCTAAGCTCTAATCTCTCCTATGAGAGAGGAGGCCTGCGCCCAGTAGTGGGAAATTAAAAGGATGTAGTGGTTGTAACAGTCATGCTGGATTAGAACATCAAACTATAAACAGTATTTACTGTGTACCTACTAATTTTTTATATTAATGTTAGGTATAACCCCCGTCACGTAAGTCGACCGGTGACCTTCAGTGCGCGCAGCGTCGTGCGAGTGAGCGGGACACAATACGATTGGAGAGCCAATCAGCGCTTACGAGGGATCCGCGAGAGCTAATCAGTGCTTACGAACAATCCCCACGCCCTCCCCGCGACCCCCTCACACCCCGAGATACCTCATTTTCGACTTCTGCGCATTGAAGGTCACCGGTCGACTTATATTACGCGGCTTATAGGTTCGCCATGGACCTCCAGCTTTAATTTCACTTACCCATGGTCCATGGACCAGAAGTTAAGAGACCCTGCATTAGAGCAATTTGGCAAGCAGCATCAAACGTTCAAACCTACCTTATACACGTCATAGTTTTCAACGATAGAGTCGAAGCAGGTGTAGAGATCGTTGAGAAGGTCGACCACTTGCATCGGAGTCGACGACGCGGAGAGCGCGGTGAAGCCGACGATATCCGAGAAGTAGATGGTGACTTGTTCGAACGTTTCCGCCACTACTGACTGACCGTTGATCAGTTGAGATGCTACAGACCTAAACAAATAAGTAATTCAATGTAAAAAACAAACTTTTTTAAGTTAACCTATTGTTATTATGCACCTCGATTATAAATAGTGTTCTTGACTTCAAAAAGCAACTGTCCTACCATTTTTAAATACAAAGTTCCATTACCACCCTGCCTCTCCATCGTTATTTTTTGTCATTATGGTGTATTAAAATTACTTGGGGCCAGTTTCACCACCTTCTGATCAGTATCGGATAGCTATCTACAACTTTTGTTTTTGTCACTTGACATAAGTAAGAAAGTGACAAAACTTACGTTTAGGCTATCTGACACTTATCAGAAGGTGATGAAACAGACCCTTAGGTATGTAACGTCTTTCATATCAGCTATGTCTACCATGCCCAGGACCGAGCTTTTTCCCGTGAGAGGACATATCAGGTATTTGTTAATAATGGTACCATAGAAATCAATAATAGAACAACCCTGTGGGAGGGAAACGCGTGCCAAACTAGTCGGGATACTTATGTACAACTGTACACAAGTTTCCAAAATCACGCTCAGTAGTATCAACGAGATTTCGAAATAACTTAGGTACGTATTTGTTTTAGCGCACAAAAATAACCGTGAATGCCCCATTTTTCGCTATTTCGAACTGTAAACACAAAAGTTCAGAAATAAACCGCAAAAAGGAGGTATTTCCACACGTAAGTGTTTATTTTGGCATGCGTGAATTCTTAGTAAAATTGTCTGTGGTTGGTACTCATAGGACCGAGCTTTATCTCGTAAGAGGAGTATTTTGTTATCGTACTTACTTTGGCAATAGTTGATACAATAACTCCTCGCACTTTTTCTTTTCCTCTAGGTAATCTTGAGTGCGCTCACTAACTAAATATTCTAAATTATTGGCATACTGTTCCATACGCGAAAGCAAATTATCCAATATATTGCTACTTTCTTGAGTTCTGAAAGAGAAATTAGAACATCAGCAGCCGAACATCAAAATCGGATTAACGCAAACAAAAGCAAAATCTTATTTATAATCTTATTTAGGTATAATTAAAGTTGGATTTTGTCAGTCCCTTATTACTGTTTTTGTTTAATTTTCTAAACTTTGTTCATTAAGATCGTGATCTTAATACCAATAAATCTTTTATTGGATGGATCGTAAATTTTTATAAGTCTTGTATTTATTACCAATTATTGTTTTGTATCTCTCGCGACCAATAAAGCAATAAATATTTCTTTGGTCACAACAGAAACATTATTCATATTAAATCACACAGTAAAATGTGATTGCTAAAACTCCATGTGATTGCTGAAACAACACATGAATAAAGTTTTTCCAAATTATAATATAGAGCATGCTGTGATTGCTTTTAGTTAGACTCACATATCGACTTAGTGCTTAAGGTTTTTTTTAATTAACTTAGGTAGTATTATAATATGTAATTCTTTCTATTTAATTTTTTGCAAATGACGATTATGAGGATTTAATACTGTTTGTCTCATTTAATTTAAGTAATACTTTATTCCTTACCACGGTAAACACGGTTTTAGCGTTTTAATAGGTAAGTAGGTACTTTCCTTTCATCATTATGTAAAATTGACATATTTTTGCAAACATAACCTTAAATAGACATTGTTTGTGATCCAACGAAACCAACCAAAACAAAATCCATTAAAGTGCGACAAGAATCTTTTGGCACACGGATGACATTAGCAGGGGGGTGTAACTGTAACACAACTTAGTCAAAACTTATAGTCCGGCAGCCCTGGAACAATTTTTTTTTAGTGATTAGTAAAAAGCTGAATTTTCGTGAGTAGGTTCGTTTTGACGAGACGACCAAGTTTTTAATCTATGAAAATTCTCGATGGACGTAGTTACTCGAGTGCGCAAGTGTTAAACATTTCGATTCGCTCGGGTGGGAAATCGTTTCACTTTTGTAGAACTATGTAGTCATTTCATTAAACAAGTATTTACTAAGCTGCATACGAAAATCAGTTAGTTATTAATCATTTTTATAACCTCATTATTTGGAAATATTCGGAGTGGTGGACGCTGTAGAATATTATTTATTAATAACCACCTAATTTTGTGTATGCAAAAGTGGAACGATTTCACACCCGAGCGAATCGAAATGTTTTACACCTGCGCACTCGAGTAACTACCTCCGTCGAGAATTTTCATAGATAAAAAACTTGAACGTCTCGTCGAAACGAACCTACTCACGAAAATTCAGCTTGTTATTAATCACTAAAAGATTTGTTCCAGGGCTGCCAGACTATTAGTAAGATTCGTATGTATGGCAACCCTTACCTGCAAGATGGAGGCATTAGTTCCAATTTTGGCCACGTGCCAAAAGATCCTTGTCGCACTATGCCATCGAGCATAATAATATAGTACATAAATATTACTTATTGAGGCGGCGTATAGCGCCTTTCAGATGTCCGAAGTCGGGTCTCTCGGCGGGCTCCTCGGCCCAGCAGCGCCGCATGAGCTCAGCGGCATCATCAGCTTCGCAAGAACGGTTGTATGTGGTGTTAGGACGCAAACAGCTGCCGATGACTGCATCTATGATCTCTGTTACAAGACGTATAGTGCTGTTATACTCCGCGTAATATAAGTCGACCGGTGACCTTCAATGCGCAGAAGTCGAAAATGAGGTATCTCGGGGTGTGAGGGGGTCGCGGTCCCGCGGGGCGGGCGTGGGGATCGTTCGTAAGCACTGATTAGCTCGCGCGGATCCCTCGTAAGCGTTGATTGGCTCTCCAAGTATCTCTCGTATTGTGTCCCGCTCACTCGCAAGACGCTGCGCTTGAAGCACTTGAAGGTTACCAGTCGACTTACGTGTTATATCCCTCAATCCGTACCTACAAGGAAAAGTTCATATGAACCTACCAAAAATCTTTCCTCATGCATATGAGGGGACAAACATTATAAAGCTCGAAGTTACCTTTTGACGTGATAACGTCTTATAAATCGATGAACGCCAGCTGCACGCACGAAAAAGCATGACTCATTATCACATACCGCCAAACGTTCCACCTGAGCCGAGCGTGAAAGCGAGAACGCGGAACAAGCGATAGAGAGGCAATGTTTTCTTACGACGTTATCACGTAAAATTATCGTCCGTAAACCGACTTTACAGACCACAGTTACAGACAACCAATTTTTTTTCTTTCTTTTATCATATAAATAATTATGCAATCACATCTGATGGGAAGCTATGATATGACCTAAGATGGTACGCTTTTACTTAGAAGATGCCTATTCACTGTTTTTTTCAGATACCAAGGTAGGATTAGGCGTAGACGTAGGTTCCTGTAGGCGTCAATTAAGTAGTCCCAGTGCGTAACTCATAGAGGTGACATAGGCCTATAGGACGCATTATAAGCAGGTGTTACAATTTTTTTTCATGACAAAAATCCATGGACATAGATTGCTCTAAAAGCCAACAGTTCAAATCATTTTTATGGCTATACCATATTGTAAGATGGTGATAGTAAAAAAAAATAAACCCGGTTGAGTTTGTTGTGGGCTCTTCTCAGACCAGGGCGCGTTCGGAACCTTCGTAGTTTTAGTTTTAAGTTTCCGTAAGTAATTGTCACCATTACCTGTTCTTAAATTGACGTTCAAAAAGTGTACAGTGTACCAAACTATATATTCGTAATTGTAATTTTGTAACTCAAGAATGGGCTCACCTACCCAAACCAAATGCTTAGGCTTTGTTCGGACTATTTAGTAGATGGTTTATGTGATGGTTATCTTCTTTTGTATGTAACCTTACTCCTCCTAAACGGCTGGACCAATTTTAATTACCCGGTAGGTATAGGTAACCTACCGGGTCTCGATAGGTGGTGTTGATGTCGGTATGTCACCACTCACCGGGTAGGACGGCATCTGCCAGATCCCACTAGTTTTGAATAAAGTTTATTAACCCCAACGCAAAATCGACGGGGTGTTATAAGTTTGACGTGTCTCTGTGTGTGTGTGTGTGTGTGTCTGTCTGTCTGTTCCCCTGTGGCGCTCAAACGGGTGGACCGATTTGAATGTGGTTTTTTTCGTTTGAAAGGTGAATTAGTCGAGAGTGTTGTTAGCTATGTTTGATGAAAATCGATTCAAGATGGCCGCCGCTACAAAATGGTGGATTACATATTTTTTCACAACTCCCTCAATATGGATATCAAATGAAAGGGCTTGACTAGTAGAATAGCACTATGCAAATCCAAGATGGCCGCCGTCACAAAATGGCGAATGTCGGGGGTTTTTTAAATTTTTAATTTATACTTGTTTGTATTTGAATTTGAATTTCCCCACTTACCCTTAGGTGACAATTCGATCCCGGGTCCGAGCCAAAACGCGCCTTGCCTGTTGACGATCTCGTGCATGATGATGCCAAAGGAATACACGTCGCCCTTCTGGGTCCCTTCGGGGGGCGGTTCCGCCATTCGCAGCAGCTCCGGGGCCGTCCATAGCATGCCTAAGAAGGATTCAAAGTTAAACATCGTGTTAAAACATCGAGCCTTTACCGCCGTTATAGCGCAACCAACAAAAACCAAATTTTACAGGAGAAGGTTTTTTTTTTTTTAATATTTTTAAACATAAGTGTGCTAGTAAATAAAAATTTCACATACATTATTGATTTTTAGACATTTAAATATTATGATTGAAAATAATAAAATAATTTTTTTCAAAGAAAAATGAACCGACTTCAAACCATTCCAACTAAAAAATTTAAAATATTTTTTTATTCATTTACATGTTAACACGATGTGTTATATACTAAAACCTTCCTGAAAGTATGTAGATTACGATAGTGGAACAAATCATCAAAATCGGTTCATTAGTTGCGGAGATAATCGCGAACATACTTACATACATACATACATACTTACATACATACATACGGGTCGAATACAGACCCTCCTTTTTTGAAGTCGGTTAAAAAATGATAAGACATCATAAAAACTAATATTATTAGTGTCGATTAAAAACGAATTTTGGACAAAAGTGTCGCTTAGATACGATAATTTGGCGGTAACGGCTCGATATGTTATTTGACTGCACTTTTTTTTTATTCAACTACAAGTTAGCCCTTAACTGCAATCTCACCAAATGGTTAGTGATGATGCAGTCTAAAATGGCAGCGGGTTAACTTGGAAGAGGTATGCATACCCCTCGGTTACCCTCGGTATCGGTTTCTGCACGGCATCGTACCGGAACGCTAAATCACTTGGTGGCACGGTTTTGCCGGTAGGGTGGTAACTAGCCACGGCTAAAGCCTCCACCAGACCAGACCAGAGACAATTTAGATATTATAAAATCCCAAATTGCCTTTGTCGGGAATCGAACCCCACTTATTGGCACAGTGGCGCTCGCCACTGCGCCAGGGAAGTAGTCGCACTAACTAACCAATAGTAGATTGGTTGCGCTTGTGTTAAATATATTATGTTGCACACCACATTATATCTGTGGTATTTACAACTGTTTTGTGTTTTTAAAAATGCTAAGTAAGTTAAGAACTACAATACCTTGACAATTTTTCTGCAGTATTTTGTACTGTAGAAAAATTGTCACATGGTTTGGTAATTTTGTAATTCACTTAATATTATATCAATGTGATTCATATACAGAAAGAAAGAAGAAGAAGATGAAAGAATATACGTATACAGACAACATGAGCAGGTGAGAGTTGTAGTCTAAATTAGTGGAAGTTCGATTCGCGGTGGAGCTTATTTGGGAATTTATAATTTCTAAGTTTAACTCGGATCGAGTCTGGTGGGACATTTCGGCCGTAGTTAGTGACCACTCTACCCGCAATGCTTTAGCGCCAAGCGATGCGTTCCGGTAAGATGTCACGTGTCAAACGATTAGGAATAAAGGTTTAATAAAAACTGCCCCTTCACATCCAACGACATCTTTACTACACCAAGTAAGATCGCAATAAAGAATTAATTTATAATCGGAAAAAAAACTATTTATATATTTCTAAATCCGTATAAAATTTTCCCACGGCTATTATCGATTGCTTATCTCCAAAAATTACATATAAGATATTTCACGAGATAATATTATTACGAATATATATGTATGTATAAATTTAAATATCTATATACAATTAGATTTGTAGGTGATCGCAAACTATGAGATCACATTATCCGCAGGAGGCGCATAAGCCTCCATATATCCGCAAGGCACGCACATATAGCATTAGTGTACAATGTCGAAATAAATTACTCAATTTATATCATAAAGTACTGAAAATTAGTGTGACGTGTCAGTTTCAATTTGAAACAGATATATACATACGAAGAGAACCAGAGCAACATACATGCTCAAAAAGTCGCGAAACTGAAGTGGCAATAGGCGGTGCACATACATAACTCGAAGAACCGATAGACGTTGGGGTCTCAAGTTGACCAAGTGGACTGTGGAATGTGGATTGTGGAAGGACTATTTCAAGCGAGTCGCTGGAAGCCGCTGTTTATAAGCGGCGGTGTTCTGTGGTAATACTTGCAAGAAACCTGCGTCCAACAGATTGTCTGTCTATTGAAATGACAACGACGATCGGTCGCCAATGTCACTCGCATATTTATTTCTATTAAATAAATTAAAAAAAAATAGTATCAAAAATTAATATCGCTCTTGCGACTCTTGCGCCTCCAGCGAGTCATGTGCGATCACGTTTAGAAAACGGTAATAACACCGCTATATTTAATTTTAGCATTTTGTGAATTAAAACGAGTTCGAAATTTATTCGAAAGACATCAATATTTTAAAATTGCAAATCAGTGTGGAACACTGCTAATCTAATTCCGAAACAAGGTTTTGATCTTATCTTCTGGGATAGTGGCAAAACATGTTATTTCACAACTTTATATTATACAAAGTAGAAGTGATTAAGTGTGCCCACAGGATAATCCTACTTAAACTTAATAATAATAATAATATTAATAAATGTGAAAGTGTGGATGTTTGGATGTTTGGATGTTTGTTACTCAATCACGCCGCAACTACTAATCCGATTTGGCTGAAATTTTGAATGGAGATAGAATAGGTATGCCCTGACTTAAAACATAGGCTACTTTTTATCCTGAAAAAATGCACAGTTCCTACGGAATTTAAAAAAACCCGAAATCTATAGCTGCAGCTATAGGTAGATTACTATAGCGAACTTCCTTGATAGTAGGTATAAAGGTTGGAAAAGGGAGCGGGAACGGGAGCCGAAAATCCACGATTCCCTCGGGATTTATTTAAAACCGAAATTCACGCGGGCGAAGCCGCAAGCCATGAGAATTGAAATAAAGTGTTTAAGTTTGTCTTACTCTATCGACCCGGCCCGGCTTCGCACGGGTAATAATTACCCGTTACTATCCCATCATACATTGTTTTGTTATATCTCAAAGGGATTAGGTAGCGTTTTCGATGAAAATTCCTGCAGGTGGCTTGACTTTTTCCGTCATTTTCAACAATTATCCTCATATTTCAACCAATTTATACAAAACCTTAGGAAATTATACATTTAAACCTTCTTCATGAATCACTGCCTATTGGAGAAAACCGCATGAAAATCTGTTCAGTAGTTTTTGAGTTTGTCGCGAACAGACAGACAGACAAACAGACGCGACAGGGGACTTTGTTTTGTCATATGTAGTGATGTATTTGTATTAGGACAAACACGAGCAGGAGACGCGTCTTAAAACTCACGAGTCCAAATAGCTGTGAGCCCGTGCGTCCTTCTCCGCAGTCCTCAGGGCGTTGAAGCCGAAGTCGATTGTTTTGAGCACGAAGCGGGAGTCCACCACACATTTGCTTTTTTATTTGCTTTCATTTACTTCAACTTAGAGAACAGTGCAAATTTCATCAAAATCGGTTCGGTAGTTTCTGATATAAGGACTGTTAAGTATGTGGTGAAGTCGGTTTAATTTTTAACCTTTTAAACAATTACTTGTAATTATCAGGTATTTGTTATAATGTATAGGGAAAACACGAGCAGGAAACGTTTTAAAACTCACGAGTCCAATAGCTGTGAGCCCGTGCGTCCTTCTCCGCAGTCCTCAGGGCATTGAGGCCGAAGTCTGTTATTTTGAGCACGAAACGTGAGTCCACTACGCAGTTGCTGGACTTCAGCGCCCCGTGGGACTTTATATCGCTGCTGTGTAGATAGTGCATTCCCTGGCGAAACAGTCATTTGATTGAACAAGGATACGACGCGACCCAAGTGGAGACCTTAACAAATTAAAGTAAATAGGGCAACTCAAAAGACAACCACTTACGTCCGCTTTTCTTGTCAACTCTGGAATTAACTGATCAAAAACTGACAGCATTACAAAAACTATCTCTGATTAAGCAATTTGGTTATTAATTAATCAAGGAGCTTAGGAAAAACAAAGAGTTCTCAAAGAGAGGGATTTTTAAAAACTAATATCCACGCGAACGAAGTCGCGGGTATCCGCTTGTTGTGAATAAATCTTTACCTTCACAATGTCATGCATCAAGCTGACTTTGAACATCCAATCCAGTTTGATCGTATCATTTTCTAGAATGTCCTGCAGGGATCCCTTCGGGCAGTACTCCGTCAGGATACAGCAGTGTGGAGGATCGACACACGCTCCGTAGAACCTCGCCAAGTGATCGTGTTCTAAATCCTTCATCTTCTTCAGTTCAAGAAGCAGCGGTCTGGTGAGTTCTACCCTCTGTTTGTCGACCTTCTTGATAGCGACACGACAGCCCTTGTAAAACCCACACGGCGCGTATACCTGACGGTCCCCTGCGAGGGAAGTGGCTTCGTCGGAATATGCCGTCTGAAAAATAATCTTAGTTATCTCCTGTATAATGGAATATTAAAAATTATTTACCAAACTAGTGCCTTGGAAAGCACGTTAAGCAGTCGGTTCCGGCTATTATTACTATCATGTGACAATAGTCGTTAAAGCCCGCCAACCTGCATTGGGGCAGCGTGGCGAGTCTAAGCTCTAAATTCTCCTCCTTCCCATCTCCCTCCAACCTCTTTCCCATAGGAAAGAGGAGGCCTGTGCCCAACAGTGGGACGCTAAGAAGACTGTAGTAAATGGATGGACCAAACTAGATTTAAGGTCACATTGGATAAATTTCTGGGACAAGATATTAATAAAATACTTCGTGTCTGATGACCATGAGCCCAGAGTTTCAATAGAAAAAGTATTTTGGCCTCTAGTAATGTCTGATGAGACAAGTAAAAAGTCACTAACCCCGAGCTGTACAATTGAGCCAAGAAATGTATGCTGCCGCAAAGACGTCCACCAGCAGTACGTCGCTCCAGCCAACTCGCCACATCTTCAGCGCTATTTCAGCGGCTGCTTTATGATACCTGATAGAGACAAGTAAAAGTCCACTCACCCTCGAACTGCACCTTCGAGCCAAGAAATGTATGCTGCCGCGGAGACGTCCACCAGGCAGCAGCACGTCGCTCCAGCCAACTCGCCACGCAATCAGCGCTATTTCAGCCTCTAGTTTGTAATGCCTGATAGAGACAAGTAAAACTCCACTCACCCCCGAGCTGTACCTTCGAGCCAAGGAATGCATGCTGCCGCGGAGACGTCCACCAGGCAGCAGCACGTCGCTCCAGCCAACGCGCCACGTCATCATCGCTATTTCAGCCTCTAGTTTGTAATGCCTGCACAAAAATAAATCCCCTTATTGCCTGAAGAGCAGATTCTTTGAACAGTACATATTGCCATTGATGACATCGGCTTCGAGACATGCTCTCTAATTATGGTCCTTATAAGAAAGCTCAGAGTCGTCTCACTGTACCTGTACCTCACAAATGAGGTGATACGTAGAAGAACCAGAGTCACCGACATAGCTGAACAGTTTGCATCGGGCGGATCTTATAGCTCAAAGAATCAATAGATGCTAACGTACTACTCCCAAGGTATACCTCGACCTCGCTCCGGAAAGCGCAGTGTTGGCAAAACCCCCACTAGGTGGACTGGCAACATCAGAGAGTCACAGGGTGCCACTGGATATACATGACACAAGACTGCGGCAAACGAAAGTCCCCACAAGAGACCTATGTCCAGCAGTGGACGTCTGTCGACGCAGTTAACGACGACAATGACAAGCAATAAGAACACAATCCGTGTCCTCAACGCGTGTTTACAAATGCTTATTCGCCTCAACACTTGTATGGACGCACTAAAGAAACATGGGTAGACAAATTGCAAATACATACTACGAGTACGTATCTTTCTTTAACACAATGTGTAAGCAGTGAGTCCAAGAAGGGTTTGCGTTCCGTAAGCAGTTTCTGGTTTCCGCACCCTTCCTTGAATGGGCAATAACTAACAGGATGGTGTCATTGTAAATAATATAATAATAGTGATTAAAGCGCTCTAACCCGCATCGGAGCTAAGCCCTAAATCCCTCTCTCCTATGAGGCAGTCTCTTAAACTAAAACACCTATAAATATATGTACTCAGCTGGTGTGAACGTACCTCGGAGTAAAGAATACCCGATCATTGAGCTCCACCGCCACTACAGCCTCTTAACGTCCCACTGCTGGACACAGGCCTTCTCTCTCATAGGAGAGAGGGGTTTAGAGCTTAGACCCGCCACGCTACTCCAATGCGCGTTGGCGGGCTTTAACGACTATTGTCACACGATAGTGATAATAACCACGACCGTCTGCTTAACGTGCTCTCTAAGGCACGGGGGTGAAACATCGCCAGCTTACAATTCCGAGCTGGCACTGAGAATTTCTTGACAGAAAAATCCAATACCTAATTATTTTTCCGACCCGGGAATCGAACCCGGCACCTCGTGATCTGCAATCGAATATACTAACCACTTGACCAACGGAGTGAGCAGCATTTAGCTCGTCCCGGATTAATTAATATCCCTCGAACGAATATTTAAATAACATAATCATTTTGCTCAAATAAATCTTACCCGTGCTTATTTCACTAAAACAAATCTTACCCATTATTCAAATGAATGTTGCTCGTAAAGGTTATGTTATTCCAGCTGCCGTTTACGCTCGTTAAATAAACGCCATATATAAAGGTAATTCAATAAAATATACGCTAATACAAACAGGCTGTGTAGCAGTAAATAAAGCTATTTTCGCTTTAGCCCCTCTGTAAGTGAAAGATACTGCCGAAAACCTTTGATACAAACATTTTCGTTACTGAAATTGCGCTGTTGGTGATACCCTTAGATTTAACTGGCTATGTATTTTGTCTGTGTGGAGTAGTTTTTGCAACCATTTCTGTTTCTATTTTATGGATGTAGATTTTATAATACTTAGTATAAAACGCTATGAAACCTTTAGGCCTCTTGTTAACAAATGTTTTTTCCACGGTACGGGGAAATGTGGAACCTTGTTAACGACACGGCGAGACCACGGTTCCATACATTTCTGCGGCCGTAAAACTTCGAACGTGGCCTTGTGAATCAAGGCCAAGTGTTACGTTTTATGGACGCACACGGCCACGTTCGACTTTTAACGGCCGCAAAAATGTATGGAACCGTGGTTTCGCCGTGTTGTTAACATGGTTCCACGTTTCGCCGTACCGTGGAAAAAACGTGTGTTAACAAGAGGCCTTATGCAACCAAAATTATTAACGACCAGCCCCGGCTTTGCACGGGTAGTAGTTTAGTATACCTACATCTTTTTTCTGTAATAGCATCGCATCAGTTTGTTTATATCTCAAAGGGATTATAGGCAGCGTCTTCGATGAAAGCTCCCAGGCGGCTTGACGGTTTCTGACATTCTCAACAATTTACTATCGTAATATTTTAACTAATTTACACAAAACTGTAACACCTGTATTATTCTATCTATTGATGAAAACCTTATGGAAAAACTGTTCAATAGCTTTTGAATTTACCGAAAACAGACAAACGCGACGGGAGACTTTGTTTTATAATACACTAGAGGACCCGGCAGACGTCGTCCTGCCCGCTATTAGCGTCACCTACCGGATCCAATTTTTCTACTTACAAACCTTCCTCTTGAATCACTCTATCTATTAAAAAAAACCGCATCAAAATCCGTTACGTAGTTTTAAAGATTTCATACATAGGGACATAGGGACAGAGAAAGCGACTTTGTTTTATACTATGTAGTGATATAAACTCTACAATTTCCTGCCAGGAATCGAATTCGGGACATTGCACTTATAAGATGACAACACTTAGGTACCACTGAGCCAGGAGGTCGTCGGGCAAACAAATTTTCTCAGTATCGCTTTTAGCTTCAGACAAACAGCCGAAAAGCTTTCATATGTCCCCATTATCGGGATCTCGTTAGACGCGTAAACAAATTCACTCATAATGCGCCTTCGATGTTACCCCGTTATGAACGAGGGCAAATATTACTGGGGCCTTATAAGCTACGGTATTAGTAGGTATATATAAATATACCGTATTAGTATATATTACGGTATAGGTATTAGTACCTACTGCTTCTTACGACATTCCTTAATCTGCTGGGTTATTCTGTAACTTAGCAACTGAAAATAGTTGCCAACGAATTAGTTTGATATACATTGCTGCTTTACTGTGGGAAATAAAAAGTGTTTTCATAATTTTACACAGTAAAGCAGCAATGTATATCGAACTAATTAGTTGGCAACTATTTTCAGTTGCTAACTAAGTTACAGAATAACCCCCCTGATCACATAACCCGCGGCACGTACATCGAACGCTGAACGAAACGTGGAGGGGATAGCTTCGCATGGGAACTGTCGCGCACGTAATACAATAACTTACCCCCTCCACTTTCCTTCAGCGTTCGATGTACGTGCCGATGTTTATATGAGCGGTGAACCACAAAAGCTGCACGCGTAGAACGCAACGCACTTTCTAGTAATAATAATGTTGCCCAGACCGACCGGCCACGGCGGCCGATCTCAACGGCGGCGGAGCCTAGCCAACAACGCAGGAGATATTATAGTGCGCAAATGTGTGCGCAAACACAGGTGCACTCTCTATTCGTGCACTCTCATAGTCCGACGCGACGCCAATGCGTGTCGCATTAACCGGAGAGAGATCAGTTTTATGAGCTTTCTGAGACGCGGGGGTGTTTCCTACACCGCATACTTCCCAATTCTAGGCTGCTACTGAGAAATTCTTAACCCAATACATTTTTCTTTTTTTGACTCAACCCGGGATTCGAACCCGGCACCTTATGATCAACAGTCGAACAAGCTAGCAACTAGACCAATGGCCAATCGAGCTGAGTGGAGTGGACACGTCTCCACTCAGACCGATCAATCAGATTCTGGATCGATGACGTGATAATTTTATCACGTCAATAATCCAATCCAACAAATAGACAAAAGACATCTGTCTCCGTACTCTCAGCTCCAGTTGGCGGGCACCCTTAAAACCGATTTGTATAGGCAGCGTTATCGATAACGTGGAATCAATCAGTTACTTTAATATCGAGGAAGATACCAAATGTACCCAATATTTTTTAGGGTAGATAATAATATATTGGGATCCGTATTTTTTACTTCGCTCAGGATGCTTTAGCGAAAATAAATTTGGCCTGTTCGCTATTTCGTAAAGAAATGTAAAAGAAAAACAAGCCCACCCGTACTTTTTGTTAAGAACTTTATTGTCTCGATTATGGGAGCGGAAAAAATTACATTATGTCCTGTAGGTACCTAGATATATTGTATGTTTCCTTCTTTTGATGTATAGACGATAGAACATTTTCTAAATTATTTACAGCCACATAATGTTTATTAAGGTGGTACGTTTTCCATACTAATTTATTATTACCATTTAAGAACGAATGGATTATATATTTACACTGAAATTACATCGCACAGCCATAATTTAGTGTTTAATTTGCGGAAAATTTTATTTACATAAAGAAAACATTACATAAACAGCTAAAGGTGAAGTAAAGCCATCTCGGTCAGCTAGGCAAAACAGCGTTTAATAGATGGCTATTATAATTAAGAATCAAACGAACTTACCTTGTGAAGTTTGATATCTAATTATACGAGCGTTTTGACCAAAGATGATTATGGTTTACATGCAGCAGACGCTAGTCTGTGCTGTCCTTTATCACACTTTTAGAGTTATTTTATAATAAATTAATTGTTTTTTTTTTTTTTGACGTTGGTCACACACACTGAGTAGGTACCCTCACCCCACCGCCCTCGCCACGCCGATCCGGGTCGTCATTTTTCAGAGCTTTATTTTTTCGATATGTTTAGGGATTTTGACAAAAACAGGGTGGGTGGGTTTGTAATCATCTTCGGTCAAAACGCTCGTATAATTAGATATCAAACTTCACAAGGTAAGTTCGTTTGATTCTTAATTATACTTCGCATTTCTCCCAAAGATGATTATGGTTTACATGCAGATGTTTAGAGCATCAAAAAAATACTACAATATTATTTATTGTGTACAATAAAATATTCAAAAATAAAATTAAGGCAAAGCATAACAGGGAAAAAGGAAAATAATCATTTACAATATGTGATTAAACAAAGTTAATATTTCTTCATAAATCATAATGTCGTCGTCGTCGTCGTCGTCTCAACCAATAGACGTCCACTGCTGGACATAGGTCTCTTGCAAGGATCGCCACAGAACACGATCTTGCGCCGCTTGTTTCCAGCGGCTGCCAGCGATTCGCTTGAGATCGTCTGTCCATCTAGTGGGGGGTCTTCCCACGCTTCGTTTGCTGGTGCGAGGTCGCCAGTCAAGCACCTTGGGACCCCAACGTCCATCGGTTCTTCGAGCAATGTGCCCCGCCCATTGCCACTTCAGCTTCGCGACTCGATGAGCTATGTCGGTAACTCTGGTTCTCCTGCGGATCTCCTCATTTCTGATTTGATCCCGCAGGGATACTCCGAGCATAGCTCTCTCCATCGCCCGCTGAGTGACCCTGAGCCTTCTTATGAGGCCCATTGTCAGCGACCATGTCTCAGATCCGTAAGTCATCACTGGCAACACGCACTGTTCGAAGACTTTCGTCTTCAGACACTGAGGGATATTGGACGAAAAGACATCTCGAAGTTTCCCGAACGCTGCCCAGCCGAGTTGGATTCGGCGGTTGATCTCTTTCTCGAAATTGGACCTACCTAGCTGGACCGTGTGTCCCAGGTATATGTACTCGTCCACAATTTCGAGCGCCGAGTTCTCGACGATTACTGGGTGGAGCGGAACATGAGCATTAGACATAATTTTCGTCTTACTCATGTTCATTTTCAGGCCCACCTGTTGAGAAACTCTGCTGAGATCATTGAGCATTGTATTAAGGTCTCCCAGAGTCTCTGCCATAATGACCACATCATCGGCAAACCGTAGCTGAGTAATGTACTCGCCATTTATGTTGATGCCGAGTCCGTTCCAGTCCAGAAGCTTAAAGACGTCTTCCAACACAGCGGTAAATAGCTTCGGGGAGATAACATCTCCCTGGCGCACTCCTCGCTGCAATTGGATTGGTCTCGTAGTCTGGTCCTGTATACGGACTGACATAGTGGCGTTTTCGTACAAACACTTCAGCGCTTGGATATACCTGTAGTCAATTTGACATCTCTGCAGCGACCTTAACACAGCCCAAGTTTCCACCGAATCAAAGGCTTTTTCATAGTCCACAAACGCTAAGCAAAGTGGCCGATTATACTCTTCGGTCTTCTGTATAATCTGCCGCAGCGTATGTATGTGGTCTATGGTACTAAAGCCTTTTCGGAATCCGGCTTGTTCGGGAGGCTGGAAGTCGTCAAACCTACGAGCGAGACGATTCGTAATGACTCTCGAAAACAACTTATAAACGTGGCTCAGCAGCGAGATGGGTCTGTAGTTCTTCAATAGGGTTTTATCTCCCTTCTTGAAGAAGAGAACCACCACGCCCCTGTGCCACGCCTCTGGCGTTGTTCCCTCGTGAATGACGGAATTGAACAATCGCTGAAGGACTTTGAGTATTGGTCTTCCACCCGCCTTCAGGAGTTCTGCAGTGATTCCGTCATCACCTGGTGCCTTGTTGTTTTTAAGCTGCTTGAGAGCCATACTAATCTCGTATAGGCTGACGTCCGGGATATCTTCGGTATAGTGTCGGGTCAGTTTGGCTCTGGGATCTTTAGCCAAATCTTCAACAGGCTTCTGTGTTGACATGTAAAACTGTCCGTAGAACTTCTCGACCTCCCTCAAGATCTCAGGTTTTGACGAAATGAGACTACCGTTGTCGGTCTTCAGTCGCGTCAGCTGGCTCTGACCGATAGACAGATCTCTCGCGAACACCTTTGAGCCTTTGTTACGCTCAATGGTCTCTTTGATACGTTCGGTGTTGAAGTATCGCAGATCGCGTGTCTGTGATTTAGAGATCTGTCTATTAATCCGCCGATAGGCAGACGCGTCTCCCGAAGATTGTAGCCTCATTTCCTGTCTCTGTTCCATGAGACCGAGAGTATGGTCTGAGAACTTTTTGGTTCTATTTCTACGGTGGGTCTTAAAGAACCTAGACCCGACCGCATGGACAGTTTCCACCAGCCTGTTGTTCAGTTCGTCCACAGAATCGCAATCTGCCAGGCAAGCGAATCGGTTCTGCAATTCGAGTTGAAAGCTCTCGGGGTTCTGGATATGGGCACGAGAAGGTCGGAGCGTTGACTTCATCAGTCTGGCCCTTTCAAGCTTTATGTTGATATTTAATGTGCCTCTTACCATACGGTGATCGCTGCCGGTTTTCACCCTGTTGATCACAGAGACATCATTGAATACGGGCCGTTTGGTAGACATGATGAAGTCGATCTCATTTCTCGTAGAACCGTCGGGGCTCACCCAGGTCCACTCCTGTGTGGCCGCTTCTCGAAGAAAGAGTTCATCATATAGAGGCCCTCTTTCTCCAATAATGTAAAGGCGATTTATTATTTATTTTTAATTAATTATTATTATTATTTTTTTTTTTTTTGCTAAGTAGCATGACAGGTATGCTAATCGTACTTGTATAGAATAGAATATAGATTTTTATATGCATAGAAGAAAATTTTAGCTTCAAAATAATATATCCACAATTTTGATCTGATTTTAATAAATCTTTATAATAAAAGATACTTTAAAAATACATTTGAAGATTCAGACCAAACTATATTTTCTCAAATAATTTCTAAGTTTTAGCCCTACATTGTGGGCAGCTGATGTCAACGCGTATCGCGTGCTATGTGTGCCATTGAATGGACGTAACTCAATGGGATATAAAGAGTGGTTTTTGAAAACTGATGAACAAAGGTATAAAGTAAATAAGTAGGTTATTAAATAACAAGAATATGGTAGGTATGCCCTAAAACAAGGGCATGAAATAGTAACACTGTATTTAACAATTTTACTATCATTGTACTAACCTATTTCAACAAATAAATTGATTTTGATTTGATTTTGAAAAAATCTCATTGGGCACGTAAGGGATCAATTTTTTCTAAATATCTTCTGAAATAAGCTTGGACAGAGATTAAAGATTTTCTTTAATATATGGCAACACAATAATTTGGTTGAAAAAAACATTTGATCTTGAAGTTGTGATCATCTATTTTAGTTTTATCGGATTCCAATAAAGTATTTATTGACCAAGTGTCTGTATTTTTAATGGAGATGTTAATGCCAAAAAGGTGATTTTTTAAAGATAGATCTTTTTGTGAGATTAAATCATTGTTGATACTGAATTTAATCCAAAATTATGATGGATAGTGAGAATGATAGAAAGGGTCTAGCCGGATAAGCATAGCGAATTGGCCCCCTAATGACAACCTATTTCGAAACTTATGTTTCAATATCGGCTTGATGTATGAACGCGATTGATATGAGTTTCACGACCGTACTCCGCTTTGACCTTGAGATATTTAAAAAAAATTACTGCAACTATGACTTTCGTTCAAAGTGACATATCTCGGAAACTATTAAAGCTAGAAACTTAAAACTAACGGGATATTTTAGGTGACATTTAAGAGCATATTTTATATTTTTTTTGGATTTTTCGAAAAGTTACGAATATATTTTTTTAAATAAGTAAATATATAATTATTATTATTCCTATGTTTCTTATGAGATACAATCACAGAAAAAATATATATTATAGTACTTAGAATGCACTAATACTCATAAAAAATTCATTTGAAAAAAAGCACTGGAACACTTTGAAAAAAAAAAATTTTCAACCCGAAAAAAATACATCACAGAATACGAACTTAACAAAGACACATATTATACGTATATAAACACTTTATAAAATATTATAATCATAAAAATTGTAAAAATATAAAGAAAAAACACACAATTTTTAATGTTTATTAAACTAAACTAAACAATTTTATATCATCATCGCTAGTATAAAGGCAAAGTTTGTGTGTTTATGTTTGTTACTCTTTAAAGTCGTAACTACTGAACCGATTTGGCTGAAATTTTGAATAGAGATAGATTATGCCCAGACTTAACACATAGGCTACTTTATCCTGGAAAAATCTACAGTTCCCACGGGATTTTGAAAAAACCGAAATCTATAGCTACAGCTATAGGTAGAATACTATTAACTTCCGTGAAAGTACGTATAAAAGGTTGTAAAAGGGAGCGGGAACGGGAATCGGAAATTCACGATTCACACGGGATTTGTGAAAACCGAAATTCAAGCAATTCAATAAAAGCAATTCAATAATAGCGATGATGATAAAAAATTGTTTGGTTTAGTTTAATTAACATTAAAAATTGTGTGTTTTTTCTTTATATTTTTACAATTTTTATGATTATAATATTTTATAAAGTGTTTATATATGTATAATATGTGTCTTTGTTAAGTACGTATTCTTTGATGTATTTTTTTCGGGTTGAAAAATTTTTTTTCAAAGTGTTCCAGTGCTTTTTTTCAACGATTTTTTTTATGAGTATTAGTGCATTTTAAGTACTATAACATATATTTTTTCTGTGATTGTATCTCATAAGAAACAGGAATAATAATAATTATATATTTATTTATTTTTAAAAAAATATTCGTAACTATTCGAAAAATCCAAAAAAAATATAGGATATGCTCTTAAATGTCACCTAAAATATCCCGTTAGTTTTAAGTTTCTAGCTTTAATAGTTTCCGAGATGTGTCACTTTGAACGAAAGTCATAGTTGCAGTCATTTTTTTAAATATCTCAAGGTCAAAGCGGAGTACGGTCGTGAAACTCATATCAATCGCGTTCATACATCAAGCCGATATTGAAACATAAGTTTCGAAATAGGTTGTCATTAGGGGGCCAATTCGCTATGCTTATCCGGCTAGACCCTTTAACTTGCATCTGAATTTTTATGTGAAAAATTCAATTTGCTGTATAATATTGGAATCACAATAATTATAACCTTTTTTCTTGCAGAACAGTCATTTTGACTTTAAAGATGTGTTATATTGATTCATAGAATTATTAGAGAAAAAACCATTGCTATGTTAAGCGATGCGTTGGAGTTAGAAAAAAAACGACCTTTGCCATGTAACATTTAATTTTGTGGCAAATTTTGAAATAAGGCTAAAGTATGGAAAGGCTTATAAACTTTTTTTTTTTTTTTTTTGATGTAAGTGCATCAACAATCTCAGAACTTCCATGATGCGTACCTCTGACATTTTGTTATTTTGATTACTGGCAAATAAACCAAAGTCAGATCTGTCGGAATAAACCTTTAACTGACGATATGCACTAACAGTAAGTTCCCTTTCTGTGTTGAACTTTCGACGAGATTCAAAATCTGCAACTAATGTTTGTATTTCATTCATCATTCAATCGCATCATATAAATATATGATGCGAAATTTTGTAAACATTGATATAGGCAATAGCTGTTTATTTTTGATAAAATATTATAATTTCTAAGTCGTGAAAGACTGAGGTTATAAAAGGCTGCAAGTAAATTGAAGAACCGATGGACTTTGGAGTCCCAAGGTTCTTGAGTGAAGCAATTACAGTTGCGAGTGATCCGTAAGCTGTCTCATCGTTACAGGTTGCACCACAGCCCGAACGTGACGCATCACTATACACTAGGTACTAGTGAATATTCTTCATATTTTAAATGAACAATTTGCAGGATCAATATAATTTCTCCACTTCCTCCAGCATATGAAATCATTGTTAACAATACAGATCATATATTTCTTAAGATTATCAAAGTAGTGAATTGCCAAGAATTTCCAGAACTTTGAAAATCCATACATTTTCGTATAAACCAATCCGTCGTCGAAGGCCGGGCACGCCGCCATCGACAAACCAACATAACTAGCTAGTTTTCTGATTTCTCATACATTTTTCTGTATTTGTTTGTAAATAACTTTTTTTTTTTTTTTTGTGGGTAAAGAGTGATCCTTGATCAAAAATCTTAATTTCAAAGTAAATTGTTAATCGCTTCTACATTATCCAAACAGTTGTAACCGAATTTCTGATGCATAATAAATCGTCAAGAAAATTAACTGACAAATAAACTGATGAACATACATAAATGTGAAGGACTGGTTTTTAAAACCTTTGTATAGGCATAGACGTTGCAAAGTCCAAATGGTAAAACGTTGACTTCAGAAATTTTACCGTTCTATTTACTTGCTTCTGCATATTACTTTCGGCCACTGGCAGTAAAAAAAAAAATATGCATCTTTTAAAGTCTGATTTCTACTAAGGATTTCTAATTTCGCGAAACTGACGTTTCTTACTGTTATACAGACATAAAATGACAATTTACAGACATAAAACAGTTCCCACAAAAAAGATAATGAATTTAAAACTCATATAAATGAATCAATGAATGATCAATTGCCACATGTAGATATGAAAAATGTCTGACAGATGCTTCAGGCATTTTAATTTTGGTGTAAAATCGAACTTCAGGTGTTAACTCTGTTATTCATACAAATAACTCATTGTATTTTTAAAATGACAAGTGTCAGAATTTCACGGAATCAAAAATTAGACCGGTTGTCATACAGTACAGTACAGTACAGTACATTTTAATTAATATTAATGTGGTATTTTCATATCTTCCATATGTTTGAAGTTATTGACACAAATAAAGTTTGATTCATATAAATTCAAAATAAAACGATGTTTTCCTTTAGTGCAAAAATTGGTGAGATAAATTGTTTTTCTTTGGCCCAAAAATATGAAGCCACTCGTGAAGAAAAACTGATCTGCCAATGATACGTAAAAACGTATCGGTGTTATGTACCGGTGACGAAGCAGCTAGCATGTCATAGCATGTATTAGCTTTATGTAGCATTATCACGATTGCGCGTGCGACATTTAGCATTGAGTCGTAAGCTTAAGTGCGTAAGCGTAAGCGCTCAGTCATAATTTCACGGCACGGCCACTTGGCGGTGCGGTGGCGGTAGCGGGTGCTGATGTCAGCCCGGTATGCGTAGTATACTCGCTTTTCGGGCAGGTGCACATGCCCCCCGTACGTTTAGAGTTTTCCGGTACAGAAGTACTCGGCTGTGAGCGGAACTGGTTAGATATCAACTTTGAAGCGGAGGTTGAAGTGGCCTTAGATGATTTCAGATACTCCGACAGATTTAAACCGAACCAAAGGTGTCGATTTTTATATTTTTGAATATATATCTCGCTTTTGTTTGCTAAGCTTCAGTAATGAGTATCGCATAGCAACCGTCTTTGACGCTGATCTTTTTGGTAAATATTATTTTAGAATATCGATCTTCCATAAGCAACCCGTTAGTCAAAAATAATACATAGATGGGTATAATGTTGCCATCGTGTGGCCAAATCTTTATGGGCAAATCTCCGAATAGTTTTTCTTGTTGGGTCTGAGCCCAATAATAATTGTAAAATCTCAAGATCTAATTCGTCATTCTTATGAATCAGATGTCAATAAGAATAAGGTAAGATGAAATTTATGTAGGTAGGTATTTATTTTATGACCCTACACAGAAAACTCACACACGCTATGCGTCGGAGTATTTGACTGGATGGTAGGTATACTTATATTTTATCCACACACCATAAAGGTCGGGATATACATATATTTTCCACACACCATATAGGTCGGGATATACATATATTTTCCACAAACGTTTTACGTCGGGATAGTTATATTTATTTGACAGGTATCACTATATTTTTATCCACACACCATAAAGGTCGGGATAAACATATATTTTCCACACACCATATAGGTCGGGATATACATATATTTTCCACAAACGTTTTACGTCGGGATATTTATATTTATTTGACAGGTATCACTATATTTTTATCCACACACCATATAGGTCGGGATGTATATTTTCCACACACATTTTGTCGGGATAAGGTACATGTCAATAATACAGGAAATCAAGGTTATAAGTATGTATTCTATATGCCACTGAAGCTGGCGCCTTAAATATTTTAGTGAAGACAAGGTCATTCACCTAGGCTATTCTTTCTCTCTAGTTTTTATATACCTCACACACTATTTAAGTAGGTGAGAATGGGACAAAGCAACTTCCAGCCCTTTACAAGGGAAAAATTTCTTTGTTCAACTTTTTTGTTTGGAGCGCAAATTCCACAGCTTTTATCTGTCTAACGGGAAACTCATTGAGATTTCCAATTGAACCGTTAACATAAACAGAAGACGGTACGCAGATAAAAACAATGAACAGTAAACAATAGTTATTTTGTTCACTGGGTAAAAATGTTCTTACTAGTGAATAAATCTAGTCTTACCTTGAATTTTTCTGCTCGCTCGGTGATGATTGTCGCTAGCGATTCCTGGTACTGATGATTAAAATCCGCGGGTGATACACTTCAACTTTTTCAACTAAATCACTTTTTCTTTTTCCCGTTTCACTTTTTATTTTTTGAATTTTGTTTGGACGACGTGTGACTCGGACAACACAAAATAACGTAATGACGACCCGGATTGGCGTGGCGAGGGCGGTGGGGTGAGGGTACCTACTCAGTGTGTGTGACCAACGTCAAAAAAAAAAAAAAAACAATTAATTTATTATAAAATAACTCTAAAAGTGTGATAAAGGACAGCACAGACTAGCGTCTGCTGCATGTAAACCATAATCATCTTTGGGAGAAATGCGAAGTATAATAACTAAGCTGTCTATGTAATGTTTTCTTTATGTAAATATAATTTCGCGCAAATTAAAAATTGTATTAAGGCTGTGCGATGTAATTTCAGTGTAAATATATAATCCATTTGCTCTTGAATGGTAACATGAAGTTAGTATGGAAAACGTAACACCTTAAATAGTTTACCTACAAGCGACGGATTAAATTCAATTACGGAAAAAAATCGATTTGCAGCGATTTGTGCATTTGGCCATCGAGCCTGGTTCGCACAAATCGGGCTCAATAGGTTATGTTTTTAGGCGTCAGCTGATTGCATTACGAACTTTTAAAAAATAGAGGAAATATTTTAATTTTTGTTTTCGCGTTTTTGGAACGAAGTTCCTTATCGCGCGTTGCGAAAGGGGGCTACACGGAAAAAATTAAGACCAAAAGTTGTCACGACACTTTTTGCTATATGTAGTTGTAAGCCGTGCGGCGTGCGCGTGTTTCTCTGTCTGTCTCTCTCTCTCTCTTATAGAAAGCAAGCCAGTTATTTTCGTTTCGTCTTTCTATTTCGCATTGAACAATGTGGTGTCGCGACGATTATTTTTGTTGAGTGTATACAGGTTTTCTGTACATAATAAATAATAAAAAATAACTATGTAGTAAAGTAACTAATAAGTTTTTGTTTGTGGTAATTATCTTGTCAGAAACATCACCACTATTGCCTGTCTTCACCCGTGTATACCCGTTATGTTTTTTGCGTTAAGAGAAACATACAGGAAAGCAAAATCTCAGATTATTTTTTTTGTTGTGTATCACATTTTTTGAACGTCTTTCCAATTCATCTTCTTGGCAATTCGCTCTCCTCTCACGTACCTACTCGTGATATGTTATCAGTTATTACTATATTATGAGCGACATGAAATACGACGCTGAAAACAAAAACTGATTTAAGTATAAAGCTTATAAGCTTTTAGCAGAAAAACAATCCTTACTATTATTAATATTATAAATGCGAAAGTAACTTTGTCTGCCTGTCACGCTTTCACGCCAAAACTACTGGACCGATTTAAATGAAATTTCGTACACAGATACTCTAGAACCTGAGAAAGGACATAGGCTACTTTTTATGCGAAAAAAGGGCTGTAAAGGGGTGAAAGAGGGGTTGAAATGTTGTATGGAAATATTGTCATTTTTAAAGTTAAAAGCTTGAAATTTATTTTTTAGGCTGTTGATTAGATATTAATAAAAATTTGTACAAATTTTACCCTCAAGAGGTATAACAAAGGGAATAGGGGATGAAAGTTTGTATAAAATTAATAAAATTCAAAATCATTTATTTCATGTAGGCCAACTTGTGACTCTTATGACATGTCAAGAATCTACCACTACCACGGGATTTTTAAAAAAATCCACGCAGATGAAGTTGCGGACATCCTCTAGTAAAAGATATATATCAATTTCAAAATTGTAATAATGCGAAGCCTTCACATTCGAAATTCGAATAGTGTCTGGGAGATGAAATAACAATTTTTAATCTCAGCGTGACTTTTTTCGTGTGATATTTGTGATATTCCTACTTATATTGTTTCATAAGCAATGTTTTTTTATTGCCTATTTGGAAAATTATACAGCAATATTTTGATTAAGTTTTTAAAATATTTTTAATTGAATATTGTGTTATGTTAATTAAAATTGAGTGTTTTGATTAAAACACTCAATTTTTCACTAAATTTTAATTAACATTTTTAACAATTTTAATTACACCTGTATTTTAACAGTAAAGTTGGAAAATAAACATTTAAAAAATATTTTAGATGATGTTGTTTTTAAACTTAAACTAGATATTACCGACATGAGTTGCAATGCCACGTAAAGTATGGTTTAGGAACTCATAGAGCATATAAACATTCAAACATTTATTTTTATTAGATTTTTTGGGCCACAAACCTTCGCGAACGTATGCAGAACAATTCGCCAAAGTTTCATCATAATTGGATAAATAGTTTAACAGTGCATAGAGGACATACAAACAAATATTGATTTTTATTTATAAAGATTAGACAACAAGAAATAGATAATAAAAAAGATAGACAAGAAAAAAAACAAGAAACAAATAAATAAACACACTTTCGGATTATAGTTACCTGTAAATGAACACCGACAGCGTTGCCAGGATGACGACCACCGAACTCAGCACGATACTCAAAATGGCGTACACCGGGAGAGCTGAAACAAAACGTTTATTTAGCAACCAGTGTAATACCCGTTAGCCCGCTGCGACGGGTCCGTTCCACCATAGGCGGTGAAAGTTACGTTACGGTTACGGTTACTGTTTGGCAAAATTTGACACTAGGAAAAAACAAAAAGGGTTGCTGAAATGGCGTACACGGGTAGAGCTGAAACACAACGTTTATTTAGCAACCAGTGTAATACCCGCTAGCCCGCTGCGATGCGACGGGTCCACTCCACCATAGGCGGTGAAAGTTACGTTAAGCCGAAATTAGACGGTGCCCCGTTCATCGTTCATTTTTGCGATGATATGCACGATACGATATTTTCACAGTGCCTGTTAACGATGAACCACTGGTGGTTCATCGTTGGCAAAACTTGACCACCAAAAAAATCAAAACGGATTACACAAGTTGATGATCGTATTGCTCTGAATGAATAAATGAATTTATAAATGAATGAAATCTATTTTATTGTACACACTATTAGACGAAAACTGTACAATAGGCGGCTTTATCTCTTGCAGGCAACCTACTAATAAAGGAAACAAAAACCAAAATTATGTATTCTCTCATTAAGGTTAACGGTGAAATTTTGGTCTTAAGTAACTCAAATGTCACTATGGGAACCCATTTAAATTTTTTTCGGTTGCTAAACTTTAATATTAACCGTAACGTAACTTTATTCACCTACGGTGCAACTGACCTGAGTCAACGTAGTGCTATTTCGTTCAAAAATATAATTGACCGGGGAGAAGCAATTATACTAACGAACTCGTAGGGGCTTTTATAGTTGGTTTCATGCTGCGTCGTCCAAATCGAATAAGACGCGACTATCGCACATATAGCGATGCGATCGTCGCATGTTTGTATCGGCCCTTGGACGCAAGAGTCAGTACGTCGATTCTCTAACCCCGGTGTCACTTAGACAAACATTTGAACAAAGATTTGAAGGACATTGCTCACACATTTGAACACAGGTTTGCTTACCGGTGGTGTGGAAGATATGACCTGGAATCGGGAGGTGGAGTAGTGGCGAGGAGAAAACTTGTTTCAGACGTGAATTACGATCACGGCATAGGAAAATAGAATAGAATAGAATAGAATAGAATAGAATAGAATAGAATAGAATAGAATAGAATAGAATAGAATAGAAAAGTTTTTTATTCAAATAAACTTTTACAAGTGCTTTTGAATAGTCAGATGAATCTACCACTGGTTCGGAATGCCGTTCCAACCGAGAAGAACCAGCAAGAAACTCGGCGGTTGCTCTTTTCCAAATTTACAATATCAATATAACAATTTTATGTTAAGTACATGATTGAATTGCCGTCTCGCGCATTGCTGGAACGAGTCAAATCCACGCCTTTTTATCATTTATATAAGTAATCATAATTTTATTCAGATAAACTTTCGGAAGCGTTTACGAATTGACAAATGAATCTACCACAGGTTCGGAATGGTGCTTACAATTCTACACATGTGAAGAAGGGCAGACAAAAGTAGCCCCATTTCCGACGGTGGCACCCGTTCACGAGTGGTATCAAGTATCAACCTCAGTCCCTCTCATAGCGCGCTCGGCGGGCAGAGCCCCGCGTAGCCCGTAGTCTGACCTGGGGGGATATTCTGTAACTTAGTTAGCAACCGAAAATAGTTGCCAACGAATTTCTTCGATATACATTGCTGCTTTACTGTGTAAAATTTTGAAAACACTTTATATTTCCCACACTAAAGCAGCAATGTATATCAAACTAATTCGTTGGCAACTATTTTCAGTTGCTAACTAAGTTACAGAATAACCCAGCTGAACCGCGTCGCGTGAACATGGTTTAAGGGTCCGGATGTGTTTCAAACTATAGGTACTCTAGTGCACATCCACGCAAGTCAAGCTGTTGTGATATTTAAATAACGACTGGCCCGTTGGCGCGGTTGGCAGTGACCCTGCCTACCTCTCCCGGGTCGCGGGTTCGATTCCCGTCCCGAGTCTGGGTGTATTTATGTAAGTATATAAGTATGTATTATGTATTTATACATTTATTAAATATTTATATGTGTAATATATGTAAATATGTATATCAGTCGGTTGTTACACACACACAACACAGGCATTAAGTTGCCTACTTTAGGAACAGCCGACCGTGTGTGTGTGTGTATATTTAAAAACAAAAAACTGGCATACTCTAGTCATGCACATCCACGCAAGTCAAGCTGTTGTGATATTTGGGTAATAAAATACTCACGATCCTCACGGTATATAGGGTATGTATAAGGGGACCGCTATCGAAAACTTAGCGCTATTATTAATTATTATACTACCTAAACACAGCCCAATACCTATAACCATTTTGTCGTATTAGTGGTTTAGTGTTTAGTGTTTTTCAAACCGGCAATGTACAGCGCGAAAAACAAAGCGACAACTTTAGGTATTTATCCTACGTTCGTAAACTTCTTCCGTCAGCTGATTGCATTACATTGCGAACTTTTAAAAAGTACAGGAATTATTTTTTTTCGCGTTTTTTTATCTTGTCAGTAAAGTCTAAGTACTACAGTTCTATTCTATACTCTTCGTTTCCGATAGCGGTCCCCCACTCGTTATAGCTTAAACACTAGCTGACAGTATCAATTCAAACAATTTTTCAGAACACACTGTTGACAAAATACACCAAGGGAACTGACGATCTCTTCGAAACTCTATCTACCCTCAAATAATAATTATTTCAAAACACACAGTCATCTTGGTTCTTGTTACCTCATCTTGAATATAATAAAATATTTCGTTCCGCGGAACGGAACCCGGAGGGAAATATTAACAACTTCTGTTTATTTTGCGAGATCATCCGGAATCCTCCAAAGAATTGTGTTTATCTTAACAAGAAACTCATTAATTTACTCGTAAATATCTTGGAAAATTATTAGGTTCCTATTTACAAGTAACTTCACAGAATATTGAAAACTAGCTTTGTTCTCGGGGAAACTCTTATCCGGGATAAAAGGTATCCTATATCCGTCTCCAGTATGCATCTATTTCTGTGCCAAGTTTCAATTCAATCGGACGAACGACACACGAACACATAAAGACGCAAATCTTGGGGAAATTCGCATCCGGGATGAAAAGTATCCCAAGTCCGTCTCCGGCATGCATCTATCTCTGTGCCAGGTTTCACTTCAATCAGATGAACAACAGGCGAACGCATAAAGGACGCTATTCCCGGGGAAATGTTTTATCAGGATGAAAAGTATCCCAAGTCTGTCTCCAGTGTGCAAGCTGCTATGCCAAGTTTCACTTCAATCAGACGAACGACACGCGAACGCATAAAGGACGCTCTTCCCGGGGAAATGCTTATTCGGGATGAAAAGTATCCCAAGTCTGTCACCAGTATGCAAGCTGCTATGCCAAGTTTCACTTCAATCGGATGAACGATAGCAAACGCATAAAGGATGTCACTTCATAGAAAATTCTTTACCGGGAAGAAAAAAAATTTTTTAAGATGGCTTATGTTCTTCGTCTGCAGGATACAAGACTAGTGGAAATCTGTACAACAGCTGTTTATTCGTGAATACCTGTAACTGTCAGACAGACAGATTTACTTTCGATTTGTAATATTATGAGGTATAGCTAACATTTTTATTAGTAAAATTATTCGCATTGTAATAGCCTAGACATAAACGTAAATAAGAAGTAGCCTAAACGTGTCTAGGGTTGCCATCACACTTTTTAAAACAATAGGTACACTTTATAACTTCGCTCTCTTATAATTTTCTGTTTAATATGCAATAAAAATAAAATATTGTTTTCAACATCATTCAGAGCTATAAATAAAATCTGTTTGAAAAAATAAACATTCGTAGGTAAGGAGAATAAAAGCCGTTGCCTTTATTCTCCTTAGCACCGAGGCGCAGGCGCGTAAACATAAAATATTGTTTGTCTTACCAAAATAATGTTTATTTTCCGTCGGAACATTAACATACTTTATCTCTTGTACAAAGGTCGACAACCCTTATCATATCTAGAATTTAAAACACTAAGATAAAATAAAATTTGTATTAAATACTAAAATCGTCTAGGTTCAGAACAATTTCACTATAATGGCAGAAAAGAATTCAGAAATAAAACGCGTAAATAATTAAAGTTCAGAAGCGCTATTAGGTGAAAGAATTTTTTGTAGTAAGTATTATAAACGAGTAGGTATTATTTCGTCTCAAGCTGTCGGTAGGTCGTTGATCACGAAAAATTAAAGCCCAATTTATACCGCCGCGGAATGAAGTGGAAACGAATTTTTTGTACAAAGCATTGTGAACTTTATGTCAATTGTATAACACACAAAATAGTAGCTATAGGGAAATTCTCGAGAATGCGCGAGAATTCCGCGGAAGACGCGCGACCTTTTTTGGCTCCTATTGAATTTGTATGTTATGCAATTGACATAAAGTTCATTTAGCTATGTACAATATCGTTGCAAAAAGTCGCTTCCATTCCATTCCACCGCGGTGTAAATTGACGCTAATTCGACAGTGTAAAGTATTAGGTATAATATTTTACTGTTTGGCACTAATTCCTACGTAAGCGAATTCAATGCAAAAGCGATGCGGGCGGGCGACGCATGTGTGGAAAATTCACTAACCTAGCCAAGATGTGGCACGGATGGAACATGGAACCCTACCTAAATATGACATCCGACCTCCCCTTTTTAGTCATACCAGCACCACCAGAAGGCCCCACAATGGGCAATCCAACATCACAATTTGCCATAATAAAATTGGAAAGCTCTCACCCAATATCCAGTAAAACCTCAGCTCCTTCCACACTCACTGAACAAACCGACATGGTAACGACAATGATAGCCTCCAGCTTCCAAGCCTCGACCACCCGGACTGCTGGTTAAACCAAATGTTCTTTCCGAAAAAACTAATCTAAGAAAATGATTCACTACCAACACCAACCGGTCACAGACAAAAACCACATGAGACTTTATGGCACTACAAATGGCGACTAATTTAACGTTAACGGATACTATATTTTAACGATTGCAACGCTACATAAAATCACGATTAAAAAAAACGGTAATTATTATTGTATTGCACAAAAACATCCATTATAATTGGATGTATGTATTTTCAATTCAGAATAACCGTATCGACAGGGTAGTTGTCGAAACCGAAACCGAATCGAAGTGTTCTGAATCGCCCTGCAGGAGACGGATATGAGTTAAGTACTTTTTATCTCGGAACATAAAACATTTCTCACGAGATTTTTAAAAATTGAAATCCACGTGAATCAACTTATGCATTATTAAAATTGCTTTAGCAGCTATGGCGGGCGTGTACAGCTAGTACATGATTCAAATACCAAGTAATATTCAAAACATTTCATCTGCACGAACATCCGGTCGATTAACAAGTGAGGCTCCGGGAATATCCGGCCTTCGTACCTAATCGTGGCTTCAGATTTAGGTTGCTCAATATCTCACAGAATAATTAGAATGTATGATATACCAAGTACCAACGGTTTTACTCCGCGGTACGGAGGGCATTCCGTGAAGATACGCGCGTATTAATACGTTGTATACCTACTTATATACCAACTTGGTCGCAGTTGCGTAGTGTACAGTGTGCGTTATTAAGAATTTTATTATTATGTAATAACTTCTGCCACGGCTTCGCTCGCGTGAATTTCGATTTTTCACAAATCCCGAGGGAATCGTGGATTTCCGGTTCTCGTTCCCGCTCCCTTTTCCAACCTTTATACAAAATCCCGTGAGAACTGTGGATTTTTCCAGGATATTCCAGTGACCAGCCCTCTGATGCCAAAATATCAGTCTTAAACACGATAAAGATCAATCAATATTGATAAAACATCTAAGTGCCAGTAGTACTTCATACTTGTGTGTATTTTGTAAAAACTAAAAAAAAATCAGTTGCGTTATGGAATAATGCGCGTTCTAAAAATATGCCAAAAAGCCATAAAGGAAATGGCTCATGCTGTTACACAAAGCAAAGAATTTTAGGCTCCATAAAGGTGAAGGCAGACTGACACATTTTTGGTATCACAGTGTTGCTCATTATTCTATGAACCCAGAATCAGCCATTTTGGAAGTGTCTAGTAAAGTATGACTTCTAAAAATTATAATATCAAGATTGTGGACTCTAGAAAAAAATGTATTGAATACAAAGATTGATTTAACCACAAGTATTAGAAATCCGTCGCGAATAGAGAACGTGATAGATCTGCGGTGAAAGAGATTAGCGATTCAGACGACGCTCACTCCTTTAATTTGTACGACTGGCTGCTTTGAGACGTCCTGTTACACCGTTTCTATCTAGATATTCAATTATGCTGGTAACGAGAGAACCGACGTTGGTTAATTCTTTTATTAAATCTTTAACCCCCGACGCAAAAACGACGGGGTGTTATAAGTTTGGCGTGTCTGTGTGTGTGTGTATGTGTGTGTGTGTATGTGTGTGTGTGTGTGTGTGTGTGTCTGTCTGTTCCCCTGTAGAGCTCAAACGGTTGAACCGATTTGAATGCGGTTTTTCACAACTCCCATAATATGGGTATCAAATGAAAGAGCTTGACTAGTAGAATAGCACTATTGCAAATTCAAGATGGCCGCCGCCACAAAATGATGAATGTCGGGGGTTTTTTAATTTTTAATTTATACTTGTTAAGTAAGTAATGGTCATGTAATGCAGAGGGAAGAGAGAGATATTACTAGAAGAATGTTATATTATATTTAGGGAAAAAAGAGTAAATGAAGACCAAGGATAGATGGATGCAGTGTGTGAAAGAGGATATACTTGTAAAAGTGGTAAATGATGCGTTGACGTATAAAAGAAGTGAGTGGAAGAAGAAGATAATATTATGTTGTACGAACCCCACATAGCATGGGATAAGGACCGAAAGATGAGTTTTGTAAGTAAGAAAATCACAATAATTTGTTATCATAAAGCTTTTGTTTGTTGCATATAGATGATGAATGAAAGCAATTATGCAATTGAAGATTATACAACGTTAGTTTTACTTTGCGCAAAAACCGAAACACGTGTCAAATATTTTTACATTAATATTTATACAAAATTTCAAAAAAATATAATGAAAAGTAACGAAGTTATAAGCTTGTTATGTTGCGTCGTTGTCCTCGAAAAAAAAGGTCACTGCAAGCCGTAGCGACTTGCGATCGACGCGAGTTGAATGACCGCCGCTGTGTGCCGACCGTCAGCTGATGCGCGGTAAATCATTGTGTCTAAGCTTGTAGGATTTCAAAATATTTTTGGACAAAAATATAACACTATATAAAAATGGTTGGATTCGATTTTGTTACTGATTCTGAACAAACTACTTTCAGGTTTTGCGTAAAGTAAAACTAACGTTGTATAAAAGACAAAAAAGCATAGATTTGACTCGCTCCAGCAATGCGCGAGACAGCATTTCTACACAAAATAATATTGATATCATTTTTGTTAACAAAACATTCCGAACGAATGAGATTGACTGATGAACATTTTTAAAATCTTACTTAGGTAAAAACTTTTCTATTTTATTCTATTCTAGCCTAAGTAGATGTGTTACGAAAACGGTGTAACAGAAAGAAAGGCTTGTCTCGTGAAAATTAATTAAAAAAGCCCAAGCAACGCACGAGTGTAAACAGTATACTCAGGGGGATTGTCACAGAGCTGGCACAGCGGATTAAACAAACCACATTCCCTAATTAGAAGCTGGTTTATGTGAAAAACTAAATAAAAAGGCTTAAAATAACGGTTAGGTAATCCTCGAATGTACGAGTATAAACGAGGTAGGTACTGAATTTTTAATTTTTTTTTAGTGATTCGTTTTAGTGATAGTGATTTAGTGATCTTCTTCAAAAAACGACTAGGTAAATAATGAAACGAAACGAAAAAAATTGTAAAAAAATTCAAGTTAAAGAAATTATTTTTTTTACAATTTTTTTCTTAGTTAATTTTTCATAAATATAGTTTTTTTTAATGCATTGGTAAATATACATTGCTGATTACGAAGATGACATCCTAAAATATTTTTTTTTGTTTCCGACGCAATATTAATACGGTTATGACAAAAACGTAGAATAAAACCATATCCATATTATAAATGCAAAAATATCTGTGTTTATATGTTACAACATATTAAGCCACCTTTGTCCTGAAGAAAATATACAATTTTTTATCCCAAAAAAGAGTTTACTTATCAGGGAAAAACGTACATAATAAGCGTTCGCGTATCGTTAATCCGATATGATGAAACTTGGCAGAGATAGCTTGTATCTTGGACACGCAAATAGGATACTTTTTATCCCTTAAAGAGTCAGCCGGCAGCCTATAATAATTAACCGACTTCAAAACAAGGAGCAGTTTCATCTTTTTTATGATTACTCAAAGACGCCTGGACGGATTTGGAAAATTCTTCTTTTGTTTGAAATGTAGACATTTCAGGCGATCTCATTGGTCATCAGATCAGGATCTGATGATGAGATCCTGGAGAAATCAAGACGACTCTTCAAATTTTATGGTATATTGACGTCGGTTCAATTTTTCCTACAATATAGATTTGTTTAACTCTCACACACACAAGCACAAGGACCTACTCTGATCAAAACCAATAAATAATTTGTAGGCATTTAACTAAAACTATGACAATATTAATTCTAAATAACTTACAGTTGTCAGGGCAGAGCGAGCCGTCGAAGCCACATCGGGGAGTGTCCGGAGGGGGGGTGGTCCGCCCGCCCGCCCAGTGGATGGGGCGGTTCTCCACGAACTGGAGTGAAGAGTTGGCCGCCACGTACGTCGCTACCACCTGCGAAAACATCTTTATTTGATGACGGTCCTTCAGTTAAACAAACTCATGAAAAACATCACGACGATGATGCTCATGTTCCACATTCGATTCCTATTAAACAAACATGCTCCGAAAAATGTTTGATTTTCGAGGTTTTGCAATTAATCTGACTGATGATGGAGTGGAAAATATTCCTGATATCATTGTTCGTGCAAACATATTGACGTTTGCACGACCAATGATAAGTCGCAAAACTTTAGGTTATCTGATGTCAGTGACACCAAAACTTATTGTTTAATTCGCCCCTAAGTTATTTTTGTTTAATTCATCTCTGATGAGAAGTGACGATATAGTTTATGATACCTATAAGCGGGCTAACCTAGAAAATGTATGACAGTTTTCATTAAACCCATTCCTCTGATCGGTTTCTACGCAGCATCGTACCGGAATGCTAACTATACTTCATCATGATCAACCCATTACCGGCTCACTACAGAGCACGGGTCTCCTTTCAGAGTGAGAAGGGTTTTGGCCATAGTCTACCACGCTGGCCAAGCGGATTGGCAGACTTCACACACCTTTGAGAACGTTATGGAGAACTCTCAGGCATGCAGGTTTCCTCACGATGTTTTCCTTCACCGTTAAAGCAAGTGATATTTAAATACTTAAAACGCACATAACTCCGAAAAGTTAGAGGTGCGTGCCCCGGGATCGAACCCACGACCTTCGATTAGAAGTCGGTCGCCCTAACCACTAGGCTATCACATCTTTTTAACTATTTCTGTTATTGGGTATTTATAATTTCTAAGTATAGTCGAACTATACTTAGAAATTATAAATACACAATTGTCCCTGCCGGGAATCGAACTCGGCATCTCCCACTTATAAGACAGCGCTCATCACTGTGCCATGGAGGTCGTATAAAATGAAATAAGATCATCATAGAGATCATAGAGATATAATTATCAGGAGATGAGCTCACCCTCCTTTATATTTCGCTCGTTTAGACGTTGGATATTTTTTTAACCCCCAACGCAAAAACGACGGGATGTTATAAGTTTGACGTGTCTGTGTGTGTATGTGTATGTGTGTGTGTGTCTGTCTGTTCTCCTGTAGCGCTCAAAAGGGTGAACCGATTTGAATAAAGGTGTATTAGTCGAGAGTGTTGTTAGCTACTTATGTTTGATGAAAATCGATCCAAGATGGCCGCCGCTATAAAATGGTGGATTACATATTTTTTCACAACTCCCTTAATATGGGTATCAAATGAAAGGGCATAACTAGTAGAATATAATTATGCAAATCCAAGATGGCCGCCGCCACAAAATGGCGAATGTCGGGGGTTTTTTAAATTTTTAATTTATACTAGTTTAGAAAAAACGATGGTATCTGAACCAAATATCCAATTTTTTAAATATTTGGTCCAGCCAAGTATCCAATTTTTTTAATATAATTTGACGATGTTAATAAAAACATCGAACGCAGAAGACATTCCCTGAAACAGTCATGCTCGTGGATGTATAAATTCTAAATGGAATATTTTTGTCGAATCGGTGAACCGAAAAAAATATACATGGAGTTATACGTTGAGATCAAATTCATGAGACATCTAATGTAGCATTTTTCGTTTTCGTCGCGTGACGCGTCTACCGGGAATTACGATTATTACAGGTGAGATGGAAAATTATTATTTTATTCGCTACTTGCTTAAGGCATGATACTTACTTAAAAAATAAAACATTTCTCTCATTCGTAATTTTTGAGAGTAGGTAGTGATCACTTCCCTCACTCACGTAATGGTAGGGGTTTCATTGAGATAATAAAGCTCCCAGTTCCTTCAAAGTGACGAGTACTTCGGTAAAAGTACCTATGTACGATATATATAAAATACTAGTGTCTGTCCGCGGCTTCACCTGCGTGAATTTCAGTTTTTCACAAACCCGAGGGAATCGTGGGTTTCTGATTTCCGTTCCCCTTTATACCTTTTTTTTAAATCCCATGGGAACTATGGATTTTTCCAGGATAAAAAGCCTATGTGTTAAGTCAGGGCATGATCTATCTCCATTCATTTCAGCCAAATCGGTTCAGAGTAAACTCGGTTATAGAGTAACAAACACACGCACGCACGCACGCACGCACGCACGCACGCACGCACGCACGCACGCACGCACGCACGCACGCACACACACACACACACACACACACACACACACACACACACACACACACAAACTATCGCCTTTATAATATTAGTGTGATTTACTGAGCTGATTTTTATGGATACTTTTCATTCCAGTGGTAGATTCAATTGACGATTCAAAAGTACCTACTTGTAAATGTTTATTTGAATAAAAAACTTTTCTATTCTATTTTATTTTATTTTATTCTATCCGAAAAAGAGATTGACCGGCAAAAAATGCATGTAGGTACCTAGTTTATTATTTCTCTACCTAAGTATATAATTTTAAAGCTGTGTTAAGTACCTAAGTATTAAGTATGTATGATAAGTTGATTGAATAATTCTTAATTAAGGCGAATGTTAATCAACTTTAATCAATTAAACTTTGCTTATTAAAATAAAGTACCTGCGAGCTTGAAGTTTCGTTGAAACTTTGCGTCAGCGGCAACTACTATCACGTAAAGTTGTAAGATTAGTATAATTACCCAAAATGTATGTAATCTTAGTCCCAGTAAGAAATTTCTTAGTGAACATTAAAGTGACTAACGTGGAAAATTGAAAAGTTTATTCAAGTTCGAAATTCAAATTTTAATTAATGTATTCCAGTCACTGGGCCATTTAGACCAACCGGTCTATTGTCTAAAAGCTACAGCTTAAGCGTAACAAGTCCTTTATACTGGAAGTTTCTAGCTTTGTAACAATGGCATTTTAGCCATCGACAATACATTTTAGTAATTTGCAGCAAATAACCAAATAACAGCCATTAAGGTTAATTTACACATAGTAAGTTGTCAAGTAGTTAACTAAATTTTAACTTAATTTTAAGCGACTTAATTTTAAGTAAGCGTTTTCACGAAACCAGACAAGTAATTTAGTAAAGCTCTCAAGTTCATACTGAGATGAACAGCGAACTGCATGAAATAATAAACTCTGTAATTTTATAAGTGCTCAGTGAAGTCACAGAAGAAATTAACAATGAAATTTTTAATGAAAAAACATTTTCCCGCGCGAAATAGCATCTTTAGTCACCGGCAGGGGATGCGCGGGGTGCGGAGGGCGCGGCTACTTAACCGAAAAATAGACAAAATTCTATTCTACTTGTTTACTTGCATACTAAATTTTAACTTGCAACTTATTACTAAATTCACTGTTTACATGCATTATTTCACTTAAAATTAAGTTAAAATTTAGTTAACTACTTGACAACTTAATGTGTGTAAACCAAGCTTCAGCTACAGTGTAACGATCGCATTCACTTCTGCTCTGATTGACCGACACTCTCTCGCTATTGGCTTAAAAGCATTGTTATAGGCTGTATCGAGAATATCACAAATTCAGCCTATCACGATGCTTGAGATTGTAGCAAGATTGATTCAGCTTTAAGACAATAGCCCCACAGCACCTTGGGACCGTCTATCGATTCTTCGAACTATAGTCTGATTTTTAATTCGGTGGAATTCTGTCATTTAAAAATAGAATGAGTTATTTGTATGAAAAACATCGTTACCACCTGAAGTTCGATTTTACCCCAAACTAAAGTAGGTACCTGAATTATCAGTAGGTACCTGTCAGGCATTTGTCATGTCTACATGAGGCAATTGATTTTTATTTATATGTATAAGTTTTGAATTTATCATCATACTACTTATACGATGCCTGCCCCAGATTTAAGTTTTTAAAAATTACATGGAAACTCATTGCTTTTCCGGGATAAAAAGTAGCATATGTCCGTTTTCGGGATGTGTGTGCATATTTACACGAACATTGAGGCCGGAACTTGCCTGACGCACTGCCGTGCGTCTAGATAAAAATAAGAAACACTGATGATCTCAGATATTTTTTGCTCTAGGTACTACCAAACTCGCTTCAGCAAATGAGATATATCATTATGATTGTTGTTGATGTGCTTATCACGCAAGCGTTTTGACCTGTATACGAATCGGGTGTGACCTATATACGAAGTGAGTGCTACTTAACGAGTTAAGTGGATGAATAATTGGGATTGAGATACGAATTCCAGGCAGAATGAAAAAATCGAGGTGTGGATGTGTATAGTGGACACGGCTGTGCTTGTTACGTGAATACGGAATAAAATTTTGAACACGGTACGTAACGAATAAAATTTATTATTTTGTCAACTAAACGGAAATTATGTGACGCAGCGAAACTATATCAAAATGGCGGAGCTCCCTCCTCCGCCGCACATGATCCGTCACAACCCTCACTCAATGTATTATTTGAGTGATGTAAATTTTAAATTTAAATAAAAGTAAATTTATTCAACATTGTACACTTTTTGAACGTCAATTTAAAACGCAAGAAGCAAATTTAAAGACGTATTCACGTTAAAAAAATATATCGTAGTAAAAGGTGTGTAGGTACATATTATGTACGTACGAGGTATATTACCGCGGATTTTTTCACATCAGGTCCGTGTCCTAATGTGGCATGGTTCAAAGGATTGATGACATTGCTCAAAACCACACCCTGCTAGCTCATACTAGAGGTGAAGTACTGCGATTTGATTCGACAACCTAGTGAAGGTTAGGCTTTAGAAAGCACATCAAATGAAGAAAGCACTTCAAATGAATCGATGTCTATCTCATTGATTACATGGGCCGGATAAAATAAATCCTCTCTAACAAAATAAGCCCTTCCACAATGTTTACAGGAAACCCTTTTATTCGGGGATAATCTCACCCCACCCCAGCATTGCCCGCAAGGACCTTTTGCCGCGCAAATGAGTTCTTTGCGAAGCTAATTTTCTGGGTACGGTGAGGCAATGAATTTTTGGACCGTAATTTTCTTCATAATTATTTACATACATAAAATGTGAAATGAAAATGTTATGAATATTACCAAATTGCTGTCGAAAAGAAAGAAGCCTTTATGTTGTATTCTTAGAAACCGATAGACGTAATTAGAGCGCCACAGAACAAAATCTTGTGCCGGTTGTGTCCAGCGGCTGAAACCGACTCGCTTGATATCCGTTGATTTAGAAATGTAGAATATTTTTTATGAATATAATATACCATAACGAATAGTTCATTATACTCATTCTAAGTTTGCGCACTTTCAAAACTTTACCAAATACTAAAATATCGAAAAACTGTAATATATACTGCAAAATAAACCCAAAGACTCTTAAGTATTTCAAAAGTCGTAATTCAATGCTTCGAATTTTACAATATTTCTGTATACGAATCCTGAATGAATGTATTAACGAAATCAAACCTTAAAATAAGCCAGAGGTCCATTTCACTCTGAAGTCATTGTGATTCGATATGTAGTATTTAGTAAAGTTTTCGGTGTGTGCAAACTGAGACTAACCATATTGGTAGATTCGTTATAGATTCAATTGACGATTCAAAAGCACTTGTACCTAAAAGTCAATTAAGTAGGTATAATAAAAAACTTTTCTATTCTATTCTATTCCTACACTCTTTTTATCCGAATGTCACATCTGCTGTATGAAATAAAGCCTTGCAAACGGAATTAGACCTTGCCAAATGTTTAAAGGAAACCCTTTTGTACGGGGATATAATCACATCCTGTCTAAGGAGCCTATCAGAATAAATGAGATCTTTGCAAAAGAATTCCGGGTAAAGAGGAATAAAAAATTTTTTGGACCGTAATTTCCTGTATATCAAACAATTTTTTTTAGCTTTTCTTCCGTATTTGTTTCATATTTTGCTACGCATTTTTCAATTAGATACCTACTTCTATACTGAAACGATTCTTATGGAACACCGAACATGTATTTTGTTCTCATTATAATATGTAATTATTATACATACTGTCAAATTGTTAACCTCCTTTTTTGAAGTCAGTTAATACAAAATGATAATATAATCGACTCCACGAAAACCGCTGCCAATATTGTGATTCATGGAACGGGATCACGACCTTCAAAATATGAGAAAGTAGGTATAAAAAAAAACGACAGAGACTAGACTATTAATAAAAAAATATTATAAGTATATTTTCAAAAAGTTTAGAGAAAATTTTCAATTGAAAAAATAAATTGCTTTTGAAAGCTCTTATGTACATAAGAGCTTTCAAAAGCAATTTATTTTCCACTGAAATTCCAATCGAACAAAAGATTCATCGGAATGGGTTCGATCCGTTCTCATAATTACCGACGTGAGTCGTTGATTTCAGGCCCTTTTAATTGAAGAGTTTTGATTACGGAATCTGTCAGTTAGGTACCTACCTGTTTTAATTAAAAAGTTTCCAGGATATTTTATATCTACCTATTTTTTAACCCCCGACGCAAAAACGACGTGGTGTTATAAGTTTGACGTGTCTGTGTGTGTGTGTGTGTGTGTGTGTGCGTGTGTATGTGTGTTCCCTGTAGCGCTTAAACGGGTGAACCGATTTGAATGCGGTTTTTTTTTGTTTCAAAGGTGAATTAGTCAAGAGTGTTGTTAGCTATGTTTGACGAAAATCGATCCAAGATGGCCGCCGCTACAAAATGGCGGATTATATATTTTTCCCAACTCCCTGAATATGGGTATCAAATGAAAGGGCTTGACTAGTAGAATAGCACTATGCAAATCCAAGATGGCCGCCGCCACAAAATGGCGAATGTCGGGGGTTTTTTAAATTTTTAATTTCTACTTGTCAATACATTTGTTAGCATAGTGACTTTTATCACATCGCTGTCACTTTAAAGTCCATATCCTAACTAATATCTATTATTAATGCAAAAGTGAGTTTGTTTGTTTGTTACGCTTCCACGCCTAAACCGCTGAACCGATTTTTAATGAATTTTGGTACAGAGGTAGGCTAGACCTTGAAGAAGAACATATTATGCTACTATTTATTCCGGAAAAACCAGCGGTCAAACTGCACGCGGACGAAGTAGCGGGCATAAGCTAGTAATATTATATAAATGCGAAAGTAACTCTGTCTGTCTGTTACGCTTCCACGCCTAAACCGCTGAACCGATTTTGACGAAATTTGGTACACAGATAGACTAGAGTACTAGAGTACTCTAGTCTATCTGTGTACCAAATTTCGTCAAAATTTGAAGAAGTACCTTGAAGAAGGATATAGGCTACTTCTTATCCCGGAAAATCATAGTTTCCAAGGGATTTTTAAAAACTTAAATTCACACAGACGAAGTCGTATCAGCTAGTAGACTATAAAAATATAGACACAAGTGCGATTAAAATAGCACTGCACATCCGCATTCATGATCAATGATCATGAATTTATTGAAGTGTGCGTGAATTGTTTACATAACGTCCTAGTGGCATAGGTTTTTCAGTGTACAAATTAATTGTGCATGCAAAATGTTGTTAACTTGTTGTAAACTAACTCAACTCTAAATATGATAAAACTAGCTGATGCCCGCGACTTCGTCCGCGTGCATTCATATAAATCTCATACAAACTTACAACCCCTATTTAACCCCCTTAGAAGTTGATTTTTCAAAAATCCTTTCTTAGCGGATTCCTTAGAATAGGTATCTGCATGCCTTTCAGTCCGATCCGCCCACTGCCCAGTGGTTTGAACTGTGCGTTGATAGATCAGTCAGTCAGTTAGTCAGTTAGTCAGTCAGTCAGTCAGTCAGTCAGTCAATTAGTCAGTCAGTCAGTCAGTCAGTCAAGCAGTCAGTCAGTCAGTCAGGCACTCAGTCAGTCAGTCAGTCAGTCAGTCAGTCAGTCAGTCAGTCAGTCAGTCAGTCAGTCAGTCAGTCTCCTTTTCTGTTTTTATAATATTTAGATTTAGGTTAGATGTGTGATATACGTACGAGTATATTGCAATGAAATAGGACAAAAATATCGTAAAAATAAATAAAGTGAAAACACAATGAAACTAGATTTTCTGTAGAGTAGGTAAGGTGTGTTTGTTGCTTTTATCCCGCCATTCTTATGCCAAAGCTTCGATATAGGCAACTCAGTATTCTCATGGTGGCTGAAGAAATTCATGATACACAAGCGTGTGGTACAGGAATTTCAAGCGTATGCTCTTAGAAACTAGGTTGATTTTGCAATGTTTTAGAAATTAAGCAGTATTTTAAGGAAGGTTGCTGAAATGTGCCGCAATTTGAAACTACTGACTGAGATGTATCTAGTAATCCATTCTTGATGTAATAAATGGGAAAGTCTGTCTGTGTATGTTAACTTTCGATATCTCAACCGCTGAACGGATCTCTCGGGTTTTTACGATTCTCTTGGGATTGTACGATCGTTAGCCAATTAAGAAGAGGCCTGTCAGCCTCAACATTTTGTTGAATAATAGACGCATAGGTCTCACGTGAAACCTTAGATGTTATTACTACTTATTGCAATTCTAACAACATAATCATTACATACGAGTGATATAACGAGCTAATTTACTAAATTATCTCAACACACGGTTGGTCGGGTAAACATATTAAGAGGCCGGGTAAATAGCCGGTGATCTCCGTGATCTGTGGCCGAGTGAGACTGGGCCTGACAGCTCCCATTCATTCGTCTAACGATATTACCATAAATCAGAGCCTTGCCTTTCTTTCGCGACGATATCCTAATAAATCCCCGTCTTTTCATAACGTAAAGGGAATTTAATCTTGCTGTTTTATCCAATGGATTAAACTAATTATGATTGAGCTATTTATTAAGCTACCTCGCACTGGCTTCAAAAGTGTGATCTTATTGTTCTGCAATATAGAAACCTGTTTCTATAATTATAGTAATAACTAATACCTACGGCTTCGCCGGCGTTAATTTCGGTTTTTCACAAATCCCGAGGGAATCGTGGATTTCCGGTTCCCGTTCCCGCTCCCTTTTTCAACCATTATACCTACTTTCAAGGAAGTTTGTTATAGGAATCTACCTATATCTGTAGCTATAGATTTCGGTTTATTCAAAATCCCGTGGGAACTGTGGATATTTCTAGGATAAAAAGGATATGGATGGACTGACTGACTGACTGATCTATCAACGCACTGCTCAAAACACTGGATGGATCAGGCTGGCAAAAGGCATATAGACACCGATGTCATATACTTAGATAGCTATTATGACGTAGGCATCCGCTGAGAAAGGATATTTGAAAATTCAACCCCTAAGGGTGTTAAATAGGGGTTGAAAGTTTGTATGAGGTTTATATGAATCCACGCGGACGAAGTCACGGGCATCAGTTGGTGTCTATATTACGCCTCCCTGATGGAGTTTATCGCTGGGGCGAAAAAGCGCTGACGACTGATATCGTTACTCTAGCGGCACGCTATGATGGCCGGTTTGACGTTTGTCCGCTCATGAAGTTCCGTATTAATTGATAACGACTTTGAAGGAAATAATTGTATTACTTTATTGACGATAGTGATGTGCAGAGATTCATAAATTTTATCGAATGTAGTTTTAGGTTTAGGACTCAAAATTTATTTATTAAATTGATTTCTTAAATGTATACAAGTGTAGAAAAATCAGTTTGCACCATTTAAGGGGTGAATGTACTTGTGAATATGAACAATTTTCACTATGTGGACAAACCTCTGAAATCGCAAAAAAATATCAATAAATTTTTAAAAATGGAATCTAATACGATCGTCACATAGGATCGCTGGCTAGCACAACTACTACCTCCGGCAAACTCGCGTCAATGCTCAATGCAAAACAAAGCAGTTTCGAATTGACGTTGCTTCGAAAAGTATAAACTGTCAGTGCAATGCGATTGTGATATAGTTTTGACCTGGCTTTGGATTTCAAATATTGATACTGCATTAGTGTTGACCCTTGCTCGTTAATTTGGACTCTGTTCAAGCCCTTTGTTGTGGATTTCGTCGATATGACCGAACGTACGCAGAGAACTGTTCTAAATAGTCAGACACGTGAGTTCGTAATACGCCTTCGTAACTATTTCGATCGTGAAGCTCAAAATGGAGGGCCAATTTTACCTATAACGTCAGTGGTTGAACGCGTAGCTGATGCGCTTAATATTGGACAACGAACTGTTAGACGGATAACTAAAAAAAAAATATGGCGAGACTGGCACAGAAGAAAATAAACTTCACACACCAAAAAAGAGAAAACGAGCAAAACCAGTCGTAGGCATCGATAGCTTTGATGCCGATGCTATCCGAAGACATGTTTACGGCTACTATTTACAGAAGGAGTATCCAACAAGAAAAAAGTTGGTGCATTCACTGAAGGAAGCTGGATTATTCTTCGGTGGGGAAAGTTCTTTAACGAAGATTTTGAAGACCATTGGATTTCGATACAAAAAATGTAACAAACGCAAAATATTGATGGAAAGATTTGATATAGCGATGGCAAGGTATACTTTTTTACGGCAAGTGAAAGAAATCAAAAATTGGCAAAATGTTGTGTTCTTGGATGAAACATGGCTTAATGCTAACCATACTGTAGGCCGTTCTTGGAACGATGACACAGCAGCATCTACTTCCAAAGTTCCTGTAGGAAAAGGATCGCGACTTATAATTTGTCACGCCGGAACCATCAACGGGTTTGTCGAAGGTTCTCTCATGGCTTTTGCGTCAAAAATCACTGGAGACTATCATGAAGACATGAATGGAGAAAAGTTTACTGAATGGTTTACCTCAATGTTGTGTAGCCTCCCTGAACCATCTATTATAATTATGGACAACGCCCCATACCACTCGATGCAAATTGACAAGCCACCTGCCCAATCCCAAAAGAAAGCTGATATCGTCGCATGGCTTCGTAAAAATGGCGTAGATGCAAACATGAATATGTTAAAAGCGGAATTAGTACGTCTTTTAAAAGAAAACAAACCAACCAAGATCCGATACGTCATTGACGAAATAGCATTAGAACATGGGCACAGAGTTATACGGTTACCGCCTTACCATTGTGAGTATAATGCGATTGAGTTGGTGTGGGCTCAAATTAAGGGATATGCTGCAAGACACAATACAGAACCCCCATTTACCACAAAAAAAATGCTAAAATTATTAGAAGAAGCTTGTGAACATGTGACTAAAGGAGACTGGGAAAAGGTTGTGAATAGAACTGTTAAATTAATAAGGGAAGATTATGAAAGAGATGTGAAAATAGATAATATTATAGAAAACGAACATATAATTATTAATGTATGTGATGATAGCAGTGACGACAGTGAAAATAGTAGTATGGACGAATCTGATTAATTATGGCCTTTTGTGGCACCTTTTTTGGTATCTTTTGTATTCATATGTTTCTTGTGTGCATATAAAGTATGTATATTCATTTTCGTTCAAATATTCAGTTCGTTCAAATAAATTAAATAAACATATACATTTTTGTTTTATTAAACCTATTTAATCAGGTACAAAAACAAAACTTAATTGTTTTTTGTTCGAGAATAAATTGACATTCCACATCACTATTGTAATGTGTCAAACCGGCCATCATAGCGTGCCGCTAGAATAGTCGATTGAATAGTCAGGGGTGCAGATGTGGATAATGAGCTAACCTTTTTTTGCCCGACTACAACGGCAAAGGCAAAAGGAAGGGTTATGATTTCAGCTATGTAGGTGTTTATGTACGTGTGTTAGTCGGAGATTTCTCTGTTTTACAAAGCAGATTACTACAACTTACAACAAAATAATTTTGTTTTTCATTGCATTTCCCTGTTTCAGCAATTCCCTGTGCTGATTTTTTTTATTGATGCAATTAAAAACGCTTTCATTAATCGCTATCCTTCTGATTGGCTAATACACTTTCAATGTTGCTACTTCAATCATAGAAATAATTTTTCCATGAATGAATGAATGAATGAATTAAATGAATGAATGTACAGTTCCGAAGAAGTTCAGTTGGCTGAGACGTAGTTTTAACTCGGCTCAGTAAAGGGATCGTGTAACAAATGAATGTCGCATCACAATATCTTTTAAAGAGTCTTTTGTAAACTCAAGGTGCTATATAAAAATAGTTTTGCATTAATTTACAAGTATAAATTCAAAATTTAAAAACCCCCGACATTCGCCATTTTATGGTGGCGGCCATCTCGGATTTGCATAGTGCTATTTTATTAGTCAAGCCCTTTCATTTGATATCCATATTGAGGGAGTTGTGAAAAAATATTATATAATCCGCCATTTTGTGGCAGCGGCCATCTTGGACCGATTTTCATCAAACATAGCTAAGACATACACACAGACACATAAAACTTATAACACCCCGTCGTTTTTGCTTCGGGGGTTAAAAAACCACAATGTCAGATTGATATCATACTTTTCATAACAAAAATAATTTTCAAACGTCGATAATATCGCGATATACCGAGTCGATATATCTCATCCCGTCATATTCGCAAACTTCGATATTACAATCCGGCATGTACACTCGTATAGTTTCTGAATCAAAGCAAAACTACATCTGTTTGGAAACTCGAGTTTACTGGAGTTTATATATTTCCAGATTTATTTTTAACCCCCGACGCAAAAACGACGGGGTGTTATAAGTTTGACGTGTCTGTGTGTGTGTGTGTGTCTGTCTGTCTGTCCGTTCCACCGTAGCGCTCAAACGGGTGAACCGATTTGAATGCGGTTTTTTTTTTGTTTGTAATGTGAATTAGTCAGAAATGTTCTTAGCTATGTTTGATGAAAATCGGTCCAATATTACTGCCGCCACAAAATGGCGGATTACATATTTTTCCACAACTCCTGAATATGGGTATCAAATGAAAGTGCTTGACCAGTAGAATAGCGCTATGCAAATTCAAGATGGCCGCCGCCACAAAATGGCGAATATCAGGGGTTTTTTAAATTTTTAATTTATACTTGTATCATAGTAAAGTTTTATATATTACCAATGAAAGATATTTTGTTTATCTCAACTTGTCTTTTAAAACCTGACAAATATGCAAGGTGATCCATTGTACATGTTGCAGGTAAACTTGGTAGTCAAAGCAGACTAGAATTTAGCCGGTTGAACTTATTACGGTTTGGAATACTAAAGATGATATTTTTATATCTAGGCCAGGAACAAAAGCGGGATTGAACTCCCATGTAACAGCCAAGGAGGATATATTAAGAAAATTTCATATTTGCGTGGATGATAAAAATTGTGTCGATAATAAAATCGATTTAGAGAGATACAAATGTTGTACACAATCTCTTAAGTAAATTGAATTGACAAGTCTAAATATAGTGCTATCATTTTCACAAAGTTTTCCGCGGGAGAGGATAATATTACATAAAAGTTATCCATTTAGTTTAGAGAATATAACGGAAATGACAGCAATGAATTATTAAATTAATTCATCTTAACCCGCTTTTACTAAGCCATAACTTAACAACTGAAAATGTATTATATAATATATATATTATAATAGGTCTGTTTCACCACCTTTTGATAAGTATCGGATAGCTATCAACAACTATTGTCTTGTCTCTTCACATAAAGTAAGAAAGTGACAAAACTTACGTTTAGGCTATCCGACACGTATCAGAAGGTGGTGAAACAGGCCCTTAATCAACTTAATATACGTAAACTCAAAATTTAACAGGCCAATATGAATTTTATCGTCAACCAACATTAGCTGCAACACATACATAAAATTATTACCTATGTATAGATTAGCGAATGTCAAAACTTTCCGCTTCGTTGTAAATTCTCGTCCATAAATAGATTTGTGACCGATTAAGCAACGATAAAGCAGACTCTAAAAGCTTAGGAATAGTAAGTATTTGGCTTAAGGCCGGCGAAAGCCGGTTATAACTCCCCGCAAACATAAATTCAAATTCAAAATAACGTTATTAACGGCAATTTTTACAGATACATAGGAGTGAAGTACCTAATAGTAATAATTACTTATGAGAACTTAAAACTTAAACTACAAGGGTTCGAACGCACCCTGTTCTGAGATCAGCCCACAACAAAGCCAACAGACTTTTTTTAATTATCATTATCTCACAATATGATTTTCAACTAAGCCATTAGAAATATTTCAGAGTTCTTTAGAGCAATCTATGTTCATGATTTTTATCTTTAAAATAATATTTTACGCTTTAATAAGACTTTTTAATTAGTTTGCGTTTTCTAAAAACCTCGAACTTATTCATTAACATCTCCAAAATGTAGAGTTATCTAAATATATTTATAATAATAATAAAAAAATATTATATAAAAAAAATTAAGGTGACTAACTGACAGACTGAATGATCTACCAACGCAAAGTTCAAACCACTGGACGGGTCGGGCTGTTTGGCATGCATATTATGACGTAAGCGTCCGCTAAAAAATATTTTTTGGAAATTTGACCCCTACGGGGGTTAAATAGAGGTTAAAAGTTTGTACCTATGGGATTTTTATGAATCCATGCGGACGACGTCGCGGTCATCAGCTAGTAAGTATATGAAAACAATCATTTTATCCTGACAATGTTGTAGTAGGTAATTATAATATTTCCCTTTAGTAAGAAGTTAAAGAACCTTGCAATACAGCGCTAGTAATTCCCACTGACCTCGAACTTGCCGGGAATGTCAAGAACAATCTAGTGTAACAAAGTTCTATGATACTTCTCGTTGATAAGAAATATAGAACCGTGTCATAATGGCCACTGACCTCAAATTTGCTGGTACTAGGATTCATATCTAGCAGAGAGTACGACGCCACGCGGTCGCCATTGCTGTTTATTATCACTTCGCCCGTGATGCCTGAAAACACAAAAAATATTAAGGCTTTTGTTCGAAAATAACATCAAAAGTACAGAACTTTTCTGAGTTAGGAGGATGAATATAATTTCCACCATATTATGTAAGCCTCCTGAATCAACGTATGTAACTATTTTTGTTCTCAAAGTTGCATGATACACTCGCAGACTGGTCTAGAAATTGGATTTTTAAAATTTTCACGCTTTTTTTGGAAGTGGCTTTCTTCTTTCTTTCTACTTCTATCCGCAAACTTCAGCTACTTTGAAGGATGAATTTAAAACATTTTGATACTTCATTGTTCTGCAGTTTTTCTCTAACTAAACTTGTTGCTGTAAACTGAGCACCTGCGTAGATTTCTCGAAATTTAGTGGGTGAGTCGTCGGTGCTAAGATCTCAATATGGTCACTAACCGCAACGGACACGCTTTGTGAAACAGAAGCTAAGCTCCTTTTCACAGTGAATAAACACGCTCGTGTTGAGGTGGCAATAAACTTCACTAAATTGACGTCACTCCATCAGACACCTCCTTGAGAGTCAAGTTAATGTTATCGCCCCAGCCTCTTTTTGTTCGACAATCTCAGTTCGACAGGCTCGAAAATTGGAACATGTAACTATCCTTAACAGTGCTAAAAGAATCATTCTCTCATCATCATCTCAAGTAGATTCCCAAAATCGTATAATACTTCTAACCTAGAAGGCTCAGGGTCACTCAGTGGGCGATAGAGAGCGCTGTACTTGAAGTATGCCTTCGGGATTAAACCACAAATGAGGAGATCTGCAGGAGAACCGGAGTTATCGACATAGCTCATCGAGTCGCGAAACTTAAGTGGCACTGGGCGGGGCACATTGCTCGAAGAACGTTGGACGTTGGGGTCCCAAGGTGCTTGAGTGGTGTCCTCGCAACGGTAAACGAAGCGTAGGACGACCCCCCACTAGAAGGACGGATGATCTCAAGCTAGTCGCTGGAAGCCGCTGGAAACAAGCGGCGCAAGATCGTGTTCTGTGGCGATCCTTGCAAAAGACCTATGTCCAGCAGTGGACGTCCATAGATTTTTTTTAAATGGATTGCGGACAAACGAGCAAGCGGGTCACTTGATGTTAAGTCACTACCACCGAGCAAGACCATTAGCAGCACCAGAGGAATCACTAATGCGTTGTCGGCCTTAGAGGAGGATAGGAGACTGGCTATTCAGCTCGCTGCCAGAACACATTTGAGATGACGACGACGATGCTACTTGTCCAACTACCTACAAGTTATTTTATAGATAAGAGAAACAAACGAACCTTGGAAAGTCCTGTTCCACATGTTTTTGATAACCATAGCCCCGTCCAGCTGGCCTCTAGGGTTGTTCGCCTGCCGCAAAGTGTCGTTCAACGCCAGCGCGTAGAGAAGCACCGCGTCGTAGAACGCCGACACGAATGTCGACACCACCTCGCCCTTTCCGAACGTGTAGTTGTATTTGGTTTCCGCTAGTTCCTTTACCTGGGAGAGACAATGGCAACTTAACCTAAGTTGTCAGGTTACATGACACGGCAACATAACAATTAGGCCCCTATCCCACTGGCGTTTTGCGAGCGTTGGCGTTTCTCCAACGTCTGTGCAGCGACAACGTCGCGTTAACGCGACGTCAACGTTGAGAGTGTCCAATAGTAGAGGAGCCCAAGAGGGGATTTTTGGATTTACTCGAGCGCGGTAGTAAGATAAGAGAGGCGAGGCATCTTGCATCCTGTTGAGTACCCTCTAGCCCTTTAAATAGAGCCGCGCGCAAAATAAAAAAAAATTATGGACAGAAATACTCAGAAACGTCAGATTAAGATATGGTGGGTTAATTACGAGCTAAGAAAAGTATATCAGCTGATTTCCACAAGCCGAAGTTATAAAAATAGTCTATTGAAGATGAAAGCGTGCAGCTAGAAGCTTTCCCCACCACTGAAATAGAAAACCTTATATAACCTTTTCTTCTTCCTATCAACTAATCTATAAAATCTACTAGGTCCCGATGACGCTCGAGTAAATCCACATTTAACATCCTCGGCTCCCCTACTATAATGGCAACCGTTCACGCTTCGACTTCAAAATGTCAACGCAACGTTAACGTCGGGACAACGCTGCGCAGACGTTGAAGGAACGCCAAAGCTCGCTAAACGCCAGTGGGATAGCGGCCTTAACAACACAGTGTTACCCATGTGTCGGATTCTTATTAAAATTGATTATAACTGAGTATTGAAATTAGATTAGGTAATTAAATTGATATTTCATTCATTCGATGGCACCGAACGGCCATCTTGAATTATTTATATAAATGCGGGTACATTAAAGGTACGAATTCAGTCTCATTTCAAGACTCAACTGACTAGTAGATGCTTCAACTTACAGGTCGTGATATTCTATTGAGGTTTTGCGATAGCAATCGCACCCTAATCCAATTGCTATTTTGACCTTAGCTGAGTGTAATTAATTAATTAGTATAAAGTAGATCTGAGAAGATATCTCAGTTAAACTAATCACTGGTTTGATATTAATTGAATTTGTGTTGAATTTGTGTTGAATGTTTGACTTCGTCAAAATATTACATCGTTTTTCTGCTTCTGGAATAATGTTTACACAATGATTCGGGAAAAGAAATAGGGGCTGGTAGTAAAAACGTAAGAATTAAGAGAGGTTGATCAATAAATTCCTAGAAAGCCGGCAACGCATTGCCACTTACTCTGGCGCTACAAATGATCATGTAATCGTCATGTAATCACTTAACATCAGATAAACCGTAGAGCTCCCTTGGTCGCATTTATATTTTAAGAAAGCTCCAGAATAACTTAAACTAATAAGAGCAGAACATCGCTACATACTATGAAAAAGACTGTCTACGTCTGGTGCTTTTTTAAGATGTCTAATGATTTTGTTTCTTATTAGGATCTATAGATCTGGGGGGTTATTCTGTAACTTAGTTAGCAACTGAAAATAGTTGCCAACGAATTTGTTCGATATACATTGCTGCTTTACTGTGTGAAATTATGAAAACACTTTATAATTTCCCACAGTAAAGCAGCAATGTATATCGAACTTATTCGTTGGCAACTATTTTCAGTTGCTAACTAAGTTACAGAATAACCCAGCTGGAACTGGAGTCTCAGTGTACGTAAAATATGCTCTTGAAATGTCAAACGTCACCAAAAAGTTGTTTATCGAACCCGGGAAGTCTTAAGAGCAAATAAAATCAGCCAAGTGCGAGTCGGGCCTCGTTCTTTTAGGGTTCCGTACATAATTATGAACAGTATAATATTTTTGGTCTAAGAAATATTTAATTTCCGAGCTAGACATCGCAACAAACCGTAAAAGAAAAACCCAAAAAATGTTCGTTTGTTTTGGTCACACCTTATGAACTATTTTATAAATCGTTGTTTTCAGTATTTGTTGTTTAAATAAAGCACATATTGCATAATATATCGAAATATCATATTCCTAACTAGTTTAGTTTTTGAGATAGCCCCCGTCACAAAACTGCTCTAAAACTGACAACTTTGATGGCCCCCCATTTCCTTATTTTTTGAGAAAAAAATTAAAAAATATATATTCGTACTTCACTCAATGAGCTCTAAACAATGATACCCCACAAGCTAGGGTAAGAAAAAAAAATTTTCCGGCTCCTTTTTCATGTACGGGAGCCCCCCTGAAAAATAATTTAATTCAATTTCGAATTCAATATTTGATTTTGAAATTTCAGGTTTGTAACTTATTTCGTCTACGAGCTAGAGACCTGTAACCGACGGACAGACGGACAGACAGACAGCCGAGTGACATTAATAGGGCTCCGTTTTTACCCTTCGGGTACGGAAGCCTAAAAAGGAGCTTTAAAAAAAGCCATCCATAAGCTCACCCGATCAGAAAACTCCAGATATTCTTTCTTCTCCGGCGCCGGGCTGGTGACAGTGAGAACGGCACTATACGCCCGTCTCGCTCGCTCATTGCGTTCTTCTGTATCACCTTCCACTTTCCAGGGTTCTTTGGACGATGCTGATGCTAGGCTGGTTAAAAAAGAATAGTGAAACAAAAGAAAGAAACAGACTTAACTTTCAGCCTAGCATGTTGTAGTGGCAGTGGGCAGGTCACGTCTGTCAGAGGACCGATGGACATTGGAAGTGGACATCCCTGGTGCTATTGTCTTCCTTCCCGAGTGCTGTGGTCTTATAAGTGGGAGGTCCCGGGTTCGAATCCCGGCAGTAGCAATTTAGGATTTTAAAATTTCTAAATTGTATTCCCTGGTCCAGTTTAGTGAGAGACTTCGGCCGTGGCTAGTAACCACGCTACCGGCAAAGCCGTGCCGCCAAGTGATTTAGCGTTCCGGTACGAGCGTAGAAACCGATCAGGGTTATGGGTTTTAAAAAACTGGCGTACCTCTCCCAGGTTAACTTGTTACCATCTTAGACTGCATCGTCACTTACCATCACATGAGATCGCAGTCAAGGGCTAACTTGTACATTAATAAAAAAGTAAGAAAGCGTAAGAAATTAGACACTAGATGGCGCGACAGACAGCCATGTTTGTTTGCGAAGCGTCTGACGGTCGAGGCTAGGTTAGGTTAGGGCCATGGTCAGAGGCTCACAAAACGTTTAAAATTATCTGCCAAGCAAATTCATTTTGAAAAGCAACGTAAGGGGCAAGTGCACGTACTTACTTGGAGAACAACTCAATGTTGAAGAACACGTATTCGCCCGACGAGACCATGTTGAGCTCGTCGGCCGCCAGCATGATCTCCCGCACTGTGTTCGGGTTGGCGCAGACTACCACGACTGTGGACAAACAGGAGGCGATTCATTATAGCCTCAATAGCGCAAAGCCTGAAGCTGTGATAGCCTAGTGGTTAGGACGACCGACTTCTAATCGGAAGTCGTGGGTTCGATCCCGGGCACGCACCTCTAACTTTTCGGAGCTATGTGCGTTTTAAGTATTTAAATATCACTTGCTTTAACGGTGAAGGAAAACATCGTGAGGAAACCTGCATGCCTGAGAGTTCTCCATAACGTTCTCAAAGGTGTGCGAAGTCTGCCAATCCGCTTGGCCAGCGTGGTAGACTATGGCCAAAACCCTTCTCACTCTGAGAGGAGACCCGTGCTCTGTAGTGAGCCGGTAATGGGTTGATCATGACAATAGCGCAACGGTCGTTCGTGGATTAAAAACCGTAAGGCGTTGTCCTAATTTGTCAACGATCTTACGATCAAACGATGTGATTTCGTCCTACGATCGAATCAAACATATTATGGATCCCCTTAGATTGTCCTATAATTAAAGCCCGCAAGTCAACGCACGATCACAATTTTTTCATCGCATTTCAACTTTGCAACTTTGCAAAAGTTTCTGGTATTGGTTGTGACACACAGGCCTACTGGACGAAACTACGCATAGTATCTATGGGTTTCTTGTTTTACTACAGAATCCTAAATTAACCAGGGTGGTACCCACTCAACCAAAATAAAAAACTGGAATAAGTAATTGATATAGAGAAGCGCCAACTATAAAGTCGTAAGTCGTTACTTACCGTACTTGATATTTATTTCTACCGAGCTAATTTTATAACTACTAAACTGTCAATTTTATTAGTCCGATAGAATATATCTCTTCAGTAAATCATTCATAGCTTACATCTAAGACAATGTTAAGCTTATACATACCTACTTTTGAACTAACAATCCTTGTCATTTGTGGAAGACCGATTTGCCTAAATTGACCAATTGGTAGAAAGAGGGTGATTGGATTATTGCTTTTTACGCAGTATTTTTGCGTAGGGTCCTATTGTATAGAAAATGTAACTATGTGTAAAATGTATGCTTGGTTGGGGCCTACCCATTGCGATCTGTGTAGTGAGCAATAAATATGTAACTAACCCAGTTACATAATATTGTATTGTATGAGAAACGTATACCTATTCACGTTATCGCCAATACCCTCGGGATATTACTGCGTGGACATATTCTAAGTTCAGATGAAAATGCATGTATACCTACACAATAATCTAAACTTCAATAAAGCTCCAAACACCGAACTGGAGATCTGCTGACGTAGAATTATTTATTCCAGCAGAACCATTCATTCCAGCACTTATTCCACCTGTATATTTTGTTTTCTGTTTGAAGTTATACTTTTTTAGCGCGTTAGGAAAAAATATGAGAGTGAATTTTTATGATGCCCGCGCACAGGGTGACACGAAAAACGACATGGTGAAGTTGGCAACGTCTGACAGTCGCAACTTCAAGTTGCTCTAGCCCCTCGACTGTCAGACGCTTCGCAAACAAACACAGCCGTCTGTTGCGCCATCTAGTGTCTGATTGTAATTAATTATTTGCATGCAAAAGTCTTCTTCTTCTTCTCTTCTTCTTACGCGTGTACATAAGTACACACCTTTTTTATTTTGTTACTTCCAGCTGATTGTATTGATTCTCTCTTCTTATTGTTTTATTTTAATCATTGTATTTCTTGTACCTAGTAGTTATACCGTTATTGTTCAAAATCGTCTGTGACTACAACCATTTCAGACTCTTCAGAAAACTAGCGCCTACAGCTTGCTGCAACATGATGCTGAGTGCGATTTCGCAAAGTTCGCAAGTTTTATTTCTGTTTCCGTTTCAGTTCTCTTTTCCGTTTGTGTTTCAGTTGTTTCCGTTTCGTTTCCTTTTCTTTCTTTTTTATTTCCCTACACAATAGGCAACCTGGCAGCCAATTCGACCACTGGTGGTTCATTGGAGCCCATGCACTGGGCTAAGAACTCCTTTGATCGAGCTGGCTACCTGCCGCAACCAAGCTGCCCATTGCCCGGGTAGGCATATATCATACTAATTGCATATTATATCATATTATCCAAACGGACGAATTTAAATTAAACCAAAATTAAATTGTTATATTACACGATTGCATAAATCTTGCATTTTATAAATAGCAATGCACGCAGATGTTGACGAAATTATGAAGAAACATTTTATAGTTTTTCTTGTTTTATAAACAAGGCTGCTTTCGAGTTTTCGGCTCGCGTTTCGTATGCAGCCTTCGATGCTAATTTTAATATACCGGATTTACAGGTTCGACGGTTAAATAAAAGACGAGTCTATAAATATATGTATTGCATTATTTCCTTTCGTCATACTCACTTCTTGTGCTAAGGGAAAGTTTCTTGAGGAGCTCTTTTATTTTAGCCCTCGTTATCAGAATCTCGTCGAAGGGAATGTTAGGGATGTTGCCAGTTCCCTTCTTCTGGAGGACCGTGAAGACTGCACTGAGGGTCATGAAGCAAGGGCTGTTCCCTTTGCCGGAGGATGGAGCGTAGTTGTGGTACAGCATCCCGAGCTTTCGCCAGTTGAACTCCTGTAACAATTAAATCATATTATACTACACCGTGTTGAAGAAATAACGCTCATAAGGACAGCTACTCGAAAATATATATTAATTTATCTATACTAATATAGTAAAGCGGAAGAGTTTGTTTGTTTGAACGCGCTAATCTCAGGCGAACTACTTGACCGATTTCAAAAATTCTTTCACCGTTGGATATGTACGTAATCCTTGAGTGCTACAGGCTATATAATATGTACCACGGGCGAAGCCGGGGCGGACCGCTAGTTTTAAATAAAGAACAATTTATAAAACCCATAAAATCTAGCAGACGAAAAAATAAGAATGTTAAAATAACAACAAAATAATTCGTGCATATAAAATGTTTTATTACGAGTACGATCCAACAAAAGTGGGCTAGAAAAAGAGAATAAGTATTAGCAAAACACAAAAAAATAAAAGCAAGGATGATATTTTATTCGCAGTCTAGGAAAAAAACATCAAACAAAAATAAGAATAAATGTAACAAATAACGGCTATTATAATAAAAAAAGTAATATAAAATATATCAATTGTGTGCCAGATATTCCTAGGTACACAAAAAGCTGACAATCCTTAAATGTTTGACGTATTTTCATCAAACATATCCGAACACTATCCCGATATAGTTAAGCCCCTTTCGAATAAAAAATCGTATTCAAATCAGTCTATCCGCTTAAGAGGTACGATGATGCCAAAGACAGTAACAAACATAGAAAAAGCGGACAAAGTTGCCCTACAACCCTTTCTTTATTTAAATTAATTTAGTTTAAAAGTCAAGATTTAATCATTATTATACTATTTGTAATAGCTAAATCGGAAGCAAATTACATAATATACCTATAAATTTTCTTAAATATCACTTTCAAGGAAATTAGAAATTAATTTAGTCTTAAATATATAACAAAGAGTTATTATTAAGATGTTATTATTATGATAAAAGACAATTTTCAAATGTAATTGAAAGTTGTTTTAAGTTTTTGAAATCCTGTGGGTAGGTACTGTACCTTTTCGTGGTAACAAGAAAAAGTTCGTAAACTAAATCCCGACTACCCTTAATAATTTAATTTAATATTATAAAATAACTAGCTGACCCCCGCAACTTCGTTCGCGTGGATATAGATTTTTATATAGGATCGGACCGGATCCCATAATTCTTTTATGTACCTAAACTAAATGTAGCCAAGTTACTCCTTATAACATTGAAAGTTCCATTAAAATCGATCCAGCCGTTTCGGAGATTAGCTGGAACAAATAGACAGACCAACAAACATAAATTTAAACGCACACCAGTTTAAAATAAGCCGTACGTTCAAAGATCCGGGTCCCAAGTTATTTGAACCCAATACTCAGGGTTATAATGTGTGTCATTTCTGAACTAAAAACCTATGACCTTGAAATATTTAAGGGACAATACTTAAAGTACTACCTTTCTAACAAAAAAAGAATGAGTGAAATCGAACAACGCGTTAATGAATTATAGCTAAATACACGTTTTAACTTTCTTCCCCTCTCCCAAGGAAACCGTACTGAATTTCGGGATAAAAAGTATCCTATGTCCTACCTCGGAGTATAAACTCAAATCGTACCAAGTTTCATTTGAATCCGTTCAGTAGTTTCGACATGATGCGCGGCCAAGATACAGACAGACAGACAGTCAGACAGACAGACAAAAATGAAAAAAATTACAGTTTTGGCATCAGTATCGATTATAGAGTGCCCTCCAAAAGAAATTTTCAAAATATCTTCAATGTACAGAATTGGATCTGTTACAGTTTTATTATATTACTAGCTGATCCCCGCGACTTCGTCCGCGTGGATATAGGCTTTTATATAGGATCGGATTGGATCCCATAATCCTTTTTTGTACCTAAACTAAATGTAGTCTACGTTACTCCTCATAACATCACCTATTTGCCATTAAAAGTTCCGTCAAAATCGATCCAGCCGTTTCGGAAATTAGCTGGAACAAATAGACAGATCGACAAACATAAATTTAAACGCACACCAGTTTAAAATAAGTCGTACGTTCAAAGATCCGGGTCCCAAGTTATTTGAACCCAATGTTGAGGGTTGTAATATCTGTCATTTCTGAACTAAAAAACCTATGACCTTGAAATATTTACGGGACAATATATAAAGTACTACCTTTCTAACAAAAAAAGAATGAGTGAAATCGAACATCGCGTAAATGAATTACAGCTAAATACACGTTTTAACTTTCATCCCCTCTCCCAAGGGAACCGTGGTGAATTTCGGGATAAAAAGTATTCTATGTCCTACCTCGGGGTATAAACTCAAATCGTACCAAGTTTCATTCGAATCCATTCAGTAGTTTCGGCGTGATGCGCGGCCAAGATACAGACAGACAGACAGACAAAAATGAAACAAATTGCAGTTTTGGCTTCAGTATCGATTATAGAGTGCCCTCCAATAAAAAATTTCAAAATATCTTCAATGTACAGAATTGGATCCGTTACAGTTTTATTATATTATAGAAGATAGATAATTTAATGTGCAAGCGTGGGGCAAACAGCTAGTGGCGCCATCTGTTATATCTATGCGAAACTATAATTTCATAATCTAGAAAACCGCGCTAAGGCCACTTCTCGATTTTTTTTCGTAAATAAAATGTAGCCTATGTCACCCGGACCATAACAACGAATCAATAGACACCTCATTCATCAAAATCGGTCCAGTAGTTTAGGCGCTTCAGTGGTACACACAGAATCTCATACGAAAATCAGCCACATACATACATACATAGACTGCTAAAATTATAACCCTTCCTTTTGGCTTTGCCGTAGTCGAGTAAAAAGTAACCTGTGTCCATTTTTAGGATGCAAGCTATTTCTGTACCAAATTTCATCAAGATCCGTTCAGCAGTAGGTTTTTGAAAATCTGTAATAAAAAGTAGTCCGTCAGGATGCAAGCCATCAAGCAAGATTATGCCCTGACTTAATACATAGGCTACTACATATATCCTGGAAAAATCCACAGTTCCCACGGGATTTTGAAAAAACCGAAATTTACGCGGGCGAAGCCGCGGGCAGAAGGTAGTGAAAAATAAGAATAACAGTGGCATTGAATAGTAATTCGTATTCAAGATGATCTTTTATTAATAGGATTAATGCAAAATGCATGAACGGAAAGATTTAAGGCTATTTGTGGACGATAAAAATTAAAAACCTAATAGTATTGGTTACAAATATGTAAAAGTTTAAGGTGAAATTGATACCGAACTAAAACTAAGTTGACATTTATTTGCTCGTTTAATTGTAATTAGATAATGTGGCTAATTCTGTTGTACACAAATCTCTAAACTAAACGAAAAGGAAAGGTCTAAATCTATTGCTATCCTTTTCCGCAGTGAGCACTGTGAAAGAGATAGGAATAAATTTAGACCTGTCATTTTAGTTTAATTTAGAGAATTGTGTACAACAGAATTGGCCACAATATCAGACAAAATTATTTTAGTTTGGAACTCTACTATATATGGCAATTCATTTGTTGGTAATTGTGTACGTTTTAATAATAAACCAGCGGAAGACATTTTAACATTTTGTAGATGTCTTTGCAAAAGTTCTAAGTTCCGGATACCTGCACTCTCACTTTTATTAGCAATCAGCGCTAAAATGGCGATACTCAAGTTACCTACTTCTGTCTGACATCGCCTATAGCTTAGCCAAGAGGGGTCAGTGATAGGACCAATGATCGATGGTCGCAATTGTTACTTGAACTAGGTCACATACCAGAGAAGTTTAAAAAAAAAAAAGCTTAAAAACAACCCTCACCAAGCGAGAAAAATTTAAGAAACTCGAGTAAATTGAAAAAAATCATCGCGCATATGAGGCCTACATCCTACAAGGGATAAATAAAGGTTGTTAAAGAAAAAAAACGAACGTTGACTTAAACAATTACATTCAGGGCTGAAATTATTACCAGTGTTACACTGTACTTGAAAGCATTAACTCACATCTCTGAAAGATAAACAACAACAGGAAGTTATTTCTGATAGTATAGAAACGGTTGATCATAAAGACGGCGAAACGATTAAAATGCTGTTGGGACACTACTTACTGATTCAATTAAACTCAGATGTCACTGTAGATCATGTATTTATTTCACAAAGCTACAACAGAGCTTATCTACTATGTACATGTCCACGTGAGTTGGTAGGCGCCTGCCGACTGCCGACTCCGCCGCACGCAGGCGGCTCATTCCTTTTGCTTACCTAGTCTTTTTAGTCCCCCACAATATTCCCCCCCTTTTTAAAAAAAAAAATATTTTTGTTTCTACAACACACAAAAAATTTTTTATATAGTGAATTCGAATATTACCACTGAGCTCACAGGTCGCTTTGTTGCTGACTACGCGCCACTTGGAATGTGGATCGCTATAATTGTAAACAAAGGCGTCATATTACGGTCACTTGATGTGGGACATGTGTGGGACTAAAAGTTACACGCGCTTAACCGACTTGGCAAAATGAGTGGTACTCAACACTGTATTAATATATAACAATAAACTTTCTCCAAAACTTGTAATGTTCTTTTATTTCCTAGATGTATTTCGTAGATATACTATATACTATATATTATATATTTTACGACACATTATAAAATACGAGTTCTGCTTATTACACATATTACGCTAGTACGTTTGGTTCTGCGTGGCACTTGGTGGGGTGGATTGGATCCTTACTGTCGGGACCTCCAATCCGACACTGGCAGCTTCTTTACGTAACCACTTCCCAATCTTTTTCTTGATTTGGTTCCTTACACCATAGCAGTAGATTATACATAAAAATATCGCTACAGCACCGAGCAATGCAAACAGCAAGTTAACTTTTGATTCTAAGTTTCCGTTATTCGACACGGTCTGTTCAATAGCCACATTATTCTGGTTCTTTTCCTCTTTACTCTGACCGTAACCCATTGTTGCCCTCGCTAATACGTATGTACTGTAACTACTTAACAAATGATTTCTATCTTATTTAGTTAATTAATATATACTACTTATTACCTATTCTGCTCACGTTCGACCTAGTTACTGTGCTGCATTTGCTTTACGTTACTGCGTATTATAAAAATATACAATAAAAATACATTATTATTTTTCTGTATTGCCTAACTTATTACTCAGCAAACCGCACTGGCCTAATTATTTTACGGCCGCTACGTGAGGTCTTTGGCAGCACGCAATTTTCTACCTTATCGCTTGGCGTTACAATCGGTTCCTTATACTCACAACGCTCGTCAACCTCGTCGTTTAATATGAATGCAGGCTTCAGTCTGTCTATTGATATGTATGACTCCCTATTAGGTAACTGAATTAAAAAACATTTTTTGTTCCTCTTGATTACCTGGTACGGACCTTGGTACGTGGGTGTTAACGGCTTCCGTACCGCATCACTCCTTACAAACACATGCGTACACTTGTGTAACTCGGGGTGGCAAAACGTCTCTTTAGGATCGGTGCCTTTCCGAGTTACAGGGTTAAAACTATGCAACGTCTTGCGTAATCTGTCCACGAATGTATATGGGTCATTACCTTTGTACGACGAACTTTCCGCGAAGAAATCGCCGGGTAACCTGATATCATGCCCGTACACCATTTGCGCCGCACTTACCCCTGAATCACTCCTGCATGCTGCTCGGAGACCTAATAAAACTGTTGGCAACTCCTGTACCCAACACTCGCTATGAATCATTCTCGCTGCAATTGCTGTTTTGAGAGTCCTATGCCACCTCTCAACCAGCCCATTGCTTTGTGGGTGATATGGGGTTGTCCTGATACGTTGCACTCCCATTAATTTCATGAGATTCTGGAACACTTCCGACTCAAACTGCCTGCCCTGGTCCGAAGTTAGCCACTTTGTTCCACCAAACCTGGAGTACCACCCTGTATATATTACCTCGGCTACCGTCTCCGCTGTAATGTCCTTGATGGGAAACGCTTCCGGCCATCGTGTGTACCTATCGACGATAGTAAGTAGGTATCTGTATCCCTCCTGTGATGTTGGTAGGGGCCCAACTATATCGACATGTATATGATCGAACCTCTGGCATGGTGGAAAAGACTCTAATTTTGAAAGTGTGTGCCGACTAACCTTGACCTTCTGACATTCAATGCACGCTTTTGCCCAAGACCTGACATCCCTATTCATATCTTTCCACACGAATCGTTGTGCTACCATCTTGAGGGTTGTTTTAACTCCGGGGTGACTTATATTATGAACCGCTTCAAAAACATGCCTCCTGAACTTCTCTGTTATGTATGGTCTAATACGGTTCCCTGTTACGTCACAATAAATGCCTTTACTAACGTTAGGTATGCTAACACGTTCCAACTTAAGACTGCTTACATCGCAATTGTTTCGTAACCGCGTGACCTCATCGCTTACCTCCTGGTCCCTAGCTAATTCCTCGTAATCGATAACCGTTGGGAAAACAATGGTCTCTATTCTCGATAATGCGTCCGCGACCGGGTTCTGATTTCCGGTGATATGTTGTATATCGCTGGTAAATTCGCTGATATACAACAATTGCCTGACTCTCCTTGGGGTTTCTTTATCTGAACTTACTTTAGTTAATGCAAAAATTAATGGTTTATGGTCTGTGAATACTGTCAGTTGCCGTCCCTCGATCATATTCTTAAAATGTGTGATAGCCATGTAGATCGCTAGTAACTCTCGATCATACGTGCTATACTTGCGCTGCGCATCGGATAGTTGCTTGGAAAAATAGCCTAAAGGCTTCCACACACTGTTGACTTTCTGTTGCAACACCGCGCCTACACACGTATCTGACGCATCTGTCATGAGCGCTAAAGGAACGTTAGAGATTGGATGCGACAATGTAACGGCGCTTTTAAGGCTCACCTTACATTGTTCGAATGCTTTCTCTGCCTCGCTGTTCCAGTTGATTTTTGTCTTATCGTGCTTTTTTGCGTTATGCAGAAAACTATTAAGATGCGCATGGTGTTGAGCTGCATTCGGTAAATGAGACCTGTAGAAATTTACCATTCCTAAAAATCGTCGGAGTTGTTCAATATTTTCGGGCTTAGGGTAGTCTGCGATCGCCTTTATTTTATCGGGCAACGGACTGATGCCCTCTCGGGTTACCGCGTATCCTAAGAATTCTATTTCGTTGCGACCAAACGAACACTTGCTCGCATTAATTGTAATGCCTACTCTATCGAAACGCTCACAAATTAACCTGACATGCTCTCTATGAATTTCTTCCGTTTCACTCGCTATAATGACGTCATCGATATAACAAAACAACGCTGATTTTTCGCCGGCTGTTCCCTTGATGTACTCGATTCCTTGTAAAACTGTATTGTCCATGAATCTCTGAAACGTCTGTGCCGCATTTCTTAAGCCGAAGGTCATGCGAGGGAACTCGAATAAACCAAATGGGGTAATGATCGCCGTTTTCTCTATATCTTCCGGGTTAACTAAAATATTGTGGAAGGCTCTATTAACATCGATTTTAGAAAAGAATTTCTTACCTGTTAAGCAGTACGTGAAGTCCTGTAGTCTCGGTACCGGGTAGCGGTCTGGTTTCGTTATCGCGTTGAGGCGTCTGTAGTCACCGCAAGGACGGATTTGTCCGTCTTTCTTCGGCACCACGTGAAGGGGACTGGCCCACTCGCTCTTTGATGGGCGGCATATACCTATTTCCTGCATTTTTCTAAACTCTTCTTTAACTAACCTATATCTATCTGGGGGTAACGGTCTCGCCTTCGCATGCACAGGCGGGCCGGAGGTCTCTATATAATGGTACACATTATGATCAGCCTGGTCTAAGTTCTCCTTAAAATTAAGTGGTTTGGTAATGTTGGGGAACGTGGACAGAATATCATGATATTGCATTCTACTATCAAATGTACTAATCGACGCATTGTTATACTTAACTAGCGGTCCTGCTACTGTTAACCCTGTGCTTTTGTCAATTAATTTCTTTGAGCTAAGGTCTACTATAAGCTGGAAATGGCTCAAGAAATCTGCACCCAATATTGGTTGACTTACGTTCGCAATTACAAAACTCCACTTAAATGCTCTCCTTAAACACAAATTTAACTCTAACGTTACTGTCCCAAATGTTTTTATCTCTGAGCCGTTCGCAGCGAACAACTTATATGACTCATTGTTTTTAATAAATTGTTTACTCACTTTTGAGGCTGGAATCACACTAATATTAGCCCCTGTGTCCACCAAAAAACGTAAAGCATTTTTCACATCAAATACACTGAGACGGTGATTGTCTAAGACAGCGACAGAACTCTGCGTCTCACCTGAGCCTGTCGTGCCTAGTTTTCCGACCTGCTCTTCCAACTGCACGGCTGCTCACACCTATTTGCCCTGGACCCGAACTTGTAGTGGAAGTGACATAACCAATCCGGACTAGCTGGGCTCCGCCTTGGCGAGCCTGCCCTGGTCGGTCTGCCTCTTGAGCTGGATCGACCTCTGGGGAATCCTCGATTACCCCTGCTCCTACCGACTTCCTCACGTAGCGCCGCTATCTCTGTCATCATTTTGTTTATCTGTTGCATCACCTCACTGCCCGTCCTTTCCGGTGTCTCGCTGCTTACCGCTGCCGTCTCTCCTGTGATTGGCTGCATATTCTCCATCACTTTGTCTGCGATGGCGGCGAGGTTGTCTACTTGTTGGTCTTGACTAGCTGCGAGCACTGTCTTTACGGGTACCGGTAGTCTTGTTATCCATAGATTCTTCACCGTTTCGTCGCTAGCCTTGCTGTTTCTTGCCAGCTCCTTCATCCTGCGCAGGAGCTGTGATGGTTTTTGAGTGCCCAATTCTAATTCTCCAACCAGCCTCTGGAATTGTCGCTCCGGTGACTCCTCATAAACTTGTAAAAGCCGTTCTTTTAACACTTGGTATTTATTTGTTTCTGGTGGGCTGTAAATAATATCGGCTACCTGCTGAAGCGCCTCGCGATTTAATTTTGATATTACCAACTGGAAACGGCACTCATCTCCCTGCTTCTGAGGGGCTATGGTCGCCTCAAATTGGGCGAACCAAAGTCTAGGCATCTCCCTCCAAAATTCGGGTATTCTAGCCGACACAGAGATGCTTGCCATACCTTCTTCCATTTTCGTGACCTGCGGCGTACCCTTATGAGGCGAGCCTGTCGGGTTCATTGTGCTTGAATTACCGTACGACGCCCAGGTTGCGCTTTGTTCGGCTGCGGGGTCACCACTGTTGGGACACTACTTACTGATTCAATTAAACTCAGATGTCACTGTAGATCATGTATTTATTTCACAAAGCTACAACAGAGCTTATCTACTATGTACATGTCCACGTGAGTTGGTAGGCGCCTGCCGACTGCCGACTCCGCCGCACGCAGGCGGCTCATTCCTTTTGCTTACCTAGTCTTTTTAGTCCCCCACAATGCGAAGAATTTAAATATCACAAAGTGAAAATAAGGTGACACGAAAACGGGTTATCCATAAATAAGATCCGTTAACAATGACACAATACCAGTTAAGTCAGGTTACACAACGATGATAAAATATACTATAAAGTATTATGTCTAATTAAAGAAACTTTAACGGAAAAAATAAACTTTATGGTCAAAAAGAAAATTTATACAGCCTGTTTTGCCGCTGGTCTTCTCACTAAAGAACCTGTATGGTGGGAAACTTCCAAAGATTGCCTAAATATTAATTACCGGTAATCAGAGCACACTGGGGTGAGTTACCATTTTAGGTAAACTTGAATGTTTTATGCGTTTGATAACCAATACAGAATAATTCCGATACAATTTAATCTTACAAGTGTAAATTAAAAATTTAAAAAATCAGCCAAGTGCGAGTCGGGCCTCGCTCTTTCAGGGTTCCGTACATAATTATGAACAATATAATATTTTGGGTCTAAGAAATATTTAATTTCCGAGCTAGACATCGCAACAAACCGTGAAAGAAAAACCCAAAAAAATGTTCGTTTATTTTGGTCACAGCTTATAAACTATTTAATAAATCGTTGTTTTCAGTATTTGTTGTTTAAATAGAGCATATAGTACATAATATACTGAAATATCATATTCCCAACTAGTTTAGTTTTTGAGATAGCCCCCGTCACAAAAATGGTCTAAAACTGACAACTTTGATGGCCTCCCATTCCCTTATTTTTTGAGATAAAAATTAAAAAAATATATATTTGTACTCTACTTAATGAGCTCTAAACAATGATACCCCACAAGCTAGGGTAAAGAATAAATTTTTTTTTCCGGCTCCTTTTTCATGTATGGGAGCCCCCCTGAAAAATAATTTAATTCAATTTCTAATTCAATATTTGATTTTGGGTTAACGTTTTACACTAAATACCAAAATTTCAGGTTTGTAACTCATTTCGTCTGCGAGCTAGAGACCTGTGACCGGCGGACAGACGGACAGACAGACAGACAGACAGACAGACAGACAGACAGACAGCCGAGTGACATTAATAGGGCTCCGTTTTTTACCCTTCGGGTACGGAACCCTAAAAACCCCCGACATTTTGTGGCGGCAGCCATCTTGGACCGATTTTCATCAAACATAGCTAAACGTAGTGAAACAAAAAATGTTTCGATCTACTTGTAGCCAAGAGCATTGACTATGCGCAAACTTTTTTTATCAACTTCAAAGAAAAGGAATACATCCGAAAGATAAAGTCGATTCGTCATACCTAGTCGGAAACTAAAACGGAAATTCAAATAATTTTTTTTATGTCCTTCTATAAGCCAGCCTGGCTACATGAGTAAATATCCGTACAGAGAGGAAGCTTCATACAAGCGGCCCACTGTAGGTACACTCACACATAGCGCACGTTTGTCATCCAGCTGAGCCGGTAGGAGATCAGACGCGGGCGTTCGTGAACCGTTGGTGAGAGCTCATGTGTGAGTGTACCTACAGCGGGCCGTTTGTATGAAGTTTCCTCTCTGTACGGCTATCTACTCATGTGGCCTAGCCACGCAAATTGAATATTTTAAATGTAAAGCACGCGTGAAATCACTTGTTTTAATAATCAAGTATGTCACACACGTACGAGTGAGGTGTGAAGCATTTAAATATAGCCACTTCCGGTAGCAACTTCCTTAGTTGAAATATAGCGATAATTGTTGAAAATGTTGGAAAAAGTAAAGCCGCAAAAAAAATTAAAAAGAAATTGTCCTGTGAAAATATACCATCCAAAGTTGTTAGATGAGGCAGTTAGTAATATTTAAAAAATGTATGATTCCGTATTAGGAACATCGAGCTTTTTCAGTCCCAGCAGGCCCGCACCTGTGATGGCGATGACCTCATGTTTTAAAGAGAACTTGATACTTAGTCTGAGGACTGAAGCAATTAGACTATCAAGCCATATATCGCCATTTTGATTGCTAAATAAAGTGAGACCAGAATAAAGGTACACGGAACCAAATAACGTGAATTGTGATAAATTATATTGGAAAATTTCTTTCGTTCCTTACTCAGTGAGGCATTTGAATCGGCACTATAATCAGCTCGTTTTGTATGGCCCCAGTCTGTCTCGCAACGTCTCAATAGAGGTCAATGATCGAAGTATATTGCTTTTTTGGTGCACCTTTCGATGATGTTCAATTTGAAGTTTCAAGTTTTTACGATCATGAAGACTTTTTTTTAATAAGTTGTCTCAGTAAAATAAGACTTGGAAAATAAAAGGAAATTAACGTGCAATTAACGAAAATTAAATAGTATGTAATAAATCCGGTTCTCAATTAGATAAGCGTTGTGAATGCAGAAAGTCTTTGTTTATATTATAAACTTGTTTAATTTCTGAGCTATTTCAAACTCATGTTGAACTAGAGGCGATTATTTATGCTTATTATCATCAGCATTCAATAGAACAAGTCAATTGGAGTCAGAATTACGAGAAAAACATTTACAAAAATAGATGTGCTATATTTAGATTTTCAAGATACGGAATCAACGGATGCAAAATTCATTATTCAAATTATATTGGTCAAACAACCAACTCGTGTGACTTATATGACATTTCCCCGATCAATCGCTAATATTAGGCTCTTCTGATTTGTCTACAGTCCTTTCAGATTCCGTCCCTTCAGACTACGGGGGAATAGCACTTGCACTATAATATCGCTTTCATTTTTGATTTGTCTCCGTATATTGTGTCTATATAGATCGGCTGCTGTGGCCTAAAGTCGTACAGCAGAATATTATTCTCTTAATAGGATTGTATTTACAGAATTTAATAACTTCACTAAGGGCCTGTTTCACCACCTTCTGTGTGGTGGTGGTGAATAGCTTATTCACAAGTCTTGTCTTTGTCATTTGACATAATGAAAGAAAATGACAAAACTTACGTTTAGGCTATCCGACACTTATCATATGGTGGTGAAACAGGCCCTTATACTCGTGATATTGATTTTCATATATAGTTTCAGTTATTAGAAGCTGTCACTAGTTTATTATATTAATAACATTTGGATGAGGTAATAAATTGTTTATAAAAAAATAACATTAAAAAAATAAGATGATACAGAAACCTTAACAATTCGGAAAAAACTACACCAAGCAAAGCGACTAAACATTCACGAGAATAAAACACATAGATAATAGAATCTAGAAACGTATTTTAAAATATAACAAAACATACACAAACAGTACAACATAAATTTAAGATTCGTACGAAACGATAACGTCCTTTGTTTACCTCAAAAATTTTCCTGATGGCGACCCCCGCTTGCGTATAGCTTCCCATCATCCTCGTTAAGGTCATGTAACTGGGTTGCTTGTACCCGAAAGCCTCGGCCTGAGCGCCCGCCGTCATGACAGGTATACCCCAAAGACCAGCGTATCTTGCTACCGGGGCTATCACGTACTCACACCCCGGTCCGATGAAGGCATCTGCAAAACGTCGAAATATCATCTACCGAATTGACAACCATGTTTGATCATGATCTTTAAATATTCGTCTATACATTTACAAGGATTAGGATATATCTATAACGTTAGAGATCGAAAAATGCTATGGGTCAGCAAATAAATCGCATTTTATCATAGAAAATTATGCAAACATACTAATTTAAAACTAATTTTTAACGGACGTATAAGATTGAAGCGACTAGTTTTAACTTTAAATTGTATTGGAATCATCCTGAATTTCTTATGAAATTCATAAAAGACACAAGTTTTATGTCCGATAACTCCGTAGACACAAAATACCTAACTTGAGAAATAGAAGCTTTAGCCATAAATTTTTCAAATGTTTCACAATCTTCACTGTTATCTGACGGTAAACTTGAATCTTTTTTAGATTGGACAAAAAATTCAGGATTATTCCGATACAATTTCGGATTAAAACCAGCCTCATCAATCTTAAAAATCCTTTAAAAATGTCTTTGAATCAGAATGATTGCATCATGCTCCATGAAAAAATGGACCCTGTTTCTAATTTTTTGCTGCCGAGTTTATTATTGAAAATGATGAACTAGTTGATTGATTATATTAATAAGAATGTTAAATTGTTTCTCAATATTATTAATATGACATTTAAACACTATTACTGTTTACTGTGAGCACCATAAAAGAAGTATCAAACTTTAATTTCAACAACAGATCGTTTGAGTCAAAGTTATTGATTTTGTAAAATAAAACATATATGGCCTGTTTCACCACCTTCTGATAAGTATCGGATAGCTAACTATTTACAACTTGTGTCTTAGTCACTTGACATTATGTAAGAAAGTGACAAAACTTACATTTACACTATCAGAAGGTGGCGAAACATGCCCTAAATATAATATGAAAAGCTATATTAATATTTAATGGCAACTCACCAGCGGAGCCATTGACGTAAAATTCGAAAGCTGCAAGTGGTCCATAAACTGATGAGCATCTGGTATCTCTATAGTCTACGAGAATTTTCCATCCCGGCAGCGGTCCATCGGGTTTTGTCATAGCGGGTATCGCCAATTCAACTATCGGTAAAACTTTAGCTAAAGAGAAAACTTCTCCGGGATCAGCGGGCAACAGAACTCCTAATTTCAATATTTTTTCATCGAATTGATGACTTTCTGCTCTGAGATTAAAATTAGTTTTTTTCAAATAGTAATGACTATGTGCTAGATCATGTGGATAGCCTATAGCCCGGACATCGTCGTAAATATCTTTTACTACTATTACCGTTTCCGTATCATTTGTAGTATTCTCCTTGCTTTTATGATACGTGTAATATTTATTCAATTCCAGAACATCGGGTATAGAGTATTTTTCAGATTTTTCTTCAATCGTATCTTGCACTGACGTCGTGCTCCTAACGAGATTCCTCCCAGAAACTTTGTTGTCTATGTTGCGACGCCATACGTTTGCAACATTTCCATTTAAATTGTTTATTTTATACTGACTTAGTTTGTCTTTAGTGGATTTCACATTATAATTATTAGCACTATCATGACACTTAACTATCACATTAAATAAACACACGTAGAAAATAAGGAATGAAACTAAAATAGGCTTTCTTATGTTTAAAAGAGTAGTTCTTTTATGATTTGTTTTAATCTGGTGTGTTTGAGCATTGTCCATAAATTCACTAGATTGTTCATCTTCTGCTTTGTGTGTCGAAATTCCACGTCTCCTTTTGAAGTTTGCTTTGTTTGCGTATAATTTTTCTTTGCACCAGACAGTCTTGGCAAAGTTTGACGAGAGAATCGCATGCACGATCTCTTTTACCATTTTACCATTTAATTTATCTCATTTTTTTGGTTTCATTATTTTGTTTTCTTCATCTATGAAAAAAAAAATTGCACTGAACATTAATTTTTTGAAAACAAATTCCTTGCAAGCGATGATCGTTTTTGTGGTACCTAGCACATAAAACATGTAGCACTTATGTCTAATAATTAAGTTATTATATTTGCCGAAACGAAATCATAAATACCAAAAGGATGGAACACTACAAATTAAGTAAGGCAACAATATAAACTAATAAACTGTAGATATTAGCTAACGTCGGCTTATCAGTTGATAAAATATCTAATTAATTTTGATAAAATTAATTGGAATACATAAATAAATTAATTCTGCAGATACTTGGAGGTATCTACGAAATTAATTTATGTATGTATCTATTCTATAACTTTAGATTATATAACTGATAGGTAATAGAATTAGATGTTACTCTTAATTAGAAGTGTAAAATCTTAAGTTAAGTGCCTATTACTGAGTTGAAAGGCTAATAATGTGAAATTAATTTTGTCATTCAAATCGTCTAGTTAAGTATTTCACCAATAAAGGTTCAGTGATAATTTGGCTAGCATAGCTGAGGATTGTGAGCCTTGTCAATTAACATAATGATAGGGGTTTTCTGGGAGTAATAATGGGGAGAGTACCCAGGATTTGCCGCATACGATTCAACTGAGATTAAGGCATTTCGACTCTTATGCTCTTTGTCAGTGTTCGTGGAATACGTACCAGCGAAAATATCAGTACCTATGCCAGAAATTGATTTTAGGATTTTTGATAATCAAGGCTTCATTCGTATATTGGCTTCATTCTTAGATTCTCTATGGTTTACGCGGTCAAACTCAATGCAAGAAGAATTCAGGGTCAAAAGTTCCAATTCACTGTCAAGTCTGAACTAGTTCAAATAATAAAATTCTTATACCTTCTGAATGGAAACAGGTTTTCAACTTCAAGATCAGATTCGGAACCAGTAGGTACTCGTAAGTATCTATTTTCGTACATGGGTAGAAGCGGTTCTAAAAATATCGCTGTCATTGAACTTTATTCGTGATGTAATTATCGACATCATTATTTATAGTCAGACACCGTCATCATAAGCTAGGTGTACAAACCAAATATGGTTGACGAGACTTAGGCTTCGTCCTGAGTCAGCGAATTCAATGCTAACACGATACGGCGGCGCGGCGTCCGTGCGAATTAGGACCTAAACAGACGGACTGCATTTGAACTGCACGAGGACTGAAAAATTGCAGTTTGCAGTTGACTGTCTCGGTGGTCTAACGGTTGGCGTGGTCGACTGCTGACCACGAGGTCCAAGGTTTGTTTCCCGGTTCGTAACTAAAAATTATGTGACAACCCAATACGGTTTTCTGTCACGAAATTCTCAGGGCCAACTTGGAGTTAGAAGTTGGAGATGTTAGATACCACCAGAAAATTAAAAAAAAAACCGGATCCGACAACAACGCCGGGTCTGACTAGGTATAGTTAAAGACCATCCAAATGATAGTGAAAGTGGAAAAAAAATATCTAAACCTTAAGTTTACATGGAGAAGAATTACGAACACATGCACACCGGAATTTTATATTTAAAGATATGGCATATTCGTAGAGAATTTCTCTATTTTATACGAAGAATTAAAAGAAACAATAAGATCACAGATTTGCTAGAGGTTGTCAACAATAGGCTATGAAAATACACAAGTATTTCCAAGTTAGCGTACCTAAACATAAATAATTCACTATCGGCCTCGGGTTTATCGTTACGCATACACTACACGCCTATTAAGTCTACACTCTATCAATGAGTTGAGGACCATAGAGGCACAAACGACACAATAATTCAGGCCTGAATAAAAACGCCTACAAGATATTGATTGGGTCAAACTGGGCCCGATGAAATTCTCATAAGTAAATTTCATCTATGACCTACGTCGATACAATGTCTCCCAGCTATTGTAATATGTAATAAGTGGTCGCTGATGTGACCACACACAAATCTAAGAGATTATGTGGCCCCATTTAAATTGCGATGAGTCGAATATTCGAGTTGTTATGTACTTATTAATATGTCTTGTTTGTCTCTTTTTATTTTAAACTAGCTGACCCCCGCGACTTCGTTCGCGTGTTTATAGGTTTTATATAGGATCGGAACGGATCGCATAATTCTTTAATGTACTTAAACTAAATGTAGCCTAAGTTACTCCTTATAACATTACCTGTCTGCCATTGATAGTTCCGTTAAAACCGATCCAGCCGTTTTTGAGATTAGTTGAAACAAATAGACAGACCGACAAACATAAATTCAAACGCACGCCAGTTTAAAATAAGCCGTACATACAAAGATCCGGGTCCCAAGTTATTTGAACCCAATAAATGTCTGTCATTTCTGAACTAAAAAATCTATGACCTTGAAATATTACGGGACAATATATAAAGTAGTACCTTTCTAACAAAAAAAGAATGAGTGAAATCGAACAACGCGTTAATGAATTACAGCTAAATACACGTTTTAACTTTCATCCCCTCTCCCAAGGGAACCGTGCTGAATTTCGGGATAAAAAGTATCCTATGTCCTACCTCGGAGTATAAACTCAAATCTTACCAAGTTTCATTTGATCCATTCAGTAGTTTCGGCGTGATGCGCGGCCAAGATACAGACAGACAACAAGTATAAATTAGAAATTTAAAAAACCCCCGACATTCGCCATTTTGTGGCGGCGGCCATCTTGGATTTGCATAATGCTATTCTACTAGTCAAGCCCTTTCATTTGATACCCATATTAAGGGAGTTGTGAAAAAATATGTAATCTGCCATTTTGTAGCGGCGGCCATCTTGGACCGATTTTCATCAAACATAGCTAACAACACTCTCGACTAATTCACCTTTCAAACAAAAAAAACCGCATTCAAATCGGTCCACGCGTTTGAGCTCCACAGGGGAACAGACAGACACACACACACACACACACACACACACACACACACACAGACACGTCAAACTTATAACACCCCGTCGTTTTTGCGTCGGGGGTTAAAAATGAAAAAAATTGCAGTTTTGGCTTCAGTGTCGATTATAGAGTGCCCTCCAATAAAAATTTCCAAAATATCTTCAATGTACAGAATTGGATCTGTTACAGTTTTATTATATTATAGATAGACAGATTATATAATTCAAAATTTTTGAATTAATTAATAATAGTAGTTTATGAAACGGTTGCATAATAGAGGTTATTAAAACACGAGTGTTAGTTTAAAAAACGAGCCGCAGGCGAGTTTTTTAATAGTATTACACGAGTGTTTTAATAACTAATTATGTAGAGTTTCATACACTACTTTATCTAAGCTCATCAATAGGTATCTTACGTATAAAAGAAAAGACTAAGAAATTAACAAAATTATTTATTATAATAAGTATTCATGTTTTGGATATTGCAATTTATAAATGTACTCAATTCTTCAGGGGAGAACGTTTTTGCATTTTTTCCCTTAAAGCACTGCGATTTTCTTTTTAAAACAGCAATCAGTCTTGTGTATTTAATAATATCGATTTGGTTGTAGATACTCAATATACTTTTGAGCATTGAGTATTTAGCCCATAAGGACAAAGACTTAAATTTATTTGATAATTCTTGGAAATATGCTAGCATTACATTTTCTGAAAATGAAGTGGTTTTTTTCAAAATTTTCCAACTCATAAAATCTTGGTAACATTTATCGTAAATTTTCTTTGATTTTGCTGGCAAAAGATTATTTGTCATTCCCGATGCTATTTCCAGAATGTCTGGTGGAGTTAAATTCTCTTCAGTATCACTGCTAGACATTTTTCCGCGCAACAAAAATCACTTGCAAAATTTTGAGTTACAAAAACTGAATAGTAAATAAATAATAAATTAAAAATTTAAATAATAGGCGCCAAAATTCAATTGTCAATTTCGAATGTGCGGTGCGTGCAGTGCGTCTATGGTCAATTATGGTAGCACTACACTCTGTCCTCTGGCCGCATCTTGCTATCGCCACACTTTCGCAGTAGTAGTAATAGGGTAACTTTGATAGCGGGATAATCATTGTAAGTAACAAAATTAAACTAACTAACTATTGTAAACTAACTATTGTACCTATTTCTTTTAAAATGTTTCTTTTGTTTAATTTATGTTTTTTTGGTGTACAATAAAGTATTAAATAATAATAATAATAATAAACACCCGGCATGGCTCAAAAATACCAGAACCCAGTGCCTGTACTATAATGTAGAAAAAATTATTTTTTAACATTGTTTTGCAATAATTTCCTAACAAAGTAGTGTTATAATGAACTTTTTTAATTTTTTTTTAAATATTATAGATGTATGTGAATAAAGTAGTCCAATATATGACACATTTTGATTTCATATTCGGAATTTTATGATATGAGAGTAGATAAAATACATATTTGTTTACGTTTAATCAAAAGTTTGTGCATGGTATATTATTTGTTTTTAACGCCTGAAATTATGTAGTAAAATATGATTGCTGGCCATACTAATAAAATGTAAATGTAAATAAATATGTGGCGGGTTCAAGATGTAATGAAACTACATAAACAAATAATTATACATATTTTAAGTAAACATATACAAAAACACCTACACGAAACATCTAATAATAGGTATTATATTTACAAAAGTGAATTACCTTACTCTTGTAACATAATGATCACTACAAAAGTTGCATCATAATAATAATCATATGATAAATTTAGCGATACTATTGACAGAGTAAAAAGTACTAATAACTCCAATTTACCGAATGACGAAAAGCACACGTCACCAGTCAGATTGAAACCGTTTTGCGAAACACCAGTCATCGCCACCTCTAGTGTATTGCACCTCTCTGTAGATATTACTAACACAATGTTAAGCGTTTATTTTTAACATGAACACAGGAAGTCTAAATATAGAATACGAGTAATGTATAAACGGCCATAAAATATAATAAACTCTTGGTACCTAACTGCTAATTTTTACTACTGAATTATGAATAATATTTTAGTAATCAAGTTCAATTTTCTCGATGATATGAAAATATGTGAACATTTAACTAAAGAAAAAACTCTAACTCTAATAGTTTCAATTTTCGTCGCAGTGACGGCTCTCAAAAAAAGCAACCTGTATAAGGAACTAGCTAACATTAATTAGGTACTTAACATAATTGGTTTACTTCACGAACTTTTGCCTTCGGGTCCATATTTTATTATTTAATCTTAGCGCGTATTGCGTAATATTCTGTAATTTATTTTTATTTTATTTTTGTTTCTATGTGTGCAATAAAGAATTCAACAAACAAACAAAATTATATCATTTTGAAATTATGCATTTCAATAAGCTATGCAATACAACATTTTGCCAGTGAAACGAACCGGTTGGATTAAAAGCATAGAATACATAGTTGTAAATTAAAAATTCGGTATTTTTTTATTTTATTTAGGTAGGTACCTATGTGTGATGAATTGATAATAATCCATCCCGCAACTTTAAATACCACGAACTTTGATCTTAATATAATTTTATAAGCTATAATTTAATATTACTAGCTGACCCCCGCGACTTCGTTCGCATGTTTATAGGATTTATATAGGATCGGATCGGATCCCATAATTATTTTATGTACCCAAACTAAATGTAGCCTAAGTTACTCCTTATAACATCATCTATCTGCCATTGAAAGTTCCGTCAAAATCGATCCAGCCGTTTCGGAAATTAGCTGGAACTAATAGACAGATTGACATACATAAATTTAAACGCACACCAGTTTAAAATAAGCCGTACGTTCAAAGATCCGGGTCTCAAGTTATTTGAACGCAATAAATGTCTGTCATTTCTGAACTAAAAAACCTATGACCTTGAAATATTTACGGGATAATACTTAAAGTACTACCTTTCGAACAAAAAAAGAATGAGTGAAATCGAACTACGCGTTAATGAATTACAGCTAAATACACGTTTTAACTTTCTTCCCCTCTCCCAAGGGAACGGTGCTGAATTTCGGGATAAAAAGTATTCTATGTCCTACCTCGGAGTATAAACTCAAATCGTACCAAGTTTCATTTGAATCCGTTCAGTAGTTTCGGCGTGATGCGCGGCCAAGATACAGACAGACAGACAGACAGACAAAAATGAAAAAAATTGCAGTTTTGGATTCAGTATCGATTATAGAGTGCCCTCCAATAAAAATTTTCAAAATATCTTCAATGTACAGAATTGGATCTGTTACAGTTTTATTATATTATATAGATAGATAGATAGTACGGCAGCCCTGGAACAATTTTTTAGTGATTAATAACAAGCTGTATTTTCGCGAATAGTTTCGTTTCGACGAGAAGAAAAATTTTTTTATCAATGAAAATTCTCGATGGAGGATCTACTCGAGTGGGGAGGTGTTAAATCTCGGGTGGAAAATCGTTCCACTAAATTTGTAGGACTATATGGCCATTTTATTATACAAGTATTTACTAAGCTGCATACAAAAAATCAGCTGGTTATTAATAATATGTATATTATACGTACGTATATCCACCTGAGTCTAGCTTATACATACATAACTACATAATTAATAAAATCGTAGATTTGCCGTATCATATACATTAAAGATTTTTGCAAAATAATAACTGAAGGATGAGGGACAAGTAATGGAACGTAAAAAGCTATTTTTGAAATTGTTGTTTGTTTGTCTGTATGTTTGTGCGCGCATCACGCAAAAACTACTGAATGGATTGAAATGAAACTTGGCATGATTTAAATTCATAACTACTACGGAGTAACATATTTATAGGATACGTTTTATACAGTAATTCAGCACAGTTCCCTTGGGAGAGGGGATGAAAGTCAAAATTTGTACTTAGCTGTAATTCATACACGTGGTCCGATTTCATTCATTCTTTTTTTTTGTTAGGAAATACTTTAAAGATTGTTCCGTAAATATTTCAAGGCCATCGATTTTGTAGTTCAGAAATTACAGCCATCACAACCCTAAGTATTTCGTATAACTTGGAACCCAGATTGTACAGCAACCTTTGAAGGTCCGGATTATCATCTGGCGTACATAAAACTTTGTGTTTGTCCGTCTCCAAAATGCTGGACCGATTTTGATGGGACTTTCATTGGGAAAACTTTATTGATGGGATGGAGCTAAATTCGCAGGATTTTTAAAAATCTAACGCCACGCAGACGAAGTCGCGGGCATCCTCTGGTATTAGAATATAGACTTTATATTCTAATAGATAGAACATTTTAAAATGGCTCAACTGCGAATAAGTAGTTCATATTCAGTTCAAACCGCACCTTACATTGCCAATAAAAACTGCCCAAGTGCGAGTCGGGCCTCGCTCTTTTAGTGTTTCGTACATAATTATGAACAACATAATATTTTGGGCGTAAGAAATATTTCATTTCCGAGCTAAACATCGCAACAAACCGTGAAAGAAAAACCCAAAAAATGTTCGTTTCTTTTGGTCACAGCTTACAAACTACTTTATGAATCGTTGTTTTTAGTATTTGTTGTTTAAATACAGTATATGGTTCATAATATACCGAAATTTCATATTCCTAACTGGTTTAGTTTTTGAGATAGCCCCCGTCACAAAAATGGTCTAAAACTAACAACTTTGATGGCCCCCCATTCCCTTGTTTTTTAAGCAATATATATATATCTATATTAATAATTTCGTGCAGGGGTACGGTAGACTCGATCGAAACCTTATAAGAATAACAGGGCATGAAAAAATATTGATTTCGAGTCGACAACATATATCCGCAAAATTCGTATTATGGAGAATTTCGTTAAATTCTAACGGCACTGACAAACAACAAATCACGTTTGTCATCCAAACAAACCGCAGTCGCCATGGATACGACTCGCCAATTTGACACATCTTTTTTTATTTTTATTTGATTTAACCATGGAGATTTAACAGGTTTTACGACTCTGAGTTCTAGCCCTTTGGAGACAATGACTCATAATACACATCTAGGTACAAAATGTAGGTAGATATTTCTGTAGTCATCGGTTCTCATTGTTAAAGGAAAGCAAGGCATATAGCTTCATATAGCTTCGTTCATTGTCAAAACAAATCAAATTAAAATTAACAAAATATAAGTTTTAAGGTTTATTCTGTGTAAATTTATGTTAAGTAGTTTATTTTGAATGTTAATTTGAAATAAAAACTATTTGTGTAAAAAATAAACAATTTCAATATAGAGAAATTTTATGATAATCAACCTGTGATGTATAATAGAGATAAGTATCCTTTATAGGTATCTTTGCCAAATTCTCGGGTGAGATACTCATTGTAAAATTACAATTTACATATTTCCTAATAGGTATTATTTTCTAAGATTATTTTTATTTAGCCTATTTGTTTTACAGAGTTAGTTTATTTTGAATGTTAATTTAAAATAAAAATTATTTGTGTGAAAACTTTTGCAGTTTTTATTTACCTACTATATTTATTAAACACAATGAACAACAACACAAGCTGTACGAGTCTATGCCTTCCTTTAATATTCCTTGAGAACCGATGACTACAGAAATATCTACCTACATTTTTTACCTAGATGTGCATTATGAGTCCCCCGAGCGAAGCCGGGTTTTCTTCTAGTATATATATATTCGTGCTCTACTCAATAAGTTCTAAACAATGATATCTCACAAGCTAGGGTAAGAAAAAAAAATTTTCATGTATGGGAGCCCCCCTGAAAAATAATTTAATTCAATTTCTAATTCAATATTTAGTTTTGGGTTAACGTTATAAAAATACCAAAATTTTAGATTTGTAACTCATTTAGTTTACGAGCTAGAGACCTGTGACCGGCGGACGGACAGACAGACAGACGCATAGACAGCCGAGTGACATTAATGGGCACCGTTTTTACCCTTTGGATACGTTCCGTATCCGTATCGTTCCTAAAAAGAGGTGTCTAGGTATGTTAATTTTTTGCTCCTTTTTTTTCTGTAAGTTTTTAGGGTTCTGTACCCAAAGGGTAAAACGGAACCCTATTACTATGACTCCGCTGTCCGTCTGTCCGTCTGTCACCAGGCTGTACTTAATACTTATCTCATGAACCGTGATAGTTAGACAGTTGAAATTTTCCAGGATGACTTATTTCTGTTCCGAATAAAATAAATATATAATTATAAATTATGTAGAAACAAACGTGATTTTTTGCCGTTTTTATCGATAATGGTACGGAACCCTTCGTGCGCGAGTCCGACTCGCACTTGGCCGGTTTTTTACACATTTGAACTTTATATCTAAAAATACCTGCCTTGCGAATATGTTTCGACCGTATTTTTAATCAAAGTGGTTTGACAAGGTGTTTCGAAGTATTTTTATCAGTTTTATGGTAATTCAAAGAAAGTCTAGACTTGTAATGTTATGTTACTTAACATTTCAATGCCTGTGATATCGAAATAATTGCTGTTTTGTTAAGCTCATAATAATTGATACAAGACTTTTATAGACGGTCGGCGATCGTGGACAGTATAATCGGTATAAGATCAAAATTTTAAATCGTGACAAATAAATAAAAGAGTTAAGATCTCATCTAAGGAACGACAAATAAGTTAAAACAGGAAAAAAAAAAGTTTTGAAGCGAATAATTGGGCATCATTATAACGAGGTCTAGAGTATAATGGGTAATGACCCATCATCATCATCATCATCATGATCAACCCATTACCGGCACACTACAGAGCACGGGTCTCCTCTCAGAGTGAGAAGGGTTTTGGCCATAGTCCACCACACTGGCCAAGCGGATTGGCAGACTTCACACACCTTTGAGAACGTTATGGAGAACTCTCAGGCGTGCAGGTTTCCTCACGATGTTTTCCTTCACCGTTATAGCAAGTGATATTTAAATACTTAAAACGCACATAACTCCGAAAAGTTAGAGGTGCGTGCCCCGGGATCGAACCCACGACCTCCGATTAGAAGTCGGTCGTCCTAACCACTAGGCTATCACAGCTTCATGACCCATACAAAGTCACAAATAAGAAGTAGGTATCCATGAAAGAAATAAGTCATACATCATCACATCTACATAATTAGCTGTTGAATCGTAAAAGAAAGTTCCAAAGAAACAAATGCTAGGTACAACAACAATCGCTTTGTTCTCTCCTAACTCCCGACTTTATGAACAACTTCGAGAAAAACATTTTTGTGATAAAAATATTTAGTTTTCTCATTCTATTTCAGTTTTCGTATTCATATGAGCTTTGTCTGTAGCAAACTATGTAATTGGAAGTTACAGCTCTAAATACATTTTTAAACGCATTCTGAATCACACTAATATAATAAAGGCGAAAGTTTGCGTGTGTGTGGGTGTGTATGTGTGTGTGTTTGTTGTTATGTTTGTTGTTATGTTTGTTACTTTTTAACGCCGCAACTACTGAACGGATTTTGAATGGAGATAGATTATGCCCTGACTTAAAACATTTTTATCCTGGAAAAATCTACAGGTTCCACGGGATTTTGAAAAAACCGAACTCTATAGCTACAGCTATAGATACATAGATTACTATAGCAAACTTCCTTGAAAGTAGGTATAAAGGTTGGAAAAGGAAGCGGCAAAAGCTAGCATCTTCTATTTATCTTCTAAAACACACACACATATAATAAAATTAGGGATAAGTAATAGAAGGTAAAAAAGCTACTTTTGAAATTTTTGTCTGTTTGTCTGTTTATCTGTTTGTCTGTAATATGTTTGTGCGTGCAACACGCAAAAAATACTGTATGGATTGAAATGAAACTTGGTATGATTTAAGTTCATACTACGGAGTAACATATAGGATACTTTTTATTCCGAAATTCAGCACGGTTCCCTTGGGAGAGGGGATAAAATTTAAAATGTGTACTTAGCTGTAATTCATTGACGCGTGGTCCGATTTCATTCCTTCTTTTTTTGTTTGAATGGAGATACTTTAAAGATTACCGGCTAATCTCTGAAAGGCTGGATCGATTTTGATGGGACTTTCACTGGCGGATGTTTTCATTTTGATATACCTAAACATCCGCCAGTGAACTTTTAACAGTTTTTAGCAAGGTATGAGCTCAAAGGAGCTTAGGAAAAACAAAATGATTCCCATGGGATTTTTAAAAACCAATATCCACGCGAACGAAGTCGCGGGTGTCCGCTTGTAATACCTATTTCTGTGTTATTATTCGTTCTTGCTCATCCTGATTTTATCACTCACGAAATATATTGAACTACCACGTTTTATGACAATAATAAATTTAATATTAACATTGCCCGGTTTAATGTAAGCACGCCTGCAGTAACCACATGAAACCGATAAACAAATCCAAAAACGCTCGTAAAGTGTTAAAATCAAATCGCATGCATCATTGGGGATGGAAACACGAGCTAAGCATATAACAACATATCACAAACTACCTATACAAACACAATTTAGGTATATTCAAATTTCAAATCTTGTATATTTTTTTATAGAAAATTCCGGTTTGCATGTACTTACCTATTTGTAATTTTTATCCTCCTAAAGGGCTTGACGTGCCTTATATACGTATGTTAATAAGATTTCTGTGGGCTTGACCGATTGTGATGTTTTTTTTGTACTAATGGGGTTGCCTGGATGGTTTTTAGTTGCAGTACGTAGGTGACGCTATCATTTTTTCGATGTCATGAGAACCACCCTTACAAGCCTTTTAAGATAATATTACAAAAAAAAAAATATTCATTATCCTTATTTTTTCTTCACCTACCTAATATAATTTCTTGCTTATTTCGCGACAACTTGATTTAAGTGCCATCTCTTTCTAGCTATACAACAAATGCGTATAATATACAACCTTCTCACATTTTTGTTTCATCTCGCGGTATTAATATGAACTCAACTTTATTTTTGTAATTTAAGTGCAAATTATATGACATGAAATTGTTTTTCACTCTGAGATATAAGCCATGGTTTAAATTAAAAACCTGTTTAGATTATTTTGGTAACAACGTAGGTAGGTAACTAGTTTAAGTAGGTAAAAAATTTGCAGCTTAGTTTTATTATGGTGCAATTTTTTGTTTGTAAAGATAAGCTCATAAATTATTGTGGATTCGGTGTCGGTTGTCAAAATATGCCCGTGATAAATAATAAGTTCTCATCCATGATTGCGAACCTATTTTCATTAAAAAAGCCAACGTGAACACGTCTAAAGATGAATGCTTCAGTGCGCTTTTAAAAATTGCGAAAAGATATAGAAGTGAATAAAGTTTGAAGAGGATTGAAGGAGAATGTATTTTCCCATAAGTGTCAAATTGTATATATTTGTCGGACACTTTGTGGCCATCCATTTTCGTCACACGTTAAGGGGTGAGGGGTTCGACGAATTTTGACATTGTGTGACAAAGGGGTGGGAGGGCCCTCAATTTTGTGACGTCACATTTCAAAATGTAATATCTATGTTTAAAGTAGATACTATTAAAACACGAAATATGAATTATTACGTCACGCTAAGGAGGGGGGTCTTACAAATGTGACCAGAGTGCTTAGTCTAAGTTTGAAGCGCTCCAAAACTAACAGTATACTAGAAGTATACTATTGATCGAATCACAAATGACTTCAGAGCAAAATGAACCCAAAGACTCTTATATTAAGTTCATTTTACTCTGAAGTCATGGTGATTCGATCAATAGTATACTAAAAAGTTTTGGAGCGCTCCAAACTGAGACTAAGCACTCTGCTGTGATAAGGACGGAGGAGGGGGTGGGGAGTAAAAAAATCATGAAATTTGTGTGACGTAATTTATGGATGGCCCCTTTTTGACTGCATGTCTTGTTCATATTATGATTGATCGATAATTAGAATCCGAACCACCCGGCCTGTCCAACGCTAACCAACGCGTAACTTCTAAAGTAAAAAAATGTATCTAATGATTACCTATATTATCTGTGTAACACCGCCAACTTCCCAACTTCGGGCGGCTACTGAGAATTTCTTGATAGGAAGACCCAAAAAATTATTAAAGGCTACCTGATAAGTGATAACATATTAAAATTCATGAAAATTAATTCAGGTTAAGGCCAAAGACTAATAACAAGAATATTTTCTCGTTATGAATGCAACTTTAGTCAAAGTAAAGAATGCGAGTACCCAAAATAAATAAATAAATTATGATGGAATCAACCCAGGTATAAATTATAAAACGTTATCCGAATACAGGCAAAAATAACGTTAAAATATGGGCCGACCCTCGCGCCGAGTGAATGGCCCTTAACTCTTGCAGCAAACTGGAATCTTGACTCCGAAAAGGTATCCGATTTTTCTTTTCACCCGTATCGGCTTTCACATTTTTTGGGATGTTTATGTATTTTATCAAGCAGCCTCGTGCATATATTATAAATTCAAAACTCTGTCTGTATGTGACATCCTCACATAACGTGAAGTTTCTTTGAGGAATACTGAAATAAGCTGACAAACAAAACGGAATAATTACATAAAATAAAATTTACATGAGGAGCAAAAAACGTATTCAAAGCTACTTTTTTAAGACTTGTTTAAAACCAACGAACTTTGGATGCAATTTTAATTCAGTTTTATGCTGTTTTCAATAGAAATAAGTTGAGATTCTTGTTCAACAGGCCAAAAACCACCGGATTTAAAAAAAAAATATTTTGACCAGCAGGGCTATTCTGTAAAGCCATTTTCGAATTATAGAGAGTGAATTCGAGATGAGTTTGCTAATTTGTACTCTGTAAAACTCGATAGTACAGGTCTTCTCACTCAAACTCACTTCACTTCGCAAGTGCGTAGCAGATGTTTACAGAATATCAAACCAAGGTGAAGTGAGTTTGCTTTCGAAGCGAGTTATGTCACTTGAGTGAGCTTCGATATCGAGATGGTATTTTAGAGAATAGCCCTACAGAAGTGTAATTATGGCATTTTGTTCGCCAGCTCCTCAAATAGTTAAAAATTAATAATTAATTAAGATTAATTAATTTAAAAAAATAAGTTTGTAATATGTATCTTGACTAATAAAACAAAATTCACGGCTCAACGGGATACGGATCTTCCCAGAGATAGTTAGCATCCTGGAGGCTACATTTTAATTCGGAAAATCAAAAACATTCCTACGGGATTTTCAAAAACGCACTATCAAAAACCTTGACGATATTCAGTTCATCTTGGTAACTGACAAAGGCTACAGTTTATCCCGGATAATCAAAGACCACAAAAATTGTCTCCAGTACAAAACTCGCTCTATTTTTTAACCCCCGACGCAAAAACGACGGGGTGTTATAAGTTTGACGTGTCTGTGTATGGGTGTGTGTGTGTGTGTGTGTGTGTGTGTGTCTGTCTGTTCCCTTGTAGCGCTCAAACGGGTGAATCGATGTGAATGCGGATTTTTTGCTTGAAACGTGAATTAGTCGAGAGTGTTGTTAGCTATGTTTGATGAAAATCGGTCCAAGATGGCTGCCGCTACAAAATGGCGGATTACATATTTTATCACGACACCCTCAATATGGGTAACAAATGAAAGGGCTTGACTAGTAAAAGCATTTGTAAAATTAAAGCAAACCAACGTTTTTATGGAAACCCTAGTTTACTGGAGACTCTTCAAGGTGATTTTCATCAGGTGAATTTTACTTTTAATCTTGTCTCAGGTACAGATAAAGATAATTGTGGAGTTCTGACGAAACCGGAATTGATATCAGAATTTACTTGAGCCCCGTAAAAGTGGGTATAAGTATATTTTTTTTTTCATTTGTCTGTCCTAAAATATGCAGTCAACGACCCAAGCCGAAGACCTGCGTAGGCAGATTACACAAAAAAATTGTATAAGTATTATGTTTGAAAATTTCGTATAGCCATAATCCAATCTAATAATAGATCGTGTAAAAAATGTTAGGCATTCAATTTAAATAAAGCTGGCCAAGTGCGAGAACGACTCGCGCACAAAGGATTCCGTACTTAACACCTCACATAATTATAAATTCCTCTAGTAAAATAACAAAATAGCGACATCAAGGCGACAAAAAACTAGGCGCATATTGTTTTATATAAGTTTTGTTTTATATAATAAGGCGTATAAACTATAATCTGACCTTTAAAACGTGTATGTATAGAGCTGAAATACTAAACATTGAAAGAATGATTTTTTTTTTCGATTTTGTTGACGTGACAACATCTTACAGATCGATGAACGCCGGCCGCACGCACAAAAAACATGACTCATTAGTCATTGATATACAGCGGCTAGCCGAGCGTGCAAGCGAAAGCGTGGAACAAGCGATAGAAAGGCATAGACGAGCGTGCAAGCGAGAGCGCGGAACAAGCGATAGAGGGGCAATGTTTTCTTATTCAGACGTTATCACGTAAATTATCGTCCGTAAACCGACTTTACAGACAACCAATTTTTTTTTGTATGGGGACCATGCTTGGGTTACATTCTTCTTGAGTCTTACTATTTTCCATGACATGCCATGGTAAACACGTATTCTGTGAAAATTGCCGTGGTTACTTATTACGGCTGAAGTTGTAGACCCTGAGACAAATAGACGGACGGACGGACGGAGATACAGACAGTGGAGACTCATGATATCCGTGTGGCACTCGAACCCTAAAAAGGTATAACAAACAGTAGGCAATGGTAAAAGAAGGTAAAGTAAACAAGATCGCCTCTGGAAAAGGTAAATGCGGCACTGCGGTAAATTAGGAAGATATAACTAACGAGGGACTGAAGGTATGCGGACCACAAAAATACACAAAAGGGTCGTGGAAGTAAAGGTACCCTGACTGCCCATGTAATTGGGTTTTCTTGACTACTGTCTCTTTTTCTCGTGGATTTAGGTTTTTTAAAAATCCCTTGGGAACTCTATGATTTTCCAGGATAAAAAGGAGACTATGTCCTTCTCCAAGGTCTATCTCTGTACCAAACGTCAAAATCGGTTCAGCGGTTTAGGCGTGAAAGCGTAACATATGGACAGACAAAGCTGCTTTCGCATTTAAAATATTAATCTATACTCTATACTTAATATACTTAATAATATAATAAAGCGGAAGAGTTTGTTTGTTTGAACGCGCTAATCTCAGGAACTACTGGACCAAATTTCAAAAATTCTTTCTCCATTGGATATGTACGTGATCCTGGAGTGCTATAGGTTATATAATATGTACCACGGGCGAAGCCGGAGCGGACCGCTAGTTAGTTATAAGTCGTGAGACATTTGCAGTGGTACTCGTGAACTTAATAAAATAAATAAGTACATATCAAAAATAACTTTTAAGTAGGTAGTAGTATAAGTAGTAGTGAGTAGTAAATTATAGTACTTACATAGACGAAACCATTATAGATTTATTTAAGTTGGCGAACTCATAATAATAATATTTTTAATACATAAAATGGGTTTATGACTTGCAGCCAAAACAAAATCTGCCAATCATTCACTTTGATGGTTCATAATTATGGTTGTTTATAAACTCGTTCAGTACCTACTATTCTTATCCACGTTGTGTGTTTGTTTGTTTGTCCGTTTTTCTGTGACCATTTAAAAAATCTAATGGGCCGATTTTTTATGCGTATCTATACAATTATTTTAGATATAATTATGTTTTACGGCCACAAAGGTCACAAGCGGAGCGCTGCGCTCGTGTTTTTATTTTTTTTACTATGCAATAATTTTTCTGAAAAACTACTGGGCCGATTTTGATGCAGCTTTTTGCATTACATAGGATATTTACATTACTTTAGAGCAGGTTGAAAAACCGGCAGGGGCAAGGGATGGTATTTTTTCGTCATTTTTCATGATAAAACAAAAAGTTGCGTATAATATATTATACCTAGCGTAAAGAAAATGAAAACATAATATTTGAACAAATGTAGCCCTTTCATATTTTGAATTTCTATTTGACCTAGTAATCCCACTAATACCACCACTAATAACCACCCAATAACTTGGGTACTGTGACCGACTATTTGATTTAAATTAGAGTTATATCATAACATAAAACACCTAACATGTAAAGAGAGAAACAGAAATCTGCGCATCTTACCAAACTACAAGAAGTTTAAGTTACCTAAGACTAATAATAAGTACGGAACTAGAACATGTTCATATATCTTAGCAAATATAATGAATAACTTACCATTAACTCTGCAAAATACCTACAGTAAAAGAGCGATTTTTATAAGAAATTGTAAAAGGCACTTCCTGGATCTAGGTGCCTCTTTGGATGCCTAGTCTGGATCCAGGAAGTGTTTCATGTCACGATATTTATACATATAAATATGCATTAACAGCTAAAACTATTTTATATATATATATAAATATTTTACCTTTATTTTATTAAATATGTATAACGCGAACTGGCCATCCTCACATAAACTTCAACAGTTTCTAGAGGATGGCAAACTGTGTTTTTTTTTAAATGTATATTGTAAATTAACGTGATCAATAAATTAAAAAAAAAAAAAAAAGTTATGCTCTGCCCTAGACTCCATTTGAATGAAGTCTGGTCGCACGGCAACAAACTCTGACTTACCTACATAGCGATCTAACTCTAGAGCGATGGTACTCTTATGAATCTCCAGGCTCTGGTGGCTTGGTAGAAGCCAGTAGCAACTCCAAAAAGCTACATGAGCTTTTAGTGAGGATTTTGAAATCTCTGCAATTTCACTTATTTTAATGGATTCTACAAGTATAAATAAAAAATAAAAAAAACCCCCGACGTTCGCCATTTTGCGGCGTCGGTCATCTTGGATTTGCATAGTGCTATTCTACTAGTCAAGCCCTTTCATTTGATACCCATATTATGGGAGTTGTGAAAAAATATGTAATCCACCATTTTGTAGCGGCGGCCATCTTGGATCGATTTTTATCAAATATAGCTAACAACACTCTCGGCTAATTTACCTTTAAAACAAAAAAAAACGCATTTAAATCAGTTCACCCGTTTGAGCGTCACAGACAGACAGACACACACACACACACACACACACACACAGACACGTCAAACTTATAACACCCCGTCGTTTTTGCGTCGGGGGTTAAAAAATAGCATCTTCCTTATCACTTCCTAATTAAACCAGCAATATGCCTAAATACTGAAACGAGTTTTTCGGCTGAGTACTCAGTTTTGACAAAAGTAAAACCGCAAAATACTCGTTACTCAAAGATAAATGTAGTACTCGGTACATCTCTACTTAAAATTATGGCGTTATAGGTATAGGTACATCTAGAGAAAAGTAGAATATGAAACATTAGTACTTCGAATCAATCTTACCCATGTCATTGTTCCTAGAACATTGAGAGCATTAGTTACTGAACAGCCCCTAATGTAGAGCAAAAAGTCATAAATCAAAAGGAAAAGGAGATATAATATCCATCTGACTTTATTCCTAAAAGGAATATATTTATTATTCTTTTATTATATATAAAAGAATAATAAATATATTATATACAAATAATTATTTGAACTAGAAAAACATTTAAAGTCACGCTAGTCGCGCGCTATTTCATTACAATCGTATTACGATGATAAGTCAATATCCGGTTGAAATAATTTTAGTCAAATCTAACCTAAGGCTACAACTATAGTGAGGTAACTCGATGTGCAAGCGAAGTGAGGGCGAATTTTTTTTTAAATAAACATAATGTTAACCTGCGTGCATATTATTACAAAACTAACCTTAACCTAACCTAACGTAAAAGTTGTTAAAAACAAGATCATTATTCATGGTCACATAATTCTCAAGTTACTTATAAGTATTTATTTATTCAAATGATATTTTCAAAAAGTTCATTCATAGTGTCATCGGCCCAAGGCCTTTTCACAACCACACTATTTCCGAGTATTTCACAATTAATGTAGTAGCCAAGTAAAGGTCTATGCCCACCTTCGTCTGACCTTGCGATTTTAACGACACATTTTGTACTATTGTGGAAAAATCATAGTTAATAGGTATATACACAGAACATTCTTTGAAACCTTTCGTCTTCACACAATGATGTGATGATTTTGATGTTGATGAATGATGATTTTGGACATCTCGAAGCTTCCCGAACGGTGCCCAGCCGATTCGGTGGTTGACCCCTTTCTCATAAGTGGAACAATATAATGCTTCAAAGTTTAATCATTTTCTTCTACCATTACACTGTGGCCCGCCCGTACGAGATTTCAATTCAATATTTTTGCGGCCATATTGTTATGGCGGCACGCACGCGCATGGGCGGGAGGCGATGGACTGTGCAAACTAATTACTAATTAATCAAGTATTTGCTGTGTTTTTGTTGATTTTAGATATTTTGAATTAAGCAGTACAAGGTATGATATGGTAGATACTAGATAGATAATATCTAAGTATGTAAACACTATAACGCATTACGCAACAGATACACAAACTACTATCGCGGAGTTTTTCTATTAAAATATATCAAAACAACATGTTTTGGGGCACGTCTAAGTAATAAGGCTTTTTGTTTACAAAATTGCGAGCTCAGACTCGACAATAGACATTTTTAGAATACATTATACCAGTGAATAATGTAACCACAGAGAGATTGCATATTACTAGAGCGTGCAATGTAGCAGCAAAACAGCCTGACTGGTGTGTACAAGGACACTACTTTTACTTTTTGTCATTCACTAATTTTTTTTCTGTCAATTATACTATGTGTCTATCTTTATCATATACATACGTATAACTTAATCATACACGAGCACGAATATTACGGTTATTTAACAAGAGTAAAAGAGATAGACATAACAGAAAATGAGATAAATAATCTTCCCTTGGGGCTACAACGAAACTTATTTAACTGATACGTGAAAAAGGATAGATGTAATATTCACATCGTGTAAAGAGAAAATGATGGGAATAACATAGTTGGACGCAACGCAAGCATAAATTACTCATATTCTATGAATTACAGAAAAAATTGTTAACGTTTCGGACTAAAAATCACGATTTTAAGAGCCATTTGGAGTTTTTGCAGTCGAAGAGATTGTTTCCCACATTTTGAAAATGGTCCGTTAAAAATATACGTTAATTTAAAGCTTAGTTTATTTAGTTCGGGGCGCTTTGTGACGCGTGGATGTATGAGGACGAGGAGTGCTACTCCAGTAATCGTGACATCTCCCTGGTTAACCACGCACCTGCTCATAAATAAAATCACGTAGGTACGAGTACCACGTATTACGTAGGTAAGTGAACGAAACGTGGAAACGGTCCAATTTAGTGGACGGTCACCTTTATGTTTTAATGAATGGAAAAATACCGTTCGCAAAGCGAAGCCAAAATTCCCTGAAACTGCTTTTTTAAGTGCAACGTTCGTGATCTTTCAAAGCGCTGATTCATTTACAAATATAGGAATTATGTACTCTCATAATTCTTAGGTTCGTAAAATCTCTCATTATTTGAAGAATTTATATATTTTTTTAACCCCCGACGCAAAAAAGACGGGGTGTTATAAGTTTGACGTGCCTGTGTGTGTGTGTGTGTGTGTTTGTGTGTGAGTGTATGTATGTGTCTGTCTGTTATCCTGTAGCGCTCAAACGAGTGAACCGATTTGAATACGGTTTTTTTTTGTTTGAAAGGTGAATTAGTTGAACGTGTTGTTAGCTCTATGTTTGATGAAAATCGATCCAAGATGGCCGCAGCTACAAAATGGCGGATTAAATATATTTTTTCACAACTCCCTTAATATGAGTATCAAATGAAACGGCTTGACTAGTAGAATAGCACTATTGCAAATCCAAGATGGCCGCTGCCACAAAATGGCGAATGTTGGGGGTTTTTTTTAATTTTTAATTTACACTTGTGAAGGAAATGATGCAAAAATAACAAAAAAGTATCAGCCGATTTCCACAAGCCGAAGTAATAAAAATCGTCTATGAAGATGAGAGCGTGCAGCTGGACGCTTTCTCGATCGCTGAAAGAGAAAACATTATAGTATAACCTTTTATTCTTCCTATCAACTAACCTACAAAATCTAATAGGTCCCGACGACGCTCGAGTAACCACATTTAGCATCCTCGGCTCCCCTTCCATTAATTCCGAATCGGTTTGCTGCTGAATCGGCACATCTTTGTTGGAAGGATAGTTGCTCTAGGTACTGCCGAAGAGTCTCACAATATCATGAAGGAGCTAGGAACAAGTACGTATAAGTTAGTGGTAAAGCAGAGAGTGTACTATATTTTTGTCAGTTGCAGACGTCTAAAATCTGACAGCAAAATTGTCATGTACGCCTCATGCAGCGACTGATCTTTGCATGATCAATATTCTGCTCCATCATTTATCAGCATCGCTCATGACTAACGGAATTGACTGATGCATAAACTAGAGTGAATAGGAATTTTCTAGGCAAGCGCGTCCCAACTTAGACCTCATCATTGCTTTCCAAGCATGATTGTCGTCAAGCGTAAGCATATTATGATACAATAAAACAATTGGTTGTCTAGATAGGTAAATTCGATTTACGGACGATAATACGTGATATCGTCTTATGAAAACAAAGAGAGATAGATACGTCACAATTTCACAAACCGAACGCTTAGTACCGAGCTCGCGAGCACGCGGTACGTGACGACTGACGTATGAGTCATGCTTTTCCGTGCGTGTAGCCGGCGTTCATCGATTTATAAAATGTTATCATGTCAAAAAACTATCGTCTAACTCTAATGGACCTCTAAAATTACATGTACTTGACGGAGTTCAATCACAGGTGCTTCAATGATAGACAACAAAAAAACGGTTACATCATCGTTATAATAATAACTTTGATATGAGTAATACCAAAAAAACTTTGTATATATTACTATAGCAAAATACCTGTGGACCAGGCAGCGGGGGAAATACTTAGGTACAGAGAGATGCCATATTACTAGAGTAGCAAATCTCATGATATAATATTTGACTACCTCTGGCTCTATTGTATACAGTAATGACTGGTGAACGTTGTGGTCAGCGGAAGGTCCCGGGTTCGATTCCCGGCAGGAACGATTTGGAAATTTTTAATTTCTAATTTGACTCAGTGGGAGGTTTCGGCTGCCGCTAATTACCACCCTACCTGCACGTAGCGTTCTGGTACGATGCTGCATAGAAACCAATTAAATTAATCTTTTGTGGGCTGCCTAAAAATAAGTCATTAATACAAAAAAAACATCCGTTTCGTTATTAAGAATTTATCAACTTAATTCTATTCTATTCAGTTAATTATAGTAAGTATAGCATTAATCTGGTATTAACGGATTAAGAGTACGTTAAACGTTTGTAAGCTTTTAGTAACAATCATTTAAATATTCATAGTTAGGTTTCCTCAGCTTAAATTATTAACTTATGGATTAGTATAATACTTCCTAATTAGCTACATATACCTCAGAGTCAGTTGCACCATAAGCGGTTACAAGTATAAATTAAAAATTTAAAAAACCCGCGACATTCACCATTTTGTGGCGGCGGCCATCTTGGATTTTCATAGTGCTATTCTACGAGTCAAGCCCTTTCATTTGATACCCATATTGAGGGAGTTGTGAAAAAATATGTAATTCGTCATTTTGTAGCGGCGGCCATCTTGGATCGATTTTCATCAAACATAGCTAACAACACTCTCGACTAACTCACCTTTCAAACTAATAAAATCGCATTCAAATCGGTTCACCCGTTTGAGCGCTACAGGGGAACAGACAGACACACACACACACACACACACACAACACACACACACACACACACACACACACACACACACACACACACACACACACACACACACACACACACACACAGACACGTCAAACTTATAACACCCCGTCGTTTTTGCGTCGGGGGTTAAAAACAGACTGTACGAGTGTATTAGAGTATTATTGTATAGGTATATTATGTATATTGTAGAGTAACTATGTACTTATTGTACAATAAGTACATAGTTTTTATATATATATATCCCAGAATAACAATCTTTTATTAGCGAATAATACATATTATATTAAGTGCCTTTGTATTTTTTTTTTTTGTAACTTGTCAAAAATAACAAGCAAAAAATGATAATCTTCATTAGTGTTATATTTCATGGGAATGGGAATTTCTCGTGGTACCTAATCTTACTCCATTACCGTCCCATTTGGTCGCCACCTGTGGCTGCTCGTATGTTGTAAAATAACACCGCTTTGTTGTTTATATGTAAGACTAGCGACCCGCCCCGGCTTCGCGCGGGTAGTAATTATCCCACCATAGATTGCTTTGACATATCTCAAAATGGTTAGGCAGCGATTTCGATGACAGCTCCCATTCCCAGGTGGCTTGATTTTTTCCGTCATTTTCAACAATTATCTTCATATGAACAAAGTCCCTCGACATGTCTGTCTACCTGTCTGTCTGAACGGATTTTATGCGGTTTTCACCAATAGACTGAATGATTTATCAGAAAGGTTTAGGTCTATAGTTTGTTCAGTTTTTGTGTAAATTAGTTGAAATATGACGATAATTGTTGAAAATGTCGGAAAAGTCAAGCCGCCTGGGAGCTTTCATCGAAAACGTTGATGCCTTTGAGATATAACAAAACAATGTATGGTGGGACAGTAGAGGATAACTACTATCCTTGCGAAGCTGGATCGGGTCGCTAGTTGTTTTTAACCCCCGACACAAAAACGACGGGGTGTGTGTGTATGTGTGTGTGTGTATGTGTGTGTGTGTCTGTCTGATCCCCTGTAGCGCTCAAACGGGTGGACCGATTTGAATGTGGTTTTTTTTTGTTTGAAAGGTGAATTAGTCGAGAGTGTTGTTAGCTATGTTTGATGAAAATCGATCCAAGACGGCCGCCGCTACAAAATGGCGGATTACATATTTTTTCACAACTCCACTTAATATGGGTATCAAATGAAAGGACTTGACTAGTAGAATAGCACTATGCAAATCTAAGATGGCCACCGGCACAAAATGGCGAATGTCGGGGGTTTTTTAAATTTTTAATTTATACTTAAATAATATGTAGTGAATAGTGATAGGCATATATATACCTACTCGTTATGTCGTTTTCATCACAACGCTAGCAGACCAGCTAGCATGTCATGATGGCAAACCAAATACGGCCGGTATGACAGCAAAAAATATTGCAAAAAATCATCAAAATCGGTTCAGTAGTTGCGGAGATAATCGCGAATATACTTACATACATACATACGGGTCAAACAGACAGACAGACAGACAGACAGACAGACAGACAGACAGACAGACAGACAGACAGACAAAATTTTTAAAAACGTTTGATTCGGTTATGGTACAGTTCAAATAACCATATGAGCTCAATATGAGGTAGTTATTTTGAAATTACAGACAGACACTTCAATTTTATTTATTAGTATAGATTAAATGGGTTTAATATGAATAAAATATATAAACAATTGCAGTTTGCATCATCTTACCATACTTGCGGTTCCCGACGGATGTAGGTAACACGTTAACCACAATCTATTTAACTAGCTTAGTCATAACTCATAGTGCCTAGACTCTAGAATACCTACTTACGTTTATTTATAGTTCTAATATATAATTATGGTCCTGATAAGAACGCTCAGAGTCCTCAGTATATAAATAAAACGAGTGTAAATTAAAAATTTTAAAAATCTCCGACATTTGTCATTTTGTGGTGGTTGTCATCTTGGATTTGCATAGTGCTATTCTACTAGTTAAGCCCCTTCATTTGATACCCATATTGAGGGAGTTGTGAAAAAATATGTAATCCGCCATTTTAATGGCGGCAGCTATCTTGGCCCGATTTTCATCAAACAAAGCGAAGAATACTCCCGACTAATTCACCTTTCAAATGAAAAAACCGCATTCAAATCGGTTCACGCGTTTGAGCGCTACGTGATCATATCCGGGACAAAGGACTTAAGGTGTTCTCCAAGGCACGTAGGAAGAGCTTTTGTATACATCCAAAGTTGACCCATTCAGAGTAGTGAGTACCTACTGACTTGCACCACCTCGCTCCGTTGTTAGGCGTTGCACCTAATAATCACACTAATCACTCTAATATTTTAATATTCTTCTTCTTCGTGCACTTCATTACTGAAGGTCGTGCTTGTCTTGGAATGCCGTTACTGAAGAGTCAACCAGCTGCCTCCACGCCACTCTCTCTTCGGCTTGTCTCAGGGCAGTCGGAATATTAAGGCCCAATATAGCCTGTATCTGGTCAGACCAGCGGGTAGGTGATCGACCCCTTGATCTTTTGCCCTCGATCTTCCCTATTACAACCAGTTTATCCAAATTGTCAGGTTGTCTCCGGATTGTGTGATTCTAATATATAAAGGCTTAAATGTTTGTCACTCTATAACGCCGCAAATACTGAACCGATTTGGCTGAAATTTTGAATGGAGATAGACTATTCCCTGACTTAACACATATGCACTTTTTATCCTGGAAAAATCCACAGTTCCCGCGGGATTTTGAAAAACCGAAATCCACAGCTAGAGCTATAGATGGATCACTATAACAAACTTCCTTGAAAGTAGGAATAAAAGGTGGAAAAGGGAGCGGGAATGGGAACCGGAAATCCACGATGCCCTCGGGAATTGTAGAATTCGAGAATTCACGCGGGCGAAGCCGCGGGCAGAAGCAAGTATTCAAATAAATACGACTCTAATTGAATAAGTACTAGATATATTAGTATACCGTGAACTAATTAGCACATATAAATAACAATTAATTATACGCCTCATGTCTGCGTAGAATGCAGCCAAGAATGTAAACAGCACATTATTGTCATGGTTCGCGTAACTAGAATTATTGTAGCGCTCACAAGTGACATTAAGTGACCTTATTATTTTTGTAATGGCTGATTTTTCAATTGCGTAAGTCAACTGAGGAGTAAATATTGATGTTTTGACATTTATTCATTTATATTAATTTATTATTCATTTATTTATTTATACAGGAAATTGGCCGTTGTTCCTAAAAAAAAGCGTTTACGTTTTTGATCGCCAAATAATCTGACCAAGGAATTTTGTCGTTTTGACAGTTTGTCGTGACTTTTTCCCAACGAAAAGACCAAGCATCTTGATAATTAATGTTAACTGACAGACCAGTCCTTGGCGTACCTTATTGTCCCTCAAACTGAAACACTTACAAGTATAAATTGAAAGTTTAAAAAACCCCAACATTCGCCATTTCGTGGTGGCGACTATCTCGGATTTGCATAGCTACTAGTCACGCCCTCTCATTTGATACCCATATTGAGGGAGGTCTGCAAATATATGTAATCCGCCATTTTGTGGCGGCGGCCATCTTGGACCGATTTTCATCAAGCAAAGCTAAGAACACTCCCGACTAATTCACCTTTCAAACATAAAAAACCGCATTCAAATCGGTTCACCCGTTTTGAGAGCTACACAGACACGTCAAACTTATGACACCACGTCGTTTTTGCGTCGGGGGTTAAAAACCGTATCGTATAACACACGCGATGGTCTTATCGTAGGACGAACATGTAAAGATCGACCAGAATCTCATGAAAAATAGGGAAATGAAATTCCAAGGTTAGCAACACTACGGCTGCCCTAGCGATAAACAAAGTAACTGGCATTTTTTGTGAAATTGACTTTTGCATTAACAAAAGTTTTATGTTGAGTAGTTTTTTACCACAGTTTAATATTTCAAATAACTTGAACCGTTTACTGAAATTTAAATTGCCCAAACAAAGTAACTGCACTCACTAACCCGGAATATAAATGCAAAAACCAAGTAAACAACAAGGACAACACAAAAACAAAGTAATTCGATGTTGATTACTTTGTTTTTGTATTTAAAATACAGTTGCTTGATTTTTCGTTTCGTGAAACGATCCCAGGTAAAGTGTTCTGAATGTAATTACTTTGTTTATCACTAGGGCAACCGAGTTAACCTAGTGTTGCTTACTACAAAATTTAATTTCCCTATTTTTCATGAGATTCTGGTCGATCTATAATAGAGTCCCTCGTCTGCGCAGGCTCTCAACGCAGACGAAGTCGCTGGAATCAGCTAGTCCCTTCTTCATGAACACGTTTCCATCTTATATCATACAATGTACACCTAATGAATCACTTACCCCACTTACCATAAGATCATGCTCTCTTAATGTCATCAGTCAAACAATAACGCGGAATTGCTCACAATCCAATTTAATCATTGCAAATTAATTCATAAATAGCGGATTATGTGCGGTAGATTACATATTATTTGTATTATAATGACTTATGCCCTACGCTATTTGCATCAGTAATAACATTGCATATCGAGGTATGGAAATGCTCAAAGTGGCTGACGCGTGTTGGTGTATAAATAAACACAAGAGATAAAGTTCGTAAACTAAAACCCGACTACTAATTTACAGCCTGTTTCACCATCTTCTGACAAGTATTGGATAGCTTATTCACAACGTTTGTCTTTGTCACTCGATATAAGGTAAGAATGTGACAAAACTTACGTTTAGACTATCCGACCCTTATCAGAAGGTGGTGAAATAGGCCCTTAGTGTTCAGAAAAACTTGTATTCAACTGCGTACTAATGGGAATTCGAACGGAAGAAAGCGCGGGACAAGCAGCCAGTGGCGCCATCTGTTATGGCTATCCGAAACTAACTTAATATTCTAGTTTAAACCACGAATGTCACTTCTCGATTTTTTTCCTATATAAAATGTAGCCTGTCACCCGGACTATAACAACGAATCAATTGACACCTCATTCATCAAATTTGGCTCAGTAGTTTAGGCGCTACGGTGGAACATACAGAATCTGATACAAAAATCAGATACAAACATACATACATACATAGACTGCTAAAATCATAACCCTTCCTTGTGGCTTTGCCGTAGTCGGGTAACAAGTGAGTCGTGATGGCTTAGGCTCAGATCTATACAGTCTCTGACACTACCCAGACTTAAGACAGAGTTAGAACGAGACATATAAATATTATGTCTCTGACATAAATCTGTCTCGTTTTAACTCAGTCTTGAGTCTTGAGTCTGAGTAGAATCAGAGTACGCTCTATAGATCTCAGCCTTAGTGTAAGCTGCTTTTGAGCTTTTGTGGCCTCATCATTACCAACCCATTACCGGCTCACTACAGGGCACGGGACTCATCTCAGAATGAAAAAGGTTTAGAACATAGTCCACCGTGCTGGCCAAGTGCTGATTGGTAGGTAGATTTCGCAAGAACATTATTATCTACTCTCAGGCATGCAGGTTTCCTCATAATATTTTCCTTCGCAGTTAAAGCAAGCTAATTAACGCACATTTATTAACTCACTAACTAACTAAAAAGTTAAACTAACATTTACTAACTAAAAAGTTGAGATGCGTGCCGGGAATCGAACTCGGTCCCGCTAAACAGAAGCCGTCTTAATCGGCTTTCCCAGATGCCTTCTCAGCATCAGGTATAACTATCTCACTATCATAAAGCCGCCATCCATAAAAAAGTTACGTAGATACTCGCATAAAGAAGCACAGAATAGACAGCCAAAATGCATTTGGATGCAGTGAATAATTTTTCACGCACGGAATAAATTTCCACGTGCCAACGGATGCGTGTTTGTGCATTTTTATTACCACTTCAGCTCACGTGGGACGGAGATTTCCATATGAAATATTAGCTGGTTGGTGCATTTCGATTTGCGATTCGTTTTGAGCTCAAATATATAAATAATCTTGGAAGCAAATAAATAGACAGGATAATATCTTTTTTTTTCCTAGAAAATGATGAAAACATACTTACGATGATATATCAAGGTGACTTTTAATAGACTAACAGATTGATGTCACTGGTTTTAACATCAAGTTGTATCAAGTTGTATTGGTTATTTCCTGAATTTCTTATCAAACCCATAAAAGTCGAGTTTGTCGTCAGATACTTTAATAAATTTATGACACTCTCAAGATAAAGAAAAATCTTTAGATACAAGAATTATCAAAATCTGTCGATGCTTTTAGTAGAACGCCAAAATACAAAATCGTAATAATAAATCATTGTCTTTTTTTTTAATAATAATAGCGGACAAACGAGCAAGCGGGTTACCTAAAGTTAAGTGATTACCGCCGCCCATGAACATTAGCAGCACCTGAGGAGCCAGCTTTGCGTTGCCAGCTTTTGAGGATGGGGACTGGCTATTCAGCTTGCTGTGGGACACATCGGATGCCGCAGAGCATCCCTAGCCAGCCGGAGCTGTGGTCGCTAGCCAGCCGGATTCGGGGTAGAATCCTACCACAAAGCGGAAGAATCCTACCATCTAGATTAAGTTGTGTGGTATCAGACACAACGACCCGTAGAGGGGACTGAGAGTGTCAGGGCCTCGTTAGCATATTGGCAGGGTGCACCCCTCAAACTAATTATAACAAGACTATACGTAATTTGCATTCAAGGTACGTTTATACCGTTTGTCAACAGCTTAGTTAATTATCCTTTTACATCCTTAGTCACTTTACGAGCGGCGAGCGTATTTTTCAACTCCCGAAAAATGAGCAGGAGTTTATAAGTTTGGCCGCTGGATTAATTCGTGTTTATTCTGGACTTTAGCTAAGTTGTGCAGGATATTACATTAAAATATTCTAAACTAGGTAACTCGCCCAGCTTCGCATGGAAATTCTTCGTAGAATTGACTATTGTACGTGTATAACTGTGATCCGTTTTGATTTTGGGGATTTGATAAGAAATTCAGGATAGTTCCAAGTTCCAATATTTGACTCTTTGAAATCATAAATCCATTAGCCTAACGACATCACCTAAGTCTAGGAATCATCGGTAGATTTAGTTCACCTTGAACTTTGGTAAAAACCGAATCGTTGTTAAGTATCATCCAGTTGGTCGTGAAAATGGACGGCCCTTGATAGCAAAATGAGACCCACTGCAAGGTCTTTAAAACATCAAATCAAATCCAAAGTCTAATATTAACCATTTTGAAACAATTTAACATATTTTACCATAAATAAATTCCTCACTCTCATACGCATTAACGGTTGACCGCGTGCGTAGCTGATTTGCTTATTTACCAGCTGGGCTATTCTCAAACTTAGTTACCAACTGAAAGTTATAGCCACCGAATAAGTTCGATATACATTGCTGCTTTACTGCGTGAAATATAAAAAGTTATTTCATTTTCACACATTAAAACAGCAATGTATATCGAATCGACAGCTGGTTTAGTACGCAGCGTGTCGCAAGTGAGTTTGCACATGTGCAACGTAGCAAAATTTCACAGAAAAATTGTGAAAACATCTTTAGGTGCGCCGTCACGTTCGGCTATGTAACACTCGTTCGGGTAAAGTCGAATCGAATCGACTGAGGGAACGAGAGAGATATAGTCAACGTGTCATTGCTTATACTGGCATATTATGCATGGCTCAAATACTCCATACATTTCTATACAAAGCAATGTGCAAATGTACTTATCCACCTACTAGCTATTGCCCGCGGCTTCGCCCGCGTGAATTTCGGTTTTTCACAAATCCTGAAGGAATCGTAGATTTCTGGATCCCGTTCCCGCTCCCTTTTCCAACCTTTATACTTACTTTCAAGGTAGTTTGCTATAGTGATCTACCTAAAACTGTAGCTGTAGATTTGGGTTTTTTCGAAATCCCGCGGGAACTGTGGATTTTTCCAGGATAAAAATAGCCTAAAGGTAGCCTATTTGTTAAGTTAGGGCATTATCTATCTCTATCTCCATTCAAAATTTCAGCCAAATCTGTTCAGCGACGTTATAGAGTAACAAACATCCAAACATCCAAACATCCAAACATCCACACTTTCACATTTACAATATTAGTAGGATTAACGATTCTTGCCGGGAATTGAATCCTGAACTTCCCATTTATAAGACCACAACACTTACCACTGCACCAGTGAGATATTTTTAATGTTATAAGCGAACATAAGCGTACCTACAGACACCAGTTTGAGACTGTTTAAATACAGTATATTGTAAGTCCAGTAAGACAAGCAAAGCCTCAAGAGAAGTTTTCAAGTAAACACAGTCTGGCGTTATGAGGTTAATTTAGTTGATTCAGCGTAGTTGCGATGAATTTCAGTGGCTGGCTTCAAGCAACATCCAGGAATTATTTGGCTTTAAAAGCCTGATTCGCATCTCGGAGAAACAGCTCAACATGCTCTCCGATGCACGGACGGCAGATAGGCTATAAGCTAAGTTAATCTAGGACTGATTTGGCTTTAGAGGCCTGAAGATCCGAGCCTCAGAGCAACAGCTCAACATGCTCTTCGACGCACTGACGGTAGATAAAAGCCATAAACCTCAAAAGAGCTTGTACATGCTTCAATCTAGTTACCGACTTAAGTCTATGTTGATTAACCAGCGAGATCGACTGTTATGTAACAACAATTAAGCCATGCCACCCTCACGACAGCCAGCCCCTAATTATTGTTTTTCGATCTACTTAGTATCCCTGATAGCCAACCAGTTTAGTAGATACAATCTTAAGAAAGTAATCTACTAAGTACTACCCCTTGGCATTTTTGCTACAGTGAAATTGGGAAAAATTTCTAAGAAAATGATGATGCCAAAGGAGGAAACAATTCAGTTTCAGAGGCCATTATTGCATTCCTCTATTTGTCCTTTGTCAAGACTCCTAGATGGCCTTTTTGTTACTTATTAGAAAAGTATTTTGGAGATTATTTTATTTTTAAGATGTAGTAGTTGATAAAAATCCGTGCTAAAGATATACTTACAATTGTAAACTGGTATAAGTATTAAGTTATTGTGTTGGTGGAGATTGACTTTCAGATAAAGAGCTGGGTTTGTATTCGGCACTTTAGCTGCTCATATCAGATTTTGTATAGAAGCTATTTTCGATTTTCTGTTGATCAATAGTTTTTATATCGGTATTAATATTATGTTCAGAAAATATTAGATAGTATAACCTGTCTGGCAATTTACGCCGCTTACGGCCTGTTTCACCACCACTACGGATAAGTGTCGGATGGCCTAAACGTAAGTTTTATCATTTTCTTACTTTATGTCAAGTGACAAAGACAAAAGTTGTGCTATCCGACACTTATCAGAAGGTGGTGAAACAGGCCGAATTGGCATCAACATAAACTGCGATTTATATTACGTCCTGTAGCTTGCCGATGACTTAATCATTATCTCGGAGATCATAATAGGTATACCTAATGCTCAATAACTTTAGCAAGGATCAACAGATGGGTCTAAAATGAACATGAGTAAGATGAAAACTATGTCTAATACTCATGTTCCATTCCATGCGAACGATAGGTAAATCTAGTCTCGGAATTTTTCTATATGATCAGCAATGATCGGAATACACGGTGCAATTTTGCATGATATTATAATGTGGATAATGCCAATTTTTTTTTTTATATTATCTCTAGTTTTCTTACTCAATTTTTATTAGTAGGTACAACATGAAAAAAAATCTCTTCGATAATGAACATTATATGGGGTTTCAATTATCGCGCAAGACAGAAATCCCGCAGTCATATCCATACTATTTAAAGTGTTTCAGGTCGTTGACCCCAAATTGCACTACCTATTCCGATCTTTGGTGATCAGATATGAGAAGATACGTAGAAGAATCTGTGTCATCTACATAGCTCAAGAGGCCGAAGCTGCCGTGGCAATGGGCATAGCAAAGAACAGTTAAACGTCAGAGTCGCAAGATGCTGGAATGGCGACCTTTTACCGGAAAGTTAGTGTTGTCAGAGCCTCCACTAGGTGGACCGACTGTATAGACGAGTAGCGGGTAATCGCTACATACAACGTTAGTTTTACTTGAAGCAAAACCTGAAAGTAGTTTGCTCAGAATCAGTAGGTAATAGAATCGAATCCAACTATTTTAATATTGTGTTATAATTTTGTCCAAAAATATTTTAAAACTAGCTAATCCCCGCGACTTCGTCTGCGTTGATATAGGTTTTTATATAGGATTGGATTGGATCCCATAATCCTTTTTTGTACCTAAACTAAATGTAGCCTAAGTTACTCCTTATAACATCACCCATCTGCCATTGAAAGTTCCATCAAAATCGATTCAGTCGTTTCGGAGATTAGCTGGAACAAATAGACAGACAATAGACACGCGTTAATGAATTACAGCTAAATACTCGTTTTAACTTTCTTCCCCTCTCCCAAGGGAACCGTGCTGAATTTCGGTATAAAAAGCATGTCCTACCTCGGAGTATAAACTCAAATCGTACCAAGTTTCATTCGAATCCATTCAGTAGTTTCGGCGTGATGCACGGCCAAGATACAGTATTGATTATAGAGTGCCTTCCAATAAAAATTTTCAAAATATCTTCAATGTACAGAATTGGATCTGTTACAGTTTTATTATATTATAGATATTTTTAAAATCCTGCAAGCTTAGGCACAGTGGTTGAAACACGCATCAGCTGACGATCGGCATACAGCGCGCGGTCATTCAACTCGCGAGTCGAGGTGACGATGGCTTGCGGGTTAGGGTGACCAATTTTTTTTGAGGATAATGCCGCAACACAAGAAGCTTATAATTTTGTAAGTTTACATTATAACATGTTTTCAAAATTTTGTATATAACTATTTCAAATGTAAAAATATTTGACACGTATTTCGGTTTTTGCGCAAAGTAAAACTAACATTGTATGACCGGTCCTTGTCCAGTGGACTGAATTGTGGACCAAACCAAGGTCGAGTGGACCTCCAAATTTCTATGTCCAGTAGTGAACATCTTTCGGTGGACGACGACGAGGAAAAAACCAATTTAATTGTTGTATACGTAAAAGCTCTCGGATTTGCTTTTATTATACTGAGCTTTCCTCCCCCTTAAGCCGACCGCCCATTATCCCTCGCAGGTAGGTACCTACTAATGGAAACCTCAAGTGTGAATACGCAGTAATTAGGATCATAATCCAGATTTCGTAATAAATTTACCCAACGGAACCTTTTGCTTGGGTGAAGGTAAGGTGCAATTTACTAGGAGGTCTGGATACAATCTCTTATCCTAACCACTAATCCCTTTGAGTAATGAAAGGCACGCGTGGTGCGACATCTGTTTATTGTACACGTACACAACCACCAGGACCCGCAATCACGTACACAAACGGTACGCATAAATTACTACGCTGCTTAATAATTCATCATCATCATCATCATCATGATCAACCCATTACCGGCTCACTACAGAGCACGGGTCTCCTCTCAGAGTGAGAAGGGTTTTGGCCATAGTCTACCACGCTGGCCAAGCGGATTGGCAGACTTCACACACCTTTGAGAACGTTATGGAGAACTCTCAGGCATGCAGATTTCCTCACGATGTTTTCCTTCACCGTTAAAGCAAGTGATATTTAAATAATTAAAACGCACATAACTCCGAAAAGTTAGAGGTGCGTGCCCCGGGATCGAACCCACGACCTCCGATTAGAAGTCGGTCGTCCTAATCACTAGGCTATCACAGCTTAATAATTATGGAAACTTATTTAAATACTAGATTAACTGTAATAAATCCCTTCCTAAAAACTCTCAACGGTTTGTTAAGCCCAAATTAGACGGTGTAGATCGTTCATCGTACATTTTTACGATGATGATGATGATGCAGCATACGATATTTGCTATGGCACAGTACCTATGAACAATGAACTATCGGTGTTTAGACAGTTCATTCTCGATAACTCATCGACGAAGCATCGAAAATGAAAGCAAAAATCTCAAAAAATTAACCGTCTAATTTGGGTAGGGCCTATTTCACCACCTTCTGATAAGTGTCGAATAGCCTAAACGTAAGTTTTGTCACTTTCTTACTTTATGTCGAGTGACAAAGACAAAAGTTGTGAATAAGCTATCCGATACTTAGAGGCCCTTAGTAGCTTAAAATATTTGGGCTATATCTTTTACTTTTTAACCCCCGACGCAAAAACGACGGGGTGTTATAAGTTTGACGTGTCTGTGTGTGTGTGTGTGTGTGTGTGTGTGCGTGTGCGTGTGCGTGTGCGTGTGCGTGTGCGTGTGCGTGTGCGTGTGCGTGTGCGTGTGCGTGTGCGTGTGCGTGTGCGTGTGCGTGTGCGTGTGCGTGTGCGTGTGCGTGTGCGTGTGCGTGTGCGTGTGCGTGTGCGTGTGCGTGTGCGTGTGCGTGTGCGTGTGCGTGTGCGTGTGCGTGTGCGTGTGCGTGTGCGTGTGCGTGTGCGTGTGCGTGTGCGTGTGCGTGTGCGTGTGCGTGTGCGTGTGCGTGTGCGTGTGCGTGTGCGTGTGCGTGTGCGTGTGCGTGTGCGTGTGCGTGTGCGTGTGCGTGTGCGTGTGCGTGTGCGTGTGCGTGTGCGTGTGCGTGTGCGTGTGCGTGTGCGTGTGCGTGTGCGTGTGCGTGTGCGTGTGCGTGTGTGTGTGTGTGTGAGTGAGTGAGTGCGTGCGTGCGTGCGTGCGTGCGTGCGTGCGTGCGTGCGTGCGTGCGTGTCTGTGTGTGTGTGTGTGTGTGTGTGTGTGTGTGTGTGTGTGTGTGTGTGTGTGTGTGTGTGTGTGTGTCTGTTCCCCTGTAGCGCTCAAACGGATGGACCAATTTTAATGCGGTTTTTTTTTGTTTGAAAGGTGAATTAGTCGAGAGTGTTGTTAGCTATGTTTGATGAAAATCGATCCAAGATGGCCGCCGCTACATAATGGCGGATTACATATTTTTTCACAACCCTTAATATGGGTATCAAATGGCTTCAAACCAAACCAAGATGGCCGCCTATACAAAATGGCGAATGTCGGTGGTTTTTTAAATTTTTAATTGATACTTGTTATTGTAACTATACTACTTTCTATGTGCATAATATGCATTACGCATAGTAACATCATCATTATCATTATCAACCCATTACCGGTCCGCTAAAGGGCACGGGTGCCCTCTCGGAATGAGAAGGGTTTAGGCCAATGGACAGTAACGAGTGTACAACTGTACATTATTACTTAATTGAAAATCTCTCAACTGACGATTTCAGTATCATAATGCCATCAAAATTTAGTAGCATTATCATGGAAAACTCTCACGGAAAATTAAGGATTCAATACCTTTAAATTTCATTTCATGAAAGCTGAAAGGCGTTTCAACTTAATATTAATTTCAACAATAAAGTACAGTCTAAATGATAATACTTATTTTAAGCTACCTCTTCGAGTTTATCGATTTTTACCGTTTAAAAATAACGGACTTTCATACAAACTTTCAACTCCCATTTAACCCACTTGGGGGTAGTTTTTCCAAAACTCCTTAAACTCGTAACTCTTTATTTTTAACCGAAAACCTAAATATCAAGTTTCATGGATATAACTTGAAAAATAACGGACCTTCATACAAACTTTCATCCCCTATTTAACCCCCTTAGGGATGGAATACGCAATAATCTTTTCTTAGTGTGCGCCTACGTCATAAAAGGAAGCTACTGTGAAAATTTCAAGTTTCTAGCTTCAGTGGTTTAGGCTAGGCGTTGATGATCAGTCAGTCAGGACAAGCTTCTTTATATTATTATAGATAGATATTTCTGTGGAATATCAAGTCGCCTATAAAATGGTTATAGGTACAATGTACATATACTATAACTAGACAATTAAAACTTAAAAGTTCCGGGATGCAAAGTACCTAACATAAATCCTCACTTAATTCATTCGCCTACTTATTATGGAAATCGAGAATATATTTGAAGTTCGGGCATAAATTACATTAACTTTCCCACCGTAATGACACTCTTAGAGAGTCTTTCCCAAGTTGAACCGATAAAAGTGGGTATGGGTTTCGAGCAGTTCTGAAATCTTTATAAAATGTTTTTCTTCAGTTGCCAAGCAAGACGAATTAAAGCATTACACGGTAAGCACGTAATAATTAAAAATACTGGGTGATTTTACGCTAGGAAAGCGCGTTGAAAACTATTGGAAGTAAAGTCCGTTCGGTCACACTGGCGCAGGTGCTCTTATTATTCTGCTTTCATTTTTATTATTTTTACACTTTGTATTTATTTTTTCTATTCTAAGAATAAAACAGAATCTCCAAATAGTCTGCCAATCCGCACTTGGCCAGCGTGTTAAGTAAACGAACGTGGTAAGTAAACGAACGTTGACCGTAAGTAAACGAACAGACTTTACCTATAAATAATATAACGTTTACGCTCTAACGTTAATAGCGTGATGCATTGTCAGTTTCACACCCGCGTGAGATTTTATTCATGTAGCGGACTAGAATGATAGGGGGACTCTTCCCCTTTAAACACAATTAAATAAATAAATAAAATAAAATAAAAAATAAAAAGTTAGGACCGTTGTGCATTTGAAAATTCGATGAAACGAAAAAGCGACATCATTAATTTTAGGTCGCAAAGTGTGTGTGTGTGTTTGTGTGTGTATGCGTGTGTGTGTTTGTGTGTGTGTCCGTCTATTCCCCTGTAACGCCCAAACGGTTCCACCAATTTGAATGCGTTTTTTTTTTGTTTGAAAGGTGAATTAGTTGACATTATTCTTAGCTATGTTTGATGAAAATTGATCCCAAGATGGCCATCGCTACAAAATGGCGGATTACATGTTTTTCACAACTCCCTTTATATGGGTATCAAATGAAAGGGCTTGCCTAGTAGAATAGCATTATGCAAATTCAAGATGGCCGCCTCCACAAAATGATGAATGTCGAGGGTTTTTAAATTTTTGAATTTATACTTGTTTTTTTTTAATAATCTATTCATTTATTCTACATTAAGTGGACACCCGCGACTTCGTTCGCGTGGATATTGGTTTTTAAAAATCCTGTGGGAATCATTTTGTTTTTCTAAGCTCCTTTGAGCCTAAAAACTGTTAAAAGTTCGCTGGCGGATGTTTAGGTAGATCAAAATGTAAACATCCGCCAGTGAAAGTCCCATCAAAATTAGTCCAGCCTTTCAGAGATAAGCCAGTAATCTTTAAAGTATTTCCTTTCTAACAAAAAAAGAATGAAAATCGGACCACCCGTTAACAAATTACAGCTAAGTATTTCATCATTCATTTTCATTCATTTTATATTTCATCCCCTCTCCCAAGGGAACCGTGCTGAATTTCGGGATAAAGAGTATCCTATATGTTACTCCATAGTATAAACTTAAATCATGCCGAGTTCATTTCTATCCATTCAGTAGTTTTTACGTGATGCGCGCACAAACATACAGACAAACAGATAAACAGACAAACACAAAAATTTCAAAAATAGCTATTTTACGTTTTATTACTCATCCCTAACATCCCTCAATTATTATTTTGCAAGAATCTTCAATGTACAAATACGGCAATTCTACGATTTTATTATATGTATAGATAAGAAAAAATCACCTTCGCTTCGCTTGTTCTTGTGATTAAATAATAATTTATTTTCTGAAAAAGAAAACTCCAATTTTAGGCTCCACTACATCGTAAAGCGAATATTAGCAAAAGGGTCGCACAGTACTTGAGCACTGAAATGTATTCTGTAGGCGAAAGACAAATATAGCAAACCTCATTATAAAGGATTATTTGACTTAATATTTGAGTTCGAGACAAAGCTCTGGTGAAATGGTAATAATATCTGCTATATATCATTAAAATAGAAGCAAAATCATTTTAGTTTTTGTTTCTGTTTTAATGATAGGTATAATACAATATATAGCAGAGCTAGCAACACGAAAATATCCTAACTAATTTTATAAATGCGAAAGTGAGTTTGTTTGTTTGTTAGATACTCTTTCGTATCTAAACCGCAGAACCGATTTTGACGAAATTTGGTACAGATATAAACTAGACCTTGGAGAAGGACAGGCTACTTTTTATTCCGGAAAATCGTAGAGTTCTCAAGAGATTTTAAAAAAACCTAATTACACGCGGACGAAGTGGCGGGCATCAGCTAGTTATTTTTATAATTACTTTCATTCAATGAATTTCGTTGCATGGAAGCAATCGGCTTAACCTTCAGCTGCCGACAAAATTAGTGAGAAGTACCTATCATATTGTAAGTTATTTAATTATCTGTCCGAATTAAATTATCTATTACAGTCAGTAAAGAAGACAGGTAATAGCAGTGATGATTACTGACAAGATATCACAATAAAAAAAGTTCGCAATGTAACGCAATCAGTTGTCGTTAAAGGTCAACGAACGTTGGGTAAACAAGTTGTCGCCGCATTTTGCACGCGATACATCGCCGGTTTAAAAAAGTAACTAAAGCAGGAATACTACAATTTTAAGACAAAATAATGGTTATTGGTATTGATAGTCTATCTATAATATAATAAAACTGTAACAGATCCAATTCTGTACATTGAAGATATTTTGAAATTTTTTATTGAAGGGCACTCTATAATCGATGCTGAAGCCAAAACTGCAATTTGTTTCATTTTTGTCTGTCTGTCTGTCTGTCTGTCTGTCTGTATCTTGGCCGCGCATCACGCCGAAACTACTGAACGGATTCGAATGAAACTTGGTACGATTTGAGTTTATACTCCGAGGTAGGTTATAGGATACTTTTTATCCCGAAATTCAGCATGGTTCCCTTGGGAGAGGGGATGAAAGTTAAAACGTGTATTTAGCTGTAATTCATTAACGCGTTGTTCGATTTCACTCATTCTTTTTTTGTTAGAAAGGTAGTACTTTATATGTAATCAGCCTATTTCCGTCCACTGCTGGACGTAGGCCTCTCCCAGGGTGCGCCACACCGTCCGGTTCTCTGCCTTTCGCATCCAATCCCGGCCAGCGACCCTTTTTAGGTCGTCGGACCACCGAGCCGGGGGTCTCCCTACGCTGCGTTTGCCGGTTCGCGGTCTCCACTCGAGGACACGTCTGCTCCAGCGGCCATCGGTCCTCCGACAGATGTGACCTGCCCATCGCCACTTCAATGAGCTGATCCTGCGAGCTATGTCGGTTACTTTAGTTCTTTTCCGAATAATCTCATTTCTGATTTTATCCTTCAAAGAGACTCCAAGCATAGCTCGCTCCATAGCCCGTTGAGCGACTTTGAATCTGTGGACAAGCCCCACGGTCAGTGTCCACGTCTCGGCTCCATATGTCATCACAGGTAGGATGCACTGGTCAAAGACTTTTGTCTTCAAGCATTGCGGCAGAGATGACGAAAAGACTTGACGTAACTTCCCAAATGCTGCCCAACCCAGACGAATCCTCCTGTCGGCTTCCTTCTCAAAGTTGTCTCGACCTAGTTGGAGAGTTTGCCCAAGATAGACATACTCTTCGACGACTTCGAGTGTAGTACCACCGACGGTTATTGGTTCCGGCATGACACGTGAGTTAAGCATGACCTTAGTCTTCTCAAGATTCATGCCAAGACCAACACAACGGGAGGCCCCATCAAGGTCCCGCAGCATTCGGGCTAATTCAGCCGGAGACTCCGCGAATAAGACGATGTCGTCAGCAAATCGAAGATGTGAGATGTACTCGCCGTTTATATTGATTCCCCGTCCTTCCCAGTTCAATGTTTTAAAAACGTCCTCCAGTGCGTTGGAGAACAGTTTCGGTGAAATAACGTCACCCTGTCTCACACCTCGGCGCAACTGGATTGGTTTAGTTTGGGAATTTTGAATTTGGACGGTCATCGTAGCGGCGCTATACAGACATCTCAACACCTGATATATCGCCAGTCAACACGGCATCGTTGCAGAGAATCCAGAACAGCCCAGATTTCGATTGAGTCGAAGGCTTTTTCATAGTCCACGAATCCCATACACAGCGGCTGATTATATTCTTCTGTCTTTTGGATAATCTGCCGAACAGTAAGGATGTGGTCCATGGTACTATAGCCTTGTCGAAATCCAGCCTGCTCCGGAGGCTGAAACTCGTCAAGTCTTTTGGCAAGACGATTTGTGACCACTCTTGAGTACAACTTATAAACGTGGCTCAGAAGTGAGATGGGACGATAGTTCTTCAATAAAGATTTGTCGCCTTTCTTGAAGAACAAGACCACAACACTTCTGCTCCACGACTCCGGTGTGGTGCCATTGTGAATGACGTAGTTGAATAAATTTGCCAACTCCTGTATAACAGGAGCCCCTCCGGCTCTGAGTAGTTCTGAGGTAATTCCGTCATCCCCCGGAGCTTTGTTGTTCTTGAGCTGTCTCAAGGCGGCCTCAACTTCGTCTCGGTCAACGTCCGGTATGTCCTCGGTGTAATGTCGAGTCAGTGTGGCTCGAGGGTCGGCACGTGGATCAGGTGGTTTGGCCGCGCGTGATTCGTACAGATGTCCATAAAATTTCTCGACTTCCTTTGCTATCTCGATCTTAGATTTGACAATGTCACCCTGCTGAGTCTTTAGTTTCGTCATCTGGCTCGCTCCCAGAGGCTTTGCAAAGACTTTCGATCCTCTGTTCCGCTCAATCGCTTCTTTAATTGCAAGCGTATTAGCGGAACGGACATCGCGTCGTATGCACTTTTTTATTCTCTTGTTGAGCTCATCTGACGAACACTTCTGCTTGGTAGGTGACATTTCCCGTCGTTTTTTCATAAGGTCGAGAGTGGTCTGAGAAAGTTTGGACTTTCTGATTTTACGTTGTGGCCGGAAGTATTTGTGACCCACTTCCCGGAGGACTTTCACAATAGTGTCGGTTTTCTCATCAACGTTAGTGATGGTTTCCAATGCCGCGAAGCTGTTTCTCAATTCCAATTGGAATGGTTCGGACCCCATGGCTATTTCGGGAGGCGAAGGTCTGAGCGTTGACTTCATCAATCGGGATCTTTCCAGGTGATAATTGATATCCAGAGTGCCCCTGACCAACCGGTGATCACAACCAGTGTTCACCCTTCCGATTACAGAAACATCTCTGAATATAGTCCGTTTGTCTGATATGAAGAAGTCAATCTCGTTTCTTGTCACGTTACCGGGGCAATGCCAGGTCCACCTTCTGTGGGTCTTTTTCTCAAAGAAGGAATTCATGAGAAAGAGACCCTCCTTCTCAAGAAAGTTGACCAGCATGTGCCCCCTGTGATTTCGGCGTCCCAGGCCGAAGGGTCCTACTTTAGTTTCATCGGCATGTACTTGTACTCCCACTTTGGCGTTAAAGTCCCCCATAACAACATTGTAGTTAGCCTTGGTTGTGTTTTGAATGGCCTTGGAGATATCTTCATATACGGCCTCAACCTCTTCATCAGCAGCTCTCGAAGTTGGTAGATAGGCTTGCACAACTTTGAGTGAGTACCTGTTTGTTAATTTAATAACCAAGTACACTACCCTCTCCGATATGCTACTGATTTCCACAATGTTGTTAGTAAGGGACTTATTTATGAGAAAACCGACACCACCCTGGGAGAGCTGACTGCCTTCTCGAAAGTACAGTAGATTTCCGGATTCTAGGGTAATCGTATCCTCCCCCTGTCTACGGAGTCCATGGGAGGTTTTTTTTGCCCGTAATCACCACGCTGGGCAGGCGGGTTGGTGATCGCAGTTTTTTGGTTGAATCTCAGGAAGACGCTGCTGCCCGTCTTCCTGAGATACTTTATATATTGTTCCCGTCACGGTACTTTATATATTGTCCCGTAAATATTTCAAGGTCATAGGTTTTTTAGTTCAGAAATGACACACATTTATTGGGTTCAAATAACTTGGGACCCGGATCTTTGAACGTACGGCTTATTTTAAACTGGTGTGCGTTTATATTTTATGTTTGTCGGTCTGTCTATTTGTTCCAGCTAATCTCCGAAACGGCTGGATCGATTTTAATGGAACTTTTAATGTTATAAGGAGTAACTTAAGCTACATTTTAGTTAGTATAATTCGGCCGTTCAGAGAATGCGTTCCTGACACGTCGCGATTGAACTGACGACGTAGCTTTGTAATGGCGTTGCAGTTACGATAAAAATATTTTTGCTGGTTATTTACCGTTCTAACAATTGATGAGCATTAAAACAACATTATTATATCAATAATCAATGAATGTTATAATTTTGTGCCAAACTGAGTGTCAAATAACTTGGTAAACAATATTTTTTTAAATCTATACTACGCTATTACAAGGTTATGTCAGCGCCTTATATTTGTATAATAGTGCTGTGCTAAAAATAACAGGCAAGTATCGTAATCTGTTCTTATACAGTTATACTTATAATATAAAATAATACGCTTTGTTTTTCTTTTTAAGAATTTGAAAATAATGGACTTTAAGATAACTTTTATGAAATATAAAAATAAAACTATAACCAAACCGAACGCGCGAAAGAAAGTAGCATTTTTATATTTAGGTTGAATAAAACAATTTTATTATATGAATATTACCTTTTTTTGGTTTCTACTTAAATAACTAAAATATAAATTTTAAATGATTCCGCCAATTTAAAACGAAAATAATCTTAAAATAATGCGCCGGTTCATTTTGGAGGAACGATAACGAACTCAGTGTTATGTTGTGCCCATCACTAGTCGTGACTAACTGATAGGTGTCAGGAACGCATTCTCTGAACGGCCGAACTTTAGTACATAAAAGAATTATGGGATCCGATCCGATCCTATATAAAAACCTATATCTACGCGAACGAAGTTGCGGGGGTCAGCTAATATTTAATAATAGTGTTAAGTTTTCGATAGCGGTCCCCTGTTGCCTGTATATTCATACATAATCGCTGTGAATAATTCACAGGAATAATTATTAATCGTAGTAATAGGTATTTAGTATTCGTATTCGCTGCCTTATAATTAATACCCTACCTAACTAACTACACTTAGTAAGTCTATCTTTCTTCATATTCCCATCTATTCAACTCCTTTTCCGCTCTGTTACATTTTTACGACATAATAATTTTCCTACTCTCTAACTTTTCCATTTTCCGAAGCGTTATAAATCTATCGTTATAATCGTTTTTACGTCGGGGGTTAAAAAATCATATTTGATATTTCTAAAATTTGAATTTCATTAAGGATTAGTTAGGTACCTACTTTAAATTTATGTTTTGACGTGTATTATGTTTGAGCCGTTAAAATAAGTTTTATTTGCCAAATTAAAGAAACGATTTATTATTTTATTTATTAAAAACAAGAAATTAAAAATAAAAATTCAATGAATTGAATCTATTTGTTTTGCGACTACGTCTGGTTACTTGTTAAGCATCGTTCTCCAAAATAAAAGCTTATTTTATTCGGCAAATTTCTTCAAGATCGGCTCAGCCTTTTGCTGTGGACGGGCTACAAATGTACACACTTCAGCATTCATAAATGGCTGGTGGTTGGTGAATTCTTAAAGTAAAGGTGTATGTACACTACCGAAGCTACCTAGGCGGGTGGAACTTGCAGCGGTAAAATTGTTTCAAAATATAAGTCTGAGTTGTGTGGCTTCTGTGTGTAAACACCTTTATAATATTAAGTACGGATTTCTTATCTTCTCTAAATATATAAAAGGAAAAGGTGACTGACTGACTGACTTATCCTATCAACGCACAGCTCAAACCACTGGACGCATCGGGCTGAAATTTGCCATGCAGATAGCTATTATGACGTAGGCATCCGCTAAGAAAGAATTTTTGAAAATTCCGCCCCTAAGAGGGATAAATAGGGGTTGACAGTTTGTATGAGATTTATATATGAATCCACGTGGACGAATTCGCGGGCTTCAGCTAGTTACTAATAAACATGAACATAACACTTCGAAGTGTTGTTAAAAATGTAATATAATTACTTTAGAACCTTATTGTCAAAAATATAATAGGTAGTATATTTAATTACTTATTGTGAACACTTGTGTCAATATATTTCGTATTGTGTTATGTTGATTAAGGGTTTGGCAGTCAGTTTAAAGAACAATAAACAATAGTCTGTAGTATAACTTTGGTACAATTTATTGATTCATTAATCTAAGCTCTTCCTAATAATTAATACTTACAAAAGAATATTAATAATTAAGGTTCCATGTTTGGTTTGGAAGGTTTCCATAATGGGATACCTGTAAAATATTATTTACATTAAAAAAGTGTAGGTATACATTTTGAATGAAAAAAGGCTTTGTCTTTGACTTAAGTTTAGTAGGTAATGTGGATTTTCTGTCAAGAAATTCTCAGTTGCAGCCTGTAGGCCTGAGTTAGGAAATTGGCGGTGATACACCCCCGTGTCTCGGAGAGCACGTAAGTCCTGCGCTTGATCTCTCTCCAGTTTTGCCGTCCTATTGGAATATAAGAGTGGGGGAATAGAGAGTGCCGTATATGTTTGCGCACACACTTTTGCTCTATAATATCTCTTGTTTAGTTCGCTAGTCTCCGTTGGCTGCCATGGCCAAAATTCGGTCCGAAGATGATTAATGGATTTACAATAATTATTGTCAAAATTAATACAGCAATACACCCAAGTAAGGTTAATTATTATGAACTTGCAGTTACCCACTTCCTAAGTTACCTATTCGAGTCTGCGTACTAAATAGAGTAGACTGAGAAAAAATATACATACTCGTACCTACCTATACAGGAAAAAATAACTAGGTACAATAATATAGGTATAAAATATTTTTTGTAACACGAAAAGTAAAAAGAACAAATTAATCCTTCACTTCATAAAAAATGAGTAGACACGTTAATTGTTCTTATTTCGTATCTTGTCCAGACTCCACCATTTCGGAGATCGTTACCAAAGTTATGACCCCTTCGAACAGGGTTTCTTAAACTTTTTCTCGTCATGGACCCCTAACAAAATTTCAAAGAGCCCATGGACCCCTTCCGAAAGGAATAATAAACCGGCCTAGTGCGGGTTGGACATAAAGTATCTATAAAACGGCAAAAAAATCACGTTTGTTGAATGTTGTTGAGGGGAGCCCCCTAAATTTTTATTTTATTTTAATTTAATTATTTATTTTTAAAGTGAATATACATAGCAAAATATTCTGCGAATATTTCAAGCGTCTACCTGTTGCCGTTATCAATATCGAGCAAAACAAGCAAAAAATCACGTTTGTTGTTGTATGGGAGCGCCCTTAAATATTTATTTTATTGTATTTTTTAGTATTTGTTGATAAAGCGGCAACATAAATACATCATCTGTGAAAATTTCAACTGTCTAACTATCACAGTTCATGAGATACAGCCTGGTGATAGACGGACGGACAGACAGACAGACAGACAGACAAACAGACAGACAGACAGACCGACAGACAGATGGACAAACGGAGTGTTACTTATGGGGTCCCGTTTTTACCCTTTTGGTTTCCGTACCCAAAAAACGTGCTGCTGCTTATGCTAGATTATAACGTCAAATTATACACAGTACCTATTTTACTCATAAAATATTGTACTTATACCAATTTTTATATTAATGCATTATGTTAGGTAGGCTCGCCATGGACCCCCAGCGTTAATTACACGGACCCCTCAGGGGTCTATGGGCCACAGGTTGAGATACCCTGAGTATGAAATAAATCATCCGTTTTAAAATTAAACCCCATACATCAACACGAAGTAGTCAATATCTAAAAATAGAATATGTAAGTACAGAAATTTAAACACCTCACGTATGGGAATTTACATCATCATAATCGAAACAGCACCGTTCGTTTGAACAGCTGAATTTTTTACAAACCCCGTCTGGTGAAAAGAATACCAAACAAACGATCATCGCATTGTCGGAACTCCGTTCAAAACTTTTTCCAAATATTCCGAAAAACTTTATGGAAAACCTCCTAGATATCTCACTGCCAATCTTAGAAAAAACACAATTTTGCACTTTAACCAAACACAATTAAAACTAGGTATTTATTTCTTGTTTCACAAATGATTGAGAAAAACTCGAATCGGTTCCCGCGAAAATCGGAGAGCGAAGCGTGCACCCCCTACCGCGGCAAAGTTGCAACTGATGTGCTGATGAAAAATTCAAGTCACCATTTCACCACAATATAATAAATTATAACATATATGAACTTGAAGTTTACGTTCAAAAACATAACCATAGCTGGTAGATTATAGGTATGTTACTTGCATGTATTTTTAGACGACCGGTTCCAAAAGATTATACCGATTAAAATTATTATACAGTTTCACAAAGGAAATTAAAACGTATAATGCTTACGTTATGGGTACATTCGAGGTCATGTTTTTAACAGATCGTTTTGAGTTTATACCTTTAACATTACATAATACGTTTTTTTTAATATTATAAACAAAAGTCCCTCCGCCACGTTTGTCTGTTTATCTGTTTACATGCGGTAATTACAGAAACTGCGGTAAAAGTTTTTTTTTTTTTCGGTTTTCTTCAATGATTCTGCGAAAAAGTTTAAGTGTATCTAAAAACCGGCAAAGTGCGAGTTGGACTCGAGCACGAAGGGTTCCGTACCATGATCTACAAAAACGGCAAAAAAATCACGTTTGTTGTATGGGAGACCCCCTTAAATATTTGTTTTATTTTAATTTAATTTAATTATTTATTTTTATAGTGAATATATAACTAAATATTCTGTGAATATTTCAAGCGTCTACTTGTTGCTGTTATCAATATCGAGCAAAAACGAGCAAAAAAAAATCACTTTTGTTGTATTCCCATACCTCCTTGAATATTTATTTTATACTGTTTTTTAGTATTTGTTGTTATAGCGGCAACAGAAATACATCATCTGTAAAAATTTCAACTGTCTAACTATCACGTTTTCATGAGATACAGCCTGGTGACAGCCGGACGGACAGACAGACAGACAGACAGCGGAGTCTAGTAATAGGGTCCTGTTTGTGCCCTTTGGGTACGGAACCCTAAAAATCAATGTTTGTCTGTATGTCCTCTCGCTATTAGCACTCCTAAGCTATATATTATATTATACCTATTTATCGCGAACAAACAGTCAGACAGATACGCCCGGGGATTTAATTTATATAATATTAAATTATTAACTTAGTGATGCGGAAAGTTTGATTGTTCTCTCACGCAGCAACTAAGTACTTTCGGTACTTACTGGTTACCCGACTACTGATTTGAACTTTTATCTTGTTTTACCGACTAAAGGGGTTTCTATGGGATTAGCTAAATGCACACGGACAAAGTCCCGGGGAAATGCTTGTAGGTAAATAATATTAATAATTATGTATCTACGTCCAAAAAACGTAGATAATGCCGGGTAGGTAGCTGGTTCGAAACATTACGTAGTGCTCTTTTATTTATGTTTAACCGGTTTTAAAGAACAATATAAAGTCATACGAATTAAAATTAAAAAAAGTTAATACGAACAATATAACTAGCTGATGCCCGCGACTTCATCCCGAAAAATCCCTTGCGAAAGAACTCTATGATTTTCCGGGATAAAAAGTAGCCTATGTCCTTTTCCAAGGTCTAGTCGACCTCTATACCTACAAATATTTCGTCAAAATCGTTTTAGCGGTTTTGGCGTGAGCGTGACAGTGTAACACACAAACAAACTCACTTTCGCATTTATAATTATTAGTTAGGATATAATTATTATAAACGTAGTTCATCATAATCTATACTAATATAATAAAGCAGAAGGGTTTGTTTGTTTGAACGCGCTAATCTCAGGAACTACTGGACCGATTTCAAAAATTCTTGCACCTTTGGATATGTATATGATCCTTGAGTGCTATAGGCTATATATGTACCACGGGTGAAGCCGGGGCGTACCGCTAGTATTTTTAACCCCCGACGCTAAACGACGGGGTGTTATATAATCTTAAGTATATTGGTTACTGGAGGGTATTTATATCGACTTCGTCGTCTCAAGCCTTCCACTGCTGTGCACACAAGCTCTCTTTGCAAGGATCGCCACAGAACACTTTCTTGTGCGGCTTGTATCCAGCGGTTGCCAGCGTCTCGCTTGAGATCGTCCGTTCACCTAATAAGGGGTTTTCCAACGCTGCATTTGCCGGTGCGAGGTCGCCAATTATAGAGCATCTTGGAACCCTACCGACCGACTAACTTAGGAGAACGAATTACCTCTATTAAGTACCTAGGTACTTCTCTACGAAATATTACTCCTATTAATAATTATTATTAGGAGGTCATTCCTCTGTGCGTGGATTACGTTTTCGTAAATATATCGCGCCTTCATCTCATCTGAAATACCTATCCCTTGTTATAAATCAAGAAATAAGTAAAAAATTACATTCTATTATATTATATTCTTCTTTCTTTAGTCAGTACTACTGGGTAAGTATAGGTACTTAGGCACACTTAAATACTTAACTATCCACCACCACTACAGCCTTTTTACGTCCCACTGCTGGACACAGGCATCCTCTCTCATAGGAGAGAGGGACTTAGAGCTTAGACCCGCCACGCTGCTCCAATGCGGGTTGGCGGGCTTTAACGACTGTTGTCCCATGATAATAACCGGGACCAACTGCTTAACGTGCTCTCCGAGGCACGGGGGTGAAGTACCGCCAACTACCAACTCCGGGCTGGCACTGAGAATTTCTTGACAGAATAACCCAATAAGTATCTAACAATTATTTGCCCGACCCGGGATTCGAACCCGGGACCTCGTGATCTGCAGTCAAATATGCTAACCACTAGACCAACGAGGCATTTAACTATCCCTTCCTATAATAAATCAAGAAATAAGTGAAAAAGTATATTCTATTCTATTACACCTATCTTCTACGTACAATCTATACTGTTCCTTAGTACTCAGTACTACTGGGTAAGTAGGTGCTTAGGCACAAAATGAGGAAATGGTTGTGGATATAGGACCCTAGTGATCGTAAAAACAGTCGTAAACTCCAGTTCGACGAGTCTTATTATAATCCTGCTAAGGGAACCTTGTAGAGTAGACAAAAAGACCCAGAAGATTCGGGGCTTGCGTCGAATTGCTCTAGAACTAAGAATTCTTTAACGATAAACGTTTACTTACGGTATTAAATAAAACCGGCCAAGTGCGAGTCGGAGTTCCAAGTGAGTGTCGGACTCGTGCACGAAGGATTCCGTACCTACCATTATTTATAAAAACGGCAAAAAGTCACGTTTGCTATATGGGAGCCCCCCTTAAATATTTTGTTAAAAGTTAAAAGTTTATCTGAATAAAAAATATGTCTATTCTATTCGGCTTTGCTTCAGCTGTCCACAAGATAGTTAAGCTACTTGTAACGATTTTGTTTTGAAAAGAGCAACTGCTGAGTTTCTTGCCGGCTCTTCTCAGCAGAATCAGCATTCCGAACCGGTGGTAGATTCTTGACATGTCATAAGAGCCACAAGTTGGCCTACATGAAATAAATGATTTTGAATTTTGAATTTTGTGCTCGGGGGTCCTTGAAATTTACTTGTAGGTAAGTTATATCTACTTAAAGACTGAACTGTAGGAACCCAACAGGAAAGTGATTTTTTCAGATCGAAAAGTTTAGAAAATAACTATGCAGTACCTAATTCTGTTTTGACAGCAATCTTTATTAGGCATGGTGAAAAACGCAAACAGCACCGTGTTAATTTTAAACAAACGGGTTGATTGATCGTTAACGTTCTAAAGATAAAAAAATATGCAATACGTAGAACCTTTAAAAATAACTAACATGTACTAGCTCGTGTAGTGGTTTAAACTATGATTTTTGGCATTATTTTTCCTCATTTACCTCAGATAGAGGCTAGAGCGATCATTTGAAAAACTTGTGGCCTGCCTTTATGACGTTGTTTACACTTTATTTGTAACACACGAAGGACGCAAACAATAATGAACAGACAGACACACAAATGAAGAAAACAAGACGAGAACTTTATCGCTTATTAGCAATAAGTATCTGCCTAATATCTATCCTAATAATGAGAAAAACAAAAGGACAATACTTGAGGCCTGTTTCACCACCTTGCGTGTGTGCGTGCGTGCGTGCGTGCGTGCGTGCGTGCGTGCGTGCGTACGTGTCTGTCTGTCTGTCTGTTCCCCCGTAGCGTGCAAACGGGTGAACCGATTTGAATGCGCTTTTTTGTTTGAAAGGTGAGTAAGTCAGGAGTGTTGTTAGCTATGTTTGATGAAAATCGGTCCAAGATGGCCGCCCCCACAAAATGGCGAATGTCGGGGATTTCTAAATTTTTAGTTTATACTTGTTATACGCAGCCATCTGCTTTCCGAAACCGGTTGAAAAAAAATTTAACTAGGTAAAGGAAGAAGACGAGTTACATGCGTATTTGAAAAACAGTTGAATGTTTGATAAATCGAAACTTTTCGTGCAGAAGTTGGTCCCCCAACTCCAAACTTAAAAAAATAATTGAGTATTTGATATAGTTCGAAACTTTTCGTCGAAAAATTGGTCCCCAACTTTACTCCAAACTCAGGATCATATCTGTCCCGGTGCAGGATGCAACACTATCGATACCGTATCACGTTTCCGGTATCGAGGGATATCATGAGCATCGGGATAGATTGTTGTTGGATCAATATTACTACGATCCATACGATTAGATATCTTCGGTAAAGGATCACAATAGCGTGTATTGCGGGCACATTATGGGGTGCCATACTACACCCGTTATCATGTAATCCTGTAAGGTTTTCATAGAATTCGTTTTGGGTATTGTTGGCAAGCACAGACTTACATAGAGAGTAGATCGATAATCATTCCTCTTCACTAAGAATTCACGCGTACCAAAATAAACGTGTGATAGAAAATACCTCCTTTATGCGATTTATTTCTGAACTTCTGTATTTACAGTTCGAAATAGTACAAAATGGCACTTTCACGTTTATTTTTGTGCTCTAAAACAAATAAATAACGTCGAAATCTCGGTGCGTATTATACCTACTGAGTGTGATTTTCGAAATTTGTGCACAACTGTGCATCAATTTGGCGCACGTTTTCCTCCCATTCCGTTCTATCCTTGATAAATAATATTTCTATGTTAGCAAGCCTATTGCGAAGTTTGTTCATACCAATTCGGTAGGCCGAGTCTAGACGCAGCTGTACATGATAACAATGAACTTATGAAGCAATTGCTGTTGAATATAAAAGTACAACCCTAGGTCAAATTAACTTCACAACCCTCGTAACAGTCGGTTGGAAACTAGTTTCAAAGCTGTGTAAGCAAACACTCTCTGTTCTAACCTTACGGTGTGGTCATAGGGTTGCCACATGAAACTTAAATACAATATCAATTATTATAAGTGCGAAAAATGAAAATTTGTTTGTTGGTTCGGCCTTCTTTCACACAGTAACGGAGCAATGGTTCCACGTGATGTGCGTGAATAAGAATTGCGTAAGAAACGACGATTGACGATACTAAACCATCCGATAAAAACGTTCCGAATCTGTCCGAACCCTGCCCCGCGGGCTCCTTCTCAACGGCCGCACACATAGGTACACATTTTAATGTTTCATTAATTACATTTCACTACAATGTCACTACCACACACTACGGACTGAGGAGCGGCGAATTACACTCCATTCGACACTTCAGTTTCGGAGCTCTAGTAACAAATCTACGTCACTTTAATATAAAAATCATTGTTTAAAGTCCAATATGTGGCAACCCTAAACACTGAAACCTACTGAGGATGGGATTGTTTGATCATTTGTGTGTTAACGCTTCTAGTCTCAAGCGGGCGGAAATCACCTCCTGTTTCACGAGTACGCCTTTTTTGGGCGAATTTACGTAAATTGATAATTTAGGTAATCAGGTTTAATTAAACTGCCTTCAGCCTAAAAATATCAAAAACCTACCAACCTATATTTTAGGATAAATTAAACCGACTTCAATATACCACAGAAGAGTAGGTACCTACCCACGATTTCTCTAAGATCCCATCAGTCGTCATCAGATCTTGACCTGATCACCAGGACTACCTGGGAAGTATATCTTTCAAACAAATGAAGAATTTTCCAAATCGGTCCAAGCGTCTTTGAGTAATCGGGGAACATACATGAAAAAGATTCCGACAAATTGAGAACCTCCACCTATTTGTGAAGTCGATTAAAAACAGTGGGTATCTTTTTGTAAAAAAATTGCATTACATTTGAGTTGTTCTATTTTAGAATTTATTTTATATAGAGATTGTGAACAACATATATACAGATTTACTACCAATATCTGCCCATACACGAATCAGCAATTCTATTTCCTCAATTATTGCACTGGCATCAACGCCTCTTCTCTTATGCTCTCTATGTATACTTGTGTTATAACACATTCACTCATAATACTGCACTTGATAAGGGTCGATCAGTAAACACACTGTGGCCTGCCAAATACATATACTACTTACTCTGTGGAGAGCATTATATATTGATTGAGATGAGATGCTGATTGCCTGGTATGTCTCGTATAGACATTTGTGAGTCAACCTCTAGTGCTCCCAAGCGCTCCATACAAACGGTGTTTTTAATACTAGCTGATGCCCGCGACTTCGTCCGCGTGGATTTATATTTTCATACAAGCTTTCAACCCCTATTTAATAAATACCATTAGGGGTTGAATTTTCAAAAACCCTTTCTTAGCGGATGTCTGCGTAATAATAGCTATCTTCATGCCAAATTTCAGCCCATTCCGTTCAGTGGTTTGAGCTGTACGTTGATTGATCAGTCAGTCAGTCACTCAGCTTTTTCTTTAATATATTTAGAAGATTTAGTTTATATAGAGATTGTGGACAACAAACTGTTTGTTGTCCACAATCTCTATACAGATTAGCAATTCTGACTATTCGCTCAATTATTGAGCTGGCATCGACGCCTCCCTTCCGATGTTCGCTATCTATACTTGTGTTATAACACATTCACTCACAATAGGTCCGGAAATTGAGCTACGGTCGACTGCACTTGATAAGGGTCGATCAGTAAACACACTGTGGCCTGCCAAATATACTCCTCTATGGAGAGCATCATACATTGATTGAGATGCTGATTGCATGCTATCTCTCGTAAAGGCACTCGTGAGCCAGCCCGTCCCAAGCGCGCCACATACAAAGTTTAATCTTGTTTTAATAATAACCGGTCAACTTCAATGTTTTATAGACAGTAGACACCCTTTAGAATTAGAAGAACAACATAAAATAGACAAATCTTTGAAACTAGTCACATACTTTTATGCAAATCAGATAAACTACAGTAAGTAATGCAACCACTGATATCAGTTACTTGAGCGTCTCTAAAAATTTTCATTGATCAATGATAATGAAAATTTTTAGAGACACTTTTGTCACAAAATACTATAATAGGTATACCTAGATAGGACATAATATTTAGTAAAAATCTTGTAAACTATTTATGGTTTACAAGATTTTGACTAATTTTGTTGTGTACACTACCTACCTGTACCTACCTACTCTTTTCCGGCGAAACATCGCGTTTCGTGACTAATGTACCAACGCGGCCACGAAAGAAGTCTTACAGAGGCGGCGCTAGTAGTCATATTTTATATTTATGCAATTATTGTATGTAAAATCTTAAAGTTAATAGATCATGTGTAACACCTCTTTGTTTATATTGTGAAAAACAAATAAATAATTAAAAATTATAACTACTGTATTTTTTACTCTTTGTTGACAGCCCTAAGCAATCACGCAAAATCGTCCGTGACGTAGGAAGGCGAAAAGATCCAAAGCAATACGGACCCACGCGCCGAGCGATTAAGTCTAATTTAGCTTGCGTGCGTAATTTACCTACTTAATAAAAAATGTGTAGGCTATTAAAGCGTCGGCAAGTAGAACATCAAAGGAGTGAAACTTCTGTACGTAGTACTATTATATATTCTGTGCTTTGGTTAAGGTAGGTTAAAGTAGGTTTCAAACTTCATTTGTATGGGACGCGCTCGAAATTGAATCCTCTTGAGACAGCAGTTAAAAATGATCACCCACACATTCGCACAGGCAAAGTTACGGCGTATGTAATAGCAAATGTTTTACAACGCTACTTGAGCAAAGTCGTTACTACGTTCCGAAATTAAATCCTCAGCACACGAGTACGGTACCTACTCTAGCGGCACGCTATGATGGCCGGTTTGACGTTTGTCCGCTCATGAAGTTCCATATTAATTGATAACGACTTTGAAGGAAATAATTGTATTACTTTATTGACGATAGTGATGTGCAGAGATTCATAAATTTTATCGAATGTAGTTTTAGGTTTAGGACTCAAAATTTATGTATTAAATTGATTTCTTAAATGTATACAAGTGTAGAAAAATCAGTTTGCACCATTTAAGGGGTGAATGTACTTGTGAATATGAACAATTTTCACTATGTGGACAAACCTCTGAAATCGCAAAAAAATATCAATAAATTTTTAAAAATGGAATCTAATACGATCGTCACATAGGATCGCTGGCTAGCACAACTACTACCTCCGGCAAACTCGCGTCAATGCTCAATGCAAAACAAAGCAGTTTCGAATTGACGTTGCTTCGAAAAGTATAAACTGTCAGTGCAATGCGATTGTGATATAGTTTTGACCTGGCTTTGGATTTCAAATATTGATACTGCATTACTGTTGACCTTTGCTCGTTAATTTGGACTCTGTTCAAGCCCTTTGTTGTGGATTTCGTCGATATGACCGAACGTACGCAGAGAACTGTTCTAAATAGTCAGACACGTGAGTTCGTAATACGCCTTCGTAACTATTTCGATCGTGAAGCTCAAAATGGAGGGCCAATTTTACCTATAACGTCAGTGGTTGAACGCGTAGCTGATGCGCTTAATATTGGACAACGAACTGTTAGACGGATAACTAAAAAAAAATATGGCGAGACTGGCACAGAAGAAAATAAACTTCACACACCAAAAAAGAGAAAACGAGCAAAACCAGTCGTAGGCATCGATAGCTTTGATGCCGATGCTATCCGAAGACATGTTTACGGCTACTATTTACAGAAGGAGTATCCAACAAGAAAAAAGTTGGTGCATTCACTGAAGGAAGCTGGATTATTCTTCGGTGGGGAAAGTTCTTTAACGAAGATTTTGAAGACCATTGGATTTCGATACAAAAAATGTAACAAACGCAAAATATTGATGGAAAGATTTGATATAGCGATGGCAAGGTATACTTTTTTACGGCAAGTGAAAGAAATCAAAAATTGGCAAAATGTTGTGTTCTTGGATGAAACATGGCTTAATGCTAACCATACTGTAGGCCGTTCTTGGAACGATGACACAGCAGCATCTACTTCCAAAGTTCCTGTAGGAAAAGGATCGCGACTTATAATTTGTCACGCCGGAACCATCAACGGGTTTGTCGAAGGTTCTCTCATGGCTTTTGCGTCAAAAACCACTGGAGACTATCATGAAGACATGAATGGAGAAAAGTTTACTGAATGGTTTACCTCAATGTTGTGTAGCCTCCCTGAACCATCTATTATAATTATGGACAACGCCCCATACCACTCGATGCAAATTGACAAGCCACCTGCCCAATCCCAAAAGAAAGCTGATATCGTCGCATGGCTTCGTAAAAATGGCGTAGATGCAAACATGAATATGTTAAAAGCGGAATTAGTACGTCTTTTAAAAGAAAACAAACCAACCAAGATCCGATACGTCATTGACGAAATAGCATTAGAACATGGGCACAGAGTTATACGGTTACCGCCTTACCATTGTGAGTATAATGCGATTGAGTTGGTGTGGGCTCAAATTAAGGGATATGCTGCAAGACACAATACAGAACCCCCATTTACCACAAAAAAAATGCTAAAATTATTAGAAGAAGCTTGTGAACATGTGACTAAAGGAGACTGGGAAAAGGTTGTGAATAGAACTGTTAAATTAATAAGGGAAGATTATGAAAGAGATGTGAAAATAGATAATATTATAGAAAACGAACATATAATTATTAATGTATGTGATGATAGCAGTGACGACAGTGAAAATAGTAGTATGGACGAATCTGATTAATTATGGCCTTTTGTGGCACCTTTTTTGGTATCTTTTGTATTCATATGTTTCTTGTGTGCATATAAAGTATGTATATTCATTTTCGTTCAAATATTCAGTTCGTTCAAATAAATTAAATAAACATATACATTTTTGTTTTATTAAACCTATTTAATCAGGTACAAAAACAAAACTTAATTGTTTTTTGTTCGAGAATAAATTGACATTCCACATCACTATTGTAATGTGTCAAACCGGCCATCATAGCGTGCCGCTAGTGTACGTCTCTCTAAATATCCATTTCATCTTCTACGTTTTATGAGATTTGAGCTGAGCGCACACTTCATTTTTATACGACTGCCTGAAAAAAGGAGTAGGTATATTGTTTTAAGGGTTCATGTATGTATGTGAGTTTGTTTATTCCACCATAACTTCTATATGCCTGAACCGATTTTGATGAATGAGGTATCGTTAGAATTCTTAGCTTATTCTAGGTAATTAAAAAGATGGATCCCGATGGACCATGGTCTCGCATTAAAAATAAAGTTGAAAAAAAAAAATTCGAAAAGCAGTTTAAGTTCGTAATCATCATCTAGGAAATGATGAGTAATTTCCAATTAAATATAACACAATAGTTCAATATCCACTGATTCACAATAAATGTAATTTATAAAAAGGCGCAGCAGGGTCACTGCAGGGCTATGACAGGGCAGTCGTATTTTTTTAATTTTGTTAATATTACTATATAATATATTTACTATCTATATTACTAGTTTTGCGTTCTTTTTTAACAAAAAGTTAAAATAAAATTAATCTATCATCATCATCATTAGTTTCTTATACCGTCCGGAAAGTGCATGGGTCTCGTCTCAGAATGGGAAGGGTTTTAACCGACTTCAAAAAAGGAGATTATCTATTCGACAGTAGGTACCTATGTAAGTAATATTATTGCAATTGCGAAATATTCACGTATGTTAAGGCCTTCCAAACAAAATATATACAAAATTTCATATAGGTGTATGTAGGTATGTTTGTATGTAGGTACGTATGTTTGTCCGCGGATTTCTCCAAAACTATTAATCAGATAGTGAACATTAGACTTACATTTTCTTCAACTTAAGGAGAATGCAAGTTTCATTAAAATCGGTCCTGTAGTTTCCAAGCTACTGACTGTTGAGTGTGTAATGAAGTCGACGGTTTAACTTTCGATCGTTTAGAATTTTAGATTATCATGTTGGAAGTGTAAACGAAGCATTATAGAGTAGGTGGTTCGTCTATGGTGTTGTATTATCTTTACTCCTGTCAAAAACGTCTATGTTCTCTCTGCCTGCGACTGACCATCGACTCGCTGCGTTTTCTGTGTGCTCCCAAAATAATTAAATTAAATCTAGTTTGATCCTTTCTTAAATCTTGTTTTTTCACGGCCTAAACCCTTCAGGTTATGGGCCCAGCACGCTTCCACTGCGCTATAAAACCACAATGCGCGCTAAACTTTAGTGGGAATGCCTTAATGTCTTTGCAACTTGATTTCGCTCGCACGTTTATTTCAAGTTTGACGTACTCGTACGATTTTAATAAAAGTTCGGTTTTAACAGACATCATTAAAACAGGCGGCCCTGATTTCTGCGCACCAATTTTGAATTTAAATTCTACGCTAAATTATACTTACAGCTATTAAAACTTAAAGATATATCTATTGCTTGCTTGATTATTTGTAAAAATAATAATGAGGATCATACACGAAGCAGTAGTTCTATAAATACCGGAGGCTTAGGCCTCTTGTTAACACACCGTGAAAACTCACGTTTTGTATGGATATGATATTAGTATGGATAACGCCGTCTCCGGCGCGCCGTGTCCGGCGTTATCCATACGAAACGTGAGTTTTCACGGCGTGTTAACAAGAGGCCTTACTGCAGCAGTAAGGCCTCTTGTTAACACGCCTGTCTGTTAAACTACAGCAGCTGTAGTTTAACAGAGCTACAGTGTGATGATCGCAATCACTGATCGACTGGCTTAATCCTCTCTTACTAATTTATTTTTCTTATTTTACAAGTACCTAAATACTTTAAAGATTGTCCCGTAAATATTTCAAGGTCATCGGTTTCGTAGTTCAGAAATTGCAAACATTACAACCCTCAATATTCCAAATAACTTTGAACCCGGCTTCCGGTCCAGATTATCATCTTAAGCTTCTCTAATCTTCTCTCATCTAAGCTCTAGCCCTTGTGTTTGTTTGTCTCCAAAATGCTGGACCGATTTTGATGGGACTTTCATTGGGAAAAATTTAGTGATGGGAAAGAGATATTAAAAATTAATATCTACTCATTACTGTAGTTCCATTTTAATGTGCGACTTTTAACAGTATGAGTTCAAAGGAGCTTAGGAAAAACAGAGTTCCAGCGGGATTTTTAAACCCAACCAACTAAATCCACGCGAACGAAGTCGCGCAAGAAAACATTAATTTTCTAACAAACCGAATAACTCTTTTTATTGAAATGGAGAAAAAATAAATTTTACTTATAGAATTTTTTTACTCTTGTAGGTACTACCTACCTATTAAGTTTTCATTAGGAAAATCTCAAATTGTATAATTTTTCAGGTTTCTCAAAGATACGTATTATCTTTAAGTAACTGGTACAAAAGACCTAGTTAACTTAGACAAAGTCTAAGTTATTCATTCGACGTACGAAATTTATTATCGGAAGGCCTTTTCAATTTGAGCAAAAAAAATTCGGTATAATTTTTCAAAGGTGGCGCCTCATTTGTTATGTTGGAAAGTGTTTCCAAGGGTTGAAACATATTACTTTAATAAAAATCAGGCAAGTGCGAGTGGACCCCGTTTTTTCTGAGATAGGGCCTCGCTTGCTCGACTCGCTCTATTAAAGTTCTGTACTTGGGTACCTACCGAATACCGATATTGAACTAAAAAATGTTAGTTTATTTTGATCACAGCACAAACTAAATAATGACTTCGTTCTTTTTATTAACCCCCGACGCAAAAACGACGGGGTGTTATAAGTTTGACGTGTCTGTGTGTGTGTGTCTGTCTGTTCCCCTGTAGCGCTCAAACGGGTGAACCGATTAGAATGCGTTTTTTTTTGTTTTAAAGGTGAATTAGTCGAGGGTGTTGTTACAACTGCCTTAATATAGGTATCAAATGAAAGGGCTTGTCTAATAGAATAGCATTATGCATATCCAAGATGGTCGCCGCCACAAAATGGCGAAGGTCGGGGGTTTTTAAATTTTTAATTTAATCAATATTAGATGATGCCCACGGATTCGCCCGTGTGAATTTAGGTTTTTAAAAATCCCGTGGGAACTTTTGATTTTCCAGAACAAAAAGTAGCCTATCTGTAGTAACCCGTCCCCAAAACGGAAAAATCCCGTGGGATCCCCACGATTTCGGAATGCAATTCCTTACAGGATCAGGGTTGAGGAGTTGTATATGTACCTACTCGAGTTCATTCAACGATAAAGTCTTTAATTGGTACCCCCAATATCAATTTAAATAACCACATGACAGTTCCTAAATCCCATTAGTTTTGGGGATCAGGTCCCCTACAGCATCAGGATTGAGGAGTTGGAATCCAAATTTTTTATAGGACATTGTGGCTAATTCTGTTGTACCAAATCTCTAAACCTAAACTAAAATGACAGGTCTAAATCTATTGCTATCCTTTCCCGCAATGAGCACTGTGAATGAGATAGCAATAAATTTAGACCTGTCATTTTAGTTTAGATTTAGAGATTGTGTACAACAGAATTGGCCACATGTCGCAATGTTTCTCTATGGATTAAAAATAAATTACGTAAATCGGTTCAGAAATCTCGGAGATATCGGTGTACATAGGTAGACAAACACAACTCCTCCATTTTTGAAAATCGGTTAAAAAAGTGGCCTATGTTACTCCCTGGTTAATTTTCTACTTCTATGTGAAAGTCCCGTCAAAATCGGTTCAGCCGTTCCGAAGATCAGCCCGTTCAAACAGACAGACAGACAAAAATTTTAAAAACGTTTGATTCAGTTATGGTACAGTTCAAATAACTATATGAGGTAGTTATTTCGAAATTACAGACAGACACTTCAATTTTATTTTGTTTATTACTATAGATTTGTTGCATGAACACAATGTAAGTACCTACCTACCTAAATTATGTATGGTATGTAGAATTGTAGATAGGTACCTACCTATTATACAAAATTGAGAAATCCTAAATTTTGGTATTTCGGATTGACGCCTTTTCCAGACCCCATATTATAATAGGTATTTGTTTTGTAGATAAAAAGAATAAAAAATGTATAATTTGTACTCTACTCAAAATTTTTTCTTTAAATGACCGCATGCCAGGGTAAAAAATAATTTTTTTTGGCTCCTATTTCAAGCATGACGGACCTGAGAATAAAAAATCGTTCTTGCCAGTATTATTAAATTATATTCTATACTATTTAAATATTATTATATGAAGAAAATTTCTTCATTCGAATTTAGATCCGAAGAACGTTTGTTAAGAGGCCGGTACCCGGATTCGTAATTTTTTACGAACTTTTGAACACCATAGTGCTTTAGATATAATGATTACTTTAAAAAAAATTATCAAATATTAAAGATCAATCCTTTTTTAATGGAATGTTGGGAATAAAATATTAATTTTATTAAAAAATATTATTCAAATCTTAATTCTTGCGGAAGACGTTTACTGATTTTACGCTTTTGAGTGAAACTTTCGTCACACATATAAGTACTAAAAATTGTAGAAAGCGACTGAAAAAAAATACTAATATTATGAACACACCCTCAAAATTAGAATGTTGGAATTAGTTTTTCTATGTTTTATACAAAATTAGTAAATAAAAAATAAAAACCGCACGTACGATTTATGAAAATTTAAGCATTAGATTAATCCCAATTTCTTTGATTTATCGCAATTTCCCTAATAAAAAAAAAATATAGCACGAAAGTTTAGGATTCATTTAGCTATAATTGTAAAAAAAAAAATCCAGAAACTATTTATATGACCACAAAAAATTTTCAAAGTATCCTAAAATTTACAAATAAAATGGCACAGCAGACAGTACGAATGCCATACCGAGCTTAGCGCTCTTCGAGGGAGGACGTGTTGTTGCCCGACGCAGCTCACGCACACATGCAAAGCTGTGTAATGACTTGTCGTAAAAGTTACTTAAAAGTTATAGCGCAACCGACTCAGTTTGATGATTTGTGCATAGGTTTTATTTCATTAGTGGTCCGATCTGATCAATGCTGAGCTAATACATAGCTAATGCTATGTTTTGGTATAAGTATGTGTTGATATACATATGTATATATTGAAATGAAATATTTTTTGTATGACATAATGTTAAAATCTCATACTCGAAGTTCTTTTGGGATGAAAGAGGGGTTAATAGGGATGAGAATGAGGTGAATAGGAACGACTTATGGGTGAATAGGAACAGTTTTTTTTAGAACAAACTGTTACCAAAACTTAAAAAAGTCGACGCCATTTTGAAATTCTTTGTTAATTGACCGATTTCATTCAAAATCGATATTTAGAGCTCCCTGGGATCACAAAACAGGAAACTGTTACCAAAACTTAAAAAAGTCGACGCCATTTTGAAATTCTTTGTTAATTGACCGATTTAATTCAAAATCGATATTTAGAGCTCCCTGGGATCACAAAACAGGAAACTGTTACCAAAACTTAAAAAAGTCGGCGCCATTTTGAAATTCTTTGTTAATTGACCGATTTCGTTCAAAATCAATATCGGAGGATCCCTAGGATCACAAAACAGGAAACTGTTACCAAAACTTAAAAAAGTCGACGCCATTTTGAAATTCTTTGTTAATTGACCGATTTCATTCAAAATCGATATTTAGAGCTCCCTGGGATCACAAAACAGGAAACTGTTACCAAAACTTAAAAAAGTCGACGCCATTTTGAAATTCTTTGTTAATTGACCAATTTCATTCAAAATCGATATTTAGAGCTCCCTGGGATCACAAAACAGGAAACTGTTACCAAAACTTAAAAAAGTCGGCGCCATTTTGAAATTCTTTGTGATTGTACCGATTTCGTTCAAAATCAATATCTGAGGATCCCTAGGATCACAAAACAGGAAACTGTTACCAAAACTTAAAAAATTCAGCGCCATTTTGAAATTCTTTATTAGTTGACCGATTTCGTTCAAAATCAATGTTTGAGGCTGCCTGGGATCACAAAACAGGAAACTGTTAACAAAATTTTAAACAGTCAACGCCATTTAGAAATTCTTTGTCTCAAAAAAACAATGCTTAGTACGATTTTCTAATATGATAAAAAGCGTGTATCGATTATGAACGAAATCGGTACAATAACAAAGAATTTTTTAAATGGCGCCGACTTTTTTAAATTTTGGTAACAGTTACCTATTAGTTAGTTAGCTTCGCTGGGGAGCTCTAAATATCGATTTTGAACGAAATCGGTCAATTAACAAAGAATTTCAAAATGGCGTCGACTTTTTAAAATTTTGGTAACGGTTTCCTGTTTTGTGATCCCAGGGAGCTCTAAATATCGATTTTGAATGAAATCGGTCAATTAACAAAGAATTTCAAAATGGCGTCGACTTTTTTAAATTTTGGTAACAGTTTCCTCTTTTGTGATCCCAGGGAGCTCTATTCGACACTTATCAGAAGGTGATGAAACAGGCCCTTACATACCTAAATTTTAGATAGTAATGTCTTTAATAATAAACACATAAAATAGTGTTCTATGAAAAATAAATTATTTTCCAGGATAAAAAATAGCCTTTGTCTACCTTCGGGATGTAAGCCATATGTGTACTAAATTGCATCAAAATTGGCTAAACGAAAATGTGTAAATCCTGGGCGAGTCAACTAGTACAAGAAAAAAGAATATAATAAAAACATCACGGTTTGAACACGAACAAATATTAGTTTAGCACCTACTCATCAAGTCTTTGGTAATAAAATATTATGGGTACTCGGGCCATTCTTGACAATAAATAAAAATTCGGTTACAAGAAGCAAATACGAATACAACAAGTGTTCCTGCAAGAATTGAGCACGTGCAAATTTTATTTATGACCTAAGATTAGCAACTGCATAGTAGATAATTGCACACCTGAGAGAACTTCTTTATCAAAACAACCTGTATACTTGAAATAACCAGATTAATCTATTGACCAATATAATAAGCATTGATCGTATAGTCTTTTGTTTCGTTGCAGCGTGATTGAAGGAGAAACCAGCAAACCAATAAACTAATAAACAAACACACTTTCGCATTATAATATGGGTAGTGATATAGCTGTATTTAATTCTTAGAGATGTTATGTGTAAGTATAAACGATTACACAACATCTTTATAATAATTATATACTTACCTAAATCGAACATTAAAAAAAAGCAAATATAAGATATACTAAGATCTAAAATTTTATTTTATTAGCGCGTTGAATTTGGAACGCAAAGTATCAATATAGGTTAGTCCGACCGCTTTTAAGTATACCATGTCTTTGTGTGAGTGCAGCTTACGGTGCCATTGTGAGGTACACGCACACATTTAAAACTCGGGCCGAAACTCGTTAGCTCGGCTCGGAATACGGCCTCTTAACTTAGCGCTCAATCAAATTATTTTGTAATAATTTAAAATTAAAGACTCATAGCGACATCTCCTGGCTAGTAGAATTACTAACTCTTGTAGCGCCATCTATTAGAGAGTAGAATTGTTAAAAATACAGCGCCATCTAGAACATAACATCGACAGCATATAAGTAACCTGGACGTAAGGACCAGCGCACATCGCCGAGAGCAATATGCTTTAGCACTTTTCCAACGGATAAAATAAAAGTAATTATTATTACGATAATATAATTAAATTCATCTTTTCTTTACACAAGTTGTAAATATAATTCCTAATATTATACATACAACATATAAAGAATTAAAATTTACATAGTCAAATATTATTAGATACATAATATTATATGAACTAATAATTTTTTTATCTGTGGGAAAGCTGCATTCATTTTGAGGTAATTCTTTCATTTAGTAAATTAATGTGGTTCAATTATTATTACATACATATTTCAGTCCATGCTTAAAATAAGAGGTCATTTTTATGTACCTACTCAAATAAGTAAGTATTATTAAGAATTATTAAAAAAAGTAGGTACTTACCTTGCTATTACTATGAAAGATAAATTGTAAGCTTAATCTAACCACTTACTTGTGTATTTATATCCGAGATATAGCCTCAAGTTGTCGGTGTAGTTGAGACCGCCATCTGACGTGGTGTCCCAAGGGATGTAGATGATTTCCTCTATCTTCAGGTAGTTCGCGAAGGTTTTCATCACGAGGTGACAGGTGTATTTGCCAGCTACCTCCAGCTTCGCCTCGGGTTCGTTGATAAGCACAAGTTGCCGCCATTTGAAACTAGAGGGCGCGGAAAAGAAAAGTGTTAGTGCAAAGCCACTCTGAGAAAGAAACAAAATATGAGCCAATTTCTTTGAAGCCAATGGTCCTCAGCCTAGCTAAATATCTATATAGATGCAAGGAAATCAGATGTTCTTTTTGTCATTCAGTAAAAGCGTTTTTATTATACTTAGGTACTAATGAAGAGATAAGTCTATATATACTTAGCTTAATTTCAGATTTAGAACAATAAACGGAAAACGGAATAATCAGCGTAATGTTTTTGTATCCAGACTAGCGTATGAATATCTAGTAGGTACCTACCAAGGTCTCATGGGTACTTTATACCAATTATTTAGTTAGCTAGAAATCAATCCATCTTGCTCGGCACTAGAAAAACCTCGCTTACTTTAGAGAAGTTCCTCGAGCGCACCCTACGCTTGGGTCCCATACTTACGAAGTTTCATTCTTTAATAATCAAAGTCAATGGTAGTTTATAGACACGCACGCCCTAGAAAGTTATATCCGTTCTGTATTTGTGGCACGTCAGGTTTCGATAAAAAAAATAAAAATATAGTAATATATATATATAATCTATAATATAATAAAACTGTAACAGATCCAATTCTGTACATTGAAGATATTTTGAAATTTTTTATTGGAGGGCACTCCATAATCGATACTGAAGCCAAAACTGCAATTTTTTCATTTTTGTCTGTCTGTCTGTATCTTGGCCGCGCATCACGCCGAAACTACTGAATGGATTCGAATGAAACTTGGTACGATTTGAGTTTATACTCCGACGTAGGACATAGGATACTTTTTATCCCGAAATTCACCACGGTTCCCTACGGAGAGGGGATGAAAGGATCTTTTTTTGTTACAAAGGTAGTACTTTATGTATTGTCCTGTAAATATTTCAAGGTTAGTATATATTAGTTAGTATATTTATAGGTTTTTTAGTTCAGAAATGACAGACATTACAACCCTCAGTATTGGGTTCAAATAACTTGGGACCCGGATCTTTGAATGTACGGCTTATTTTAAACTGGTGTGCGTTTAAATTTATGTTTGTCGGTCTGCCTATTTGTTCTAACTAATCTCCGAAACGGCTGCATCTATTTTAATGGAACTTTCAATGGCAGATAGGTGATGTTATAGGGAGTAACTTAGGCTACATTTAGTTTAGGTACCTACATAAAAGAATTATGGTATCCGATTCGAACCTATATAAAACCTATAAACACGCGAACGAAGTCGCGGGCGTCAGCTAGTATTACCTAATTTCAGTTTCACTGCCTTGTTAGTCTAGCAGTTCGCATATTTGACTGCGGATCACAATGTCCTAGGTTCGATAGATATGGCAAAAATTGCTAAGTAGGTTTGGGTTTTTCTGTCAAGAAATTCTCAGTGCCAGCCCGGGGTTGGTAGTTGTTGGTTCACTGCCGTAGGTACCTCACAGAGCACGCTAAGCCTTCGAACCCGGTTATTATCACTGTTATGTGACAATAGTCGTTAAAGCCCGCCAACCCGCATTGGAGCATCGTGGCGGGTCTAAGCTCTAAATTCCTCTGTCCTATAAGAGAGGAGGACATATAAGAGATCCTATGCCCAACGAAGATATGCTAAAGGGCTGTAATGATGATGATGTGATATACTTGCAGAGTTACACGGATTTAAAGTTTTAAATACATAGTTACATACCTGTTCGTATGTATGGGGCGCGCTCGGAAGTTCTACGAGGGTGACTTCTCTTAATTAACTAAAGTCTATTATACCTACTTAGTTGTCCCTAACGTTATGATCACGACTTGGGAAGCTCAGACCAATTATTTATTTGCAATCGTCCGAAAATATAATTATAGAAACTCTCCTAGGAATTCGTGCAGAACAAATTGCCTATTACGTAATTACGTTTAAATTAGATTTAGTTAAATTAGTAACGTTTTATTCTTGAACGTTTAGTTTTTATTCGCCCGTGAGAGAACTCGCCATCACTGCATATCATAAAACAAAGTCCCCCCGCCGTGTCTGTCTGTATGTTCGTCACAAACTCAATAAAACTCTAAAAAAAGAGTAGGTATATTATTTCAAAAACGGAAAAAAATCACAGATGATGTATTTCGGTAACAGAAATACATCACCTGTAAAAATGTCAACTGTCTAACTATCACGGTTCATGAGATACAGTCTGGTGACAGACGGACAGACAAACAGACAGACGGACGGACAGCGGAGTCTTAGTAATAGGGTTCTATTTTACCCTTTGGGTACCATCATCATCATCATGATCAACCCATTACCGGCTCACTACAGAGCACGGGTCTCCTCTCAGATTGAGGAGGGTTTTGGCCATAGTCTACCACGCTGGCCAAGCGGATTGGCAGACTTCACACACCTTGGAGAACGTATTGGAGAACTCTCAGGCATGCAGGTTTACTCACGATGTTTTCCTTCACCGTTAAAGCAAGTGATATTTAAATACTTAAAACGCACATAACTCCGAAAAGTTAGAGGTGCGTGCCCGGGATCGAACCCACGACCTCCGATTAGAAGTCGGTCGTCCTAACCACTAGGCTATCACAGCTTTTACGGGTATACGGGCTTTTACGGGCTTTGGGTACAAAACTCTAAAAATTACTGAACGGATTTTCATGCAGTTCTAACCAATAAACAGAGTATTCATGTCCAGTGTCCTCATGATGAAGGTTTAGGTTTATAATTTGTTAAGGTTTTATCTAAATTGATTGAAATATGACGACAATTTGTTGAAAACGTCGAAAAAGTCAAGCCGCCTGGGAGCTTTCTTCAAAAACGCCCCCCAATAATCCCTTTGAGATAATTGGACTTGCTTTTAATATCGAATATCCTGCAGACATTTTGCATGGACTTTATTATAATATTTATAACTAGATGATGCCCACGGCTTCGCCCGTGTGTATTTAGGTTTGTAAAAATCTCGTGGGAACTTTGATTTTCCAGAACAAAAAGTAGCCTATCTGTAGTAAGTAGTAACCCGTCCACAAAACGGAAAAATTCCGTGGGATCCTTACGATTTCGGAATGCAATTCCTTACAGCATCAGGGTTGAGGAGTTGGACATGTACCTACTCGAGGTCTTTAATTGGTATCCCCAATATCAATTTAAATAACCGACAGTGCCTAAATCCCATTAGTTTTGGAGATCAGATCCCCTACATCATCAGGATTGAGGAGTTGGAATCCAAATTTTTTGTAGGACAGTGTCGCAATGTTTCTCTATCGATAAAAAAAAATATTACGCAAATCGGTTCAGAAATCTCGGAGATATCGGTGTACATAGGTAGAAAAACACAACTGCTCCTTTTTTTAAGTCGGTTAAAAAAGTAGCCTATGTCACTCCCTGGTTAATTCTCTACTTGTATGTGAAAGTCCCGTCAAAATCGGTTCAGCCGTTCCAAAGATTAGCCCGTTCAAACAGACAGACAGACAGACAAAAATGTTAAAAACGTGTGATTCGGTTATAGTATCGTTCAAATAACCATATGAGCTTAATATGAGGTAGTTATTTCGATATTACAGACAGACACTTCAATTTTATTTATTAAAAAAAAAAGTATAGATATACCTACCTACTAAGCTACTACATTTTATGTTTCTATTTATCTGTTTATATACCTATTTATCTATTTTTTGGTCTAAAAGATCAAATCTGGTCGTTGTATATCTATTTATCTCGGAATTTAGATTCACCCTCTCATGAAACCTCTACGTGTTAGAACCACGGCCACAGAATACATATCGCAATATACCTACTTGCAAGTATCGCCCGATCCAAAAATCCGTGACTTGAAAGGGAATTGATGTAATATAATTCCATTTTCTGTTTATTTATAACCAAAAAACTTATTTATTTCTCAATACGATTGCGAACAGTAATAGATACTGTACTTCATTGATTGCGTTCTTTTTAGGGTTCCGTAGTCGAAGGGTGTGATAGCCTAGTGGTTAGGACGACCGACTTCGGTCGACGTCGATCCCGGGCACGCACCGCTAACTTTTCGGAGTTAAGTGCGTTTTAAGTATTTAAATATCACTATCTTTAACGGTGAAGGAAAACATCGTGAGGAAACCTGCATGCCTGAAAGTTCTCCATATCGTTCTCAAAGGTGTGTGAAGTCTGTCAATCCGCTTGGCCAGCGTGGTAGACTATGGCCAAAAACCCTTCTCACTCTGAGAGCAGACCCGTGCTCTGTAGTGAGCCGGTAATGGGTTGATCATGATGATGATGATGATGAATCGAAGGGTGTCACCACTACAGCATTTTTACGTCCCACAGCTGGGCGCAGGCCTCTTCTCTCATTAGAAAGAGGGATTTAGAGCTTAAACCCGTTACGCTGCTCCAATACGGGTTGGCGGGCTTTAACGACTATTTTCACATGATATAGTGATAGTAAGCGGAATCGACTGCATAACGTGCTCTCCGAGGCACACCGCCAACAGCTACCAACTCCAGGACGTTGGCACTGAGAATTTCTTGACAGAAATACACAATACCTAACAATTTGCCCGACTTCGAAATCAAACCTGGGACCTCGTGATCTGCAGTCGAATATGCTAACCACTAGACCAAAGAGGCAGTCAGGGTGTCAAAGGCGAAAATGCAAAATGGACCCTATTACTAAACCTCCACTATGTCAGTCCGTTCATCAATCCATTCAACCGTCTATCACATGGCAATATACAACTTTAAAAATAATATTATTTAGCCAGTTGAAATGTTCACAGAATACCTACCGAATACGTGGTTACTATGGCCTCTATCCCAGCAAATAATTAAAAAAAATATTCTGAAATTCCCAGCAACTCTTTAGCTATCTATAGCTAAGTACAATATAGCAAAAAATATTGGCAAAGCAATAAAACAAGGTAATACGGAAACAATCCAATATCCCCGAAAATGTAATAAAAAATGTAATAATGCAAATATTGCTTTGACGTTACCCTTGATATGGAAATAATCTTTTATCCTCGAAAATATGATCGTGGAATGATAGATCGATAGGAAAGAAAGATATTTGTTATCTAATGAATGAAGAATACAATACTATTCTGGCATAACAATGCTATACAAAAATTGGTTTGGATTATTTATTATGGGTAAAAAGGTTTTATTTTCTTCCTGACCTGTTTTATCTACTCGTAGCTCTGTTTATCCAGACGGCAAAGTACCTACCTATCTACTGAACCCTTCGTGCGGGAGTCCGATTCGCACTTTACCGGTTTTATATTGTATCGGATGGGTTCTAAACTAGTCAGACCTATGTCTGATATACATGGAAGTTTTGTAGGAATACCTATATATGTAAAACTTTCTTTACTTTACTTTGTGTAATATTAAGTACTTAATATTATCTTTCAGTCGAAAAAGCTTAATTTGGCAGTGACATTGTATATTGATAATGCGAGGATACGACTTTAGATATTGTTTATATTGCAAAAAAAACACTTGCTCACATTAATTATGTTTTCATCTTGTACAGACAAGTGCTTTGTATAAGATGATAAACAAAACAAGACTAAGCATGATGTATATGTTACAGCCAAAGTAATAAATAAGGATATTATGTATACTATCCAGCTATTATAAATAATATCAACTCAATTTGGATAAAGTAATAATTGACACAGAATTATTAAAATCATCTAGCTATTATAAATAATATCCAGCTATTTTATATAATATCTAGCAAGACTTGGATAAAGTAACAAAACAAGGACTTATGTTTAACTGATCACCAGATATTGCAAAATATAACGTCAAATAAACAGTTTATACCGCCCAAAAGAGCAACCGCCGAGTTTCTTACTGGTTCTTCTCGGCTGGAACAGCATTCCGAACCAGTGGTAGATTCAATTGACGATTCAAAAGTACTTGTAAAAGTTTATTTGAATAAAAAACTTTTCTATTCTATTCTATTATTCCGTAAATATTTCAAGGTCATCGGTTTTGTAGTTCAGAATCAATCCTCAGTATTCTATATAACTTGGAACCCGGATTGCATAGGAACCTTTAAACGTCTGAATTATCACCTGGGGTGCATTTAAATTTGTGTTTGTCTGTCTCCGATATGCTGGACCGATTTTGATGGGACTTTCATTGGGAAAACGTTATAGAATGGGAATGAACTATTAAAAAATTAATACTCATTACTGTACTCATTCCACTTAAATGCGCCACTTTTAACAGTATGAGCTCAAAGGAGTTTAGAAAAAACATAGAGTTCCCGCGGATTTTTAAAAACCTAAATCCACGCGGAACGCGAAGTGGCAAGCATCCACTAGTTAATTAATAATACTTATTTTCGTGAGGTACTTATCTCCTGAGGTGTCTCCGGAGAAATTACAACAGTTATGCCTATAATGTTTCTATCATCAGCTTTGGCACGGTCTACATCAGAAATTTTAGGCTAGGTTAGGTTAGGTCAGGATAGGGTAGTTTAGATTACGAGATCGTGGAGATCACGCCACACCACAAAGGAATGAAATGCGGGAGGGGAAGCAAGTCGGGCCGTATTTATCATTTTGACCAACGTTCATCTGCTATTATGAATAATGTCTGGTTTGACATGATATTATGAATAATATCTGGACAATTTAGATATTATTTATAATTGCCAGTCATTATGAATAAAAGCTAATTAATTACTTTGGCTGTAACATATATACGAGTTCAACAAACAAAGCCCCAATAAGCTTAGGAAAATATCGCATAAAAGCCTACGCGCGCGCGTAAAATAAAGCTGAAAATTCCTTGAAATTGCCCCAGTTTGTTAGCTAACAGCCACACTCAAGCAAAAAAAAAAACATTTTAAATATTAACTAAGATGTATGGTTGATGCTTGATCGATTGAGTAATCACTACATAGTACTTATAAAACAAAGTCGCTTTCTCTGTCCCTATATCCCTATGTCCCTATGTCCCTATGTATGCTTAAATCTTTAAAACTACGCAACGGATTTTGATACGGTTTTTTTTATAGATAGAGTGATTCAAGAGGAAGGTTTATAAGTAGAAAAATTGGACCCGGTAGGTGGCGCTAATAGCGGGCAGGACGACGTCTGCCGGGTCCGCTAGTTTACCATAAAGATATAAACCTCAGCATCAGGCGTGCAAAGGCGCCACTAAAGACGAAAGGCATTACATAGGAAGGTACGTACAAATACTAGTTCCATTACGAAATTATATTTGTATGTAAACATCCTAATTGTCTCTTTTATTCTTATTCTTCTTTTATTACTTTTAGATTAAATGTATGAGTTGTGTCATAGGTACATAATTATAAAGACAAGTATAAATTAAAAAAATAAAAAACCTTCGCCATTTTGTGGCGGCGGCCATCTTGGATTGGCTATTCTACTATTCTATAGCTACTCTACTAGTCAAGCCCTTTTTAAATACCCATGTTGAGGGAATTGTGAAAAAATATGTAATCCGCCATTTTGTGGCGGCGGCCATCTTGGACCGATTTTCATCAAACATATCTAAGAACACTCCCAACTAATTCACCATTCAAACAAAAAAAAAACGCACTCAAATCGGTTCACTCGTTTGAGTGTTACTGGGGAACCGACAGACACACACACACACACACCAGACACGTCAAACTTATAACACCCCGTCGTTTTTGCGTTGGGCCAGTGAAGTACATATTTGTAAAAGATCATCTAAAGTAGATAGATAGTTTACTTACTGTCGCATAACGTCGATGACGAAATACGCGAGATCCTTGAACCCGACGGGTCCAGCACGCACCATCATGTAAAACTCATCGTCGCAGGTCTGCTTCGACTCCACGAAGTCGAAGCTGAAGCCGCCGGTGGTGAGGACGGGTGTTCCGGTGCTGCCGAGGAACTTGGCTATGCGGGCCACGGATGCTGGAACAAATAAACGAATAAAGTTATAACCCCCGGCACGTAAGTCGAGCGGTGACCTTCAAGTACGCGCAGCGTCGTCGTACGATTGGAGAGCCAATCAGCGCTTACGAGGGATCCGCGAGAGCTAATCAGTGCTTACGAACGATCCCCACGCCCTCCCCGCGACCCTCTCACACCCCGAGATACCTCATTTTTGACTTCTGTGGATTGAAGGTCAAAGCTAGACTTATTTGCCGTGACTTGTAGCCAGAGTTTAGGCTAGTACGAGTTACCAAATCTCGTAGATTTCGAATATGTTGGTCACTTAGCCCAGGCAGCCTTTTTTTAATATTAGCCATGATGAACATTACTAATGTTTCCCTTTCCCCTCCAAATAAGTGAAAGCTTGCATTAAGAGTGGGTGTAACAGGTGGGATTTGAATACGCCCGACTGATCTGCTATTGAGGCTAATAAGGGACCTTTCAGATAGACCGGCGCGGAGAGCAGAGCAAATTTAAATCGCATTTAAAATAGAATCTTAAGACATTTAAATAAGCTTTATTTTTACATTTTATCTCTTTTATGATAAGAGGATGCTCGAGGATGCTCCCAACACGCTCGGTGTGAAATATTAAGAGCAGCCGCTCGGCTGCTCGTCGAGCCGGTCGGCTGCTCTATGCTCGTGCTCCTTCGCGCTCGAGCATCCGACCGGCTCCGTTCGTGTGCTCTTTCATGCTCGCACAGCCGACCGTAGACCAAATTGCTCTGCCGTCCGGTCCAAGAGCGTACGCTCGGCTCCGAACGCATCCGCGTGTCCGTTCACATAGACCGGCGCGGAGAGCAGAGCAAATTTGAACGGCCGGTCTGTGTGAAAAAAGAAATGCTCTCCGATGCGCTCCGCGCCAGTCTATCTGAACGGTCCCTTAGACAGATCGGAGAGTTCCTCTTTGTCCCGTGAACCCAAAATCAGCTATTTTTTCTGTTTTGTGTATAATAAAAGTATATTCATTCATGCATTAATTTCGAAGATCGTTACCAAGTTTGTTTTCAACTCGTTATACCCTGCCACACACTCGTCGAGTGGCATGGGACGCGGACATAGCGAAGAAAGGAGGCAGAGACGTATAGTGTGGCAAAAATACTCGTCAACTACGAGTCATAGTCGGGACACCTACGCTTCTTCCTTGCTTTCCTCGGTAATTCTCATGCCTCTCGACGAGTGTGTGGCAGGGGGGCAACAATAAAAATACCTGAATACCTACGTCTAGGGAGTTTTGGCGGGAAAATCATATCGCTCTCGTTTTATTTTCATTAATTTGCTGCATTTTAGAGTTTTATTGCATGAAGTAGAAGGCATTTTATTCAAAATACTTAGTTCTGTAAAGATGCACAAGTGAAGTGGAGATTAAGCAGGAGTGTTTTATGTGATTACTTCAATTTTCTCGCAGGATTCTAACATAAGTTTTGGTAAGGTTGCCTTCGCCTTACTAAAGCATGACATGACTTGACTTAGAACCGACTGACGGACAATGACGGACGATGGACTGTATTTGAACACTTTCGCCCAAATTGGGCAAATTATTTGATATCATGATCAACCCATTACCGGCTCACTACAGAGCACGGGTCTCCTCTCAGAGTGAGAAGGGTTTTGGCCATAGTCTACCACGCTGGCGAAGCGGATTGGCAGACTTCACATACCTTTTGAGAACGTTATGGAGAACTCTCAGGCATGCAGGTTTCCTCACGATGTTTTCCTTCATCGTTAAAGCAAGTGATATTTGAATACTTAAAACGCACATAACTCCGAAAAGTTAGAGGTGCGTGCCCGGGATCGAACCCACGACCTCCGATTAGAAGTCGGTCGTCCTAACCACTAGGCTATCACAGCTTACTAGGCTATCACAGCTTCTTATTTGATATACACAACATTATTACTTGAGGACTGGCTATATGCAACCATGCGTGATGCGAAGCCATAATGGAAATAAAACCTACGTTTAACTCTACCTAATCGAGTAAAATAATGTAGGTACTCCGTCCAATTAGAAACATGACACTGTCCTCGGCGCGCCGTGTTGATTGCTGTGGCCTGTGTCCACACAATTACACCGAAAGGCAACAAGCCTAGACGCCCTTATGGAGCAACCCTTAATTAATTCTGACTAAGTATAAACTGTTAAAGTATTAACAAATGTAGACCTTGATGATTTGAATTCGTAACTTAAAAAAATAAAGAAATAGAGATAAATATTATTATATCAATGTACGTTCAGAAAGAAAGAAAAACGTTTATTAAAGTGCTGTGCGACACATAAGAATAGTACCTACTTATAGTCTGATTTTTAATTCGGTGTAAATTCTGACAGTTGTCATTTAAATATAGAATGAGTTATTTGTATGAAAAACAGGGTTACCGCCTGAAGTTCGATTTTACCCCAAACTTAAAGTACCTAAAGTAGGTATCTGTCAGGCATTATTGTCATATCTACATGAGGCAATTGATTTTTATTTATATGTTTTGAATTTACTATCTTTTATGTGGGAACTGTTTTATCTCTGGTAACATTTAGAAACGTCAGAACTCTATGGAATAAAAAACAGAGTAATATAGCGTTAAAGATGGTTTCCTTAAAACGTTTTGGCTAATGAAGGTATGCATTATACATAAAGCAATGAACGCACAAGTTTACTATGGGAGCTTGTTTCGTGGAATAGACTAGAGTTGATATTATGAAGATACCGTTGCATGTATATTTAAAATTCCCATACCTACACAAAGAGTATAAGACTGCGACGTGCGAATAATAAATGCAAACAAACTAGCAAAATGGAAAATATCTTTTATTACAATATTTATAATGGAACATTCCATTTCGCTACCTAAAGAAATTGTAACCTGATTAAAAACTTATTCCAACGTCTAGTTTTTAAGGTTCCGTACCCAAAGGGTAAAAACGGAGCCCTATTAATGTCACTCGGCTGTCCGTCGAGTGACATTATTAGGGCTCAGTCGCAGACGAATATATTCAGGGGCGTAGCTACCGCCGTATATGCCGTATCAATTATACGGGGCCCCCAAGCCACGGGGGCCCCCGACGTGCGTAAGCAAAAATTAACAAAAACTTCCCAAATTTTTGTTTATTTCAGAAATGACTAAAGTCAAAAAATGTTGTCCAAAATGTTGTCCATAGAGGCATAAATAATTATGATGAATACATATTGCTTTTTTTTATGCAAACATTTTTTTTTCTTTTTTGAGAAATCCATACCTACCCTTTATTAGGGCCCCCAAACAAATTTTTATACGGGGCCCCGCCCAGGTACGCTACGCCACTGAATATATTGAATTGGAAATTGAATTAAATTATTTTTCAGGGGGGCTCCAGCCTTTTCAGCCTTTCAGAGATAAGCCAGTATCTCTCTATAATCTCTAAAGTATTTCCTTTCTAACAAAAAAAGAATGAATGAAATCGGACCACCCGTTAACGAATTACAGCTAAGTACACATTTTGACTTTCATCCCCTCTCCCAAGGGAACCGTGCTGAATTTCGGGATAAAAAGTATCCTATATGTTACTCCATATGTATGAACTTACATCATGCCGAGTTTTATTTCAATCCATTCAGTGGTTTTTTACGTGATGCGCGCACAAACATACAGACAAACAGATAAACAGACAAACAGACAAAAATTTCAAAAATAGCTTTTTTACGTTCTATTACTTATCCCTAACATCCCCCAGTTATTATTTTGCAAAAATCTTCAATGTACAGATACGGCAATTCTACGATTTTATTATATGTATAGATAGATAGATAGATATAGATTTCCGTTCCTAAGTAAACAAGATTGGAACAACGGAGTTTATTAAGTCAGGGCTGTGTTAACAAGTGTCTTATGTAAATACCTCGGAATACTATCGAGTGATTTCAGGCCCTAAGATAAAGGGTCTTCGTTAAGAGTTTTAAAGAAGTTTTTTTTTTGTACTTGATTTCTTTTGGTTTTTCTTTTTAAATTTAGAAGGCTATCGTTTCTATTATGATTTCAAAGAATCAATCAGATAAAAAAAAAAAAATTAAATTGTATTAAGTGGAAATTTCATTCGCAAAATTACCCTGACCGTAAACTGATAAAAAATATATAAAATACTAGCTGATTCCCACTAGTATGCTTGAACGTGTGGTTTATAAAAAATCTTGTGGAAAATGTTGAGTTTTCCGGGATAAAATTAAAAGGGATGAAATTCTACAAGAATCTGTAATAATAGTTGAGCCGTGAAAAATTAACTGACATACAGACAGACACATATCTTTGTCATTTTAGTATGGATTTAATAAGTCATAATTATATTCTATACATAATAATAATAATAATAATTATAATAAAATCGTAGAATTGCCGTATCTGTACATTGAAGATTTTTGCAAAATAATAACTGGGGGATGTTAGGGATAAGTAATAGAACGTAAAAAAGCTATTTTTGAAATTTTTGTCTGTTTCTCCGTTTGTCCGTTTGTCTGTTTATTTGTTTGTCTGTTTGTCTGTATGTTTGTGCGCGCATCACGTTAAAACTACTGAATGGATTGAAATGAAACTCGGCATGATTTAAGTTCATACTATGGAGTAACATATAGGATACTTTTTATTCTGAAATTCAGCTCGGTTCCCTAGGGAGAGGGGATGAAAGTCAAAATGTGTACTTAGCTGCAATTCGTTAACGGGTGGTCCGATTTTATTCATTCTTTTTTTGTTAGAAAGGAAATACTTTAAAGATTACTGGCTGATCTCTGAAAGGCTGGACCGATTTTGATGGGACTTTCACTGGCGGATGTTTACATTTTGATCTACCTAAACATCCGCCAGTGAACTTTTAACAGTTTTAGCAAGGTATGAGCTCAAAGAAGCTTAGGAAAAACAAAATGATTCTCACGGGATTTTTTAAAACCAATATCCACGCGAACGAAGTCGCGAGTGTCCGCTTGTAGTGATATAAGTATGAATTTGTAGTTTATAATTTTATCATTTTAGAAATGAGGACACGAAAAGTGATACGTTTGCAGGATGTGTCAATAAAGTGTCTATAGTAGCGGTTGTATAACTCAGAACTTGCTACGAATTCTCAAAGCAATTTCGAGTGTAACTATTTAAAACTATTACAGACAGCGCGCGTCCTGTGGGATGACAAAGTTAAAGTTATGTCGGCACTAACTGGTCTTGTACAAAGAAAAGTTAACTGAGACCATTAATCTGTTTAATTTCGATTTATATTAAAGACAGACAAAGTCAAAGTCAAATAAACTAGGTAACTGGGTATCTTGTATTTGTTTGTTAATTATTATAGTACACGAATGACGTATAAAATGAGAAACAGGCGGTATGGAAAAAACATTTAAATACCGAAACCTGTGAACGTTAATTATTAGCGACATCTGCTCTCCAAACGGAAATACCTTATACATTTACTATTTACTACACTATTTACTATTTACTACACTATTTACTATTTAGGTAGGTAGGTAGTTCCTTGTATGACAATAACTACTATAAATCCACATGAGTAGATATCACTGCAGAGAGGAAGCTTCATATAAGCGGCCCGCTGTAGGTACACTCACACATAGCGCAGCTCACGCACACATGAGCTCTCACCAACGGTTCACAGACGGTCCGCTGGGGCTCAGTTGGGAGGCAAACGAAAAGTGTGAGTCGTGCGCATTTAATTAATACTAAGAATAAAGTGTTTGGCGAGAGTTTAAAGATTGTGTAAAATAAGTAGTGTAAATTAAACAAAAAATTTGACTTAAGTTTTGCGTTTAGACAAAAATGCCTAACCATTGTACAGTTAACAGTATGTTTAAGTTCACATGCAACATGTGACAATCCTATGAGAATAGGTATAAACGGACGTTATTAAAAAGGATCCCCTCTAGGGATATCTACTCATTTGCCTTGTCTGCAGTCTGACCGTGACTTTAGCGGGTGCAACAGATTGCCAATAAAAGCCGACTTTATTTATACGACCGTTTACACAATCCACAAGACACGTTACACACTGCTCTCGGATCTGTTTCATTTCCCATCAATACCTAAATCATCATTGACGTGTTCATGATTTACATAGAATCTTAAACACGAGGCCTTTGAGTATTAAATGTAGATAGATCTAGCTCTAGTATAATACCTACTATATTATCGTCTATTACCTACTTATCTATATTCTATACTAACATTGTACATATGTATATGGATACAGGCTACCTTTTTGTCCCGGATATCAAGGGATATTTAAAATCTACCGCTGGACAGGTTTTGACTAAAGTGTTCCTTTAGTCAAAATCTGTCCAGCGGTAGATTTTAAATAGAGATAGCTTGCATCCCGGTGACGGACAAAAGCTACTTTTTATCCCGAATAGTCAAAGGGATTTTAAAAAATCTAAATACAAGCGGACGAAGTCGTGAGCATCAGCTGGTTAAATATAAAAGTACCTAGTAGTTTTTCATTAGCAACGGACAGAATGAGATACCTTATTCTTAGAGTCTTAGAAAATCAGCGCCTGTTGTTGCATCATCATCATCATCATGATCAACCCATTACCGGCTCACTACAGAGCACGGGTCTCCTCTCAGAGTGAGAAGGGTTTTGGCCATAGTCTACCACGCTGGCCAAGCGGATTGGCAGACTTCACACACCTTTGAGAACGTTATGGAGAACTCTCAGGCATGCAGGTTTCCTCACGATGTTTTCCTTCACCGTTAAAGCAAGTAATATTTAAATACTTAAAACGCACATAACTCCGAAAAGTTAGAGGTGCGTGCCCGGGATCGAACCCACGACCTCCGATTAGAAGTCGGTCGTTCTAACCACTAGGCTATCACAGCTTTTTCCTGTTGTTTAATAATATTTAATTGATGTAACTACAGTTTGTTTCTTTTATTTCCTTATTTAGGTGTTTATCGGTTAAAGTTTAAATTTAAAAAATGAAAATTTTGTCTGAAGCATTCTGATAAAGCTTGGAGCACAAAAGCTCTCAAATGCATTAAAAAAGTTAGCCCATTTGTGGTCGTGTTTACGAGCTCAGTGCCAAGATATGAAAGTATAATAATACAGCCAACATATTAAATGGCGCACAATATTTCATACTATTCTTTTGTTCATAAAATGCAGTTTATGTTTATAATTTAAAACACTGGCAAGATTTTCTAGTATGAGAGGACAGTGTAGAAGTAATTACGCTGTTTATGCAAAAATGGAATGTCTCTTTGACAATATCATAAGTCTAAACATAAGTCATAACAAGACAGACCAAGAAGGTTATAGTTATATATATAGGTATTCTATGGATACCTGTGCAGAGTAAAAAACCGGCCAAGTGCGTGGCGGGCCACGCGCAGTGTAGGGTTCCGTAGTCACAATCCTCGAAAAACAGATATAACTCCTTAACTTGTGAACTCTACTTAGCCGTGATAGTTTTCCTTTAAAATTGATTATATATACTACTGCTGTGAATTTTTTCAAGTTCCTATATACTGCCATTTGGCTGATAGAGGGCCCCCCCCCTCTATCAAAACACTTGACTCTAATAAAAATTAGCAATTTAAAACATCATATTTTACAAACGGATCTAGAAATCGAAAAATGATATTCCCACACCCACAATATTTTTAAAAGACCTATTCAACGATACCCCACACTAACCGACTAAACGAGAAAAAAAATATTCATCCCCACTTTACATGTAGGGGAGCTACCCTAAGAAAAAATATTTATTAAAATTTTATTTTACCACTTTGTTGGCGTGCCTAATATTTATACCCATGCCAAATTACAGATTTCTAGCACTAATAGTCTCTGAGATTAACCGAGGATGGACGGACGGACAGACGGACGGACATGGCGAAACTATAAGGGTTCCTTGTTTACTACGGAACCCTAAAAAGAAGAATAAGTTATAATTATATTTATTTATTTATCTCACGTAGATAAGTAGGCCAACTTGTTGGCCTTAGCCAAGACTCTACCACGGGTTCGAAAGATAGATTCTGTTGAGAACCCGGCAAAAAACACCACAGTTGCTGTGACATACTCGTATATCTCTATGACATACATGAGTGCTTAGTCTAAGATCGGAGCACTCGAAAACGAACTCGAAAACTATTGATCGATTTCAGAGTAAAATAGACCTAAAATGGCTTGTATTAAGGTTTGAGTTCGCCAACACATTCAGCATTCGAACACAACGAGCGCCCCAAGCAGAAATGTTGTAAAATACATATTCGAACTATGGAATTACGACTTTAAAATACGAGTATTTGAGTTCATTTTGCTCTGAATTCACTTGTGATTCGATCAATAGTTTTCGAGTTCGTTTTCGAGTGCTCCGATCTTAGACTAAGCAGTATAAGAGGAACATTCCCGAAAACGTATATAACTACTATATATATATACGTATATAAACGTAATATACTACCTAAACACAATCCAATACCAATAACCATTTGTCTTATTACGTCTTTTAGTATTAGGGCTGTTGTTAACACGCCGTGAAAATTCACGTTTTACGTTTTTTTTTTGTATGGAGCACGCCGTATGGCACGCCGTGCGTGTTAACAAGCTCCCATTGTGTTCCATACAACACTGCGACCGTAAAACGTAAAATGTGGAATTTTCGTGTCGTGTTAACACGTTCACTGCGGGCGGGGTCGATAACAGCCCCGTGGTAGACTTTCGTCTGGTGCGGCGCGCAAAACTCGTGTTTTCTCGCCTGTGCGGGAGCTGTCTACGATCAACCGTAAGACGTATGACAAAGACAAATATAGTTTTCTTTATGTCTTCAAAGCCTCGACTCGTTGGTATAAAAAAATAGCACGGGATCAAAATAAGCGTCGTGCGCACTGAGTTCAAAATTATTTAATTCAGTGCGGGACAACGCTGATTTAGTCCCCGCGCGGTGCGCGGCGCAGGCGGCGGGGAAACGATTCAGTCAACGTTAGTGCCGCGACCATAGTCGATACCGGAGCACGCGTTTTGCGCAGCAGTCGATATTCTGAGTCCGCATCATGACTTCGAAATACATATTATGTTAATTATGTCTTCAGTGCTTCCTCGGGTATAAGTTGTTAATAAGTTCCATATTATTATACAGGTATACTATAATAGATGGATATGATAATTTATAATAATTGTAGTTTTCAAGATATGGACTGTTAAGTGTATGATGAAGTCGGTTTGACTTTCAATCTTTTAGATTATCAGTTGTGTTTTAATAAAAACGGTAATCATTTTAACTCAACTTATTTTATCGTGTAACATTAATATCGGAGTGTTGTTGAGTTAAGTTTTGAATAGCATGTTATTATGCTACTTATACAGGTGAATATTATTAAAGTGCACGTATATGAAATAGGAGACATAATAAAAAAAACATTTTTAACGTGATAACGTCTTATAAATCGACTAACCGATGCCAGCGACTTCGTCCGCTTGGATTCTTATAAATCTCACTTGGGGTGGAATTTCTAAAATTCCTGAAACACGTAATTCTTTATTTTTAACCGAAAACCTAAATACCAATTTTCATGGATATAACTTGAAAAATGACGGACTTTCATACAAACTTTCATCCCCCATTTAACCCACTTGGGGGTAGTTTTTACTAAATTCCTCAAACACGTAATTCTTTATTTTTAACCGAAAATCTAAATACCACTTTTCATGGATATAACTTGAAAAATGACGGACTTTCATACAAACTTTCATCCCCTATTTAACCCTCTTAAGGGTGGAATTCGCAATAATCCTTTCTTAGTGTGCACCTACGTCATAAAAGGAAGCTACTGTGAAAATTTTAAGTTTCTAGCTTCAGTGGTTTAGGCTGTGTGTTGATGATCAGTCAGTCAGTCAGTCAGTCAGGGCAAGCTACTTTATAATATTATTATTATTATTATAGATAGATGAACGCCGGCTGCAAGCACGAAAAACCGTGACTATTGTCACGTTCCGCCTGAGTGGAACGTGCAAACGAGAACGCGGAACAAGCGATAGAGAGGAACGATTGGTCTAAGAGTTCGGATTGTGATGCATCTATCTCTCTTTGTTTTAACCCCCGACGCAAAAACGACGGCGTGTTATAAGTTTGACGTGTCTGTGTGTGTGTGTGTGTGTGGATGCGGGTGGACCGATTTGAATTCGTTTTTTTTTTTGTTTGATACAGACTTGGTACAGACACGGCGAGTCTACGATTTTATTGCATGTATAGAAGAACTAGTGTTGCGCTCGGTGCGCGAGCTGCAAGCAGCTCGCGGGTCTTGTAGTCTCTTCAATATTCATAAAATAAAGAAATTCCTGAATATTCTGGAGAGTCTCTTGAAAGATAGAAAGAAATATTGGTATCACGTTTCGAATCTTTTCTGAAAGGACACTAATGAGTTCTATGCATGCGTTTAGTGGAAAAAAAAGATCTATACAAAAATGTTCTGGAGAGCCACTTGAAAATTAAAAAGAAATTTTGTATGGACACGATTTTTTTTTGTTCCGTAGCTATCTTTTTTTATTGGCTCACCAAAGGGCCTAAGGTCTTGAACATTTTTAGTTTCAGGACCATGCCTCTATGATTGATAGTTTTTGAGGGCCATTAGGGTACTCTGGTAATTTTTCCACATTCACTACGTTTTGTATTTTTTGTGAAAAAAAATCTTTAAGTTCTATTTACTTATACGTGTATTGGGGGGAAAAGTTTCATACAGAAATGTCTAAGAGAGTCTCTTAAAAAGAACCCAAAAAATTTGTATGGAGAGAATTTTTTTTGTTCAGCGGCCATCTTTTTTTTACCGGTTCACCCAATGGCCCAAGGTCTTTAACAACAGTTGTTTGGGACCATGCCTGTATGACTGGTAGTTTTAGAGGACCCATGAGGTACTCTGGTAAATTTTCCACATTCATGACGTTTCATAATTTTCCTGAAGGAAGACCCATAAGTTCTACGCACATAAATAGTGAAGGGAAAAAGTTCCATACAAAATTGTTCTGGAGAGCCTCTTGAAAAGAACCCAAAAATTTGTATGGCGGCCATCTTTTTTTTCGCCATTTTGATTTTTTTTTCAGCTCACTGCCAATTGGATGACGTTTCGAGTGACATTTGCTCGAGCACCCCCCACCTATCTTCAATACCTTAAGCGTGCCATTCGCTCGTCTCTGAAATCCTCAATCATCAGCTCTCTCCATATTTTAGTTCCGAATTAATTTTTGTCTTCTATACGAAATTATTAGTGAAAAAAAATTTATACCCTATAGTTTCGGAAATATAAGCTTTTAAAAATCTGACCACGTGAGCATATAGACATCGCGAAAATAAGAAGTTTGAGCACCAACAATATGGGGCTGTACCCTTTAGTTTCGGAGATATAAGCTTTCAAAAATCTGACCACGTAAGCAAACAGACATCGCGAAAATAAGAAGTTTGAGCACCAACAATATGGGGCTGTACCCTTTAGTTTCGGAGATATAAGCTTTCAAAAATCTGACCACGTAAGCAAACAGACATCGCGAAAATAAGAAGTTTGAGTACCAACAACATGAGGCTGCACCCTATAGTTTCGGAGATATCAGCTTTGAAAAATCTGACCGCATAAGCAAACAGACATCGCGAAAATAAGAAGTTTGAGTACCAACAACATGGGGCTGTACCCTATAGTTTTGGAGATATAATAATAGAATAGAATAGAAATGTTTTTTATTCAAATAAACTTTTACAAGTACTTTTAAATCGTCAATTGAATCTACCACTGGTTCGGAATGCCGTTCCAACCGAGAAGAACCAGTAAGAAACTCGGCGGTTGCTCTTTTTTTAAAATAACAATACTACAATTTATGTACATGATTGAAATGCTGTCTCGTGCATTGCTGGATAAGCTTTCAAAAATCTGACCACGTAAGCATATAGACATCGCGAAAATAAGAAGTTTGAGTACCAACAACATGGGGCTGCACCCTATAGTTTTGGAGATATAAGCTTTTAAAAATCTGACCACGTGAGCATATAGACATCGCGAAAATAAGAAATTTAAGTACCAACAACATGGGACTGCAGCCAATAGTTTCGGAGATATCATTTTTGAAAAATCTGACCACGTAAGCAAACAGATATCGCAAAAATAAGAAGTTTGAGTACCAACAACATGGGGCTGCACCCTATAGTTTTGGAGATATAAGCTTTTAAAAATCTGACCACGTGAGCATATAGACATCGCGGAAATAAGAAGTTTAAGTACCAACAACATGGGGCTGCAGCCTATAGTTTCGGAGATATCAGCTTTGAAAAATCTGACCACGTAAGCAAACAGACATCGCGAAAATAAGAAGTTTGAGTACCAACAACATGGGGCTGCACCCTTTAGTTTCGGAGATATTCACCCGTCTCCGAAATCCTCAACATCAGCTCTCTATATATTTTTTCTCCGAATAAATTTTATCTTCTATGTGAAACCATTTGTGAAAAAAAAATTCTTACAAAATTTTACAGGAGGAAAGTAGGGAAAATCTCGAAAACTACCCCAAATGTGGCAACACTGTTTACATTACTTGACATTGCCGGTCAAGTTACACAGTCGATTCATACATGTCAACTTTCCAAAATGTTGCCAACTGCCTCGAAAACATGATCAAAATCAATTCAAAAACACAAAAAATACAAAATGCCTGTCAACTCGTTTCTCAGACACATAGTAAAAAGTTTTATAATTAGGATATACCGTTACTTATGACGTTTCAATTTTACATCTCGCTCGCATCCAGGCGAAATGATTGCCCCTGAGAAAGACCATGTCAAGAAAATCTCTTTTTCTATGATAAATTCCAGTGTTGCCAGTCCTCGATGACAAAAATACCCAAATCTCATTTGTACAAGTAAAATACGTGTTCGCTCATACTCGGATTTTGCAAAAAGTCCGTATTTCGATTTTTTTGTTTTTGGGGTAAATCTTGAAATTTCCCCAAAAATGAGGTATTTTTTTGCACCAATCTATACTTCGAATCTATACATACAATCGCTTCATAGAAGTCAAAACGCTCCGATGTTGGCAACTGTAAGAAATTTGAATTTTAAAATTGGGTTTCTTCGTACCTCAAACCGAATGGCCGCAACGACAGCCGCCATCTTGAATTTTATTTTTTTTTTCACATTTTCTATGAATCGTCTACTAATTTCTTCAATAATTGCGAGTTGTAACGAAATCGGTTGGAAAACAAAAAAGTTACAAAAATCACGGCGGCCGCCATCTTGTTTTTTCAGTTTTTTCCACATTTTCTATAAATTGTCCACTAATTTCTTCAATAGTTGAGAGTTGTAACGAAATCGGTTGAAAAACAAAAAAGTTACAAAAATCACGTCAGCCGCCATCTTGTTTTTCTGAAATGTCATAATTTCTCCCTGCTCCCGCACTTAAACTTAACATGTCTTCCCTTAATTTACTTGAGAGTTCTCCAAAGAATCAAAGCCTTGCATACTCAATATTCCCATACATTTTCTATGGAAAAATAAATTCCGCCATTTTGAGTTTTTTTTTCTATTCATCGCGTAGACCTTCGGATCCTGATCATCTTTAGCTAAGAAACCACTCTTCCATCTTTTATACCCTTCGAGATGGACACCGACGAAATTTGTATGGCGGCCATCTTTTTTTCGCCATTTTGATTTTTTTTTCAGCTCACTCCCAATTGGACCATGTTTTGAATGACATTTGCTCGAGCACCCCCCACCTATCTTCAATACCTTCAGCGTGCCCTTCACCCGTCTCCGAAACCCTCAATCATCAGCTCTCTCCATATTTTTCATAAAATAATTTTTTGTCTTCTATGTGACGTCATTTGCGAAAAAAAATATTTTCATACAAAATTTTACAGAAGGAAATTTTTGGGGAAATCTCAAAAACTACCCTAAATGTGGCAACACTGTGTATATACCTCGATACTGCCGGTCGAGTTGCACAATCGATTCATACATGTCAACTTTCTAAAATGTTGCCAACTGCCTCAAAAACATGATCAAAATTTTCAAAAACACTCAACAACAATACAAAATGGCCGCCAACTCGTTTTATAGAAACAATTCACATAGTTTTATAATTTTACCATTAACTACAGGATATACCGCTCCTGATGACGTTTAAATGTTCCATCTCGCTCGCACCCAGGCAAAATAATTGCCCCTGAAAAAGGACCATGTCGCGAAAATCACTTTTTCTTTGATAAATTCCAGTGTTGCTAGTGCCCGACGACAAAAATAACCAAATGTAATTTGTACAAGTAAAACACGTGGTCGCTCATACTCGGATTTTGCAAAAAGTCCGTATTTAGATTTTTTTATTTTTGGGGTAAATCTTGAAATTTCCCCAAAAGTGGGGTATTTTTTTTATCACCAATTTATACCTCTAGTCTATGCAAACAATCGCTTCATAGAAGTCAAAACGCTCCGATGTTGCCAATTGTGAGAAATTTGAATTTTAAAATTGCGTTTTTTCGTACCTCAAACCGAATGGCCGCCACGACAGCCGCCATCTTGAATTTTTAAAAACCACTCCCGTTCTGTCAAAATACAGGATAGTTGTAAGCGGAAACAAGAAAAAATATTATCCTCAATTACCCCGTTACGGAGCTGTGGTGCCGCGGTTTGGGGTCGAAAAATCAAAAATTTTAAAAATCTAAATCTCGGCCGCCATCTTTTTTTTCCAATTTTTTCCACTTTTTCTAATAATCATTTACTAATTTCTTAAAAACCTGCGAGTTTTAACGAAATCGGTTGGAAAACAAAAAAGTTACAAAAATCACGCCGGCCGCCATCTTGTTTTTCAGAAATGTCATAATTTTTCCCTACTCCTCTCCCGCATTCAAACACATCTCCCATACATCATTATATCGTTTTCTGTCTCTTTCTAGGAGAACAATTGTGTCAATGAGTCAGTCAGTGAGTGAGTGAGTGGTAATCGAGCTATATATAATATTATAATAACTAGAAGTATACTATTGATCGAATCACAAATGACTTCAGAGCAAAATGAACCCAAAGACTCTTGTATTAGGTCCATTTTACTCTGAAGTCATGGTGATTCGATCAATAGTATACTAAAAAGTTTTGGAGCGCTCCAAACTGAGACTAAGCACTCTGACGTCTATCCTATGTCCTACCTCGGAGTATAAACCCAAATCGTACCAAGTTTCATTCGAATCCATTCAGTAGTTTCAGCGTGATGTGCGGCCAAGATACAGACAGACAGACAGACAGACAGACAGACAAAAATGAAAAAAATTACAGTTTTGGCTTCAGTATCGATTATAGAGTGCCCTCCAATTATATTATATTACTAGTTGCTCGGTGCGCGAGCTGCTAAAGCAGCTCGCGGGGGGGCTTTCGATAATTGATATTCATCTTCCAAACACTCAATCATCATGTCTGCCCATACTTTACTTGAAAGTTCTCCAAAGAACCGCACGAAAGCCTTGCATAGCCAATATTCGCCATACATAAGTTTGAGTACCAAAAACATGGACCTCCACCCTATAGTTTCGGAGATATTATAGGCTTTTAAAAATCTGACCCCGTAAGCACACAGACATCGCGAAAATAGGAATTTTGAGTACCAACAACATGGGGCTGCACCCTATAGTTTCGGAGATATAAGCTTTTAAAAATTTGATCATGTGAGCACACTACCAACAACATAGGGCTGAACCCTATAGTTTCGGAGATATAAGCTTTTAAAATCTAAGAAGTAAGCAAACAGACTTCGCAAAAATAAGAAGTTCGAGTACCAATTACATGGGGTTTCAACCTATAGTTCCGGAAATATAAACTTTTAAAAATCTGACCACGTAAGCACACGGACATCGTGAAAATAAGAATCTTGCGTACCAACAACATGGGGCTACACCCTATAGTTTCGGAGATATAAGCTTTTAAAAATCTGACCACGTGAGCATATAGACATCGTGAAAATAAGAAGTTTGAGTACAAGTAACATGGGGCTGCACCCTATAGTTTCGTATATAATTTAAGCTTCTAAAAATCTGACCACATAAGCACACAGACATCGCGAAAATAAGAAGTTTGATTACCAACAACATGGGGCTGCACCCTATGGTTTCGTAGATATAAGCTTTTAAATCTCTGATCACTTGAGCACATAGACATCGCGAAAATTAAAAATTTGAGTACCAACAACATGGGGCTGCACCCTATGGTTTCCGAGATATAAGCTTTTAAAAATCTGACCACGTGAGCCTATACACATCGCGAAAATAAGAAGTTTGGGTACCAAATTTGTATGGCGGCCATCTTTTTTCGCCATTTTGAATATTTTTCCAGCTCACTGCCAATTGGATGCCGTTTCGAGTGACATTTGCTCGAACACCTCCCACCTATCTTCAATACCTTAAGCGTACCCTTCACCCGTCTCCGAGTTCCTCAATCATCAGCTCTATCCATATTTTTTTCTGAATAAATTTTTGTCTTCTTTGTGAAACCATTTGTGAAAAAAAAAATTTCATACAAAATTTTACAGGAGGAAATGTTTGGGGAAAATCTCGTACACTACCCCAAAGGTGGCAACACTGTTTACATTTATCGATACTGCCGGTTAAGTTACACAGTCGATTCATACATTTCAACTTTCCAAAATGTTGCCAACTGCCTCAAAAACATGTTCAAAATCAATTCCAAAACAAATAAAATACATACATACATACATACATACATACGGGTGGAATACAGAACCTCCTTTTTTTGAAGTCGGTTAATGACCGTCAACACATTTTACAGATTTATTTTAGAAAGTTGAATAATTTTTTCATTAAATACAGGAGATACCGCTCCTGATGACGTTTCAAGTTTTCATATCGCTCAAACACAGGCGAAATGATCACCCCTGAAAAAAGTTCGTATCGCGAAAACCACTTTTTCTTTGATAAATTTCAGTGTTGCCTGTCCCTGGCGATAAAAATATCCAAATTTCGTTAGTCCAAGTAAAAAACGTAGTTGCTCATACTCGGATTTTGCAAAACGTTCGTATTTCGATTTTTTAATATATGGGGTAGATCTTGAAATTTCCCCAAAAATGGGGTATTTTTTTCTCCAATCTATACTTCAAGTCTGTACATACAATAGCTTCTTAGAAGTAGAAACTCTCCGATGTTGTCAACTGTGAGAAATTTGAATTTTAAAATTGCGTTTTTTCGTACCTCATACCGAATGGCCGCCACGACAGCCGCCATCTTGAATTTTTAAAAGCCACTCCCGTTCTGTCAAAATACAGGATAATTGTAGAAGGAAACAGGAAAAAATATTATCCTCAACTAACCCGTTTCGGTGCTGTGGCGCCACGGTTCGAGGTCGAAAAATCAAAAATTTGAAAGACTACATAGTTGTAGCCGCCATCTTGTTTTTTATTTTTTTTCTACTTTTTCTAACTTTAACGAAATCGGTAGGAAAACAAAAAAGTTACAATAATCACGTCGGAAGCCATCTTGTTTTTGTTTGAGCAGCCCTTTTCTATCTACAATACCTTTCCCGGGCTCCCCAACCATCTTACTAACCCTCAATCATCATGTCTTCCTATATTTTTCTGTGAGAATTCTCTGAAGAACCGCATCAAAGGCAATTCAATATTCACCATACATTTTCTATGAAAAAATGAATTCCGCCATTTTGAATTTTTTCCATTCATCAAGTAGACCTTCGGATTTTGATCATCTTTTGCTAAGAAACCACTCTTCCATCTTTTATACTCTTCGAGATGGATACCGATGAAATTTGTGTGGCGGCCATCTTTTTTTCGCCATTTTGAATTTTTTTTTCAGTTCAATTCCAATGGGACGACGTTTCGAATGACATTTGCTCGAGCATCCCCACCATTTTCAAAAAATCAAAATTTTCAAAAACACTCAACAACAATACAAAATGGCCGCCAACTCGTTTTATAGAAACAATTCACTTAGTTTTATAATTTTTTTAATAAGTACAGGATATACCACTCCTGATGACGTTTACATGTTCCATCTCACTCGCACCCAGGCGAAATGATTGCCCCTGAAAAAAGACCATGTCGCGAAAATCACTTTTTCTTTGATAAATTCCAGTGTTGCCAGTCTCTGGTGACAAAAATACTCAAATGTCATTGATACAAGCAAAACACGTAGTCGCTCTTACTCGCATTTCGCAAAAAGTCCGTATTTCGATTTTTTAATTTTTGGGGTAAATCTTGAAATTTCCCCAAAAGTGGGGTATTTTTTTTATCGCGAATTTATACCTCGAGTCAATGCAAATAATCGCTTCATAGAAGTCGAAACGTTCCGATGTTGCCAACTGTGAGAAATTTGAATTTTTAAATTGGGGTTTTTCGTATCTCAAACCCAATGTCCGCCACAACAGCCGCCATCTTGAATTTTTAAAAACCACTCCCGTTCTGTCAAAATACAGGATAGTTGTAAGCGGAAACAACAAAAAAATATTATCCTCAATTACCCCGTTTCGGAGCTGTGGTGCCGCGGTTTGGGGTCGAAAAATCAAAAATTTTAAAAAACTAAATCTCGGCCGCCATCTTGTTTTTCCAAAATTTTCCACTTTTTCTAATAATCATTTACTAATTTCTTAAAAACCTGCGAGTTTTAACGAAATCGGTTGAAAAACAAAAAAGTTACAAAAATCACGTCGGCCGCCATCTTGTTTTTTTGAAATGTCATAATTTTTCCCTACTCATACCCCGCACTCGAACATATCTCCCATACATCATTGTATCGTTTTTTGTCTCTTTCTAGGAGAACAATTATGTCAATGAGTCAGTGAGTGAGTCAGTGAGTGGTAATTGAGCTATATATAGTATAAAATAAAAGATATAGATACGAATTACTTACTGATGAATGAATAATATTTTTCGATCTTACGGACATAATAATAAAAAAATGTGCACTGGTTATTATATTTAAATAAAAAATCACGAGTGCAATAAGTTTAGCATTTTATTAGAAACAAGTACTTATAACCAAGTACGTAAATAAACAAGTACGTATATTTTTATCATTACAGTTTTAATTATTATGAAACTAAGGGAAAAAAATAATCATCTGGACTCGAACCGGGGTGTTTTGATTTCAGAACCGCCCGATTCCCACCTGAGCTATTATAACCTTATTGATGATGGTGGCAAAATTTACCTTTGTATTCTAATGATATTAGCCTCCGAAAGCCCCTGCACACTAAATTTCATGAAAATCATTCATAACATTGACTTCGATATTCATCGATATTATACCAGAGAAATTTATTCCCGTCACTAGTGTAACCCAAATTAGGTGCGGCGCGGGATCTAAAGCGACCCCGGATCTATTTTCGGTATTTTCTCTGAAACCAAAGGTCAGAACCGCAGGCGAAGCTAGTTTTAGTTAAAACATTAACACATAAATGATTTTAGCGCAAATCTAAACAGCTTGTCACGTTCCTGGTAAAATTATGACATATTTATCAAACCATTCAGCACGAGGCCAAAAAAGTGCCAACCGCACTGAAATAGAGTTCCAGGTTTCCTAAATCGACCCCAACCGCACCAGCTGAAAGTTCTCTAAATTTTGGCCCGCAGTGAACGTGTTAACAATTACAGCCCTTAGGCCTCTTGTAAACACACCGCTAAAACTCACGTTTTGTCGGAGACGGCGTTAAACGTGAGTTTCACGTGAGAGTCACGGCGTGTTAACAAGAGCCCTTAGTGGTTTAGTACTTGGTATTGTTCAAACCGGATTTAGACAAGTGTAAATAAAAATTTAAAAAACCCCCGACATACGCTATTTTTTGGCGGCGGCCATCTTGGATTTGTAATAGTGCTATTCTATTAGTCAAGCCCTTTCATATGATATCCATATTAAGAGAGTTGTGAAAAATATGTAATCCGCCATTTTGTAGCGGCGGCCATCTTGGATCGATTTTCATCAAACATAGCTAACAACACTCTCGACTAATTCACCTTTCAAACAAAAAAACCGCATTCAAATCGGTCCACCCGTTTGAGCGCTACAGGGGAACAGACAGACACACACACACACATACACACATACACACACAGACACGTCAAACTTATAACACTCCGTCATTTTTGCGTCAGGGGTTAAAAATAAATTCCTAAATTGCCCCTGCTGGAAACCCGGGACCTCCCACCAGTGGGAGGTCGTCTATTGCAATGTGCCTCGTGCTACGCTCTTGGCTATGCGGCTTTTCGCTTGAACCTTTAATAACGTTGTTTTATTAGCCTCATAATGCTACTACGCAGAGCGCGGAAATAAAGTTCTGGGCGTAAATATCATTTATCACTGCCTCCCGAGATAAGTGATATTATTATGACTAGCTGATTACCGCGACTCGGCTTGCGGAATGACTCGCGAAACGTTCAAGAAGCGCAAGGCAGCGTATTTTTAACCGACAATTTTCAAAAAAAGGATGTTAATTGTAACAGAGTAAATAAAAAACTAAAAAAGGAGATTTTTTTAAGAATCCCGCGGAAATCCTTTATCTTTCCGAAATAGAAGTAGGTATCCTACGTAACTAGCTGAGTCTTTAACTATATCCAAGCAAAAAATCACTTCGATATGTTGCTTTGTTGTGGAGTGATTGAACGACAAATGCGTGAAAAATATGTAGGTATGCTTTCCCGCGGGATAGCATATCCCATCATATCGGGAAAACAGCTGTTTTCCCGGGACTGTACTGTAACTGTTCGTTTTTCCGGGATAAAAAATAGCCTATTTCACTCTCCTGATCCTCAACTATTTATATCCATGCAAAAACTAACGTCAATCCGTAGTTTACTCCGACGTGATCATGATCAAAGTACAAACCAACACACTTTCGCATTTATCATATTAATAAAGAGATGAAATAAAATGTTAAGTACGTGCTTAGGTAGATAATTATAATAATATTATGAAAAGCCTCAAGCACAAAATTCACAGTTCGGTTAGTCGGAAACCTAATTGATATTAACGCGTGGAAATTTACTTCCCCCTTAATAATATAACGTCGGTAATAAAACGGAATTAGGTATTATAGAACATTAAGGTATGAAAGTCACGAAGTCGTTACAAATTGAGGTAGCTAATAAACTCCATTAATAAATCTCATCTATAAGTTTTTATATAGGTACCTAATTAATGTCACAACTGTCTAGACTTCTCGATACTAGATAAAACTTTTATTTATTGGAAATCAACAGCGTTTTAGTTAAATACAGTTACTTTTAATTGAGTAATAAGGCTACATAGATTCATATCATGCCATCCTAAATCCTCCATTTTTAATTTTTCAATTGGCACTGTATAAATATTTATTTATTTATAGAGTGCCATAAAGGAACAAACAAACATACATCATACATATGTATGTACATAGACTGATAAACACATTACTACTCTTTTGCATCGCGTAGTCGGGTAAAAAGACGCTGTAGCAGCGTGAGCGAAGCGAAATGAACCTCGTTTCGCTCCCAATGGGTCTTGCGCTTAAAGCTTTAGTACCTATCATGAAATTCCATTCCACGCAGTATTGTCTAGTTCTCACGGTAAAAGTGTGCGCGATAATTTTCTCTCGAAAATTTTGTAATACCTGCCACTGAGGCTATTGTTCCAATTTCTACTATAAGCCTCTCGCTATTAAGCGAGAGAAGGAAATATGTATTTTGTCGATAAACTCATTAATAGTCCTATTATTCTGCTCTATTTGCGGAATAGGCGAGGATATTAACATAGTAGTTATTTTGATAATATAAATATCAAAATAACTACTAAGTATATTTACTATATTTTTTGCACGGATTCTACGTGCATATTCCACATGACCAGATGACCTATACTTCGACTTTTAATTGTGTGCAGTAAAGTGAAGTTTCGTGGGTTGTCACTTTTTAACGAAAATAAAATAGGGATGGGGTACAGGTGATTGATTTGAATCATTCAATTATTTTATTCAAATTAAAGTTTTTATTTTAAGTAATTATTATATTTTATGTACAAAAGTTACATATATATATTTATATATATAGTATATATATAAATACGTATATCTTTAATATATAAAACAAAGTCTCGTTTGTTCGAACACTTATAACTCGAGAACGGCTGGACCGATTTTCATGGTTTTTGATTTGTTGTATTTGTCTTCGTCCCGAATAGCAGATTAACTGTTAAAAATATTGGAAAATTGACGAAAAAATAAAAGAAAAAACATTTTCCCATACAAAATGTTCATGGGTTTCGTAACTATCAAACATTGAATGTTCATCCTGTCGATACGGAACTCTCTCACCCGTACCGATATAATTCTTCTGTACTTTTTCCTAAAGGGCTGGACTGATTTGGATGAAATTTTGTGTGTATATTTCAATGGGTTCCTGGATAGTTTGAAAACACTATTACCCGCTAAGTACAGCTAACCTATTGGGTCTTGGTAGGTGGCGCTGATATTGGTATGTCACCAGGCAGGACGACGTCTGCCGAGACCGCTAGTATATTAGCTATATATATGTATATATATATATACTAGTGTTGCGCTCGGTGCGCGAGCTGCAAGCAGCTCGCGGGCCTAGTAGTCTCTTCAATATTCGTAAAATAAAGAAATGGGAGGCCATACCAAATACCAGAATATTCTGGAGAGTCTCTTGAAAGATAGAAATAAATATTGGTGTCACGTTTCGTATCTTTTCTGAAAGGACACTAATCAGTTCTATGCATGCGTTTAGTGGAAAAAAAAGGATCTACACAAAAATGTTCTGGAGAGCCACTTGAAAATCTATACTAATAAATAAAATTGAAGTGTCTGTCTGTAATATCGAAATAACTACCTCATATTAAGCTCATATGTTTATTTGAACGATACTATAACCGAATCACACGTTTTTAAAATTTTTGTCTGTCTGTCTGTCTGTCTGTCTGTCTGTCTGTCTGTCTGTCTGTCTGTCTGTCTGTTTGAACGGGCTAATCTTTGGAACGGCTGAACCGATTTTGACGGGACTTTCACATACAAGTAGAGAATTAACCAGGGAGTAACATAGGCTACTTTTTTAACCGACTTTCAAAAAAGGAGGAGTTGTGTTTTTCTACCTATGTACACCGATTTCTCCGAGATTTCTGAACCGATTTGCGTAATTTTTTTTTTAATCGATAGAGAAACATTGCGACACTGTCCTACAAAAAATTTGGATTCCAACTCCTCAATCCTGATGCTGTAGGGGATCAGGATCCCCAAAACTAATGGGATTTAGGCACTGTCGGTTATTTAAATTGATATTGGGGATACCAATTAAAGACTTTATTGTTGAATGACCTCGAGTAGGTACATGTCCAACTCCTCAACCCTGATGCTGTAAGGAATTGCATTCCGAAATCGTAAGGATCCCACGGAATTTTTCCGTTTTGTGGACGGGTTACTAGTTACTACCTACTACAGATAGGCTACTTTTTGTTCTAGAAAATCAAAGTTCCCACGAGATTTTTACAAACCTAAATACACACGGGCGAAGCCGTGGGCATCATCTAGTTAAAAATAAATTTTGTATGGACACGATTTTTTTTTGTTCCGTTGCTATCTTTTTTTTACTGGCTCACCAAAGGGCCTAAGGTCTTGAACATTTTTAGTTTCAGGACCATGCCTCTATGATTGATAGTTTTTGAGGGCCGTTAGGGTACTCTGGTAATTTTTCCACATTCACTACGTTTTGTATTTTTTGTGAAAAATCTTTGAGTTCTATTTACTTATACGTGTAGTGGGAGGAAAAAGTTTCAAACAAAAATGTCTAAGAGAGCCTCTTAAAAAGAACCCAAAAAATTTGTATGGAGAGATTTTTTTTTGTTCGGCGGCAAATATTCGCCGAGCGTCAGTGTCAACAGCGTCAACAGCAGCCTGAAAAAGCGTAACCTCGGTCATCGGTGTTTAAAAGAATCGACATAAAGAACCTTTTTAAACGACTGCCTGAAAAAAAGGAGTATATTGTTTTCAGGGTTCATGTATGTTTGTATGTTGTACCATAGCTTCTATATATGCCGGAACCGATTTTGATGAATAAGGTAGGTATCGTTAGAATCTTTAGCTTATTCTAGGTGACATAGGCTAGTAAAATTTAAGAAAAAATGATGTGATGACCATGGTCCCGCATTAAAGACTAAAGTTGAAAAAAAATAATTAAAAATCAGATTAAGTTCATAATCATTATCTATTTTTTTTATTCAACTACAAGTTAGCCCTTGACTGCAATCTCACCTGATGGTAAGTGATGATGCTGTCGAAGACGGAAGCGGGCAAACTTGAGAGAGGTATGCATACCCCTGATCGGTTTTTACACGGCATCGTACCGGAACGCTAAATCGTTTGGCGGCCGGCCGGCACAGCTTTGCCGGTCGGGTGCTAACCAGCCACGGCCCACGGTTAAAGCCTGCCACCAGACAGGACCAAAGACAATTTAGAAATTATAAAATCCCAACTTGCCCCTGCCGGGAATCGAACCCGGGACCTCCCACTTATAAGCGCTTACGAGCACGAAGTAATGAATGTAAAAATATTAATATTATGTATTGTAAATAAAATAAATTAAAAAAGACCAAAACCACTGCGCCAGGGAGGTCAAAATCATCTAGAAATATGTAAATATGTTATTATAATGTTAAATATATTTTTTTCTGAATAACTAGTAGGTATTCTTTTAAAAATATTTTTTTTTTGTAATAAAAGGGCAGTAGCACGTTAGCATGTTAACTATGACAGATATCGTCAACACACATAGGCTGTTATTGCAATAGAAATAGTACTTCTTACTTTTTTTTTCAATTAAAGCTCATATAATTAATTGTACCAATAGGATGCGTTTGCCACAAAAAGTCAAGATGACAAAATTGTTAATTTGGCTTTTATACGTAGGAGCCATCGATTTACTTAATAGATAAATAAAATTATGATGATAATGAAAGAGTAACTTTGAACGAAACTTTTGTGAATGAAATTGAATGAATTGAACGTATCACATCACTATAGAAATGGGGTTGGCAACATTATTTTACGAAATGACATTAGGAAACGTCAGATTACTGCAGATAATTAAAAGTTTGACTATAGTTACCCCACTTTAAAACTTCAAAACGACAAGAAAACATTTGTTAACTAAAACCCGGCTACGCTTAATAATTTAATTTTTAATATAAAATAATAATTTAATGCGAAAGCGCGGCGGGGCAAACAGCTAGTAGCGCCATCTGTTATGTCTACCCGAAACTAATTTGATAATTTAGAAACGCGCCGCGTCGAGTATTCGGCTCCGGACCGTATTTATGTAGTCAAACCCTAAGGCGTCGTCCTAATTGACTAACGATCGTACGATCAAACGATGCGATTTCGTCGCATGATCGAATCAAACATAAGAATCCCCTAAGACTGTAATATTAGAAGCTCGCAAGTCGCGATCGCAGTAGATACTTAATTTTCATCGTACGACGAAATAACATCGTTTGATCGTACGATCCTTAACCAATTAGCCTCAATAGCGCAACGGTTGTCGGACGCGGACCAAAAATCATAGGGTCAACTGTTCAAACCCCACCCGTTATACTATCATCGTACCCACTCCTAGCACAAGTTTTTACTTAATTGGCTAACATTAAAAAAATTAGGACGATGTTTAACGGTTTCTTATTACCGAACCCTGAAAAGAAGAAAGGAGCATTCCAAAACTGACACGACCGGAAATTGCCCGCGAGCTTTTGCTCGTATAAACCCGATGCCTGAAATTGACCTAAAAGGCCTTTTACGCCACCAAACAAATATACTCACATATTTCATGCACAGAAATTATTTTTTAAAGGCAGTCCGTAAATAGCAACATCGCCCGCTGATCTCACGGAATTGTCGTTTTTCGTTTCGAGTAGGTAAGTGAATTGTGCAGGTTTCCGTCTGAATGAATCAACGAGTGAACAATTCACGAGAGCTTTTAGGTGTTTATTTTCATTGTGTTACCTAAGTTCCTCTTCCTACGTGATTTATTTTAGAGACAATTTATTTATGTGGTTTAGAGATAATGAGGAACAGAATTAGCTACAAGAAGGTTAAAATATAATAATTTTTGATTAGCCACAATGTAGGATTCAAATCTGTCAGCCTTTCGGATTTCGGTCCAAAGAACTATTGAGGCCTTTTCAAACACAAACTACTTTAGAAATTCAATAGTAATGAGTTGTCAAAAGGCAAAGAACAATAACAGTTATTATATCCATCCAACCGCAATTTTATCTCCGGTCAAACACAACAAAAATACAAAAGAGAAAGCAACGGTAAACAAAATAAAATATACTTAAATCTACAAAAGTAACTTAACTATATTCCGAATAAAAAATATCCAAACGTACAAAATAGAATATCCTATAACAATGCCTTCGACGAACGTCGATACAGCGAACTTTTGTAGGAGCTCATCGAAACAGTAAAAATGCTTTTCCTTGTGTAAAGCTTTGTCCAGACTGTATTATTATGTCATTATTATAATGATTACAAAAAAAAAATTACTCAATGAATGAAGAATGACAGTGGCACCATGCCAAAAAGTAATATTAAGTAAGTAGTAAAGTTGTATAGAAAATTCATTAATTTTTTGTATAGTTTGTTGTTAAATAATGATGACGTATGCAGCACGCACATTTTAGTGTACATAAAAGCTTATTTAAGTTTATGGTCACACCTAAAAGTCTGTAAAACACTAATAATATTTGTATATTGTAGTTATAATAAATTAAGAAAAATTGGTTGTCTGTAAAGTTGGTTTACGGACGATAATTTTACGTGACAACGTCAGAAAACAAAGAGAGATAGATACGTCACAAGCCGAATGCTTATTGCATTGATCTATTAACTAAGAGATCTGAAGCTAAAAATTAACTTGAGGTACAGTTATTGTACTCACCTAACCTAAATGACTCCTGTCTAGGTGTAAATGAAACACCGAATCGCACTTGCTTTTTATTATTTCTAAGCATGTCACTAAATTGATTGTCAAATGGACTTATTTGTTAAATTTTAATAAATTTAATCCTACCAAATTAAATAGGTACGTCTCATAAACCATCATTATTTATGGATTGTTTAGATATTGTTTTTGCATGTTTTATGTCAATTGACCATTGAATTTAGTCGTATCATAATTTTCCAAAAACATACATTACGAGGCTGATAAATTTTTATTATTTTGGTGTTCTTCTTCCAAGAATTTATAAATGTTTGATCTTAAGTTATTTTTGATAAATTTTCCGTAGTTTTATTATAATGTCCTGTGCTGTGAAAGAATGTAATTCCTATAGGGGCCGAAAAGAAAATTTTAAAGAAACATTATCATTTCATCGGTGAGTTTTGATAGTTTTGTATGTAAATATAATCTAAAATTATGTAACGTTATTTGTAGTTTTTGGAAATCGTCATCGTGTTCAATTCTACACCGATTTTTGCCTATTTTTTAAATATTTTCTGTTGACTAATAAAGGTTATGTTTTTTAGCATAGTGATGTACTAAAATTGCATATCGATTACGTGCGATAAAATTTTTAACCTCCGACGCAAAAACGACGGGGTGTTATAAGTTTGATGTGTCTGTGTGTGTGTGTTGTGTGTGTGTGTGTATGTGTGTGTGTCTGTCTGTCTGTCTGTTCCTCTGTAGCGCTAAAACGGGTGAACCGATTTGAACGCGGTTTTTTTGTTTGAAAGGTGAATTAGTCGAAAGTGTTGTCAGCTATTTTGATGAAAATCGCTGCAAGATGGCCGCCGCTACAAAATGGTAGATTATTTATTTTTCACAACTCCGTTAATATGGGTATCAAATGAAAGGGCTTGACTAGTAGAATAACACCATGCAAATCCAAGATGGCCGCGATCAAAAAATGGTGAATGTCGGGGTTTTTTTTAATTTTCGAACATTAGATTCCGTAGCCACTACACACAATGAATACTTGCGTGTATTTCCGCGTGCTAGATTGTTGTATCATGATCGCTAAATTTTTATTTGTTACAGATTTCCAAAGAACCCAAAAATAAGAAATGAATGGGCACAAAGAATAAGACCGCAATATTGGACATCGCAGAAACACAGTCATATTTGTTCAAAACACTTCACACTTAATTGATTTGTGCCCAAAAACAATTTAAAATGGAGGCGCTTAAAAGCAAACGCTATTATTTTTGCCGCATATAGATACATTGGTAATTATAATAATATCAAATATTTGTAATAATACCATAATTTTATGCTAGTGTTGTGTGAAGGTGCAAAATACATGCAAATACTAGGGTTGGACTTAATAGTCTTTGGCACGAATTCAGAGATAAAATAGTCATTAGTGATAGATGTTTGGTCCACGAGTATAATGCTAACACTCTTATAATAAGGTAATTCATCGTTTTCAAGAAAACAACGAAAATCAATTCTAACCTCAACACTGGATGATTTACCCTCTCCCTCCCCCCATCCCATAACCCATATCAAGGCGGCACGTTTTAAAAGTTTTACCCTAAAAGCTATTATTGGTGTATGAAAAACGCTGAAGCGAAACGTGAAAAATGTTCTACCACGTCTGATTTTTTTAATTTAAGGCAAGAGAACCGTTACCAATGGATGTCTGTAATGCAGAAGAAAATTCCGCCAATGAAGTTTTCATTCGCACATTAACGGAGTGACGTATAAACATTAATGTTCAAAGAAATTTAGTAAGTGTATAATATTCGTTCGTTCGTTTCAAACAATGGACGTCCACTGCTGGACATAGGTCTCTTGCAAGGATCGCCACAGCACACGATCTTGTGCCGCCTGATTCCAGCGGCTACCAGCGACTCGCTTGAGATCGTCTGTCCATCGAGTGGGGGGGTCTACCTACGCTTCCTTTGCTGGTGCGAGGTCGCCATTCAAGCACCTTGGGACCCCAACGTCATAAAGTTTCATCGACTCCAAAAAGACTCGATTTTATTTCAGTTCTAGAAGGCACAACAAAGGTTCTAGATCAAAGGATATGTATATTTTGTGTTTTTTTATATATATATATATATGTATATTTTTCGATGTACACACTAAAACCTTTCTGAAAGTATGTAGATTATGATAGTGAAAAAATCATCAAAATCGGTTCATTAGTTGCGGAGATAATCGCGAACATACTTATATACATACATATATACATACATACAACCTCCTTTTTTGAAGTCGGTTAAAAATATACTATAATATGAAACATATTATTCTTGTATTTCCTAACAAGATGATGCCCGAAACTTCATTCACGTGAGCTTAGGTTTTTATTTTATTAATCTTGTAGGAACGCTTTGATACTGCAAGACAAAAGTAGCCTTAGATATCGGTTTCCGGGATGCAAGCTGTCTGTGTACAAAATTTCGTCCCAAATCGGATGGGCCCTGAAAAGGTAAAAGACAGAAAGACACACTTTCGCATAATGTAATATTAGAGTATGGTCCACATATTTAAACACGCATATTGTATTTGTGTCCCTATAGATCCTCACAGTCAAAATATCGATAGTTACATCACTAGCACGTCACGTGTCATCGTCAAGTGTCATTAAAAAACTTGTGACCACAGACAGATGTAAACTTGACATCTATTTAGAGTATATATTACAATATCTTAGGCTTATTGCCGCGCTCGTGACGTGCTTGAACGTGACGGATGAGCCATCCTTTACCGTGCGTGTAGCCGTCCGTGGTAGCCGTTCATCGATTTATAAGACGTCATTATTATACGTCAAAAAAAACTGACAAACTGTTGCTTGTCGCGCTCGCGCTAACGTCTGCAAGAGTATCGATCACTCTATCTCTGTCATTCGCTGCCATACAACGTGCACCTTATTACGTTTACTCTAAGATTAAGTATATCTCCTTCTTCTTCGTTTACTTATTTCGTTGACGCATCGGAAGGTTACGACGTATGGGAAACGTCGTAACGTTCCGTTGCGTTTACGTCTTTTTTCGTTTTATCGAAGGTAAAATGAAGTGTAGAATCACCTTACGAAATTCTTATCCTGTCCTATTTTTACTACGTCTTCATAAAACTTGCGCATAATATCTAACAAAAATAATGTATATTATTTATTATTAGATACTTTTTGTTGCTGTCGGTATCGATAAATTAGTTAGGTTTATGTGAAAAATATGTTGAATAAGCGTTTATGGATATGTTTTAGTGGCAATAAATTACATACATAAGTAAGACATATTATTATGGATACGCGAATAATATTATCTGGCAAATTTTCAGGTACTTCGGCTGCTCATATGCGCAATTAATATGTACACAGACAGAAAAATTATGTGTCACTACGGTGGAATACATAAATAATTCACGCACACTTCAATAAATGATTCAACATGATCAATGATCATGGTGACACGCGTCTACGCAATCGCCGATGCATCCACGGCTGTCACCACCAGTCACCGACGCGTCTACGGCGGTCGACAACGCGTCTACGGCAGTCGACTACGCGTCTACGGCAGTCGACTACGCTTCTACGGCGGTCGACAACGCGTCTACGGCGGTCGACAACGCGTCTACGGCAGTCGACTACGCGTCTACGGCGGTCGACTACGCTTCTACGGCGGTCGACAACGCGTCTACGGCGGTCGACAACGCGTCTACGGCAGTCGACTACGCGTCTACGGCGGTCGACAACGCGTCTACGGCAGTCGACTACGCGTCTACGGCAGCCGCCTTAGCGTCTACGGCAACAGTTATCCCTAACTCCGATAAAGTGCCGCAAGTGTGTAAGAACACTAATAGCTTATAGTCTGATTTTTAGTTCGGTGGAATTCTGACAGTTGCCGTTTAAAAATAGAATGAGTTAGTTATTTTTATGAAAAACAGGATTACCATCTGAAGTTCGATTTTACCCCAAACTAAAGTACCTGGAGTATCTGTCAGGCATTTGTTATATCTACATGAGGCTATTGATGTTAATTTATGTAAGTTTTGAATTTATTATCTTTTTTGTGGGAACTGTTTTATCTCTGGTAACATTAAGAAATGTCAGAATTCCACGGAATTAAAAATTAGGCTATAGTATTCAATGGTAGATAAAGGATGACCTTAGGGATGACCATTGTTTTACCTGTCTTACATGACGGGGAGTATAACGGAGAGGTCAAATCATATCTAAAATTGTACTAGACCAATTTTGATTAAACTGTGCACTACATAAATTATAAAACAAAGTGCGCCGCCGCATCTGTCTGTCTATTTGTTCGCGATAAACTCAAACTACTGAATGGATTTTCATGCAGTTTCCATCATTAGACAGAGTGATTCACGAGGAAGGTTTAAGTGTATATATATATATATAAGAGTAAATTGGTCGAAATATGACGCTAATTGTTGAAAATGTTAGAAAAAGTCAAGCCGCTTGCGAGCTTTCATCGAAAACGCTGCCTAATCTCTTTGAAATAAGAATAAGGTATGAAGGTAAGGTAAGAAGAATAAGAATAAGAAGAATAAGAATAAGGTATGAAGGTAAGGTAAGTATAAGGTAAGAAGAATAAGGTATGGTGGGATAGTAGCGGTTATCAAATCAAATCAAATCAAATAAACTTTATTCAAAATTGGTACACTGTACACTTTTTGAACGTCAATTTAGGAACAGGCAATGGTGATAATTACTTACTTACGGAAATTACTTACGGAAACTTACAGAAAAAATTGCTACCCGTGTAAAGCTGGGGCAAGTCGCTATATTTAGGACACTACAAACGTATGAATTGAGTCATAAACTATTACGATCATAGGGTTGTGAGGGCTCTCCCTCGCTCTTTGTAACCTGTTTGAGACTATCGACAAATCCCTTTTTTTATTGCTGCACACAATACCACAGAATCCACCACACCACACCAAACAACACCACAGTTCAAAAAGTGTACAGTGTACCAATTTTGAATAAAGTTTATTTAAATTTGAATTTGAATCAAGTTCCAGTTCAATAAGGCCTGCAAGTGCAAGCGAGAAGTGCGGTAAAAATGATTTATGACTCAGTTCGCACGTTTGTAATATCCCAATTATAGTGCGCTCTAAAAAAGCTGTGATAGCCTAATAGTGGTTAGGACAACCGACTTCTAATCGGAGGTCGTGGGTTCGATCCCGGGGCACGCACCTCTAACTTTTCGGAGTTATGTGCGTTTTAAGTACCTATTTAAATATCACTAGCTTTAACGGTGAAGGAAAACATCGTGAAGAAACCTGCATGCCTGAGAGTTCTCCTTAACGTTCTCAAAGGTGTGTGAAGTCTGCCAATCCGCTTGGCCAGCGTGGTAGACTATGGCCAAAACCCTTCTCACTCTGAGAGGAGACCCGTGCTCTGTAGTGAGCCGGTAATGGGTTGATCATGATGAGTGCGCTCTAAACATCGCTCACCCAGCGCGAAGTCACACGACGGGCCGAAGAACACGTGCGCGCAGTCGTTGTACGCGTCGATGGCGGAGATGACGGCGTACGCCGCGTCGCAGTCCTGGACGTCGTACGACATCCACTCGAACTGCAGCCACGGCGGGAACGCGTCGCGTACGGCACTGTCCAGCAGCGCCAGCTCGAACACCGGCTCCACCTGAAACGAGTACAGGGTGTGAGGGGACCACTATCGAAAACTTATCCTTTTAATAACCAGCGTTGCCAGACGTCCCGATTTTGGCGCGACGTCCTGATTTTTTAAATCAAAATTAAATGTCCCGCGCGGGGCAGGCTCAGTCCCGCTTTTCGGAGATAACTCGATCATGCACGCAGTGTGATTTTGATTACTATTTTTTTTTTATTCTGAAGACTCAACTATTTAACGATAGGGTAAATCTCATTTAAAATATTATATTATTTTTATTGAAATACATATTTTTCTTTGGCTGTTTTGCTATCTATTGTCACATAATAAACGTAATTTTAATTCAAATAAAAAGATAAATATTTGAAAACTTCTGATTATGTAAGTATGTTTTTTTTACTGTCCCGCTTTCAACGAAAGAATCCCGCTGTTTTCACTCAAGAAGTTTCAAAATCCCGACTTGGCAAAAAAAACTGGCAACGCTGATCATAGCCCATCCACACTGCGCGCGGAGTTGCTCGGAGTTGGACGAGGCGTAATTATAGTATAGTGTCCACCGCGAATGACGTCGGTTATAGAGATAGAGCCGGAAATCCCTGTACAGAGCATACCCGAAGTCACCGAGGGAGAGTTGAGAGCAGCAGTGCTGCGACTTGGGTCCAAAAACACTGCTCCGGGACCGGATGCATCCCTGGCCGTGCATGGGTGCTGGCTCTTGGCCCACTATATAGTACCCCAAGTGAGGGCGCTATTCAGCGCATGCATGACGGATTTCCCCACGAAAAAAAAAAACCGGCCAAGTGCGTGGCGGGCCACGCGCAGTGTAGGGTTCCGTAGTCACAATCCTCGAAAAACAGATATAACTCCTTAACCTGTGAACCCTACTTAGCCGTAATAGCTTTCCTTTAAAATTGATTATATACCCTACTGCTGTGAATTTTTTCAAGTTCCTATATACTGCCATTTGGCTGATAGAGGGGGGGGACACTTGACTCTAATAAAAATTTGCACTTTAAAACATCATATTTTACAAACGGATCTAGAAATCGAAAAATGATGTTCCCACACCCGCAGTATTTTTAAAAGACCTATTCAACGATACCCCACACTATGGGGTAGACGAGAAAAAAAATATTCATCCCCACTTTACATGTAGCGGAGCTACCCTAAAAAAAATATTTATCAAAATTTTATTTCACCACTTTGTCGGCGTGATTAATATTTATACTCATGCCAAATTACGGATTTCTAGCACTAATAGTCTCTGAGATTAACCGAGGACGGACAGACGGACAGACGGACAGACGGACGGACATGGCGAAACTATAAGGGTTCCTTGTTTACTACGGAACCCTAAAAAGGCGTAGTTATAGTGTGCACGCGTCGGTCGTGTGGACCTCGAGGATTGCACCACCACAGCGCATAAGACCACATCGCTCACCACTGCGCCAAGGAGGAAGGTGAGAAGTAGTCTCTTGTGGCCTTTCCAACGCTTTGTCGATGAAAAAACCGCGAGAAAGCATTCTCGGATCGTGCTTGGACTCGGCTGCAGGCGGGACAGTTTTATTGCGTTGCCACCATTTGCATTACCTTAGCTTTAGCATTTTCTGCGGTGCACTCCCATTTCGTTAACATGTTTCGACTGTAATTCACTTAACTAGTGAAATTACAAATATAAATTAAAAAATTAAAAAACCCCCGACATTCGCCATTTTGTGGCGGCGGCCATCTTGGATTTGCATAGTGCTATTCTACTAGTCAAGCCCTTTCATTTGATACCAATATTGAGAGAGTTGTGAAAAAATATGTAATCCGCCATTTTGTAGCGGCGGCGATCTTGGATCGATTTTCATCAAACATAGCTAACAACACTCTCGACTAAAAACCTTTCAAACAAAAAAACCGCATTCAAATAGGTCCACCCGTTTAAGCGCTACAGAGGAACAGACAGACACACACACACACACACAGACACGTCAAACTTATAACACCCCGTCGTTTTTGCGTCGGGGGTTAAAAAAAAGAGATAATAATTATATGTCACACTAGCTGTGCTTGCGCCTTTGCACTGCTAGCCGCTGCGGTGCGGTAGACCGAGATATTATACTACTGTACTAATAGAAATATAGAACTCCGCGACTTTATAATCTATACTAATATTATAAAGCTGAAGAGTTTGTTTGATTGATTGATTTCAAAAATTCTTTCACCGTTGGATATGTACGTGATGAGTGCTATAGGCTATATATTATATACCACGGGCGAAGCCGGGGCGGACCGCTAGTTACTTAGAACCACGCGAGTTCAGAATGGGATGCTAGGTTTTGAAACAGAGGCATGCGCCCGACAGCCGCATCAGCAAACTCGCTTCACAGCATGCGAGACTATAGATGTTATATTGTTAGTGTGGATTTTTAATCGTGCTTAGTATAACTAATTATTTATTGCATTATTTATAATGAATCAAAATAAGTATAACATTTTGTAAATAAATTGAGTAGGTTCATAATTATGAGTGGCACTGAAGAATAAGAATAAAATTTTTATTTATACTTATCTAAATAATAACGTGAAACATTTTTGTGTAGGTATTATTATTGTAAATCCTAAGAGCAATATGATTGATCGTAGATAAAAATAAATATTAAAATTTAGAATTCGTTGCTAACCGTATTTCACGTTTTCAATTCAATTCGACCGGATCGCATCCCATTATAGCAAATAAAATATCTTTCTGAACGCGCGCGGAATCTAGATATTATTCATAGAGAAAAAAATATCCAACCAGCTGACCAACTAAAAGCAAGTTTTTCATCTGAGCAAGATCTCAGAAGACTTAACACAATTTTATTGATCATATTATTTTGAAGTAGCTTCTGTCCGCGGCTTCGCCCGCGTAAACGGTTTTTCACCACAAATCTCGAGGGAATCGTGTATTTCCGGTTCCCGTTCCCAAGGAAGGAAGGAAGTTTGCTAGAGTAATCTACCTATAGCTGTAGCTATAGATTTTGGATTTCCAAAATCCCGTGGGAACTGTAGATTTTCCAGGGTAAAAAGTAGCTTATGTGTTAAGTTAGGGCATAATCTATCTCCAATATTAGTGTGATTTTGGCACGCACACGCACACGCACACGCGCACATAGACACACTTGTTTTTTGTCTCGTTCTCACCCTACTCAAATAAAGTGTGTGATGTGAAATAATCGGGGTGTGGGTATGTCGTGAACACTGGCGTGTGTTTTACGTGAATACGTGTAGCAGAGCTGTACGTAACTTGTAATTGTTTATTTGAGTGTATTTTAAGCTAAGATATTGTAATATATACTCTAAATAGATGTCAAGTTTACATCTGTCTGTGGTCACAAGTTTTTTAATGACACGTGACGATGACACGTGACGATGACACGTTACGTGCTAGTGATGTAACTATCGATATTTTGACTGTGAGGATCTATAGGGACACAATATGCGTGTTTAAATATGTGGACCATACTCTAATATTACATTATGCGAAAGTGTGTCTTTCTGTCTTTTACCTTTTCAGGGCCCATCCGATTTGGACGAAATTTTGTACACAGACAGCTTGCATTCCGGGAACCGATATCTAAGGCTACTTTTGTCTTGCAGTATCAAAGCGTTCCTACAAGATTAATAAAATAAAAACCTAAGCTCACGTGAATGAAGTCTCGGGCATCATCTTCTTAGGAAATACAAGAATAATATGTTTCATATTATAGTATATTTTTAACCGACTTCAAAAAAGGAGGTTGTATGTATGTATGTATATAAGTATGTTCGCGATTATCTCCGCAACTAATGAACCGATTTTGATGATTTTTTCACTATCATAATCTACATACTTTCAGAAAGGTTTTAGTGTACACATCGAAAAATATACATATATATATATATATATAAAAAAACACAAAATATACATATCCTTCTAGAACCTTTGTTGTGCCTTCTAGAACTGAAATAAAATCGAGTCTTTTTGGAGTCGATGAAACTTTATAAACGGTGTTTCGAAAATACGATCATACAAGCTATTTTTAAGAAAAATTAAACCGACTTCGGTCCAGCAATCTCAGAGGAACCGCGGTGCACCAGTCAAAAATATTAGTGACATGTGGGTACATTTATGCGTGTAACTTCGCACATTAGAATGGTAACTAGGTGTGTTATACATATACTAAAACCTTCCTGAAAGTACTATGTAGATTACAATAGTGAATTGTTTTGTCTCGAAATACAAAATATTAAACCTATTTATATTAATAGGTAGTAATATTAATAGGTAGTAATATTATACTTCGTGCAATTTGCACATTGCACACGTTGCACATTGCACGAAGAACCGATGGACGTTGGGGTCCCAAGGTGCTTGAATGGCGACCTCGCACCAGTAAACGAAGCGTAGGTAGACCCCCCCACTCGATGGACAGACGATCTCAAGCGAGTCGCTGGTAGCCGCTGGAATCAGGCGGCACAAGATCGTGTGCTGTGGCGATCCTTGCAAGAGACCTATGTCCAGCAGTGGACGTCCATTGTTTGAAACGAACGAACGAATATTATACACTTACTAAATTTCTTTGAACATTAATGTTTATACGTCACTCCGTTAATGTGCGAATGAAAACTTCATTGGCGGAATTTTCTTCTGCATTACAGACATCCATTGGTAACGGTTCTCTTGCCTTAAATTAAAAAAATCAGACGTGGTAGAACATTTTTCACGTTTCGCTTCAGCGTTTTTCATACACCAATAACAGCTTTTAGGGTAAAACTTTTAAACCGTGCCGCCTTGATATGGGTTATGGGATGGGGGGAGGGAGAGGGTAAATCATCCAGTGTTGAGGTTAGAAATGATTTTCGTTGTTTTCTTGAAAACGATGAATTACCTTATTATAAGAGTTAGCATTATACTCGTGGACCAAACATCTATCACTAATGACTATTTTATCTCTGAATTCGTGCCAAAGACTATTAAGTCCAACCCTAGTATTTGCATGTATTTTGCACCTTCACACAACACTAGCATGAAATTATGGTATTATTACAAATATTTGATATTATTATAATTACCAATGTGTCTATATGCGGCAAAAATAATAGCGTTTGCTTTTAAGCGCCTCCATTTAAATTGTTTTTGGGCACAAATCAATTAAGTGTGAAGTGTTTTGAACAAATATGACTGTGTTTCTGCGATGTCCAATATCGGTCTTATTCTTTGTGCCCATTCATTTCTTATTTTTGGGTTCTTTGGAAATCTGTAACAAATAAAAATTTAGCGATCATGATACAACAATCTAGCACGCGGAAATACACGTAAGTATTCATTGTGTGTAGTGGCTACGGAATCTAATGTTCAAAAATTTAAAAAAAAACCCCGACATTCACCATTTTTTGATCGCGGCCATCTTGGATTTGCATGGTGTTATTCTACTAGTCAAGCCCTTTCATTTGATACCCATATTAACGGAGTTGTGAAAAATAAATAATCTACCATTTTGTAGCGGCGGCCATCTTGCAGCGATTTTCATCAAAATAGCTGACAATACTTTCGACTAATTCACCTTTCAAACAAAAAAACCGCGTTCAAATCGGTTAACCCGTTTTAGCGCTACAGAGGAACAGACAGACAGACAGACAGACACACATACACACACACACACACAACACACACACACAGACACATCAAACTTATAACACCCCGTCGTTTTTGCGTCGGAGGTTAAAAATTTTATCGCATGTAATCGATATGCAATTTTAGTACATCACTATGCTAAAAAACATAACCTTTATTAGTCAACAGAAAATATTTAAAAAATAGGCAAAAATCGGTGTAGAATTGAACACGATGATGATTTCCAAAAACTACAAATAACGTTACATAATTTTAGATTATATTTACATACAAAACTATTAAAACTCACCGATGAAATGATAATGTTTCTTTAAAATTTTCTTTTCGGCCCCTATAGGAATTACATTCTTTCACAGCACAGGACATTATAATAAAACTACGGAAAATTTATCGAAAATAACTTAAGATCAAACATTTATAAATTCTTGGAAGAAGAACACCAAAATAATAAAAATTTATCAGCCTCGTAATGTATGTTTTTGGAAAATTATGTTGCGACTAAATTCAATTGTCAATTGACATAAAACATGCAAAAACAATATCTAAACAATCCATAAAGTCATGATGGTTTATGAGACGTACCTATTTAATTTGGTAGGATTAAATTTATTAAAATTTAACAAATAAATCCATTTGACAATCAATTTAGTGACATGCTTAGAAATAATAAAAAGCAAGTGCGATTCGGTGTTTCATTTACACCTAGACAGGAGTCATTTAGGTTAGGTGAGTACAATAACTGTACCTCAAGTTAATTTTTAGCTTCAGATCTCTTAGTTAATAGATCAATGATTTTAAGTAACTTATGCCAAATAAACATAAATTATGTGACGCAGCAAAACGTCTCTAAAATGGCGGCTCAACCCCATCTGTCGCGCGCAATGCCCAGTGCTCACTCAATGTAACGGATTGCTTGATCCTTTAGCTATCGAGTGTTGTAATTGGATGAAGATAATAGGTGTGTAGCCGCAACACCAAATCATAACCAAACCGTAGCGCTGGCAATAAAACTTACATAAGTCAGCTGATCTGGCAATTCACTTTCACTGTGCAAATTGCAGCAAGTCAACTTCTGCAAGAAATTCCTGCAAATACTTGCCAGTGTGTACACTCGGCGTTAAGCAAAGATCATTGCAATAAAACTTACCACAAGTTTTGGCGGGAAAATCGTATCTTTTATTTTCATTAATTTGCTGCATTTTAGAGTTTTATTGCATGAAGTAGAAGGCATTTTACTCAATATAGTTCTGTAAAGGTGCACAAGTGAAGTGGAGATTAAGCAAGAGTGTTTTATGTGACTAATTTAATTTTCTCTCAGGACTATCAAAGTTTTGGTAAGTTTGGTAAGGTTGCCTTCGCCTTACTAAAGCAAGACATGACTTGACTTAGAACCGACTGACGGACAATGACGGACGATGGACTGTATTAGACCACTCTCGCCCAAATTGGGCAAATTATTATTTGATATACACAACATTATTACTTGAGGACTGGCTATATGCAACCATGCGAAGCCATAATCCTACTAATATTATAAATGTGAAAGTGTGGATGTTTGGATGTTTGGATGTTTAGATGTTTAGATGTTTGGATGTTTGGATGTTTGTTACTCAATCACGCCGCAACTACTGAACCGATTTAGCTGAAATTTTGAATGAAGATAGATTATGCACTGAATTAAAACATAGGCTACTTTTTATCCTGGAAAAATGCAGTTCCCACGGGATTTTGAAAAATCCGAAATCTATAGCTACAGCTATAGGTAGATTAGTATAGCGAACTTCGTTGATAGTATAAATATAAACGTTGGAAAAGGGAGCGGGAAAGGGAACCGGAAATCTACGATTCCGTCGGGATTTGTTTAGAACCGAAATTCACACGGGCGAAGCCGCGGGCATTCTCTAGTGAAAAATAAAAGACGTGTGGCACTCGGGGACTGCCGCGGTAAAGCTATTGCATAGCATTTTTTATCAACTTATGCAATTATAATTATTTATTTATTTTATTTATGCAGTATTTTTTTTTCTTAAAAATTGCTATACTTGCATATTAAAATATATCAAAATGTAAAAAAAAAGCAAAGTACAACGAAAACTGCGACACCGTACTTTATACGGTATTATATAGTCTATTTCTTCGCCCGCTGCGCCACTCACATGCACTGGCGATGTACCAAAATGTTGACCCCAATCCTACCTCTGTTTTGTTAGGTTATTTTCGTTACGGAATTTGTGGAATCGGTCTCCACGCTCAAGGCCCGCGATAGAAGCTATGCAATAGCTTAAAAAAAACTTACCACTGGCAGACATGCATCGTACGTAGTGTTCTTCGGCAACAATAGAGCAGCTCTAATTTTGCAAACTCCGTTCTCATCGCACACATTCTCACAGTCCCTATCCCTATGCTCCTCGCCCCTACAGTTCTGACATCTAACTGTAGCGCATACTAGCAGTATGAGGAAAACGCACCATCCCATATCGATATCTCACTTTGAGCACATCACTAATCGCAAAAACCACTGTAATTCACTACATATTTGCTATAACACTAGCACGAACACTTCTCGTCACGAAACCTGTAACAAAGAGAAAATACGTTATTATTTTATCGATAGAATTCGTTGAATAATCATCGATAAGAAAGGCACTTTTATACTATGATAATATGCTTTAGTTTTAATTATTTAAATTATAAGATTTACAGGCAAAAGGTTAAGATAAAACTCAACTAATTAACAAAAAAAAAAAAAAACACGGAGAAACTTTCGTTAAAATAAATGAAGAAATCTTATTCAATTTCTCGACACTCAAGTAGATGCCTTATTTGCGTAATTTGTCTACGCAAGGCAAATTACCCAAATAAGGTATCTACTACTTAAGCCTTTTTATTAAAAACATGATCTGGACTAAATAATTCAATCTGTAGATTTTGGATTAGATTTCATTAATTTCGGCTTTAAATGTCCACTTACAAAGATCATCAAGGTACTTTACCCACAAATGAAGAAAATCCTCTATGAATATGTTGTGTGCTGTCCAAGTTTTGACTTTTTTTTGTGAACACACAAACAAACAGTTGGGTACGCAATTATTAGGTATACAGATATTATACTGTTATGAGTATGACATTAAAACAAACATTACAATCATAATTCTTTAACAAAGGTAATAAAGTAAAATTTTTATTAAGTATATTAAAGAAGAATAAATTATCAAGATAAAATGGTAAAAAATTGGTTGAAAATAAAATTTTAAATGTATCTAGGTCACAAATGAAATCTTTATTAATATAAAATAATTAAAATAGCACGTATAAATAGCACGATCCAATAGTTTTCAATATACAAATGAAACCTGACCGTGGAAGAGAACCGAATATTTACGGAATCGAAATCAAAAGTGCTCATCAAAAACTTTATTGAACTCTCTCCGCTTTGATTTAAACAAGGAATGTCGTCGTTCTTTATTTGAGAACAAAAAATGACGCATTTAATTAATGGAAAAATCACAACTTTTATTTTAATTCGTGTTAGGTGACAAATTGTATGGCGAATCGCTGCTATTATGGCTCTAGTAAACGCTTTCGACCCATTGGCCGGATAGTCAATGTGTAAACGCTGATTACGAGTTGTGCAAAGTTCTTTGATGTTCTACGGCATTTCTGGCGGAGCTGGTGTAGCAAATGCGTGTTTAAAGAGAGAGTGGAAGATCTTGAGTTTGATTACCGACAGCGGCAATTCGGGAATTTACAGTTTTTAAATTGTCTTTTGGTTCAGATATACCTTGGAAAAGAATATAGTTTACTTTGTATCCCGGAAAAATCAACTGTCAAAATCTATGCGGACAGAGTAAAATATAATATCGCATTGTAAAAATTCTAAATATATAAAAATACTTATTACATTGCAAAAATTCATATCACAATTCTCACATCTATATTTGGGGAAGGCCTTCCGAGCAGGTGGAAATAAAAACAACAAATTACCGGGCCATATTTTCCTTCCCGTATAGTCATATAAAGCAATGAAGGGACTTACCTATACACGTCGGGCAGAAATAGGTGAGACAAGGAAATGAATTCTGGGGTAAGGGTTCAATAAAAGTGCCATATTCCTTACACGTTAGCCCGCTTTCGACGCAACGCCCACCAAAGGAGTTGAGTGAGACCGAAGTGCAGCGCCTTTTATGATATTTACTCAAACTCAGCTTTATTTACTTTATAACTATCATACTGCGGCACAACATACAACCTTAGCTGGGCTCTGGCGTCCTACACGGTTTTTCAATTTATCGCAGGATACCAAAAAAGAAAATATGGATAAAAAATTTGATTGTAATTAATTTATCGAATTAAACCGATAACCCGAAAAAAGCCGAGGACCGTACCGTCTGGAAGGCTAAAATCTATACATACATAGCTAACACCGATGGCACTTGATTACAAACACGAACTTCAGTAGATAATGAAGAACGTGACCAAGAAGAAGACCAAAGTTGTAGTTTCAAAGGCGGCCCGCAATTTTCTTCTGTGTCGGAATTCCCAACCAGTTAATATTTTAGCCTTGTCTGTCTTGTGAAAATAGTAATATAGTTGGCTCAATAGGACCCTCCTCGTTATTAAGTGCTTGAGACCGGCAATGCTGTGATAAAAGCAGTTTTGAGACAGTCGTATTCACCACAAATCACGCAGAGTTGGATAATGTTTTAAAGAAACACGAATTATTATTACAGTTGTCATTAAAAGACTCTACGTCTTGACTCTCGGTGCCTCCACTCCGTTGGTGGGCGTCGCGTCTTGATTATGGTTCTGCTATTTCGGGAGCAAGAATAGTTGGTAACCGGATGATCTCTCACAGGTGATGTAATTATTCAACGTCTTAGTAAATATTTATTTGCTCGTCTCGGCTGAAGAAAAATTGGGCTAGTGATTTTCCAGAAAAACGGTGTCGTAGTGAATAAGCTAAAACACGATTGCGACGACATCCCTGTATGCCCTGTAGCGATAAAATATATCTAACAATCTGCCCTGAAGTTATAAGTATAAGGCACATAGTAGGTTATGCAAAAAAACATTAATATGGGCCCTGTAGTTTTTTAGAAAATTAGTAACAATATAAAGAACGAACAAACACCCACACAACCGCAAAACGTATAAACCGTCGCCGTTTCGCGTGGGTATTTTTTATTTTCTTTTTGTAGTAAATAGATTCTTAAAGCATAACATCCTGTCATTGAAGTTTTGGTTCAATTCCTCAAGCTAACGACCTCTCATTCACACAACAGCAGTAAACACGTAATCGTGATAAAAAGTACAAATACTTTTCTCATTCTTACTTTAGTTTCTTTCTTTCTCTCCTCTCTTTTACTTTCTCTCGTCTTTCTGAAAACAATCGCGACGATAAAAATTCAATGCGAGCATTCTCCACATAAATTTTAAAGTCCGTCGCCTTTAGGACTCTATTTTAAAACTTCAATCATTTGAATAATCCAACTACCCATACGAAAGAGGCTTCGCCCAAGGTCTAACTATTTGAATAATGCATCCATTTGAAATAGACCGCGTTCTCTCCTGTGATGATTGGCAATATTCACGCATAGACGCTCTGGTGGAGATTACATTTCCATGTAAAGATTAAAGGCTTGGCCAGACACAAAGACTGGCGGCATCGATGAGCGACGTTTACGACCGAGTCTTATCAGAAGCCTTCTGATAAGTGTCGGACGGTCTAAACTTAAGTTTCGTCACTTTCTTACTTTATGTCAAGTAACATAATTATGATTATTTATATTACTGTTTGTTGTATAGGTTGCTAAAGAGTTCCTCGTTTTTAATAAAAAAGGCTTGAGTAGAGATACCTTATTTGTGTAATTTGCCTGGCGTAGACAAATTACGCAAATAAGGCATCTACTTGAGTGCCGAGAAATTGAAAAAGATTTCTTCATTTATTTTTATGAAAGTTTCTCCGTGTTTTTCTTTGTTAATTAGTTGAGTTTTTACCTTGACCTTTTGCCTGTAAATCTTATTATTTTTAAATTTCACCAGCTAATAAGTGTCGAATAGCCTAAACAGAAGTTTTGTTACTTTCTTACTTTAAGTCAAGACAAAGACAAAAGTTGTAGATAGCTAACCGATACTTATCAGAAGGTAGTGAAACAGGCCCTTAATGTCATTTATTGTTGTCACGTGTATGATTGTCATGCCAATCATTTATTCGCCTCTGAATATAGCCGCAAAACGCGTCGCCATAGCATATTATTTTAGATACAACTGGGTGTACCGAAGGGAGGGAGACGGCAAAAACCTGCGAGAGTTCACTCTCGCACCTCAGCTCAGAGACCAATATAAGATTGGCATCAACTCTATAAGGCTCCTAGAAGTTGTAATAATGCAAGCAAAATAAAGAAAGTCAAAATCGTCAAATAATACATTATACCAAGCGTTGCGCGAGGTCATTTCCTTCCGCGCACTCAAAAATTGTGGAACCAACTCCCTTTGGAGGCGTTTCCACATAACTTTGACATAGGGTTATTCAAGGGGCGGATCAACAAACTCCTTAAAAGCCAGCAACGCATTAGTGGTTACTCTGGTGCTGCAAATGTTGCTTGCCCACAATTAATATAAGTAAAAAAAAAATACCTGCCCAGCTCTTTCTATATTTTGTGCCTAAATTTTCGCTTGAATAACAATGAATTGCGACGTAAACGTTATCGTCGTTTTCACAAGATTAAGCGCACTCAGTTCAGATATCTCGTAGACGGCTAGATTAGATTTGAAAGGTGGATAACTCGATAAGTCTTTAGGCGTCAAGTGACGAGGATGGCAAAAAAGTGGGTAGAGTCGGTAAAAACGGTTGACCTTTGAATAAATTTATGTTATAGATCGACCAGAATCTCATGAAAAATAGGGAAATGAAATTCCAAGGTTAGCAACACTACGGCTGCCCTAGCGATAAACAAAGTAACTGACATTTTTTGTGAAATTGACTTTTTGCATTAACAAAAGTTTTATGACGAGTAGTTTTTTACCACAGTTTAATATTTCAAATAACTTGAACCGTTTACTGAAATTTAAATTGCCCAAACAAAGTAACTGCACTCACTAACCCGGAATATAAATGCAAAAACCAAGTAAACAACAAGCACAACACAAAAACAAAGTAATTGGGTGTTGATTACTTTGTTTTTATATTTAAAATGCAGTTGCTTGATTTTTCGTTTCGTGAAACGATCCCAGGTAAGGTGTTCTGAATGTAATTACTTTGTTTATCACTAGGGCAGCCGAGTTAACCTAGTGTTGCTTCCTACAAAATTTAATTTCCCTATTTTTCATGAGATTCTGGTCGATCTTTAGTAACTCTATCTCCTACTCTATTATTCGCTATCTCGATAAGCTTTGTTACGTAACGGTGAGTGATAGTACTTATGTACATATGACCAACTAAGTATTTAATATTTTAAGATCGTAATAAATCTCAGAGGTTAGAAATAGGTAACTGCCTCTTTAAGCATAATATGATAAACTAGCTGATGCCAGCGACTTCGTCCGCTTGGCTTCTTATAAATCTCACTCGGAGGTGGAATTTCCAAAATTCCTGAAACACGTAATTCTTTATTTTTAACCAAAATTACTATAACTTTAAAATGACGGACTTTCCTACAAACTTTCTTCCCATATTTAACCCTCTTAGGGGTGGGATTCGCAAAAATCCTTTATAGAGCAAGATCCCAGGGCCGCCAGACGTCACGTATTTTCTGACGAATGAAATGTGGACGATTGAGTAGTGTTAGTATGTACTATGATCGTATGCCTACCTGCTAGCTTGGTCAAACGGCCAATTTCCAGGTATCAGGTAATCAAGGTACATAAAAACATTACTTACTTCACGTAAATTCTCATGGCTGATTTTTATATATGTTTTCGAGTGTAGGGGAGAGTCCGGCAGTACCGCCACCCTAAGGTTTATTTGGTATAAAATTAAAATCTCCAAAGTAATATGTTATATATTTGCTGATTTATGTAAAATAACTCATAATGTATAAATAAAAATAATGTAACATCAATATATTTGGAAAGAATCAAATTTATTAATAAAATCTAAAGACACTAAAAATTAATAGTAAAAAAATTGTCCTCCAGTACGGGCCAGAAACAAATACCATTTATACTAGGCAATAATTACATATTTTATTGGTTTAATAGTTCCAAAATGTTTGCGTAAGCCTTTTGCACCCAAATCTTGCAGTTTCTGAATCCAATCCTCTTTATGAGATTCGAGGCACAGAGGGCATATTGTTTCTTCCTAAATCTTTCTTTGAAAAAGGAGCTAGTTTTCATTCTTTTTCCTGTCTTTTTTGTCGGTATCGTTGCCTGATAGCAAAACATCCTTGCCTTTTTTGTTAACTTCTTTATCTTTAACCGTGAAAAGTTTACTAAAAGTTTGCTTATGGGCATTAGCCTATTGTCTAAATCCTTAATATGTTCTGCCAACACTTTTTCGTGTTCAGGCGAGAATGTGTCGTGGAAACGACCCATAGCAGACTTAAAGCTTTATTATTTTTCTCTTTATAATTTTCAATAGCTTTAATTCTACATTTAAAGTCATTCTTGGTACTTTGAATCTCAGCCTGACGCGCATTCATTTCTGTGCCTACTTAAAACTTTTCCACGGCTCTATGCATTATGGCAGGTTCCCAGGTGCGCTTCTTTGTCTTCCTTTCACGTCCATTGTTGTCATCTAACATATTTATGTACCTACAAAGAAATTAAACCATTTAAAATAAACTCAACCAGTGGCCGGTACTGACGGACAATTTCGTGGCCCGTACTGGAGGAAGCGAAATAAAATTTCGAGATCGCTCAATTATAAAATGTTACGTATAAAGCATCAATTAAAACATTATTATTGTAGCTATATAAATCTATACTAATATAATAAAGCGGAAGAGTTTGTTTGTTTGAACGCGCTAATCTCTGGAAGTACCAGTCGGATTTGAAAAATTCTTTTTGCATTTGGTAGTACAATTTTCCGGGAAGGTTATAGGCTATTTAGTATCCCTAAAATCCTCCCCTAAGGGGGTAAAATGGGGGTAGAAAGTTTGTATGAAAGTCCTATGTTTTTAAAGTTACAGACCTGAAAATCGGCATTTAGATTATTAGTTTTAAATAATATAAACCTGTATATTTTATTCTGAAAAATCTTCCCTTAAGGGTGGTAAAATAGGGGTTGAAAGTTTTTATGTTAAGTTTTAATTATTGTTATTATCGACTTGAAATTTGAGACGTAGGTTTATTCTAGGGCTTAGATATCAGCCTAGAAAAGATTTCACGAAAATCCTCCCCTAAGGGGGTAAAATGGGGGTAGGAAGGTTATATGAAAGTTCTATGTTTTTGAAGTTACAGATATGAAAATAGGCATTTACATTATAAATTTTAAATAGAAACCTTTATAAGTTGTGGTGGTGTGGTGTGGTGTGGTAGTGTGTGGAAAATATCCTCTTAAGGGTGGTAAAAAAGGGGATGAAACTTTTTATGTGAAGTTTTAGTTATTGTTATTATTAACTTGAAAGGAAGTTAGGTTCTTTCTAGGGGGTAGGCATCAGCTAAGAAAAATTTGACGAAAATCCACCCCAAGGGGGGTAAAATGGTTTACTTTCGACATATTATTACTATCGGACATTTAACTACAGATTGACGTGATTTTTTGCAGTTGCATTTTTTTAGTTGAGGACCTGGAAAGTGACTGGCTACTATTTTATCCCGAGGAAACAAAGGGTTCCCGTTTAAAATTTTTTAACGCGGACGAAGTCGCGGGCAACAGCTAGTAATAAATACATACCACGATTAACTATTGTCGATATATTCCAATAATATTCAATTATCACCCCCGGTACAATACTTGTGTAACGAATGTCACCGCGCGCAACGCAATTCTTTGCACTGACAGTTAGTCGGTAGCTGACAGGTCGCTCCCGTTTTGGGCATAGACTTGTCAAAGTGAACTACTTAAATGGAGCTAATGGTGTCAGCGTTAGCTGTTAAATAATCTTAGAAATAGCAACTGGCCGGTACTGGATGCCGGCCCGTACTGCCGGACTCTCCCTTATAGTTAAAAATAAATTGTCAATACTCCCAGACACTTTCCGTCGGCCATATTGCTTGACAGACGTTTTAAGGGTCTCAAAATAAATAATTAGTCAACTTCACGTAAATTCTGACGCTCCATTTTTATATAGGTATGTTCATCCGACAACTATTTTAAAAGCTTTGACAAGAAGACAGACCGATCCAAGGGGCCAATCATCCCCTAAACTAAATTTTAATATCTCTGTGAGTGGGAGCGCGAGAGCATTAACTACGCGCATGAGACTGAGTGAGACCGACTGCGCTGTTAAGGCCATGAAAATTACTTGAACAGATATTTTATAATTTTTAGAACTTTTGTTGACAAGTAAATTATAGCAACAAAAATAAGTGTTATTTTAAAAAAATATTTTTTAGTTCTAATTAATAAATTGAAAAAAAAAATTAAAAATGTCGGCTAACTTTAGTATTATTTATTATATGTCAACTTTTTTTTCTTATTTTTGTTGCTATAATTTACTTGTCAACAAAAGTTCTAAAAATTATAAAATATCTGTTCAAGTAATTTTCATGGCCTTAACAGCGCAGTCGGTCTCACTCAGTCTCATGCGCGTAGATAATGCTGTCGCGCTCCCACTCACAGAGATATTAAAATTTAGTTTAGGGGATGATTGGCCCCTTGGATCGGTCTGTCTTCTTGTCAAAGCTTTTAAAATAGTTGTCGGATGAACATATATAAAAATGGAGCGTCAGAATTTACGTGAAGTTGACTAATTATTTATTTTGAGACCCTTAAAGCGTCTGTCAAGCAATATGGCCGACGGAAAGTGTCTGGGAGTATTGACAATTTATTTTTAACTATACACTCGAAAACATATATAAAAATCAGCCATGAGAATTTACGTGAAGTAAGTAATGTTTTTATGTACCTTGATTACCTGATACCTGGAAATTGGCCGTTTGACCAAGCTAGCAGGTAGGCATACGATCATAGTACATACTAACACTACTCAATCGTCCACATTTCATCCGTCAGAAAATATGTGACGTCTGGCGGCCCTGGGATCTTGGACTATTAGTGTGCGCTACGTCATATTTGTACGTAGTGTCCTTTTATTAAAAGGACACTACTGTGAAATTTTCAAGTTTCTAGCTTCAGTGGTTTAGGCTGTGCGTCGATGTCATCGATGTGACCGTGATGTTCCGGTCAGGGCAAGATTCTTTATTAGGGTTCCGTAGTAAACAAGGAACCCTTATAGTTTCGCCATGTCCGTCCGTCTGTCTGTTTGTCTGTCTGTCTGTCTGTCTGTCCGTCCGTCCGTCCGTCCGTCCGTCCGTCCGTCCGTCCGTCCGTCCGTCCGTCCGTCCTCGGTTAATCTCAGAGACTATTAGTGCTGAAGTCTGTAATTTAGCATGGATATAAATATTAATTTCGCCGACAAAGTGGTGAAATAAAATTTTGCTAAATATTTTTTTTTTAGGGTAGCTCCCCTACATGTAAAGTGGGGATGAATATTTTTTTTCTCGTCTACCCCATAGCGTGGGGTATCGTTGAATAGGTCTTTTAAAAATATTGTGGGTGTGGGAACATCATTTTTCGATTTCTAGATCCGTTTGTAAAATATGATGTTTTAAAGTGCTAATTTTTATTAGAGTCAAGTGCCCCCCCCCCCCCCCTATCAGCCAAATGGCAGTATATAGGAACTTGAAAAAATGCACAGCAGTAGTATATATTATAATCAATTTTAAAGGAAAACTATCATGGCTAAGTAGGGTTCACAGGTTAAGGAGTTATATCTGTTTTTCGAGGATTGTGACTACGGAACCCTACACTGCGCGTGGCCCGCCACGCACTTGGCCGGTTTTATATTATTATAGATTGTAGAGGAAAAAACTACCTACAACATTAGTTCATATTCAAAACATCTCGTCATAGTTTGGCGTAACAAGTGGTACATATCTTATCAACTAATTCCATTTTATCGGTTTTGTGTTCAAAAGTGCCCATATAGATAAACGACTATCTGCTTATTCCTATATTTATTATGTTACATAGGAAATTGATACTGTTGGGAAAATTGATTTTCGGCCGTAGCTGATATAGTATTATGTACAGGTACGTATAGGTCGACCAGAATCTCATGGAAAATAGGACTTGCTGGTCAAAGTATTTCTTTACCAAGTGGTCGCAGGTTCTTGGCCGAGTTTGATTAATAGGGTAATTTTTTACCCGACTACGGCCAAGCCAAAAGGAAGGGTTATGATTTTAGCAATCTATGTATGTATGTATGTTTGTGTCCGATTGTTGTATGAGATTTTGTGTTCCACCGTAGCGCCTAAACTACTGGGCCAAGATGACCGCCGCCACAAAATGGCGAATGTCGGGGGTTTTTTACATTTTTAATTTATACTTGTTGAAAGTATATTTTATTGCCATGCTTCAGGAACATGATTGATATTTCCCTTTTCCCTCGAACAAAGCTTGTGCTAAAGTCTAAATCTTTTGTTAAGGTCTGAATTCTTCTTGCATATTAGAGAGAAATTTAGAGTTTAGACCCACCACGCTCCTATAATGCCGGTTGGTGGGCTATAACATTTATTATCACTCGTCACGATCCACGGTCGAATGTGCTAACCACTAGACCAACGAGGCAGAAGCAAAAGTCCGCCAGAATTATTTTCATGGGAAAGTCGAATCAAAAAATCCTTTTATACAGAAAAAAAAATTGGTTGTCTGTAAAGTCAGTTTACGGGCGATAATTTTACGTGATAACGTCATAAGAAAACAAAGAGAGATAGATGTGTCACAAGCCGTGCGCTTAGGCCGATTGTACTTTCTCTATCGCTTGTTCTGCGCTCTCGCTTACACGCGGTACGTGACAATGAGTCATTATTTTTCGTGCGTGTAGCCGGCGTTCATCACGCGTAAGTATCACGTCAAAAAATAATCGATCTATGTGGCATTCGTTACAGTATTTTCTCGCTCTTACCATCGCTTTCCTGTCTATTAGTAGCAGTAAATTCTAAAATCGTACCAGCGCTATAATAACGATGCACACACAAGTCGCTATAAAAGATTATTAATTACAAACACGTGTGCGCAACACTATAGTTGCACACGTCAATCAATTTGTTTGTTATGTTTGCACTGTGTTAAATTTTATAACGGCATACCGGTACTGAACAGCAATTGCCTCTTGTATCTACGCTTAAATATACGCTTGTAGCACACCAACGCAATTTAAACAATGCGCGCGATCGCATCGGTGCATATATAGAAGAACTGAAGACAGTTTGAAATCGTGTTATAGTCGGTGGAATTCTGACAGTTGTCATTTAAAAATAGAATGAGTTATTTGTATGAAAAACAGGGTTACACCCTGAAGTTCGATTTTACCCCAAACTAAAGTAGGTACCTGAAGTATCTGTCAGGCATTTGTCATAATTATCTACATGAGGCAATTGATTTTGATTTATATGTAAATTTTGAATTTATTATCTTTTTTGTGGGAACTGTTTTATCTCTGGTAACATAAAGAAACGTCAGAATTCCACGGAATTAAAAATCAGAGTATAGAAAATGTCGATATATTATTAGAATTTATTGAAAAATGTTGACATCTCGACACGTAGACTGGTTTTGAAAAAGAAGTCCTATTTGAATCAATTTAATTGCGCAGTACAGTAACGAACTTTTTTCAAAGCCAAAATATCCCATACTAGCTGTGTGTATATTGCAATAACGTGTTATGTAAATGTGATTCACCTAAGAACAATCAGCGCCATCTATTGTGTTTTTGGAATTCTATATCTATTTCAGTCCCACAGAAACACATTTTCCGGGATAAATAGCCTGTGTTATTCCAGGGTATTATTATCTATCTCCATTCCAAATTTCAGCCTAATCGGTTCAGTAGTTGTGGTGTAAAAGCGTAACAAACATACATACATACATACAAACTTTCGCCATTATAATATTAGTGTGATTTCGTGGAAAACGGTCGGAGAAAAGGAGATTCTCCACAGCCGTAATTTCAACGATTTGAACCAAGTGAAAACGATTTGAGAAGTGTTTTCTTTGTTATTGTAACATCTGGTGCCCGCTTTTAAGAACCATTGTCTTAACCATTTGCAACACAGTAGGATAGAACATAGAATGCTAGCCACGAAAGAATACTTAGTGCATTTTATTGTTAGCCAAGAGCTCGTAAACGCTAGACCTAAATTATTGTATAACGGCTGAAAACTGCGAAAGAACACTAAACAGTAGAGTTATGCCTAGTTTGCACATTTCGACGACGTTATTAGATTTCGAATTTAGAAAAGCCATAATATCAGAATAAAATGGACCTAAAGCCTTTTTTTAAAGTTCAGTAAGTACTTACTTCCGATTTTTATTTTGCTCAATTTCCGCTTGGGGCGCTGGCTGTAGATGTTTGGAGTAAAAACGCCACGATTTCGATAGAGTAGAAATCATTTTTTACAGTTATTTAAATTGCCTAATAACCATCAAAATTGTTTGGCCTTCGGGTCTAAACAGTAGCTATGGGTAATTGTTATTACTTCTAAAAATATAACTGATCGTTTAAAACCATTTGTATCCCATTAATAGAGTAAAATTAGAACACAGATTTATGTATCGCCTTGGTAAAAGGAGCATAAATGATATTATCGTAGAAGTATGTACTTCTATAAATTATAATCCAATTTTCTTAGAGTGGTTAAAGTAAATACAGGTTAAATTGGCTCACTAAAAAAACAACAAACAATACTGAATTATGAAACCCATTATGGTTTCATAATTCAGTATTTGTACCTCCATGATTATGCTTAGGTCAAGAGAAAAATTTTGGTAAAAACTAAAAAACAATTTTATCTTTAACTGTAACTTTACTTTACTTTAACTAGCCCTTAATGTTCCCCAAGTAACTAACTCTAGTGCGAGATTATATTAAAACAAACTGAAAAGATTTCTGTTTATGATAAAAATGAAGATTTTATAAAACTGTCCACGTGGAATGCTTTGCATATTTTCTTCTATAATATAATAAAACTGTAACAGATCCAATTCTGTACATTGAAGATATTTTGAAAATTTTTATTGGAGGGCACTCTATAATCGATACTGAAGCCAAAACTGCAATTTGTTTCATTTTTGTCTGTCTGTCTGTCTGTCTGTCTGTCTGTCTGTCTGTCTGTCTGTCTGTCTGTATCTTGGCCGCGCATCACGCCGAAACTACTGAATGGATTCGAATGAAACTTGGTACGATTGTAGTTTATACTCCGAGGTAGGTTATAGGATACTTTTTATCCCGAAATTCAGCACGGTTCCCTTGGGAGAGGGGATGAAAGTTGAAACGTGTATTTAGCTGTAATTCATTAACGCGTTGTTCGATTTTACTCATTCTTTTTTTGTTAGAAAGATAGTACTTTATATATTGTTCCATAAATATTTCAAGGTCATAGGTTTTTTAGTTCAGAAATGACAGGCATTTATTGGGTTCAAATAACTTGGGACCCGGATCTTTGAACGTACGGCTTATTTTAAACTGGTGTGCGTTTAAATTTATGTTTGTCGATCTGTCTATTTGTTCCAGCTAATTTCCGAAATGGCTGGATCGATTTTGATGGAACTTTCTGGTGATGTTATAAGGAATAACTTAGGCTAAATTTAGTTTAGGTACAAAAAAGGATTATGGGATCCAATCCGATCCTATATAAAACCTATATCCAGGCAGACGAAGTCGCGGGGGTCGGCTAGTATACAATAATCACACCCGAGGCACTCTAGACATATACAATGAAACTTAAGAGAACAGAGAGTGAATAAAGGATCGTACTAAAAGAATTCACTGAGGTCTGATTCCGAGGAAATAAAAAAGAAGATATTTAAAACATGATTATAAAAACGGAGCGGACGCGTATCACTTCCACTCCGACCATAATAGATTTCAGATGTCCGTCAAACCTGAGATCTGCTAAGGTAGACTTTGAACGAAGCGCGACTGCGACATATTATTCCGGAGGAGGCGACATTTGTACACTGATTATAATTTGTGTAGGAATGTAAGTACGTATACATAAGTATATAATATGTATATTTGTATAAGTATTTAATATGCATAAGTGTATATGTACTCATGTAAATTAAGTGACTTTTAAGGGAAGCATTGCTAAATTATAACCGCGACAGAGAACGGTTACTGGTAAGTGCAGTTTCCTCTAGTCCATCCGAAAATAATTATATTCACTTAAAATAAGAGAAAAAAAAAAACATGAATTAAGGTTGGATGTCGCATTTTTTCAAGATAAAATTATTTTAAAGTATTGAGTGGTGTTTATCTACTATCTTGAGTGCATCGCCTACTGCCCCGCATAACTGATAATTGATAAAACTATAGATACATTGTACAGTCATATCACAGCGACGGGGTGTTATAAGTTTGACTTGTCTCTGTGTGTGTGTGTGTGTCTGTCTGTTCCCCTGTAGCGCTCAAACGGGTGGACTGATTTGAATGCGGTTTTTTTTTTGTTTGAAAGGTGAATTAGTCGTGAGTGTTGTGATGAGCTATGTTTGACGAAAATCGATCCAAGATGGCCGCCGCTACATAATGGTGGATTACATACTTATTTTTTCACAACTCCTTCAATATGGGTATCAAATGAAAGGGCTTGACTAGTAGAATAGTACTATGCAAATCCAAGATGGATGCCGACACAAAATGGCGAATATCGGTGTTTTTTTTTTATTTTTAATTTATACTTGTTAACGATTAATGTTCTATCTACTTTTGCTTTGTATACCTACAGCTCACTGATTAAAATGGATGCAACTGTTGGGATGCTTCGAGGGCCTGGAGGTCGAATTTGAAAGACAGAAAAATATTTTCTGTCTTTTGAGGCCCCCCACTGCCCTCCTGCTCAATTAATATATTATACACTGACAGAAAAATTATGCATCGCTTCGACATAAGTATACAATTTACATACAGTTCAATATAAACTCATTATCATGAATCCTTTTGTTGGCCAATCCTATCCGCCAGATTTTTGCAGGGTAAAGGCCAATCCTTTTGTTTAAAATATAAAAACATTGAGGGTGTACATAATCCCATATATACTCGTATACATACGCGTGAAAATATAACCCTACCCTATATGTCGATGTCCCGGAGCCGAGTAGATAAATGTTTAAAATTTTCGCTGAACATTTACCAAATCAAAGTCAAGATTAGCAAAATATTCGAAATTAAAGAAACTAAATAATAGGCACTTTGCGTCAATAAACCATTGAAAATTTTAAACTTGTTATTTTTAATCACATTCGTATCAATTAATATTTTGTACCTACTCTCCGGAACTCGGTTAGCAAAGTGTTAATTAATTTCATCCGATTTGCGTACATAAAAGAGACCACGTACCAATCAGACTTCATACAGCGTTAAAAAAACCATTAAAAAGTTTCAATAATTTATTTTTAACAAGCGGACACCCGCGACTTCGTTCGCGTGGATATTGTTTTTAAAAATCCCGTGAGAATCATTTTGTTTTACCTAAGCTCCTTTGAACTCATACCTTGCTAAAAACTGTTAAAAGTTCACACTGGCGGATGTTTAGGTAGATCAAAATGTAAACATCCGCCAGTAAAAGTTCCATCAAAATCGGTCCAGCCTTTCATTCATATTTCAGAGATAAGCCAGTAATCTTTAAAGTATTTCCTTTCTAACAAAAAAAGAATGAATGAAATCGGACCACCCGTTAACGAATTACAGCTAAGTACACATTTTGACTTTCATCCCCTCTCCCAAGGGAACCTTGCTGAATTTCGGGATAAAAAGTATCCTATATGTTACTCCATAGTATGAACTTAAATCATGCCGAGTTTCATTTCAATCCATTCAGTAGTTTTTACGTGATGCGCGCACAAACATACAGACAAACAGACAAAAATTTCAAAAATAGCATTTTAACGTTCTATTACTTATCCCTAACATCCCCCAGTTATTATTTTGCAAAAATCGTCAATGTACAGATACGGCAATTCTACGATTTTATTATATGTATAGATATAGATAGATATAGATATAGAAGATAGATTCTTCTCTCGTATCAAATAGTATCAAATATGTATTTTTATAACACCGTAGAAAATATTTTTCGTTTCACAAAAAAAGAAAAATATTATTTAGATATTTGTTTAAAATATGAAATAACAGTCTACTTGTAAACAGCGCTGGAAAGCTCAGTGCTTGGCATTTATTGGCTATATTTATTTAGGGAAAAAATAACGACCACTTTTTTCGTTACACATTTTACCTACTTATTCCCAATAATTTATTGTTTGAGCTATTAGATATACGTATGCGTATATATAGGACTATCTAACTGGACTGCTTCGTTGGTCTAGTGGTTAAGTCCCGGGTTCGATTCCCGGGTCGGGCAAATTGTTGTGTTTGTTTTTCTATCTGGAATTTCTCAGTGCCAGCCCGGAGTTGTCTGTAGTGGTGGTGGATATAGGACCATCACTAATTCACATTTGAGTTACATAATAAATTCACTGTTTTAAAATTCCTCGTACTTTGTTTTTTTTTTGTAGAAATCTTTAACTTTACTTTTTCAAATTCGCACGATTTTCTAAGATATAAAAGTCCTCAAAATTACATCTGTCTATAATATGTTTACTATATTTATTTATAGAAACCATATAAGTTAAACTGTGAGGAAGTAAGAAGCAGAAAGACACTCATATACGTATTTTTCATATATAAAGTGAATGAAAATTTCGTTCTGGAGTGCCAGCCAACCTGTTCGCGTTAAGGGTATTTCTGTTCGACTAAAGTACACGTGCAGGGATGAACCCTTCACTAAATTGAGTTGTGAAAGGCGTTATCACTCCAATTGGCGCCAGTGAACCACTCTACACTCGATTACATTGACGTCAGTGTACAAGTGGGAACTTGATATTCTTACCGTAGAATATCAGCTTAAGAGCCTTCTCCATGGCAGCGACAAATCGTTGGCGGGTGGAGTCTAAAACAGTGATTTCTGCATTTAGAGAGCGAGACGTCTTCAGTAAAGAAGAGTACTAAAAATATATAATTAAATAAATAATAAATTAATTAAATAAATAAATTTTGCTTGAGATATCATGATTTTTAGTTAAAAACGGCAAAGTAAAAAGATGCAAATCTAGGTTTGGAATTACGCCTATTTTAGCAAATGTTTGGCAATTTTTTACATAAACTAAAGACATTTCAAATTATTATGAAGTAACGTATGACAAGACTTTGGTCGTTTTTCAATTTTCTAGTTTCTCATATAGTTCATTTACGCACGAAATTGCCTCAAAATTTGCCCAAAAATAGTGGTTTTTCAAGCGTCATAACTTTCAAAATAAATATAATTTTACTATTTTTTTATTTTATGGCATAGATAATGGAGATATAAATTGATATCTGGCTTAACTTTAGATCTATTGCGACAAATATTAGAATAATAGGCGTAATACGTTTGTATGGAGAAGCGCGTGAGGAGAGCAACCTTAATTTAAAAATCGATGAGTATACAAATTACACAGTAAAAACTGAAAATTAAAGATAATAACTCTCCAAGTGTGACACAGTAAACAAGCATAATATTGAAAAGTAAAACATAAGTAAACCCCACTGTGTTAAAAGCGAACTAATAAATAAGTATTATATTTTCATAATCACCTTTTCAAACCATTTAATTTGATACCACACTCGATAGGATTTCAAGAAAATTTTTGAACTCCACATGGTATCCCAAATCCGCCACTTTGAATTTTTCGATCACACTCGCGCTGGCATGGCAAATCTAATGACGTGCCACTTATAAAAATTGGCCCATGCGTTTGGTCTCTAGAGTGCCACAAAGGAACAAACATACTTACTCATATTATATTTATGTACATAGACTGATAAACACATTTCCACTCCTTTGCCTGACTTTTTTGACTGCGCGACGCTGTGGTAAAAAGTCGAAATAAGAACCTTTCAAGTTTAACATCGTATAACTCAATAAGAATGTTTTTTGTGAATTTGTTACTGTAAAAGCTCAAGCTTATTCCGAAATGGCGGCGGTTGATTTATATGATTCCCGTATAATCTAAAGGAAACAGTCCCATCCAATCAATCCCATTTGAATTTTACAAAAGTATATTGTAATTAGCATTTTTGTTGAAGTCACGTGTTTTAAGATGTTTTGTAGAAAACAAGCTTATTTACAAGAAGCTAGCTCAAACTATAAATAAGCGACATTGATATTTGTATATAAAAGAAATGATGAATTAAACAAGATGTTTTTAGTCCGATCTCAAATGAAATGTTATTATTTTTGACTGTCGAAGGTGATCTTATGATTCAAAATGAATATGAATTTAGAATTTTTCGACAACCACCCTTGAGGCAGTACTGAACGCCTCTGTATGCTTAGTCTCAGTTTGCACAGCTCGAAAACTTTACTAAATACTACTGATCGAAACACAATGACTTCAGAGTAAAATGGACCTAAACTGGCTTATTACAAGGTTTGAGTTCGCCAATACATTCAGCATTCGAAAACAGCCAGCGCCCCAAGCAGTAATGTTGTATAACAAATATACGAACTATTGAGTTACGACTTTAAAATAAGAGCCTTTGGGTTTATTTTGCTCTGAATTCATTGTGTGTCGATACTCGAATTTCGATCATCGTTGCCACTATGTACTAAAAAGTCGGCATAAGGTCTCTCTACGCTTAGTCTCAGTTTGCACAGCTCAAAAACTTTACTAAATACTACTGATCGAAACACAATGATTTCAAAGGAAAATGGACCTAAACCGGCTTATTTCAAGGTTTGAGTTCGCCAATACATTCAGCATTCGTTTACAGCCAGCGCCCCAAGCAGAAATGTTGTAAAATAAATATTCGGATTACGACTTTACAATAAGAGTCTCTCGACGACCAACTTCCCTTTGGAGGTGTTTCCACATAGCTTCGACATAGGGTTGTTCAAGGGGCGGATCAAAAAACTCCTTAAAAGCCGGCAACGCATTAGTGGTTCCTCTGGTAATGTTCATGGGCGGCGGTAATCACTTAACATCAGGTGACCCGCTTGCTCGTTTGCCCGCAATTAATATAAAAAGAGTCTTTAGCTTCATTTTGAATTACATATGCAAAATGAACCTGTGCATGCATGCGTTTTTCGATACGTAGTATTTGGTAAAGTTTTGAAGGTTTTCAAACAGACTAGGCATACTGGTGTTGGAGTGAGAAGACCCGGGTTTGATTCCAAAATGAAGGGTTTTCTAAGGGCAAAAATATATTCAAAAATTACATGTTTAAACTTAATTAAACCTTGTTTTCTATTCATCAGGACATAGTTACAAGACGTGCTCAAACACTTCATCAGACTCATGAATAATGCGGGTCGGGTGATAGGCACGTATTCCGATAACCACTTAAGCCGATGGATCCTTTCCTAACATAGGAAATATCCTCAATTTTTTTAATGGCGATAAATTTACACAACCCAATTTTAGTATCAGAAATATTTAACTTGGAGAATATTCAATGAGGATTCCGCTCACAGGATTCCCCTGGCGTTTTCCTGTTAGTCTTGTCCTTGGCCTGGTTAGACCAAAAGTAGGTTTATGAATAGGTATGTTATATTTGTTATCCTTACTTTTGACTTTGGACTTTTTGACGCCTGATGATGCTTAATTTTTGCTCCTCCACAGTCCACAGATATCCCGTTTAACATCCCACAGCTGGGCACAGGTCTCCTCACTCATAGCAGAGAGGGATTTATAGCTTAGACCCGCCACGCAGCTCCAATGCGGGTTTGCGGGCTTAAACGACTATCGTCACATGATAGTGATAATAACCGGGACCGACTGCTTGACGTGCTCTCCGAGGCACGGGGGTGAAACACCGCCAACTATCAACTCCGGGCTGGCACTGAAAATTTCTTGACAGAAAAACCCAAATATCTAACAATGATTTTTGCCCGACCCGGGAATCGAACCCGGGACCTCGTGATCTGCAATCGAATATGCTAACCACTAGATGACTAGACCAACGAAGCAGTTATAACCCGCGGCACGTAAGTCGAGCGCTGACTTTCAAGTGCGTGCAGCGTCGTGCGAGTGAGCGGGACACAATACGATTGGAGAGCCAATCAGCGCTTACGAAGGATCCGCGAGAGTCAGTGCTTACGAACGATCCCTGCGACCCCCTCACACCCCGAGATACCTCATTTTCGACTTCAGCATTGAAGGTCACCGCTCTACTTACGAGCCGCGGGTTATACTCGTATGTGTATCGACGGTTAGAATCAAAAAGAGCATTGAAATTATTACGATTCAGTTTCTGCGTTCTTTTTTTAGTCTCCTAAACACTTTCCGTTTAAAAATACTTACTCCATTGTTTATAAATGATGAGCGATCTCGCTGTAACTGACAAGGTTGTGTAAATAAAAACATTTTGTAACCAACTTTTTTCTATTTAATTTAATAATTATAGACTAACGCTCAAGCAGTCAAGATTACCAACAGGTATGTATGTTAACGTTACCTATCGTAAGATTGTCACTTGATGGTGAGCGAAGATGCAGCGTAAAGTGAAGCGCGTTTGCCTAGGAGATGCCTATTCACTCTTGATTTAAAGGTAAAGAAAGGTCGTTTAAAAATTAAAAATCAAGATCTTCGAAAATCGAAAGTTTTTTCCTGTACGGTTTTACATAGGTACTTTTGGCGTTAACCGTCGAATTTTAGACGAATCTAAAGACACAACAATAATTATAATCCATGCAGCCGTTGGCACTTGGCATGCTTCGAGGGTATAAAGTATCCCACATACATACACACGCGTGAAAAACATAACCCCGTCTTAAGTATCGCACAGTCGGGTATAATAACATTATGTAAGCTGATAGCAGATTTACGTTGTTTGATCATAGAAATTATATCGATTCCAATGAAGTAATATCAGACCACTAATACCATACCATACGTGTGCCTACATGAATTATGCTGGTTTACATTGATATAAAATGATCAGAGATATACAGTTCCTAATTAAAATACTAAATATTACTTGAAACAAGATAAAATTCGAAATTACCCCTAGATTAATAGAAGGGTCTGCATGGAAATGGGGGATTCTAGACATTAAACAACGTAGTAAGAAGCACGGCACTCTACCTAGATAGTCTCAATCTTCATAATATTTTCCTCAGACGGTCTTCACGTTTGCGAGTATGCGTTTAACGCAAGTGTGTGTTTGTGCGTTCATAATGTTGGATACCATTTTCCTGAAAAACCATTGCGCCAATTTTATTGCGGTTTTATTGCATTAAATGCGTATCATTCTTAAACAGATTCTTATAGTTTTTTTTTTTATAGGAATAGCGGACAACCAAGCAAGCGGGTCACCTGATGTTAAGTGATTACCGCCGCCCATAAACATTAGCAGCACCTGAGGAAACACTAATGCGTTGCCGGCTTTTGAGGAAGGGGACTGGCTCTTCAGCTCGCTGCCGGAACACATCGGATGCTTTGCGACAGATTACGGCTGAAGTGTGGTCGCTAGCCAGGTGGATTCAGGGTAGAATCCTACTACAAAGCGGCGATACCATCCAGATTAAATTGTGTGGTATCAGGCACAACGACCAGTAGAGGGGACTGTGAGCGTCAGGGCCTCGTTAGCATATTGGCAGGGTGCACCGCGCGCAGGTGAGGTTGACTTTGGCCACATAGGTGGAATTTGGGCCACTTACACCCCAAACTTCTACATTAACAGACCACAACACAAGGAAGCGCTGTAATCGTGTTTATGTTTCTTATTATTTTAAGATTTTCCTGAAAAATTGTACGGGTTTAGTGTTTTTTTATTTTGCGTGCTTTACACATGCGTCATCTCAGAGCGGCTCGAATTTATTCTAATTCTACGTCTTGCATACGAGTATCTTTGGTTTAGTATATCAATGCAGGCTTAGCTAGTTAAACAGAAAGTTTGATTACACACGGATCTCTCCACATTACCGTGTTGTAGATACGAGTAGGCAGCTAAGCTCACAAGCGATTAGTGGAAAACGGATTTATGTAAGTAGTTAGGTATATTGAACGAGTAGGTATTACTGCCCCGCTAGTCTAGTGTAGGGGAGCCAATGATGCTAAATGTGGATTTACATCACATGAGCGTCGTCGGGACCTAAGTATTCGATTTTTTAGATTACTAATTAGTTGACAGGAAGAATAAAAGGTTATATTATAATGTTTCCCCTTTCAGTGGTGGGGAAAGCTTTTAGCTGCACACATCTTCATAGATGATTTTTATAACTTCGGCTTGTGGAAATCAGCAGATTTTTTTGATTGATTGATTATTCTTTTGTTATTTTTGCATCATTTCCTTCAAAATAGAAAAAAAATAATCGCGATCGAGATTCAAGAATGTCAAGTGTAAACATCATCATTACAGAAGCAGGATAAGGTTTAATATTAAAACGAAATCAAACTACTTATTAAAATATCTTTATTTATCACCCGCACAAACTTAATTAATATCGAATCACAGATTAGTTTAACTGAGATCTCTTTTCAAATCTATTTTATACTACTTAATTGATTAATTACGCTCAGCCAAGTCCAAAATGGCAGCATTTATTCGATTAGGGTGTGATTGCTATCGCAACCCTCAATCAAATATCACGACCTAGACGCTGAAGCATCTAATAGTCGGTTGAGTCTCTGGTGGAGACTGAATTCATGGCTTCGAAGTGCCCGTATTTATACCAATAATTCAAGATGGCGGTTCGGCGCCAATAAATGAATCAAATGTCAGTTCATTCTAACATATTTCCATTATGAAATTAATAATCTGTAAACCATTTCTAAAAATTCTAATTGAATTTCAACAATAATCTGACAGTTCGGCCGTCCTATACTTAACACGTCCCCGTGTTTCTCATCAATCACAGTAAAAGTTACTTTATTCATGTCGCGGGCGGTCTTGCCCATTGTCAATGTCACAGGCGTTTTGCCGTCGTTTCTAAGATCACGGGTGATTTTACCCTCACTTACGTCATGGGCTGTCTGCCCTCAGTAAATTGCGGGCGGTCATGCCCTCAGTTGAGTCCGTCAATGTCGCTTTTAAACTGATAACTCAAAATAATACATAACCGAACTCTCAGATTAATTTAACTCGTACCTAACTCCATAAATCAAAACTTCTATTTGATTCGATTTCTACTTTAAAATCTTATTCATTAACTATCAGTTTTATCACAAACACTAAATTGTTCTGAAAACATTCACTGTTGAAATTACTTTTTCTTTCATTTACAAAATAAAGCGAATCTACCACTGGTTCGGAATGCCGCGACCTAGCGAGAAGAACCAGTAAGAAACTCGGCGGCGTCTAACCACGTCTAACCTTTCAAAATAACTAATCAGAAATTATTTCTAATTTCAAACGAATCATTCATCTCAAGAGCGGGTATTTCATTTTTCTGCGGGTATTTCTACAAATTTACTTCAAATTAATCACTTTCACTTTCTCAAAATAAACCAAACACAACTGTGTAGATGGCAAAGCAAAATTAAGGCAACGTGATTCGAATCCCGCTTCTGAATTTGTAAACATCATCATTACAGAAGCAGGATAAGGTTTAATATTAAAACGAAATCAAACTACTTATTAAAATATCTTTATTTATCACCCGCACAAACTTAATTAATATCGAATCACAGATTAGTTTAACTGAGATCTCTTTTCAAATCTATTTTATACTACTTAATTGATTAATTACGCTCAGCCAAGTCCAAAATGGCAGCATTTATTCGATTAGGGTGTGATTGCTATCGCAACCCTCAATCAAATATCACGACCTAGACGCTGAAGCATCTAATAGTCGGTTGAGTCTCTGGTGGAGACTGAATTCATGGCTTCGAAGTGCCCGTATTTATACCAATAATTCAAGATGGCGGTTCGGCGCCAATAAATGAATCAAATGTCAGTTCATTCTAACATATTTCCATTATGAAATTAATAATCTGTAAACCATTTCTAAAAATTCTAATTGAATTTCAACAATAATCTGACACAAGATATCGTTTTTTTGCAGCTTTGTAACGCTCCCACTCTCGTACGTTACGTTCAAAATAGCTGCCGCGCTCGAGTAAATCCCAAAATCCCCTCTTGGGCTCCCCTACTATATGATTTAATTGTAGTTTTGTTAACAAATATCATTTCCCATTTTCGTTGATACCTCGAAACTTGCTTTAGAGGTCAGCAGAATGTTTCGTATTAGGAACAACTGCTGCCCCTAATTGGATCTCTCTGTGTTCCAAGGCACCTTAAACTTTATCAATATTGCACTGTGGCAGTGAGAATGTAATAAGCGTCGTAAACCTTCAACTCTGGCTTAGGACGACGTCCGACGTCTTCCTACACTCTGTTCTGTAATGGAATTGCAAATGACGTCAGATTGCAATAAATTTATGAGTGCTTAGTCTAAGATCGGAGCACTCGAAAACGAACTCGAAAACTATTGATCGAATCACAAGTGAATTCAGAGCAAAATGAACTCAAATACTCGTATTTTAAAGTCGTAATTCCATAGTTCGAATATGTATTTTACAACATTTCTGCTTGGGGCGCTCGTTGTGTTCGAATGCTGAATGTATTGGCGAACTCAAACCTTAATGCAAGCCATTTTAGGTCTATTTTACTCTGAAATCGATCAATAGTTTTCGAGTTCGTTTTCGAGTGCTCCGATCTTAGACTAAGCACTCAGGTCGGATCTTAACGTTTGAAATGTTGCGAAGGGTTAGTTTTTACCCGACTACGGCAAAGCCAAAAGGAGGGGTTATGATTTTAGCAGTCTATGTATGTATTTAGGTTTATCGATAGATATCTAAATGTAAACCTACGCCCTGTGGGTTTATCAGATGTCTACAGTTGTTACCTACTAAGATTTCAGTAAGCTTAATGTCTTCTCCGAGGCAGTCATCCAATTATCTACTTGGGTCTACGCTACTTACCTAGCGCAATCGACTGTTATACGATGTCGCAACTAGACCACACGTCCCTCGATCGGCCTTGACTTTTAGAAATAAACCAAAGCAAAATTTTACTAGTTTACTGTATTTAACAGGCACCAAACCTTGAAAACATACTTTCCCAAATGTAGAACATTCACCCGCCACATCGCGGAGTGTCGCAGTGGAGTACTCTGCAAACTTTGAGGAGTTGAACGCTTTCAAGGTTACCTACATATTCAACAAAATACGCTTCGACATGTTACTTGAACTATAGGAATATTACTAGCTTCGTACGGGTGGTTTATTTAAGCATGATTCCTACATATCAGTGAAGCATTAGTGCAGGCACAGTGTTTCAGTGACAGTTCATAGCACACGGCACGGCACTGATGCTTCACTGATATGTGCGAATGGGCCTTTAATGTCACTACTTCTATACTCTAATGTGAATGTGTTGTACACATTATCCTTCCACGTGAAATGTTGTAGCGGCGCGGGCAGTGAAAACCACGTTAAAATCCACTTAAAAGTTCAGAAGTTAAAAGTGAATACACTGAAAAGTGAAACGCGGATTGCGTCCTTGTTTATACTCAATAGAATCTCTAATATTCTCTGATAGGTACCACCTATAAGGGAATAAAAATAATACCTACGTATTATAATAACAATAATACGTAAAAAATTTAAAATAATTAATATTATGAATATCATGAGAACATGGGCAAAATAATGTCGTTTGAACCTCCATGGATATAACTTTAAATATAATGAATTATGTAATTAGAAAAGTTTCTAAAATCCATAAAATTCACAAAACTACGCCCATGTGCACCGAGTGACCCCCCAACAGAGTCAAAATTAATGAGAAGGACTCTCGCATTAACACTGATTATGTTTTGGCAAAATTTAAATTGCTGATTTAAAATTAATGTGGAATTGCTTTTGTATTACCTACGTCCCACAACAGGACAAAAACTCCATTTTAACTTTTGAACCTTTTGTTGAACCTAGTGTCAAAATGACTCCCTAATGAAGGTTGCACTCCACGTGGACGAAGTCGTGGGTAAAAGTTTGTAGGTAAATTTTATGTATATTATTTAACTAAGTACAAGCTTTTGCTATAGATATAACAAGTATAAATTAAAAATTTAAAAACCCCCGACATTCGCCATTTTGTGGTGTCGACCATCTTGGATTTGCATAGTGTTATTCTATTAGTCAAGCCCTTTCATTTGATACCCATATTGAGGGCGTTGTGATAAAATATGTAATCCGCCATTTTTTAGCGGCGGCCATCTTGCATCGATTTTCATCAAACATAGCTAACAACACTCGACTAATTCACCTTTCAAACAAAAAAAAACACATTCAAATCGGTTCACCCATTTGAGCGCTACAGGAGAACAGACAGACACACGCACACACACACACACATACACACACACACAGACATGTCAAACTTATTGCCACCGTCGGAAATGGGGCTACTTTTGTCTGCCCTTCTTCACATGTGTAGAATTGTAAGCACCATTTCGAACCTGTGGTAGATTCATTTGTCGATTCGTAAGCGCTTGTGAAAGCTTATCTGAATAAAATTGAAGATTACTTATATAAATGATAAAAAGGCGTGGATTTGACTCGTTCCAGCAATGCGCGAGACGGCAATTCAATCATGTACTTAACATAAAATTGTTATACTTATTGATATTGTAAATTTGGAAAAGAGCAACCGCCGAGTTTCTTGCTGGTTCTTCTTGGTTGGAATGGCATTCTGAACCAGTGGTAGATTCGTTTGACTATTCAAAAGTACCTACTTGTAAAAGTTTATTTGAATAAAAAACTTTTCTATTCTATTCTATTCTATAACACCCCGTCGTTTTTGCGTCGGGGGTTAATAAGTACATAATTATACCTACTGCCTCGGTGGTCTAGCGGTTAGCGTGGTCGACTGCGGATCACGGGGTCCTGGGTTCGATTCCCGAGTTGGGCCAAATATTATGAGGCATTGGGTTTTTTGTCAATAAATTCTCAGTGCCAGCCCGGAGTTGGAAGATGACGGTATTAGTTACACCCCCGTGCCTCGGAAAGCACGTAAAACCGTCGGTCTTGCGGTCTTGATCTCTCTACGGTCGTGTCGCATCGGCGTTCCATCGGACTATGAAAGTGTGGGAATAAAGAGTACACCTGTGTACGCGCACACACTTTTGCACAATAATATCTCCTGCATCGTTGGCTAGTATCCGTCTCGGTTAAGATTGGCCGCCGTGGCCGAAATTCGACAGCATTAGTGTCCATTCCTCATGCACTGGCTGGACATAGATTGATTGCTCCGCTCACAGTTCAAATTATGTAAAATTTGTTGTAACGAACGCATAATTCATCAATCTATTTCAGATTCTGGGCTGTTCCAGTCAGGAGATTAATTTACTCGTGTCTTCTTTAGGGAAAATGAGGTTCAATCCGTACTTATAAAGTACTTATTAAAGGAAGAAAACATCTTTTGTACGCCCTTAAATTAACTTCCTTGAATTCCTAAGTAGGTGTAATTATGAGTTAAATTGCTAGCATACATTCAAGAAATTCTCAGTAGTAAAACGGAGTTGGGAAGTTAGCGGTGTTGGCATACCCCCGTGTCTGGGATAACACGTAAAGATGTCAGAGTCATGTCACATTGGCGTCCCATCGGATTATGAGAGTGAGGAAATACAGAGTGTACACTTGTGTACTACAATATCTAGTAGGTAAGATCTAATCTATAACCGCCGCGGCAGAAATTGGTTTGGGAGGACATTATGATTGTATTCCCTCACTCCCATAGTACGATGGGACGGCAATCCGACACGATCCGAGAGGACCAACTAAGTACTTTACGTGCTATCCGTGGCATGGGGACGTATATACAATAACAGTGTACTGTGTATCAGTGTATGCAGATATAATGTAGGTACATAATTGTACAGTTTAGTCACAGTTTAGTATTCACAGTGCCTACCTACCTACTCTCATAAATAATTTTATTATACTAAGGGCTTAAAAGTACCCTAAAAATAACTCTAAATCATAACAACAATAAGCTCATTGGTAAGAAAGTTAGAAATGTGCAAAACTACGATCAACAATAAGTATAATATACCTATCTACTTATACACGGTGCAATTTTTATCGTCTTCCACAAGCAAACCAGTTAATGTATCCAGTGCCTACTATCTATTAGTATAATAATAATAAAAAATAAATAACATTCGAATGACTAATATTCAAAAAAAATAAACGAAAACGTTTCATTTAAAAACACCCTATGGCGAACATAATAACTACAGACCGCGGCGCGGCGACTCCGATATTTGAGGTCATTCACATCAAGTATACCTACCTATAGACTGTCTATTTTATTATTAGTTTTTAACAGCTCACGCCCATAAAGTTTCGTATTGTTTAAGTTAAAATTTCATACAAATAATATTGTACTTCATGGACGGGTACCGCCCCCTTAGTGATGTGCCACACATAAAGATTACTACGGTTGTGCCACAGATTACAAATAATTGGTAGAAATAAGTAAATGCTAAGATGTAAGTAAGGTGTAATAATATGTTATTTAATCAGGAAGACAGCAAAAAGTCTTCTTGACTAGATAACATACTTACTACAGTTTTATTAAAGTTTTTCTTCTTAGTATAAGGCATACAAATAAAATAACTAAGTAAAATAGCTTAAATTTTTTTATCACACGAGTCGTCAGAATCGTCATTTACCTATACTAGATTCGTCCGATGAGGAGTCTTCAGTAATTAATGATTAGCTCTTGTGTGCATAAATTATCAAATGCAATATCACGGTTCAAATCAAACTTTATGACTCTTTTAGTTCTCTCCACCACACTTGCCCAGTTCTCAGCCGTCACGTCACGTCACAAGCATTTTTGAGTACCTAATTGCAACATTTTATTCGCTGTGAACCGGGGGCTTGTATTGTTTCTTGCAGCATGCCTTTTTACTTGTGCCCATATAAGTTCTATGGCGTTGTATTGTCAGTGATATGGAGGAATCCTAAGCACGATATGACCATATTATGCTGCCATTTCATCGATCACATACCGATATCGATATCAATTATTAGGTCCTTTAGGACATCACTATAACTTATAAGCGGCATAAAGCGGCCGGCTAGACGGGGCGGGGCATATTACATAACAAAGAACACCGCGTGCGCATCGTTGGCTGTCGGTTTCCATCAAAGAAAAGCGCGAGCGTCGACATTGGTTGACGGTCCACGTGGACTTTTACAAAATACGCTTCGCTATTGGTTGGCTATAATTTCACTTGTATGATAAATCTTTCCTTGAACTTGTATCCAAGTTCAATGGCTTGACCTAGTTTCTAAAACATTAAACAGGCTGTTTCATAAATGCTTTAAATTTTAATAATTTTTTATCACTAATATGTGTATTGTCCGGAACTAATTTTGAATATTACCTAAAGATTTCTTACATCGGATACCTAACTGGGGCCGCTCTTGATCGACGATGGAAAAAACACCGTGTATAAATTATTATGTTTTCATAACGTGACCTTAGGGAGTTCGGAAGAGATAAACATGTTTTCAAATCAAGTGAAAAGCTACATTTACGTAACTATGATTTAGGGGCGGGACACATCACCACGAAGTGATGCCGGGTGTAATTCCGTTGCGACAAGTATAAATTAAAAATTATAAAAACCCCCGACATTCGCCATTTTGTGGTGGCAGCCATCTCGGATTTGCATAGAGCTATTCTATTATAATAGATAAGCCCTTTCATTTGAAGGAGTATTGGAAAAATATGTAATCCGCCATTTTCTGGCGGCGGCTATTTTGGACCGATTTTCATCGAACATAGCTAAGAACACTCCCGACTAATTCACCTTTCAAACAAAAAGAAACCGTATTCAAATCGGTTCACCCGTTTGAGCGCTACGGTGGACCAGACAGACACACACACACACAGACACGTCAAACTTATAACACCCCGTTGTTTTAGCGTCGGGGGTTAAAAACAGACGCACTTACACCAACCGATGCTTCAGCAACTGGCTCGAACTTTGCGTTGCCCGAAATGAAACGTGCAAAAAGCATACTCACAATATCGATGTTATTAGAACAATAGCAGATGGACTAGAGTATGAATCTGTAAATATGAAAGTATAAATCTGGTCGGATCCATATCTGTAAAGAAATTGCTTCTATGTCGTTGTGTGATTCTTCGTAGAATAGTGCGAGTTATCTTCGCTGATAGTGCAAAGCTGCGTAACTAATAACAGACAATACCGCGTAACTTGGGTATGGCAAACTTTACAGGAGAGCCAAAAAACTAATTTTTTTCTTATGTGACTGAACTCTATGATAGTTCTAACTTCTATGATAGAACCGTGCTCTAAAATGCAGCGTCGTGACTTGTGCAATTCCATACAAACAAAGTAGCGCTTGCAGCGCTGTAAAACATGGATTTATCTATATAAGACGTCACAGGAACGTCGTAACGACTCGCGAAACCGCAACGCACTGTGTGGTATACCACAGACTTTCCCATGTAGGATTTTCCCATTTTCCTACCACAACGTGGTACCTACATCATCTTGCCATAGTGATGTGTCCCAGCTCTAAGGCAAACTAACTTCAACTGTAGGTATCCATTTTTAGGGTTCCGTACCCAAAGGGTAAAACGGGACCCTATTACTAAGACTCCGCTGTCCGTCTGTGTGTCCGTCCGTACGTCACCAGGCTGTATCTCATGAACCGTGATAGTTAGAAAGTTGAAATTTTCACAGATGATGTATTTCTGTAGCCGCTATAACAACAAATACTAAAAAACAGAATAAAATAAATATTTAAGGGGGGATTATATTACAAAAACATGATTATTTTTGCCGATAGATAACAAGTACGGAACCTTTCGTGCGCGAGTCCGACTCGCACTTGGCTGGTTTTATATTTCAAAAATCGGATGTTCAAGATCGCACAAAGTCAATAGAATAGCGGGAAACGAACCTCACATGTGGGAAAGCGCTCAGCCGAAGACGAAAAACCATAGAAACTCTCATAACATTTCATCCTAAACCGTGTTTTTTTATTTCCGTGAAGAAATTTAACAAGTACTTACACGTACTATATAACTTTCTTTGACGTGATTCGGAAGTCAAACGAGTTTTCCTTTGAGCTTCGAAAGTCGGATTATCGGTTGAGGCATTATTTATTTATAAACATCTACTTCAGTTAATTGAAAAAAGGTACTAACCATAAGCGTTAGCGTTGTCGCGCGAATTCGCTGCGTTGTTTCCCAAAGCCTTTAATTGAGGTTTCCCTGGTAATAGGTGTTAACGTATTCTCATCGATCATTCTATCAGTAAATTCAGGATAGCAAAGACAGGGTTATGTTTTTACGCTTATATGGATATGCCTAATATTCGGGATTCTTTATTACCTTGAAACGAGATATACTTGAATTAGTCGAGAGTGTTGTTAGCTATGTTTGAAGAAAATCGGTCCAAGATGGCTGCCGCTACAAAATGGCGAAAATAAACAGTATTTTTCGAAACATACTACTTAGGAGGAGTATTTTTGTGTCGAACATCCGCTCAACGTCTTGCCATATTGTCCGGGAGGTTGGTTTTTATGGCAAAGGAGGTTTCTGAATCTGTCGATTGTCAATTGTGCCAGTCTTTTACTGCCATTATTTTCTCTACAAAACCTGCTTAGGTAGGTATATATAATCGTACTTTCCCATGTTAAGTATAAGTTTCAAGAAATAGTAATATTAAAATATCATTGGTAGAATTATTTTTGAATAAGATTTCAAAGAAGCCTCTATTTTTATCGCAAGTATATTGGGATTCTTTTCAGTTTCCACTCAGGCTGAATGTTGATATATTGAGTGGCGTTAGCGTAATCGAATCACCCATTCGTTTATCAAACAAAGTATCTACGTATGTACATACATACATACATACATACGTATATCCACTGTAATATCAAAGCCGGCGTATCAGTTTGTTCAGTGTAAACTAGATCGCAATAGACTTCAAGTCCTTACGGGAGGGCGTATTTTTACGGGAGGGGTTATAAATTCTACACGTATGTCGTATGTATGTTATATTATTTAAAATGTAAATTATTCACATAATTATGATAAATAATCTATAAGGGCTTCCACATATACATTTACAAATATACAAACTTTCATGGGTGTATGAATATTTTTATATTTTTCCGCGGATTTCTCCGGAACTATTAGTAGTGACCATTCTTTTTTATCGGATCACATTTAATTCAACTTAGGGAACAGTGTAAGTTTCATCAAAATCGGTTCAATAGTTTACAAGATATGGACTGTTAACTGTGTGGTGAAATCGGTTTAACTTTCAATCTTTTAGATTATCACTTCTTTGGTACCTACTGAAAATGCGAGTAAAGACTAAGATAAAGTAATATATGTACCTCCTCTTCTTCCAGTAAAGAGGCATCATCTGACTCGCTGTCAAAACCTCTACCGAAACGTCGTAACGTCGCGTCGATCAATCGCTACGCTACGAAGGATTTCTAGTAGAGCTCCGGGGAAACTCAGCCTAATCCAATACATTGTTGTTGACATCATAATTTCCATTCAGCTGATGACGGCCCGTGTTTCATGGTCCTGATCGCAACAACGTGACATCCGTGTACTGATATAACCGATTAATCCAAGAGCCCACGACGGTCAGACCTTCGTTATTTTATAAAAGCTGAAAGTTTTTCTGTGTATGTCCCCAACACAGGTAAGAACGATCAGCGACTATGAAGTTGGCATCATGGTTACTTTGGAAGATAACAGGTAATAAAATTTTAAAAAATCTTACGTCAAAGTATACAGTCTAATTTTTTTATATTTTTTTCAGGATAACTTTAGAAATCACGTTATCCATTGCCGGACACTTATTAAAGTTGCTACTCTCTACCAGATGCCCTTAAAAAAAGTTCAAGAGTGTCAACTGGTGGTGGCAACTGTATTAAGTGTCCGGCAATGCATGACGTGATTTCTAATACTATTCCGAAGAAAATACAAAAAATTAGACTTTATACTTTGACGTAACATTTTTTACACCTTTATTTCCTGTTATCTCCCAAAATAACCATGACCTCAACTTCATAGTCACTGATCGTTCCTCCCTGTGTTCGGGACAATATACAGAGAAACTTACAGCTTTTATAAAATAACGAAGTTCTGGCTGTCGTGGGCTCTTGCTCTAGATGTATTCAGCTGTGCTTCAGTTTATATTCCAACGCGTCAACAGATTTCCGAAGTAAAATATGAAATGAAATGGTTCTATCATTGATTTCATAATCTTAATCATTATTTTTAGCCAAATAGGCGAAATATCCTAGTAAAAGTATTGATATTATCAAAAGTTAGTACCTAATGTCAATTTTATAATCAGACCACAAAATATCTACATATAGTTACGAATACGTAGTTCAGTATTAAAATATTATTAGGTATAATATGGATCTTTAAATTCGATAGAAAGTATGACCTATTAGTTTCTTTTTTAGTTTTTATCACGGCAAAACAAAGAGTTTCCATCCGATTTTTGAAAAACCTATCTTCACGACTCCAAAATCTACTCAAAGACAAACTCATGATTAGTTATTTATTATTCAAACTGTGGACAACCCTTTCAAAGAAGTGTAAAAAAAAATTACGTGCTCCCTCAAATCTAAAAAATGGATAGTAAAATGTAATAAACAAGTCTTTTTAAAGAAATAAAGGCAAAAAAGCTTAAGGCAACAGCAATTTCCTTATAATTATGTATTATTAACCCCGTACATAATTCCGTAACATAAGACGAGTGAAAACACGCGTGCGATACAATAGCTAGTCTCGTATTACCTCTTTACCGGGGTAAGACCTCATTTCAGAAGCATTGTTGGAAACAATTTCATTTTCTTTCTCGAGGAGAATAATATCTCTTGGAAATTTGTATATCAAAAGTACCCTTGCCATTGTCAGAATATCTACTGGAGTCGGCACTTGAACAATTTGTAAGTATGAATCTATAGGTACATATAATAAAATTGTAGATCGTAGATGTTTGTGCGCGCATCACGCAAAAACTACTGAATGGATTGAAATGAAACTTGGCATGATTTTAGTTCATTCTATGGAGTAATATAAAGAATACTTTTAATCCCGATATTCAACATCTTCCCTTTTCTCTTAGGAGAGGGGATGAAAGTTAAAATATGTACTTATCTGTAATTCATTAACGGGTAGTTAATGGATTCCATTCATTCTTTTTTTTGTTTAACTGGCGTACATTAAAATTTGTGTTTGTCTGTCTCCAAAATGCAGGACCGATTTTGATAGGACTTTTATTGGTAAATGGTACATATTTAGCAGTATGAGCTCAAAGTAGCTTAGAAAAAACAAAGAGTTCCCGAGGGATTTTTAAAAGCCTAAATCCATGTAAATCCGTCTAAATGCACAGCTCACACCACTGGACGGATCGAGCTGAGGCATGCAGATAGCTATTATGACGTAGGCATCCGCTACGAAAGGATTTTTGAAAATTCAACCCCTAAGGGTTAAATAGGGGTTGAAAGTTTGTATGAGTTTATATGAATCCACGCGGATGAAGTTGCGGGCATAAACTAGTTTCATAATATTTAATAATGATTCGCTTACGGAAAAACGATCATTTATAACAAATGATAACAAACGAAAATATTTACAGGAAATAGAGACGCTGTTTACTATGCAAATATTATGAAGGATTAGAATAATATTTTATGTTATCGAAAAAATACATAATATATATTATATAAGATAGATACATAGATATTTATTTTGTACAAATGTAACTAGGTACATATCTCAATGCCGCTAAATTATCTATTTATACAATAATATTGATAAGAAACTCAACAAAGAAAAAAGTTGTAACAAGACTAAAACATACCTACGTACATACGCATTTTATTCCCATTCATCATCATCATAATATTATATTATGATATTTATTATATTAAAATTACTTACGAGAAATAAATTACATTAGTAATCTTATCTTACATAACATAATGCGTACTAACTCCAAATATAACTAGAAAAATAGTTACTCACCATAAACAACGGAGATAATCCAAAAAAGTAAAAAAATATTAAACCGTATCACACTGTTCCGAACACTAATTTGATCGGACGCGAAAACTTCGCGGCACGAATTTAACCGCGGTCGAAAACACGTGCACCTTATACCGTGGTCGAGACCCTACTGATGAGTTGATGAATGACTACGGGAAAAACTGGCCATGAAAACAGCCCCGGACGACAACATGGTCAGGAAAACAAGGAAAATTCATAATTTACTGAACTTGACTAAACACATCGCACGTATAAATTGAAGCGAATGTTTTCGGCAACTAAAATTTGTAGCCGATTTTAAACAATATTTACTTATCGGATGCGATAAGATATACTTAGTAGTAGTCACTCAAATTCAATTAATACATTAAGTAAATGAATGTAGCCATGCGATAACGGTTTTATTTTAAGCCTTTTATCACTGGTCAAAATACCTATGTTAGCTTCAGTGTTGATAATACGTAATGATATTAAAGGGTTGGGTGGTTGTAAGGGAAGAAATAATCTGGTGCTTCATTATTTGTAAACCTTTGCGACAAAAATCTTGTTCTAAACTGAGATACTTAAGGATGCTCTCCTCACGCGCTTCTCCACACAAACGTATTACGCCTATTCTAATATTTGTCGCAATAGATCTAAAGTTAAGCCAGATATCAATTTATATTTCCATTATCTATGCTATAAAATAAAAAAGTTAGTAAAATTATATTTATTTTGAAAGTTATGACGCTTGAAAAATCACTATTTTTGCGCAAAATTTGAGGCAACTTCGTGCGTAAATAAACTATATAAGAAACTAGAACCAAAGTCATATCATAAGGTGCGTTAGGGTAAGATCGGAGGTGGGTTAAGACCGTATGACTCAAATATCGGATGAATTAGGGCATATTTTTAAATGCGGGCAATATTGTGTATTAGGCCATTTAATTGGGCCCCGGCCCGTGGTTCCCGCAAATCGCTCCATCAAGTCGGACGTGTGCTATGCGCCATTAAACAAGACAAGGTAATTTTCGTAATTTTTTCGTCAATCCGGTCTTCAACTTTTATTTTTATCTGTCTTTTTTAGCGAAGATATAGCTTTTTTTGTAATTATTTTGCCTGGATAGTTAGTTTTATGATGCCACAAAGAGATTAATTTGATCCAAAAAGAGCTAACATTGATGTTGGCGAAGATCCGGTGTACCCCCTCGCAAGTGAAGATCGGATGAAAATTTTCCGATCTTTGCAAGTTTCAAATAAGGCAGTGATAGTCAAACTTTTATTAAGTAATCATAAATGTTTCTGCCGTACGAGGTTTCTTTCGCTATTGCTTTTACTGAGATTACTCAGTAAAAGCAATCTAAAACGGAAATAAAAAATAAATAAATAAAAAAATAAAAAAAGATTCTAAAACGGATTAACAGTAAGATTAATTAATCGGAGTAATAGTAAGATTCCAAAGTAGAGTTAAAACACAAATTTTGTGCCTTAATAGCTCAATCTGGTACGAGTACTTTTCATAGATCGTTAATAACAAGATACATTATGTGACAATTTAAAAAAAAAGTTTATTGAAAGTTGGTTACTTACTATAATTACTTATCTTACAAGCATGAACTAGGCTAATAAGTACCATTAATGAAAAAAAAATGAATTTTACATTGCTAATCATTTCTTAGTTTTTATAGTTGCCTAAAGTTTTATCCAAAGGCAAACCAGGGACCTTACGTATTAAGTAGTAATTCAGTTTCCTTTTCCAAATATCTGATATCCTGGTCCACTTAGTCACATTTGCTTTACTTCATCAAGTTCTATACCTTTATTCCGATTCTAATCGACTCTTTTATGCCTACTCCCTTCCTGTTTATAATAAGACACGCGCCTGCTACACGTACATGAACTTGTACACACAATAAATTTAACAATTGAGTAGGTACTTACTACACCAGGCTTCCCCACTGGGCACCGGCAAATGCATCCGATCTTTACCGTTTTACTTACTTTGTGGCATGCCAAAGTTTGAGAACCACAAAATCACAATTTTTTTACATCAGGGGTAAGTTCGAATGGCATAAAACCAAAAATGAAAGAATCGATTGGAACATTTTTGTTTCTAGTTATTTATAATTCATATTCAAATATGTTTTAGAATAGGAAAGACCGAATATATTCCTTATAAATACTTTGTTCTCCAAGCACTAGAAGTGACTTTAAATTTATGTCCGGTCATACCCCTTGGTGGCCAATTCTTAATCATGGTCATAAAAAAAATTGTGTTGACTTTGCGTACGTATAAAACAAAAACCGTTGAGTTTACATAAACAAACTATTTTTAGAGCTAAACTACGTTTAACCATTAACCGTTTATGATATATTACATTAATATAAGATGTATGGATTTCGAGAAAAAAATTTTTTTGCGACACTCTTCCAACTAGTCGAAAATCCGTCCGGTATTACCCCAACGCACTTACGTTACTTCATAATATAATTTCAAATGTCTATAGTTTATGTAAAAAATTGCCAAATATTTGCTAAAATAGGCGTAATTCCAAACCTAGATTTGCATCTGTTTACTTTGCCGTTTTTCACTAAAAATCAATGATATCTCAAGCAAAATTAATTTATTTAATTAATTTATTATTTATTTATATATATATATATATATATATATTTTTAGTACTCTTCTTTACTGAAGACGTCTCGCTCTCTAAATAGACTCTCTGTTTTAGACTCCACCCACCAACGATTTGTCGCTCCCATGAAGAGGGCTCTTAATTTGTATTATGTGTAAATACATAGTGATGACGCGCTATCTCAAGTATTTTGTTGATGATTTTCTTGTCGTGCGACTTGTCTGCGACACTGATACATGGTCCACATTTATACAGGGTATAAGGGGACCGCTATCGAAAACTTGGCACTATTATTATACTACTTAAACACGTGCGATAGCTGTAAACAAAAATATTTTTTTTTTTCACTAAACAAACATTTTTGAATCGAATTAAAAAGTGCCTTACGTCCAGTTAAATGTTCGAAAAGACAAAGAAAACCATCTATAGATATTTTCTCAATAACTGTCAGGTAGCCTGTAGCATTCAATCGTATAAGGGTCTTCTCCCGTATGTAAAATTACGAGTATTATGCCAAAATGTGCCACTAGACGACTCTAACGATTTTATGTCTTATATTTAAAGAGTTAAAGTTCAAATTGCCATTGTGGTTCAACATCACGCATAGGTGGTCACGTCATGCCACTATGCTGCTAAAAAGGAAAACTTGCACATCCCTTTTCCCTGCCAATTATAATTTGGGTACCTGCCTTCAAGGCGAGGGAGATAAATGGATAAACGTGACTCTATCCTTTTAAGAAGAAGCTCCTATATAGTTATGCCGAGTTGGCACACCTCAACGCTACTAGATTTAGAATATCAAAAAAATTGTTTCTCTGTAAAGTCGGTTTATGGACGATAATTTTACCTGATAACGTCATAAGAAAACATTGCCTCTCTGTCGCTTGTTCCGCGCTCTCGCTTGCACGCTCGGCTATGCGGAACGTGACAATGAGTCATGCTTTTTCGTGCGTGCGGCCGGTGTTCATCGATAATCGATTTATAAGACGTTATCACGTCAAAAACCACTTGTATTCATTTTTGATTTTCATTTTATTTTGCAAAATTTCCGCTTAAAGCGTTGGCTATAGATTTTCAAAACTTAAATCAACGCGGACAAAGTCGCGGCAAGCACATACTCAGCTCGTAAATTGTATTTTTAATTCAAATGGACTTTCACTTGCCGATTTATGACTTTTGTCTAGTAAGAGAATTTTGCTACATAAATAACTTAATTATTGTACCTACGTAGCTCGTAGCAAAATCTCGTAGCATTGTGGTTACACATTTGACACGTAGCTTCTGTATGCTTAGTGGCAACGAAGATCGAAATTCGAGTATCGACACACAATGACTTCAGTGTGCTTAGTCTAAAGCGGAGCACTCGAAAACGAACTCGAAAACTATTGATCGATTTCAGAGTAAAATAGACCTAAAATGGCTTGTATTAAGGTTTGAGTTCGCCAATACATTCAGCATTCGAACAATGCTGAATGTATTGGCGAACTCAAACCTTAATACAAGCCATTTTAGGTCTATTTTACTCTGAAATCGATCAATAGTTTTCGAGTTCGTTTTCGAGTGCTCCGCTTTAGACTAAGCACACAGTGTGCTTAGTCTAAAGCGGAGCACTCGAAAACGAACTCGAAAACTATTGATCGATTTCAGAGTAAAATAGACCTAAAATGGCTTGTATTAAGGTTTGAGTTCGCCAATACATTCAGCATTGTTCGAATGCTGAATGTATTGGCGATCTCAAATCTTCATATAAGCCATTTTAGGTCAATTTTACTCTGAAGTCATTGTGATTCGATCAATAGTATACTATAAAGTTTTGGAGCGCTGCAAAGTGGGACTAAGCATACTGTAATGCCTTTCAACCGAACTTCGTCGTGACCGACGTACGGAGTTTTCACTTAAACCGATTTTCCATTTCGTTTGGGAACCAAATCGAGTATTTTATAGTTTTCTAAGTAAATTCCCTTTTTCGCCTGCAACGATGTTTTCGTACATATAAAAGACGCGAATACAAACGTCTTATCAATTTAAATGAATTTTCGTTCAAACTTCTAGTCAAGTTAAGCGGATTTGTTTTTCATCGCTTACTCCAAATGCTTTGTTCGATGAAATAAACATCGCATTTGTCTGGTTTGGCGAAGTTTCCTACAGTTGTGAAGTTATTTTTAGGACTGAGCTGTTCTGTTTTCATTACTTTCCATTTAAGTTACGTTAACATATTATGTATTTACTAGCTTCAGCTCGCAACTTCGCCCGCGTGAATTTTGGTTTTTCACAAATCCCGAGGGAATCGTGGATTTCCGGTTCCCGGTCCCGCTCTCTTTTCCAAAATCCAACCTTTATACCTACTTTCAAGGATGTTTGCTACAGTGACCTACCTATAGCTGTAGCTATAGATTTAAGTTTTTAATTACCCCTGGGAACTGTGGATTTTTCCAAGATAAAGTAGCCTATGTGTTAAATTAGGGCATAATCTATCTCCATTCAAAATTTCAGCCAAATCGGTTCTGTAGTTGTGGTGTTAAAGAGTAAAAAACATACACACACATAAAAACACACACACACACACACACACAAACTTTCGCCTTTATAATATTAATGTGGTTTAGTCGCCTTAGAATAACGGAGTCAGTATTTTACCAACTAACATGAAACCAGTATGTACTTTGCACTCAGATAGTAGTCGAGCGCTAACTTGTCAAAGATAACAATAAAACAAAGATAACCTTCAGTAAAATAATATTGGACATGTCTGTAAGTGATACAGTCAATTCAAAAATATCCTTATCTACATGAAAAGCTCTCCAATCGATGACCATTTTAGCGCAGGGACCATAGAGTTGTCATAACACTAGAGCAACAAATAGCAATGTTAACTGACTGGTGTAAGTACCTACAAATTTCATCGGTCGTGCTTTATGTTCTTTAATGCGTAAATCTTGCTTTTACTTAATTTTTGTTTAAAATAATAAATTGTTCTTTATCATCAACTGCGTCGTTGGTTTAGTGGGTAGCTTATTCGGCTGAAGATCACTGGTTCGAGTCCCAGGTCTGACAAAAAATGTCTTTGGGGTTTTCACTCAAGAAATTTTCAGTAGCAGCCTGGAGTTGAACAGTTCATGGTGTTGCAGCCATAGGCCACATAAAGCCCTCAGTCTTGCGCCTAATCTCTCTCGGGTTGTATCAGTTTGCCGTCCCATCGGATTATGAGAGCGAGGGAATTCATAATGTACCTATGTTTTCGCACACATTTGTGTTCTATAAGAGATGATGATGAGTCAGGATAATTCCAATACAATTTGATGCTAAAAACCAGTCTCATCAATCTTGTAAGTCCATTTAAAATCTTTTTGAATTCAGTATATTTGCATCATTTTCCAAATAAATAACCAACCCTGTGTTGACCAAAAATATAAATTAATTACAAGCTTACCTCATAACTAATAATATTCATTAAGCGCTTTTATGACACCTGGTGTATGAGATCTGCTTCTCCATAGTCACTCTTACTCAATTTACAGGGACTGATAAAACTACAGGCGATTGAATCTACAAATAGATAAGTAAAAATAAACAGAAATTTTCCAATACTTAGGTGCCGATAAGGGGCTATAAATAGCACGCGTACTAAAATAAATGGGTACCTACTTAATGCCGCTCGTATAAAATTTTAATCTGCCCTTCTAGTGTTACTAATAAGGAGGACTTCAAGAGACTACTTACAAGAGTTATTTTACAACAGTCAGTATGTTTGTCCTATAAAGTCTACAAAGTAGAGTTATCTTTACGAACGGACCAACGTGACTTCATATATATGCAACTTAGTCGTAACATCTCACATCCAAAAGCTAGTGATTTGACCGTGGTGAGTTAAGAATTTGAATCAAATAAAGATTTCTTTCCACTGAATCGGAGCGGAGACTGAGAACATGAAGGCCACTGCCCAATCAGGTTATTGAAATAATATAGCTATCATGTGATAATTTTATCACGTCATCTTTCAGTAATTGTATAGGTCACAACGCAGTGAGTGTGCTTTTAAAAGTTTCAAAAAGTCACACACAACCACAGGTGTGTGTACATACATATTCCATACAAGCGGAAACCCGCGACTTCGTTCGCGTGGATATTGGTTTTTGAAAATCCCGTGGGAATCATTTTGTTTTTCCTAAGCTCCTTTGAGCTCATACCTTGCTAAAAACTGTTAAAATTTCACTGGCGGATGTTTAGGTAGATCAAAATGTAAACATCCGCCAGAGAAAATCCCATCAAAATCGATCCAGCCTTTTCAGAGATAAGCCGGTAATATTTAAAGTATCCCCTTTCTAACAAAAAAAGAATTAATGAAATCGGACCATGCGTTAATGAATTACAGCTAAGTACACATTTCAACTTTCATCCCCTCTCCCAAGGGAACATGCTGAATTTCGGGATAAAAAGTATCCTATATGTTACTCCATAGTATGAACTTAAATCGTGCCAAGTTTCACTTCAATCCATTCAGTAGTTTTTGCGTGATGCGCGCACAAACATACAGACAAACAGACAAAAATTTCAAAAATAGCTTTTTTATGTTCCATTACTTATCCCTAACACCCCCCAGTTATTATTTTGCAAAAATCTTTAATGTACAGATACGACAATTCTACGATTTTATTATATGTATATAGATTTTATTATATGTATATAGATTAACAGGAAGTTATTTTAAGGAAAATATATTTATACTACACCTGCTTTGAAAGTACCTTCTGGTTTTTCTCATATCGAAAGTCAAAGTACGTCATTACTGTCAAACAAATAAGCGGGACGAAAAAATATATGCAATTTCATTGTTAACGCGCTAGAGCGGAAGTTCCATTTATGAAATTCCATTACTAACGTGCTTTTTTCTTTTTAATTTTTGATCAAATCCGATCAGTACATGAAAAAAAACCTATGTCGACAAACACGACGTAAAAAGCACCCAATAAATAACAACCGTCACGGTAGGCGGCGCTGATGTCGCTATGTCACCAGGCAGGACCGGGTACTAATCATTAATCTGTGGGACCGGGGTCTGCTAGTTTAAATATATGTATTTAATTTTAATTATTATAATTACATAGAACATAAAATAAAAGTAAAAAATACAAAATAGATTTTTTTTCGCACTATTTTCTTTTTATTTTGCGAGTCGCTTTCTTTTGTTTTACCTATCCAAATTTTCAATTTATAAAATTACAAGTAGCTATTATGGAAGTCAAAGTGTCTAGTAGTGATAGTGAAGATTTGATGACGCCGCCCAACGCCGCCAGAATTAAAAATACATATGTGGCTAAGTTGTTATTTTTATATTGAAAATCTTTTACCCAAGATATCTAGAGATAGATAGAAATAGTTACAACAAAGCATATGAAGAAGAAGACAATGGAAACCCAACCTCTTCTTCTGATTGATTTACGGTAATAATTTTAATATTTTTGATTATTTTATTATTTTCCTCGCAGGTGTAGTATAAAGCACTATGTATCCCTTCGGGAGAAAGTGCGATTCCTCTCGGGCGTATTGCGGCCCTACGGCCTACGGCCTCGGGCCTCAAACTACACCCTCGTAGTAATCGGTCACTTTCTCCCGTCGAGGAACAATGTACTATTTTGCATCTACCTAAGTATATCCTCTAGAGAATTATCCTGAGATTTTACTTTCCTCACTCCTCACTCATTCAACCAGACTTTGTATGGGACTGCATAATATCTCGTATAATCACATCTTACAAATCTTGAGGTACTTACCCGTACCTTACCTTTTGTATCGACGAATAAAACCGATCCAAAAAAAGATTCTTAATAAAATAGATACTTATCGTTAACCATTCGGCTAATTAGATCGTAGGTATGTATGGTAGGTACCTATCGTGTTTTATAGACCGAGGCGTTTTGATATTTACCCGTGAACATATAGGCTGATCCCTATCCTAAGTTTTACGACGCTATTACCACGCCACGAGCGTTCAGCTCGTGATATGTTGCCTTATTTACAAAATGGCGGTCATCAGTTGTCTGAAGAAGAATTTACTCGCATTTCGTATCGATCTCGCATATCGTATATACATATGTATGGGCGTTTTAACCTTGGTTTGAACCATGATGAAAAGTTAAAATTACCTATTTTGCTACAATCCGCAAAACAGTCAAAGTATGGTAAACAAGCAGCATGTGCTATGCCCTCCCTTCTACTGTTAAATAGGTATGCAGGAAAAACAAGCAACCAAGTGGACCCCAAGCACCACTACCATATAGGTACCACCACACAAATCCACCACCAAAATAAACTCGACGATCGTTTCACTCCGACACCGGAGCATCCTCAGGAGATGTAGACTCTACAATGCACAATTACATAGTCATTAGTAACTAGTGCATTCACATTAGTAGTGCATAGTGCAGTCGCTTATTGAATAAGTTGGCTAGCGAAACGCCGCAACCTGCGTACATTTCGCGCTGTATGGACACTCCATTTATAAATTACTAGCTGACCCCCGCAACTTCGTTCGCCTGGATATAGGTTTTTGTGTAGGATCGGGTCGGATCCCATAATTCTTTTATGTACCTAAACTAAATGACCGATAAACCTAAATTTAAACGCACACCAGTTTAAAATAAACCGTACGTTCAAAGATCCCAAGTTCATTGAACCCAATACTGAGGGTTGTAATGTCTGTCATTTCTGAACTAAAAAACCTATGACCTTGAAATATTTACGGAACAATATATAAAGTACTACCTTTCTAACAAAAAAAAATGAGTGAAATCGAACGACGCGTTAATGAATTACAGCTAAATACACGTTTTAACTTTCATCCCCTCTCCCAAGGGAATCGTACTGAATTTCGGGATAAAAAGTATCCTATGTCCTACCTCGGAGTATAAACTCAAATCGTACCAAGTTTCATTCGAATCCATTCAGTAGTTTCGGTGTGATGCGCGGCCAAAATACAGACAGACAGACAGACAAAAATGAAAAAAATTGCAGTTTTGGCTTCAGTATGTATCGATTATGGAGTGCCCTCCAATAAAAATTTTCAAAATATCTTCAATGTACAGAATTGGATCTGTTACAGTTTTATTATATTATAGAAGAAGAAGATAGGGAGGCAAACACGAAGCAAACAGCTGCTTGTAATGTGTAATGTGTTAGTATATTTGATATTCCGAGTAGATTTAGTTGCTTACTAATAAACGAACCTTATTCGTGTTTCAATGAAGTATCAATAAACACACCTCATGCTCACTGTTCACCTAATGGGGACACGGCTTTATTGTCCCAAGAAAACCCTTGCCATCACGCAATTAATGGAAAGGGATCACGACCCTCGACGTAAAGAAAAGAGACAGAAATGAGTATTAAAAGGGAATCCTGGAAAATAAGTAACTAATCTTTAAGCGGCCTCTCAGAAACCTTTTTTCTTTTGTACATTGTAAGACGTTATTTGATTTTTTCGAGTAGCTCATTTTTCATTTATTCCTCTTTTTCCTCGTTTATCCTTCTCTTCCTTCCTTCTCCTTTTCGTTTATCCCTCCATTGCTAGTATTCGTAATATATTTTATCTTAATAAATGTAGAGATTGAGTAGGTATACCTACAAAAGATTGTTTTTAACCCCCGACGCAAAAACGACGGGGTGTTATAAGTTTGACGTGTCTGTGTGTGTGTGTGTGTGTGTGTGTGTGTGTGTGTGTGTGTGTGTGTGTGTGTGTGTGTGTGTGTGTGTGTGTGTGTGTGTGTGTGTGTCTGTCTGTTCCCCTGTGGCGCTCAAACGGGTGGACCGATTTGAATGCGGTTTTTTTGTTTGAAAGGCGAATTAGTCGAGAGTGTTGTTAGCTATGTTTGATGAAAATCGGTCCAAGATGGCCGCCGCTACAAAATGGCGGATTACATATTTTTTCACAACTCCCTTAATATGGGTATCAAATGAAAGGGCTTGACTAGTAGAATAGCACTATTGTAAATACAAGATGGCCGCCGCCACAAAATAGCGAATGTCGGGGGATTTTTAAATTTTTAATTTATACTTGTAGTCAAATAAATCCGAAAAAACGGAGACGAGTGAAGAAACCTACGAAATATATTTTTATTTATTTTATATATCTAGCTCTTGGTGCACAATGAAGTTTCATTCATTCATTCACGTATCACGTAGAGAATCTCCGAGCATAAATCAAATCAAATCAAATCAAATCAAATAAACTTTATTCAAAATTGGTACACTGTACACTTTTTGAACGTCAATTTAGGTACAGGCAATGGTGATAATTATTTACGGAAACTTAAAACTAAAACTACGAGGGTTCCAAACGCGCCCTGGTCTGAGAAGAGCCCACAACAAACTCAGCCGGGTTTATTTTTTTTTATTATCACCATCTTACAATATGGTATAATAGCCATAAAAATGATTTGAACTGTTGGCTTTTAGAGCAATCTATGTCCATGGATTTTTGTCATTAAAAAAATCTTTTAAGCTATAGTAAGACTTTTCAATTAATTTGCGTTTAATAAAACCTTTGAACTTATTGAGAGACATATCCAAAATGTTCTCTGGCAACAAATTATAAAAAAGTACAGAATTACCAACAAATGATTTTCCAACTTTTCGCAGCCTAGTAGTGGGCAACACAAGTTTATCTTTATTTCTAAAATTAATGTTATGACAGTCACTTTTTTTCTTAAATTTATCGATATTTTTGTGTACATATATTAAATTTTCAAGAATATATTGGTTATAAACTGTCATAATTTTAACTTCCTTAAACTTATTTCTCAGTGACTCTCTGGATCCCATATTATATATGGCACGAACAGCCCTCTTCTGCAGCACGAAAATGGAATTAATATCAGCAGCATTACCCCATAAAAGTATGCCATATGACATAATGCTGTGAAAGTAACTAAAATAAACTAACCTCGCAGTTTCAATATCAGTTAGTTGGCGAATCTTTTTAACCGCATATGCAGCAGAACTAAGTCTGTTCGATAAGTTATTTACATGAGGGCCCCATTGGAGTTTAGCATCTAACGTTATCCCCAGGAAAACAGCCGTATCCACTAGATCTAATTCCTCATTATTAAGCTGTACAGTGGTTTCAACTTGTTTAACATTAGGTAAAGTGAATTTAACACACTTAGTTTTTTCCCATTAAGTAATAAGTTATTTGCTTCAAACCACTGTACCACTTTTGTGAGAGAATTGTTTACTTCGTCAGGTATTCTTTGGTATCTATCAATTTTAAACTAAAGTGATGTATCATCAGCAAACAATACTATCCCGTGACTATCCTTAGCGAGATAAGGAAGGTCATTAATATAAATAAGGAATAGAAAGGGCCCAAGAATAGAACCCTGTGGAACTCCTATTTTTACAGCTGATCCGGTAGACCGCTTTCCGTTCACATCTACTTTTTGTGTTCTATCATTAAGGTAAGAATTCATTAAATCCAAAGCTGCACCTTTAATTCCATAATGGTGTAGTTTTCTGAGTAATGTTTCATGATCAACACAATCAAAAGCCTTGGACAAATCACAAAAAACTCCAAGTGCATCATGTGACTCCTCCCAGGCTTCAAATATATGTTTAATTAACTCAACACCAGCATCAGTTGTTGAGCGACCCCTTGTGAAACCAAACTGTTTTGTATGTAATATATCATTAGTATGAAAATGTTTAAGCAATTGATTTAGTATTAATTTTTCAAAAATTTTACTAAAGGTAGGTAGTACCGATATTGGTCTAAAGTTAGTGGGGTCATTAGTACTACCTGATTTAAATAACGGAATTATTTTACTATGTTTCATTAAGTCAGGAAACACACCACAGTCGATACAATTGTTAAATATTAAAGCTAACTCAGGTGCAACAATGTCAATCAATGACTTTACAACGTTAACGGAAATTCCCCACAAATCATTTGTTTTCTTATTGTCGATTAATTTGAAGGCCTTAATAACGTCAGAGCAACTAACGTGACTGAATTTAAATTTTTGATTGCATTCAGGCACGCTATCCTCCAATAATGAGAGAGCGGCAGCTGGTGAAGAGTTCAATGATCTTGTAGTAGAAACAGGGATATCCGTAAAGAAGGCCTCAAAGGCTGAAGCAACCTCAGAGTCTGACGTTATAGATTTGTTATCCACAATAAGTTTAAACTCACTGGTTTTCTCTGTTGCTTTCCCTGTCTCTTCGTTAATTATCTTCCAGGTAGATTTTATTACATTGGAGCTGTTTTTTATTTTGGTCTGTATATATTTAGACTTGGCCACAATGCAATCCCTCTTAAAAGTTTTGGAAAACAATTGAACGTACTGCTTGAACTCATCACTAGTATTATATTGTCGCTCCGCATACAGTTCATATAATTTTTGCCTTTTTTTATGTAATTCAATTGTTGCCCACTCGCTAAAGGCTTTTGCATCAGTAATTAAGACCGATTTACTAGTGAAAATATCATTAAATATTCTATGAAATGAATAAAAGAATAAGTTATACATTTCATTAGGACTTAAAATATCTGGTAGAAATGGAATGTCTTTAACTAGACCTGTTCTCATTTTCTTTATACGGTCCGACGTTACTGGTACAAAAGTTATTTTACGTTTAGCAGACTTTTCCCTCAAACTTTCAAACTGAATTAATTGTCCGCAGTGATCTGAATCTAATTTACTAATAATGCTTTTACTAAGAGGATTTATATCTGTAAAAATATTATCTATACAAGTGGCGCTTATTGAAGTTATTCTTGTTGGTTCCATAAACATTTTGGATAAGTTGTAGGACATAAACAAATTTAATAACTTTACACTTAAAGGGCTACTTTCCAAAATATTGACATTAAAGTCACCGCATACAAGTAACTTTTTACTTGAATTTACTATTTTGAATAATACTTCATCCATTACCTTCTCAAAAAGTTCAAAATTGGACAATGGTGGTCTATAAACAGACACAACAATGAATTGCTCTAATTCAACTGCCGCTAGTTCAATTGTCCGTTCAACAGACAGGCTCACAATGTCATTTCGATTTTTGAATTTTAATTTTTTGTTCAATAATATTAATGAGCCCCCATGAATAGATTTTGTTCTGGTGAACGAACTACCAACCCGGTAGTCACCAAAATTAAACATGTATTCATTTTTTTTTAACCAATGTTCAGTAATACATAAAATATCAATATTAAAATTCTTTAAAAATAACTCAATCTCCAAATCCTTCTTTTTAATACACTGAATGTTCTGGTGAACAAGGTTGATAATTTGAGATTTTTTATTCTTTAAATATGGTATGTCCTTATTATAATTAGATTTATTTAAGCAAGAGGAAACCTCTGTCCTACTGTCCTCTGTCCTCATAGTCCTCTACATCACCCGTTGAGTGTCTCTGAGCTTTCTTAGGAGGTCAATAGCTAGCTATTGACCTCCTAAGAAAGCTCAGAGACGACGTTTTGACGACCTCCCTGGCGCAGTGGTGAGCGCTGTGGGAGGCTGTGGGAAGATAAGTGGGACGTCCCGGGTTCGATTCCTGGTAGCGGCAATTTGGGATTTTATAATTTCTAAATTGTCTCTGGTTCTGTCTGGTACCAACAAAGCCGTGCCGCCAAACGATCTAGGGTTCCGGTACGATGCCGTGTAGAAACCGATTAGGGGTACGCATACTTCTTCCAAGTTACCCCGTTTCCATCTTAGACTGCATCATCACTTACCATCAGTTGTGTGAGATTGCAGTCAAGGGCTAACTTGTAGTTGAATAAAAAAAAGACCATTCGCCATGTACAGTATGTACATTGTACACTCACCGGCCAAGCTTCAGACACTGGATATTGAAGTAACTAATGATAAACAAACGCTAGCCAATTATTGTGTTAAGCCCATTCAAATTACTCGAGCGAAGCTAACGCTCATCCCAATAACAATATCGTTGATTTCCATGTTATGAAACCCTGAACACATAATCGCTGTTAAAACACTCTTAACTCTAAGCCGATCATCACACGGCTTAAATTTCATTGGAAGCTGTTGGTCCCCGTTTTTCGTACAGCATACCCTTATCGCCTGATTAACCTTGACTGTGCTAAGGTTGAGCGTAAATTAAATTGGCAATTGTTGGACCTGCTCTTCATAATACGGCGAGAGGTAGGGTAGATAAAGCAGAGAGATACCTCTCTAATCTAATTTAAACTGTCACCCTTCCAAATTAGGGCTTAAAATTGATCCCCTCAGAATTTCACTGTCGCATAAGTGACAATTCTTTTTGTACCGTTCAAAGCTCTGATAGATTTCTGTGCTTTTGAAGCGGATTGTCGAATTTATCCCCTTTTATCGGAAAAATTAATTCTGAAATTCGTACTGATGAATTATCTACAAAAAATAGTCGACTCTTATTTGTCTTATCTTGTTTTGTCTTAGAGGTGTTATCATCATTATCATTATCAACCCACTACAGGACACGGGTCTCCTCTCAGAATATTAAGGGTTTAGGCCGTAGTCCACCATGCTAGCCAAGTGCAGATTGGTATACTTCACACGCCTTTGAGAACTTAGAGGAGGTGTAGAGCCCTAACTGTAACTTTTAAATTAAAGTTAATTGTGTGTAAATCTAGACTTCTTTAGTAGGGGAATTAAACTTTGGGAAAATGTCATAATTGATATCTCCATACATCTCTCCATACAACTAGGGGAGGATCAACAAATTCCTCAAAAGCCGGCAACACATAAGTGGTTCCTCCGGTACTGCAAATGTTCATGGGTGGCGGTAATCACTTAACATCAGGTGAGCCGCCTGCTCGTTTGCCCGCAATTTTTATAAAAAAATAAAAAAATGTAGCAAACGTATCTAGGCGCACGAAGTGCGCCAGGCCAAGTTCCTCCGGCCTTGTCGCATGAGTGTGTTATTTACACGATCCATTTCGAGCTGTTTTGACCCCCCTCATAACTCTGGTTCGCGGGATAGTAATCCTACGAAATTTGAAATATAAGTTAAACTCGTGGATGTGATGATAAATTGAAAGTTTCAAATTTTCAAGTTGAACCGTTTCTGAGATACAGAGGTTTGAAAATCACATAAAACAAGACCTACTCACTGACTGATCAAAATTATGACGCACTTCCCGTGTATTTGGAATGTTGAAATTTGGTAAGAAGATGAGTCTTAGTGTGAATATGAAGGAAAAAATCGAAAAATGTCCAAAAGTTGCATCAGACACTGACCAATTCAAAGATATATAAAAATCTGTCTGTTCCCACATCACACAAAAAATACTGAACAAATTTTCATTTTGTTTTAATAAATGTATTTTACTTTATTCGAAGCTATATATGGTTCTTGTTTCATCGAAATCGGTGCACTATTTAGGGAGATGTGACTTTTTAAGTTTTCTAGCAAGGGGTCAATCTTACTGGTCTTGAGTTCTAATAAAAAGTAAAGTGTAGGTAAATAATAAAACGCCAAGAGGTATATTTTTTTATCGAAGTCGCGGGCGCGACTTCGTCGGCGTGGACTACACAAAAGACATGGCCGGAATTTGCCCTGATTAGTCGAAAAAAAACTTACTTAAATAAACATAAATGGAGGTTAATTATTCATATGTGAAAATTGCTTTTAAAATAAACTAAAATATATCGTGGCAATTACATTTTTCCAGCGCAGGCGTGGAAAAAACACAAAAAATAAGAATGTTAACTGTTATTTGTTTTTCTAACTTTTCTAAGGTCATATCCAAGAAGGTTATATATATCTATGTAGACACTGGAGACTGCACCTGAAACATTGTAGTTAAGACAAATTAGTCATTCAGCTAGGATATTTTTTCTCTCTAGTTTTTCTATACCTCACACACTTTATTTAGTAGTTGAGAACGAGACAAAGCATGTTCAAGGCTACATTTCTTTGCTTCAACATTTTCAGCTCAAAATCCATAGGTTCCGTGATTCTGGTCATATCAGTAAAGTGTTCTGACTTCTGTGGTAAGTTATTGTTTTTTTTTTTTTTCAAAATGGCGTTTTCGTTGTTGTGCGGTTGTTTCGTAACAATTAAAAATAATTATTGATTTCTTGCGAGCTTCTGTTCCTCTAGTTGTGTTTTATACAGTTTTATAATTAAGTGCTATTTATATTTGAGACGTTGACTCTTTCTTGTTTCATTGAAACAAGACTCGTATGTTTTGTTTTTTAAAATATCTGACCTGACAGAAAACAAGGAGAAATGTTTTAAATGTGGCTCGCCGGTATAAAACAACATTAAGTTGATTCGATTTCCTAAACCTGCTATAAGGAATTTTGCGCGGTACGTAGGTATAACCTAACCTAACTTATGTAGATTTATACTAAAATTATTTCTCTATATTTTATCCATAAACAGATACAAGCACACCTTTTCATATATTTTATAGTGATATCAACAGGTGTGCATAAGTCTATAGTTTTCTGCTGAACATACTGATGTGTTACTGTCAACCATTTTCCTAGTTATGAAAAAAAATATTGGTAGCCCACCCTTAGTGTTTACTATTTATTACCTATAGGGTAGTAAAAATACTTTCTTATATGTTATGGTGTGCTGTGGCGATCCTTGCAAGAGACCTATGTCCAGCAGTGGACGTCCATTGGTTGAAACGATATGTTATGGTATATATTATTTGTAATAATTAGTCCTACCAATAGTACCAATTAATCAACAAAACTATTTCTTTTCAGATGTGAACTATGTGATATTCAGATGTGAAGATGAATTTAAACAGACAAGTTTTGCTGATTGTACTAAACAGAAGTTACAAAGAACTGTTGTTCCATGCCCGCCAACCCACATTGGAGCAGCGTGGTGGGTCTAAGCTCTAAATCCTCTCTCCTATGAGAGAGGAGGCCTGTGCCCAGCAGTGGGTCATTAAAAAGGCTGTAGTGGTGGTGGTGGTGGTGGCTGTTCCATGTGATGTAATTGAATATGAAAATATTAACAGCATTGTAAATAGCGTCTCATACATATTATGTTTAAAAAGATTTTGTATTTTGAAAAATAGATCATTTTCAGAAGAAGCATCAGCCACCACACTCAAAAAAAATCCTTACACATCTATACTAATCTATACTAATATAATAAAGGGGAAGAATTTGTTTGTTTGAACTAATCTCAGAAACTACTGGACCAATTTCAAAAATTCTTTCACCGTTGGATATGTATGTGATCCTTGAGTGCTATAGGCTATATTATATTATGTACCACGGGCGAAGCCGGGGCGGACCGCTAGTAATAATATAATAATAATATAATAAAGCGGAAGAGTTTGTTTGTTTGAACGCGCTAATCTCAGGAACTACTAGACCGATTTCAAAAATTCTTGCACCGTTGGATATGTACGTGATCCTGGAGTGCTATAGGCTATATATTATGTACCACGGGCGAAGCCGGGGCGGACCGCTAGTAAATAAATATGCATTGTTAGAACAAAAACCTGTTGTTTTATTTTGAATCCTAACTAAAACTTTATTTATAAGGCATTTTGACTCGAAAGAGAACTTGGTGTATTTTATTAACCAGTTCTCTCTCGAGTCAAAATGCCTTATCTAAAAATATTATTTATTCCACATTTGAATCTCCCGTCAAAGAGTTGTTAGAGGATCAATCTAGATGGCGCTGAACTGTTCTCAATTTTTTCGACATCCCTACGTCAAAATTAGGTACCTACTGAATAGATTAAAAATTAAAGACGTTCGGATATTATACACGCACACGACCATAAGTGCTAATTAATACAAAATATATCGTTAGTATTTTATTATACGTGTATCCGAACGCAAATGCAATATGACAGTAAAATAAAAACAGAAACAAATAAAAGTAAACATTCTTATTTTTTGTGTTTTTTTCCACGCCTGCGGTGGAGAAATGTAATTACCGCGATATGTTTTAGTTTATTTTAAAAGCAATTTTCACATATGAATAATTAACCTCCATTTATGTTTATTTAAGTAAGTTTTTTTTTCGATTAATCGAGCAAATTCCGGCCATGTCCGAGGACACAGCTCCATACAAATTCCGGCCATGTCCTTTTAAACCCCTATATTACCCACTAAGGGGTTGAATTTTCAAAAATCCTTTCTTTGCGGATGTCGTACGCCACATTAATAGCTATCTGTGTGCCTAAGCCCGTTCCTTCCAGTAGTTTGACATTCGTCTTTGCCAATAAAACCAGAAGCGCGATTTTCTTAATAATTTTGATAAGCAACCTTGACCCACGTCAGGAAATGGATGGGTGGCCGACTTTGGAGGTTTGGAGGAGACTTTGGTGTCCTGTTGATTCCGGCTACTAGGTATCACTAATATCTAATACTATTCATTAAACTTAATGAGAGTCAAATACTCAAAATCTTCTCTTAGTTAAGCCGTATGGTTCTAAGTTCTGAAACTGACCACTGAGTGGAAATACTCTAGAGTGGAGTTTCTGTTATCTGTGATTTTGACAGACAGACGAACAAAATAAAAATTCACCCAATTAGAACAGAAAAAGCGACTTTGTTTTATACTATGTATTGAAGATTAAACCACATCTAATCAGACCGTAAAATGTGATAGGGTTCTATTCCTAATTATACTGAAGCGTAAGAGAGAAAAAAGACTTCATTATACTTATTGCATTAACTTTGAAATACTTAGAAAAAAGGAGTGAGATCCAAACAAAAACATTTCATGTGAATAATAAGGCCAACTTCCTATCAAAAAGTTTCGGCCATTAAAAGTACTGATATCAAAAATTATGACCAAGTCCTTTGCTAGGCTCGATAAATGAAACCATACAGTTTTAGAAGGTATATCTTCTTCGATCACCCTCAAGCTGTCATACCATTCCTAATGATCCTGTTAAAATATTTTTAAATAATTTATGTCTTACTAATAACACTATAATATGAAGCTCATTTGGGACTGAGAATAGTTTTATTGTTTTCAACTTGGCAACATTTTTTAAATTAAACAAATTCAAAGGAGTGCATAAATGTTGTCAAGTTGAAAACAATAAAACTATTCTCAGTCAAAAATGAGCTTCATATTATAGTGTTATTACTAAGACATAAATTATTTAAAAATATTTTAACAGGATCATTAGGAATGGTATGACAACTTGAGGGTGATCGAAGAAGATATACCTTCTAAAACTGTATGGTTTCATTTATCGAGCCTAGCAAAGGACTTGGTCATAATTTTTGATATCAGTACTTTTAATGGCCGAAACTTTTTGATAGGAAGTTGGCCTTATTATTCACATGAAATGTTTTTGTTTGGATGTTACTTACCGTACCGATAACGTTAACTTTAGAAGTTACACTGGAGCCTCACCTTCAAATCTTAGATGTCAGATTGTCATGTTGAATGAAAAAAAAAGCATTGCGTAAAATGAAAAACTAAACTTATCATCATATAAATTATATTTTACGTATCAAAACTCAATCAACAATGGCATTGTTATTAAATAGGTTTTTACACAAACGAAAACATCTTTTAAAGACGCTCTCTTAAATTTTAAGTACATATTTATAGAAAACTTATATTCTACTATCATTAAAAACAATTTACACAATTTATAATACTACACTTGAAAATACTTATATGAATAAGAATACATAGTTTTCTGTTGCACTTACTTCCTATGGCACTGAATCATAATTATATTATTATCATTTTTGTACCTTCTGACTCGTTATATATATTTTGACGTTATAACGTCTTATAAATCGTAGAACGCCAGCTATACGCAAGGAAAAGCATGACTTATCTTTCACGTACCGTGCGCGTAGCGCGTTCTGCGCTCTCGCTTGCACGCGAATGACGTCGTCACGTCAAATTATCGTCCATAAATCAACTTTACAGACAACCAATTTTTTTTCCAATGTAGATTTTGACGAGTTAGGAACTAAAATACATAGGTCTCTTTTCTTATCAGTGTCTGAATTCTGTCATGCATTTCGGTTTTTCTCACATTCCTTTATCTAAGTATATAAGTACCTAAATTACGAAAAAATCTTGCATATCTACCAAAGTATTTTGATCACAGATTTTGATTTGAAGCAATCTGTGCATATTAAAAAAATGGGATGTCAAAATAGCATTGCAATTTCATCTATGGTATCATTTTGTTCTACCAGGATTTAGTTGGTTGATTCTTGGCTCAAAGTGCAATTTAAAAAAAATCTCTAATCTAAACTGACAGCTCTAAATAATATCATACTAATTATCCTTTTCCACTGGAAACATCGTGAAAACTTGCACTATTTATAGACCTGTCAATTTATATGACAGTGTGCTTAGTCTAAATCGGAGCACTCGAAAACGAACTCGAAAACTATTGATCGATTTCAGAGTAAAATAGACCTAGTTCGCCAATACATTCAGCATTCGAACAATGCTGAATGTATTGGCGAACTCAAACCTTAATACAAGCCATTTTAGGTCTATTTTACTCTGAAATCGATCAATAGTTTTCGAGTTCGTTTTCGAGTGCTCCGATTTAGACTAAGCACACTGATAACTGAATTTAGTACCGGTCTTCTAAACAATAAAATAAATCTCACTGATCCTCTTCAGTATATTTAACGAGTTAACTGTAAATAAAATCTGAGAAGTTGTTATATCTTTTATGAAGACGTTAACCTGACCGTTCCATAAAATTTGGAAGAACTAGAGACAGGTAAGTAACATGGACATAAGAGACATCTATACTAATATAATAAAGCGGAAGAGTGTGTTTGTTTGAACGCGCTAATCTCAGGAACTACTGGACCGATTTCAAAAATTCTTTCACCGTTGGATATCTACGTGATCCCCGAGTGCTATATAGGCTATATATTATGTACCACGGGCGAAGCCGGGGCGGACCGCTAGTAAGTGTATATCTCCCGTAGGGTAAGTAGGTATGTGAAGAAATCGCAAAAATATCACCTAATACGAGTAGCTGTTATAGTTTTTGACTACTCGATTTCGATTGAACTAATTTGATTCGAGTAGGTACCTCCATACAATATCCAACATCCCACACGAAATATTTGAAAATTAAAAGTAGTGCTCTGTGTAATTTTTCATCTTTTCATGATCAAACGTGAAATACTTTGGCAGAATAACGTTGCGATAGCACAGCTCAATATTGTTTATTCACCCTTATTCTGCCAAAGTATGGAGATGTCAAATCACGTTTGTCCGTCCATATTATACTAAATTACAGATATACATCAACGCTCATGTAACATTTTCTAAATGCAAAAGTTATCGAGATGTACAAACTCATACTTGGGGTTCGCCTCAGGTTAATTTTTATTCAAATAGGTAGATATTTTCCATATTTAAAAATATGTATGGAAGATATTTATGCAGGTATAATATGGAAAATTTTGGAGCAGGGCGCTTGAGTAAGTTCCTAATAATTCTAATCACTACAATATTCAAAAAAAAAACAATTGCACTGTTCACTTAATTAGGTATTCATAATTACATCAAAGCATTTTATACAAATAGTAGTAGTATTTCTGAGCTTTGTACAATCTTTATTAGCTAACACGTTATGGCGTAACTATCTAATCTAACAAGAACAAGTAGGTACACAAACTCTGCAAAAGTATGACATAAACTTTAGAATTTTCCCTGCGACTTCGACCAAGTAGTGTTAGGTTGTTAAAATACCCGCGGGAATCCTTGTGCATTGGGGGGATAAAAAGTATCCTATATCACTCTTTAGACGTTTAACTACATCCATGCAGAAAATCAAATCGATCCGTTGTTCTGTTTCGGCGCGATTGAAAGACAAAGCAACAAACAAACGCACTTTCACATTTATATTATTAGTAGGGATATTAATAAGGGATAGTTATAGGGGTAGGATACAAAACCAAACGTCTCATAAACATAGCGCAACTACGTGTCAGAGGACCATCTCGCAAGCTTCCTCTATCGAATCAAGCAAAACTGTCCCAAACTCTCGGAGAAATCGGTACAAAAACAAAATACGCGCAATAAATTTTTACTCCGGTCTTTCTTATTCGGAAGTCGGTTAAAAACGCGTTGCGTGCACCTTTTGCGCCTCTTGCGAATCTTCTCGTAATAAACCACTTTATAAAAGTAAAAATATGTATTTTCTATTACATTAAATTCAATGAAGATGCCCATAAATATTTCATTCTTTTTACTTATTTATTTCGTTGATGGATGATAATTTCTTTTACGTGTTTTCTCACGTTCCTTTGAGGTGTTTTATTAGATTTAATGCGAGTTTTTTCTGGCAAGACATTTGAATATCAGTCATCTACAACACGATTAAGAAATTATGAGATATAAAAACCTACCTAACACCTTTGTTAGGTAGGTAGGTACCTTTACTATTTTGCTTATATAACAATCAAATCACGCAAAAAGAACTTTTTTGCGAGAAAACCTTTAAATTACATCGTTCATATAAAGTTTAATCTGTTGTAACCACAATTTTCATGAAATCTAATATTATATACACAACTTACCTACGTTCTACACGGTTAAAATAAATCTTACGATGTATAATATAATGTTTTCAACATGTACAATGCACATATTAAAAAAGCACCATTATAAAGTTAGGCTCTCTATCTTTATTTTCCGTTCGTAATAATGTACATAGTTACATAAAATCTTAACAGGTAAGTCCTAACTTCTACCTCTTAATTCCACAGGTAAATTTGAATTAAAGTTAAAAAAAATTCTTCTCCATTCAATTCTTCTATTTATGTCGATTTCTCTAGTTGATTTAGTTTTCAAAGACACGTCATTTTCAAATTGCACATACACACAGGAAAATACTCTTTGAGACCTCCTTCGCCGCCTATAACTTCCTCTATATGAAATCTACAAAACATGATATCTTCGACACTCCTGTAATCTTTTTCAATACAGTATACCGTATATTTTGTCCTGTTAACGTTTTCGTCAGTTGCACTATTTCACCGTTAGTTTGTGATCCTTATAGTCGCCGAAACTTTCCACTAATAGCTATGAAGTGCGGCGGGAAGATGCAGAAATGGCAGATGAAGAAGTAGCAGAAACAAATGTATGAAGCACATCACACCAATACCGGCGTTTGCGCCGCTTTTATTTGTGCAAAGCTACGTCATATTATTGAATATCCAACTAACTTCCCTCTCGCATCTTCACTTGCCGTATCACTACAAGTCGCAGAGAGGCGATAACACCCCTTAGCACCATTCTTTATCATTTCACACAGAGAAATTCACAAATCCAATTTCGCCAACGTCCTTTCAGCAAAATCCAGGATTCGTATGCTCGATCACACATCGCTTGCAATACTTCTTAACTGCTCTATAACCTCTCAAGGTCACGGGCGTGTCTTGTATGTTCAACTGGGTGAGACCTCGGCAGTAGTACGCAACTGCTTCTAATCCATCGTCGCCTATCAGTTCACAGCCCCGCAGGGCCAGCTTTTTAAGATTTGGACAGCATCGAGCGAGTATCTGAAATTAGAGATATTTTTAAGGACTTTTTTTTCTTTTTCTAAAAATATTAAGTACAATAAAAGTTAGGTACCTACGGCTAGATCAACCTAATCACTGTAGAATATATAACCCGCGGCACGTAAGTCGAGCGGTGACCTTCAATGCGCAGAAGTCGAAAATGAGGTATTTCGGGGTGTTAGGGGGTCGCGGGGAGGGCGTGGAGGTCGTTCGTAAGCGCTGATTGGCTCTCTAATCGTATTGTGTCCCGCTCACTCGTACGACGCTGCGCGCACTTGAAGTTCGCCGCTCGACTTACGTGCTGCGGGTTATACATTTATAAACAGTGACAAGAATACTGCTTGCTGCTGTGTCATTACCGTGTGGAACTTTGCACAAAAATGAGCCAGGCCTTCTGTTACTGTGCTTTAAGCTTTTCATAGTTAATTCTTTTTTATACTAAGTAGCAAATGAATGTTTGTTCTAAATCTATTTCACAATGTACACTATCGCCTCTGATTTGCACCACCCTCCTTATTTTGTTGTAATACAGAGCCAATCAAAAGTTATGACAGGTTAATTTTTTGAGTAGGGTCGGAAAATCCTAACCAACTTGTAATCGGATTATTATAATAATCTAGGTAAAACTTATTTTAAAAAATCAATAAAATTGTTACTGATATCATAGAGTAAATCAAAATGAATTTTACGTAAGAAAATAATGATTTATTTTTCGGTTTAACCCGACAATCGCTCAGGTACGCTAAACGGAAATTTTCAACTATACTACAAGCATACTTCGATACGAAATAATTTAGAAAACATCCTTACTACAAATCGAACCTTTTACTTGAATGCTGCTTATGCAGAGACTTCTTCAACTTTCCTAGCAAATAACTATTCACTCTCGCCTTGCCTTGAACAAGGACGCCGGAATGGCGTTCCACACAGTTCATATCGGAAACTTTGAATGAAAGCGCATTGTGCGTGTAGATTCAATAATATAATGCCAATGCACACGTCTTCTTACCGTTCCATGACAGAACGGTGGAAGAAGAACAACTTGTGAAGTTCCTAAGTACACTAAGATCAAGAGAGAGACCCGACAGAGACGCGACATTTTGAAAATAATATTACAACACAAGTATAAATTAAAAATTTAAAAAACCCCCGACATTCGCCATTTTGTGGCGGCGGCCATCTTGGATTTGCATTGTGTTATTCTACTAGTCAAGCCCTTTCATTGGATACCCATGTTAAGGGAGTTGTGAAAAAATATGTAATCCGCCATTTTGTAGCGGCGGCTATCTTGGAACGATTTTCATCAAACATAGCTAAGAACACTCTCGACTTATTCACCTTTCAAACAAAAAAACCGCATTCAAATTGGTTCACCCATTTGAGCGCTACAGGGGAACAGACACACACACACACACACACACACACACACACACACACACAGACGCGTCAAACTTATAACGCCCCGTCGCTTGCGTCGGGGGTTAAAAAATATCTTACTGTTTACCTGTAGGCCAGCTTCCGAAACGTCAGTGGCTCCTAAATCAAGAGCCCTCAACCTCGAGCAGCCCCGAGCGATCGCTTCGACACCGTCGTCGCCGACAGCGCCGCACCCGCGCGCGTTCAGGTAACGCAGCTTATAGCAGCGCCGCGCTAACGTGCGCACACCCGAATCGGATACCTGTAATCATAAGGCGTACAAGTCACGGCAAATAAGTCTAGCGTTGACCTTCAATGCGCAGAAGTCGAAAATGAGGTATCTCGGGTGGTGAGGGGGTCGCGGGGAGGGCGTGGGGATCGTTCGTAAGCGCTGATTAGCTCTTGCGGATCCCTCGTAAGCGCTGATTGGCTCTCCAATCGTATTGTGTCCCGCTCACTCGTACGACGCTGCGCGCACTTGATACTCAGCGCTCGACTTACGTGCTTACTTAGGCGGAGTTAGGTGACAAACACACGTACAGAAGAATTAGGATATAATAAAATTAGAAACAGCAACATCCTAATTGGCTCACTAATTGGCTTATTTTGCAAAACATTACAAAACAAGAAATATCTGTACGAAACTCATCAGTTGAAGGTCCTGTTTCACAAACTTCTGATAAGTCTTGGATAGCTAACTACCACTTTTGTCTTTGTCACTATACATAATGTAAGAAAGTGGCAAAACTTACGTTTAGGCCACAGAATATAACCAGAAGGGAAGCTACCTAAGAACGTCCCGCAGTAAACACACTCACACATAGCGCCGCGCACGCACACACGAGCTGTCACGGACGCTCGCTAGTGAACAGTTAGTGGAATAACGTCAAGGCTGTCGTGTGGTCGTGTCGCGTGCGCATTAAATTATTAGCGAGAGTTATTGGCGAGAGTTTAGACATTGTGTACTTAAAATAGTGTAAATTATACTTATAAAAAATCAAGTGTTGTGTTTAGACAAATATGCCTCAGTATTGTACAGTATGTTTAAGTTCCACTATAAAAAATAAGGATATTTCTTTTTTTTTGTACCCTAGAGATCAAGTGAAGTAAGTATACCTACCTTTACATAATATGATTATCTACACAAAAAATTAATGAAATGAAATTAATTGAAATGAAATTAATTTATTTATTGTAGGATAGCATGTGCCACTTATGATATTATGTCAAGACTCTACCACTGGTACGGAAATCAGATTCTACTCAATTGAATTAGGTAAAACATTGCCAGGTAAGTTAAAATAGCTCCTGTACACAATGGACCATTTCGATGGGCCTATCTAAGGTACCTATCTAAGTACCTAGGTACTTAATTCATTCAATTTACTAAAGTAAGTAAGTATCTAGGTACTGTCACTAGGGATACCTACGCATGTGCACACTTACTTTTAGTAGGTACCTACTAATGTCCTGACCGAATTTCGGCCACGGCGGCCAATCTCAACCGAGGCAGAGACTAGCCATCTGCGCAGGAGATATTATAGTGCACAAGTGTGTGCGCATACACAGGTGCACTCTCTATTCCCTCACTCTCATAGTTCGATGGGACGCCAATGCGACACGACCGGCGAGAGATTAGGCGCAGGACCGACGGCTTTACGTGCTCTCCGAGGCACGGGGGTGTATCTAACACCGCCAACTTCCAACTCCGGGCTGGCACTGAGAATTTCTTGACAGAAAAACCCAATACCTCATTTTTTTTGGCCCGACCCGGGAATCGAACCCAGGACCTCGTGATCCACAGTCGAACGTGCTAACCGCTAGACCAACGAGACAGTCAAGGTGGTACTACCTACCTAAGTAACTAGGTATTTAATTCATTTATTTTACTAAAGTATCTAGGTACCTACTATCACTAGGGATATATACGGCATACGCATGTGCTATTATTACACTTACTTTTAGTAGGTACTTACTAGTCACTACCTACCTAAGTAACTAGGTACTTAATTCATTCAATTTACTAAAGTAAGTAAGTATCTAGGTAATCTAGGTACTGTCACTAGGGATACCTACGCATGTGCTATCACACTTACTTTTAGTAAGTACCTACTACGTACCTAAGTAACTAGGTATTTAATTCATTTATTTTACTAAAGTAAGTATCTAGGTACCTACTATCACTAGGGATATATACGCATGTGCTATTATTACACTTACTTTTAGTAGGTACTTACTAGTTACTACCTACCTAAGCAACTAGGTACTTAATTCATTCAATTTACTAAAGTAAGTAAGTATCTAGGTATTGTCACTAGGGATATCTACGCATCTGCTATCACACTTACTTTTAGTAGGTACCTACTACCTACCTAAGTAACTAGGTACTTACTTAATTCATTTATTTCACTAAAAAACATTTTATTCCAATCATTACTACATATCTTACTATACATAATATATACTAGTATATAATATTTTTATTTTTACCCATAATTTTTCACATGCAACAGGTGACAACCCTATCAGAATAGGTATAAATTTTGGACGTTCTTAGGTAGCTTCCCTTCTGGTTATATTCTGTGTTTAGGCTATTCGACACTTATCAGAAGGTGGCGAAACAGGCCGCAAGACTGCCAAAAAATACGAAACTAAGTTATTTGTTTTTAATCAAGTTGTAGCTCAATCTTAATTAGCCTCCCTTAAATATTTATTTTATTCTGTTTTTTAGTATCTTTTGTTATAGCGGCAACAGAAATACATCATCTGTGAAAATTTATCTAACTATTACGGTTCCTAATATACAACCTGGTGACAGACGGACAGACAGATGAACAGTGGAGTCTTAGTAATAGGGTGCCGTTTTACCCTTTGGATACGGAACCCTAAAAATAAGATAACTTACCTGTGAACATTTAGCAACAGAAATGTATCGTAACGCGTGTCCCAACTTCGCTAATTCGTACAGGCCGAAGTCCGTAACTCCTGGACAGACGGACACACTCAACTCTTTGAGTGCGCAATATGAGGTTAAGTATCCATCGGACACCACTTAGTAAGTATTATTACGAGTAGGTATTAAGGTAAGATAAGTCTATGATTAAATTGGGTTGAAAAAATAAGATAACTTACCTGTGAACATTTAGCAACAGAAATGTATCGTAACGCGGGTCCCAACTTCGCCAATTCGTACAGACCGAAGTCCGTAACTCCTGTACAGTCGGACACACTCAACTCTTTGAGTGCGCAATATGAGGGTATCCATCGGACACCAGCATCTGTAATCATAACGAGAAACTCTGTAGTCTAATTTTTAATTCGGTGGAATGCTGACAGTTTTCATCATTTAGAAATAGAGTTATTTGTATGAAAAAGCTGTGATAGCCTAGTGGTGAGGACGACCGACTTCTAATCGGAGGTCGTGGGTTCGATCCCGGGGCACGCACCTCTGACTTTTCGGGAGTTATGTGCGTTTTAAGTATTTAAATATCACTTGCTTTAACGGTGAAGGAATACATCGTGAGGAAACCTGCATGCCTGAGAGTTCTCCATAACGTTCTCAAAGGTGTGTGAAGTCTGCCAATCCGCTTGGCCAGCGTGGTAGACTATGGCCAAAACCCTTCTCACTCTGAGAGGAGACCCGTGCTCGGTAATGGGTTGATCATGATGATGATGATGTATGAAAAACAGGGTTACCACCTGAAGATCGATTTCACCCCAAACTAAAGTACCTGAAGTATCTGTCATGCATTTGTCATATCTACATTAGGCAATTGATTTTAATATATGTAAGTTTTGAATTTTCGTGGGAACTGTTTGGTCTTTGGTAACATTAAGAAACGTCAGAATTCCATGGAATTAAAAATCAGACTATTGATTTTTTAAACGAATATTAGCCATGATGAACATGACTAATAAGTTACCTTTGACTTAAAAATAATGGCCTATCTAACTTACCTAGACCGAAAGTATTATATATTTACCTGTCATAAACACTTTCCAGTTTATCAAAAGCCCAAATTAAACAGTTCATTTTCGAGATTTTTGCTTTCATTTTCGAGGCTTCATTGATGATTCATTGAAAATCAACCGTCTAAACACCGACCGCTCATCGTTCACAGGTACTGTGCCACTGTGTCACTATCGTGCATGGTTCATCGCAAAAATGAACGATGAACGGGGCACGGTCTAATTTGGGCTTTAAGTCCAAATTAAACGGTTCATTTTCGGGATTTTTGCTTTCATTTTCGAGGCTTCATCGATGAGTCATCGAAAATGAACACCGTTCACAGGCACTGTGCCATAGCAAATATCGTACCTATCGTGCATCGTTTATCGCAAAAATGAACGATGAACGGGGCACCGTCTAATTTGGGCTTTACTTGACTTAAGTATTTTAACATTTTAAGATTAGTTAAATTTATACTCACTGATAGGTAGGTACTTTGTGTCGGTCTGTTTGTCGGTTACCTTTCACGACTCTAAGTCTGATTCGGTTTTGACGAAATTAAGCACAAAGATAGCTTGCAGATCCTTCTTCAGATCTTTAAGATCCAATCGATCTGACTACATATTATAGGCTATTTTTAGCTCCTATGGAATATTATTTAGAAGCTAGTTTATTTTGTAAGTGAAACTTACCTGTGACTAGAGTGCATCTCCTGAGGTAAAGGTATTGCAGTGACGGACACGTATGAAGCAAGGCACAGAGGCCAGCGTCGGTGACTGCGCTGCAATCGGTTAAGTCTATGTATTCTATAGGCGGTCTTCTTGTAGTTAAGCGGCTCTCTAGCCACGCCCATTCAGGCCAGTCTACGTTTGGACAACCTGAAATGAAACAGTATTATTTACCCTAGAAATCTTAGGTAATATAGCAATGACTGCCTCGTTGGTCTAGTGGTTAGCATATTCGAACGCAGATCACGAGGTCCCGGTTTCGATTCCCGAGTAGGGTAAATAATTGTTAGGTATTGGGTCTTTCTGTCAAGAAATTCTCAGTGCCAGAACGGAGTTAGAAGCTGGCGGTGTTTCACCCCCGTGCCTCGGAGAGCACGTTAAGCAATCGGTCCCGGTTATTATCATTATAATGTGACAATAGTCATTAAAGCCCGCCAACCCGCAATCGAGCAGTGTGGCGGGTCTAAGCTCTACATCCCTCTCTCGTATTAGAGAGGAGGCCATGTCCACCAGTGGGAAGTTAAAAGGCTGTAGTAGTGGTGGTGGTGAATAGCAGGAAATTAGAAGAAAAGCGAGGAAAAAATACCAAGGATCATTTTTATAAAACTGGACTTAATTTGATTTCTTTATTCACGTTGGCTAAAATAATATTCGTCCGTTGGTAATTAATCTATCACTGGTAAGTTGTGCCTTACCAAACGAGAAAAATAGGGATCAAACTTTAAGTTTTTAAGTTCTTAAATAAGATGATTAATGAAGGCGTCAAGAATAATAAGACCTGAAATAATCAAAGCGAAAAAATTTAAAACTTTCTAAAGAAGAAATGAGGCTTTTCACTTAATTTTATATTTCGGCTGGTTTCTTAAACAATAAGCTTCAAAACCAAAGTAAAGTTTGTACCCTTGTGTACATCAAAGAGCTTCGAAAACAAAATTTAAGTTTAACAATTATTTTAGATTGTTCATTGGAATGATGGTAAAATTTCTTGTTTATGACTTTCGTGAATTTCTCTTGATTCGACTTGATTGACTCACTGACTGAGGAATTGTAAACAATGGTGGTTTAATTATAAATAGCTACTTAGTTAAAGTTTCCAAATTAATTCAATCTGCCGAAATTTTGGATTTATCTCCATTGGAGCTAAATGCTTATGAATGGAAAGTTAATACACAAATTATCATGAAAGCTCTCTCTCAAAAAATCTAGTGTTTTAGCGTATCCGGTGAAGTCGGTTTTACTTTCAATCTTTTAGATTATTAACGGCCTGTTTCACCACCTTCTGATAAGTGTTGGATAGCCTAAACGTAAGTTTTGTCACTTTCTTACTTTATGTCAAGTGACAAAGACAAAAGTTGTAGATAGCTATCTAATACAGAAGGTGGTGAAACAGGCACTAAGTATTTTACTTGATTTGAACTTACCTGTAAGATCTATGTGCCTCAAGTCGACCAAGTCTGTGATGATCGGCGCGAGCGCTCGAGCGTCCATAGTGTTGGAGCCTGTGAGAGCTATGTGTGTTAGATTCCTAAACGTGGCTACCAGCAGCTGAGCACCAGGTACTGTGACCTGGAACAAAAAAAACAACTGTTATTAATCAACCAACATGCATATTGAAAAAAAAAATTGCTTGTCTGTAAGGTTTACGTGATAACGTCATAAGAAAACATTGCCTCTCAATCGCTTGTTCCGCGCTCTCGCGTGCACGCTCGGCTAACATTGCCTCTCTATCGCTTGTTCCGCGCTCTCGCTTGCACGCTCGGCTAGGCGGTACGTGACAATGAGTCATGCTTTTTCATGCGTGCGGCCGGCGTTCATCGATTCATAAGACGTTATCACGTCAAAAACATCACAAAAAGGACGGCGCTAAAAAGTGAACTAAAAAGAAAAAAAAACTTTGTCTATAATATATCGCACGCTTTAGACGTATCAACACGCCATTGATGAAAATCCATCCAGCCTGGGTTTCTTCGAGGGTATACAACTATACACATATACATACCCAGATACGAGTGAAAAACATGAATACCCTGTTTTTACTGTCGCGCAACCTGGCGATCGGAACATTGCTTTAACATTTTCTCACCATTTCCCTGTGCCTACTATAATACGAATAAGTAAATCAATAAGTACATCAATGGGATGGGAATTATAAAAAGTAGACTTCACGTGGCGTTACTGGTACAGGTACTAGATACAGAGTTTCAACTAACCAAAATAAGCAAAACCGTGATTTAAGGTACGGTTCAATGAAAGTTAATGAAGTTGAAGAAAAGAAGGGCGAAAATCAGTGGAATAAAAGAGAAACTTGTACAAAGGTTCACAAAAGTTATTATTCATTCAACAAAATCATTATACAAAAGTACAAGAAAAAACAAGTTTTAGAAACGTGTTTCTTGAACTGTAAGGAATCAAGATTACTACAAAAATAACGATTTCAAAGTACCAAAAGCTACCTCTCATGGTAATGGTAAAAGGTACAAAACGGTGGCCCTTATACAAGAAGAGCCATTAAGATGAAACTTTTGCAGTACCTAGGTTAGGTGTTCAAAGTTACTGCTCAAGAAGCATTACAAAAGATTAAATATTTGATTGGGAACCTGAAGTAACTAGTTACATCCCTTCAATTGAAAAAAAGCCGTTGAAATCGGTTCATATTTGAGGCAGTTATGGAGTAACACTGACAAAATGATACGTGTCGAACTGAGAACGTCCTCCTATTTTGTAAGTCGTTTAGAGATAAAATTAGTATTACTTTGGTTACAATCCTCAATATAATATACACTCGAATAACACGCAGCCAAAACCGATGGCAAAACGTAGTAAGTACTTAATTACTAAAATCTGCTGTCTTTCCTTTAGATATTATTACTTTATGATTATTGATGTTAATTTTAGGGAATTTTGTGAACTCTTGCAAATCAACAATCACTAAACCAAAGAAAATTCATATAATATATCATAAAATAAGTCATTAATTCTAGCGCCGACATGCCCAGTGAAGTCTGGATGAATTAGACAATAAATGCCTAACATCCAGAACTTAGTACTAGACTTGCCAAAATTTCGGAGGCGTTATAGCGTTAATAATCGTAACTAATGATACAATGAAACATCATAAAACTTTATCGTCCCAAATATAAGATGCCAATTGCCAATAGAATAAAATAATTCAGTATAACGGCAGTCTACATGGTTGTAATAATTTTAAATAGATCATAGGTAACTACATGATAGGGTATAGCGATGATAGCCTAATGATCCCAGGCACGCATCTCTAATTTTTCGGAGTTACGCGGGTTTTAAGCAATTAAACATCACTTGCTTTAACTGTGAAGGAAACATGCACGCCTGAGAGTTCTCCATAATGTTCTCAAAGGCGTGTGAAGTCTATCAATCCGTACTTTGTCACTGGCCAGCGTGGTGGATTACGGCCTAAACCCTCCTCATTCTGAGAGAAAAGTCGAGCGATAATGATGATGATATTGTTCCCTATTATAGACGAAGAGCTAGTGTCTACGGTTACTTACGGTACTATGGTTGTGAGTTAAAGACCACCATAAATCCAATTTGAAAAGCTCTTTGCAGAAGTCGAAGCTCGTCAACTTTTGACCATTTTACCCTCAACCATAACTATACGTATACGAATACTGACTTGCGTGACCCACTTTCATGTCTTTGCTACATTTAATTTTAATGGTACCATCATGATCAACCCAATTACCGGCTCACTACAGAGCACGGGTCTCCTCTCAGAGTGAGAAGGGTTTTGGCCATAGTCTACCACGCTGGCCAAGCGGATTGGCAGACTTCACACACCTTTGAGAACGTTATGGAGAACTCTCAGGCATGCAGGTTTCCTCACGATGTTTTCCTTCACCGTTAAAGCAAGTGATACCTATTTAAATACTTAAAACGCACATAACTCCGAAAAGTTAGAGGTGCGTGCCCGGGATTGAACCCACGACCTCTGATTAGAAGTCGGTCGTCCTAACCACTAGGCTATCACAGCTTTAATGGTACCGCCTGATACGAAACTGAACCTTATAAAGAAGAAGACCATTTAACTCACACTACAATTCTTCGTTCGCCACTCGCGAACATCGCTGCCGCAAGGCCCGGCCCTCGCCCCGGCACATCTCGCAGCTACTTCCAATGGGCCAGCTGCTCGTATTCTTCTCCAAGGCTCCGGCCTCGTTGACAGCCTGGCCACGAAGCGCGACCACCGTCGACACACGCGGGACATCCGGCAGAGGTCTGACACCTGAAATGTGAACATTTTTATATAGTCGGATCACGAAACGCACCTAATACAAGTGTAAATTGAAAATTTAAAAAACCCCCGACATTCGCCATTTAGTGGCGGCGGCCATCTTGAATTTGCAATAGTGCTATTCTACTAGTCAAGCCCTTTCATTTGATACCCATATCAAGGGAGTTGTGAAAAAATATATCATCCGCCATTTTGTAGCGGCGGGCATCTTGGACCGATTTTCATCAAACATAGCTAAGAACACTCTCGACTAATTCACCTTTCAAACAAAAAAAACCGCATTCAAATCGGTCCATCCGTTTGAGCGCCACAGGGGAACAGACAGACACACACACACACACACACACACACACACACACACACACACACACACACACACACACAGACACGTCAAACTTATAACACCCCGTCGTTTTTGCGTCGGGGGTTAAAAATACTAGAACAACCGTAAATCATTGCAGCTTCTTAGGAGTTTGATTGTCTGATCACTGGTCTTGAAGAGATTCAAGTAGCAGGTCTTGCCATTGTCAAGTTTCTGAGGCCATCTTTGACTCTCTCCAGTCCACCCTGGATTAAACTGTAGGGCTTTAAGGGCCTGTTTCGCCACCTCCTGATAATTATCGGATAGCCTAAACGTAAGTTTTGTCACTTTCTTACTTTATGTCAGTAAAAGTGACAAAGACAAACGTTGTGAATAAGCTATCCGACAATTATCAAAAGGTGGTGAAACAGACCCTTAGTCTGTAAAAGAAAATTATGTCAAGATAAAACAGTATTTTCAGCCACAAAGCATCAGTGAGGGTATTGTCCCTTCGTCTGCATAAGGGTGGTCCTCAGTCAGCCAAGGTGTGGTATAGTTCGTTCGGTAACTTAGTGTCGGTACAGGCGCAGGTGCTCTTAGTATTCTGCTTTTATTTTTATTACTTTTTTTCTGTTTGTAATATTTTTTCTATTCTAACAGAATCTCCGAATAGTCTGCCAATCCGCACTTGGCCAGCGTGGTAGACTATGGTTAAAATCCTTCTCATTTTGAGAGAAGACCCGTGTTCATGATAATATTATATTTTATGTTTATGGTTATATTGTAATAAAATACGAATATAAAAAAATATAAAAAGGAAAGAGAATTTTAATTAAAAAATATGAGTAGGTATAAAATGCCAAACCCCCTTGTGCCTGTACACGCCGCGCGGCATGCTTTGAAGTCGCGGCGCGGCGGCGTCTTTGGTAAAACACCGCACGGCGGAGGCGGCCAGACACAAAGGGCGACCGTAAGAAAATGAACAGACTATAGCTTTAGTCTAGGCTCAGTTCACTAGGGTTAGAGAGCTTGGAGGCCATTTTTTACTCTCTCCAGAAAGTCCTGAACCAAACTCTAGGGCTTTTAGTCTATTAAATAAAATTACCTCAAGATAAGACAGTATCTTTAGCCACAGAGCATCAGTGAGGGTGTTATCCCTTCGTCTCCTTGAAGGTGGTTAGCAATCAGCCAGGGTATGGTAGTCATGACTTAGGCTCAGTTCGCTCAGGTTAAAGGCCAGAGACAGTGCTAGCTTGGAGGCCATTTTTAACTCTCTTCAAAAGTCCTGCACGAAACTCTAGGGCTTTTATCAATTAAATATAATACGAATAAAATTACCTCAAGATAAGATAGTATCTTCAGCCATAGAGCATCAGTGAGGGTGTTGTCTCTCCGTCTGCGTGAAGGTGGCCCGCAGTCAGCCAGGGTATGGTAGCCCTGGTCTAGGCTCAGCTCGCTCAGGTCGGCGGCCAGGGACAGCGCGGGCTCGGGCGGTGGGGGGGGCCTGCGCCTCGCCCCCCCGCACAGCCCCGGACCGGAACAGCTCCCGGTTGACATGGTGCAGGAGATCTGGAAAGAGGCATCACTACATCACTACATATTATAAAACAGCGTCCCCCGCAGCGTCTGTCTCCAATTAAAAAAATTGGTTGTCTGTAAAGTCGGTTTACGGACGATAATTTTACGTGATAACGATTAACGTCTTATGAAAAAAGATATACATAGATGCGTCACAAGCCTAGGCCAAGGCCAAGCAACACTTAGGCCGATCGTGCCTTCTCTATCGCTTATTCCGCGCTTTTGCTTGCACGCGGTACGTGACAATGAGTCATGCTTTTTTTTTGTGCGTGTAGCTGGCGTTCATTCATTTATAAGACGTTATCACGTCAAAAAACTCAATTTAACTATAATGTGTTGATGAGCTTAGAAAGCCAATTTGCGTATCCTGAAAGTCCTCGAACGCGCGAGCAGCCGTGAGGATTCCCAGATTTACTGCGGCACAAGCAAATCTATAATAATACTAGTAGGGCGCTTGGCTGCGCGGCCCGCTAAAGCGGACCGCGGGGATTTCAGTATTATTTTTGTTTTAGCAGCCTCCACCTTCTTCTATCATTTTCAGCATCTTTAACCCTGGCCGTGCTCCTCATCCATCTTCCTAACCTTCGATCATTATCACTCTCCATATTTTTTCTCCGAATAATTTGTCAGAATGAGAGTTCTTCCATAAAAAAAATTTAAAAATTGAAAAGGAACGGCGTCAAAGTCTTGCATAGTTCCCAACTTACATTCTCTTCAATATTCGCCATATATTTTGTATGGAATAATAAATTTCGCCATGTTGTTTTTTTCTGTTCATCAAGTAGATTTTTAGTTCTTGATTATATTTTTCTAAGAAACTACTCTTCCATCTTTTATGCTTGGTGAGATAGACACCGACGAAATTTGTATAGCCGCCATCTTGAATCCGCCATTTTGTATTTTTTTTCAGCTCACTGCCAATTGGATGACGTTTTGAGTATTTTTTGTTTCAGCAGCCCCTATCTATCTACAATACCCTGCCCGGGCTCCTCAACCATCTTCCAAAACCCTCAATCTTCATGTCTTCCCATACCTACTTTTCTTTGAGAGTTCTCCAAAGAACCGCATCAAGCCTTGCATAGTTCACAACTTGTAGTCTCTTCAATATTCGCCATACATTTTCTATGGAAAAATAAATTCCGCCATTTTGAATTTTTTTTCTTTTCATCGAGTAGATCTTTGGAACCTGATCATGTTTTGCTAAGAAACTACTCTTCCATCTTTTATACCCTCCGAGATGGACACCAACGAAATTTGTATGGCGGCCATCTTTTTTTCGCCATTTTGAATTTTTTTTCAGCTAACTGTCAATTGGATGACGTTTCGAATGACATTTGCTCGAGCACCCCCCACCTATCTTCAATACCTTAAGCGTGCCCGTCGCTCGTCTCTGAAATCCTCAATCATCAGCTCTCTCCATATTTTTCCTCTTAATGAATTTTTGTCCTCTATACGACACCATTATTGAAAAAAAAATTTTTCATACAAAATTGTTCAGGAGAGGTGATCAATCAGTGAGTGAGTGGTGAATCAGCACGAGCAGAAGTAGCTTGTCCTGACTGACTGACAATCAACGCACAGCCTAAACTACTGAAGCTAGAAACTTGAAATTTTCACAGTAGCTTCCTTTTATGACGTAGGCGCACACTAAGAAAGGATTATTGCGAATTCCACCCCTAAGGGGGTTAAATAGGGGATGAAAGTTTGTATCAAAGTCCGTCATTTTTCAAGTTATATCCATGAAAATTGGTACTTAGGTTTTCGGTTAAAAATAAAGAGTTATGAGTTTAAGGAATTTTACAAAAACTACCCCCAAGTGGGTTAAATGGGAGTTGGAAGTTTGTATGAAAGTCCGTCTTTTTTAAGGTTATATCAATGAAAATCGGTATTTGTACTGTCGGTTAAAAATAAAGAATTACGTGTTTCAGGAATTTTGGAAATTCGACCCCCAAGTGAGATTTATAAGAATCCACGCGGGCGAAGTCGCGAGCATCAGCTAGTATTAGATAACTTTAATGGTCAGTACATTTCAATTTTCCTGCATTGTCAATTATTTAGCGCAACAGTAGTAGCGTGGTACCTACGCGCGCTCCGCAGTATTAACGCCTTCATACAGTTCCTCTTAGACAAAGTTACCTCTTGGATTAGAACATCAAGGTCGTTAGGTTTCGTTCAGAATGCCGTTCAGATAACTTAGGTAAGTATAATGTTCCATTTTACTCAAACGTACAGCTGTTTATACAACTAGAAGGATAATAAAAAGTTTGAAAATTTACGACGAGTCATAATCGTTCCTCTCTGGGACTTATAGTCCCACGGGACTCAATATACAGGGTGAGAATTTGGAGGCGGTCAGTGAAGCAATAAAAAAAATCAGCCAAGTGCGAGTCGGGCCTCGCTCTTTCAGGGTTCCGTACATAATTATGAACAATATAATATTTTGGGTCTAAGAAATATTTAATTTCCGAGCTAGACATCGCAACAAACCGTGAAAGAAAAACCCAAAAAAATGTTCGTTTATTTAGGTCACAGCTTATAAACTATTTAATAAATCGTTGTTTTCAGTATTTGTTGTTTAAATAGAGCATATAGTACATAATATACTGAAATATCATATTCCCAACTAAGTAGTTTAGTTTTTGAGATAGCCCCCGTCACAAAAATGGTCTAAAACTGACAACTTTGATGGCCTCCCATTCCCTTATTTTTTGAGATAAAAATTAAAAAAATATATATTTGTACTCTACTTAATGAGCTCTAAACAATGATACCCCACAAGCTAGGGTAAAGAAAAAAATTTTTTTTCCGGCTCCTTTTTCATGTATGGGAGCCCCCCTGAAAAATAATTTAGTTCAATTTCTAATTCAATATTTGATTTTGGGTTAACGTTTTACACTAAATACCAAAATTTCAGGTTTGTAACTCATTTCGTCTGCGAGCTAGAGACCTGTGACCGGCGGACAGACGGACAGACAGACAGACAGACAGCCGAGTGACATTAATAGGGCTCCGTTTTTTACCCTTCGGGTACGGAACCCTAAAAACCAAAGTTACCCACATCGCCCAAAGGATAAGCAAGCTGAAGGTGGCAGTTGGCAGCCCATGGCTGTCGTAGTTGGTCTAGTGGTTAGCATATTCGACTACAGATCACGTCGATTCATCAAGTTCGATGTCCGGGTCGGGCAAATAATTGTTAGGTATTGAGTTTTTCTGTCGAGAAATTCTCAGTGCGAGCCCGGAGTTGGTAGTTGGCGGTGCTTCACCCCTGTGTCTCCGAAAGCACATTGCAGTCGATCACGGTTATTATCACTATCATGTGACAATAGTCGTTAAAGCCCGTCATCCCGCATTGGAGCAGTGTGATTGACGTGACAGCTGCCTCCACTATTTGTATCAAATTGAGTTCGAAATTGAAATTGGGTTATAATAAGGACCAAAAAACCGGCCAAGTGCGTGGCGGGCCACGCGCAGTGTAGGGTTCCGTAGTCACAATCCTCGAAAAACAGATATAACTCCTTAACCTGTGAACCCTACTTAGCCGTGATAGTTTTCCTTTAAAATTGATTATATACCCTACTGCTGTGAATTTTTTCAAGTTCCTGCCATTTGGCTGATAGAGGGGGGGGACACTTGACTCTAATAAAAATTTGCACTTTAAAACATCATATTTTACAAACGGATCTAGAAATCGAAAAATAATGTTCCACACCCACAGTATTTTTAAAAGACCTATTCAACGATACCCCACACTATGGGGTAGACGAGAAAAAAAATATTCATCCCCACTTTACATGTAGGGGAGCTACCCTAAAAAAAAATATTTATCAAAATTTTATTTCACCACTTTGTCGGCGTGATTAATATTTATACTCATGCCAAATTACGGATTTCTAGCACTAATAGTCTCTGAGATTAACCGAGGACGGACGGACAGACGGACAGACGGCCAGACGGACAGACGGACAGACGGACAGACGGACGGACGGACGGACATGGCGAAACTATAAGGGTTACTTGTTTACTACGGAACCCTAAAAAGCTGTTCACTGTTTATTATGATAGCTATTTTGGTTAACAAAAACACGGCTGCAACCAGTGAAGTATTTATTCCCTACTCTACTTCTCTAGAATAGTTATTATCGAAATAGAATATCGTTTTTCTAAAAACAGGTATGTACACATTTTTTTCAAATCTTCAAATGCCTCTTCTTAAAATTCCCATGACTCCACAAATCCAATTTCTTCCAACCTCAATTTCTTTCAGTTTCCGCCCAGCTGACCGCTACTAAAACCCCACCCCACCCTGTATAAAGGCATCCACTAGCCATTACTTGAGCCAACATAAATATTCAATGAAATACGACAGATCGAGTCCAACATTATGATTATGGAAATAAAACCATCCCCGTAATGTTTATAAGACTGTCGAGATGTTGGTTGCATAATTTATTGGACAATTAAATTTTCAAATTGCTCCACGGATATAAACCGATGTAATTGCGGATCGTCATACGTTGAACCGCTCTATCCTACACTGGTTTCAGCCTGCGGCGTTGCCCATATTAGATCGTGTTTTATTATAGCGTTTTTCTAGCGAGCTTGATAAACAACCTTCAATTATATGTATAGAAGATCCGCTATTAAAGTTTTTACAATATTCTTTAATTATTATTAATGCTATAAGTGTGTTTGTCTGTCTGTTACCATTTCACGGATACATCGCTGAACGGTTTTGATGATATTTAGCATGGAGATAGCTTGTCTGTTTGTAGTCTGTAGTTTTTAACCGACTTCCAAAAAGGGGGAGGTTATCAATTCGGTACGTTTTTTTTTTCTATGTATGATTACTCCGAGATTTCTGAATCGATTTGCGTGATTTTTTTTTCAAGTTAATCTACAAGTTAGCCATTGACTGGAATCTCAACTGATGGTAAGCGACGATACCTACAGTCTAAGGTAGAAACGGGCTAACTTGGAAGAGGTATCATTTTTTAGTACATCCATACTCCTAATCGGTTTCTACGCTACATCGCAGAATTTAGATTTGCGTGCCTCGAAGAGCACGTAAAGCCGCACGTTAAGCCTCCGGTCGTGTCGCATTGGCGTCCCATCGGACTATGAGAGTGAGGGAATAGAGAGTGCACCTGTGCGTACACACTTGTACACTATAATATCTCCTGCGTAGATGGTCAGTCTCCGCTTCGGTTGAGATTGGCCGCCATGGCCGAAATTCAGTCGGGAGGACATTATTTATTAGTACCTACCTAGATATAAGTTGTGACTAACCAAAAATCCTGACTATGTCTCCTCAAATTGTATTATTCTACATCTCACCATTTCTAGGCCGATTTGTCGAGCTATAAGTTACTTAAGAGCCCTCTCCATGGCATCGACAAATCGTTGGTGAGTGGAGTCTAAAACAGTGATTTCTGCATTTAGAGAGCGAGACGTCTTCAGTAAAGAAGAGTACTAAAAATATATACATAAATAAATAATTAATTAAATAAATAAATTTTGCTTGAGATATCATGATTTTTAGTGATAAACGGCAAAGTAAAAAGATGCAAATCAAGGTTTGGAATTTCGCCTATTTTAGCAAATATTTGGCAATTTTTTACATGAACTAAAGACATTTGTAATTATTATGAAGTAACCTATGATAAGACTTCGGTCGTTTTTCAATTTTCTACTTAGTTTCTTATATAGTTTATTTACGCACGAAGTTGCCAAATAGTGATTGAAAAATAGTGATTTTTCAAGCGTCATAACTTTCAAAATAAATATAATTTTACTAATATTTTTATTTTATGGCATAGATAATGGAGATATAAATTGATATCTGGCTTAACTTTAGACCTATTGCGACAAATATTAGAATAATAGGCGTAATACGTTTGTATGGAGAAGCGCGTGAAGAGAGCGGCCTTAAAGCCTAAAGGTAAATTTTTATATTCGTACTTATAATAATTTAAACTGATCATGTCAATCATTCATAGCGCAGCATTATTAAGTTGGTCCCGTAACGTCTCACAATGGATGTATAAATCAATCCCGGACGTCATCTGTGACACAGGGACGGGATCTCTCGATGGAGCATCCACATAGTATCTCCTTATTGCATAACTAGATGATGCCCACGGCTTCGCCCGTGTGGATTTAGGTTTTTAAAAATCCCGTGGGAACTTTTGATATTACAGAACAAAAAGTAGCTTATCTGTAGAAACCCGTCCCCAAAACGGAAAAATCCCGTGGGATCCCCACGATTTCGGAATACAATTCCTTACAGCATCAGGGTTGAGGAGTTGGATATGTACCTACTCGAGTTCATTCAACGATAAAGTCTTTAATTGGTACCCCCAATATCAATTTAAATAACCGAAAGTTTCTAAAACCCATTAGTTTTGGGGATTAGGTCCCCTACAGCATCAGGATTGAGGAGTTGGAATCCAAATTTTTTATAGAACAGGGTCGCAATGTTTCTCTATCGATTAAAAAAAAAAATTACGCAAATCGGTTCAGAAATCTCGGAGATATCGGTGTACATAGGTAGAAAAACACAACTCCTCCTTTTTTAAAAGTCGGTTAAAAAAAGTAGCCTATGTTACTCCCTGGTTAATTCTCCACTTGTATGTGAAGGTCCCGTCAAAATCGGTTCAGCCGTTCCGAAGATTAGCCCGTTCAAACAGACAGACAGACAGACAGACAGACAGACAGACAGACAGACAGACAGACAGACAGACAAAAATTTTTAAAACGTGTGATTCGGTTATGGTAGCGTTCAAATAACCATATGAGCTTAATATGAGGTAGTTATTTCGATATTACAGACAGACACTTCAATTTTATTTATTATATATATTGCATAATGACAAATCGATCGGGACCTACCGTTTTGCTTATACCAATTATGGTAACATTGTTGATATCGTCTATTTAAAATTGTTTTAAACCCCGACGCAAAAACGACGGGGTGTTATAAGTTTGACGTGTTGTGTGTGTGTGTGTGTGTGTGTGGGTCTGTCTGTTCCCCTGTAGCGCTCAAACGGGTGAACCGGGAGTATTGTTAGCTATGTTTGATGACAATCGGTCCAAGATGGCCGCCGCTACAAAATGGCGGATTACATATTTTTCACACCTCCCTTAATATGGGTATCAAATGAAAGGGCTTGACTAGTAGAATAGAGTTATGCAAATCCAAGAAAGCTGCTGCCACACAATGGCGAATGTCGGGGTTTTTTAATTTATATCTACTTGTCTTCTATACATATAATAAAATTGTAGAATTGCCGTATCTGTACATTGAAGATTTTTGCAAAATAATAACTGGGGGATGTTAGGGATAAGTAATAGAACGTAAAAAAGCTATTTTTGAAATTTTTGTCTGTTTGTCTGTTTGTCTGTTTGTCTGTTTATCTGTTTGTCTGTTTGTCTGTTTATCTGTTTGTCTGTTTGTCTGTATGTTTGTGCGCGCATCACGCAAAAACTACTGAATGGATTGGAACGAAACTTGGTACTATTTAAGTTCATACTACGGAGTAACATATAGGATACTTTTTATCCCGAAATTCAGCACGGTTCCCTTGGGAGAGGGGATGAAAGGCAAAATGTGTACTTAGCTGTAATTCGTTAACGGGTGGTCCGATTTCATTCATTCTTTTTTTGTTAGAAAGTAGATACTTTAAAGACTACTGGCTAATCTCCGAAAGGCTGGACTGATTTTGATGGGACTTTCACTGGCGGATGTTTACATTTTGATGTACCTAAACATCCGCCAGTGAACTTTTAACAGTTTTTAGCAAGGTTTAAGCTCAAAGGAGCATAGGAAAAACAAAATGATTTCCACGGGATTATTAAAATCAATATCCACGCGAACGAAGTCGCGGGTATCCGCTCGTATGTAATATGTATGTACGTTTGTATCCGATTTTTGAATGGGATTCTGTGTGTACTACCGTAACGCCTAAACTACTGGACTAATTTGTAGATGGATAAAAAAATCTGTCATTTAGTATAAAAATTAACTTTTGGAAAACTTCATGATTTGATCTCCATATTATAATGATATATTTCCGCACAAAGTCCTCTGGGTCCTACTTTTCAAGTTGACGTATTTTCTGTGCGTACCTAAATCTACCATTTGGTATGGAAATTGATTATTCGGAAAGCGTCATGGTTCGTGATATTATATCTCCATACTAAGGGCCAGTTGCACGTCAGACGTTAGTAAAATAAGTGTTGCGGACGGGAGCTCCGTGCCACGCGCAGCGCCGCGCTCCAACAGTGACTAACGCTGATTGGTCGCCAGCCGACACCCGCGCGCCCCGCTACGCCCTCACCACCCGCGATCGCCTTGTATCCCGCTCGGTACGACCGTATGCGCTTGCCGAGTGGGAGAAATAGATAAAAGCGCGCTTTTTTATTGTATAGCATCACTTCGCTTATAACCTTCGATCAAAGAAGACCTATAAGAACTCGAAGTACCGTGAACTATTGTGAACTTATAATACAGTCCACTTGAACCCACCGAGGAGTTTGATTCGTACCCCTCCCCAACATCTTTGGTCCTTCGAGCCGGATCAAGAACGTTTTTCGACAGTCGAGCCGAATCAAGAACCAGAAGAACCGAAGACTGAAGACCCGAAGCCTCAAGATCCGAAACTTCAAGAACTGAAGCTTCAAGAACCGAAGGCTCAAGACCCGAAGTCTTAAGATCAAGATGGTTCGAACTAGGAGCCAGACCTCACAAGTTGAAGATGAACACGACGAGCACATTGCGCCGCAAGAACCGACCCCTCGCGCGCCGAACCCGGCTCGCCCTGTCCAAATTCACTTCATGGAGTCGTCTCCATCAACTAGTGCCGGCCCACGACAAGAACCCATTGTTGAGATAAGCAGCACCTTTGGACAACAGACCCTTCGTGCACGGCTTCCTTCACCGACGCGATCAACACGATCTCAGCGCTCGACAGCAAGCACAGCTGCCCGCATCAAGCAAGCAGAGTACGAAGCGGCAGAACGACTCGCTGCTATCAAAATGCGTCAGATGCAAGTTGAAGCTGAACTGGTGCAGAAAAAGTTAGAAGCTGACTTAGCTGCTATACAAGACGATGACCAAGGGAGCACACGAGGACCCGAAGAAGCTATCAACATAAACCAACAGACGGAAGACTGGTTGCGTCATGCCGATCTTGCACGAGGGGAGCCACCCACCGACCGGCTACCTGCGCGAGAGACCCGAACCCCTCTCGCTGCTGCACCCCCTGTAAAACCCGGCACGAACATTGCCGAATCTCGACCGAACCGTAGCTATGAAGATCGTCGAACCCGCTCACCAACGCCGAATCGCTCAAGAAACCGAAGCATAGACGCCCTGGTGGAAAGCTTTGAGCGAATGAGCCGTTATAGACCCCCGCCACGGTCATCTACAGAGCTACCTACTTTCAACGGGTCCGAAAATGAATGGCTGCCTTTCAAAGCATCTATGCGAGACTCGACGCGCCTTCACAAGTTTTCACCAATTGAAAATATGCAACGCCTGCGCAACGCATTGAAAGGAGAAGCCCGAGACGCCGTTGCTTCACTTTTATACACGGCTTGTGACCCTACAGAGATCATGGAAGCTCTAGAACAGAGTTTTGGTCGTCCAGAAGCTCTGATCGACAAGGCCTTGGAAGAGATCAAGCGGTTGCCACGTTTGGGACCAACGACGACCGAATTGAACGTCTTCGCCGTCAAAGTTCGGAACATCGTGGCTACAATTACCAACGTCGAAGGCCTTGATGGATGTTTGCAGAACCGCATGCTTACCAGAGACATTGTGGATAAGTTAGCTCCTGACTTACGAAGAAATTTTGCCAAGTATGCATCAGAGAACCGGCGCCCAGGGGAACCACACATCGTGATCCTGTCTCGCTTCTTAAACAACGAGGCTACAATAGGCTTAGAGTTCACGTACTCGAAACCTACTACGCCAGCCACATCAACTCGAAAGGAATCGAACCCAAAATCTTCAGGAACATTTCAAAGATCGAAGAAAGTCCGAGAAGCCAGCGTATTCACTGCCATAGAAAAAGAACAATGCCAGTGTTGTGGTGGTGACCATGAACCACCCCAGTGCAAGAAGATAAAAGAAATGACAGTCAACGCACGCTGGGAGTGGGCCAAAACGAACAAAATCTGTTTCAAGTGCCTAACAAAGAAGCACCGACGCGCAGCATGCAAGGCGAAGCAATGTAGCATTGACGGCTGCATACATTCACATCACTTTCTGTTGCATCAACGAACCCCTGAGAACCCCGATCAATCATGTCAAGACCGATCAGAAGAGGTGGTGGCATCGACTTCCACTGACATGGATACGGACAACAAAGTGATGCTGAAAGTGTGTCCAATTGTCATATCGAACTCTGATGGCATCGAGATCCATACTTACGCCCTTTTGGACGAAGGTTCAACCATCACACTTATAGAAGAGGAACTGGCTGACCAATTGAACCTGGAAGGGCCTGCTCATCCTCTTAACATACATGGGGTGAACTCCACACAAAGAGAAGGAACCAGCAGGATCGTCCGACTGAAGCTGAGGGACAAAAATTCAAAGGCCTCACACGTCATACGAGCAAGAACCATACGGGACATCCAGCTGTTGAACCAAACGGTGCCGATTCAACTTCTACGGTATCCGCATCTCCGAAACTTAGAACCAAGCAGCGTGTGCTATGAACAAGCTAGACCACGCTTACTCATCGGCTCTGACAACTGGGAGCTCATTGTGTCCCAGCAATTACTAACTGGACGTCGTCACGAACCTGCAGCATCACGCACTGAACTTGGCTGGGTGATACACGGCTCTGCACCGCGTGTCACTCTTGGTCGCAACGAAGATCAAGTTCTTCATATCCGAACCGGGAAGCGGAGAGAACAAGTCAGCGACGATAGGCTCGACACTTTAGTCCGCTCCCACTTTGAACTCGATGCCATCGGTATATCTCTCAATACGAAGACCCGGAAAGAAGACGAGAAAGCTCTAAAGATCTTCGAAGAAACAGCTCGTAGAGTCAATGGCCGTTTCGAAGTTGGCCTCCCATGGAAGAGCGATGACGTCACTCTACCATGTAACTACGCCGAAGCCTTTACCCGATTGAGAAATATTGAACGCAAGATGGATCGAGACAAAAACTTCAGTGAAGAATATACCAAGCAAATAACTAAACTGTTGAACAAAGGTTACGCTGAACCTTGTGATGGTTCAGAAGTCAGCAATCGCCGGTGGTTTCTACCTCACTTTGCAGTTCGAAACCCAAACAAACCTGGCAAAGTGAGATTAGTTTTCGACGCGGCAGCCACGCATCAAGGAACAAGCTTAAACGACAAGCTTCTGGATGGTCCAGATCAACTAAAGTCACTGCCCGGAATTCTGTATCGATTTCGAGAACGGGCTGTGGCAGTCACTGCAGACATAGAAGAGATGTTTCTGCGAATACGCATTAGAAAAGAGGACCAACCAGCGCAACTATTCCTGTGGCGCGGAAACGATCGACGCAACCCACCGACGCAATACAAAATGGTTTCGCTGATCTTCGGGGCCCGAAGCTCGCCGTTCCTCGCACACAGCGTGCGAAATGCAAATGCACGTGACTTTGCCCAGACCTACCCAAGAGCGCTGCAAGCCATCACAGAAAACCATTATATGGATGACCTTGTCGACAGTTATGACACAGAACAAGAAGCCATTGAAACCGCAAAAGAAATAAACTTTGTGCACGAACAAGCTGGGTTTATTCTGCGTGGATGGAACTCTAACAGTCAACGAGTCCTGGTTACGATCCCTGAAGAACTCAAAGCCCCAGCACCAACACGCCTGGGAACCGATAACCACTGCCAAGAAAAGACTTTAGGATTACTGTGGTTGCCCTCTGAAGATACACTTGCATTCAACACGACAATGAATCGAGTCCCAAGAGAAGTGTACAATCAGAACCGTTCGCCGACCAAGAGAGAAGCTTTGAGTGCAGTCATGTCCATTTTCGATCCGCTTGGACTACTGAGTCACTTCACGATAACAGCGAAGATCATTCTGCAGAATCTATGGCGCCTACAAGTCGGATGGGATGAACCTGTACCCACCGAAATCGCTGATGACTTTAGCGCTTGGCTTAAGAACCTGGAAGAAATTAAAGAACTTCGACTCCCTCGCTACTACAATACGAGGGGAGTGCAATCCATGGAACTGCACATACTCTGCGATGCCAGCGCTCAAGCCTACGCAGCTGTAGCTTACTGGAGAATAAAGCGCTACAGCGGCAGTGTGGAACTCGTGCTAGTTGCTGGAAAGGCCAAGGTAGCACCACTGCGAGCGCAAAGTATCCCACGCATGGAGCTTCAAGCGGCACTCATCGGAGCCAGGCTAGCTAAATCAATCATGGAAGAACATCGTGTCAAGCCTGACCGAGTCGTTTATTGGTCGGACTCCAAAACCACGCTACAATGGATTCGCAACGGAGCAAGACGCTACACTCCCTACGTAGCACACCGCCTAGGTGAAATAGCGGAATTCACCGACGAGAACCAATGGAGATGGATCCCGACCGACCTCAACATAGCCGACGATGCGACTCGCCCGAACTACCAACCCATTAAGCAAGAAGATCGTTGGTTCACTGGTCCACATTTCCTGCGTGAAAATGAAGACGCCTGGCCTAATGAAGATCCAAACATTGAAGATAGCGTCGAAGAAATCGTCGCACACATCACCATGATCAAGGACTATTCATCGAGCCTACCAGATATTAGCAGATTCTCATCTTATGAGAAGCTAATAAGAACAACAGCGCGACTATTAGCATTCGCTGACATATGTCGCAAACGATCCTCAACCTTAGAAGTCCGCCATCTCGAGCTAGCTGAGAACCTATGGCACCGTGCTGCTCAACAAGAAAGCTTCGCTGAAGACTTGAACCGCTTGCGTGCTGGCCAAGTCATCCAAAGATCTAGTCGCTTGGCCAAACTCGACCCAGTTTTGGAAGACGGCCTGCTACGAGTCCGTGGTAGAATAGATGCTGCCAGCGTACCCAACTCAGCAAAACGGCCTATCATATTGGATGGCCGCCACCCATTCACAAGGCTACTGCTCGCACGCGAACACTGTGCAGCGGGACACGCGAACAACGAAAGAGTCGTGAATGACGTCCGGCAGAAGTATTGGGTGACGAACCTACGACCAACAGTGAAAAAGGTGGCACGCGATTGCCTACTTTGCCGTCTCCGCCGATCTACACCGAACATACCAGCAACTGGGAATCTGCCTACAGCACGCCTAGATCCGTTTCGTCGCCCATTCAGCAACTGTGGAGTGGACTTCTTTGGCCCTATGTTAGTTGCAGTGGGACGCCGAAGAGAAAAGCTATGGGGCGCACTCTTCACTTGTTTGACGACACGCGCCGTTCATCTGGAACTAGTGGCATCGTTGTCTACTGATTCCGCAATCATGGCAATCCGACGTATGGCAGCAAGACGTGGATGGCCTGCAACTATGTACAGTGACAACGCGACCAACTTTCGAGGTGCCGATGCTGAACTGAAAAGGGCGTACACCGAATGGGAGCCAACTCTTCGCGACTTGGGGCTGCACCATCGTATGGAATGGCGCTTTATACCTCCAGGAGCACCAAATCAAGGAGGAGCTTGGGAGCGCCTAGTTCGCTCCGTCAAAGTGGCTCTCAACACTGTACTACGAGAGAAGGTACCAAAGGAAGAGGTACTTGTAACGTTTCTGACGGAGGCTGAGTACAGTATTAATGCTCGCCCTCTGACGCACGTGTCAGTTGATCCCGCTGACCCTGAAGCCTTGACACCAAATCATTTCCTGTTGGGGTCATCGACTGGCCTGCCACACACAGGACCCTGCGAACCAGCTGATCGACGCACTTGGCGAGCTGTCCAAGCGCTCACTGATAGCTTCTGGCGTCGCTGGGTACATGAGTATCTCCCTACGCTCGTACCCCGCGGACAGCCTGCTTCGACTCAACGTCAGCTCCAGGAAGGTGATCTGGTGGTGATTGTGGATCCCACTCTACCGCGAAACGTCTGGCCACGCGGTATCATCGAACACGTGCATCCTGGACCAGATGGAGAAGTGCGCAGTGCCACCGTGAGAACCCGAGGCGGCTTATTTCATCGGCCTACCAGAAAGCTCGCCGTCCTGACCACTGCTGAAAAGGAAGCTACGCCGGAGCTACGCTGAGGGGAGAAATGTTGCGGACGGGAGCTCCGTGCCACGCGCAGCGCCGCGCTCCAACAGTGACTAACGCTGATTGGTCGCCAGCCGACACCCGCGCGCCCCGCTACGCCCTCACCACCCGCGATCGCCTTGTATCCCGCTCGGTACGACCGTATGCGCTTGCCGAGTGGGAGAAATAGATAAAAGCGCGCTTTTTTATTGTATAGCATCACTTCGCTTATAACCTTCGATCAAAGAAGACCTATAAGAACTCGAAGTACCGTGAACTATTGTGAACTTATAATACAGTCCACTTGAACCCACCGAGGAGTTTGATTCGTACCCCTCCCCAACAATAAGGTTACCGTTCAAGCTTCAGTAACGTATTTAAAGTAGGTTGCAAGAATTGGGTCGTATTCATACGCAGTGGGAATGTTAGAAAATCTACATAAATGTACCGCATGTTTCGATATGACACAATTGCATACAATGGACCAATGCGGTGCATTACACAACCGAGCTAGTAGCTACCACATGAGTAGATATCCGTATAGAGAGGAAGCTTCATACAAACGCTGTAGGTACACTCACACATGAGCTCTTACCAACGGTTCACGGACGCACGCGTCTGACCTCCTAAGCGGCTCAGTTGTATGACAAACGTGCACTATGTGTGAGTGTAGCTACAGCGGGCCGCTTGTATGAAGCTTCCTCTCTGTACGGATATCTACTCATGTGGTAGCTACTTCGAGTTAAAGGGCACACACATGTTAAAGCCATGGTTGTAACTATTGGCAAACACGTATTTGTAGCATGGGTCAACTAATATAGAAACAGTTTTGAATTTGTATCTCTATCTCTTTTTTCATTGAGTCTCTCATTCCTGAGATTTATGACTCCTTTCATTAACCACACGTCGTAGTTTTCTAGCAATAATAATACGCTAAGCAACTAAGCGTCCTTTCGCAAACGACTCTACTTTACTTCCATTGCGCTCTAAACGGTCTGGCTACTGCAGCCAATCCAACCAATGGTGGCTCCATGGGTGGCTCACACAGACCAACTGTGATTCACACAGACCAACTGTGGCTCACACAGACCAACGGTGGCTCCTACCGACCAATAGTTGCCTGCGCACTAGACGGCCCAACAACTACCAACTCCCAACGTTGTGAATGGATTGCGAGTCTTGGCGCATATTTACAAAGAAAGGCACAAAGCCAATTTAAACCAATTCCTAACTTAGCGCGAGTGCGTTTCGCATGTTGAGCGAATTGTATTGCGACCAACGTTGGGTTAAAAGTGTGGAGAAGGGGTAATTAAACCCATAGAGATTAACCCACATCCTATATAGTCCAATAGTCGACTCACATGTTGAGCTAATTGTATTCCGGCCAAAGGAGCCAACGTGTGGACGGGGTAATAGAACTTAATAGAAGAAATGTATCTAGCGAGTAAATAATCGAGAATCGTTGGAACAGAATCGATCGTAAATCGGAAACAATCGCCGGACGATATTTTAGCATCGATGTCCCGGAGATCACGTCCTAGGAATCGAATAAATTGCGAATACCGCGCGTAGGCGGATGGCGGTTCGGTTTGAGGCTGCGATTTTTACGAAACCGCACAGTTACTGATAACTCCTATTGTTCAGATAATAAGGGGTATTATCGAATGGCGCTGCGAGACAATGTTGTGTCTCGTGATATTCATCGACATCAATCTCGGAGTATTCCGAACACTCGAGTGCAATAAATCGTTTTATAATCATAGTGAAGACAGGATTGTAGGCGATGAGTGATGCGGGGTCGGTGACCGGCTTCGTTATATATAATTATGTTATCTTGGCGATCTTCGCGAATGCCCGTAGGCCACGAGACAAGTTTTGGAAAGGCTCAAACGGCAAAAATATTTTTTGGGTTCGGATCTCATTAAAGAACTGCACCTACTGAGTTTATTATTTTTCTTTTTTTTTACTTAAATAATTAGATATTATAGATATAAATGCTTGACTGCGATAATTTATCTGATAATTAATTTATTCGATAGAAACTCTTTAATTTTTCGGGATGAAAAGTATTTAGCCTAGATCACTCCTGGTAATACTTATAGGGTTGGCAAAATCAGTTCAGCCTTTCAGACATCAATTCTTTGTGACTTTCATTCTTTTTCAAAACTTTTAAAAGTGTGTTTGGGTCGCCAGAAAATACGATCTTGTGCCCTTGTGTCCAGCGGCTCCGAACGACTCGCACGAAATCGTCCGTATACCACATCTTCCAACCCCGCGTTTTTACCTTGGGACCATAATCTCCATCGGTTTGCCTAGCTAAATGCCTCACCCATTGCCATTTTAACTTTGCCACTCGATTATGTCGGTAACTCTGGTACTCCCACTCTATCTATCTCGCTAACTCTATAATTAAGCCACCATTAAATTAATAATCGTGATTGAAGTTTACCTCTAAATAATTGTCTGATCGATAGCTCCCGATTAAAACGTCCAATTGATACAAGTGGTATCTAGCACGAGTGGCAGGTATATTTAGGTTAATAACATGCCCTGAGATGGCGCCACCGCGGGCCCACGCATCGCCCTTGGCTGCAACCAGTGTTTGCTTAAATTAACTTGTATTTACTGTCCAATGTGTCATGTACAAATGGGTTTAATAGGTTAGTTAGGCAATCTTTTGATGCCCACAGGCATAAGATTGAATGCTTGTTTTGTTTGGTAGATACTAGCAGTTGCTTCGTTTGAGTAGAAAAGTTTTTGAACTGACTTCCAACAAGAGGACGCTGAGCGTATTTTTTTTTTCTATACACGTACACGTGTACACGTAGGTACACGTACGTACACGTACGTACACGTACACGTTTAAGTACACGGATTTCTTCAAGATTACTGGGTTTTGCGTGGTTTTTTTTAGTTTGATAGAAGAAGTTTGCGAAGTAGGTAAACTAAGTACTCAAGAATTAGGCACTCCTAAGGAAATGATGAATCAAGAGCTACCGATTGTGAATTGATATAAAGTTACACTAAAACGGATACTTAAATATTATTTTTCGAAATGAATTTTTATTTCCGTGGGAATAAGATTCTTGCCATTTCTTGTAACTGTAAGTGACTTCTACTAAAATTAGTTCAGTCATTTCGAAGATACACCCGAATAAATAGACACACAAAAACTGAAACGTCTTTCAATATACCTAAGAGTGATTATTAGGCTACAGTAAGGCCTAGGCCGCATTGCGAAATTTATTCGCGCGAATTTTTCCGCAAAATTCTGTGACATATGGGAATGTATGAAGCTGCACGCACATGCGATTTAAAATTCGCGAGAAAAATATATTAAAATGCGGAATATAAACCGCGCGAATAAAATTCGCGCGAATAATTTTCGCAGTGCGACCCCGCTCTAAATGCGGAATATAAACCGAGCGAATAAAATTCGCGCGAATAATTTTCGCAGTGCGGCCCCGCTCTTAGTATCAATTGTCTGATTTTTAACATTTTATTCATCCACTAAATGAAAAAAAACAGTCGCTTCACTAAGCGTTTAAGAATACGTTTCCGTATCCGGCAGTATGATTTACTAAGTTCAATTAGAAGGTACTCCATCTCAACTGACTTACTAGTAATACTGGAATGTATTATGTGTCACCAGTCACTGCAAAACTGATAACATCATTAAACTGAGCTATTCAGATCACGGACGTGGTCTGTATGTGAATAACTACTTTCACTATATCGACTTATAGTATCTAAATTAAAATACTAGCTGACAGTGCTAGGTACTAGCTCGCAAGGTCCTGGGTTCGATTCCAGGGTCGGGAAAATAATTATTAGCTATATTGAATTTTTTAACCCCCGACACAAAAACGACAGGGTGTTATAAGTTTGACGTGTCTGTGTGTGTGTGTGTGTGTGTGTGTGTGTGTGTGTATGTGTGTCTGTCTGTTCCCCTGTAGCGCTCAAACGGGTGAACCGATTTGAATGCGGTTTTTTTTGTTCGAAAGGTGAATTAGTCGAGTGTTGTTAGCTACGTTTGATGAAAATCGATCCAAGATGGCCGCGGCTACAAAATGGCGGATTACATATTTTATCACAGCTTCCTCAATATGGGTATCAAATGAAAGGGTTTGACTAGTAGAATAGCACTACGTAAATCCAAGATGGCCGCCACCACATAATGGCGAATGTCGGGGGTTTTTTAAATTTTTAATTTATACTTGTCTGTCAAGAAATTCTCATTATTGACAATGTCACATCATCCTGTGGACAGCTGATAAATAATAATTAAAAGTTTGCCCGCCCATTGGAGCAGCGGTGGCGAGTCTAAGCTCTAAATCCCTCTCTCCTGTAAGAGAAGAGGCCTGTGCCCAGCAGTGGGGTGTTAAAAGGCTGTAGTGGTGGTGGTGGTGGTGGAAAAGGTTACATAATCACCAGAAACATGCCGACAAATCCAGAAATATGCCGTTACTCGAAAAAAACCTTGTAAAAAACTTACAACATTATTATTTGCACAGTCCGTTTTACATTATAGCTCTGTTAGTGTTACGTTACAAATTAATCATATTGTTGACACTTATATTATTGCGAATTGAAATATTGACTGTAGCATGATGGGCATAATTGTACAATTTTACGAGGCATGATAATTTAAACTATACTGTTACTCAAATAGGGTGTAAAGTTTTATGAATACAAGTCCGGGAGTTCCAAGGGCGAGGCGTAGGCTTTAGTGAATGTTGGCGCCAAAGTCTAGTATGGAATTTGAATTTATAGAAACGTCAACTAATCAAAATGGCTATAACCGTGTACAATGTAGGGTCATGACTATATAGTTGGTTGTGTTAAAATTATTTGTATTTATTAATGACTTAATTGTAGATGAATTCTAGGTAGGTAGTTACTTATTTGAATATTATTGGGCGAGACCATGTAAAAGGTTTTATCTACTCTCATATCATAAAATTCCGAATATGAAATCAAAATGTGTCATATATTGGACTACTTTATTCACATACATCTATAATATTTAAAAAAAAAATTAAAAAAGTTCATTATAACACTACTTTGTTAGGAAATTATTGCAAAACAATGTTAAAAAATAATTTTTTCTACATTATAGTACAGGCACTGGGTTCTGGTATTTTTGAGCCATGCCGGGTGTTTATTATTATTATTATTATTTAATACTTTATTGTACACCAAAAAAACATAAATTAAACAAAAGAAACATTTTAAAAGAAATAGGTACAATAGTTAGTTTACAATAGTTAGTTAGTTTAATTTTGTTACTTACAATGATTATCCCGCTATCAAAGTTACCCTATTACTACTACTGCGAAAGTGTGGCGGTAGCAAGATGCGGCCAGAGGACAGAGTGTAGTGCTACCATAATTGACCATAGACGCACTGCACGCACCGCACATTCGAAATTGACAATTGAATTTTGGCGCCTATTATTTAAATTTTTAATTTATTATTTATTTACTATTCAGTTTTTGTAACTCAAAATTTTGCAAGTGATTTTTGTTGCGCGGAAAAATGTCTAGCAGTGATACTGAAGAGAATTTAACTCCACCAGACATTCTTGAAATAGCATCGGGAATGACAAATAATCTTTTGCCAGCAAAATCAAAGAAAATTTACGATAAATGTTACCAAGATTTTATGAGTTGGAAAATTTTGAAAAAAAAACCACTTCATTTTCAGAAAATGTAATGCTAGCATATTTCCAAGAATTATCAAATAAATGTAAGTCTTTGTCCTTATGGGCTAAATACTCAATGCTCAAAAGTATATTGAGTATCTACAACCAAATCGATATTATTAAATACACAAGACTGATTGCTGTTTTAAAAAGAAAATCGCAGGGCTTTAAGGGAAAAAATGCAAAAACGTTCTCCCCTGAAGAATTGAGTACATTTATAAATTGCAATATCCAAAACATGAATACTTATTATAATAAATAATTTTGTTAATTTCTTAGTCTTTTCTTTTATACGTAAGATACCTATTGATGAGCTTAGATAAAGTAGTGTATGAAACTCTACATAATTAGTTATTAAAACACTCGTGTAATACTATTAAAAAACTCGCCTGCGGCTCGTTTTTTAAACTAACACTCGTGTTTTAATAACCTCTATTATGCAACCGTTTCATAAACTACTATTATAGTACGACAATCACTTCATGAAGTTAGCGAGATATTATTTCGGTTATTGTGTATGGGCAATCATTCAAAACTGTGTCTATTAAAACTGCGCTTGAGAATACGTTTTATGTCTACGTATTTAACAGTATAGTTTCAGATCTTTTAAGGACGCCACCGGTGAGTATAAAATAACTGAACATAAATTTTTAGAAATCTACAATTTTTCTCGAAATGTTCTCATGCATAAGAATATTAGATTAATAATAAAAAATTCAGGATATTCCAATAAAATAATTTGATATTTAAAAAATTGTATTGCATGAAATTCTTGCATAATTTTCTATGAAAAACAGATTTTGTTTTGATTTAAGTATGTGCTGCCAAAGATGTGTTAAAAAATTATTAAGTTCGTTATTTTAGAACTTCATAACAGCAAACAAGGTGGATGCTATAATTATAAAGTATCAACAAAAGTTTGGTATTCCCAAAACAACGAATGTGCGGCTAACTTAAAATTGCAACTCGCTTGCATCAACAACAATATGAATTATGTATAATTTTGCATTTAAGTATTATCTGTACAAATAATCACACTAATAATAAAAAGGCAAAAGTTTGTGGGTGTGTGTGTGAATGTTTGTTACTCTTTAACGCCGCAACTACTGAACCGATTTGGCTGAAATTTTGAACGGAGATAGCTTATGCCCTGACTTAACACATAGGCACATTTTTATCCTGGAAAAATCACAAAACAGTTCCCACAGGATTTTGAAAAAACCGAAATCTATAGCTACAGCTATAGGCACAGAATATATAATAGTACTACGTATATAGGTAGATTACTATGGCAAAATTCCTTGAAAATAGGTAGGTATAAAGGTTGAACTAGGGAGCGGGAACGGTAACCGGAAATCCACGATTCCATCGGGATTTGTGAAAAACCGAAACTCACGAGGGCGGGGCCGCGGGCTAAAGCTAGTAACAAATAAAATTGAAATATTGTGTATCTAACATGCCTGCATGATTTTGATATAGATAAGTTATTAAGCTCGTGTGATTAATTATTGGAACTTACTAAATACCAAACTAAATACTAAACAGATAGGTACCTACTTACACTCTGAATAGTATATGATTAGGTGACAGTAGGTACTTGGTACACGTGTAGTTTTGACTTTAGCGTGTAGATACCACGTAGGTACAATATGTTCCTCGTATATTCAAACGTCTGGCACTAGAAACTGTATACCCTAGTGGGTATGATATTTCCAAGAGCGAAAGCAGATACCTACTTATTATGAGAAGTACGGATGAAAATATTACTCGTAATAATGAGCAAATTCATTGCGTTATCGCCTTTATACTTTAGCATTCAAGAGTATTTTTCCCTCGTATTTTGATAGCTATTGTATTCACCTAGGGCATAAGTCCATTAGCTAAGTGATGTCTAGGTAATAATGCACTATGCATGTATTTTGAAAAATAATGGCTAGACATTTTAAAGACTCCTCCTCACAAGTAGATACATTGAAATTATAAGTGAAATGATTAGTAAGTAGGTACAATTGGTCCGTGGAAATGGCTCGAAATTCGCAATTATATATGTTTCTCTCAATAATACTTTTTAACCGACTTTAAAAAAAAGAAAGTTGAGTTCGAGACGCAGACCGTATGTCTTGCATCTCGACTTGCCGTAAAGACGGCAAGTCTACGATTTCATTATAATATGATGTATAGAAGAAGAACAACCAACAACTGTATATTAAAAGTAGTCTACTTTTAATATTATAAAAACTGTCTGACGATATCAGTTTTTGACCTTTTGCTAATAGTTACATAAAAAGCTCAAGATAAATACGCAAACTCGCAAACGATTTGATTGAGAGTCTTAATCGTGAATAATTGATTGAGCACGCCAATTTGTTCCACATTAGTTTTTGCTACATAATATTTAATCGGTAAATGGAAATTTAAAGGATTAGGTATAGAGTCAATGAGGTTTTTCTACGTTTTGAAATATTGTGTCTACTTGAATATTTGCGTTGAGTTTAGTGTCTGCGAATGATAAAAAAAGGAAACGCACGAGAAAATGATCTCTACACTTTTTCTCGACGAATACAATAGAATTTGACGAGAAAAAGTGTAGAGATAATTTTCTCGTGTGTCGCATGTTAGCCCTGCAGAGTGGAAGTTTGTAAACGTAAATTGCGAGCTGCACTCCTTTGCCGATACCGTGGGAACTGGGAGTGCATTCGGTACCTACCTGCATGCGTTTGGCGTTAGATTGTGTCTGTGTGTTTATTTGTGCGTTTATTTGTTAACATTTTCCAGAAAAACTACTCGGTTGGTTTTAATAGTTTTTTTTTTATATTAATTACTTATCTTATATAGTAAAGACATCTGGGCAGGTTCTTAGATATATTTTACATCTATAGGCTATCAAAGGTTTGCTGCAGTCTATTCGATAAGAAACACTAACTACCTATTTTTTGTCTCGAAGACTCCTATCTCCGAGATTTCTGAACGGATCTGCGTAATTTTTTTTAATCGATAGAGGAACTTTGCGATACTGTTCTATAAAAAATTTGGATTCCAACTCCTCAATCCTGATGCTGTAGGGGACCTGACCACCAAAACTAATGGGATTTAGAAACTGTCGGTTATTGAAATTGATATTGGAGATTCAACGATAAAGTCTTTAATTGGTAATTAATTAAAGACATTATCGTTGAATGAACTCGAGTACATACCCAACTCCTCAACCCTGATGCTGTAAGGAATTGCATTCCTAAATCGTGGGGATCCCCCGGGGTTTTTCCGTTTAGGGGACGGGTTACTATAAATAGGCTACTTTTTGCTCTGGAATATCAAAAGTTCCCATAGGATTTTTAAAAACCTAAAACACGGGCGAAGCCGTAGGCATCATCTAGTACATAATATAATATATTTGTATTCGAAGAGCTTAATGATTGGACCACACCGCAGGATTATCGTCGAACGGTTGAATAATCTCAAATTAGTTTTGTCTCGCAATATCCATAACTTACTTTTACATATTGCAATATCCCCTCTGGCTCGTTATTTATGCCAATCGAACGAGTGACATTTTGAAATACGTATACACGAATGTTATAGAGTCGTAGCAACACCGAGTCTTGTTTTGTCTATGTTGAAAACTTGTTGAAATCGAAGAATTCTCACACGATCGAAATGGCTGCATGGTTATGGATCTTTGCCTTTCCCGAAGGGGACTAATTAAGAAACAACATCGACTTTTTGAAATTGGTTAATTAATTGGTTTCGTGATAAAAAAAGGAAACCGAATTTGATTATTTATTCATTCATTTATTTTATTTTGGACCCGCCAAATATATATGTATTACATTTAAATAATATACGTTAGGTGCTAAGCATAAATTAATATTATGTAACTCAATTTACAAGCAGTTACAATATACAGCATGCAAATTGAAGTCACAAATAAAGCAACGGTCTTTGAATTGGGTTGGGTGAGGTCTTGTATTTTCATCATCATCATCATCATCATGATCAACCCATTACCGGCTCACTACAGAGCACGGGTCTCCTCTCAGAGTGAGAAGGGTTTTGGCCATAGTCTACCACGCTGGCCAAGCGGATTGGCAGACTTCACACACCTTTGAGAACGTTATGGAGAACTCTCAGGCATGCAGGTTTCCTCACGATGTTTTCCTTCACCGTTAAAGCAAGTGATATTTAAATACTTAAAACGCACATAACTCCGAAAAGTTAGAGGTGCGTGCCCCGGGATCGAACCCACGACCTCCGATTAGAAGTCGGTCGTCCTAACCACTAGGCTATCACAGCTTTTTTTTTTTTTTTTTTTTTTTTGTCTTGTATTTTAACAGACAATAATTAAATAAGTATTATACCTACTTGTCTTTAAATTACCAGTGACCTATATCTAACTTCGAAGTTCTTGACTTACCTTGAAATAGTTTCGATTATTTAATGAGTGATGAAAATAGTAATTTGGAATTCATTAAATCAGAATTAGTTCAATAGATGAGGGAACTATATCAAGTATGTAAAATCGCGACTTTCAATGACCAATCGATTCAGTAAGGAAGGAAGGAAGTTGAGGAAAATGTGGGAGGGTTCGAAAGAAGTTAAAAACCGTTCGTGTGATCTAGTAATTAATAGACTACTTGATCTAGATAATTTTTTATGAGCTTGGAGCTCATAAAAAATTATCTAGATCAAGTTGTCTAGAATTCCCCATTTACCTAGATACAAATTCCGCTTCCATTTTACACTTTGTCACTTCTGAGAAGTCAAAATCGAACTCTCCCGAGCTCTCAACAGGCTTACATCCAATTACAGCTATATACATACTTTGCTGGATATCTAATAAACACAAGACACATATTTTAGTTTCTGGAGAAAATATAATTGAGTTTGATTGCTTAATATGATTGATTAATATGAGAATTTATTTATTTATTAATTTTATTTTATTTATTATACAATATACAAATATGGTTATTGCTGATTTACAGTATTTTAGGTGTACTATAAACATACATAAGTTTTTTGTACAACAAGAGATGCGCCGTCGACAATATCGATATGTCTTAGAACAAATACTAAAATTTCATATAGATAGGTACTTAAAATAATAAAAAATAAAATGCAAAACTACCATAATTTCTACAAATGTGGGTAGATTACAAAATTATGGTCGTACTCATCGATATGAAGCATGTAAAAACCTGTAGTGGACACTCCGACAATATAAATATTGTTTGTATGAGGCGTGATTGATAAAGGCTTCTCTACGTTCGTCTGCGTGCTTCGATTGCAACACGACAGGTAGGTATACAATTCGTAAGATATTCTTTAAATAAAATCGGTCCCGTTAAATGGAATCGGTCGTCATAAGTCAGTTCGAGACGGCGGCGCACGCAGGCTCTATTTCAACAATGGCCACCAACGCCATATTTGGACCGATTGCATCGGTACCCTTTCTACGTTCGCCGATTAACTTCAATCTAACGTTGTGAAATCGTTTGGGAAACTAGCCTACCACTTACCACAGTTATCAGAATAACTGACATAACCGGAGGCATTGAGTTTAGACAATGGAGCAGGAAAGTTTAAACATCAGGTGACAAACAAGCGATCTAAAACATAGCCCACACCACGACCGAAACTACCTTCGTTTATCTTTTCACACATTCAAATCGCGAAGTAGAGCTAAACTAAGCTAGCTAAATGAACTGTGGGTTAGCTCTACCCGGCATCGCAGCTTTGGGAGCTAAGTGAACTATATCACACTGCCCAGCTGTCGGGATCCGCGATATAGGTACCTACATATAATATCTATATCTCGCGATATTGGCGAAATATCGGTATTAATGCCCAAAATATTGATATTTAAATATCGATACTGACAACTTCATCACAATCATCATCATCATGTTTTTAACAAGATATCGTAATATCATCCACAAGCTGATATGATGATGATGATTGTTTAGTCACGATGGTACTTAGCTACGATGGATGAATAAAATGAATATCTGTTTCGCCGTTTGATTTGAACATTATTAGCTTTTATTTCGAGGGTGATTAAAATTTTCAATTTACACTTGTGCATTTTGTAACGTTAGCGTAAATATTGCTCTTCATGATAAAGATAACGAATTTACCTATAGACAGATAGATGCAAAACTAGCGCCAATTTGTTGAAATGTCAAAAAGCACGACTGAATTTGTACATCATTTGCTGCTCCAATAATGTAACAACTCTCTGACCGGAGATATCAAAATGGACATAACAATACGTGGGTGGTGTGACTTAGTAACAACGTTTATTAAATTATATTGGTTAAGGAACGTTGAAGCGAGTCGTTATATTGGTGGTGGCTCATTTGGTGAAATCCCATTTCACATCTCTTTTATTCACAGTAAGTTGTTTTCCAATTCAAATTCCGGTGTGCTTGTATTCGACTTGACCAATTTTGATAAAAAAATTATAATTCATAGAAACGCGTTTCTTTAGTTTTTTTAAACTACGATTCTCTCATTAACTCTCATTCTCATCATTCTCTCATTCTATTAACTCTAATTAGAAAAATCGTGTACAATCTGCGTAGCTATTGCGAACAAGCAAACAATCAAATGGATATTTTAACACCTTTCCTTCATAATCCACATGACAGTTGCATAAATCACAGAGCCATTTGCATACCGGTATCGTTCCACTCGTTTATAACGTTACGGTATGGCGCTATAAAAACATAAAATTTCATTCGAGTTCAAAATAAACATAGTTTTATACCAGGGGTCATTGCGCAATGCGATCGCAATCTCTATCGCCCTTTAAAAACTTGTAAAGGCTTGGTCACACTAGTGTTTTTTCGAATAATTAGCTAACTATTAGCAACTGACATCTAACTGCTCCTTAAGTTCGATGTTGCGGCTAGACTACAGACTGCTTGGCATAGGAACGTGTAAATCCTGTATATACATACGGTTATTAACCACCGATGCAAAAACGACGGGGTGTTATAAGTTTGATGTGTCTGTGTGTGTGTGTGTGTGTATGTGTGTGTGGCACCGTAGCGCTCAAACGGGTGAACCGATTTAAATGCTTTTTTTTTTGTTTGAAGGGTGAATTAGTCGAGAGTGTTCTTAGCTATATTTGATGAAAATCAATCCAAGATGGCCGCCGAGACAAAATGGCGGATTACATATTTTTCACAACTCCCTCAATATGGGTATCAAATGAAAGGTCTTGACTAGTAGAATACTATACAGTTATACACTACAATAAAATTCAAATCTAAGATGGCTGCCACCAAAAAATGGCGAACGTCAGGGGTTTTTTAATTTTTAATTTATACTTGTTTCATAGTTACCGGCCTCTCGGTGAACGTTCAAAGCTCTGTTTAAATTAACTTTGTAACATGTAAACTAGAAACGGGTGAGTACACGTTTCGATTAGATAACTCACGTGGTAGCTACGGGATTGGACACGGTTTAATTATGGGAGCTGTGTAAACTGATAAGATTAAGAATCATATGTTTCACACATAATTTAGCCGGTTCATCGAGATGTTTCCATGGATTATTTATTATTTGATCGCACACTACAAAGGCAAGCCGCAAAAGGCTTAAGCGCCGCAAGTAAAAATTTTTTTTTCAATGATCTTTGTTTTTCATCATTTCATTCACATCGCTATAATAATAGCGAGTGAATTCGAGATGAGTTTGCTAATTTGTATTCTGTAAAACTCGATAGTACAGGTGGCGCCCCATTGACGAATACGGTGAGATAAACTACTTGGTTCGGATAATTATGGGATATTTTGACATTATTGATATTCTGTAACGCCATTCCTTGCTTCGATCGAGATTCATTCGTCAAATGTCATCTCGAAGTTCGTTTCCACTTGTCAAATTTCTATCTCACTTGAGTGAGCGTCGATATCGAGATGGTATTAATTTCAGCTCTTGCTAACGTCACCCAAATATTTGGCATTATCGATGCGGTTGTAAGTTACTGTCGTCATTTGTAGTACGTACCAACTGAAGAATTGCTGAAGTACCAAAATGACGTGCCAAAGTTCGAAGACTCACGTCGTTGGGATCCAAAGGTGATGAAATGTCGAGCTCGCACCGGAAAGCGCCATGCTGGCAGACCCCCGACTAGGTCACATCGTTGGATACAAGCGGCTCAAGATCGAACTGTGTGGAAATCTTAACAAGAGATCTAAGTATGTCCAGTACTGGATGCCCATCGGTTGACGACTAAGACTGAATAATAAAATTGCCCATAAAAATGTATTGTGTTAAGATGCGACTCTCACGACTTGTGCTCTATTGAAACTCGTGCGACTCTTGTTGTGATGTGCGATCATCTTAATTTGGATACATTCGAATAGATTTTAATGTCCGTTCTCCAATATCAGTATACGTAACGACAGGTGTCCCTTTAATTAAAATATTTATATTGATATATGTAAATTATATAATTATGTAACTAAAAATTCAAAGCCTGGAGTGTTGAGCGGTGCCCTTGATTAACCCCAAATCAAAGCTTAGCTTAGCGCAGAATGGAGCTGCGCTAAGCTAGCCATTCTTAGCTCTTAGCTTAGTGCAGAATGGAGCTGCGCTAAGCTAGCCATTCTTAGCTCTTAGCCCAGAATGGAGCTGCGCTAAGTTAGCCGGGTTAGCTCTTAGCCCTTGACTGCAATCTTACTGTGATCTCACCTGGTGAGTGACGATGCAGTGTTATATGGAACGTGGCTATCTTGGAAGGGATATGACAATTTCATTGAACCCATATTCTTAATCAGTTCCTACACGACGTTGTGGCCAATTCTGTTGTACACAATCTCTAAACCTAAACTAAAATGACAGGTCTAAATTTATTCCTATCTCTTTCACAGTGCTCACTGCAGAAAAGGATAGCAATAGATTTAGGCCTGTCATTTTAGTTTAGGTTTAGAGATTGTGTACAACAGAATTAGCCACATTGTACCGGTACGCTAAATCGATTGACGTTTGTATACATATAAAGTAGTAAATAGCCACGGCTGAAAACTCCCAGAACAGATAAAGTCACATATAAAATATACGATTTTGAAATTATGCATTTCCAAATTCCCTATTCATAATAAAAAAACCGGTCAAGTGCGAGTCAGACTCGCGCACCGAGGGTTCCGTACTCCAGAAGTATAAGTACAATCAGTTTTTCATTAGTTTGTCTTAAAAGGTAAGGTGCTAATTAAGCTAGGTCTCTAAATTGTATGAGCGCTCATGCAACTCAGAGGTCTATCTTAATTGGCACTACTATGTATACTATGGGGACACCCTTTAATTTCCAACTTTTTTTAATTTTTGGAATTTTTCCTTTATTTGTGCTGTAAGACCTGGCTTTTTGCCAAATTTTGTAATTCTAGATCAACTAAAACTACCATTTAGGTTTTCGACCCAAAACCTATAGGGTACTTCCGGTTGACCTAGATTTGTCAATTTTGGTCAAAAGCAAGGTCTTACAGATCAAGTAAAGGAAAAATTCCGAAAAGTAAAAAAGTTGAAAATTAAGGAAAATTTTGGTACTTACGAGTTTTCGTGAAAATCTAAATGGGGTTGTTTCAAATTTATATGGAGCCTGGATCAGGTATTTGTACAGTATTTTATAATGTTCGGAGTCAAGAAATAGTAATTATTTTTTCTTTATTTCTCATGAAAAAGCCCTTTTTACGCGACGCGAAATTATTTTGCAAATAAAAACGTAACATCATGGCGTCCGTTTTGACAGTGACGTAAACATAGTTATGTTCTGTGCACATAATAAACACAACACGTCTTGATGACATTGACAGATGACATTTTACACAAAATTAAGGAATCACCAAGTCACCGCCAAGGCGTCAACACCAAGTCGATCAAAATATTTTATTTTTACAACTTAGCGGAGTTATGAGTATTCTCAAAATGTTGAATAATGAAAAATCTCTATAGTGGAAGAGGCGTCATCCCCTTTGCAGATATCCCAATCAGACTGTCAAATAACTAATTAATTATTTTGTGGGACCTCAGGCCTCAGTTATAATTGTTTTACCTTAAATACTTTAACCTATTTGTGTGCTGTGTGTAATAAATAATAGGTACTCTGCAAAAGAAAATGACGTTGTCCATAGTGGAAGCGAATGTCGAAAGAGTAGTCAAGCGGGTGCTTGCTACTGGTTGGTTGATTGTTATACTTACTTACCAAGCCAATGTCGCAGTGACTACTATGCAACTAACGTGAAAGAGTGAATGTAATTTTATTTTGATACACCTGAGAGTTATTTATGTTCCAAATGTGTATGAAGACTGCGAACCTGTCAACGTGTTGGACTATGGCAAAACCCTTCTTATTCTGAGGCGACCTATGCCTAGTAGTGGGTAATTGTAAAAAAGGGTTGAGACAGACGAGTCATTAGTGAGTTTAATATGGTACTTGTATTGCTATGAATTAATTATTAACATTTTGAAATAGATAAAATATGCAGGTTGAAATAGATAAAATATGCAGGTTATGTATTTTATAATAAAAATAATAAATAAAACAATACTTTTACATTATTTTCTTTATTCATTCTCTTCTCTTATTAATAATATGTCATTTAAGAACGAAGCTGGTGCATGAATTATCTGTTGGTGCTGAGCCCAGCTCAAGTACCAGACTATGGTCATTGTATGCGCATCATCCCGCTATATCTCTCTTGTCCTTCACCCAACAAACATGTTTGTCGTTGGAATAGTGATACCCTACAATATGTGCATTCATTTGTACGCTGGTTAGATATTCCTGGTCTTTGCAACTGCTCTGTTTCCTTGCTTTGTTGGTGATGTACGTTTCTGTGAGCACTCGCCCAACTGTGAGCACTCGCCAAACACTGCTATTTAGTGGAATCTACAAAGAATAAAAGATAAGTTATATAATTTAATCTGGTAGATGGATTACATCTTGAAAATTCACCCACACTGAGAATTCCATAATCCAATGACCACTAATCAGCAAACATGAGACGCGTGAAGAAGTAAGTTTCTCAACCTATCATCATCATTACGAGGGCCATGTATCGAAGGCTAGACGTCCAACATGCTGCAGTGCACTTCTTACCGGGCAGACATTGAGTACACATGCCCTTGCTGCACAAACAGTAATGCGACGGAAGAGTGCTCCCCACCTCATAGAGTCGGACCCTCATAGAGAAAATGTGTACTCAGATCTGGCATGTAAAGTGGTATACATGCATACACCAATACTCATGAAAAGGACAAAATAATAATCAAGAATTACCTGTCTCGGAGTGATTATTTCTGCTATTAGATCTCTCTCAAGACCTTCAGCGAAAAAATGAGGTCATCTCCTGTTTAAAGATGCTGAGCACCATACACACACATAGGTGTTTACAGATGCAGTATGTTCACCTGTCCTGTCTTGTACGAGTCGATACACATACAACCAGCAGTTGTAACAGACTAATGCATTATTTGGAATCTGAAAAATATTAATTAATTGAAAAAATAGCGATCTAAACTCCGGTTAACTTTATTATAGCAGAAAGTCTCATTTCTAGCGGTAAACATAATGCCATTAATATCTACTTAAAATACTGTTTACATTATAGTATCTACATAATGGGGAGTTTAATTATTATTACATTGTATGTACCTACTAAGTTAGTATTACAATACAATTGTGGTAGTACTATCATAATCAGATTATCAAAATATATAATTATATATCAAATATATAATATTATATAATAATACAGGTAGTTTAAATCATTTCGTTTTACAACAAACCACTAGACACTATTATATGCTAAACCTACTATTTGAGAACATTACATGAATCTATCTTTTTGCAGTGTAATCTAAGTAGAATAATTAATATACCTGTAGTAATATAGTTACATACCTGATAAATATAGTTGCGTGAAAGCGTTGAAACACGAAGTCCAACAAAACGGTGATCCAATGTTTCGTTTGAGACAGATACGAGCCAAGTTAATGGGTGTGCAACACGAAAAGTCCAAAGGAATGCCGGGGTCTTTAGAAAAATATCCAGTATCATCAAAAGAAACAACGAAAAAACACTTTAAATACGCAGGAAAAGATACTTTAGAATAATTATATTTTATTACTTAACGCGAGAACAATTGACATTTGACAATTGAAATGACATTAAGATGACGTAATGTGATTACAATCATAGACAAAGAAGCAGATGGACGCACTTCAAGAGTTGCTATTCTACATTATGTAAGCAATTATTAATTTTATATCGCGAAAGTTAATCACTGTAAAACTGCAAAAAAGCGTATTTTACTTTGATTTCTATGATTTTATACTATTTTTTGGAATACTGTACAAGTACCTAACCCAAGATGAAACAACCCCTTTGCCCATATCTTTTTATTGTGTGGACTCAGGACCTTAATTTTTATACACCTAATAGGAACTATAGATTTTAGTATCTGGCATAAATTTCAACTTGCTAGGTCCACCCGTTCCTGAGAAAATCGGTGGTAACACACGGACAGACGGACAAGAAAGTGATCTTATAAGGGTTCCTTTTTTATCTTTTGAGATACGGAACCCTAAAAATGCATAACAAATAAACCATTAACCAGGCATATAGAGTAGGTACATGATATATATACATATGCCTGGTTTATTTGTCCTTTTGACAAATAAACCAGACGAAAAGTACTAATAGTAAGTACACTAGGCATTATGTACATAGTACGTACTTTTCGCAAATCAAGAGGTACATTTATAAGCAGATAAGGTAGTCGCCAATAATAACAGAGATTTGATTTCCAACTCTTAATAAGTGGCCTCGATATCTGACACCGGGTATTATGTTACTTTGTATGTAAAATGCAGTGGTAAGTAAACTGCAATGCAAACAAATTGTAATATCAATAGGTACGGCCCAGTGATGCAGCATCGATTCCTATGCAAAAAAGGTATCGATGATATTCCTTAATAGTCAGTACCTAGTACGTACATTCTCTTTATGTCCTCGGGTGGGCCTTTAAAATGCTGCCACAGGGCACAGACCTGTCTATATTTCAAGTTAATTAAAGTGATATACGGTTGTAGCAAATAAACGTAACTCCGATATTAACTTTTTTGCATTGAAAACTCAAAACTAATGTTACATACAAATTTATTGCGATTAATATATTATGCGAAAGTGTTTTAGTCTGCCTTACTTCTATTACCATTTTTCACTAAACCTTATATGCATAAAGATTTGGCATAGAGAAATCTATGATAGCTTTGGATATTTACAAGATAGCTCTGGTATAGAGATTGCACCCCGGAAAATACTTTTTATCCTGGAAAGTAAAAGAGTTGTCAGGGGACTTTTTAAAATCTTAATACAACCGGAGCTGGAGGAAGGCAGAGCCATCAACTTATTATTACAGTTACAATTACTTATGTTACCAAAATCTACTGTGCATTTTAACAAGTATAAATTATAAATTTAAAAACCCCCGACATGCGCCATTTTGTGATGGCGGCTATCTTGGATTTACATAGTGCTATTCTACTAGTCAAGCCCTTTCATTTGATACCCATATATTGAGGGAGTTGTGATAAAATATGTAATCCGCCATTTTGTAGCAGCGGCCATCTTGGATCGATTTTCATCAAACATAGCTAACAACACTCTCGACTAATTCACCTTTCCAACAAAAAAACCGCGTTCAAATCGGTTCACCCGTTTGAGCGCTACAGGGGAACAGACAGACAGACAGACAGACACACACACACACACAGACACGTCAAACTTATAACACCCCGTCGTTTTTGCGTCGGGGGTTAAAAATAAATTAATTGAAAAAATTTACTAAGTATTTAACTTTCGCCTTTACGAAAACTTTTCTATTGTATAATATCAACACTTCTTTATTATTTTATATTAATACGTACAATACTACATATTGTACGTAATAATATAAAATAATAGGGTAGAAAGTGCTTACTGCTTCGATTGATTGTATGACATTAATAAATTAACGCGACAACGACATCACTTCGACGTCTTTTTTATATGCAATGCAACATATTTTAATATAATCTCTACGAAGGGACGAATTGATTTGAATTAAGTTAACAAGTGTATAAATTATATCTTTGAAAGTCATAGGGAAAATTTATCCGAAAAATTAGCATACTACCCTAAGGATAAAATTCAAATAGGCAGTGGGTAAATGAAACATGCGAGGAGAGTGGAGTTTTTGTAGCGTAACAAATGTTTAAATGGAGATAAATTCCTTGATCCTTCGCCTAGGTCGCGTTTTATATTTTGATGTAGCGCTTACAATCGCTTATATAGGACTTATCGCTTTAAGACAGCTTTTGATATTATGTTTTGATTTAAAAGATGTGACTTACGACTTACGTAGTCATCATTACCATATTTCTATTTTTTCGGTAGGACTTTGTGCTTGGTTCTTTTAGTATACCCGAATTACTAATTCCGCGGATTTCTGATAGCTGTCATTGTCATTTACAGATGAGTTATTTGTATGGAGAACAGGGTTAACATCTACGAAGTACGCATAAGTTTTGAATTTTTTATCTTTTTTGTGGGAATTGTTTTATCTCTGGTAACATTACGAAACGTCTGAATTCCGCGGAATTAGTAATTCGGGTATAGTTTGGTATTTGCCAACTTTGCTTTTCCTTCTACAGGTTTTAAGCCAAATGTACCTATGTATGGATTCAGTATTTGTTGAAACTTCGGGGTTCCTACATGCCTAAGTAGTCTGGTATTGTTTCATTTCATCTTTATTTAATCAAAAAGGCGGATCTGTTCACCTCGCTTTTTGTAGATTTTTTAAGTTTTCAAAATAGATAGAGCAATTCAAATGTGGTCATGAACCCTGTTTTTCACGTAACTTATCACTATTATATTTACTTAAACGGAAAAAATAGTACAACAAGTGCAAACTACCGCAATATTTTTGTAATTGTAATAAAAACAATTTACAGTAAATCAAAATCAAGAATTATAAACTACTGCAGCTGCCACATCACAATTAAAAAATGTTATAAAATGTTAGTAAACATTTGTTAGTTAACATTTTGTCACAAATTATAGCAAAAGTTTTCAAATGTGTTCATGTTTACAACAAGTTGCAACAAAGTATAACAAATTATTACAAGGAATATAGGTCCAAACCGATATAAAATGTTATGCAACAATGTTACAACATATTTTGTCAGTGTGGGAGCATTGAAAACATTTAACAAATTGTCACCAAATCTAACAATTAATGTTAGTAAATGTTATAATGTTACCTAATCTATCTATGCATATGATAAAATCGTAGACTTGCCGTATCTGTACATTAAAGATTTTTGCAAAATAATAACTGGGGGATGTTAGGGATAAGTAATAGAACGTAAAAAACCTATTTTTGAAATTTGTGTCTGTTTGTCTGTTTATCTGTTTGTCTGTATGTTTGTGCGCGCATCACGCAAAAACTACTGAATGGATTGAAATGAAACTTGGCATGATTTAAGTTCATACTACGGAGTAACATATAGGATACTTTTTATCCCGAAATTCAGCACGGTTCCCTTGGGAGAGGGGATGAAAGTTATATATGAAATGTATCATCATCATCATGATCAACCCATTACCGGCTCACTACAGAGCACGGGTCTCCTCTCAGAGTGAGAAGGGTTTTGGCCATAGTCTACCACGCTGGCTAAGCGGATTGGCAGACTTCACACACCTTTGAGAACGTTATGGAGAACTCTCAGGCATGCAGGTTTCCTTACGATGTTTTCCTTCACCGTTAAAGCAAGTGATATTTAAATACTTAAAACGCACATAACTCTGAAAAGTTAGAGGTGCGTGCCCCGGGATCGAACCCACGACCTCCGATTAGAAGTCGGTCGTCCTAACCACTAGGCTATCACAGCTAATATATGAAATGTATACTTAGCTGTAATTCTTTAACGCGTGGTTTGATTTCATTCATTCTTTTTTTGTTAGAAAGGAGATACTTTGTAGATTACAGGTTAATCTCTGAAAGGCTGGATCGATTTTAATGGAACTTTCACTGGCGGATGTTTATATTTTGATCTACCTAAACATCCGCCAGTGAACTTTTAACAGTTTTTAGCAAGGTATGAGCTCAAAAGAGCTTAGGAAAAATAAAATGATTCCCACGCGATTTTTAAAACCAACATCAACGCGAACGAAGTCGCGGGTGTCCGCTTGTGTTAAATATAAATGTTTTAAAACACTTCTTAACACCAGTGTAGCAGCATCATAATGGTCACAGTTGGGTCATTTTAGAGGCCCGAACTAACCTACCCACATACTTACCCGCGGCGACTAGTGTACAAAATAAAAAGCTACAATTTACTTTCAATGTCGACATTAGGTTGATCGCCAGCAGCATAATCTCGTCTAAAGAGCAATAATGTATGCTTATTATTCGCCAGCGTCCCCTCGCCGTCCCTTTATATACCTCGGGCGTTATAAGAGTGCTATAAAGCTTATATTATCGCATGATAGTAATTTACATGGAGTTTTATCTACTCTATGCGTATTTTGACGCTTAATATTATGTTGCCTAGCTGTTATACAGCTAATATATTTCACACTCATGTTTGGTATTTCGCAGGTATTTGACCAATAATGAGAGCTTAAGAGAAGACACCCTTGAGCGCTACCGAGCGCGCCCCATACAAATTCAATTTCAAAATTATTTATTTCATGTATTAATGTAGCTCTCATGACAAGTAACACTGTTTTCTGAACCGGTGGTAGGTTCAGAAAACGAAACCAACGAATTCTGATTCTTATTTTGATATTAACTAATCAGAGTCAATATTCTAGACACTGTTGAAAGTAATACTTACCAAGATTAACTTATAATTTTTTTGAATCCATGTCAATTTAAAACTACTTAGGTATTTATCGTTTTAGTTTTGCCGCACGGACGTTACATCTCGATTTTTTTCGCATATAAAATGTAGCCTGTCACCCGGACCATAACAATGAATCAATTGACACCTCATTCAACAAAATCGGCCTAGTAGTTTAGGTGCTACGGTGGAAAAAAAATTCAGATCCAAGCAAACATACACACATACATAGACTGCTAAAATCATAACGTAACATAATCATAGTCGGGTAAAAATGATAATAACATACGAACCGGATCCCGCATGAGCGTGGACACATAAATGAAAACGTCAAAGGTTTCCAACTCGCCTGAAATATACGCGCGAGCGGTCGTAAAGCGGAATGGTCCTGGCCAGATTATCACTTGGTTTACCGCAAACCTGCTGATTTCTTGTGAGCTTTTGTTGTTGCTCATTGTGGTGATTGTCTCTACGTTTTATGACCGTAAAAAGTCCTTAGTTAGACGACAGTTTCTGCATCAATCCGTCAATCATAATCGCAAAATGTACCAGATTTTTGTTATGCAAAACTCACTTACTACTGCCACTACTCACTAAAGGTATAACCCGCGGCACGTACATCGAACGCTGAACGAAACGTGGAGGGGATAGCTGCGTATGGCAACTGTCACGCACGTAATACAATAGCTTAGCCCCTCCACTTTCCTTCAGCGTTTTATGTACGTGGCGCGGGTTATACCGCAAACCTGCTGATTTCTTGTGAACTTTTGTTGTTGCTCTTTGCGATGATTGTCTCTACGTTTTATGGCCGTAAAAAGTCCTTAGACGGTAGTTTCTGCATCAATGAGTGATGAACTGATGGAGCGGAAATACCATTATAGCCTTTTAACGTCCCACAGCTGGGCATAGATCTCCTTGCCTTGAAAATTGGTTGTCTGTAAAGTCGGTTTACGGACGGTAATTTTACGTGAGATAACGTCATAAGAAAACATTGCCTCTCTATCGCTTGTCACCGCGCTCTCGTTTGCACGCTTGGCTAGGCGGTGCGTGACAATGAGTCAGGCTTTTTCGTGCGTGCGGCCGGCGTTCATCGATTTACAAGATGTTATCACTTCAAAAGCTTACAACAAAATCTATCGTGTAAATAACGCAACTAGTGTAGAGCTTTAAAAAAACTTGGGCCTTTAAAAAAACTCAACTCACGTTTCTTCTATTCTGGTACTTATAATCAAAGCACAATTTTGTTATAGCTGGTATACTTATACTATGTATTTTTTTATTAAATTATTTTAATGAATAGCACAATAAGGATTGATGTCACAAAAAACATAAGATATGTCTAAAAATAGATAGTCTGGATCGGGGTCTCATTAGAGTATACATAAATCATAATACACAATATATTTTGCAATACATGAAACTAAGGATTACTTATTACAATATAGTTAGAAAATAATAGTTGGTATTACGAACGAGCAATAAAATAAATATTATGGTAAATAACGTTATCTTTTATTTTATTGCGCAAGATAGTCATAATGTAGGATCCTATTTAGTTTGTGGCGTTACGAGAAATAGAGTCATATATTTCTGTATGTAGGAAAAAAGTTAATCACGCAAAAGTACCTAGCACTAACTACCACTTCCATATTCAACGCATTCGCATTTCTGCTGCATCTATCACTTTTTATGCTACCGCTGGCCGCTGTATTAGGGGTAATTTTATTAAGTCCCGTAATCGTAACAAGGCGGTCATTTTATGTCACCTCTGATTTACGAGTTGTATCGGCATTCCGGCCGCGTCGGCTCCTAGACTCGGCTTATATGGAGTTTCAAAGAAATCCTAGCGCTCAGCCGATCGTTTTGAAATGCTCTAATCGTGTTTAATCTGTGCTACATAACTTTGATTGTGAAGTTAGGTATATTAATCGTAAAGAGCAGTTCTACACTGTACTACTTACTTACTGTACACTGTACTTCTGCTACTCGTATAACAAGTATAAATTAAAAATTTAAAAAACCCCCGACATTCGCCATTTTTTGGCAGCGGCCATCTTGGATTTGCAATAGTGCTATTCTACTAGTCAAGCCCTTTCATTTGATACCCATATTGAGGGAGTTGTGAAAAAATATGTAATCCGCCATTTTGTAGCGGCGGCCATCTTGGATCGATTTTCATCAAACATAGTATAAGCTCAGAGGGTATTTTGCTTGTAATAATACTTCAACGACTTTCACCAAACCAGTTTTAATTACTGAATACTTCAATACTTTATTTAATTACAACATTACTTTACTTAAATATCACTGGACAACAAGTCCGAACACGGCTACAGCCGACAACAGAATGAATCCGTCACGATACCGTCCCGTCTTTTATAACTACAGGCCGGATATGAAGGCAAGGTATAGGCGATATCGAAATACCTTCGATATCGTCTATCAAAATAGGTATATTGACGTTACATCCTGTTGTTTGATGACATTGGTTGTTTCATGACATTGTAGAATATTGACAAACAGTAACGACTACATTTAAAATTGCTAACAATAGCTAACAACACTTTCAACTAATTCACCTTTCAAACAAAAAAAACGGCATTCAAATCGGTCCACCTGTTTGAGCGCCACATGAGAACCATGAGAACAGACAGACAGACAGACACACACACACACACATACACATACACACACACACACACACACACACACACACACACACACACACACACACACACATACACACACACACACACACACAGACACGTCAAACTTATAACACCCCGTCGTTTTTGCGTCAGGGGTTAACAAGTGTAAATTGAAAATTTAAAAAACCCCCGACATTCGCCATTTAGTGGCGGCGGCCATCTTGAATTTGCAATAGTGCTATTCTACTAGTCAAGCCCTTTCATTTGATACCCATATCAAGGGAGTTGTGAAAAAATATATCATCCGCCATTTTGTAGCGGCGGCCATCTTGGACCGATTTTCATCAAACATAGCTAAGAACACTCTCGACTAATTCACCTTTCAAACAAAAAAAACCGCATTCAAATCGGTCCACCCGTTTGAGCGCCACAGGGGAACAGACAGACACACACACACACACACACACACACACACACACACACACACACACAGACACGTCAAACTTATAACACCCCGTCGTTTTTGCGTCGGGGGTTAAAAATCCACATGGACGAAGTCGCAGGTAAAAGCAAATAAGCACCACCTTTTGAGTCGAGTTCGTGCGGACCAAGTCTTATAAGTTTAACCTAATCTGCGAAAGATTTTATAGTTTAATATCACCCCAGAGGTTAAATGAAACATTTTATGCCTGTTGAAGACTTAATAAAATGCAAATTACTAACCATCTCGTGAGTTCGCAGTCAAAGCCTAACCTGTAAGTAGATGACTAAAAAAAGACACTTTCGGATTTGTAATATCTGTACTTATAAATTTTTGGTGGATTTTTGGAAGGATTCATGCTACACCGCGCACAACCAGTGGTTCAAACTTTCCGCATAACGGCTCTCATAGAACATCGTCTCAACTATCGACTGACCATAGTCTTTAGTTTAGTTAGTTTACGCTGACTTTCACAAGTTTCTGTTATCGCATGTGTAACCAGTAAAAGTAAAAACAAAAAATCTATTAAAACAATATTAACGCCACTGTTCTCCTGTTACTCGAAACATATTAATAGTTCAATTATTGTGATGTTTCTGACGTTCAAATTCGCCTCGCGTGGCACAACCCATTACTTCACACCGCACGCTCGGCGTGGGAACCCCGGATATTGGGAGTAGAGCGAATTTACACATATTAGTAACAGTAACGAAATTAATACGAATGTGTGTGCGTTTGTTTGTTGTGAACAGACACACACACGTCTTATCATACATGCACACACACACAGTATTCTGAATTGATCATTGTATGACAAGTGTCGAACTGCTTTTGATCACAGAACTAGTATAGTCTTCTATATTGTCCCTAGCCTTTGATGAACAAAGACATAATTTGCATTCTAACTTAAAGGTTTATACAAGTACAGACTATAGGCGACGTCAAAATGAAGCAACTTAATATCGCCATTTGCTAACAAAAGAGTGAGAGTGAAGGTAATTACATGGAACTAATGTGAATTATGATAGATTGTATTGGTATGGTTGGTATGTGAAATGATAGGCTTGCGCTTGACAACAATCATGCGTGGAAAGCAATGATGAGGTCTAAGTTGGAACGCGCTTGCCTAGAAAATGCCTATTTACTCTTGCCTTAAAGATACCATGTCGAACGAGGCGGGAAACACGGACGCTGGAAAGGCGTTCCACACACTAGCGGTTTTTCGTCTTTAGTTCCAAGTATCTATGATGCGGCGTGGCGTTTTGAATCGGTGCAAGAATCAGCTTTCATTTTGTACCTATGGCACAGCTCGTCCTGAATTAATAGAGGTGAAGACTGACTATGCATTATGCTTCTTTTTTCCAAGGAGAGGTTTTTTTTCAATGCCTCTGGTAAAACAAAAAAAAATTACATTTTCACACGGACTAAGTCGCAAGCAAGAGCCAGTTAATTTAAACATAGATATTGATTACAGCTGTAGGTAGGTAATAATTTAAGCCTTAATTTGCAGTGCTCCGGCAAAATGCTTCACTGTTATGTATTAAGTATGTAAAGTTTATGTACTCAAATTGGCTCAAACGCGTTCAGGGAATTGGCAATCTCGGCATCATGTTGCGCTTCAGATAACAAGGTGGGATTTGCATATGTAATCAAGATGAGATGTAACCATTGTAACAGATTGCGGACTAAAAAAAAATACACCAACTTCGTTCTTTTAGTGATTTCACCAAAAATATTTGAACAAAGCATTTTATTCATTCAAGCAATTTCATCATGATCAACCCATTACCGGCTCACTACAGAGCACGGGTCTCCTCTCAGAGTGAGAAGGGTTTTGGCCATAGTCTACCACGCTGGCCAAGCGGATTGGCAGACTTCACACACCTTTGAGAACGTTATGGAGAACTCTCAGGCATGCAGGTTTCCTCACGATGTTTTCCTTCACCGTTAAAGCAAGTGATATTTAAGTACTTAAAACGCACATAACTCCGAAAAGTTAGAGGTGCGTGCCCGGGATCGAACCCACGACCTCCGATTAGAAGTCGGTCGTCCTAACCACTAGGCTATCATTGCTTTTCAAGCAATTTATTCATCGTTATATGTATAATAACTACTAGATGATGCACGCGACGTCGTCCGCGTGGTTTTTAAAAATCCCTTGGGAAATCTATGATTTTCCGGGATAAAAAGTAGCCTAAGTAAGTATATCAATAGGGTATTCTACTGTGTTTGAAAAAGCACTTCAAAATGTTGTTTTTGTTAATAAAAAGCCACAAAAAATATATTTCGGCAAAATAAACACGCGTTCATGCCATAAAATTAAATTAAATTTTAAACATTTTTTAATGCCGCGAAAACGCTGTCAGCCAATAAGTCAGCCATTTCATGACGTAACAATGATATACAAGAAGGTTATAAATGTATTCTATATAACACTGGAGTTTGCGCCTTAAATATTGTAGTGAAGATAAAGTCATTCACCTGGGCTACTTTTTCTTTATTACTAATATTTTTTGGACGATATATCGATAGTTTGATATCGAAATGTAGATACAAAAAGCTGTGATAAAGCTGTGATAGCCTAATGGCTAGGACGACCGACTTCTAATCGGAGGTCGTGGGTTCGATCCCGGGCACGCACTTCTAACTTTTCGGAGTTATGTGCGTTTTAAGAATTTAAATATCACTTGCTTTAACGGTGAAGGAAAACATTGTGAGGAAACCTGCATGCCTGAGAGTTCTCCATAACGTTCTCAAAGGTGTGTGAAGTCTACCAATCCGCTTGGCCAGCGTGGTGGACTATGGCCAAGGCCCTCTCACTCTGAGAGGAGATCCGTGCTCTGTAGTGAGCCGGTAATGGGTTGATCATGATGATGATGATGATACCTCTGTGGTAATAAATAGGTACATTCGCTAGTGAAAAATAAATTAAGAAATTTGATAAAAATAAAAATTTATATTGAAATATACTTAAATATTCTGATTTTGAGTCATAAAAGCACATTATTTTTTTATTAAATTAAAATTAAAAGTCGTAATCGTTAATCTGTATATCACGTAACCTTGAACACGAGCCGCCTTGTTTTGACGTCATAATGATAGTTAATACTAATCATTAATCTATGGTCATATAGACAAAAACCATAAAGTTCATTGTACTCTGAAGCAACAACTTTTGCATGTAACCCAGACTTCTGTTCTGCCGAATTCCAGAATGTTAAAACATCTTTGTAAACATCATTAGTTGTCTGTCAAGTCGGCTTACGGATGAATATTTTACGTGATAACGTCATTTAAAAATATTGGTATAAGGCCCTGTTTCACCACCATCTGATAAGTGTCGGATAGCTTATTCACAACTATAGTCCTTGTCACTTGACATAAGTAAGGAAGTGACAAAACTTACGTTTAGGCTATCCCGACACTTATCAGAAGCACTACCTTCTGATAAGTGTCGGGAACAGGCCATATTGTACCTTATTTTAATAAAATAATTACTAAGAACTATAACCTAACACATATATATATATTTATAATTTAATTTGTTTGATAAAGATACTGGACTATAATATAACTGTGTAATCATTTTTGAAGTGACTTACGATTTTTTAAATAAAGCTGATATATCGAAATATCGATATTTTTTTTCGGTATATCGAACTCCGATATCGATATATTTAAAAATATAGATATATCGAAAATATTTATTTATATAATACTATATTAAAAAATATCAACATTCCTTTTTTGTTTGGAGTTTAGATTCCATAGGTTCTATCTTTCTTGTATGACCACAGATTAATATTAGTTTTTGCTTATATGACCACAGATTAATATTAGTATTTTCTATCATTATGACGTCACAACAAGGCGGCTCGTGTTTTAGGTCACGTGATATACAGATGGGAAATTACGACTTTTAATTTTAATTTAATAAAATAATCATGTGCTTTTATGACTCAAAATCAGAATATTTAAGTATATTTCTACGTAAATTTTTATTTTTATCAAATTTCATAATTTATTTTTCACTAACGAAAGTACCCTATTTCCGGGACGCAAGCTACCTCTGTACAAATTTCGTACAAATCGGTTAAACGGATGGACCTTAAAGAATCCCGTGGGAACTCTTTAATTTTCGACAAGTAAATGGTAAAAGGTAGCCTACGTCCATCCCCGGGATGTAAGCTACCTCTGTACCAAATTTCATCAAAATCGGTTGAACTGTTGGGCCGTGAAACACTAACAGACAGACAGACGCACTTTCGCATTTATAATATTAATATGGATGTATGTAGTTACTTATCTTATGTAGGACTAGCTGATCCCCGCGACTTCGTCTGCGTTGATATAGATTTTTATATAGGATCGGATCGGATCCCGTAATCCTTTTTTGTACCTAAACTAAATGTAGCCTAAGTTACTCCTTATAACATCACCTATCTGCCATTGAAAGTTCCATCAAAATCGATCCAGCCGTTTCGGAAATTAGCTGGAACAAATAGACAGATCGACAAACATAAATTTAAACGCACAGTTTAAAATAAGCCGTACGTTCAAAGATCCGGGTCCCAAGTTATTTGAACCAAATAAATGCCTGTCATTTCTGAACTAAAAAACTTATGACCTTGAAATATTTATGGAACAATATATAAAGTACTATCTTTCTAACAAAAAAAGAATGAGTAAAATCGAACAACGCGTTAATGAATTACAGCTAAATACACGTTTTAACTTTCATCTCCTTTCCCAAGGGAACCGTGCTGAATTTCGGGATAAAAAGTATCCTATAACCTACCTCGGAGTATAAACTCAAACCGTACCAAGTTTCATTCGAATCCATTCAGTAGTTTCGGCGTGATGCGCGGCCAAGATACAGACAGACAGACAGACAGACAGACAGACAGACAGACAAAAATGAAAAAAATTGCAGTTTTGGCTTCAGTATCGATTATAGAGTGCCCTCCAATAAAAATTTTCAAAATATCTTCAATGTACAGAATCGGATCTGTTACAGTTTTATTATATTATAGAAGAAGATAGATTCATACCAAACAGAGAGCGTTGATGGTATATGAGAACACCAGTAAGATGTACAAAAGCCGCAGTACGGTATGATATTATGAATACTGGGTAGATATGCGTGTGACGTCAACATCAAGGGTCAGCTGCATCGGGAGTATCGAAGAAATGCTTCAGAGGTTGACGCTGACGTGACATAAGCCGCAAAACACTACGCCACACTCAATGATTAATACCACCATACTACTACAGCCTTTTTACATCCCACTGCTGGGCACAGGCCTCCTCTCTCATAGGAGAGAGGGATTTAGGGCTTAGACCCGCCACGCTGCTCCAATGCGGGTTGGCGGGCTTTAACGGCTATTGTCACATTGATAGTGATAATAACCGGGACCGACTGCTTAACGTGCTCTCCGAGGCACGGGGGTGAGACACCGCCAACTACCAACTCTGAGCTGGTACAGAGAATTTTTTGACAGAAAAACCTAATACCTAACAATTATTTGCCCGACCCGGGAATCGAACTCGGGACCTCGTGATCTGCAGTCGAATATGCTAACCACTAGACCAACGAGGCAATTAAGGCACTGATTAATAATTAATTTTAATTACCTAGTAAGAGTCAGCTGCATCGGGACTAAAAGAAATAAGTAGTGCAGAGCGTTGCAGTTGATGTGACGAATTCACGCATTTCTACGACGCCCCCGATGCTGTGATGATATCACTCGCATTTTCAGTAACGAAATTGTTTATTTTTTTATTAAAATTGTCTCAAATGCGTTCACGGAATTGGCAATCTACCCTGTTGCGCTACAGATAACAGGTGGGATTTGCAAATATAATCGAGATGAACAAATGTCAACCTTAAAAATAACGGCATTGCTCGAACCGCATTCGTGTAGCAATTTGAACCAATACTCTATTGGGAAATAGCAATTTAAATTAAATCCGTAGGGATAGTGGCAATGAAGTGTTCTAAAAACCATAGACGTTGGGGTCCCAAGGTGCTCAAGTGGCAACCTCGCACTGTCACCCCCACCGATACCCCAGGTATCTAAAAACCAAAGATCTCAAGTGAACCAAAGACCCTGGTGTATTAACACCAGGCGGTAGAAATCGCATGCAGGCGGCACAGCCCCAAACATGCTTACCCACACCCTTGCGGGCGTGAGTGAATGAAATGAAAAGTGAACCATTTGCAGTCGGATACCAGCGGTGTTCTGTGGTGGTTCTTTTAATAAACCTTTGTCCACATGTGAACATGTAACACCGGTGTATCTATCTTTAAAAAATGTTAACCTGGTTTCCACTCGTATGTATCGGGCCTTAGAGGATCGGTGTGAAAAGTTCAATAATTTGAGCCTTTTCTCTTGCCACTTTATATCTACACTGGGCATTTCACTCCGGCATGAATTAAACGGGTTTGCTGGGAAAAACTAGAAGAGAAATCATGATAGCCTACGCATTTAAATTACTTAGGTTTATTTACATCTAATAGGTGCGCTAGGTTGAACTACATTTCATATTACCACCACCACCACTACAGCCTTTTTATCGTCCCACTGCTGGGCACAGGCCTCCTCTCTATTGGAGAGAGCCGAGAGGAGTTTAGAGCTTAGACCCGCCACGCTGCTCCAATGCGGGTTGGCGAGCTTTAACGACTATTGTCACATGATAGTGATAATAACCGGGACCGACTGCTTAACGTGCTCTCCGAGGCACAGGGATGAAACACCGCCAACGACCAAATCCGCTGGCAATGAGACTTTCTTAACAGAAAGACCAAATATACCTAACAATTATTTGCCCGACCCGGGAATCGAACCCGGGACCTCGTGACCTGCAGTCGAATATGCTAACCACTAGACCAACGAGACAGTTCAGTTTTCATATTACCGTTTTCTTCTAAAGTGTAAAAATTATCCTTTTTTTGGTTTCCGACTAAATCCCTTACTTTATTTACGTTGGCTAATCAAATTCCTCGACAAATTTTAGTTAGAGGGCCATAACTGCCGCACTCTACTCTACTCTACTGAGTATCTTAATAGGTGCTTTTTAGTACAGTTTTAAAAGTCCACTCTCGGACTCATTTAGCGCTTCATTAGTACAGCTAAATGACAGCTCATTAAGAGATGATGTTAATTAGTTAATGGCTCATTAGACATAATTTAAGGAAAGGTCTCTGGATATGCGGCAGGTAGCTTAACAAGTACGAGTAAAATAAAGTAAAATGTGCTTAGGTACTCGTATCTATCATTTTATTTATATGTATGGGAAAGCGACAGGAAAACGTCGTGATTTGACAACTTTATTACTCTGGTGCACAGTACACAGATACAACCAGTAGTGAAACTACCTACAAACGTTCGAAACGGCTCACTCACACATCGCATCGACGAGACCCCTACCGGGTTTTCGCGTGAATGTCAGTAGCGACTGCCGCTAAATGGTCTCGTCGATGCGCATGTTTGTGTAAGTGAGCCGTTTCGAACGTTTGTAGGTAGTTTCACTACTGGTTGTATCTGTGTACTGTGTCTGGTGTCATGTTTTAAGCCTGGTTAAGGTGTTTATTTATGTCTGTTTGTCCCACCGTAGTTCTTAAACGGAATGTTAACTTTTTAATCGGGGAACGATGTGAAAATTCACAATTTTTAGACCTGTCAGTTTATTATTATGTTAAGAAATTGAAAGTTATATTCAAAATAGCAACAATGTTTTCTGTATGTATATTAGGTACTTGTATATTATATTTTTCAAGAATTTGCTTGCCAACCACAAAATAAGTAAAATTCCGTCCAGGGACTTAATCATATCGTGTCAATTGCGTATGTCTTATTCGAGAGAAAATCCATATAAATTTTTGTACCATATGTGACTTTTGCTTAATAGTAAATACGTAGGTACAAAGTATTGCTTTATTTAAAGTACTGCTTATATTAGATACTAGCTAATCCCCGCGACTTCGTCCACGTGGATATAGGTTTTTATATAAGATCGGATCGGATCCCATAATTCTTTTATGTATCTAAACGAAATGTAGCCTAAGCATAGCCTAAGTTACTCCTTAGAACATAATCTATCTGCCATTGAAAGTTCCGTTAAAATCGATCCAGCCGTTTTGGAGATTAGCTGGAACAAATAGACAGACCGACAAACACAAATTTAAACGCATACCAGCATAAGCCGTACGTTCAAAGATCCGAGTCCCAAGTTATTTGAACCCAATACTGAGAGTTGCAATGTCGGTCATTTCTGAACTACAAAACCTATGACCTTGAAATATTTACGGGAGAAAGCTTAAAATATTATCTTTCTAACAAAATAAGAATGAGTGAAATCGAACAACGCGTTAATGAATCACAGCTAAATACACGTTTTAACTTTCATCCCCTCTCCCAAGGCAACCGTGCTGAATTTCGGGATAAAAAGTATCCTATGTCCTACCTCAGAGTATAAACTCAAATCGTACCAAGTTTCATTTGAATCCATTCAGTAGTTTCGGCGTGATGCGCGGCCAAGATACAGACAGACAGACAGACAAAAATGAAAAAAATTGCAGTTTTGGCTTCAGTATCGATTATAGAGTGCCCTCCAATAAAAATTTCAAAATATCTTCAATGTACAGAATTGGATCTGTTACAGTTTTATTATATTATAGAAGATAAAAATCGGCACGTAGATCGAACGCTGAGGGAAAGTGGAGGGGGTAAGCTATTGTATTACGTGCGTGACAGTTCCCATACGCAGCTATCCGTTATACACGTAGGTACATAAGTATATAATAAAAACTACTGAAACAGAACAATGGCGAAATCATTGCTAATAATAATTATTTGAACATCTAGACGTGTCACTTACCTGTAATTCTAATGATCCTACTAATATTATAAATGTGAAAGTGTGGATGTTTGGATGTTTGGATGTTTAGATGTTTGGATGTTTGGATGTTTGTTACTCAATCACGCCGCAACTACTGAACTGATTTGGCTGAAATTTTGAATGGAGATAGATTTTGCCCTGACTTAAAACATAGGCTACTTTTTATCAAGGAAAAATCCACAGTTCCCACGGGATTTTGAAAAAACCGAAATCTCTAGCTACAGCTATAGGTAGATTACTATAGCAAACTTCCTTGAAAGCAGGTTTTAAGGTTAGAAAAGGGAGTGGGAACGGGAACCGGAAATCCACGATTTCCTCGGGATTTATGAAAAACCGAAATTCACGCAGGCGAAGCCGCGGGCATTCTCTAGTTATTTTCATACTTTCAAGTCATCACCTCAAATGGGTGAAGCCAGGTTTCAAGCAATCAGGTACCTATACGTATTACCAGGAAAAGGCTTGTATATACTCGTTTCGTTTGCAGCATCTGATCAGTAATTCAAAGGCTTAAGAGCACAATATATTTGCGTTGCGGAGACTGCAAAGATTGTTGTTTACTGCAACTGCACACTTCAGCGACGCTTCCTAACGACACGGAATAGATATATTTTAGTATAGAACTAGCTGTTCCCAGCAGATTATGTGCACTGTATGCAATGCCACGTAATACTACGGGAGTTCGATGACCAATTGAAAAAGTCATTTTATACCGACTGGAAATTTTAACAATAATAGTTCAGACCTAACCCATCACAGCTCCGAACGTCAGCTGCCGCACCAGTGGTGGAGTTAAGAGTGAGAGCATGTGAAAGTGCTTGAAAATCAAAGCGCTCCGAGTGATTTTATCCCGGACCAAAATGGTCTTAAATCATTGTTTCTATCATTTTTGATACAGAAACAATCGTCAGCTGCACCACCGAGGTTGGGTTATACGTCCGCTACGCGCATGAAGTGCATTAAAATTTTGACAAATAAAGTTATTTTATACCTTATGAAATTTATGCAGCAGGATTTCCACACTTTTAGAATAATAAAGAAAATCGTCAGCTGCACTTCTGGTGGGGGAAAGACCGTCAGTCAGCGTGATAAACATTTTGCGCGCTCAGTGCATTTAGCCTAGTAAATCTAGGAAAAATATCCTATAGTTTTAAAAATTGGCCAAATGTATTCTTTGGGTCTTCTTCTTGAATATATCCAAAAACCCTATATGGGGGATGCGTAACCAGCCGCCATTTTTAATTTTGCCCCTTTTTTCGGTTTTTTTCTCATATCCCGAAAATCTCTACAAATAGGATTATAATTACTTCTGACGAAAGTTTTAATATACAATTTGCCACAAATGTGGTCTCTTGCATTTTTACTCTAAGTTTATTACTTTAGGAGATATTGGGTGTTTAAGGGTATTTTAGGTCCCTTTTTCGTTTTTTTTGCTCATATCTCGAAAATCTCTACGAATAGCATTATAATTACTTCTGACGAAAGTTTTTGTATAAAATTTTCTACAAATTTGGTTCCGTTCATTTTTACTCTAGGTTTATTACTTTAAGAGCTATAGGGTACTTAAGTTAATATTTGAGGTCCTTTTTTTGGTTTTTTGCTCATATGTCGAAAATCTACAAATAACATCGTAATTACTTCTGAAAAAAGTTTTATCATAAAATTTTGCATAAATTTAGTTATGTTCATTTTTACGCTATTACTACTTTAGGAGTTATAGGGTGTTTAAGGTGTTTAAGGTGTTTAGGGTGTTTAGGGTGTGTCTGTGTGTGTGTGTGTGTGTCTGTTCCCCAGTAGCGCTCAAACGGGTGAACCGATTTTAATGCGGTTTTTTTGTTTGAAAGGTGAATTAGTCGAGAGTGTTGTTAGCTATGTTTGATGAAAATCGATCGAAGATGGCCGCCGCTACAAAATGGCGGATTACATATTTTTTCACAACTCCCTTAAAGTGGGTATCAAATGAAAGGGCTTGACTAGTAGAATAGCACTATGCAAATCCAAGATGGCCGCCGCCACAAAACGGCGAATGACGGGGGGTTTTTTAAATTTTTAATTTATACTTGTGTATCTATAATGTACTTAATTATATAGATTATGAGATACTTTTCTTACTTTTGTTATAAAACCTAAATTAGTAATGATTAAGTACGTAAAAACAAAAAAAAACACATATTAGCCTCCGTAAAAACAGGTATTCAGTTATTAAGATCTCCTTAACGTAATGCATAGGTATAATTTTTTCACAAATTAAAGACAACAAAAGCACGCCTTCGACTTCGTTATCAGGTTTAAATTACCCGCTATAAATACACGTATACATACGTCGATCCAACAAACTGGTATTGCATCGAATTCGACAGCGCGCCGTACAGTAGCAGCTTTAAGGCTCTACGTCGACTAGCGAACCGCGCCTTGGTAATATTTCCGTACCAAAAAAGCACCGTTAATATAACCACACAGTAATATAGTAGTTAGTTATACTATAGACATAATACATATTATTATAATACATCCTACTATAATATTACAAATGTGAAAGTGTGGATGTTGGGTAGTTTGGATGTTTGTTAGTCAATCACGCAATAACTACTAGGTGGATTTGACTGAAATTTGGAATAAAGATAGATTATACCCTGGATTAACACATAGGCTACTTTTTATCCTGGAAAAATTCACAGTTCCCGCGGAATTTTGAAAAAACCGAAATCTATAGCTACAGCTATAGGTAGATTACTACAGCAAACTTCCTTGAAAGTAGATATAAAGGTTGGAAAAGGGAGCAGAACGAGAACCGGAAATCCACGATTCCCTCGGACTTTGTGAAAAACCGAAATTCACGCGGGCGAAGCCGCGGGCAGAAGCTAGTATTTTTATAATAAGCCATTTTTAGGAAAAAAATCGACAACGGTCCAGCACTCTCAGAGGAATCGGCATAGTACCTACCAATCAAAAATATTGGTGACAATATGGGTACATTTATACGTCCATCGTACATAAGAATGATAACTACTGTGTTATACATACTGAAATCTTTCTGAAAGTATGAAGATTATGATAGTGAAAAAAATAAACCGGTCAAGTGCGAGTCAGACTCGCGCACCGAGGGTTCCGTACTCCAGAAGTATAAGTACAATCTGTTTTTCATTAGTTTGTCTTAAAAGGTAAGGTGCTAATTAAGCTAGGCCTCTAAATTGTATGAGCGCTCATACAACTCAGAGGTCTGTCTTAATTAGCTCAACTATGTATGTATGGGGACACCCTTTTATTTCCAACTTTTTTTAGTTTTTGGAATTTTTCCTTTATGTATGCTGTAAGACCTGGCTTTTTGCCAAATTTCGTAATTCTAGGTCAACTGGAACTACCATTTAGGTTTTCGACCCAAAACCTATAGGGTACTTCCGGTTGACCTAGATTTGTCAATTTTGGTCAAAAGCAAGGTCTTACAGATCAAGTAAAGGAAAAATTCCGAAAAATAAAAAAAGTTGAAAATTAAGGTAAATTTTGGTACTTACAAGTTTTCGTGAAAATCTAAGTTTGCCCATATCTTTTTATTGTGTGGACTCAGGACCTTAATTTTTATACACCTAATAGGGACCATAGACCTTAGTATTTGGTATAAATTTCAACTTGCTAGGTCCACCCGTTTCTGAGAAAATTTGTGGTGACCCACGGACAGACGGACATACAGACGGACAGTCGGACAGACGGACAAGAAAGTGATCTTATAAGGGTTCCTTTTTATTACCTTTTGAGGTACGGAACCCTAAAAAAACATTAAAATCGTTTCATTGTTTTTTGAAATAATCACGAACATAATATATTACAAACATACTTAAATGTACACATACAAACATGCATACGGGTCGAATACAGATTTTTTGATATCGGTTAAAAAGTAGATCGGCGATCATTACTGCTTACTAAGAATTCACGCGTGCAAAAATATTACACTTATCTGTGATTAGTAAAGGTAAACCTAGTTACGTCCCTTTTTCCGATTTATTTCTGAACTTTTTTTCAGTTTGTAATAGCGCAAAATGGCACTTTCATGGTTATTTTAGTGCACTAAAACAAATATATTACTTACATTTTTTTCTATAGCTACTTACTCTGATTGTAGAGGTAGGCATATTAACAAAATATAGCGTAAGGTATGCCTACATTGAGGTTGAAACTTAGGTGGCGATAGTAACTGGTACCTTTAAAGCTCTACGTCCACTATCGAATCGCAACTTGATTATTTCCATACCAATGTGTACCGTTAGTACAGTTGTTAAAATAATCAGATACAGACCTACCAACAAAAGTGTCAAAGCTTTATTGTTTTTTTTTATAGGCGCTAGTTAAAATACTCTCTTTCTGCATACATTATAGGGTTACAAATTTCAATGTGTCCCCTTAACAAAAGATGATTTAGATATCGGTAGGTATTCCTAAGTATATTAAATAATCTAGTGGCTAACAAATCTCAGTGGTATTAGGTTAGGTTAGGTTAGACTAAAAAGACGAAAATTCGCAAATCAACGGCACTATACATACTCTGATTTTTAATTCCGTCGAATTCTGACGTTTCGTAATGTTACCAGATATAAAAGATTTCCCACAATAAAAATAAAAAATTCAAAACTTATGTACCTACCTACCTAAATAAAAATCTACTGCCGCATGTAGATATGACAAATGACTGGCAGATACTTCATGGTGATAATGTCATTCAACTTCCATCTTTTAATAACTTTTTACAATGTGCTTCTTTTGTTTTCTATTGCTGTTAGTGTGCACTTTCTAGTTTCCTCTCTTAGCAATTTCTATTTTAGGGTGAAACGACGACGCGGCTTAGGGATTTTTATGTTGACAGGGAATTAAAGTTTGGGGTACAATCGTACTTCGGAGATGTTAACCCATATAAATAACACATCTGTATGACAGCTGTCAGAATTCCACCGAATTAAAAATCAGAATATACGTGTCTATTTTATTCTCAAACAGCGTAGATATCTACTCTCCATATTATTATGAAACATAGGTAGTTATGAAAGTCAATCCAAATTTCGACGAGATATCATTTTGATGAGATCTGTCGGAATCGATCATGGATAGAATGCTGATGAGACGTCTTAGGTAAGTTGATTCTTCTCATTCTGAGAATAATACAGGTTGGTACCTATTATATAGCAAGCTAAGCTTTTATTGAATTATACCTACAAGCGTGAATTCAACCAACACATAGGTACATAGGTACTGTGGCCAATTCTGTTGTACACAATCTCTAAACCTAAACTAAAATGACAGGTCTAAATCTATTCCTATTTCTTTCACAATGCTCTTTGCGGTAAAGGATAGCACTATTTTTAAACCTGTCAATTTAGTTTAGTTTAGAGATTCTGTACAACAGAATTAGCCACACTGTAGTCTCAGACTAAGATCTAGAAGGTGCACTTTGTCTTAGCTAAAAGCCTTATGTTTAGCCAATTTATATCCGTTGTTGGACATAAACTTCTATTGAGTAGCTTTGCTATATCCCCGTTACTGCCTCGTTGGTCTAGTGGTTAGTATAGTGGACTGCAGATCACGAGGTCCTGGGTTCGATTCCCGGGTCGGGCAAATAATAATTGTTAGGTATTGGGTTTTCTGTCAAGAAATTCTCTGTACCAGCTCGGAGTTGGTAGTAGGGGTGCTAGCCAGGTAACCTCCAAGTGTGCCTGGGTGCTGCTGGTCCTCTTGGATACGTCCGAGGGGAAGAGCAGTATTCGGGCCGGTGCGCCCCGGTAACATGGTTAATAATTTTCCTGGGATATTGTTAGCCATGGCCAATGACCTGGCGGAGGGAGGTTTCTCCGCGTGTCCCTCTGATTAGCAGAGGGCACTGCGGATGAAACTGGGGGTGAGACACCCCGGGGCGGGGGGCAGCGATGCCCATCGCGTGAGGAAGAAAACCTCGTTAAAAAATTACGGGAGGGCGCGAGCCTCTGGAGGGACAGCCCAGAGGCGAGCGGGAGCCCCAGCTGGGGCGGCTGCCGGACACCTGGGATGCATACTTTGGGTTCACCAGGCGTCCAGCACAGACAGCATGAGGGTCATGCCGTGGTGGTTTTAGTGGGTATACCCGGTTGGAGTCCCACATAACCTTCGTTCTGCCGCATTCGGCCGCAGAACGGGGGTACCTATAAAAGGTTTCCACCACGTCAAAAAAAAAAAAAAAGTTGGTAGTAGGCGGTGTCTCGGAGAGCACGTTAAGCAGTAGGTCCCGGTTATTATCACTATCATGTGAGAATAGTCGTTTAACTCCGCCAACCCGCATTGGAGCAGCGTGACGACTCTAAGCTCTCCTATGAGAGAGGAGGCTTGTGCCCAGCAGTGGGACGTAAAAACTGTAGTGGTGGAATAGAATAGAAAAGTTTTTTATTCAAATAAACTTTTACATGTACTTTTGAATAGTCAAACGAATCTACCACTGGTTCGGAATGCCATTCCATTTGGAATGTGGTGGTGGTGGTTATATCCCCAACTGTTTGCATAACACTATACTTAACCTCCCGTAGTCGGATACTAGAAAGAAATGTTTTCACGAGGAATCAGCTCGTTCCTACAAAGTGGGCGACAACTCTCACACGGGAAAACAACGAAACTCGCCCGCAAAAGCTCCCACCTTACGCTCAACAAGCGAAACATACCTTATATCCCGCACCGCTTTTTCCTCACGGATTTCACGTAGAAAATGTCCTCCCACATTTTCATGTAGAACACAATGTGTGCATGGCCCACTTATCTAGCACACAGCACTTGAAACACATAGATACAATACCACTGATCACCAAACAAACACGTTCCAATCACACACTGACTGCGACAACGGAATCCAAACGTCGACGGTCGAACTTCGAAAAGTCCTCACAACACTTCACCACTTTCTAGCTTGTAGATATTTAATTCCTTTTGTTTTTGTGTGTAAGTGAAATTTGACGCGCAAAGTTATAAACGGTCCTCTATGTTCGCTATAAAGCGTTTGATGACCCTAAAAGTTGCTTTACAACTGACTCTCTTGGATGCAAAACGCACAGTCTCAGCGCGGGCGCAGTCGGTATGCGCGCGCGCGTGTGTGCATGCGTCGGCACGTCGGCGCGCACACACGCGCGCGCGCAGGCTGCACGGTTTTTGTCGATGTCCACGGGGCAAGTAACCGCCGAGCCGAAAGGTTGTAGCTCGTTTTCTGTTTTCTCAATTTTTACCAAACTACGGCAAAGCCAAAAGGAAGGGTTATGATTTTAGCAGTCTATGTATGCATGTATGTATGTATGTATGTATGTATGTATGTATGTATGTATGTATGTATGTATGTATGTATGAAAAAAAATAGTTTTATTAGTTTAAAATTAGTTTCGGCATAGGCATAACAGATGGCGCCACTAGCTGCTTGCCCCGCACTATCCCGCGCTATCAAAAGTTTAAAAACCATCACAAGATTTTAAATTATATATTTATAATAATAATATTTTTGATTAAAATAATAAGTAGTTAAGTATACTTAAGTAAGTTGTAGGAAGGAATGTCAGACAGACATTCCTTCTGATTTTCTCCTTCCAAAACCGTATATTCAACAGGGAGACAAAAGGGAGAGCTTTCCCTTAGATACTTAGGAATGTTGCGGTTCTCCAATCCTCAATCGAGAAAGGAAAAAATTCCACCTTTTGAAAAGAAAACGTTTGTCTGAATGTCACGTGAATCTAACATTATTCGAAAAGCCCTTTAACTTCGTATGTCTTTTGAAACATTGCAATTCCGAAATCAGTTGATATTTGCCATAGGTGTTAATTTACATATGTTAAATGTTATAATATGGAAAATTACTTAAGTGAGCTTAAACTTTATGTTATAAATATTCAAAATTGGTAAAGACAAGGTAAAATAAGCTTTTTTGCAATTATAATAACAATTAATGAAACCAATAAAGAAATCCTTAAAATACTTAATTGTTTGGAATAAATAAATATATAAAAAAAAATCCTTCGAGCTACATCGCTGTGACTCGCAAGTTTAGTTTTTCTGAAAGCTGCTGGTCGATGTCCCGCTAGTAAAGCCTCGAGCTCCGCTTATCTATCTGTCCTTGTCTGACAAAATTTTTAACCCACATCGGAAAGAGATAAACATATTTGTCACGACTTAGCATAATTTTGCAGAACTTGAAGTAGCTTTACTGAGGAATTATTAATAGTATCCTTTGCCCGCGACTTTGCTTGCCTGGATTTAGAACCCATAAAGTAAAAAGACGAACAAAATTAAATCGATTTTGATAAAACACAGCCTCCCGCAACGTAGAAGTATGCTTATAGTTAGGACTTTACAAACGTGCGAACCGAGTCATAAATCATTTTATCGGACTTCTCGCTCGCACTTATAGGCCTTATGGAACTGTAACCTGATTGTCTGGTGACTGGTGTTGTGTGTAACAATAATAAAGGATTTGTCGATAACAATCGATAACAAGTTATAAAGAGCGAAGGAGAATCTTCACAACACTATGATCATAATGCTTTATGACTCAGTTCGCATGTTTTTAATGCCCCAAATAAAGTAGTATTAGGGATAGTGTTGTCCTCGTCAGCAGTAGGTTCGCTTGTGTGAAGTATCGGGGATGTGCTAGGTATGCTAAGAGAGCATCTAGATAACGGGGATTCTGTGGATGTCTCTTCAAAATCAGTTCAGCACTTTTGAAGATTAGCCTGGAAAAATAAAGACACAAATTAAAATAAAAGGATGTTTTTTTGTTTTGTTTTAAAGTGCAAATAACCTTATGGTTATAAACATTATTTTACTTTTCATAATATATTTTTAACAGTTTAATATTTTCATATTTCACAGTAACTAGACAGACACGTTTATTCTAATTTAATTTATATATTTTGTATATATATGATATGTATCAAAATTACGGTCGTGTCGGTAAAAACCGGCTCATTTTGAGAGACTTCCCAAAAATCGAGGTTGTTTCATAGAAAAATGGACATTTTCAAATGGTCGGATATCAGATGTTACCGTTGTATTGTATTATTATGTATGTACATTGTACATACATAGTTATATAGATAGGAACAGAAGGCTCTTTTGTTGTATATAACTCTATCACTTATTTATGTTCATCGATGTATATTTATGTTACATTTCAAACATTTATAAAAATACTACATGCCAGTGACAGCGGCTTGATTTGATTTTTGGTGGGAAAATACAATTAAGTATTTTATGAAGACTCTACAATGTTAGAGACTACCCCTAAGGACTTTATGGATATTGTCTCAACCGATATAATAGATATTAAATATCTATTATATCGGTTGTTATTTTATCCAGCAGTGGACATAAAATTTATGTCCACTGCTGGATAAATTATGCTGCTCGTTGTCCAGAGCGGGGGTAGTTCCCATTTGTTCTATGGGACATGAAGTTGAACGAAAGAAAAAAGACACATTTTGTCCGATAACATCATGTTCCATAGAGGAAAAATGGGAACTACCTTCTATCTACTCACGTGATATAAGTACATTAGGGTCTCAACTATGAGTTATACTTATTAAGACGATATAGGTACGTACTACAATGAAAGAGTACTAACTAATACTATTACTCAATACTATAGGCATTTTTCAAGCTTCTTGTGCCTACCCGGTAGTAGATTACGGTTGTTACTTGATATAAAGTTTACGTAACATAACTTCCTACTTGATTTCTTATCAGACCAAACAGGGTTGTACTGGGCTCTATTTACTTTGTATCACACTTTTTAACCCCCGACGCAAAAACGACGGGGTGTTATAAGTTTGACGTGTCTGTGTGTGTGTGTGTGTGTGTGTGTGTGTGTGTGTGTGTGTGTGTGTGTGTGTGTGTGTGTGTGTGTGTGTGTGTGTGTGTCTGTCTGTTCCCTTGTGGCGCTCAAACGGGTAGACCGATTTGAATGCGGTTTTTTTTGTTTGAAAGGTGAATTAGTCGAGAGTGTTGTTAGCTATGTTTGATGAAAATCGGTCCAAAATGGCCGCCGCTACAAAATGGCAGATTACATATTTTATCACAACACCCTCAATATGGGTATCAAATGAAAGGGCTTGACTAGTAGAATAGCACTATGCAAATCCAAGATGGCCGCCACCACAAAATGGCGAATGTCGGGGGTTTTTTAAATTTTTAATTTATACTTGTGTTTGTGCACTACCTTTTATGCTTTAAAAAGTATTATTTTCTATGTCTCGTAATAAAAATCTTACTTCGTTTTAGGGGGTAAATCTACCTTCAAGAGGAACAAGGGGTGTCGGTAGGGCACCACTTCTTATAGGTTTCCAATCAGCGGCCGCATGTGTTAGGACCATTACTTCAATTAAGGTATTGCAAGCGCATATAAGTGTGAAGATCCTTTAAAGACAAGTATAATTTAAAAATTTAAAAACCCCGACATTTCACCATTTTGTAGTGGCGGCCATCTTGGACTTGCATCTATACTTCGACTTTTAATTGTATGCAGTAATGTGAAGTTTCGTGGGTTGTCACTTTTTAACGAAAATAAAATAGGGATGGGGTACAGGTGATTGATTTGAATCATTCAATTATTTTATTCAAATTAAAGTTTTTATTTTAAGTAATTATTATATTTTATGTACAAAAGTTACATATATATATTTATATATACAGTATATATATAAATACGTATATCTTTAATATATAAAACAAAGTCTCGTTTGTTCGAACACTTATAACTCGAGAACGGCTGGACCGATTTTCATGGTTTTTGATTTGTTGTATTTGTCTTCGTCCCGAATAGCAGAATAACTGTTAAAAATATTGGAAAATTGACGAAAAAATAAAAGAAAAAACATTTTCCCATACAAAATGTTCATGGGTTTCGTAACTGTCAAACATTGAATGTTCATCCTGTCGATACGGAACTCTCACCCGTACCGATATAATTCTTCTGTACTTTTTCCTAAAGGGCTGGACTGATTTGGATGAAATTTTGTGTGTATATTTCAATGTTTCTCATTTTCACTTAAATTCTTACGCGGTTTTTTTTTAATAGAAGGTAAAAATGTATCCTCAGCATGCGATGTACTTGGCTGAGCATTCATTTTTTTATTTTATTGTGCTTTACAAAACCAAATGGCAAATTTTACAAAAATAATGAAAACCAAACACAACGTTACAAAAACTTAACAATTGGTAACAAATATAACGCGCAGTAGGCAAAATGGAAATAGTCACACTCAGAACGTAGAAATGAAAATGGACAGTGAAAAATGAAAATGTCGAATGACAAACGAGAAAAATGGCGACAAAATAATATTCGCCGAGCGTCAGTGTCAACAGCGTCAACAGCAGCCTGAAAAAGCGTAACCTCGGTCATCGGTGTTTAAAAGAATCGACATAAAGAACCTTTTTAAAGGACTGCCTGAAAAAAAGGAGTATATTGTTTTCAGGGTTCATGTACATATGTTTGTATGTTGTACCATAACTTCTATATATGCCGGAACCGATTTTGATGAATAAGGTAGGTATCGTTAGAATCTTTAGCTTATTCTAGGTGACATAGGCTAGTAAAATTTAAGAAAAAATGATGTGATGACCATGGTCCCGCATTAAAGACTAAAGTTGAAAAAAAATAATTAAAAATCAGATTAAGTTCATAATCATTATCTATTTTTTTTATTCAACTACAAGTTAGCCCTTGACTGCAATCTCACCTGATGGTAAGTGATGATGCTGTCGAAGACGGAAGCGGGCAAACTTGAGAGAGGTATGCATACCCCTGATCGGTTTTTACACGGCATCGTACCGGAACGCTAAATCGTTTGGCGGCCGGCCGGCACAGCTTTGCCGGTCGGGTGCTAACCAGCCACGGCCCACGGTTAAAGTCTGCCACCAGACAGGACCAAAGACAATTTAGAAATTATAAAATCCCAACTTGCCCCTGCCGGGAATCGAACCCGGGACCTCCCACTTATAAGCGCTTACGAGCACGAAGTAATCAATGTAAAAATATTAATATTATGTATTGTAAATAAAATAAATTAAAAAAATAAATAAAAAAAAGACCATAACCACTGCGCCAGGGAGGTCAAAATCATCTAGAAAATTATAAGTAGATTCCAAAAATATGTAAATATGTTATTATAATGTTAAATATATTTTTTTCTGAATAACTAGTAGGTATTCTTTTAAAAATATTTTTTTTTTGTAATAAAAGGGCAGTAGCAACTTAGCATGTTAACTATGACAGATATCGTCAACACACATAGGCTGTTATTGCAATAGAAATAGTACTTCTTACTTTTTTTTTTCAATTAAAGCTCATATAATTAATTGTACCAATAGGATGCGTTTGCCACAAAAAGTCAAGATGACAAAATTGTTAATTTGGCTTTTATACGTAGGAGCCATCGATTTACTTAATAGATAAATAAAATTATGATGATAATGAAAGAGTAACTTTGAACGAAACTTTTGTGAATGAAATTGAATGAATTGAACGTATCACATCACTATAGAAATGGGGTTGGCAACATTATTTTACGAAATGACATTAGGAAACGTCAGATTACTGCAGATAATTAAAAGTTTGACTATAGTGCTATTCTACTAGTCAAGTCCTTTCATTTGATACCCATATTGATAGAGTTGTAAAAAATATATAATCGGCCATTTTGTGGCGCCGGCCATCTTGGACCAATTTTCATAAAATTTAGCTAAGAACGCTCCCGACTAATTCACCTTTCAAACAAAAAAAAATGTATTCAAATCGGTTCACCCGTTTGAGCGCTACGATACAGGCAGACAGACACACACACATATACACAGAACGTCAAATTTATAACACCCCGTCGTTTTTGCGTCGTGATTTAAAAACAGACTGTAACTCAGCTGGGTGTCAGCCGTTTTCTTACGGAACCCTAATAACTGCAATCGCACAGTAGGTACGCGAACACCATAATTTTGCATAATCACACACTTTTCACAGCGCATCTAATTTTCATTATTTACAAATAACATAATTTCCATAGTACCTACGCGACTTTCGATGAATAATAAAATAATGTAAAGGGACATTCCTTCGACCGCCTATCTCTATCTGTCGCAGGGTTATTTAAGGCGTTAGACAGAGACGGACGGCGAAGGAAGTACGGTCTTATCGTTCATTCCAAGAATAACTTTCCCATAGATTGTGATGTTGGATGTTTTGGAATGCAAAAAGTGTGTCGGGCCCATCTTCGCCCCTGTATTGTAGTTATTTCTAAGCGACCGTATTCCGAGCCGCCCTTTTTGAGCCTTTGATGTTATTGACAATAATAATAATTATTATAGTTGGGACATTACAAACGCGCGAACTGAGTCATAAATAATGACTATCGGTGTTGTTAGGGCTCTCCCTCGCTCTTTATAAAGTGTTATCGAGTATCTATTATCGCCAAATATTTTTTAATTGCCGACGCAAAAACGACGGGGTGTTATGGGTTTGACATGTGTGTGTGCGTGCGTGGGTGCGTGCGTACCTACGGGTTTTTGAAAAAACTATCTACGCTAAACGAAATATATAGCTATACCTATAGGTAGATTATAATAGCAAACTTCCTTGAAAGTAGGTAGGTATAAAGGTTGGAAAAGGGAACGCGAACGGGAACCGGAAATCCACGATTCCCTCGGGATTTGTGAAAAACCGAAATTCACGCGGGTGAAGCCGCGGGCAGAAGCTAATGTACATTTAAAACTTTGAAATATGCTTCAGATATTTATGAGACATAATATTTTTATTTAGTATTTTTTTATTTAAGTCCCTAAATGTGTAATTATTTAAAATGTATCGGGCACTTATCGCAAAGCAAGTACCTACGTACATAAACGTGTAATTCTGAATATAAAAATTGCACGCCGCAAGCACATCCGGCTGGACGTGTTTCTACGTACCCGCACAAGTTTTACCACTGCGACACGACAAAATAACTAACGATAAACTTTAATGCCGGCTCCAAACCAGGTGTTTGCTGCGAACACCAGGAATCACCAAACACATGCCGAATACCGACCACAATCACCCAACACAAATACGGCACGGATTGCCGAATGTATGGAGTCAAGCCGGCTCCACAAGCTTGGCAAACAACGGCAAAAACGAAACGGCGAACACGAAACAACAAACAATAACGTGTGGATCGGCATCGGTGTCGGTTTTTGTCACAAATCAAAGGATATTCGACACACGTGTTTGTGATGTACTTATCTATCCAAATACTAGCAGAATGCTCCCCAAACCTGTGGATGCCGTGTTTGTGTTCAGTGATTCTGGTCGGTGGTTGGCATGTGTTTGGGGATTCCTGCTGTTTGCGGCAAACACCAAGCATGTGGAGCCGGCAAAAATCTTTTTTTTTACATAGGAAGAGCGGGCAACCGATCAAGCGAGTCACCTGATATTAAGTGATTACCGCCGCCCATGAACATTAGCAGCACCTAAGAAACACTAACGCGTTGCCGGCTTTTGAAGAAGGGGACTAGCTATTCACCTCGCTGCCGGAACGCATCGGATGCTTTGCGGCAGATTACGGCTGAAGTGTGGTCGCTAGCCAGGCGGATCCAGGGTAGAATCCTACCACAAAGCGGTGATGCCATCCAGATTAAGTTGTGTAGTATCAGGCACAACGACCAGTAGAGGGAACTGAGAGCGTCAGGGCCTCGTTAGCATATTGGCAGGGTGCACCGCGCGCAGGTGAGGTTGACTTTGGCCACATAGGTGGAATTTGGGCCACTTACACCCCAATCTTTCAAAGAAGATATTCATACTAATCCATAGACAGACCTACATACTTATAAATGCTGGACATAGAGAGCTCCGCGGAGCACCATCTTGCCACCACTCGTGGCCAACAGCTGCAATGGTTCACTTGAGATAGTCCGTCTACTTGCGAGGGGTGCTTCCAATGCTGCGAGTCCCGGTGTGAGGTCTCCATTCGAGCACAATGAGACCTCAGCGTGTATCGGTTTTTGCAAGGGTCACTGCCACTAGAACCTAGGTGGATGGACGATCTCAAGCGAGTCGCTGGCAGCCGCTGGATACAAACGGCCCAAGATTTTGTTTTGACGATCCCTGCAAGAGACCTATGTTGCGCGTCTATCAGTTGAGATGATGATGATGAATTGCTAAGATATGTTTACCATTTTTATGAAATGAATGGTAATGTTCATTTGCCGATTAGTAGTATTAGCTGATGCCCGCAACTTCGTCTGCAAGGATTTAGATTTTTTAAATACCCCTTGGGAACTATAATATGATTTTCCGGGATAAAAATTATCTTACATTTTTCTCCAAATTCTAATCTATCTCTGTATCAAATTTCGTGAAAATTGGTTTAGCGGTTTAGGTGTGAAAGCGTAACAGACAGACAGAATTACATTCGCATTTATAATATTAGTAGATTTGGATTGATCACTTTGAGTAAATTATATAATAATAAAATCGTTAAGTATCCGTATCGTAAGCTCTAAAGGGCTTACTAACATGATGTGACGTAACGCGATCGTCTGGATTCAATCGTTAACCTAATTAAAACATTCCCTAACGATTATCACATAGATGGCGGTACGCTCAGCCGATACACGCCGATATAATATATGTTTAATTCAATTAATTGGATTTTTAATTGTTTTAATTCGCAGACTCAAAATGGTTAAGGAAGTGGCCAAGGGTAATTAATATTGAAAAGTTTGTATTCTGAAAGTATCGTGGTAACTGATAACACATGCTAAATGTCGAGGTTTTTGTTTATTAAGTGATAACTGCTTAGTCTTCGTTATATGCAATTCAAGAGAAGTCACGAGGTTTGATTCATAATTTAATATTAATCAAAGGCAAATAAATATTGTAGACACATTACAAAAGTTAATATCTGTAGTTGTGGTTTACTGGTAATTTTTTGTAAAAATACGCAATTTAAGTTACCTACGGACTAAATTTTTTTTTTATGAAAAATATGTCTATGTGTAAAATATTGAAAAACATTTTACAAGATTAAATACAGTTTTCCAATAGAAATTTTTCACTTTACAAAACCAAGAATGCAAAATTTGTAATAATAATAAGGTTATAAAGATAAAATTAAAATCCAATTTAATCAATTGGATTTCTTAATTGCATTTATTTGCTTAAAACAATGAAAATTAAGATATTTTTGAATAATTTCAAATTACGTCTTAAAGTTTTCCGATAAATGGGAGGTAGGTATCTAATAAAATTATTGCAAATACAAAGAGATTTTAAAATATCGATATTAATGAATATTTGACCTTTTCTTAATATCGTTCAATAAAAGACAAAATTCTACCTACAAGGTTTTTGGCCTCTAAAATATCCAAGTAACCTGCATTCCATGCAGATTAGTCACTGTCTAGTGTCTACCTAAACGTTTTACATTTTTACAAAAGATCGATTCACACAAAACGTAAGTTATTAAAACCCATGGTGGAGCCGCCTTTCGGTCTTAGACGTATGGGTGCGCGATAAAAAAATATTTTCCACCAAATTTTTGTGTCCTTCCATGGCCCACAATTAATATGAAGACTTACAGAGAAAATATATGTCGCTACAACGCAATACATAAACAATCACATTTCGATAAAATCATGATCATCGATCATGAATCCAATGACCAGTCATTTTCGTTGCCAGTGGCGAGTTCACTCTATTAGAGAAAAAAAATTCAGGCTACGCATGGTTTAGAATAGATGAATCGATATCTAAATAAAGACACGTCATTTGATTAAAATCCATTCAGTCATTAGGATGCTTCGAGGGTAAGAAAAATCTCACATACATACATACTTTGTACGTATAATATGTATGTGGGATTCTTGTACAGGGTGAAAAAGATACCCTGTCTTTGCTATCGACAAATATATCACTTCTCTCGCTTCGCCGTACTCACGTATAAACATTCTAACACGCCTAAAACGCTGAACCGATTTGGAAGAAATTCGATACAGAGATAAACTTGACCTTGGAGAAGGACATAGACTACTATCCCGGATAATCAGAGTTCCCAAGGGATTATTAAAAAGCCTAAATCCACGTAGACGAAGTCGAGGGCATCAGGTAAGTAATAAAAATAAATGTATGTAAGTTGACTATCTCTGTAGCCGCGTAGACGCGTTGATGTCTTTTGTATGGGCCGCAGCGAATGCCTTTTCACACGCAACAATACAGGTATATTCTGTCATTATGCACGCTGCCTTATGGCTACAATTTAGGTAATACCCCACAAGTGCATTAGGGATCTCCATACTTGATTCGCTATGAGCATAATATTAGTTGCGCTAGAATTATGTAGTTTTTTCTCACCAGTCTACGGAACCAACGCGAACAGTCTATCATCAATCTGACAACATCAAAATATACTTTTTGAGCCTTTTTATGAGACCTATAACTAGGTACGTATAATATTATGTATGTTTTAGAATAAGTAGGCATGTTATCTAAGGAAGTAATTTCAGACAGACGAACAAACTGATTTTGAATGTGCTCGTTAATTTACAAGTTAATACCTTTGTAGTTTATTGGAATTATGATCGAATATTATATCTAGAGCTTTACTTGCGATTTGAAATGAGAGATGTATGACTATTTACCAGTAGGTATATAAATCCGTCTCGTGGTAACTCGTAATTATAATTATAGTTACCTATACAAAACTTTCAAAAGATATGATCAAATACTGCCTAGATTTTCAAGCTCTATCTTAATTCAGATAAGAATACTTTTAAGGCATTAATTCAATACTTTTCATGACACCAAACTAACTTTATTTCACACGAAACAATAGCTGTAATCTATCACTGTGCAGTGTGCACGCCGCGCTATTGCTACAATTTAGGTAATACTCTAGAAATGCATTAAACGTTTCCATAAAATATTATCTCTTAGATAGAGGATACTTCTCTGATAGGAAGCACTCTGATTTACTAAGATGATACTAGAAGATAAACTTTATTAAAATTAAATTCACATTAACTTGTCCTAAAATAATACCTATTAAAAAATGTTTTATGTTTGTAATTATTTATGTATCTATTTGTTTTATTTAGATATATACTTAGATATAAGTATTTATTATTTACATATTTATATCTAATACAGAAGTCATTAAGTAGAATTTTTCAATGCCAATCATATTTACTCTCTTTATACATTGTGAACTAACGATATTTTAGGAGCGTATTCTATAAATTATTGCCACTACAGTAGTTATAGTTTTTTTTTTTCATTTTCCCCAATCAATTAGACCTGAGCTGTAACAACAGAATTCATAACTAAGCAAGACAGAGGTATTTCAAATACTCATTTATGCATGACCTCACCGTCAAATACCTTCAAGGCTTGGATCCACATAAAGCTTGATGGCACGGCTGTGCAGGAGGTCATATTGAACGCGCGCGTACGCGTGTATGATTTGTAATACAACGTCACACTGCAGTGAGCGACGGTGATTCTAGGAGCGGAGCTGGTAGTATTAAGCGCAGGCCCCAGCGGGAGCTAAAATTCGTTTCGCTTAGATCACGCTATCGCGTCTTTCAATATTACGGTTCACATTGCGAACGACAGAGCGTAGCGAAGTTCTCATTGTCTAGCGACATGAGCTAAGCAAACGACCTCGTTTCACTTCGCTTCGCTCCCAATAGGGCCTGTGCTTTAACGCCTTCAAACAGTCCCTGGGAGCTTTGTTGAACACCTTTCCGACGCGCATTGTATGTGCCCAAGTCCTTAGTTCCACTGGGGGAGACAAAACACGATGTATTTGCTCGTTCATAATTAACACGGCCTAACCAAACACGATTATACGAGTTGCGATCGTAAAAAATATATAATTTTTAGACTTATTTACATTGGCTGGTACTCGGGTCCTTTTTAGGCATTAGGTGGGTAAATGCTTTGGAATATTAAAAAAAATATCATTTCAGGCAAGGCATACTTTTTAGGGTTTTTAATGGAGATAGAACTTACGTAATGGGTTATAGGTAGAAAGTAATTCTATTTATTCTGTGGTCAACGTAAAAAAAACTAAAAAAAAGTGATGACCTATGATGGACATAGGCTTCATGTAAGTACTTCCAGTGGGGGTCTGCCGCTGGGTGGGTCTATTCTGTTGCGAGGTCGACTAGCTCCTTGAGACCCCATCGTCCATCGGTTTACGACAAACATTACAGGAAGGTACTGTTATTCACATCCCGTGAACCCGACACAAAAGCGATGTCCGAGACGTGTAGTATTTAGCGTATACCGGTCAATGTATGGAAATTTACGATACAAGTAATTAGAATGTCGACGCACAGACTGATGGACAAAATAGATAAGAATCGGAATGTCATAAATGAAGCTCGGCTTCTTTTCGTACCAAAGACCTAAGAAGCCGATTGCGCAAACGACGCTACATGCGTGATGTAAGTATTTATGTACCTAACCGAAGAGAGAAGTCTAGATAAAAATGAACTTAATATACCTAATCTCATCCTCATCTACTCTCACAGGACTACTCTTACTTGCAACTTGACTTTTCTTAAGGGATTTCCAAGATCATGGGACGGCATATTTCAGCTTGCCACTGGGCGACAAAAAGTCAAGCCATCCCACTGCTTCCATTAGCTGTGTCGATTGTGAGTGTGACGATCCCATTGGACTATGAAATTTAGGGAATAGAGAGTGCACACAGATCTCCTCTCTATTCCCTCACTCACATTCAGATTTGGGCACAGACTTGTACACTATTTCTCCTGCGTTGTTGGTTATTCTCCAATAAGATTGGCCACGGTGGCTACAATTGGTCAGATAATTATTATAGAACAGCACCTCTGGCCGAAACTCTTTCGCTATTGGCTAAATTGCATTGCTACAGCAAGACTACCATAAATTCAGCCAATCACCATAATTGAGAGTACGTTGATGCAGCTGCAATTAACTGTCACCACCACCACCACCATTACAGTATTTTAACGTCCCACTACTGGGTACAGGCTTCCTCTCCTCTCTCATAAGAGAGAGGGATTTAGAGCTTAGACCCACCACGCTGCTCCAATGCGGGTTGGCGGGCTTTAACGACTATTTTCACATGATAGTGATAATAACCGGGACCGACTGCTTAACGTGCTCTCCGAGGTACGGAGGTGAAACACCGCTAACGGCACTGAGAATTTCTTGGCAGAAAAACCCGATACCTTACAAGTTTTGCCCGACCCGGGAATCGAACCCTCGTGATCTGCAGTCGAATATCAATCAACACAATCAACGCCCTGAACGAATTCAGACTTCTTGTCTGTCTAGCTTTCCACAAGTCTATGTCACGATGTTAGACCGTGTTGCGTACAAAGTAATAAATACACGGGGTTCATTAGCTAGTTAAACATCTTTAAAGTAATGACTGAATTTGAGCCGCGGACCGGTTGGGTGTGTGAAGCCGTCGGCTGGAATGTGTATGACTTCCTTATAAAAAAAAATAATATTCATTAATTTTAATACGCTCTATAACGAAGCATGAGATACCTATGGGGAGAATATCAAGCATAAGTAGGTGCCGTTATGATTAACCAGAAGTTTTTATTCTAATAAAAAGTATGATAACTATAAGTTTTTAGGTACATTTTAGCTGATGCCAGCGAATTAGTCTGCGTAAAAGGATTTTTGAAAATCCCACGAAAACTCTTTGATATTCCGGGATAAACCTCTCCAAGATACGACTCTATTCTAGATAGATATCTATCTAGCTTTGGACATAGGACAAACTTTCTTGAAATGGGTGACGTCATAGGAAAACCGATAGACATTGCGTCGGGACCACCTAATAGGTCCAGAGTTAGATCTTTCAAATCATCATCAATCTCATCAAAAACCTAATATATTATATCCGTGATATTAGAAATCCACTAACTTTTAACTTTATCCATAATTTCTAATATCTATACTAATAAATAAAATTGAAGTGTCTGTCTGTAATTTCGAAATAACTACCACATATTAAGCTCATATTATGGTTATTTGAACGGTACCATAACCGAATCACACGTTTTTAAAATTTTTGTCTGTCTGTCTGTCTGTTTGAACGGGCTAATCTTCGGAACGGCTGAACCGATTTTGACGGGACACAGTCAAGTAGAGGATTAACCAAGGAATAACATAGGCTACTATTTTAACCGACTTTCAAAAAAGGAGTTGTGTTGAAATCGGTAAGTACCTATGTTAAAAAACGTAGGTATTGCGCGCGACGGCCGACACTCGCGCTGCACGGAATTCCCCGCACCGCGCCGCGCGCCCCTGCGCCCGCCACACGCGGCACCGCGGCACAGAGTACTGGTAGTATATAGGTAGTACCTACTACCTACCTACCCAAGTTTATTTTTATGGCGTTAATTCCAAATTAAGTAAACCTAGATACTTATCTAGGTAGGTACTTACTCTTTCTTTAAGCTTGCATTTAAAAAACCGAAATTTACGCGGGCGAAGCCGCGGGCAAAAGCTAGTTATGGATAAAAGTTAACCGCCGAGCTTTACTTAATTTGAAAATGGCACCAAATGATGATGAATATTGGAAACGAAAATCAGATAAGTAGGTACCTAGTTAGATATAAGTAGGTAAGTGAAAAAATTATAAAAAGACTTTTCACCTAAACGCTCGATATCCATGAGGTATTATTGAAAACAATGGGCCTATAAAAATCGCTTAAAGCCTTAAATCATTGTCTGTCCCGGTGTATTGTCTTATGCAACCACTGTTACATAACAACCGGTCTGCTGCAGGATAATGCCACTGACACACCGATGGAGAGACCACAAAACTATGGAACTAACCCGCTTACTACCTACCTGATCTACCTGCCTCTAATACAAGTCTGGACAGGCTATATTATGTCGTACAAAATGAAAGCTGCCCGTCAATTTCGGTGAAAAATCTGGCTGTATCCATCCGCTGTCACAACACCTCATAACGCCTCTACACGATACCCCCCCCGTCTTGTGTCAGGAGGGGGAGGAGGGCGGGTCGGGGAGGGGTAAAGGAGTAAAGGGTAAATGATGCGTTAGGACACATGAGGCGTCGTGACACAAGACGGGGGTATTGTGTAGAGGCGTTATGAGGCGTCGTGACAGTGACAGCTACAGTGCGACGATCGCATTCACCTCTGACAGACCAAAACTCTTTTGGTATTGGCTAAAATGCATTATTGCAGAGTGCCCTAAATTCAGTCAATCCAAATGGTGCGACTTCGTTTGTCTGTACATCTGTCTGTCACAATTTATTTCAGAAGGTAACTACTAATCCATACTAAGTAATATTATACTTCAGGAGTTGCATCCTCGAGATTTAAATAACGTTGTAGTCCGTCTTTGATGTACTGCATTGCCACACTGTTTAAAGAATAAAAAAGGTAAAATATTTTATCCTTTCATTCACCGGTCGTCGCTCTTCGTTCATCGCTCGACCCCGCATCTGTAACGTCATTCGTGTTTCGTGTGCGGCATTGCTACAACGCTTTCTCATTTTAAAATTGTTTTCGTTTTACATTTTAAGACACTAGCGTACTAATATCTGTTACTATGGGTAAGAGAAAAAATAAACATGATGAATCACATATTCGACGCAAGATTCAACGTTTAGAAAGAAGACTTCGGCACCGTAAGTATTGTTTATTTTTATTTTTTTCTCACAGTACCTACCCACGAACAATTTCTAATAAACGCAACGCTATCTTAACGTGATAATACGTGATATTATCCTGATAGTTCTAATATTGTTTCTTAACGAAATAACACGTGATGTTATTCTGAAACAAAACTTTTACTTTCTTAATGTGGTGCTACGCGATATCGCCCAGAAAGTAACAAAAGTCTGGCTAGTATCTGACCTACCTTTATATTTAAATTGTAGGTAGTTCTTCATCATCCTCCCCCTCGGAAAGTTACGATGACAGTAAAAGGGGTCAATCACCATACCATGATGAGGACCAGATAACAGAATTAAACGATCTTGATGAAAACATTCTTAGATCGGTTGTCGAACCCGTTCAACTAGATGACGATGTGGACCAGCATTTACCTACCGCCACATCGAATAACCCAACGACGTCTATTATTTCGGAAGAAATTCTCGAGATTCTCGGCGAGGCAAAGAAACTAGAAATGCCTTTAGGAGAAAAAATACCAGAAGAGATCTCCGAACGCTGGGGTAAAATAATACTGGACGGGCTGGCTACAGAACAGAAAACTGACTTGAAGACAAAAATGCTTGTACCAGAAAATTTTACTTTAATACGAGCACCAAAACTTAACCCTGAAGTGGCCTCAGTCTTAAGCGAATCTTCGAAAAACAGAGACAAACGCCTAGAACTGTCTCAAAATCAACTCGGTCTGGGTATTGCTGGTTTAGTTAATTTAACTAAATATCTGATTAATTCAGATCCAATAGACAAACTTTTAGTTTTAAAAAAGATATCGGAAGTAAGCCAACTACTACTCGACTTGCACCACGAAGAGTCTATCAATCGGCGCAAACTAATAACGCCCTTATTAGACAAAAAATTTTGGAACATTATTAAGGGAGTAAGGCGTGATGATTTTTTGTTCGGTGAGAAGCTAGGTGAAAATATAAAAACCTCTAAAGAGATAGAGAAATCCAGCCAACAAATTAAAAAACCGACACCGACCTTCTCCAACCCTCCCAACCAACGACGAGTCCAGCCGGGAAACTCGCGAGCTCCTCCTCGTCAACACGTGACAACACCGAGCCGTCAACGCGACGCGCGCCCAGCCCCGGCGAGGAGGACAACGCAACCGGCACCTCAACGTGCACGCCGATCCTACAGGAGCTACGACAAGAAGAACCGCCACTAGAGGTACCTCATGCCGGTAGAATACAATATTATATAAAAAATTGGATGTCAATAACTGACGATCCTATTGTACTTAACTATGTTACGGGTTACAAAATCCCCTTCGCTGACACAGTCTTTCAGAGTATTGAACCCAATAACCCACCTTATAGATCTAGCGATATGGTCACAAGTATTTCCCAACTTTTAACACTAGGAGCTATAAGTGAATGCTCAGATCGATCAGATCAATTCATCTCACCAATATTTTTAACACCTAAAAATACAGGCGGTTTTAGGTTCATTCTAAATCTAAAATCCCTGAATAAATTTGTTGCTACCCAACATTTTAAAATGGATGATATCCGGACAGTAACCAAATTAATATCTAAAAATACCTTTATGGCCACAATAGACCTCAAAGAATCATATTTCTTAGTTCCTATTCATTATTCACACAGAAAATTCCTTAGATTTAGATCTGACCGCCTATACGAGTTTAATTGCCTACCGTACGGATTGAGCTCGGCGCCATACGTATTTACAAAACTATTAAAGCCTGTGCTATCCTACCTTAGGCGTAAAGGACATACAGTAGTTTCTTATCTTGATGATGTCATATGTATTAATGATAGTTACAAAACTTGTTTAGAAACTGTCAATACCGTAATAGAAACATTTATTAACTTAGGATTAGTTATAAACTTCAAAAAGAGCTGTCCAATACCTAATCGAATATGTAAATTTTTAGGATTAAAAATTAATTCCCGTATCATGTGCTTACAACTTCCCTCAGATAAGATACAAAAAATTTCAGAAATTTGTTTAAAATTACGCCACAAAAAGATAATTAAAATCAGAGATTTTGCGAAATTTATTGGCACTATAACAGCAGCATGTCCAGCTGTAGCGTACGGCTGGATGTACACCAAACGTTTCGAAAGAGAGAAATACTTATACCTTACAAAATCAAATAATAATTATGAATCAAGTATGCCTCTCAACCCAATTCTCCAAGAAGACTTTGCATGGTGGTCACAAATCACCAATAAAGCCGTAAATTATATTCGTAATGGACATTATCATTTAGAAATATATACAGACGCGTCTCTTACTGGCTGGGGAGCAGTATGTAATGGCGAAACGACTAAAGGATATTGGTCAAAACAAGAAAATATAATGCATATAAATTTCTTAGAACTACTCGCAGCATATTTAGGATTAAAATCATTTTGCAAATATTGTAAAAACATCGATGTCCTATTGCGAATCGATAACACTACTGCGATCTCATATATAAACAAAATGGGTGGAATACAATTTCCACATCTCAATGACGTAACGAGACAAATATGGCAGTGGTGCGAGCAACGAAATATTTACTTATATGCATCGTACATAAGATCTCGTGATAACTCTGATGCCGATAGAGCTTCTAGAGATACGAATATAGATACTGAATGGGAGCTACAGGATACGCGCTTCCAAGATATAGTATCGAAATTTGGCAAACCAAGCATTGATTTGTTTGCATCAAGGCTGAACAAAAAATGTAAGAAGTATATATCCTGGAAGCGGGATCCTGATGCTTACGATATTGACGCGTTTACAATTTGTTGGAATACATACTTTTTTTATGCCTTTCCCCCCTTTTGTATGGTCTTAAAAAGTTTACGAAAAATTATCAACGACAATGCTACTGGTATTATTGTGGTCCCATACTGGCCTAACCAACCATGGTTTCCATTGTTTAATAGACTAGCTATATCCGAAATACTTTACTTCACGCCAAACAATAAATTACTATTATCTCCTTACAGGGAGCATCACCCGCTATGGAAAAACCTTACCCTGGCGTGCGCAGTATTATCAGGCAATCATATGTAAAACGTCACATACCCAATGATTCCATAGACATTATGTTACAATCACTATCTAATAATACCTTGAGCCAGTATAATGTAACATACAAGCAATGGTACTCATTTTGTCAAAATGCTAACGAAAATTGTTACAGTGCTTCAGTAACAGTGATATTAAAATTTCTCACTGAATTATTCCAAAAAGGTGCCAGTTATGCTACCTTAAATACCTCTCGTTCAGCCCTGTCATTAATACTCGGGAAGAACCAATGTAATGACGACTGTATAGCAAGATTTTTAAAAGGTGTTTTCCGAATTAAACCCAATTTGGCGAAATATCGCGCCACTTGGGACCCAAATATTGTACTAGAATATCTTTCACAATACTTTCCTAATGAAGGACTTTCACTAAAGGTACTCACTAAAAAACTTGTAACTTTGCTCGCGTTGTCTACAGGACAACGCATGCAAACGTTATCATTGATTAACATAGACGATATCACTGTGACTGAAACTTTCATCTCCATTATAATTAGAGATATTATTAAAACCTCGACTCCTACTAAACCCAACCCTAAACTCACCATTCCCTTTTATAACAATAAGCAGTCGATTTGCCCAGCAAGAACTCTGCTCACATATTTAGAAAAAACTCAACCATATAGACAGAACATAAATACAAATAAACTTATCTTAACCTTTAAGCAACCAATGCACAACTCCAGCCCTCAATCAATTAGCCGTTGGATCAAAGATACACTTCATGACAGCGGTATAGACGTAAACTTATTTAAAGCGTACAGTACACGCCACTCATCGACATCCGCGGCACATAGGTGTGGTGTTTCGATCGACGCAATCAAAAAAACTGCGGGCTGGACTGGAAATTCCAAATGTTTTGCAAAATTTTATAATCAACCGCTTATAGACTCAGACGAGAACAGAGTTTTTGCTGACGCTATTATAAATAACTTAGAGCTTGATAAATGAACACTATACCTACTAATGTTACTCTGTGAAAATAGACCCCGAAATCTTGTTATGATCATATATTAAGAAGTTATTATTTTTTGTTTATTATAGATTATACCTACTGTGATTGAACTGGAATGATTTTTCACTCTTGCCTATTAAAGTCACATTCCTCAACAAGATCTAAACATCTACAACGTTATTTAAATCTCGAGGATGCAACTCCTGAAGTATAATTATTGGTTAATGGAACTTACCTTAAGTGAACTTCAACCATAATTATACGAAGCGTTGCATCCGAAGAGATTTAACACCCACCCAGCCCTGTATCTATCATATTATATTAATACAGCCCAATCTGCGGAATGTGACATGCAACCTTCAAATAAATGGAATTATTATTCGCAAACCGTAAGTAGTAACTAGGTGCCCATCACCTGATATCTACTTACATAACTAACACTCCAAACTAAATGACGTTACAGATGCGGGGTCGAGCGATGAACGAAGAGCGACGACCGGTGAATGAAAGGATAAAATATTTTACCTTTTTTATTCTTTAAACAGTGTGGCAATGCAGTACATCAAAGACGGACTACAACGTTATTTAAATCTCTTCGGATGCAACGCTTCGTATAATTATGGTTGAAGTTCACTTAAGGTAAGTTCCATTAACCAATAATTATAAATGCGAAAGTGTCTGTCTGTCTGCTTGCTAGCTTTTCACGGCCCAACAGTATAACCGATTTATACGAAATTTGGTACAGACGTAGCTTGCGTCCCGGAAATTAACATAGGCAACTTTTATACCGGAAAAGCATTTAAATAGTTCCAAAGGGATTTTAAAAAACCTAAATCCACGCGGACGAAGTTGCGGGCATCAATGTCGTGATAAATAAAGCAACCTTTAAAGTTAACCTTATCCACGAAAAACCACGCAAAATGAGTTGCACAAAGTGCACAAATTAGTTTTCATATTATCGCATTGGTTAGGTTGAGGGTCTAAATTCTAATTTTCCTAAAAAGTTTGTCAATTTTTTCTTTAATATGCAAATTGGCTTTTCTTTTTTTTGGTGGTCAAAAACCTAAGATATTGTAATATACAACGTTAGTTTTACTTTACGCAAAACCTGAAAGTAGTTTGTTCAGAATCAGTAACAAAATCTAATCCAACCATTTATATACCCTGTTATATTTTTGTCCAAAAATATTTTGAAATCCTACAAGCTTAGGCACAATGGTTTACCGCGTATCAGCTGACGGTCGGCACACAGCGGCGGTCATTCAACTCGCGTCGATCGCAAGTCGCTGCGGCGACGCGGACGGCTTGCGGTGACCATTTATTTCGAGGACAACGACGCAACATAACAAGCTTATAACTTCATTACTTTTCATAATGAAATTTTGAAATTTTGTATAAATATTTTTAATGTAAAAATATTTGACACGTGTTTCGGTTTTTGCGCAAAGTAAAACTAACGTTGTATATATCATGTCAAAAACTTTAACCGCCTGACAGATATGTAACGTTTATTTGTAACTTATCAAATATGTTGTCCGTTCTGGAAGTCCGTGTGTAATCTGAGTTAGCAGGGCGCCACACAATGACCCACTGAGGTGATTTATAATCCATCTAGATTACAAGCATTGTTACGCAGTATAGGCTACTTACTAACTCAGTCAAATTAGGTTTTGCATAATGATCGCCAAACTTCTTTATACATCGGTAGGTACATACCTATACTTAGATGGACTATATCTACTTCATTTATTTGTTATCATGTTGATTAAAATAGAATAGAATAGAAAAGTTTTTTATTATTGAAATAAACTTTTACAAATAGGGTAAAACACCCAGTAGTCAGCCTTTTAGTGAGAACTGAGATTTGATTCGACTATATTTTAAATATTAAACACTATGAATAAAAATAATAATTATTCTCAGAAAGGTTGTTTATTAAACTTTCTAAAAAAATCAACAAAAGCTTATATTTTCAATTGGATTATATGAAAAATCAACATTAAACAAATTATGGCACTTTTCACCAGTAGTCAGCCTCATTTCTCCATAAGTCAGCCATGTGTTACCCTGTAGTCAGCCTCTCACTTATCTATTTTCTATCTTCTAAATATATAAAGGAAAATCTGACTAACTGACTGATCTACCATTTATCAATAGCTTTTATGACGTAGTCATCCGCTAAGAAATGATTTTTGTAAAATTCAACCCCTAATAGGGTGAAATAGGGGATGAAAATCCATAATCAGGAGACGAAAGTCTTCGAACAGTGCGTGTTGCCAGCGATGACTTATGGATCTGAGACATGGTCGCTAACAATGGGCCTGATAAGAAGGCTCAGGGTCACTCAGCGGGCGATGGAGAGAGCTATGCTTGGAGTATCCCTGCGGGATCAAATCAGGAATGAGGAGATCCGCAGGAGAACCTGAGTAACTGACATAGCTCATCGAGTCGCGAAACTGAAGTGGCAATGGGCGGGGCACATTGCTAGAAGAACCGATGGACGTTGGGGTCCCAAGGTGCTTGAATGGCGACCTCGCACCAGTAAACGAAGCGTTGGTACTTTGGTAGACCCCCGACTCGATGGACAGACGATCTCAAGCGAGTCGCTGGAATCAGGCGGCACAAGATCGTGTTCTGTGGCGATCCTTGCAAGAGACCTATGTCCAGTAGTATTGGTTGAGATGACGAGGGGATGAAGGTTTGTATGAAAGTCCTTCATTTTTCCTAAATATATAAAGGAAAAGGTGACTAACTGACTGATCTACCATCTGTCAATAACTATTATGATGTAGTCATCCGCTAAGAACTGATTTTTGTAAAATTTAACCCCTAAGGGGGTGAAATAGGGGATGGAAGTTTGTATGAAAGTCCTTCATTTTTGAAGTTATGTCCATGAAAATACATTTTAGATTTTTAGTTGATAATAAAGAAGTACGTGTTTCAGGAATGATGAATAGGCGATGAAACTTTGTATAAGAGTCATTTCTCACGTCATTTTTCAAGTTATAGGCATGAAAATTGGTATTAGCTTTCCGTTAAAGATTAAGAAAAACGTGATTCAGGATTTTCGCAAATTCTACCCCCATGGGACTAAAATAAGGGGTAAAATAAGGGGCAGTTTCTTCTTCCTTGGTTAGAACTGTTCCGGTCCCATTATATGGGGGGTTTCTGGGACCCTTAAATGCAGTACATCTTGTAGAGTCCCTCGTGGGGACGCTAAAAGCTCGACTGACTTCTCTTATCTTCATCCCATTTTTAATTGCCGCCATAGCCTGTGTTAATTGCTCTTCTTTATATTGGTGGATTGGTCTTTCTGATATGGTGAAATTCAAAAACAAATCATTTTCAAGCCAAAATAACCGTGCATAAATTTAACCCTAATGAAAAAGGCTTTAAGGTACTATTTTGTGCAACAGAACTAACGGCTGACTACTGGATTTGTAGATCCATTGGTCAGCCCCTGACATGCAAGTTATATTTGTACTCGGCTGACTACTGGTAAAATACACTTTTCGTCTTAGAAGAGTTAAACCCAAAATAATGAGCAAAGTTGGGACTATTTGCTCCGTTAATTTCAACTACATATAAGATAATCACGAAAAAACCATTAGTCAGCCATTTATGGCTGACTACTGAATCTACCTTAAAAATTCGATACCCAATAGTCGGCCATCTAAATTACAGCATATTAAACAAATAAAATGCTTGTAATAGTTGATTTTATCACAAAATAAACAGTTTGTTGTAACCCAGTATAACAATTCATCACAAATTACAACAAATATAGATAGAAACTTACCGAAAACTCGAACACGTTTCCTTAAGAAAAAAATAGTAAAAGCGACGCATCTAGTCATGTCTTCGGCAGCAGTGCAAATGAACGAGTATAGCTCGTCAACCTGACATGCTATTGGTATGTACGTGGGCATATTAGAAAATAAGGAGACACGGATTCGATTAAACTTAATTTTAAATGTGTACCCAAATTTTAACACTATTTAGATGGAAATAATGTCCGTAAAGGCTGACTACTGGTGCGGGGCTGACTTCTAGGTGTTTTACCCTACCTACTTATGAATCGTCAAATGAATCTAAGTACCACTGGTTCAGAATACCGTTCCTACCGAGATGAACCAGCAAGAAACTCAACCAGCAAGAAACAAGAAAAAGAAAGAAAAAGAGCAACCGCCGGTTGCTCTTTTTTACCCGACTACGGCAAAGCCAAAAGGAAGGGTTATGATTTTAGCAGTCTATGTATATGGGTATATGGGTGGAGGCCAATTTTGCCCCAAATATTGCAGAAGAAGTGACGCAAAAATTTCGCTATGGTGACGTAGAAGTAGCGCAATAATTTGCGCCATGGGTGACCTAAAGGTTGGAGTTTACTGGACTTTACCAAGCTCGTTATTCAAAAACCAGACAATATGATTTCAAATATATAATCTTTGACAATTTGTTTAAATGGGTAGACAAATAAAATAAAAATAGGTATAATTTTATGAGACTTACGCGGGTTATGGGAGTAAGGGAATAGAGAGTGTAACTGGGTTTGTACGTGCTCAATTTTATCTCATTGAAACAGATTTGTTATGCACTTTGATTTAGTTAATAGATTCAAAATCAAAGTGCATATTCGAAATCACGCCCATTCAGATTCCTGTGAGGTTTGAATTCAAGAACAATTTGCAAGAACATAAATTGATATTCGTAGTGCAGTTCAAACTAATTAACTAACCTATTCATGCATTTGGGTCTAAAGACGTATTGTATAACACTTTTCGAAATTTCGAATCCGGGTCTAAACTAAAACTACTTACCTACATAAATTCTTGTTTATTTTGAATAGGTACCTATCTCCCAAAAAGACAAATACGAAATTTTGGAAGAAATATTTGTGGAAATTCTCTTTTAATTAATGTCGAGTAGGCTACACATTTATAGTTTTTTGTTCTAAATTGTAATGTGAAAGGTTTTAATTTATTTTTGTAAATTGTATTATTTAGGAGGACACTTTAGGATAATTATCTACTAGTTATAGACATAACATTACGATCATAGGGTTGTGAAGGTTCTCCCTCACTCTTTGTAATCTGTTATCGACTATCGACAAATCCTTTTTACTGTTACACACAACACAAGGTAACGGTTCCAGTTCCATAAGGCCTGTAAGTGCGAGCGAGAAGTCCGATAAAAATGATCTATAGCTATGTCCACACTATGCCCTTTTATCTTCAACTTTCATCGTCATCTTTCTATTCAACTTTCGTGCCTTTTCATCTTCAACTTTCGTTTGACATTTAATTCGAATGCGTCAACGCACGACGCTAACGTAGTCATTTTGGATCTGTCTGTGTTGAAAACATGAGCGACGAGAACATTTTACTTGGTGGAATATGTGCGGCTTACTTAGTCATACGAAAATCCAGAAAAAAAAGAACAAAGCGAAAGTTTTGGATACGAAGCTATTATAATAATCGAAGTAACGTGATTGTAAGTGAACTAAGAGAAGATAAAGATATCCTTTTTAAAAATCATCAATAAACTTCAAAGTAATATTTTTTCTTCGTCCGCCATCTTGTCGTTGAACGCTTTGTGGCACAGAAATCCATCAGACGCGGGAAACGTGTTTCGCAGCGCGCGCTGTGCTTTCAACTGTCAATAACGCATGCGTCAAGGGCATGCCTCACGTGCGCTGTTGACTGCGCTGTGACGCATGCCCTTGATGAACAAAAAAAGGCACAGTGTGGACATAGCTTATGACTCGATTCGCACGTTCGTAATGTCCCAACTATAAGAAAGCAGGAAAACGCAGAAAGTAGTGTTAAAATTCCACCTGAAATGTGTCTAAAGTTAATTGTTTACTTAGATACTTACATTTTCACAAAATTATTTAACTAACCAGTCAAAAGACTGTTCCTCAAAATGTTAATTAAAACGTACCTATTATTACGTTAGAATCCGTACTCAGAATTATGACGGACTCTAATTTGGAAATTTCGAGACAAGGCACTAATTTTGTTGATGAAAAAAAGTAACAACATTGTAGGCACTAAATTGCACATGAGCAAGATGACAAAGAGTCATTTTCTGAAATCGTGTAATTATTTTAAAAGACAATTAAGTGGCAAATTAGTTGAGACCATGTCGAAACGCGGTGTGCGGTAGCTGTGGTAAATTATGTTGTCCCAGCGGAAAATATTAGATGTACCACATACATCGCTGACTTTCCTTGCCCTATCCGAAAGAGACTCACCTCAAAACATTCCTTGGATAACGTCCACCCGTAAATCTTTCTTCGTCAGTCCAGTAATTTATTCAAAACACGGCTCCGGAGGATTAATGACGTGAGAAATCGGTAATCAATGTGTTTTAATGTTTAAATGCTTGCATTTAAACTTCCTTTTCCGATGAGATGCGAGTATGGGAGTATGTGAGTGTCTTCGCATAAAAAATGTAATTAACATCTACGTATTTGAGTCCCGGTGTTCATAATTACCATCCCACTGGTAAAGAGGTGCCGACAAGCGGTTTCAGCGATGCCGCGTATGTACACCGGTAAGGTCATCGCCGTCAAACGAGAAATGTCCACTGCTGGGCATAAGTCTCATCATCTCATCCCACACCCCGCGGTCTAGCGCCGCTTGTATCCAACCGCTCTGCGATTGATGTCATCTGTGCACTAAGTGAGAGTGACGTCCACAGCTGGACATAATGAGCCCAATAGGTACCTAACAATTATTTGCCCGACCCGGGAATCGAACCCGGGAACCCTCGTGATCTGCAGTCGAATATGCTAACCACTAGACTAACAAGGCAGTTGGGGTTCCAAGGTATTCGCAGCACGTAACCCCAGCATACAGAAGAATACATAATAGGTATACAGAAGGTATATAATGATACAAGATCTACAAAACGAAAGCAAAAAAGTAGGGCTATCAATGAATATGACTAAAACCAAATTAATGAAAAACAGTATAGAAACTCTTGAAATTGATATAGAAAACCATAAATTAGAAGTAGTAGATAAATATACTTACCTTGGTCAAACAGTTGCATTTAAAGATTGGCAAGAAGAGGAGATAGAAAAAAGAATTCAACAAAGTTGGAATAAATACTGGGCTCACAAAGATATATTTAAAAACAAAGACATACCCAACACATTAAAAGCTAGAACATTTAACAGTTGCATAATCCCAACACTAACATATGGTTGCCAAACTTGGGCACTCAACAAAAACCAGGTAAAGAAACTAAAAGTAACCCAGAGGAATATGGAAAGAAATTTACTAAAAATAAGATTAATTGATAAGATTTCCAAAAAAGAAATAAGACAAAGGAGCAAGCTTAAAGATGTTATAAGGACAGCTAAAATCGGAAAATGGAATTGGGCGGGACATGTAGCAAGGGCAGGGAATGAACGATGGAGCAAAAACACTACAACTTGGCTACCAAGACATTTAAAAAGAAAACAAGGAAGACCTTCAACCCGGTGGAGAGATGAAATAGAATCATATGAAGGAAAGCTATGGTCCCGTGCAGCCCTAAACAAAAAAGAATGGAAGAAGAAGGGGGAGGCCTTTGCCCAGCAGTGGGATGAAATATAAAATAATTGTAAAATAGAACACACTCTTAAATTTAGAAATATTAGATAGGCTTTATAAATAAATAAATAAATACAGAAGGCATCTTGGATTGTCACAAAAATATAATAATATGTCCACGAAGCGTATACGGTCTGTGACAAGTATGATTGATGACCACTATACGTTTGTTCTCTTATATTTTACAACTTTGTGCCTTATACACGCAAAACGGGACTTTATTGCTATTGATATAGGGACCAAATTGAGTTAAGGTTAAGCTAACTCTACGGGGTGCTTTTAAAACATTTTTCTTTAGTTTTCGGTACCGATGTCCCTTGATTTCAATAGAGATAAAATATATTTTGAATTCACTCTGGAATCAATTGGACGGTAGTATTTTGTGATATAATATGCACGCTATTAACGTCCATAAAATGATATGAATAAGAATTATATTCGTATGACACTAATTTGATAGATGTGGCAAACTTTATAAGGTTTGTACACTGTTTTAGTACATAAATAAAATAAGTGAAATAAGAATAATAAAATTTTAATAAAAATGCGGAAGTTAACCGGTACAAAGTTACACGCCTAGAAGAAGACTAGGCTGAAACATTTTAGTGCGTAGGTATAGGTACTTTGCTCAGACTTAAATTCTGAGCAGTGTCAAATTCTATCTAAATTAATCTCTTTGAACATAATAATATAATACCTACTATCGCTTTTCTCCAATACAAAAGTAATCGATCATTTCATACATTTATGAGCCTGCATACGTCCACTGCTGGACCTAGATCTTTTCAAGATCTCGCCACCAAGCACCATCGCCTTCCTCATCCACCATCACATTCTTGAAATTATCGGCATATGAGACAAGAGACGTGACAAATACTTAATACTCTTAACGAAGTATATCTCCATAGTACAATCATTCATAATATATTTTTACGCCCCGATGGTCCAGTACTTTAGCAAAAGTAAAAATATAAATCGTCCTCTCCCTTCACAGCCGCGTTCTTATTGGTTTCGAATTCATATATAAAAAATTTGTATACTTAAGTATCTAATAAAATTAATAAAAATATAGTATCAATAGAAAACAGTGGGCGTTTGAGTATTTATGTCCGACATTACAAATTACCTCACAAAAGGAGTTTACAATCATTTTATGTTCAGTAGGTATACATACATATAATATTAAGGAGATCGCACATTGCCGCAAGACCAGTGACCAGACGCAGGGCAGCAAGAAAGGCATTTTTCAAAAGGTTGCGAAAGTGGAATCTGGTGAGAAAAGGCGAAGAGAAGCGCCAAGAAACTCAGCGGTTATTTTTAAAACACAAGTGACAAGTTATAACAATATATATACCTACCTAGCTATTCTAGGTACCTATTCTAATGTAAAATATTGTGGACAGCTGAATGCAAAGCTGATTGCTTATGCAAAAACGTCATCAGGAAATTCATTAATTATTATTTTACAAGCGGATATCCACGATATCGTTCGCGTGGATATTGGTTTTTAAAAATCCAGTCAGAATCATTTTGTTTTTCCTAAGCTCCTTTGAGCTCATACCTTGCTAAAAACTGTTAAAAGTTCACTGGCGGATGTTTAGGTAGATCAAAATGTAAATATCCGCCAGTGAAAGTACCATCAAAATCGATCCAGCCTTTCAGAGATTAGCCGGTAATCTTTAAAGTATCTCTTTTCTAACAAAAAAAGAATGAATGAAATCGGACAACGCGTTAATGAATTACAGCTAAATACATATTTTGACTTTCATCCCCTCTCCCAAGGGAACCGTGCTGAATTTCGGGATAAAAAGTATCCTATATGTTACTCCGTAGTATGAAATTAAATCATGCTAAGTTTCATTTCAATCCATTCAGTAGTTTTTGCGTGATGTGCGCACAAACATACAGACAAACAGACAAACAAATAAACAGACAAAAATTTCAAAAATAGCTTTTTTACGTCTTGTTGTTACTTATCAGTATGAATCTGGCCATACTAAAACTCAACGCGCGCAGCGTTTTGCAAATGTGTTTCTACCGTCACACTCACAATTTGTACGACCTTCGTAAACTTTTTTCTTTGTTCATTTCATGTGGGACGAAGAAATCAATCATTCATGCAGTGACATCTAAATAACAGGAGCAAATGTAAATCAAGATCGTTTGTTCCTTGTTCGTTTATTTAGTTAGCTTTACCACACTGCCTGAGATGAATTTCTTAAGAAAGAATAGTCAAAGTTTCTTTATTCGAAATTGGTACACTGTAAGTACACTTAATGAATTTCAATAAGTATTATAGAAGTGAGCACATTTTTTAGGGTTCCTTACCTTTCATAATAGAAACTATTGAGAGGTAAGGAATTTCATAATATGGCTAGCTTGCTCCATGACCTCCCCTGAGGCAGTGGTGAGCGCTGTGTTCTTATAAGTGGAGGTTCTGGGTTCGATTCCCGAAAGGGACGATTTGGAATTTATAATTTCGAAAAATTGTGAACAAGCAAACATTTATATCTCTATTAGAGATCTCTATCAGTGACCCTTGGCGGTGGGACAGGGTATAAGGAAAAACAATAGGTACCTACCTACTTACAACAGTTTATCACTTTCTTACAAGTTTCAACATATTAAAAAAAAATGCGTTATTTCTAAGCTAAGAATAATATATTTACATAAAGCTCTGTTTCTAAAATATGCTTTACCACATTTCACATTCACTCTTCAACTTAGTCTTATTATAGTCTAAGGCTCAAGACACACTGCGGCAGAATCGAAGCGAAACGAAGCGTCTTTACTAAAATGTTACAATATGAACATTATCTCCAGTGTGTCCTACTTACGTATTACGTAAGAAACAAATTCAACAAAACAAAAAAAAATATCTATGCACGAATTTACGAATCTTTCTAATTTTTCGTCACATTTGGAAGTGGGACATTACATAATGAATATACAATAATAGATTCAATTAACCATCCAAATCGCCTGGCAGTGCAGTTGGCAATGCCGCGGGCGATCCGTCGACTACAGAGGAAGCATAATAATTATACTGGATATTTAGCTGAGACTCATGGAGTTTTCCTGCTGGGGACGTTGTCTCCAATCACGTCAATCTGTCCTCCAACCAATCTGCTCCTAGTCCACCGACTGATCGCATGATAAGGCACAACAACAAAAAAAAAAAGATTCAATTAACGATTCTAAAGCACTTATAAAAAAATTATTTGAATAAAAAAACTTTTCTATTCTATTCAAAAAGACATGTCGCTTCATGTCAACCGCAATGTGCCTTGAGCGTAAGAAATGCGAAGGAACCGTGCCATCTATTGATTATTACTTTACATTTACACCACTTAATTAAGTACAATATTCACAAGGGGAACCACCTCTGTGCACCGTCCAATCGTATCACTTCACCATTGAGCATGGGGTTCTCTATGATGCTGGTGACCAGCTGCGCGAACTCCTCGGGCTTGCCCAGTCTTGAGGGGAACGGCGTCATGCGCTTGATGAACTCCAGCATCTTCTCCGGAAGATACGCTACTAGTGGGGTGTCGAATACGCCTGCAAGAGAAATAATATTCAACTTTAATACATAATAGTATCATCGCTAGCAACTTAGGTCCATTTTACTCAGATTTTCTTGACTAATATATATACAGGGTATTAGGGGTCCGCTATCGAAAATTTAGCACTATTATTATATTACCTAAACACAATCCAATACCCTTTGTCTTTTGTCATTTGTTGTATCAGTGTTTAGTATTTAGTATTTTTCAAACCGGCAAAGTGCAGCGTGCACAACTCGGAGTCGTCGTCAGTTGATTGCATTACATTGCGAACTTTTAAAAAATACAAGAAATATTTTAATTTTTTTTCGCGATTTTTTTTTGCGTTTTTTTTTTTGTGGTATCTTGTCAGTAATAGTCACTACTATTACCTGTCTTCGTTTTCGACAGCGGTCGCCTTACACGGTATAAGACGCAGGCCCCATTGGGAGCGAAGCGAAGCGTTTTCGCAACGCTCATATCACTAGACAACGAGAACTTCGCTTCGCTCTGTCGTTCGCAGTGTGAACCATAGGATGAAAAGACGCGATAGCGGCGTGAGTGAAGCAAAACGAGCTTCACAACGAGGCCTACGCTTATGCCGGTTGAAGTGATAACGTCTTATAAATCGATGAACGCCGGCTACACGCACGAAAAAGCATGACTCATTGTCACGTACCGCGTGCAAGCGAGAGTGCGGAGCAAGCGATAGAGAAGGCACGATCGGCCTAAGCGTTCGGCTTGTGACGCATCTATCGCCCTTTGTTTTCGACGTTATCACGTAAAATTATCGTCCGTAAACCGATATCACCAACCCGCTGGACTTATACTGTTAAACAAGCGTGTCTCCAGCATACACACATCCATCCGACTTTCCCAAGACAGAAAAGCCTGGAAGTCATTAGTCGAAGCTGCTCATGATGACCATGACCCTCAGTCATGAGGCAACGACGTAGAAGAAGAAACCGACTTTACAGACAACCAATTTATTTTTTTGTGGTATATTGCCAGTAATCGTCACTCCTGTCACCTGTCTTTGTTGTCGATACCGAGCGTTACACCATATATAAATATCTCACCTGGCGCGATAGTCATAACCCTGATCCCCTGTGACGACAGGTCCCTGGCGATGGGCAGCGTCATGCCGATGACCGCGGCGGTGGACGCGGCGTATGCGGCCTGCCCGATGTCACCCTCGTACGCGATCGTCGACGCCGTGTTGATTATAACACCCCGCTGTCCGTCCTCCGTCGGTTGGTTTTTACCGATCAGTCCCGCCGCCAGGCGTATTGTGTTGAAAGTGCCTATTGTGTTCACCTGAAAAGGGACAGCACTATCACTTTATAAGCTACGATAATGTACGCACAATACAATCACTTTTGTATGTTACATCGGCAATATTCGTCAGCGCTTGTAAACGATTGTAAACAACTTTACATTATTTAAGTTTGAATTTCAAATATGTTGTGGACTTTGAGGGATACTTTTAAAATATATAACTGACAAGCTATATTTTAGGAAATACTAAACCAACTTCTGTCCAGCAATCTCAGAGAAATCTGTGTACCAATTAAAAATATTAGTGACACATGTTTACATTTATTGTGTGTAACTACATACACAAGAATGATAGATATGTGTGTCGTGTACTAAAACCTTCCTGAAAGTATGTAGATTACGATAATGAAAAATCCATCAAACTTGGTTCATTGCTTTCTAAAATAATCCAGCACATACATACATACATACTAAACTAAATAAAATCTGGAAGGACAGGAGGATCACCAAAAGAACTAAGGTCCGACTAATGAGATGCCTCATGTTCCCAATCTTTCTCTACGGAGCTGAAACCTGGTCCCTCAGACTACAAGATAGACGCAAAATTGATGCCTTGGAGATGTGGTGCTGGAGGCGCCTTTTAAGGATACCTTGGACGGCCTTTCGAACAAATAACTCCATCCTCAAAGAACTTAAGATAAAAGAAAGGCACTCGTCGACTGTGCAACTACGAATTCTAAAGTTCTTCGGCCACATCTCTAGAAATGAAGGATCAATTGAGCGTTTGGTGGTACAGGGTCAGGTGGAAGGAAAACGAACTAGAGGACGTTCACCTACTCGATGGACGGATGTGATAAAAGCTGTGACCCAGACAACTGTGGTGGAGTGCTCCCGCAACGCCATTAACAGACACAAGTGGAGAAGCATCGCGCGGGAGGCGGTGCGTTCCAAAGCCAAGAAGACCGATGATGACTGATGTGCCTATCATCATAGCAGCCACGACCACTCTGTCAAGAGTGTACGATTGAGAAGACATACATAGAATCAAATACAGAGCCTTCTTTTTTTAAATCGCTTAAAAAGAAGATGGTTCCTCATGCTCAGGAAACATCTCAAATAAACAGTAGGCCTACAAATGACACCTTGTAACTTGTACAATTTGTATAGAACTTACATTCACACATTTAACAAAATTATCCAGCCCACATTCCTTATCCTTATAGAAATTATACACTTGACTAGTTTGCGCGTATCCTGCACAGTTTACTAGTGTATCTAATCTGCCAAACTTTGTTCTAGCTATGTCTAATGCTTTTTTCACATCTTCTTCTGATGTTACCTAAAAAACAAAGAGGTGTTAACTTGTAATTTATAATAATTATAATAAATATAAATTTAATTTATAGACTATCTTCAATCAATACTGAATTGATGAATTCTCATTTTTTATCATTTTGACAAATGATAGATTTACAAGATCTGAGTAATTCTTAATAATATTTTGTATTCGTTGTTATGTTTTAGTTTAGTAGTATGAAGTAGTAATAAGTATTGTATACATTGTACATTATTTGAGCCCTGAATAAAAAAATAAGTAAAATGCAGGGGCAAAAATTCATTATTTAGTTTAATACTAGCATCTGCCCGCGGCTTCGCCCGCGTGAATTTCGGTTTTAAACAAATCCCGAGGGAATCGTGGATTTCCGGTTCCCGTTCCCTTTTACAATCTTCGCTTGTAAAAGGGAGCGAGGAAGTTCGCTATAGTAATCTACCTATAGCTGTAGCTATAGATTTCGGGTTTTTCGAGCTCCCGTGGGAACTGTACATTTTTCCAAGATAAAAAGTAGCCTATGTTTTAAGTCAGGGCATAATCTATCTCCATTCAAAATTTCATCCAAATCGGTTCAGTAGTTGTGGCGTGATTGAGTAACAAACATCCAAACATCCACACTTTCACATTTATAATATTAGTAGGATTGAACAAACGTGTAATTGCAAAGTGTAGAACTCTGCTACAGTCAGAAAAATTTACTTATAATTTAATCATTACGATACAATGATATACAAACAGTTAGTCAGGGGTAAACATACCTCTTCCAAGTTAGCCCGCTTCCATCTTAGACTGTATCACCACTTACCATCAGGTGAGATTGCAGTCAAGGGCTAACTTGTGGTTGAATAAAAAAAAACAGTTGCTTACACAGCCAACAGAAACCTGTACATCTTCACCAAGTGTTTTCGCTACTTCCTGTGCCCTCGTGCCTTGTATATCTAGTATGACAACCTTTCCTCCATTCTGTACTAGCCTTTCTACTGTCGCTTTGCCAAGTCCTGAAGCTCCGCCGGTCACTAGGCTCACTAGTCCCTAAAATGAGGTTATGTTAATGTTTATGTATGAAAATCTATCAACTTTACGAATGTAGTTAAATGAAGACTTACCTTAAGCATTATTCTGATAAAATGCAACGAGTTTTTTGTCAATTTTTTTTACTATAACTCAAAATAAATAAAATTATAGGTTATGTATAACCTATTTGAAAAGTTAGTGAAAATTGAAATGTCAATTTATTTGTCAGTTTTGTTTGTCAAACTTTTTCTGGCTAGTCTGTGGTCCATCCAAGAAGGTTATAAAAGTCCATACCATATCCCAATTCCCAATGGAGTATTTGTAAACAGAAATGGCGTCAGATCACGTGATCATATTTGTCATTGTAAGTTCATAGTGATGGGAAGCAGAAGCAGGCAGATTATGAATGGACGATTGAATGAATACATTCTTAAATCGATTATCGAAATAGACTGATTTTAAAAACAACCTTATAACATTGAAAACGATATTATTTAAACCTTTCAAATCGGATACTACATTTAATAGGTATTACTAGTTTTGTAGCAAGTTTTGTTACATAATGTTTTATCTGGTTATGTCTGATTTAAAATAACATAAAGCTTTTTACAAAATATATAAATTGATGACAATAGCCAAAACTTATCGAATCGATGCTAAAAAACGATGCCGGCATCGGATGCGCCTTCCTTAATAAGTAATAACGATAAAAAAAATAAACAATAACGCCCATTCTGTTTTATATACACTGACCGTTAAAAATTACTTCCGATTTTATCCAAATTTTAGAATCGATTAAACTCGTTCTCACTCATTAATAACTTTCACTCAATGGTTCACTTTTCATTTTCAGCACTAGGCATTTAGTCTATATCTTATGTCAAACTCCATAGTAGGTCAATACTCTGTGGTTTTATTTTAAGATTGTGGGGCGGGCTAGATTTTTGTTAAAATATTTACGTAAACTGCTAAAATTGAATTGGTTTTGTGTGTAATATAAAGGAACTTAAAATAAGTTTTACTTTGGGAAAAAAGATCATTGTGAGTGATTTGTTATAAGCAACAGTGAAAATATCGTACGCAAAAGTGAAATGTCATGACGAGTATGGTTTGTTTATAAAAAAAATACATAAACTGCATTGCCTTCTGTGACGGACTGTATATATTCTATTCTATGTAGACACAGGAGACTGCGACAGCAATTTTTTTTCTCTTTTTTTTTCTATACCTCACACACTATTTAAGTAGGTGAGAATGAGATAAAGCAACTCCATAACTGTTCAAGGCCACTTTGTTCCAACGTTTTGTTTGGAGCGCAAATTCCATAAGTTCTATGTTTCTAGCTGTAGTCAAACTCAAAAATACAGAATACAAATTTTCGTTCGGATACTCTCAGTAAATTCAGACTATCAATAATTGATATTCTTTGCTGAACATAAAAGTAAAAATGTTAAATGGCAAAAACTCACTGGCAAAAATTATAAAATTCGATAGTTTTTGGCAAAAAACATGTTCACAGCATTACGATTTAAATTAATAATAATCAAATTAAAGTTCAGATGATCATAAGACATAAATCCGATTGAATAAAAAAAGATAACATTGAAAATGGTGGCGGTATAGGTTTTCCTTTTCATAAATTTTCCTAAAAAATAACAAAATTCTTCTCTAAAAATGATTTAAATCGTAGTGTATGTCTAAAAATTAATATCTAACGACAACGTTCGTGTTTTGTGCCCGTGTTTTATTAATGAACATAGAATAAAGCAACCGAAAATCTGTCTGCTGCAGTGCAGCTCGTATCGAACAACGAATTTTAAAATTATTGACTCAATATATTTAGTTAAATATAATGGCTAAAGTGGAGCAGCCCATATTTATTCTTCCTAAGAAACGCAATGGCAAAAAAGCAATCACAATAGCCGGTCATGTCGACCACATTATTACTGTACAGGTATGTATGTTGTTTTTTAATCGATCTAAAACCCTAACCCCTGTTAACTCCTCTAAACAATGATGTACTACTAACCACATATGTACTTACATGTTACGGTGGTATAACAAAACAGACAAAAATTGGTTTTGAAATATTTTTGTAATTTTTAGTTTCAAGTTGTTTTTGTACACATGTAACAATAAATTATGTACTACTTTATTAATGTATTTTATTATATATTGCTTATTTAGCTGTTATTATATACCTACTATCTAACCATAGCTGTAATAATAATATATCTTTTAGGGAGTTGGAGACAATGAAGTACCAACAAAACATAAAAATGGTCTGTCACCGGTTTCTGAACATGTAGCGAATGGCATCATACACTCCACAATGGATGGGCTCAAGTCCAACATGAAGATAAATCTTCCAATAATTAATGACATAAATGATGAGGAAACCAACGAAACTAATTCTCAGTCAGATCAGAAGCTACAGAAAAATGGCTACCAGAGTCTTTCCACTATAAACAGCAGCCGCGAAATAATAGATTTGTCACCAATATATGAAAACTCTTCAGATGCATGCTCCAGCCTTGGTGATTTGAGAGAATTCAACGATAGTGATTTACAACGGAGCTGTAGAATTCTGAATTCTGATAACAACGAAAGTTCTTGCCCTACACCCAACAGTCTGTCCCAGACTCAGTCAGAAAACAGCTTTGAAATGGGCCCACTGACTGATAGCCTTAAAAACAGTGCTAAAAGGCGAAAGCGAGTTAACATTGTAACAGGGATTGTTGAAACTGACAATACTGACACAGAAATCACTGCTCTAAAAATTGAATCTGAAGGATCAATTTCCCCTGAATGTTCGCTATCTGAAAATAGAGATGGGTATTTAACTATGACGGGGACCATCAAGAGAGGTAAGAAAAAAGGGCAAAATGTTGATGTAAAGTTGAACATATCGAGGGAAGAACTTGAGATTATTGAAGCGGCGATTGTAGCAGAGGAATACAATAAAATGGATGTCTCAAAGTGTTCACTATATAATGGACCACATATATTTCTGTTTAGTTTACTCTGCATTCCATTTGTAGCATGTATTTCTGCTATGTACTCATTCTACATGGGTACAATGGCTTGGTATAATATATTTACACATGTTACAGAAGATTTTAGCTGTATCAAGAAGGTGTTATTGGCACCGATTGTTGTTTTGTCGTATCCATTTGTAATAGTAGTATTTACTATCGGGCTGGGGTTGTATGCTGGTATAGTTCAGCTAACTTTCAGCGGTGCGAATTGGTGGAAGGATGTGTGTGATTTCGAAAAAGGTTTCTACGGTTGGCTTTGCAACACTCTGGGTATGTCGGAATGTAGTCCTTATGAGGTTGTTGTTTTGATGGATGTAAAACCTTAAACAGGTGTGACCAAATATTTAGCAAGCTGTGCCATGTGATAGTTGTTTTTCATGCATATCTTAAAATATTGTCATTATGAATTGAGTGAGTTTTTTAGTATGCATGTATGAATGTTCTGTGACTATATCACATGGTCATATTAAGGTAAGACGAAGAAAAATCAGAACTACATAGTACATAATATTATAATAAACGAAATTAACATTTGTATCTTACTGACATAAAAATTAATGTATAATATAGCAAGCAAAATAATATTATGCTATCAGTCCAATTAGATATTTTGCAAGATTTTTCGCTATAGATTTCTATCTTAGACAAGTACATACATGGTGAAAAACTATATTATCTATTCAAATCAAATCCTGCTAAAATTACCTGAGTCATATTTCAAATATTCATAAAAAAATTATACTTATTAGATAAATTATTATTATTTATTACCATTTCTAGTCAAGACCGAATAATTTACTTATTAATTTTATTTTTACTACCACAGATAAAAAATATTTTTTAATTGTAGAGTGTGTGTGAATTCTGAATCTGTACATGTGAGAGAATTTTAAAAATAAAATGTTTTAAAATGTATTGGGAACAAACTGGGATTTGGCAAGTTTTTACAACATTTTTGGACTGTATACTTTACAATTAATATTTTACTTTAGGATAATTGCATTTTTGGTAAAATTAATAAATGTTTGTAAAATGACTAGACATTAATTATAAGAATTATACATAGTGGTCATATAATGTAAGAAACAAATCATTTAAAAGTCTTCTGTTGCTCAAATACCTCCAGATTTGTATAACTTATATTTTTAATACATTTATTTTATAGATTTTATTGCTTTTTATAGTAATGCTATAGTAAATATTATATAGATTTTATTAATATAATATTTTTTTAAATTTAATATATTTTATAGATTTTATTGCTTTTTTTATAGTAATGCTAAGGATATTTTATTAATATTGCTACAGTGTACTTGCTTTTTTATTCATAAAATTATTAATGAAATAATGTTTTACAGAGAGAACTAAGTCCATAATGTGTTAGTGCTATTGCTATGATTCTATAAATAGTTTATGTAAACTATAAGAAAACTTGTATCCATTATATTTAAGATTAAATTAGACAGACATATAAATAGACCTCTACTAGGAACATCATAATAATATTTCTGAGGTGCTACAGAGCAAATGTAGACCTGCCCCAGTAAAAAAAATTCAGGAGGCAAAAAAACTGCACAAAACAGTTTAATTCTACTAGCAGTAAATATTCACTAATTTCCAGTATCAAACAAATCTGATTTATAAAGGCACAATGTGGCTAATTCTGTTGTACACAGTCTCTAAACCTAAACTAAATTGACAGGTTTAAAAATAGTGCTATCCCCTTCAGCAGGGAGGATTGTGAAAGAGACAGGAATATATTTAGACCTGTCATTTTAGTTTAGATTTAGAGATTGTGTACAACAGAATCGGCCACAGTGTCTCTTAATGAATAAGAACATTAGAAATGAAACAATTTTTTTTTTTTTGATGTGGTCAGTCTACTTTTATTCTACATCATCTCCAGGTATAGTGTTATGATTTTTGTAATAGAATTAAAAGCCAAAAACAAAATTGTATGCTTAGCAAACTTTATTTGATCTCAATGATGCTTAGGCAAATGTTTTTGATTAGCATTTTAAGCAGCTAATTTTTCGATTGCCACATAAACTTTTTACTGCTGAGTAAATTGGATATTTCGACAGATTTCAAAATTCTAATATAAAAAGCGTTGAATGTTTTATTTGGCAATTGAAAGAATGGCCCTAAGACGACCATTAGATATACAATCTGGGTACAATCAGTTCAGATTCATGATTGATGCTGAAATCAGTCTGTTCTTCAATACTGATCTTGGATGCTATATGTTGGAATACAAAACATAGTTTATTTTCAATCCAAGATCACAGCTTGAACTAGTGCCCGCAACCCAATTGACTGTCTAATGGCTGCCTAGAAAGTATTTTATTGTAATGATGACAACATAATCATGTTCATAGTATATAAAGACTGATGTATTCTAGTCACTATTGTGTCCATTTTCTACGTAATTAAATATTTTAGAAAACAACTTGTTTCACTAAAACAACATCTACAAATGTACAATGAAACTATATAGGAACTTAAGTATTCTAATTTTCATGATGTGTCCTTCGGTTGACTCTGTTCCGCTTTGGGTTTATGTGATGCAAGTTCTGTGTCTATTCTCTCTTTAGCTCGAACGATTTTTGATTGTAAATAAAACGAACCACCCTTTGCCTTTTCATTCGCAGTGAATAAATGTTCGTAGTTATTCTTAACTTTTTCAGGGTCTAACTTGTCTATATTAAGGATCTGCATAGCTTCTTCTAATGTCAGTCCGGACGAGGCGTTCGCTGCGGCCCGCCTGGCTCCGTCGGGTCCACCTCCAGCCCTTTTAGCCGCCTCCTGCGACGCACGTAACTCCTGTTTTAGTGCTCTTGCGAAGGCTCTGCCGACTACCTGCGCTCCGAGGACGATTATTTGAGCAATATATTTTGCCATGTTGTGGTCAATAAATAAAATAGGTAGTCTAATAAATAAAAATCTTTTATCATCACGTTAACATCGAATTTTCGAAAAGTTATTTCAATTTTATGAGGTTATTTTATTTTGTCAAAATGATTCAAAAATTGAAAAATGTCACTGTCAAGTGTCATGTCAAATATGTGTCAAATACATGAACCTATAGAAGAGGACTTGGCATAATGTCCTATAGAAAATAGTGGATCGGAAAATAGCTTAAGCTTATCAAAATTTTCATAAGTGTGTAAGAGACAACACTACATTTTTAAACATAACAATAAAACAGATCGTGGCAGAAATTTTATTGCAACTTCCCTTAAGATGGCCTCCCTAAAATGTATACATGAACACTCACACACGCACAACTTGAGACATCACAATGAACACGCGCCATTTTAGGTTGGGGGATTGTGCGTGTGTGAGTGTATTTTTGGCACGTTTTTAAGGTAGGTATGCCTACTCTACTTATTATTATTATCTCTATGGTCAAATAGGGTCATGTCATTCACAGATTATTAAAGATATAAAACCAAAACCATAGATTATACACTATATACCATAGAGATATATACGAACAAACGTCGGATTTTAAATAGGAATGACATAATTAGGTAGGTAGAGATCGACCAGAATCTCATGAAAATGTAGTAAGTTAACTTAACTTTACTTAAGGTTAACTCGGGTGCCCTAGTGATAAACAAAGTAATTACATTCAGAACACCTTACCTGGGATCGTTTCACGAAACGAAAAATCAAGCAACTGCATTTTAAATACAAAAACAAAGTAATCATCATCCAATTACTTTGTTTTTGTGTTGTGCTTGTTGTTTACTTGGTTTTTGCATTTATATTCCGGGTTAGTGAGTGCAGTTACTTTGTTTGGGCAATTTAAATTTCAGTAAACGGTTCAAGTTATTTGAAATATTAAACTGTGGTAAAAAACTATTCGACATAAGACTTTTGTTAATGCAAAAAGTCAATTTCACAAAAAATGTCAGTTACTTTGTTTATCGCTAGGGCAGCCGTAGTGTTGCTAACCTTGGAATTTCATTTCCCTATTTTTCATGAGATTCTGGTCGATCTATACTCATAAATGAGATAGTATAAGTACCTACAAGGTACCTGGTACCTACCTATAAATCATAATTATGTTTTACAAAGTAATTTATGAAAGTAATAATACTTGACGAATGGATAATCAATAATTTTTGATATGGAATCCTTGTGCCTTAATCTATACTATTCTATATAAATATAATAAAGCGGAAGAGTTTGTTTGTTTGAACGCGCTAATCTCAGGAACTACTGACCGATTTCAAAAATTCTTTCACCGTTGGATATGTACGTGATCCGTGAGTGCTATAGGCTATATTATATTATGTACCACGGGCGAATCCGGGGCGGACCGCCAGTATAATTTAAAAGACATCAACACGGATATTATTACAATACTAGATGATGCCCACGGCTTCACCCGTGTGGATTTAGGTTTTTAAAAATCCCGTGGGAATTTTGATTTTCCAGAACAAAAAGTAGCCTATCTGTAGTTAACCCGTCACCAAGACGGAAAAATTCCGTGGGATCCCCACGATTTCGGAATGCAATTCCTTACAGTATCAGGGTTGAGGAGTTGAATATGTACCTACTCGAGTTCATTCAACGATAAAGTCTTTAATTAGTACCCCCAATATCAATTTAAATAACCGACAGTTCCTAAATCCCATTAGTTTTGGGGATCAGTTCCCCTACAGCATCAGGATTGAGGAGTTGGAATCCAAGTTTTTTGTAGGACAGTGTCGCAATGTTTCTCTATCGATTAAAAAAAAAATACGCAAATCGATTCAGAAATCTCGGAGATATCGGTGTACATAGGTAGAAAAACACAACTCCTCCTTTTTTGAAAGTCGGTTAAAAAAGTAGCCTATGTTACTCCCTGGTTAATTCTCTACTTGTATGTGAAAGTCCCGTCAAAATCGGTTCAGCCGTTCCAAAGATTAGCCCGTTCAAACAGACAGACAGACAGACAGACAGACAAAAATTTTAAAAACGTGTGATTCGGTTATAGTATCGTTCAAATAACCATATGAGCTTAATATGAGGTAGTTATTTCGATATTACAGACAGAAACTTCAATTTTATTTATTACTAGATGATGCCCACGGCTTCGCCCGTGTGGATTTAGGTTTTTAAAAATCCCGTGGGAATTTTGATTTTCCAGAACAAAAAGTAGCCTATCTGTAGTTAACCCGTCACCAAAACGGAAAAATTCCGTGGGATCCCCACGATTTCGGAATGCAATTCCTTACAGTATCAGGGTTGAGGAGTTGAATATGTACCTACTCGAGTTCATTCAACGATAAAGTCTTTAATTAGTACCCCCAATATCAATTTAAATAACCGACAGTTCCTAAATCCCATTAGTTTTGGGGATCAGTTCCCCTACAGCATCAGGATTGAGGAGTTGGAATCCAAGTTTTTTGTAGGACAGTGTCGCAATGTTTCTCTATCGATTAAAAAAAAATACGCAAATCGATTCAGAAATCTCGGAGATATCGGTGTACATAGGTAGAAAAACACAACTCCTCCTTTTTTGAAAGTCGGTTAAAAAAGTAGCCTATGTTACTCCCTGGTTAATTCTCTACTTGTATGTGAAAGTCCCGTCAAAATCGGTTCAGCCATTCCAAAGATTAGCCCGTTCAAACAGACAGACAGACAGACAGACAGACAAAAATTTTAAAAACGTGTGATTCGGTTATAGTATCGTTCAAATAACCATATGAGCTTAATATTCGAGGTAGTTATTTCGATATTACAGACAGACGCTTCAATTTTATTTATTAGAAAGAAGATAGAAGAAGAAGATAGAAGATAGAAGATAGATTAAAAAATTAAAAAAAATTACGCAAATCGATTCAGAAATCTCGGAGATATCGGTGTACATAGGTAGAAAAACACAATTCCTCCTTTTTTGAAAGTCGGTTAAAAAAGTAGCCTATGTTACTCCCTGGTTAATTCTCTACTTGTATGTGAAAGTCCCGTCAAAATCGGTTCAGCCGTTCCAAAGATTAGCCCGTTCAAACAGACAGACAGACAGACAGACAGACAGACAAAAATTTTAAAAACGTGTGATTCGGTTATAGTATCGTTCAAATAACCATATGAGCTTAATATGAGGTAGTTATTTCGATATTACAGACAGACACTTCAATTTTATTTATTAGTATAGATATAGAAGTATAGATAATAGATTAGTATAGATAAAAAACACCATATGTATTAGGTACTATTCAGTTTATATATTTATATATATTTTTACAATATATATATTGTATACATATATATTATTACAATATATATATATATTTTTGAACTTTGACATTTAGAATGAGTACCTAGTTGACATTTGACAATTGATTTTGAGGCTTGCGCATAGTGATGTGACATTGAGTGAAAAAAATCGATTAATTAAAAATCGATTTTTTACTTTTCAATAATAATCGATTTATGAAAAATCGATTTTTCATAAAAAAATTATCATTTTTTGTGATTTGTGACCAAGAGATTAGTATAGTATTATCAATTAACAGAAAAAAATCCAATAAGTTTAAAAATAACCAAAACAATCTTAAACAATTTTGACCTAAAACTTAAAACAATAGCTGCATAAAAGCTGCCATAAATTATGTTTAGTGTCATTTAGCATTTTATTAGAATCAAAATAAAATAAAAGACTACAAGAAATAAAATGACAACCTTTTGATGTCAAAATTAAAATACTTACAAAACAAATCTTTTCCAAACTTAAGTTTAAACACAGTTTGTACAACAAAAAAATTGGTTATCTGATAATTTTACGTGATAACGTCAAAAGAAAACATAAATAAAACCGAACGCATAGGCCGATCGTACCTCATTAGCGCTTGTTCCGCGCTCTCGCTTACACGCTCGGCTCAGGCAGAACGTGACAATGAGTCATGTTTATTGCCACTAATGTTAAGTACCATTTAGGCACATATGAAAATAAAATAAATAAGTATAATTATTATATTATTATTAATAATAATCGAACGACAACCTTTTGGTCTCTAAATTTGTTTAACAAAAAAAACTTAAAATAATTGCCATTATTTTCAGTACCATATTTTGAAATATGTGCGTTTTTCATCCATCCATCGCACAGATGACGCTGTTCATAAAAATCGATTAATACGTGTAATTTACATAATCGACTTTTTAATAATCGATTATTGTTATTTAAAAAATCGATTTTTAAAAATAAATTATTAAAAAAAAAATCGATTATTTTAAAAATCGATTAATTTTTCCCATGCCTACTTGCGCATTTGAGTTTGACAATTCGTCAATTTTGTGATGGCCACGCTTGACGCTGATTTGTATTTTGTGTTTTTCATACGCTTTTTCAATTTCCGCCGATCAAATTGAATCGCGACTCCGCAAGAGCAAGATATTCCACTGGACACGATCACTCTTTCCAAGCTCTCTGTATCCTTGCAAGGTTGAATTCCACGTGGTTATACAGAGCCCTATTCTAACTTCAAGATGACTTTGGGTACTTACAACAGACATCAAGCTGAACGTAAAAAGTGTGTTTCATGTTATTAACGTGTTTTATTTTAATATTTTCTTATCAAATGTGGTCTTTTAACGTTGTTTTTGTGTTTGTTACACAGGCAGGCAGCGTTGGCGGCAGCTTTTCCTCAGGGCATACGCTGCCAAAAGTGCCTCGAATATGGACACTGGAGCTACGAATGCAAAGGAAAGCGCAAGATTCTTGTGCGGCCATCGCGTACGCAGATTTTAAAGAAGAATTTGAAGTCAAAGCAGGAAAATAACTGCAGGTATGTACACCATTTAGGTTTTTAGGCATTTCTGTGCATAATACACAATTTATTAAATGTGTAAATTAATTCTTAACCCAAATAAATCATAGACATGTTCACTAAAACCATTATTTTCACTTTTTCTAATCCAAAGATAAAAGTATGTGGTGGATTTTCAGATCTACCGTCATTTTTATATTACTGTGCCATGCCATACTTACTAAAAGTTTGTAGTTTTCTCCTGTTTATACTAATAGTTTATAATAAGGTTTAATTTTAATTAGGGTTCTTAATTTTTAGATTTCTCAATATTAATAATTATACCCTCTTTCATATCCTATATCTCATATTTGACTATATACCCTCTTCTATATCTTAACAGTTTATGGTCAGTCTTTCTAGAAAGTTCTAACCATTTTGTGTTATCCTCTTTATAATGCAAATTTTTGGACATTGAATATTTGAATTTGTACTTTAGTCATATCAGTTGTTGTCTCAATCAATAGAAACATTTAATAGGTACTTATAAACACAATCTTGTATCAAGAGGCTCGCAACAACAAGCATAAAATTATCTATCCACACAGTCTCCTAATGCTGATTTTCTAATGCAGGGTCACTTTGGGACCCCAACATCTATCAATGCTTTAAACTGTCTTCCAAAACTCTGTTACTTCAGCTTCGTAACCCGTTCTATTGGTGACTTAAAGTTCTTCAGTAGACTGATGTGTGAACCACCCATCTGTTGCTAGGAGGCATTGTTTTACTGTACAATAAAATGTTTATTTTTGCTTTGTTTCCAGTGATGGCAAATGCCCGATACCCAGCAAAAAGAAGCGTAGCAGCAAGGAGTCTGATGGTTCAGATAGTTCTGGCAGCAGTTCGTCCGACAGCTCCTCAGGCTCAGAATCCGACAGCTCCAACTCTTCAGGCAGTGGCAGCGGCAGCGACAGTGACAGCAGCGACTCTGAGAGCGACAGCGAGAGCGGAAGCGGCAGCGATTCAGAATCTTGCAACGACTGTTAATTTAATTTCATGTATGTAATGTAAGTTTGTGTATGTATGTGGAACCTTTTGAATTTTCTATAACTATTTATTTAAATGAAATTGTTGAGATTTCTCTCTTGATATTTTACTGCGGATACTCGTTTTTCTATTCTTTCTTTCTTTCTTTACTTTTTATATTTCAATGTAAGAATACTGTTTTGATTAAATTTCTTTTTTATTAATCCATACCAAAGGTTCCACAGGTTTGCCAGTGAGGTTCAAAGTCGATGCTGGTCATTTAAAAGTTGTATAAGAGATTTTACTGACGTGTTAATCCTTATTGAACATACTGGCAGTGTTTGTATTTTTTTTAATATTTTGACTTTAATGTTACCTGAATGCTGATAAACAATTTCATTGTATAATTCTGACTTTAATTGACTCTAGTAGTATTACGGCCTGTTTCACCACCTTCTGATAAGTGTTGGATAGCCTAAACGTAAGTTTTGTCACTTTCTTACTTTATGTCAAGTGACAAAGACAAAAGTTGTAGATAGCTATCTAATACATATCAGAAGGTGGTGAAACAGGCACTTAGTGTTGGTCTTGTAAAAAAGTTGTTGTAAGTTATTTATAAAATTATTGTTTATTAGTGTGCTGGTAAATAATTAGTATTTTTAGGAAGAATGAATTTGTATTTTCTTAATTTGTTTGAATATACATAGGTTTTTTTTTTCTAACAATGTAACTCCGAGACTTGAACAAAAAAATTAAAAAAGAGTAGTATTAAAAGCTGTAAAAATATTATGCTTGTTAAATGTAATAATAATAATAATTAATAGTGTTTAGATGGTGTCCTTCTATTTCACTATTTAACATATTATTTTAAGATGTATAAGAATGAGTTTTTGGGAGTTAAATTGTTTTTATTAAAGAGAAGATTGATTTGATTTAAAATAAAAAAATTAAAATGGAAAATAAAAAGTTTGGCATAAGTATATGTACCTAAATGAAATAAAATGAATTTCGATAAAATATTTTTTTATTACAATTATTAAAATTGTTACAAGCAGCCTCATAGCAGCATATTATAGCCACAGCAAAATAGCATCTTACCAGACTTGGCTCAATTCTGAAAATAGATATTTCCAAACTAAGTTAAACCGTATCTTTTTAGGTCATTTGATTCTGCCCTGTGATCCTAAAGGTCAATTCATACTAGCGCAGTCTATAATTTAAGAAAAATTAAACCGACTTCTATATAATAAAATAAAGAATAAGGGTTAGGGCATACTTGCGCAAAGTCGAAGCGCGCAAAAAATATTCATGGAACCTATCTCTACAAAATGAGGCGCGAGTTCGTTACAGTACAAATGCGAATGAACCCCGTTCCGTTTCGCTTCGCTCCCAATGTGGCCTGCGCTTAATACTGGATGGAGAGAAATAAAACAATAATTACAATAAAAAATGAATTTTTATTAGATTCAATTAATTAATTTGAACTTATTCTAAGGCACTCCGTTCAGTTTTTTAAACAAAATAATATTAAAATTGTAATTTTATTAGGTGGGCATAAACAAACTTACATTTTTAAGACAATCACAGACATGCGAAGTTCAAATAGACTCCGTGAGCAAAACATCCGGGTCAGTCATTCAGGTAAAAACAATTGTAATATATTGCAATTAAATGTTTCAATTCTATTATAATTTGCAAAATGCTCATAGGCGCGGTTTTGGGCCTCCTAACTTCACTCACGATTATGGTATGTCAGCAACAGTAAAACAACTGTAATGTTATGTCAGCATCATTATAACATTTGTTATAATATTGCTGACATAACATGATAACGGGACGTGTTAAGCCGTGCTTTTATTAGCAACTATAATAATAACTATAAATAGAAAATGTCTGCCAATTTGCTTAACAATAATATTTAGTACAGACAAGATACAAGATTTGATCAGTCGTTCAATAATGAGCGATTAGTAACTGAGTGAATAAAAAAAACCGGCCAAGTGCGTGGCGGGCCACGCGCAGTGTAGGGTTCCGTAGTCACAATCCTCGAAAAACAGATATAACTCCTTAACCTGTGAACCCTACTTAGCCGTGATAGTTTTCCTTTAAAATTGATTATATACCCTACTGCTGTGAATTTTTTCAAGTTCCTATATACTGCCATTTGGCTGATAGAGGGGGGGGGGACACTTGACTCTAATAAAAATTTGCACTTTAAAACATCATATTTTACAAACGGATCTAGAAATCGAAAAATGATGTTCCCACACCCATAGTATTTTAAAAGACCTATTCAACGATACCCCACACTATGGGGTAGACGAGAAAAAAATTATTCATCCCCACTTTACATGTAGGGGAGCTACCCTAAAAAAAATATTTATCAAAATTTTATTTCACCACTTTTGGCGAAACTATAAGGGTTCCTTGTTTACTACGGAACCCTAAAAAGGCTATATTATCACATATACAGTACTCCTATTATTTATTAATCTCTTTCAAGGTATTTCTGGAAGAATGTGAACGAAAATCTTTTTTTTTTTTTTGGGATCACAGTTTTAAATCTGATATATTTCTATGAGCTTTCTCTCTGATATTTCGATTGTTGATTATGAGATGTTGCACGTATAAACCTCTTGTATGAAACAGCCATTTTTATGTCTTGTTCACACTCAGGCGATCAGTTACTGTGCGAGTGAGACAGTATAGAGGGGTCTATCTGTCTTTTTCACACTCAGGAATATACCAACTGAGTGAGAAGTCAATAATTTTCACACAGTTCTCTGTGGTTCTAAGAAGCAGCGGGTGCTTCGGGGAGGGTATGAACAATGACCTTTCATTTGGGAAGACGCTATAGAAGAGTATATTTGTCTCTTTCACACTCAGGAATATACCAACTGTGCGAGTGAGAAGTCGAATATTATTTAGTTCTAAGAAGCAGCTGGCTCTTCGTGGAGGGTATGAACGATGACCTTTCGTTTGGGAAGAAGGTATAGAATACGATTAGATGGCGTAGGGAAAGACAGATAGACCCATCTGTCTTTTTCGCACTCGGTCAAATACCAACTGTGCGAGTGAGAAGTCAATAATTTCCAAATAGTTTTAAGAAGCAGCGGGCACTTCGGGGAGGGTATGAACGATGACCTTTCGTTTGGGGTCGTAACTGAAGTTGTTCATTTTGAATATCCTGCTATTGTAGAAGGGCTTCAGATCGGATATGTTTATCTGTCTCGCTCGCTCGGCGAGGTCTCGCTCTGATATGTCGATGGTGGGTTGCGAGTGGTTGTGCAACCCTCGCATGTAGGCGAGCTGGTCCATCGTGAGCTGCCTCAGGATGTAGTACAGGAGCTCGCTGTGGTCTTTCTTGTACGAGAGGTACTTTTGGAAGGTCTGTGAAAAAACAAGCTATATGTAATTTAACAAAAATTAAACCGATTTTAATGTTATTTTATACTATCTTCTATACTAATATAATAAAGCGGAAGAGTTTGTTTGTTTGAACGCGCTAATCTCTTGAAATACCAGTTGGATTTGAAAAATAATTTTTGCCTTTGATAGCCCAATTTTCGGGGAAGGTTATAGGCTATACTACTTATTATATACTTACTAAAATCCTCCCCTAAGATAATAATATGGGGGTGGAAAGTTTATATAAAAGTCCTATGTTTTTAAAGTTACAGACCTGAAAATCGGCATTTAGATTATTAGTTTTAAATTATAAAATCTTGTAAAGTTATTCTGGAAAATTTGCCCAAAATAGAGATGAAAGTTTTTATGGGAAGTTTATTGTTATTATTAACCTGGAATTTTGAAGGTAGGTTACTCCTAGAGCGTAGATATCAGCCTAAAAAAGATTTCACGAAAATCTTCCCCAAGGGGGGTAAAATGGGGGTCAAAAGGTAATGAAAGTTCTATGTTTTTGAAGTTACAGATATGAAAATCGATATTTAAAATTTTAAACTACTTATCAGTTTTAACTTTTAAATAATAAAACCTGTATAAGTTATACTAGAAAATCTCTCCTTAAAGGTGGTAAAATAAGGGATGAAAATTTTTATAGAATTTTTTTAATTATTTATTGTTATTAGAATATTAATGTGAAAGTTCCTTCTAGGGTGTAAGTATCAGTTAAGAATTAAGAAATCCACCTTGAAGGGGGTACAATGGGCGTAGAAAGGTTACATGAAAGTCCTATGTTTTTGAAGTTACTGACTTGAAAATCGGGATGATAAAAACCTTCGCTCATGCCGATCACCGTGATATTAATAAATAATAACAATAACCTGTCTCATGGCGCGCATGACGCTGTACTTCTGCGTCTCCACGAAGCTCTCCAGCATGGTGCGGATCGCCAAGTTGACATCCTCCTCGTTCACTTGCCCCCTCAAGTGCATGCGGGCGTGCGCTTCGCTCATACGGATCACTGTCATATTAAATATAAAATTCTATATCAAACAGTTGGCAATAAATCTATTATATCATGGGTTCGAAAAGTAAAGCGGCGATTTTTAGATTTTTACATTGGTATCATTGGGTTAGGTAAATAAAGCGGTAATTTTTACGTTGGTATCACTGGTTCGGAAAGTAAAGCTGTGATTCTTACATTGGTATCATTGGGTTAGGAAAGTGAAGCTGTGATTCTTACATTGGTATCATTGGGTTAGGAAAGTAAAGCTGGGATTCTTACTTTGGTATCATTGGGTTAGGAAAGTAAAGCTGGGATTCTTACTTTGGTATCATTCGGTTAGGAAAGTAAAGCTGTGATTCTTACTTTGGTATCATTGGGTTAGGTAAGTAAAGCTGTGATTCTTACATGGGTATCATTGGGTTAGGAAAGTAAAGCTGGGATTCTTACTTTGGTATCATTGGGTTAGGAAAGTAAAGCTGTGATTCTTACTTTGGTATCATTGGGTTAGGAAAGTAAAGCTGTCATTCTTACATTGGTATCATTAGGTTCGGAAAGTAAAGTTTTTAATTTTTATTAATGTTTATTATTATCTTGTCTTATGTTATGTCACCACCTTTAAAAGGTGCTGATGAATAATAATATGAATAAAATAAAAATTTGTTGTCTGTAAAGTTGATTTACGGACGATAATCTTACGTGATAACGTTATTCGCGAGCAAGCGAGAGCGTATGGTATGTGACAGATGAGTCATTCTTTTTCGTACGTATAGCCTGGCGTTCATTGATTTATAAGACGTTATTACGTCAAAAATGAATAAAAAAACTACCTGATTCAATATGTCTGACGGTGATGGGCAAGCTGCCAGTAGCCAGTGACTCTTGTCTCAACTGACTGTACATCTTCGCCACTTTGTCTTGGTCCATATTCTGTGAAAATAGTACTTTCTCAACAAATGAATCAAAACAGAGTTCCATATTTCATAGAAAATGATGCAAACATACTGATTTACCATACCACATCATCATATAAAATATATAGAGCTGCTCTTACCAAATGACTAAGGGCCTGTTTCACCACCTTCTAATAAGTGTCGGATAGCCTAAACGTAAGTTTTGTTACTTTCTTACTTTATATCGAGTGACAAAGACAAAAGTTGTGAATAAGCTATCCAATACTAATCAGAAAGTGGTGAAACAGGACCTTAGAGTCCATTGTTATCTGTACTTATAAAAAGGCTTGTCCTGACTGACTGACTGACTAATCATCAACGCACAGCCTAAACTACTGAAGCTAGAAACTTGAAATTGTCACAGCAGCTTTCTTTTATGACGTAGGTGCGCAGTAAGAAAGGATTATTGCAAATTCTACCCCTAAGGGGTTTAATAGGGGATGAAAGTTTGTATGAAAGTCCGCTATTTTTCACGTCATTTTTAAAACTATATCCATGAAAATTGGTATTTGGGCTTTCGATTAAAAATAAAGAAATACGTGTTTAAGGAATTTTGGAAATACTACCCCCCAATTGGGTAAAAATAAGGGATGAAAGTTTGTATGAGATTTATCAGAATCCACGCGGACGAAGTCGCTCGCATCAGCTAGTAAAAGATAAAATGGGGTTAGATCTGTATTAGGTTACCTGCAGTCTAGGCTGGACATTCTCCCGGGCGTATACTATGTACTTCTTCAGCAAGTCCTGTGGTAGTATGAACTCGTCGTCGCCCGAGTTGTCTTCGAGAGTCGTGCCGCGCTGCGTCGGGTGATGCTTTATGTGTGAGTTTACTACGAATCTGAAAAAAATGATGATGCCTCATGAAAGCAGTTTCCTTCATCAGAATAGGCATTTTCTAGGCCAGCGCGTTCCAACTTAGGCCTCATCATTGCTTCCCATCAAGCATGATTGTCGTTAAGCGTATGCCTATCATACAATTAAAAAATCAGCCAAGTGCGAGTCGGGCCTCGCTCTTTCAGGGTTCCGTACATAATTATGAACAATATAATATTTTGGGTCTAAGAAATATTTAATTTCCGAGCTAGACATCGCAACAAACCGTGAAAGAAAAACCCAAAAAAACGTTCGTTTATTTTGGTCACAGCTTATAAACTATTTAATAAATCGTTGTTTTCAGTATTTGTTGTTTAAATAGAGCATATAGTACGTAATATACTGAAATATCATATTCCCAACTAGTTTAGTTTTTGAGATAGCCCCCGTCACAAAAATGGTCTAAAACTGACAACTTTGATGGCCTCCCATTCCCTTATTTTTTGAGATAAAAATTAAAAAAATATATATTTGTACTCTACTTAATGAGCTCTAAACAATGATACCCCACAAGCTAGGGTAAAGAAAAATTTTTTTTTTCCGGCTCCTTTTTCATGTATGGGAGCCCCCCTGAAAAATAATTTAATTCAATTTCTAATTCAATATTTGATTTTGGGTTAACGTTTTACACTCAATACCAAAATTTCAGGTTTGTAACTCATTTCGTCTGCGAGCTAGAGACCTGTGACCGGCGGACAGACGGACAGACAGACAGCCGAGTGACATTAATAGGGCTCCGTTTTTTACCCTTCGTGTACGGAACCCTAAAAAAATAGAATATATAGGCAAGTTAAATCTCATCTGCATCTCTATAAGATGCGATCTTATCTGATGGTAAATGACTATGCGATCTTATCTGATTGTAAATTACTATGCAATCTTATCTGATGGTAAATAACTGTGCGATCTTATCTGATGGTAAATGACTGTGCGATCTTATCTGATGATAAATGACTGTGTGATTTTATCTGATTGTAAATAACTGTGTAATCTTATCTGATGGTAAATGACTGAGCGATCATATCTGATGGTAAATGACTGAGCGATCATATCTGATGGTAAATGACTATGCGATCTTATCTGATAGTAAATGACTGTGCGGTCTTATCTGATGGTAAATGACTATGCGATTTTATCTGATGGTAAATGACTATGCGATCTTATCTGATGGTAATTGACTATACAGTCAGACTCAAGACAGATTTGCAGCGAGACATATTTATGTCTCATTCTAACTCTTTCTTGAGTCTAAGGCTGAGATCTTGAGATAGAATTAAAATAGGACATAAATATGTCCCTAACATAAATCTCTCTTGTTTTATAGTGTCTCAAATATGAGTTAAGTCAGAGTACCCTCTATAGATTTCAGCCTGAGATCAGAGTATACTATAGATTTCAGCCAAGATTATGTCTGTCACTTTGTTCCCTCACTTGGCCAGGTGTGCGTCCTGCATGGGGTCGGCCTCGTCCTTCACCACGCACAGCACATCGAAACGCGACAGGATCGGCTCCGACAGGTTCACGTTCTCCGTGAACGTGAGCGACGCGTCGTAACGACCGCCTATCGGGTTGGCCGCCGCTATTATTGAGCATCTGAAATAAAAAAATAAAAAAGAGGAAGGTTAGGCTATTCAACAACACTAAAATCTTCACCTAAGAGGGTAAAATGGGGGTAGGAAGGTTATATGAAAGTCATATATTTTTGAAGTTGCAACTTGCAGACATGAAAATCGGCATTTAGTTTATTCATATACATATACATTTAGAAGCTGTGATAGCCTAGTGGTTAGGACGACCGACTTCTAATCGGAGGTCGTGGGTTCGATCCCGGGCACGCACCTCTAACTTTTCAGAGTTATGTGCGTTTTAAGTATTTAAATATCACTTGCTTTAACGGTGAAGGAAAACATCGTGAGGAAACCTGTATGCCTGAGAGTTCTCCATAACGTTCTCACGCGGTGTGTGAAGTCTGCCAATCCGCTTGGCCAGCGTGGTAGACTATGGCCAAAACCCTTCTCACTCTGAGAGGAGACCCGTGCTCTGTAGTGAGCCGGTAATGGGTTGATCATGATGATGATGATGATATACATTTAGTAAACCTCCTCTAAAGGATGGTAAAATAGGGGTTGAAAGTTTGTATGGGAAGTGTTAATTATTGAAGCACGCACTCACCTGGCGTGCAGCGAGGTGACTATCCCCGCCTTGGAGATGGATATGGACTGCTGCTCCATGGCCTCGTGTATGGAGGTGCGGTCCTGGTCGTTCATCTTGTCGAACTCGTCGATGAGGCACACGCCCCTGTCGGCCAGCACCAGCGCGCCGGCCTCCAGCGTCCACTCCCGCGTGGTGGGGCTCCGGCGCACGTACGCGGTGAGACCGACCGCGCTGGCGCCCTGCCCCGTCGTGAATATGGCACGGGGGGCTATCTGGAACGGAAATATGTTAGTTCAAAACATTAATAAAAATTGAAATTCATATTTTCCTTTCTACATTCCACATTCCTGAACGCATCTGTCATTTTTCCTATCCATTGACATTTGACACCTGACGTTTTACCGCCGATGACAGCTGCGATAAAGGAAGCCTTTGCAAGAGGCCTTTGAAGTGACACTTTTTTCATAAAATCGAAGAAAAGCGATTTGTGCGTGTGCGCTTTCCACCACATTTTCGCATCATCGAAAACCATTTAATATTCCATTCAAGTCGAGAAAAAACAAGTGAAATTAACTCCTTTCGAATGTCGAATAACATAAACTGCCAAATCATAGTGTGAAGGCCGCCAGTGCGGTGTGGAATACATAATACCAGCGCTGGTAAGAATAAAATAGCAAGTCCATCAGCACATCAGCAGTTGGGGCGTGAAAGAAGGGCAGCTAAGAGGTACAACGGCAGAGAAACTAAGACGCTTAGAAGAGCCACGCGTCGGTCATATTGAACCAGGTGACTAAAATAACTCCTTGTACCTTACTACCTTATTTACCCCTAACAAATACGTTGGGACATTACAAACGTTCGAACTGAGTCACAAATCATTTTATCGGACTTCTCGCTCGCACTTATAGACTTTATGAAACTGGAACCTGTTTCTCTGGGGTTGTGTGTAACAGTAAAAAAGGATTTGTCGATAACAGGTTATAAAGAGCGAGGGAGAGCCCTCACAACCCTATGATCGTAATGTTTTATGGCCCAGTTCGCACGTTTGTAATGTCACAACTATAGGTACCTAGACATAGAGTCGGGGCACACGGCGCACTGGCAGAGTCAAAGCACATCGAAATTTGAAACAAATCGAAGCATCAAATACTTCACAAGTTGGATGCTACATGCAGGCGGATTATCGCGGATAATCATAAAAAAATTTGCACGCCTAGATTGAGGCAAAGCATGTACGGAACTATATTATAGCCCTATCCATGTTATTGTTGTAATGTTTCAGGATCCAATAAAACACATTTTTCTAGTACTCAGGTAGGGTATTGATGCACCAAGACAGAGCGCGTCCGCGTCCGTCTTTGGCCGGTATGCCACTGCCCTCTATCGGGACCTGCATACACTACAATTGTTACCCATGTTTTGAGCAAATAAATTTCATTTCATTTCATCGCGAATGCGCGCGCGTTCGGAAGAATCCGCGCGCCTCTTCGTGCGTATAGGACCCGAGTGATGCTTCGATTGTAGTAGAGTAATCGATTGCTTGATTTCGCGTCCATGCGCTCGAGTTCGAATCGAATTTATACGATTTATACGAATGCGCATTGCGCGCCTATCAATCTGCGCTACCTACGCAAATACGCGCGCACTCACTTGACTTTTTTATACTTATTTATGCCTTGTTTTGTAGGGATATCATTTTTAAAGTGTTTCTCTTCTGTTTATGTTAAACTAGCTTTTGCCCGCGACTTCGTCCGCGGTATTAAGTTTTTCAAAAGTCGCACGGGAACCCTTTGTTTTGTTAAACTTAGAATAACTTAAACAGGTTTTTATTATTAAAAACTAAAAAATTAAATGCTGATTTTCATGTCTGTAACTTGAAATATATAGGAGTTTCACATAACTTTCCTACCCCCATTTTACCACCTTAGGGGTGAATTTTTGTGAAATCTTTTCTATGACCAGCAGTGGACGTATGTATGTATCAAATGAATGTTCTTATGTATAACTTTCCTACCCCCATTTTACTCCCTTAGGGGTGAATTTTCGTGAAATCTTTTCTATGACCAGCAGTGGACACATGTATGTATCAAATTAATGTTCTTATCTATAACTTTCCTACCCCCATTTTACTCCCTTAGGGGTGAATTTTCGTGAAATCTTTTCTATGACCAGCAGTGGACACATGTATGTATCAAATTAATGTTCTTATGTTGACTTTAAATTTTAATAGAGTCCAAAATAGATTTGCAATTTTTATTGAACCCTTAACCCTACTTGGCTTCTAAGTTCTACACAATCGGTTTCTATAAATAGTCAGAAATTGAACGTGGAACCTCTCACACAAGGCCACATCACACACACACCTTTGCACCAGTAATTTTGTCAAGCACTAATTCGTATTACTATAAATACCTTCTCTGTATACTTCAAGAACTGTGATTTGGCTGTACCGGGATCCCCACATATCAACACATTGATGTCGCCTCTTACTTTATGCTTGTCACCTAAAACAAAATGGTATTCTTCTGTAACCTTCCTTTCAAAGCTTGGACTGAGAATACATATTAAAAGTATCTATGATAGTGTGGACAAAGTACAGATGATAGTGTGGACAAAGTATTGATGATAGTGTGAACAAAGTATGGATGATAGTGTGGCAAAGTACTATGATAGTATGGACAAAGTTAGTTATGATAATATGGACAAAGTACAGATGATAGTGTGGACAAAGTATTGATGATAGTGTGAACAAAGTATGGATGATAGTGTGGCAAAGTACTATGATAGTATGGACAAAGTTAGTTATGATAATATGGACAAAGTACAGATGATAGTGTGGACATAGCACCTTTGATGATATGAGCAAAGTACTCTTTAACAACTCAGTCAAAGTGCCTTTGACTTTTGCCATATGTCAAAGTAAATAAATCTGTATAGAAGTATTACTGAAAGACGTTGCACCATAGCTGCAGCTCCACTATGTTTTGGGCATGTTATGATTGTACAAAGTAAAAATTATATTTTGACAGTTTGGGCAAAGTAGAAAATGAAAACAAACAAACCTGGGTTCTTGGGCTGTCCTCCAAACAAGGCCAAAGCTAAGCCCCTCTTGATGTAATCGTGTCCGAATATAGACGGCGCTATGCTCTTGACGATCCTGTCGCCGATCTGCGGGTCTTTGGACAGTTTCACGATGTTCGCTATGTCGTCGTCCGTGAGAGACTCCACTATGTGCTTGCAGTCTTTGACTATGATGTAGTTCGCTATGATCACCGTTGCGAACACTGGGAAGCCCTAGTAAAAAGTTTTGGTTTAATAATAGCAGCAGCCTTTTTTCCATATTTTAGTCTATAATATAAATAACAAGTATAAATTAAAAATTTAAAAAACCCCCGACATTCGCCATTTTGTGGTGGCGGCCATTTTGGATTTACATAGTGCTATTCTACAAGTCAAGCCCTTTCATTTGATACCCATATTGAGGGAGTTGTGAAAAAATAATCCACAATTTTGTGGGGGCGGCCAACTTGGACCGATTTTCATGAAACATAGCTAAGAACACTCCCGACTAATTCACCTTTTAAACAAACAAAACAACCGCATTCAAATCGGTTCACCCGTTTGAGCGCTACGGTGGAACAGACAGACACACACATATACACGTCAAACTTATAACACCCCGTCGTTTTTGCGTCGGGGGTTAAAAACAAAAATACCTGTTCGGTGTTAAGTGAGCCATCGTAGTTGTTGGTGTATATCCCGGTGAGGTCCACTTCATCTCCGGGCTTGCATCTGTCGCACAGATCAGCCAGCAGGATGCAGTCCTTGCTGCGGGGGATCCGACCCGCGGGGATCCGACCCGGCGACTCTTGGATGGTGACCTTCTGGTAGTTTCTGTATACTGTTTGTTCCATGTTCACCTACATGAATGAATGAATATACTTTTATAGTATACACCACAACACATGAGATACTTTATCATCATTATCAACCCATCACCGGCCCACTACAGGATACGGGCATCCTCTCAGAATGAGAAGGATTTAGGCTGTAGTCCACCATGCTGGCCAAGTGCAGATTGGTAGAGTTTGAGAACATTATGGAGAATTCTCAGGCGTGCAGATTTCCTCATTCATTCCTCATGTTTTACTTCAGCGTTAAAGCAAGTGATATTTAATTGTGTAGCGGAAATCAAACAAGCGGCTACATCTTTAATATAATAACTTTGTATATTTCGTGATAAACAGTATAACAATAAAATGGACTCAAATAATTTTAGGGCTCCGGTCCGGACAGGAGATGAACTAAGGTATATGCACAGTACAAGAAACAGAATTGAAGTGAGTTCCCGCAGCGAACACCGAATCGCGGCTGGATAATTCGAATTCTTATATGTTCCCGTTGAGAATCACTTTTCTTCTGGTGTAGTCGGCCAGCGCACGCGAATAGAGGTTGTATACCTCGACAATTGCTTAAAATGCACATAACTCCTAAAAGTTAGAGGTGCATGCCGGGGATCACACTTGGTCCCTACGAAAGTGAGGCCAAAGTTTAACCGCTATATTACAAAAGATACAAAAAACATTAATCGAACGAGTCTGGTTAGAAGATACAATTTTCGGTGAACTCACCATAAACGGTCCAGAACTCTGACACTCCGGACACGAACCAGGCTTGACTTCAGAATTCTGTGACTGAACAAACGGACCCAAGATGTAACCACATCTGTTACAATCGTATTTAACAACCGAAAGTTGAGGCAGTACTCCTGTAGTGGCCGTTATAACCCCCAGGGTCCTGACTAACTGGTTCAAATGTAGCTTCCTGAAATTAAAACAAGCAATAGTTTAAAAAAGTTTGAACCGACTTCAATATACCGAAATAAATAAACCTTCAAGGGAAAGTGTCCATAATCCATATCTTGAAAACTACTTAATCAATTTCTAAAAAACTTGCACTGTTCCCTAAGTTGAACATTTATAGCCAACAAGTATAAATTAAAAATTTAAATAACCCCCGACATTCACCATTTTGTGGCGTCGGCCATCTTGAATTTACATTAGTGATATTCTACTGCTCAAGCCGTTTCATTTGACACCCATATTGAGGGAGTTGTGAATAAATATGTAATCTGCCATTTTGTGGCGGCGGCCATCTTGAACCGATTTTCATGAAACATAGCGAACAACACTCTCGACTAATTCACCTTTCGAACAAAAAAAACCGCATTCAAATCGGTTCACCCGTTTGAGCGCTACGGGGGAACAGACAGACAGACAGACAGACAGACAGACAGACAGACAGACAGACAGACAGACAGACAGACAGACAGACAGACAGACACACAGACACACAGACAGACAGACAGACAGACAGACAGACAGACAGACACACAGACACACAGACACACAGACACACAGACACACAGACACACACACACACACACACACACACACACACACACACACACACACACACACACACAGACACACACACACAGACACGTCAAACTTATAACACCCCGTCGTTTTTGCGTCGGGGGTTAATAAAAAAAGAATGCTCACAAACCTATATTTAACTGTTACCTGATCTAAGATCTGCAGCACGTCGTGTGTTAGTGAAACTCACCTGAACGTCCGCAACTCTTCGATGAGCGGCAGGTCCGCTATACGGACGTGTATCTCCGTCGTGACGCGCTCGTAGCTCGGGAATATCTGCAGCACGATCTCCTTGGCGACCTCGTCGAAGATCTGCAGCATCTGGAACGGCGCGTCCGGCAGGAAGTACGCCAGCACCTGCTGCCGGCGCGCGAGCACGTCGAACTCCACGTGGAAGGAGGCCTGGTTGTGCTCGCACATGCGGCGGATGCGCTCCTTGTACACGAACTGGCCTTTGCTGTTTGTGTACGTGCGTAGGAAGTTTTTGAACCTGCACAGAGATTTGTTTTTGTATTGCCAAAACCCAATTCACCAGGCTGTAGAAGATCTTGACTGAAGAATGGTACGGGGAAAATACCTGTGCAGTAACAACATCCAATGTACAAACAGCCTTAATAGCTGCCAACCTCTGGTAGGAGATGGCACTAAAAGAACAATTGCCAAAATCTACCTCATTGGTCTGGCTGTTGGCATGGTCAACTGCAGATCACAAGAACCCAGGTTCAATTCCCAGAACAATTAAGTTTATTCTCTGCCTTGGGTTATAAACACTGCCAACTGGTAGTTGGCAGTGTTTATTTGTGACAGTGTTTATTTCAGAGAGGATGAAGCCTGAGAGCCTTCATGAATCCCGGCAAGGGCGTCGCCAGCCGCTGGCCAAGGGGGGGGGCAAGTTGATGATATTATAGTATGCAAAAAGTGTAAATAGGCCAGTCATATTTGTCAAGTGCTGCAAAGTTAGCACATATGTCTTCCGAAACTGCAAAATTGGAGTCTACTGGTAGTGGTCCTAACAACATATAAAAAAAATCTGAATTTTCTATTCAAACTATAGCATATTTATATTTCCTCAAATCTCTAGGGGGGGGAAGCTGCCCCCCCCTGCCCCTACCTGGCGACGCCCTTGAATCCCGGTTATTATTACTATTCATGTGACAAAAATCGTTGAAGCTGCCGATCCGCATAGGAGCAGCATTGCAGATCTAAGCTCTAAATTCTTCTCTCCTATGAGAAAGGAGGCCCATGCCCAGCAGTGGAACATTCCTTTTAACGTTCCACTGCTCAGCACAGTTTGGTACAAGTCACGGCAAATAAGTCTAGCATTGACCTTCAATCAAGAGTCAAGAGATCAAGAAGTCGAAAATGAGGTATCTCGGGTGGTGAGCGGGTCGCGGGGAGTGCGTGGTGATCGTTCGTAAGCACTGATTAGCTCTTGCGGATCCCTCTTCTTCTTACTGGGCATTTGTCCACACTTAAGGCAGATTAGGCCTGTTGTGCGCGGATCCCTCATAAGCGCTGATTGGCTCTCCAATCGTATTGTGTCCCGCTCAGTCGTACGACGCTGCGCTCACTTGAAGGTCACCGCTCGACTTACGTGTCGGGAGTTATAGTACAAATAGGAAATTTTCAAATACCTATTAGCAATCTCAGTCCTGGGCCCCAGCATGGACACCCACTCCTTGGTGGAGTACCCCTTAGTGTCCTCCAAGTTCTCGATACTCTCAATGCCCTCCTCCACCGGCTCGTCCGTGCCGGCGGCGGCTTGCTCCGCGGCCCGGCGGCGCTTGGCGCGCGGCGCGTCCCCGCCTTCCTCGTCCGATTCATCTATGCAGTAAAATTACAATTTTTCAAGTTGAACTTCTTTACCTCACTTTCATGTACTTTACTATGAAGTGAATTATTCTGTTGCTTCTTCTTTCAATATTTCCACTTGAATTTGTTTAAACAGTATCAAAAAGAGCATAATTGTGGGAAGTTGCTGGATGAGAGAGGTTAAAAAACGGGTGTGTGTACCAGCACTCATTGAGAAAGAATTATTCCAGCAGTGGATAGTCCACAGGCTGAGCTAATATTGATGATCCACTAACCATACAACAAATCCCGATCATCCCTTCTAATCCTCCCTTCGTCCCTGTCTCTCCTCTGTAGTTCCCGCTCAGCGGCCACTCTGTCTCCGACAGACATTGCATCATAGTCATCATCATCCAGGTCCTCTGCATCGTAGCGATCCAGGGCTGGCATCGGACGGTAGTCACTGCACACAAATATTATTTTTTAGAAGGAACATCTTTAATTACATAAATGTACAAATAAATTAATGGATCAATCAAAATAACTGCACTAATAGAAATTTTATGGTTTTTTAGTAGTACAAATTGTCATAATGCATTCAAAACTATGAATGTGCAATCATAGGCACTGGTGAATTCATAGCAATGGAAAAGTGAGGGGTACTGGTCTGATTGTAATTTCGCTTTATCTTGTGCAGATTTTTTGGCCACTATGAACATACATCATTAAATGAATAATTATGATTAAGAGCGTTGACGCACGGACCCGCTTCGCAAGTTTAGGCATTTACCTGGGATTCTTTGTTTACGTGAATGAACGCGCTGCTCCAAATGCAGTGTAGTGTAACAAACCGTTTTGATCTTTTTACCATTTTCAAACGGGCTATTTATTTTTTCAATATTCTTAGGCACCTATACCTAAGTTTTTAGTTCGTAGATTTTTAATTTTATATAGCAGGCATAATTAATGTATAATGCTTGAAAAAGACCTTATAGAGTAGACCAGTTCATAAAAATTATAATTGGAGAATATAGTACAGCTTCTGATATTGATTTTTTTATATACCTACTCCGTACTCGTGTAAGGGTAAGATAGTGAAGAAAAATGCAGATTCATTCAAAATCTTGTTAATTTACTTATTACATACCAGATTTTGCCCGCGGCTTCGCCCGTGTGAATTTCAGTTTTTTACAAATCCTGAGGGAATCGTGGATTTATCTTTTTACATATTTACAAAATAAAATTATTACTAAAGTAATTCAAAACAGGTAATAAATACATTTTCTGTATGTAGATTGTAGGTATACTTAATTTGAACATTAAATATACCGCTAATACAAAAATGCAATTAGAAATCATTCATTGTAATGACGCAATGTACCTTAAAATATTAGAATTAATAAAATCTATGTATATAAAACAAAGTTGTGTTAGTTCGAACACTTATAACTCGAGAACGGCTGGAGCGATTTTCATGGTTTTTGATTTGTCTCCGTTCAGAATAGCATAATAACTATTAAAAACATTGGAAAATTGACGAAAAAATAAAATAGGAGGAAAAACATTTTCCCATACAAAATGTTCAAGGGATTCGTAACTGTCAAACAACCCATCGCGTCGATACGGTAAACTCTCTCACCCGTACCTATATAATTCTTTGGTACGTATGTTAGTCACCTAACTCCTCCTAAACGGCTGGACTGATTTGTATAATATTTTGTGTGTATATTTCAATGGGTTCCTGGATGGTTTGAAAACCGTTGTTACCGGACGATAGTTTTTGTATACGATAGCTATTTTCTAGTTCATTTTCCACATAATATTATGTACTATGTTGGCCGCGAGTTCGTCAGCGTGGATTTAGGTTTTTAAAAATCCTGTGGGAACTATGTCAATTTTCGAGACGCAAGCTACCTCTGTACCTACCAAATTTTGTATAACGAATTTGTTAAATGGACGGACCTTTAAGAATTCTTCTCACGGAATTCTTTCTCTTCTTTTCTTTAATTTTTCGAGATAACAAGTATAAATTGAAAATTTAAAAAACCCCCGACATTCGCCATTTTGTGGCGGCGGCCATGTTGGATTTACATAGTGCTATTCTGCTAGTCAAGACCTTTCATTTGATACCCATATTAAGGGAATTGTGAAAAATATGTAATCCGCCATTTTGTAGCGGCGGCCATCTTGGATCGATTTTCATCAAACATAGCTAACAACACTCTCGACTAATCCACCTTTCAAACAAAAAAAACCGCATTCAAATCGGTTTACCCGTTTGAGCGCTAAAGGGGAACAGACAGACACACACACACACAGAGACACGTGAAACTTATAACACCCCGTCGTTTTTGCGTCGGGGGTTAAAAAGTATCCTATATCCGTCCCCAGGATGTAAGCTAACTCTGTACCTAATTATATAAAAATCGGCAGACAGACAGACACACTTTCGCAATTATAATTTTATATAGTATGGATTACTGATTTACAACTATAATCCTCAACTATAACTATAATATAATATATTACAATTATTAAAAATACGTAAAAAGTTTTCATCTATCTGTAAGAAAAAATAGCAAGCATTAAAAATATCTAGTACTGAACAGGGACTGAATAACCGGAATTTAATGGTAGTTTTATTTAGCGGTAATGGGCCTACCCTTTTAATAAAAGTACCGAATTGTTTAAATACCTATAATTTCGGTACCGCTTCATTTCGGTACCTCTTTATTTCTGTACCTTTATATTTCAGTTTACCGGTACCGAAATAAAATTTCGGTACCGAAATAAAATTTCGGTACCGCTATTTATATCGATATTTTTATCTAATAAGGCTTTACTTTGATGTGCCGTTGAATGAATCCCACCACTTCGGCATTCTATATTCTTTAATATTCTTATTTTTAGATTAAAATTAGCATTTGGAATTTCTTAAAATCCTTACGTTTTAACAAACACAGGAACCGACGGGAAGCGGGGGACGCGCGGCGCGCGGCACGTGGTCAAATTCTTCACCCCCGCGCGCGCACCTTTTCGTATTTTTTCGGTACCGAAATCGCAAAGCGGTTAAATAAAGGTATCTTTTATAAAGGTTGAGATTTCGGTACCTATTTTGTACCGGTATGATAACGGTGGTATGTACCGGTATGCTCTACCGCTTTCAGTCCCTGGTACTGAATAGTGACAGTCGCACTACAATTTTACGTATTTTCCATGTAATCCAATAAGAATTGCCGAGACAAAAAGCGTTACGTCCGTTCGCGGAGAGGCCTCGGCTCATACTAGTTTCCTAGTTCAATTTCCTACTGCCTGTTTCTGAGTTTTGGTGTCAGTTTCAAAGTTATTTTTTGGAAACAAATAGTAGTTAATTTTAGATTTTTTTTTACTTATATTATTGCAAATATGGTTAACTTTTATATGTACTTAATTTTACTTATAAATGGCGAAAAATAATCTACTAAAATGACGGTTTTATATGTCTATAATTTACTGAAATTATAATTCCTTTGCATGGATTTTTATGATGTAAAAAATGCCAAATTAAAAAATGTTTTCTTCCATGTCTTTAGTTCAGGACATTTCCTTTCATAAATATATCTTTGTGTGTGAATTGAACAAGTAACTTTTGACGTAGTGAACGTCAAAGATTCCACGAATCCCAAAATTCATAAATAGGCTTTTGGTATTTTGGCAATAAGACAAAAACTATCAATAAATTGCAAAATGTTGTCTTCCAATTCCCTAGAACACAAAATTTTCTACAATGTAGTATAAATAAGTTTTTAAGTAAATGCATAGATTAACAACATATGAAGGGTCGAAATAGCTTAAAAATGAGCAAAAATGGCGCAGAACGCATCAACGCTCTTAAAAAGAAAAAATATACATTTCCACACATTGATCCATTTGACAGAAAAAATTGCCTGTTTGGACTATGCTATTATTCAAATAATCATAATAAGAACTTGAAAAGAGGCAGCTATTTCAAACTCACAGACAGATACATCAATTTTATTTATATCTATAGATGACTGGATGAGTAGGATGGACATGACTTACGCTTCCATATTATCACCAAACAGTTCCTCCCCATCTTCCTCTTCTTGTTCAGGATTGTCTCCCAGGATGGCGCCCTCATCCTCAAACATCTCATAGTCACGGGCCGGTGACGTCACTTGTGAACGTGCACCCTCTCTATCAGAGGGTGTATCAGGTATCGGTGAACTCTGCAACACAGTATCAATTGCTTTAAAGAGCCGAAAAATTAATGTCTGCCCTTCTTAACGTGTAGAATTATAAGCACCATTCCGAACCAGTGGTAGATTCATTTGTCGATTCAAAAGCACTTGTAAAAGTTTATCTGAATAAAAAATATGTCTTAGACTTGCCTTTACACAAGTTTAAGAACTCTATTAAAAGTATGCTCATAAAAAAAAGCTTATACAATTGAAGATTATATAAACGATAAAAAAGCTTGGATTTAACTTGTTCCAGCAATGCGCGAGACGGCATTTCAATCATGTACATTAATAATAATAATTGCTATAATGTTTTTTTTAAAAAAAGAGCAACCGCCGAGTTTCTTGCAGGTTCTTCTTGGCTGGAACTGCATTCCGAACCTGTGGTAGATTCAATTGACGATTCAAAAGTACTTGTAAAAGTTTATTTGAATAAAAAACTTTTCTATTCTATTCTAATGGTTCAAACCGCACCCGTTACACTATTGTCGTACCCACTCCTAGCACAAGCTGTAATATGCTTATTTGGAGTGGAAAGGGGAATATTAGTCTTGTTCATCATAGCTATAATTCTTTAAAATCCACAATAATTTATCATCATAACCAAATTAAATAGACTTTAATAAAAATTGGTACACTGTACACTTTTTGAACGTCAATTTAGGAACAGGCAATGGTGGGGTGCTAGCCAGGTAACCTCCAAGTGTGCCTGGGTGCTGCTGGTCCTCTTGGATACGTCCGAGGGGAAGAGCAGTATTCGGACCGGTGTGCCCCGGTAATATGGTTAATAATTTTCCTACGGGGATATTGTTAGCTGTGGCTAATGACCTGGCAGAGGGAGGTTTCTCCGCGAGTCCCTCTGATTAGCAGAGGGCACTGCAGATGAAACTGGGGGTGAGACACCCTGGGGCGGGGGCAGCAATGCCCATCACGGGAGGAAGAAAACCTCGTTAAAAAATTACGGGAGGGCGCGAGCCTCTGGAGGGACAGCCCAGAGGCGAGCGGGAGCCCCAGCTGGGGCGGCTGCCGGACGCCTGGGATGCATACTTTGGGTTCCCCAGGCATCCAGCACAGACAGCATGAGGGTCATGCCGTGGTGGTTTTTAGTTTAGTACCTTTTTTAGGGGTACCTATAAAAGGTTTTCCACCACGTCAAAAAAAAAAAAAGGAACAGGCAATGGTGATAATTACTTATGGAAACTTAAAACTAAAACTACAAGGGTTCCAAAAGTGCCCTGGTCTGAGAAGAGCCCACAACAAACTCAGCCGGTTAACTCAGCTCATTATCAACCCATTACCAGTCCACTACAGGGCACGGGTCTCTGCTCAGAATGTGAAAGGTTTAAACCGTAGTCCGCTGTAGTGTAGGTTAAGATTATATATTTCAACAGTAGTTTCTCAATATCACTTGTAATTGCATCATAATCAAATAAATGTTGCTATTTTGGGCTTAGAGCCTGAATGTCATTAATTAATTAGAATAAAATAGATCTGATATAATCTCAGTTAACTACTAATCTAATCTTGTTCAATATTAACCAAGTTTGTGCAGGTGATAAACACAAATATAGTAATAGTTTGACTAAGTTAAAATTTAAATGTTCCACGTTTTTTCATTATAAGAAGCCTGCAATATGCACTTTAAAAATATTAAATAACTTCTACTTCTCGGATAGAATACTAAGGAAAACCAGCGAGATCAGTCTCTTTTTTTTACCAAAAGCTCTGATTAATTTTGTGTACTTAATTTAAATAAATTACAAAATACTCATACTCGCCTCAATATGATCAAAATTAAAATGCGTACTTATATTATTACATCAAAAATAACGATGATATTTTCATCAAATAAACTCTTTTTGGTTATGTACACTTGTAAAAAGATAAATATACAAACCATTGTTGTTGTAATTAACTATTTTACACTACACACAAATTATATTCTTTGCAGTAATATCTTGATAATTGTTGCCTTGAAACTTAACGAATAAAAGTTTAAAGTATCGGCTACTTTGCAAGCCGGAGACACATTTTTGTTTTGATCAGTTTTGCCGTTTGCGGTGGTTTGCGGTTTTTTTGATTAGAAGCTATGGCTAAAAGTCAAATGTCAAAAAACGCGCGAAGCAGTGGAGAGTGGTGACACCATTGAGAAATTAATAATATAGAGGCGCCTTAATGTCCTATAGAAAATAGTGGATCGGAAAATAACTCAAGTATATATCAAAATTTTCATAAGTGTATATGAGTAATGAGACTATCCTACATTTTTAACATAACAATAAAATAGTTTGCGGCAGACTCAAGGCAAAAGATGGCCTCCCTAAAATATATACATAAACACGTGAGTGTTTATGGATACGCACAACTTGAGACATCACAATGAACACGCGCCATTTTGTGTCTTCGGATTGTGCGTGTATGATACCCAGTAATCTAAGCGTGTATGAGTGTATTTTTGACACGTTTTTAGCGTTTCAAGGCATGGTGCCTCTATATCATTAATTTCTCAATAGCACCTAGCACAGAGTATATTGAATACACAGATTAATGACTATGATTAAAAGTGTTTAATCTGTGCATTAAAAAACCCATAGAGATAATAATAATAAGTAGAGTAGGCATACCTACCTTAAAAACGTGCCAAAAATACACTCACACACGCACAATCCCCCAACCTAAAATGGCGCGTGTTCATTGTGATGTCTCAAGTTGTGCGTGTGTGAGTGTTCATGTATACATTTTAGGGAGGCCATCTTAAGGGAAGTTGCAATAAAATTTCTGCCACGATCTGTTTTATTGTTATGTTTAAAAATGTAGTGTTGTCTCTTACACACTTATGAAAATTTTGATAAGCTTAAGCTATTTTCCGATCCACTATTTTCTATAGGACATTATGCCAAGTCCTCTTCTATAGGTTCATGAAAAAACCAGTCATCATATTTGACTTGACACTTGACCAATTTGACATGAATTTTGAAAATTAAAATCTGACATTGACACTTGACAATTTACGTCAGTTTACGTGGAACACTTGCAGTGATCGGATTGTTGTTGTTTTTCGCATTTTTTACAATCGTAACTTAGCAGCCAAGTTTCATAATCTAACTAAATAAACACCCGCGCGAAGGGACTTGCGATGTGCACATATGATTTTGCAATAATAATATGTCGGCGTGGTATTGGCGGATGATTGCTTTGAAAGCGGCTTTCGTGCTTACATGTTTTGTATCGTACATTCGTGCTGATACTATTCAGAAGTTGCCCTTCTGCAATCCTCACACCGCAGACGATGCATCGTCATATAAAGAGTGAGTTGGTTTTAAAGCTCAAATTCTTTATTCAAAATCCGTCAACCCGTTGGTTGCAGAACAGACATGAATTCTTGAATAAAAGTGTATAGGATTTGTAAACAAGTATTGTTTGCATTACGCAGTCATAGTATTCTTCGGATTGCATTACGGTCTATCGTCGAAAAGAACGATGCCTATGGTTCAATAGCAACTTGTGCAAACATGCAAAAGTACATGTTGTTTGGTATAATAAATAGTTTTCTAGAAAAGTAAAATTAATGATCATTGAAACATTTAATCCAATCTATGACGACCTTGATATCTTATCTTTGAACCTAAATTTATTTGTTATGCATTTATATAAAAGTCAGTAATCAAATATACATTGTATGCTCCATGCGTGTATAACTTTTTTAATTATCATTCTCAATGTTTGAGTGTCAGTTGATCACAGTAAGAATTAATCTTTATGAAATTTGATTTAACTAAAGTATCAAACAATGCTTTACGGTTTAGTTGTAAGTTAGAACTTCAGTGACATGAATAAAATAATATGAATTAATTTCTGATTCATTATCATTTTGTCCTCTTATTTATTTATATTTAAAGCATACTTCCTTTATACATTCCTCAATACTTTATATATACAAAAAGGTGAATTACCTACCTTTATTTGTTATGCATATTTAAGTATTTAATAGTTGTGGGAGTTGGAAAAAATGTATGCTGCCAATCATCTAGTCGCTAGTCTGACCTAGGTCAAGCCACTCACTGGAAGGCCACTTTCAATCAAAATTGAGAAAAGCTGAAGACTTTACAGATCAGAAGGCTATATTGAAAAGTACGCCAACTGTGACTACAGTCACAGTTTTTAGTCATGATTCATGACCAAGAGGAAGATATGGATGCCTGAGCTTTTTTGATCTGTTTTTACTTTTTTCAGTCAATGAAAGATTTAATTATTTGAGCATATCACAGACACAAAAATGATATGACTAAACACTAGGTTACACTGACAAAATCAAATAGGTCCCAAGGCACCGCAGAATACAAACAGCACAAGACCTTGGTGTGTGGAAATCTATTTAAGAAAGCTTATATTTAGTTGAAGACAGCTTACATTTATTTGGTCTTTGCTTGCAGCTTGGTTATAGTAAGCTCACTGGATGGGAGGGTCACAGCATTCTCTACTGAAGATGGGATCAAACTGTGGGCGCTCGACACTCAGCCCTTGCTCTCATCTAATTTACATCATGTTGAGGTATGCAGTATGAATTGAGAAGCTGGCGATCAAAACAGCATAATTACACTTCTGGTCAAAATACTTTTTTTTTTAATCTGGTGGTTTTTGGCCTGCTGAACAAGAATCTCAACTTATTTCTATTGAAAACAACCTAGACCTACATTAAAATTGCATGCAAAGTTCGTTGGTTTCAAACAAGTCTTAGCAGCATTGAATTGAGAGTAAAATCCTCCTGTAAAATTTTATTTTATGTAATTATGCTGTTTAGTTCACCAATTCAATTTATTTAAGCTTTTTTTAACCAATGATTTTTTTAAATTATGCCCTTGACTGTATATGCGTAAATTGAGGTCTATTAAATCCCATGGGACTGTTTTCATGTCCTGGTAAATTTAGTAGTAATAAATGTCTGTGTGCTCTGTCTGTTATGCAAGCTATCTGTTTGCCTTTCATCAAGAATGGTTCTGCAGTTACTGTGTGAATATGTATTAAGTATTAACCAGACCTATATGTTGTCCCTCATATCCACAGTAAATATTTTTATGCAGAAACCGTAAAGATAAAAAATTGATTTAAGTAGTTCCAAAGATTAGCCTGTTTAACCAGACGCACAGACAAACATTTAAAAAATATATGAACTTAATATGAGATAGTTATTTCAATATATCAGACCTACACTTCTATTTGTATACCTAGTTAAATTAAGTACTCTATGGAAAATATGTTGTAGTGTACATTCTTGTTAGTTAGAAATTTTATTTTTATCATTTATTTTATTTTCATTGGAAATCGAAGTATCCATTTTAATATATATACCAACGGGAATTCATGTAACGATATTTCCATGTTAAATAAAAAACGTAAAGTATTTTCTGTTTCTCCAAAAAGTTAAAATAAAAACTTTACTTTTTTGACGTGATAAGTGATAACGTCTTATAAACCGATTAACGCCGGCAACACGCACGAAAAAGCATGACTCACTGTCACGTACCGCCTAGCCAAGCGTGCAAGTGAGAGCGCGGAACAAGCGATAGAGAGGCAATGTTTTCTTATGACGTTATCATTTAAAATTATCGTCAGTAAACCGACTATACAGACAACCAATTTTTTTAGAATTAATCAATTAACTTTATAAAAGAAAATTTTCTCTTTGTGAAAGAAAAAGTAAAACATTTCAAACTTCCCATAACCAACCAATTTTTTTTTTAATGAAATGTTGTTTGCTTAAACAATGTCGTCATTGCGATCAGGTTAAAAGTGATTTACATAATCATATTAAAACAGACAGGTAAGTAGATTTTCTCGGAAGTGTTAAGTTGATTTAAAATTTAAACTTATGAGTCACCTATCCAGTTTTACTGTACCTTATTTAATTTACTTGCTTTCGCCTGCATTCTATTATGACACGATGTATGAGTCACGCTAAAGGTTCATCTATAGAAATAAAAATCAATGTTTGTCCATACCTCCTCCTACCTATAGGAGTCCTCTATGCACTCCTAAACTAATCATCCGATTATGATGAAACTTCAGTGAGTTGTCCTCTATACGCCCGCGAAGTTTCCTGGTAAAAAAAACCCGTAAGAAAATGAATGTCTGTTTGTTTACTTATCCTCTATGCGTTCGTAAACCATACTTTACGTGTATATTTTTACGTAACCAATACCGATATGACTACCAAACTATTATATCCATATTATTATAAATGCGACCACAACTCTGTCTGTTTGTTACGCTTTCTCGCCTAAACCGCTGAACCAATTTTGATGAATTTTGGTTTAGAAATAGATTGGTCGTTGTGAAAAGACATTGCATATCGGAAAAACCGACGGTCAACGCGGACGAAGTCACAGGCATCAGCTAGTGGTACTATAATATATTGGACCTATAGCTAATACCATGGTACTCCAAATACTGGTCATAATATTTTGTTATTTCTACCATATTTACTCACAAATGTGTTTAAAACATTGTATGATTATCGGTGCTACTTGAAACCCTCGGCTGCGGCTCGGGTATAACAATTGCGCCTCAACTGTAATTTTCAATTTCCGCCACCACCACTATAGCCTTTTAACATCCCACTACTGAGCACAGGCCTCCTCTGTAGTGATAATAACCAGAACCGACTGCTCAACGTGCTCTCCGAGACACGGGGGTGAAACACCGTCAACTAGGTACCAACTCATGTCTGTCACTGAGCATTTTTTGACAGAAAATCCAATACCTAAAAATCGTTTTTGTGTCGGGGATTAAAACATAACTATTACAGCTGACATCGGGTGGTAAATGGGTGCGGTTGGTGCCCTCATTACGCGGCACCCTCTACAGCCTGAGCGGAGACTCCATAGAGCCGCTGCCGTTTGATGCGGACCAGTTGCTGTCCTCATCGTTCAAATATTCCGAAGACTTGGTTATAGCTGGTGAGGATTTTACACTAGCGGACCCGTCAGCCGTCGTCCTGCCCGGTGACATACCGACAGAGCCACCTATCGAGACCCGGTAGTATACATGCACCTACCTGGCAATTGTGTTTTCAAACCGTCCAGGAACCCATTGAAATATACACAAAATTTTATCCAAATCGGTCCAGCCGTTTAGGAGGAGTTAAGTGACAAATACACGTACAAAACAATTATAATATAGGTATGGGTGAGTGAGTTTACCGTATCGACGGGATGAACATTAAATGTTATAGACAGTTACGAAACCCGAAACCTCCCACTTATAACTGTGCCAGGGAGGTCGTCAAATATTGATTGAACGGCCGAAAGGTAACACCTTCGTTACTTGTTCTGTACGCGTCATCAATTATTTATTATGCATGCTGATAAAAATTTTATTACTATCAAGCAGTTGATAAATGGCATTAATTAAACGCAAAATGTCTCTTTCGGCTCAAATGATTTATTTGTTTACCTATTTATATTATCTTATCTTATCATAAGGTTTTGGTCAATAATTTTGTGAGTTGATGAATCATCACTAACAATTGTGATAATATTATTATGATTATGTAAACCTGCGTTATACCTGCTATTATGAAATTTTTGGTATTATTAAAATTCTAGGGAATGGCCTACTTTTTTAAACAACTTTTCACTATCTAAATATTTTCACTACTAAAAAAAATTATTACGTAATATGCTACCTATATATTATGTGTTTTTTTTTTGTTTGTAGTTACTGACTAATAAATAAACACAAATAACTGCCATGAATCATACTCTCATAGTTGGATACAAATGTATATTTAATTCTACACATGTCTACTTTGACTTTAAATACCTTTCTGACTATAACCGCGGAGTTAAACATTTGAACACTTGTTTGAACACATGTGTGGCAGGGGTCTTTGGTATCTGTTCAAAGTTTGAACCCACATTTACACTTTGCCATTCGGTATCGGTTTTTCAACCGCACTTCAAAGCGTTTAAAGTTCAAATTCAAATGAAGCGAACATCCTTGCAAAATCTGTCTGGCCGGTAATCAAACCTGTGTTCAAATGTTTGTCTGTTTGTAGCGCCGAGTTAAGATTTGAAAGAATGCTATTGTGTATTTACTTTAATTTTATACAATATTTACACCTTGAGTTGAAATACCTTTCTAATCATAGTATTTTCTTTGGCAGGTGCTAGAGAAACCTTATGGGTTGGTGTTGATGCGCACAGCGGAAAGATCATATACGAATGTAGTTCCAGCGGGTGTAACAGCGAGCAGCAGACAGCGAGCGCCGGGCGCGACGTCCTAGTGCTGAGGCGACATTCCAACACTGTCAGAGCGTTGGATCCACGCTCCGGGACTGAAAAGTGAGCATTGCACAGTGAATATTCATATTCAGAAATAGTGGAATCATTTCTGAATATGAATATACGAATATTCAAATGTAGAAAGTATCGGAATCATTTCATGTCTGAATATTCTGATATTTTAATGTAGAAACACCAATCGAAACCCACATTTAATTTGAAGCACAATAAGTTGAAAATTAATTCAATAGAATACATAAAATAATAATCATAAAAAAGACAATAAAAATAAATAAAAATTTTGATCTTCATCAATGTTAAAAAAAAACGACAAAAATCTTATACAAATGTATTTCAAGTGTAAGTACACTTACACTTTGCAACCAAAATTAGCATAATTGTTAAAAAAAATGACACTATTTTCAAAATTATTCACTCCACAAGTATGGTTTGTGAACGACTTTGCACCGATATTTCGAATGTTTCACTCCGCTAGATGGAACTTCAGCGTGGCGGAACACCAGATGGCGCTGAGTCGTCGCGAGTGCGCGGGCGCGGGCGCGGGCGCGGGCGGCGCGCAGACGCCCGTCGCGCTGGCCGTGGCGCTGCCGGAGGGCGTGGTCGCCGTGAGGAGGGCCGACTCCAACCAGCCCCTGTGGCAACATAAGGTAACTTACACCGATCCAATCCGACTCAATTATATCTTATACTACCTAATTTAACTAAATGTCGCCGTATGATAACGTAATGACGTGTATCATGTTCGTTAGTTAGGACACAAAAACACTTTTTGTTAGTTAGATGGGATGAGGAAAGTCCTATTGGTACCGCAATGTGACACATACATACATATAAGGGGGTCGGTATCAAAAACTTAGCGCTATTATTATACTACCTAAACACAATCTAATACCATGATGACCATTTTTTATACCATTTTTTATAGTATTTTTCAAATCGGCAATGTATAGCGTGCACAAGTCGGGGTCAATGCCCCGCAACCGGCGGGCAGTCGTCGACAACTTTAAGTATGTAGGCGTTAACTCATTGCATTATATTGCGAACTTTTAAAAATATACGAAATATTTTGTTTTACACGTTGTATAAATAACTATTTAATGTTAAATGTGACATATGTAAGGATAGCGATATCATAAGGCCTATTGTACAACTTTAGTACCTATACTAATTATAAAGTTTTTTTTATTGTTTTGTACAATACAAGTATATCTTCATTTCCTTTCATATGTAAATATTTCTCTCTCATCCAACTCGTATGTACTATATTAAAACAGTTTATTTTATCTATACTTCTATACTAATAAATAAAATTGAAGTGTCAGTCTGTAATATCGAAATAACTACCTCATATTAAGCTCATATGGTTATTTGAACGATACTATAACCGAATCACACGTTTTTAAAATTTTTGTCTGTATGTCTGTCTGTCTGTCTGTCTGTTTGAACGGGCTAATCTTTTGAACGGCTGAACCGATTTTGACGGGACTTTCACATACAAGTAGAGAATTAACCAGGGAGTAACATAGGCTACTTTTTTAACCGACTTTCAAAAAAGGAGGAGTTGTGTTTTTCTACCTATGTACACCGATATCTCCGAGATTTCTGAACCGATTTGCGTAATTTTTTTTTAAATCGATAGAGAAACATTGCGATACTGTCCTACAAAAAGTGTGAATTCCAACTCCTCAATCCTGATGCTGTAGGGGACCTGGGGGGTTATTCTGTAACTTAGTTAGCAACTGAAAATAGTTGCCAAAAAATTAGTTCGATATACATTGCTGCTTTACTGTGGGAAATTATAAAGTGTTTTCATAATTTCACACACTAAAGCAGCAATGTATATCGAACTAAATAGTTGGCAACTATTTTCAGTTGCTAACTAAGTTACAGAATAACCCAGCTGATCCCCAACACTAATGGGATTTAGGCACTGTCGGTTATTTAAATTGATATTGGGGATACCAATTAAAGACTTTATTGTTGAACTAGATGATGCCCACGGCTTCGCCCGTGTGGATTTAGGTTTTTAAAAATCCCGTGGGAACTTTTGATTTTCCAGAGCAAAAAGTAGCTTATCTGTAGAAACCCGTCCCCAAAACGAAAAAATCCCGTGGGATCCCCACGATTTCGGAATACAATTCCTTACAGCATCAGGGTTGAGGAGTTAGATATGTACCTACTCGAGTTCATTCAACGATAAAGTCTTTAATTGGTACCCCCAATATCAATTTAAATAACCGAAAGTTTCTAAAACCCATTAGTTTTGGGGATTAGGTCCCCTACAGTATCAGGATTGAGGAGTTGGAATCCAAATTTTTTATAGAACAGGGTCGCAATGTTTCTCTATCGATTAAAAAAAAAAATTACGCAAATCGGTTCAGAAATCTCGGAGATATCGGTGTACATAGGTAGAAAAACACAACTCCTCCTTTTTTGAAAGTCGGTTAAAAAAGTAGCCTATGTTTCTCCCTGGTTAATTCTCTACTTGTATGTGAAGGTCCCGTCAAAATCGGTTCAGCCGTTCCGAAGATTAGCCCGTTCAAACAGACAGACAGACAGACAGACAGACAGACAGACAGACAAAAATTTTAAAAACGTGTGATTCGGTTATAGTATCCTTCAAATAACCATATGAGCTTAATATGAGGTAGTTATTTCGATATTACAGACAGACACTTCAATTTTATATATTAGTATAGATTTATACATAGCCGTGACGCCACCCACCGGGTCACAGCTGAAAATCAGCGCTCTGATTTGTATTGTGTGTCTGCACATGTTTACCTTACGTTTGTAAGTATATTGTTTGTTTGTGACACCATCGATGAATAAATATGTTTTCTTTCTTTCTTTCTTTCTTTCTTTCTTTCTTTCTATGTTCAGCTAGAGGCGCCGGTGGCCAACATGTGGCGGCTGCGGGGCGGCTCGCTGGAGCACATGGACGTGTTGTGGGAGGCCGCGCAGGCCATCGCCGAGGTGAACCCGACCGTGCCATCGCTCTACTTAGGAGTACACGACACACAGGTATTAATTGTTACATAATATAACTAGCGGTCCGCCCCGGTTTCGCCCGTGGTACATAATATATAGCCTATAGCACTCAAGGATCACGTACATATCCAACGGTGAAAGAATTTTTGAAATCGGTCCAGTAGTTCCTGAGATTAGCGCGTTCAAACAAACAAACTCTTCCGTTTTTAGGGTTCCGTACCCAAAGGGTAAAAACGGAGCCCTATTAATGTCACTCGGCTGTCTGTCTGTCTGTCTGTCTGTCTGTCTGTCCGTCTGTCCGCCGGTCACAGGTCTCTAGCTCGCAGACGAAATGAGTTACAAACCTGAAATTTTGGTATTTGGTGTAAAACGTTGACCCAAAATCAAATATTGAATTAAAAATTGAATTAAATTATTTTTCAGGGGGGCTCCCATACATGAGAAAGGAGCCGGAAAAAAAAATTTTTTCTTACCCTAGCTTGTGGGGTATCATTGTTTAGAGCTCATTGAGTAGAGTACGAATATATATTTTTTTAATTTTTTGCTTAAAAAGAAAGGAAATGGGGGGTCATCAAATTTGTCAGTTTTAGACCATTTTTGTGACGGGGGCTATCTAAAAAACTAAACTAGTTAGGAATATGATATTTCGGTATATTATGTACTATATGCTCTATTTGTACAACAAATACTGAAAACAACGATTCATAAAATAGTTTATAAGCTGTGACCAAAACAAACGAACTTATTTTGCGTTTTTCTTTCACGATTTCTTGCGATGTCTAACTCGGAAATTTAATATTTCTTAGACCCAAAATATTATATTGTTCATAATTATGTACGGAACCCTGAAAGAGCGAGGCCCGACTCGCACTTGGCTGATTTTATTATATTAGTATAGATTTGAGGGGAGTTGGATGGGAGAATTGAGTACTTTACAGGCAGGCGTGAACAGTCATTTTCTAGGCAAACGCATTCTAACTTAGGCCTTATTATTATTATTCATTACCAATGATCGGAATACACGGTGCAATTTTGCATGATATCATAATATGGATATGCCAATTCATAATTTTTTTTTTTAAATATTATCTCTGGTTTCCTTACTCAGTTTTTATTAGTACAACATGAAAAAGAGAAATCTCTTTGATACCGAGGTTACTATTATTATATGAGGTTTCAAAACCGCGCAAGACAGAAATCCCGCAGTCATATCCATACTATTGATAGTGTTCCAGGTCGTTGACCCCAAATTGCACTGCCTATTCCGATCTTTGTTCATCAGGCATGATTGTCGTCGGGCGTAAGCCTATTATACAATAATAAAAAGTTAGTACCTTTTGAAGTGAAACTTGTTTAGTATTTAAAAAAAAGAAAAAAAAAAAAAAAAGACTGGCCCGTTGGCGCGGTTGGCAGTGACCCTGCCTTCCGCTCCGGGGTCGCGGGTTCGATTCCCGCCCCGAGTCTGGGTGTATTTATAATATGTATGTATGTATACCTTTATTAAAAATATTTATATGTATTTATATGTAAATATGTCTATCAGTCGGCTGTTACCTATAACACAGGCATTAAGTTGCCTACTTTAGGAACAGACGACCGTGTGTGTATGTGTGAGTATTTATTTATTTATTATTTATTATTTATATTATTTATTGTTGTGTTTTTGAAATTCGATGAAACGAAAAAGCGACACCAAAATCCTCTGTTGTGTACTAGGACTCCATAAGGTGACAGGAGGTTTGAGTTCCCAGGCACTGCACGAGTGCCAGAGTGACAAACATACATATTCAAGTAGGATTTAGCCTGCTAGAGAATGAGACAGAATACAGCCGGTATCCACTCCAGTCGGACTCCTGGTATAACCCGCGCCACGTACATCAAACGCTGAAGGAAAGTGGAGGGGTTAAGCTATTGTATTACGTGCGTGACAGTTCCCATGCGCAGCTATCCCCTCCACGTTTCGTTCAGCGTTCGATGTACGTGGCGCGGGTACGCAAGAGAGAATGTTGCGCTTTCGAATTTCAAATGCACAACGATATAAAAGAAGTTTTTAGTTTCATTTCAAAAATTCCCAGCTATACATCCAAGAGAGCGTCCTGTACGCTCAGAAGATGGAGACGTCGTTGTCGGCGAGGCCCATACCGTGGAAGTTGAAGCAGTCCACGGCGCTGGTGGCGGGCGGGGACGCGGCGCTGCGCCCGCCGCACGACGCCGACTCGCAGGCGCTGACCGCCGTCGCTTTTCATGGCAACACCGGGAACAAGGGTTAGTGTCTTTTTGCCTCCTAAGGCCGCCGTGTGTAGCCGCCGCCGCACACACACACACACACACACACACACACACGCACGCACGCACGCACGCACGCACGCACGCACGCACGCACACATACACACACAGACAGACATACACACACACACTTTCGCCTTTATAATATTAGTGTGATGTAAAAAGTATAAAGTTAAAAAAATCCCCGACATTCGCCATTTTGTCGTGGCGGCCATCTCGGATTTGCATAGGGTTATTCTACTAGTGAAGCCCTTTCATTTAATACCCATAGTGAGGGAGTTATGAAAAAATATGTAATCCGCCCTTTTGTGGCGGCGGCCATCTTGGACCAATTTTCATCAAACATAGTTAAGAACGCCCCCGACTAATTCACCTTTCAAACAAAAAAACGCATTCAAATCGGTTCACACGTTTGAGCGCTATGGTGGAATAGACATACACACAAAATGTCCGCTGCGCCCGTTGCACGACGCAGGCGCTGTCCGCGGTCGCGCTGCACGGCAACGCCGGGAACAAGGGTTAGTGTTTTTGACCGACTTCAAAAAACCGCCCCCCAAATGCGAGTCGGCAAAAAAATTACGTTTGTTGTATGGGAGTCCCCTTAAATATTTGTTTTTTAGTATTTGTTATTATAGCGACAACAGAAATACATCATCGGTGAAAATTTCAACTGTCTATCTATCACGGTTCATGAGATACAGCCTGGTGACAGAGTGACGGACAGACAGACAGACGGACAGCGGAGTCTTAGTAAAAGGGTCCCATTTTACCATTTGGGGACCTAAGACCTCCTAAGGCCTCTTGGTCGCACACGTTTTTTTTTGCCGTAAAAAATTACGGTTGATTCGCCGTGTGTAGCCGCCGCCGCACACACACACACACACACACGCACGCACTCATACACACAGACAGATACACACACAAACACACGCGCACGCACACAGACACACACACACACATTTTCGCCTTTATAATATTAGTGTAATGTAAAAATATTCGACATGTGTTTCGGTTTTCGCACAAAGTAAAACTAACGTTATATTTCTCCACAGACAACACAGGGTTCTTCCTCTACCTCCAAGAAACCTGCGACCAGGCGATCCAGGTCAACGAGGAGTCCTTCGACGGCCCCGACGTGGTGTTGCCCAACAGCAGCGACGACCAGCCCAACGGTGACCATCACCATGTCCACGTCCACGTCTACTCTCTATGGTTCTGGTGGAAGGAGGTGCTGCTCATAGCAGTCAGCTCCGCGCTGCTCATGAACCTCATGATCTGGCCGAGGTTCTTCGCGCCCAAGCTGCGCCCCCCCACCCCCTTGCCCGTGAACCAGGAGGTCATTGTCGTGGAGAGGCACTACGAGAGACCGCCGTCGAACAGTGCGGAATATTCTGGAAGGTACGAGAACGATTTCACGCCGTTGCGGTGTCTGGGCAAGGGGGGTTTCGGCGTGGTGTTCGAAGCGAGGAACAACATCGATCATTGCTCGTACGCCGTGAAGAGGATCACTTTGCCGAGACGGTGAGTTTTTGTACGCAATTTCTTCGTCGTATTTAACCCCCGACGCAAAAATGACGGGGTGTTATAAGTGTCTGTATGTGTGTGTGTGTGTCTGTTCCCCCGTAGCGCTAAACGGGTGAACCGATTTGAATGCGGTTTTTTTTTTGTTTGAAAAGTGAACTTTTCGGGAGTGTTCTTAGCTATGCTAGCTATTATGTTTGATGAAAATCGGTCCAAGATGGCCGCCGCCACAAAATGGCGGATAATATATTTTATCACAACCCCCTCAATATGGGTATCAAATGAAAAGGCTTGACTAGTAGAATAGCATTATGCAAATTCAAGATGTCCGCCACCACATAATGGCGAATGTCGAGTTTTATTTTTTATTTTTAATTTATACTTGTCTATATTGTTGTAGATAACCCTTCTGTTAATCACGATTAATAGATGTATTTAGTTAATCCTAATTTCAAACTTTAGTCCGAGTAAGAATGGTACAAGTTAGAGTGAATTTAATTGAGTAAAATCATACTTTATTCACAAAAATACAGGTACAATTATTATATTCATTATTCAGATCATGTCACTACCTGGATTTAATCTAACTTTTTTCATTCAAAATTTTGAGAATCGTTTTAATTGTGTCAATTGAATAAGTGGTGATAGCCTAGTGGTTTAGACCTAAGCTTCCCTTTCGTTATGTACGTTTTAAAGTAATTAAATATTTAACGCTTTAACGGTGAAGGAAAACATCGCGAGGAAACCTGCGCGCCTGAGAGTTCTTCATAGTGTTCTCAAAGGCGTGTGAAGTCTACCGATCCGCACTCGGCCAGCGTGGTGGACTGAGGCCTGCACCCTTCTCACTCTAAGGGATCGTTCAGATAGACCGGCGCGGAGAGCATCGGAGAGCATTTCTTTTTTCACACAGACCGGCCGTTCAAATTTGCTCTGCTCTCCGCGCCGGTCTGTGTGAACGGACACGCGGATGCGTTCGGAGCCGAGCGTACGCTCTTGGGCCGGACGGCAGAGCAATTCGGCCTACGGTCGGCTGTGCGAGCATGAAAGAGCACGCGAACGGAGCCGGTCGGATGCTCGAGCGCGAAAGAGCACGAGCATAGAGCAGCCGACCGGCTCGACGACCAGCTGAGCGGCTGCTCTTAATATTTCACACAGAGCGTATTGGGAGCATCCTCGAGCATCCTCTTATCATAAAAGAGATAAAATGTAAAAATAAAGCTTATTTCAATGTCTTAAGATTCTATTTTAAATGCGATTAAAATTTGCTCTGCTCTCCGCGCCGGTCTATCTGAAACGTCCCTAAGAGGTGACCCGTGCCCTGTAGCGGGCCGGTAATAGGTTGATAATGATGATGATATATTGTGGCTAATTCTGTTGTACGCAATCTCTAAAGCTAAACTAAAATGACAGGGCTAAGTATATTCTTATCTCTTTCACAACGATATCTGCGGAAAAGGATAGCACTATTTTTAAACCTGTCAATTTAGTTTAGTTTACAGATTGTGTACAACAGAATTAGCCACATTAACTTTGTGTATCTATCTATCTATCTATCCATCTATCCATCTATCTATCGGCAGGGAATCGAAACGCGAGCGCGTTTTGCGCGAAGTGCGCGCGCTGGCGAAGTTGGAACACGAGCACATAGTCCGCTACTTCAACGCGTGGCTCGAGGAGCCGCCGCCGAAGTGGCAGGAGCAACGGGACGCCTACTGGATGAGGTAATCCGCCCCTCGCTAAGTGTACACGTCACGGCAAATAAGTCTACCGGTGACCTTCAATGCGCAGAAGTTGAAAATGAGGTATCTCGGGTGGTGAGCGGGTCGCGGGGAGGGCGTGGGGATCGTTCGTAAGCACTGATTAGCTCTCGCGGATCCCTCGTAAGCGATGATTGGCTCTCCAATCGTATTGTGTCCCGCTCACTCGTACGACGCTGCGCGCACTTGAAGGTCACCGCTCAACTTACGTGCCGGGGGTTATACACGCGCACTAGGCGGCCGGTGAGACCTATACTCTTATTTTTAATTCCGTGGGATTCTGACGTTTCTTAATGTTACCAGGGATAAAACAGTTCCCACAAAAAAGATAATAAATTCAAAACTTACATATAAATATAAATAAATTGCCTCATATAGATGACAAATGCCTGACAGATACTTCAGGTACTTTAGTTTGGGGTAAAATTGAACTTCAGGCGGTAACCCTGTTTTTCATACAAATAACTCATTATATTTTTAAATGACGACTGTCAAAATGCTACCGAATTAAAAATCAGACTATACTTATTGTCCGGCATTCGCCATTTTGTGGTGGCGGCCATCTTGGATTTGCATAGTGCTATTCTACTAGTCAAGCCCTTTCATTTGATACCCATATTGAGAGAGTTGTGAAAAATATGTAATCCGCCATTTAGTGGCGGCAGCCATCTTGGAGTGATTTTCAACAAACCTAGCTAAGAACACTCCCGACTAATTCACCTTTCAAACAAAAGAACCGCATTCAAATCGGTTCACCCGTTTGAGCGCTACGGTGGAACAGACAGACACACATAGACACGTCAAACTTATAACACCCCGTCGTTTTTGCGTCGGGGGTTAATAAAAGAAAGTATTTTGTTTGTGGTCTCAGTGAATTGGGCGGGGCGTCGGTAGTGATGACGGAAGACTACACCTCGCCCGCGTCTCCGCGCGACCATTCCCCGGCGAAGGGGGGCAGTGTCACACTGAACCTCCACAAGTGTGTGGACGACTGCATCGACGCTCTCGACTACGAGAAGAAGCTTTCGGAACCCAGGCGACACCGGTAAGCACTTTTATACCGATTATTTTGTACAGGAAAGGAGATGTTTCATCACTGTATGAGGCCTTGGCTAGGACTTGGTACAGTATACTTGCATATAGTCCAGAAAACATTGAACAGTTTTTAACTATATATTTTCTATAAAATGGTTTTGTTTGGTTGTACAAAACAAGTATTTCTGCTTAGGATTGCAACACGTAATAAAAATCCATCATGGTGGTAAAAATGTCTTTCATTTCGATTTGACATTTGACTTTGACAGAAATGTCATTAGATCGTATCAACACTGTCCAAATCGCTAAGCAAAATCGAAGTCCGTGTAGCACAACGCCGCCGGGTCTACAATGGTATGAGTAACAGTCCAAAAACGAAAGCCAGGTAAACAGATGAGCAAAACGGTCCAAAATCCAGAAAACGAAAGCGAAGTTGTTGAAAAGAACTCAAAAATCAAACAGCGAAGTACACAAGAACGAAAGCCTAAAGAAATCGATTGCAACTGACCACCAGTCCACCATTGACAGAATATCAATCACAATGACGATTGTTATTTGAAGTGAGAAGCTGTCAGTTTACGTCAAACCATACGACGCCAGCGACACCATATTGAAAATCGATCAATAATTATTAATGAATAAAAAATATTTTTGTACAACTAAAGTATTAGTTTTAACTCAATAATTATATTTTTCCCGAGAACAACAGATTTTTCTTAATTTGTAAGGTACTGTACAAGACTTAGCCAGATTTGAAACATCTCCTTTATATATTCCAAAATCTGTGGACTTAGGAAATCACGGCCTACTCGAATTTTTATCGATTACTTATGTATTTACCGGAATAAAAAATCGTCCGTATCTTGGAATCTACTGAACCGATTTTGATGAAACTTGCACTCTGTTCCCTATGTTGAAGTAAATGTAAGCTAAAGAATGCTCAAAATCTGATTAATAGTTTCAGAGAAATGCGTGGACAAACATAATCTATAAAAAAAATTGACGAGCCCCTCCAAACGTTCCAGCGGTGACGTCACGCTCCCCAACATGCTCACAAAGCGGAGCGGCGACGAAGACTCTTTCGTAGTGTTCGAGAACTCGCATTCCCTTTTTCTTCCTTCTCTAAAATCTTTCTTTAAAGTTGATCAATAAAAATACTTATTTTTAATTAAAATAAGAACATAATACCAATATAACAGGTCGCTAAGCTGCAACGACTCGTTCAGCATAGTGTTCAGCGAGAACGAGTCGAGGGACCCGCGCGTGACGTCACAGAGCCCCGCGAAGCGTTCCAGCGGTGACGTCACGCTCCCCAACATGCTCTCAAAGCGGAACGACGACGAGGACTCGTTCATAGTGTTCGAGAACTCGCAGAACGTTCCGGAACTTTCCAGCGGGCGCCAGTCGTTCCCGGGGAAGGACGCGCCAAACAAAATCCTGGAGAAGGTGAAGGAGAGCGACAGTTTCGCTAACGACAGCAGTCTCAGTAAGAAGAAAAAGGTATTTTGTGGGTACTTTGATTTTTTTTAATAACTAGCTATATTTTAGGAAAAATTAAATCGACTTCAAATTTTGGAAAAATCCCATCATCAGATCACTACCTGATGACTATGGAACTATACTTACCTGGGAAGTATGCCCTTTCAAACATAAGAAGATTCAAGCTGGTTCAGGCGTGTTTGTGTAATCGAGGAGCACACATAAAAAAAAGATTCCAACGAATTGAAAACATCTTTCCTTTTGAAGTGAAAACTTCTTTAGGCGCGTTGAGCACCTTTTGAGTGAACAAAAATCATCGTCACCTAATGCTTTCCATGACATATGTAGACTGCGTGTATATGTGTACTTTTTGGGTGAAAAAAAAAAAACGTGAAACTCGCGTCATCGTCACCGCACGCTTCCAGTTTTCACTTCTATCGGCAGTCCCCCAAAGACTGCCTCGCAGTTTTTTGTTATGTTGTGTACAAATCAAATCATTTAGAAATTAGACATATTGTGAGATGGAGATAGTAAAAAAAATAACCCAGCTGAGTTTCTGTGGGCTCGTCTCAGATCAGGGCGCGTTTGGAACCCTCGTAGTTTTAAGTTTTCGTAGTCATTATCACCATTACCTCACTTTTATGTACTTTATATGTTGACGTTCAAAAATGTGTACTTTGTGTATGCTTTGAATAAATTAATTTTGAATTTGAATTTGACGATAAAAGTTTCTTCATTCATTCTTTATTACAAATGTTTACTGCCTCATCGGAAGGGCATTATTGTTACAAAAGTTGATATATGTTTCCAGAAGGGTCACACCCGCCACTGGTCGCTGGACATGTGCGTGCGTCCGGCCGAGCAGCCCGGCAGCAAGATGTACCTGTACATACAGATGCAGCTGTGCCGCCGCGACAGCCTGCACGACTGGCTGCGGAACAACCGCACCTGGGACGCCAGGAGGGACCAGGTAGTGTAGCATGGGCATAGGCGAACAGGCATTGCCTGCTACTTTAGGAAAACTACATTAGGAATAGGGTAATAACTAATACAGGCATAAAGACAAAGTATGCAGGATACAGCATTGGACATGCCAATGCGGACACTGGGTCAGATAATATAGATGGAGGTATGCATTTCATGAGATCAGGTAACCATAGATGGGGTTATGAATTTAATGAGATCAGGTAATATAGATGGGGAATACATTTCATGAGATCAGGTAACATGGATGGGGTATGAATTTAATGAGATCAGGTAATGCAGATGGGGTATGAATTTAATGAGATCAGTGGGGCTATTCTATAACTTAGTTACCAACTGAAAATGGTTGCCAACGAATTAGTTCGATATACATTGCTGTTTTAATGTGTGTGAAATGAAATCACTGTTTATATTTCACACAGTAAATTCTATGTAGACAAAACGGCAGTGCGTACCCGATTGATCCGCGCCCGATTACCGTTGCGCTATTGAGACTTTCAATTATTGCCCTTTTAAAATGAAATGCCCTTAATTGTTCCAGGTCAAAACATTATTCAGTCAGATAGTGTCTGCGGTGGAGTACGTGCACCTCGCGGGGCTCATCCACCGCGACCTCAAGCCCAGCAACATATTCTTCGCGCCCGACGGGAAGGTCAAAGTGGGCGACTTCGGCCTCGTCACCACCATGACGGAGAACTCGCAAGACGGCGAGCTGCCGCAGGAGATTAACGCGTATGCGAGCCACACGCATAGAGTTGGTGAGTTTTTAATCCCCGACGCAAAAACGACGGGGTGTTATTGTGGTGTGTGCGTGCGGGCGTGCGGGTGGGTGGGTAGGTGCGGGTGTTTTGGTATATGTGGGTGGGTGGATGAGTGGGAATGTGTGTGTGTGTGTGTGGGTGCGCGTGTGTGGGTCTGTAGGTCTATGGCAAGGATTATCACAGAACACGATCTTGCGCCGATTGTATCCGGCGGCTGCTACATGGGCGGACTCGCTTAAGATCGTCCGTCCCGTCTTGTCCGCCTGTTGAAAAGTGGGGATCTTTCTACGCTTCTTTTGCTGGTGCAAGGTTCTTTGAATAATGTGCCAATAACTGGTTCTCCTGCGGATCTCGTCATTGCTGATCTGATCCCGCGGGGATACTCAGCGCATAGCTCTCTCCATCGCCCCTGAGCCTTCTTATGAAACCCATAGATTATTAAAAATCCTCAAAACACTGTATAATTTTCTCAAGGTACCCATCTCTACATGTCCCCGGAACAACTGCTGGGTCGTCCGTACAGTTACAAAGTGGACATCTACTCTCTCGGCCTCGTGCTGTTTGAGCTGTTGCACCCGTTCGGCACGGAGGCTGAGCGGGTGTCGTGCTTGATGCGGCTGAGGAACGGACACTATCCGGAACCGTTTCAGCGGACCTATCCTAATGAGGTGAGGACATTGCCGACTTACTACCAGCGTCCGTACAGTTACAAAGTGGACATCTACTCTCTCGGCCTCGTGCTGTTTGAGCTGTTGCACCCGTTCGGCACGGAGGCTGAGCGGGTGTCGTGCTTGATGCGGCTGAGGAACGGACACTATCCGGAACCGTTTCAGCGGACCTATCCTAATGAGGTGAGGACATTGCCGACTTACTACCAGCGTCCGTACAGTTACAAAGTGGACATCTACTCTCTCGGCCTCGTGCTGTTTGAGCTGTTGCACCCGTTCGGCACGGAGGCTGAGCGGGTGTCGTGCTTGATGCGGCTGAGGAACGGACACTATCCGGAACCGTTTCAGCGGACCTATCCTAATGAGGTGAGGACATTGCCGACTTACTACCAGCGTCCGTACAGTTACAAAGTGGACATCTACTCTCTCGGCCTCGTGCTGTTTGAGCTGTTGCACCCGTTCGGCACGGAGGCTGAGCGGGTGTCGTGCTTGATGCGGCTGAGGAACGGACACTATCCGGAACCGTTTCAGCGGACCTATCCTAATGAGGTGAGGACATTGCCGACTTACTACCAGCGTCCGTACAGTTACAAAGTGGACATCTACTCTCTCGGCCTCGTGCTGTTTGAGCTGTTGCACCCGTTCGGCACGGAGGCTGAGCGGGTGTCGTGCTTGATGCGGCTGAGGAACGGACACTATCCGGAACCGTTTCAGCGGACCTATCCTAATGAGGTGAGGACATTGCCGACTTACTACCAGCGTCCGTACAGTTACAAAGTGGACATCTACTCTCTCGGCCTCGTGCTGTTTGAGCTGTTGCACCCGTTCGGCACGGAGGCTGAGCGGGTGTCGTGCTTGATGCGGCTGAGGAACGGACACTATCCGGAACCGTTTCAGCGGACCTATCCTAATGAGGTGAGGACATTGCCGACTTACTACCAGCGTCCGTACAGTTACAAAGTGGACATCTACTCTCTCGGCCTCGTGCTGTTTGAGCTGTTGCACCCGTTCGGCACGGAGGCTGAGCGGGTGTCGTGCTTGATGCGGCTGAGGAACGGACACTATCCGGAACCGTTTCAGCGGACCTATCCTAATGAGGTGAGGACATTGCCGACTTACTACCAGCGTCCGTACAGTTACAAAGTGGACATCTACTCTCTCGGCCTCGTGCTGTTTGAGCTGTTGCACCCGTTCGGCACGGAGGCTGAGCGGGTGTCGTGCTTGATGCGGCTGAGGAACGGACACTATCCGGAACCGTTTCAGCGGACCTATCCTAATGAGGTGAGGACATTGCCGACTTACTACCAGCGTCCGTACAGTTACAAAGTGGACATCTACTCTCTCGGCCTCGTGCTGTTTGAGCTGTTGCACCCGTTCGGCACGGAGGCTGAGCGGGTGTCGTGCTTGATGCGGCTGAGGAACGGACACTATCCGGAACCGTTTCAGCGGACCTATCCTAATGAGGTGAGGACATTGCCGACTTACTACCAGCGTCCGTACAGTTACAAAGTGGACATCTACTCTCTCGGCCTCGTGCTGTTTGAGCTGTTGCACCCGTTCGGCACGGAGGCTGAGCGGGTGTCGTGCTTGATGCGGCTGAGGAACGGACACTATCCGGAACCGTTTCAGCGGACCTATCCTAATGAGGTGAGGACATTGCCGACTTACTACCAGCGTCCGTACAGTTACAAAGTGGACATCTACTCTCTCGGCCTCGTGCTGTTTGAGCTGTTGCACCCGTTCGGCACGGAGGCTGAGCGGGTGTCGTGCTTGATGCGGCTGAGGAACGGACACTATCCGGAACCGTTTCAGCGGACCTATCCTAATGAGGTGAGGACATTGCCGACTTACTACCAGCGTCCGTACAGTTACAAAGTATGCTAATGAGGTGAGGACATTGCCGACTTACTACCAGCGTCCGTACAGTTACAAAGTATGCTAATGAGGTGAGGACATTGCCGACTTACTACCAGCGTCCGTACTTCTTGTATATTCCGCTAAAACTACTTAAGTTTCACTTCAAAAAACTTCTAATATTTTCTCTCTCTCACTCTCTCCAGACTGAAGTATTAAAGCTGATGCTGTCAGATGACCCCAAGCAGAGACCCACGGCGAGCGGCGTACGCGCGCGCGCCCCTCTATACCAGTGCACAGACGAACAGTACCACTTCACGCTGCCCACCCTCGTCGCCTGTTGACGGTGAGCTCACGGGAAGCACGCTAGTTTCATGTATGTATAGGTCTCGCCAAACAAATATTCGTCTCTGAACTTCGTGCGAGAGCAAACTCGCGCAGGTTCGTGCCGGCTCCCTCCCTTCTGTCCGCCCACTGATAGAATAGAACAAAAAAAAAATTTCATATAAACTTTTACAAGTACTTTTGAATCGTCAATTTAATCTACCACTGTTTCGGAATCCCGTTCCAACCGAGAAGAACCAACAAGAAACTGGGCGGTTGCTGTTTTTTTTACAATAAAATCATAAAAATTTTATGTTAGGTAGGTATATGATTGAATTGCCTTCTCGCGTATTGCTGGAACGAGTCAAATCCACGCTTTTTTACCATTCATAGTATAATCTTCAATTGTATAACATGCTTTTTTATAAGCATACATTCAATAGAGTTCTTAAACTTGTGTAAATGCAAGTCTAAGATTGCTTGTGGAATTTTATTATAGAACATTACGCCTATTCCCACAAACTACTTTCGGACCTTCTCGGATATCTAAAATATACTATAATGCGACGCGTCTTGCGGTTGTATAGAGTCGGATATTTGTTTGGCATCAACTATAACTGCTGTCACTTGTCGAATAAGAAATTGTCGCGTTGTGGAAATCCATGATATACAATAAACCACGAAATTGTTTCGCAAATCTGTGTGTAATAAAAAAAAGTAGTTTATAAATCTGCGCCGGTAGACACCTGTAATTTTATTTTTTAAGTAAATAGATGAACTGAATTTGAATTAAGATGACTGTTATGGCCAGATTGACTTGAATTTTATTCCTCTGTATCATAATATTATGTTGATTGATATAAGCATTTATTGAGACAATCTAACAAAATCATGTTCTTATAAAATTACAATTTAAGCTTTATTTATTTCTTCTTAAGACTTTTCTTTTCATTAAAGATGTGGATTGTTTTGTGCGTGTATGTTTTTCTAGTACATTGATCTATTCTTCGATCTTCAAGGATCATTCTTTAATCAATAGATTTTTTCTTTCATTTTCTCTTGTTCATCTTTTTCCATTATAAAAACTTAAATAAGACTTTTAAAATGGTTTGTTTATTTTATTTTTTTAATCGTAAAGTGTAGGTTAGAAAGTGATATTAAATAAAGTAATGGTGGAAAGTCAGTGTTAATATTAAGTTTGGTCCACTTCGAGGCTTTTACATTGCCTTATTCGATTGAAGCAATAAATATTAAGTATTATTTAATTAACGGAAGACTGGTTTGTGTGGTGTTGGATGTGATTTGTTGAATAAGATATTTTTGTATGTGAAGTATTGGGAAGTCATAGAAATGTTGTCTTATTGGATTAATTGTTTTATATGGTGACAAGTCAGCCATTGTGGCCCAAATATTGTCATAGTTTTGTTGTAAACTAAATTTGGAAGCAAAAAACTCGAAACGAGCTTTTTTTAATAGAAAATAATGCAAACATACTGATTTATAACTGACTTAAAAGATTGATCAGACTTTTTAACATCAAAATTGTATTGGAATTATCCAAGATTTTTCGTCAAACCCATCAAAGACAGGTTTGTCGTCAGATAACTTGTCGAAACAATACACTAGTTTTGTGAAAATCGAAGCATTTGCCATACATTTTTTTCAAATGTTTTAATAAACTTGTCTGTTTAAATAAACACTTTACATTTTTTTTTTGGATGGGATAAGAAATTCAGGATAATTTGATTACAAATCGACGTTAAAACCAATGCTTGCATCATTTTTTATGAAGAAAATGGACCCCACTTCGATTTGCTTACTTTCAAGTCTATGTATAATAAAAACATTGTTTAACAATATTCAAACTCACTGTTTTAACATAAGAGTATATTAAATAATAGTACAGATATCTGTACAAGTCATACATATATAATATTGTACGTGTACATACTTAGGTATGCCTTAAGTTTAGATTTATGAATTATGGTATAAAATAAAACTAAATTGTTTTTATAATAACTCATTTATTTACTTTTGTCCCTATACTCGAAGAACTATACTTTGTTGTTAAAAATTACTGGTTATTATCAAATATTTTGATGGTACTTTATGGTCTAAGATCCCATCTTAGAAAAACATACCCTCATCTGTTATTTCATGCTGATAGAGATTATATGCTAGATAATTCATAATGCAACAAAGACAAAGATTTGTCTGTCAAATGGAATTGCGCGCGCAACACTTTTCTGTCACTTTCAACACTCGCAGAGTGTTGAAAGTGACGTATACGTGAATAAGTAGAGTAGGCATACCTACCTTAAAAACGTGCCAAAAATACACTCACACACGCACAATCCTGTAACATAAAATGGCGCGTGTTCATTGTGATGTCTCAAGTTGTGCGTGTGTGAGTGTTCATGTATACATTTTAGGGAGGCCATCTTAAGGGAAGTTGCAATAAAATTTCTGCCACGATCTGTTTTATTGTTATGTTTAAAAATGTAGTGTTGTCTCTTACACACTTATGAAAATTTTGATAAGCTTAAGCTATTTTCCGATCCACTATTTTCTATAGGACATTATGCTGAGTCCTCTTCTATAGGTTCATGCTTAAAATCCAGACAACCATGATTTAGCACCATTTTTGATCAGGCAACTAAATACGGTTCGATTGGGAATAAAATAATCTTTCATTTGACATATAATTCGTTTAAATAACAGATGAGGGAAGCAGATCGAAAAAATTGATTAATTTTTTTTGTGTTTAACATAGGCACCAAATTTAGCCAGTCAACCAAAGTGCAATGTATCAATCTATGAATTATCTAGCATATAATCTCTATCAGCATTAAATAACAGATGAGGGTATGTTTTTCTAAGACGGGATCTCCCACCATTAGCATTTTAAAAGCAAAAAAAGTTTGATCAAAATAGCTTTAGGGGATCTTGAGATACAGCATAACCTGAGTATCGACATGGTAAAAAGCAAAGTTTTTCAAATGGTAATTATGGTAAAAATTCAAAGAATTAGGCTGCGTCCAGATAATTTAACATGATGCATTGTTCTTGTATAACATGTCCACAGCACTGAAAAAATGTTATAAAATCACAGTGAGCATGTTATATTACAGAGCTGATTTAAGGATTGCGTAAAACCGAAGAGCAACACACATATACACATAAAAATAATGCCGTCTTTTTCCATATTAGTGCAGTCAAATTTGACTCCAAAAGTGGCTAAAATCGCAAACGAACGGCTAGTTCTGATTTTTTAATATGTTGTTAGGACCACTACCAGTAGTGTAAATCCAATTTTGCAGCTTCGAAAGACCTGTGCTAACTTTGCAGCACTCGAAAAACCGCGAAATTTTCGCACTACTTTTGGTTTTTTCAATATAAGTCCTAAACTATGGGTTTAAAAAAAAATATTTTCTATACGTTTTTAAAGAAGATTAAAATTGCTACAATTTAAGACCAAAACTAGCTCTTTAAATTCAATATTTGCTGAGATACAGCTCTCCAAAAATTGACAATTAATTCCGAAAAAGTGAAATTTTAAGATTTGGTCAATTTTAAACCCCGCTATCGGGGAAAATACTCATTTTACGGATAAAGTTAATTGAAAAGATGTTGTAGTAAATATAATTAGCTTTAATTTAAACACTAAACGACGTCTGTAGCCCATATAGTTTACTTATAAATCCTAAAAGTTTAAAAAATGGGAAAATTGCAGTTTTCTCTTCAGTTTGTTTTGAATGTAGTTTGAAAGAAAAAACCATGTACACCCACAAGAAATATGTATTAAAACTATTACTAAGTATTTATATTTAGTATTTATAATGTTATTTATTCAAGAAAAAAATTATTTATATTATTATTGATATTTATTGATTTTTATGAAACATATTAACCTGTATTAAAAGGACATTATGAGTTCCGAGCAATATAAGTCGTAAACTACGCATTTTTTTTAAATATTTTCTATACATTTTTAAAGTAAACTAAAATTGCTACAATTTGACACCAGAACCAGTTCTGTAACTTCAATACTTGCCGAGATACAGCTCTCCTAAAATAGAACTTTTTCCAAAAAAAGTGAAAATTTAAGATTTGGTCAATTTTCGACCGCCATCTTGAGTATAATACTCATTATAAGGGTAGAATTATAGTCAAAATGTTGTAGTAAATCTAATTAGCTTTAATTTAAGGGTGGAACGACGTCTCTAGGCCATATAGTTTACTCACAAACCTTAATGAACAATTATAACCAAAAATAATATCTTTGTAATGCAGGTTAATATGCTTCATAAATATCAATAAAATAAGATAAATAAATGTTTTTTTTTTCATAAATAACATTATGAATACTATAATAATAGATTAAATGTACATTTCTTGTGGATGTTCATGGGTTTTCCTTTCAAGGTACTCACAAACCAAACTAAGCAGAGCAAATTTACGAAAATTGTTTTCCCATTTTTTGGACTTTTAAGATTTGTGAGTAAACTATATGTCCTAGAGATGTCGTATTACCCTTAAATTAAAGTTAATTAGATTTACCATAACATTTTTACCTATAATTCTACACATAAAATGAGTATTATCCCCAAGATCGCGGTCGAAAATTGACCAACTCTTAAATTTTCACTTTTTTTGAAAAAAGTTCAATTTTAGGAGAGCTGTATCTCGGCAATTATTGAAGCTACAGAACTGGTTCTGATGTCAAACTGTAGCAATTTTAGTCTACTTTAAAAATGTATAGAAAGTATTAAACAAAAATGCGTAGTTTACGACTTATATTGCTCGGAACTCATAATGTCATTTTAATACAGATTAATATGTTTCATAAAAATCAATAAATATCAATAATAATATAAATAATTTTTTTCTTGAATAAATAACATTATAAATACTTAATTTAAATACTTAGTACTAGTTTTAATACATATTTCTTGTGGATGTACATGGTTTTTTCTTTCAAATTACATTCAAAACAAACTAAAGAGAAAAACTGCAATTTTCGCATTTTTTAAACTTTTAGGATTTGTAAGTAAACTATATGGGCTACAGACGTTGTTTAGTATTTAAATTAAAGCTAATTATATTTACTACAACATCTTTTCAATTAACTTTACTCGTAAAATGAGTATTTGCCCCGATATCGGGGTTTAAAATTGACCGAATCTTAAAATTTCACTTTTTTGGAATTAATTGTCAATTTTTGGAGAGCTGTATCTCAATAAATATTTAATTTAAAGAGCTAGTTTTGGTCTTAAATTGTAGCAATTTTAGTCTACTTTAAAAAAGTATACAAAAATATTTTTTTAGAAACGCATAGTTTAGGACTTATATTGAAAAACCCAAAAAAAGTGCAAAAATTTCGCGGTTTTTCGAGTGCTACAAAATTAGCACAGGTCTTTCGAAGCTGCAAAATTGAATTTAGACTACTGGTAGTGGTCCTAACAACATATTAAAAAATCAGAACTAGCCGTTCGTTTGCGATTTTAATGTCAAATTTGACTGGCGTATATGAGAATTTGGCACATTTAAACATGGCGGAATACACGCGTTTTTTTTTTTTGACAAAATATATAAGGTCCCCGCTTTTTTTGAAGTTATATGAACTGAATATGATAACCAAGTTTCCTAACGCTCTAAATTGATTAGGTTTTTAGACGTCAAACGTTTGAAAAATAACTGTAATGTTTAAGTTTAAATGATTGATGAGATGATGAATGTACTTATTCGTAAAAATTCCTAATAAATAACGTTAAAAATATTTCGTGTTTTATTTTTTAATCCGGACTTTTCATCCCTATTTAAGAGCTGAAAATACTTATAGGATGGTTTAAAGAGTAAAACAAAATGAACATGAAAAATTAACTTTTATTGTAAATTATTATTAGTACATCTTTAAAACAATAATTACAAAATGTTCGAAACATTATTAATAATATTGTAATCACAATTATAATACTTACATATGACTTACATTAATACTATAGAGAAACAAGCAATATCTACAAGTCACGGCAAATAAGTCTAGCGTTGACCTTCAATGCGCAGAAGTAATAAACCGGTGCGAGTGCGAGTCAGACTCGCACACTGAGGGTTCCGTATACTCCAGAAGCCGTAAGCCGGTTAATTTTTGTAAACCGAAACGAAATCGAAACCGTAACAGGGAATGATGGGTAAATAACTGGAAAAGTTTTGAAAATTTTTTCGGTTTCGAATTTGTCATATCAATCAAAATTGTGCCGAGCCCCGAACGTACCTAGTCCACATGTAGTCCACGTTTGGTTGATGACAAATTTTGCTCAATGGATTTAAAATACTTATATAAATAAGTAGGGACCTATATTATGTTAGCCATTTATACATATATCTACCTATAACCGACACGTTTTATAAAATATGATGTCGTGGTTAACTGTATCTCACTTACGACTACGTAGGTATCTACCTACCTACTTACATCCAAGTTCCTAGAAAAATCTTGAAACTTATGTTTTTAAGCTAGATAAAAAGTTGTTTTGCGATATGATTGAAAACTACTACTCATCGTACCTACGTAAAATAATGTTGGTAAAATAGGGTCATTTACCTTTTAAGTTTTAGAATAAACCGAATGAACAAGTAACTTTATTAAATACAGCCTTCTCTTCACGTAGCTACGCTACTTTGCCTTCTTTAAAAAAGTTTGACTAATGGCTACTTGTTAATGTTATAAAAACTAGAAGGTTGAGATTGCAGGTTGATTATGTAGGTACTTATAAGATAAAAAAGCAGACACTATTATTCATAAACAAGCGGAAACCCGCGACTTCGTTCGCGTGGATATTGGTTTTTAAACATCCCGTGGGAATCATTTTGTCTTTCTTAAGCTCATATCTTGCTAAAAACTGTTAAAAGTTCACTGGCGGATGTTTAGGTAGATCAAAATGTAAACATCCGCCAGTGAAAGTCCCATCAAAATCGATCCAGCCTTTAAGAGATTAGCCAGTAATTTTTAAAGTATTTCCTTTCTAACAAAAAAAGAATGAATGAAATCGGACCACGCATTAATGAATTACAGATAAGTACACATTTTGACTTTCATCCCCTCTCCCAAGGGAACCGTGCTCAATTTCGGGATAAAAAGTATCCTATATGTTACTCCGTAGTATGAACTTAAATCATGCCAAGTTTCATTTCAATCCATTCAGTAGTTTTTGCGTGATGCGCGCACAAACATACAGACAAACAGACAAACAGATAAACAGACAAACAGATAAACAGACAAACAGACAAAAATGTCAAAAATAGCTTTTTTACGTTCTATTACTTATTCCTAACATGCCTCAGTTATTATTTTGCAAAAATCTTTAATGTACAGATACGGCAAGTCTACGATTTTATTATATGTACGATTTTATTATATGTATAGAAGGAAGATGTATAGATTATAACATAATATTATAATTTCTGTTATGAATTTTTGATGTATAAATATAAATATATATACCATTTAAATACCTCCTCGTTTGTTTTACAAAATTCAACACCAGATTGTATTCAAATGAATAGGTACCTAAGTAGGTACTTACAACTATCTAAATCTGTATTTAGTTATTGACCACAGTATAGCAGGTCCTAAGGTAAAATAAAACCGGTCAAGTGCGTGGCGGGCCACGCGCAGTGTAGGGTTCCGTAGTCACAATCCTCGAAAAACAGATATAACTCCTTAACCTGTGAACCCTACTTAGCCGTGATAGTTTTCCTTTAAAATTGATTATATACCCTACTGCTGTGAATTTTTTCAAGTTCCTATATACTGCCATTTGGCTGATAGAGGGGGGGGACACTTGACTCTAATAAAAATTTGCACTTTAAAACATCATATTTTACAAACGGATCTAGAAATCGAAAAATGATGTTCCCACACCCACAGTATTTTTAAAAGACCTATTCAACGATACCCCACACTATGGGGTAGACGAGAAAAAAAATATTCATCCCCACTTTACATGTAGGGGAGCTACCCTAAAAAAAAATATTTATCAAAATTTTATTTCACCACTTTGTCGGCGTGATTAATATTTATACTCATGCCAAATTACGGATTTCTAGCACTAATAGTCTCTGAGATTAACCGAGGACGGACGGACAGACGGACAGACGGACAGACGGACAGACGGACAGACGGACAGACGGACGGACATGGCGAAACTATAAGGGTTCCTTGTTTACTACGGAACCCTAAAAAATGAGGTATCTCGGGGTGTGAGGGGGTCGCGGGGAGGGCGTGGGGATCCCTCGTAAGCACTGATTCGCTCTCGCGGATCCCTCGTAAGCGCTGATTGGCTCTCCAATCGTATTGTATCCCGCTCACTCGTACGACGCTGCGCGGTCAGCGCGGTCAGCGCTCGACTTACGTGCCGGGAGTTATATTTAAGATTTAACAAAAAAAAACTTCATGAGGCCAATAAAAAATTATTAAATATATTGCATAAAACTGCATCAATGTGTACTTTTCTTTATATATAAAAAAACCTTCGTGTTCCCAGATATTTAAAATACAAGAAGTCAAAAAGAGAAAAGCCACATTTTTTTATTTCTTATATTTAAGAAATTTATTGTTTAATTTATTTAGCTCTATGTAAAAGAATTAAAAACAAGGCGGTATTACTTAATTAAAAGACAATACTAAAATTATTGCAATATTTATATTGTGTTCTCTTTTCACAAAATAACGTCAAACTATTGATAAATATTAAGTTAAAATATTGATAATAATATTGAACTTACAAGTTACAATTAAATTGTTATCACATCGATAAGGTCAAAATATCATATTATTATAACTACTGACCTCTGTATATAGTACCTACTGTACAGGCTCAGCTGTTTCCTGTGCCAATTCAAATCGAAAGGAAGGCACTGGGAACTAAGCTTGAAATTCCCCAACACAAATTATCACAATAATTATTCAAGTCAATTTTTTTCAAAGTTAGCCCTTGACTGCGATTTCACCTGATGGTAAGTGACAACACTAAGCGTCGGATAAAGGAAAAAATGCGGAATATAGCTCTCGCGCTCGCAATATATCCTATTTATAAATTTTGAAAGAGAAAAAGGTAATTATTATTTCCTTTTATTTCGTGCGTCGAGGTCGTCTTACCTCCGAGCACCCGAGATAATAAATATCACCTAATTAAATGGTAAGCATTAGAAATCAGAATATTCCACCACCACCACTACAGCCTTTTGACGTCCCACTGCTGGGCACAGGCCTCTCTCATAGGAGAGGGATTTAGAGCTTAGGCGCGCCACGCTGCTCTAATGCGGGTTGGCGGGCTTTAACGACTATTGTCACATGAAGTGATAATAACCGGGACCGACCGCTTAACGTGCTCTCCGAGGCACGGGAGTTAAAACTACCAACTCCGGGTTGGCACTGAGAATTTCTTGACAGAAAAACCCAATATTTAACGATTCCGGGAAACGAACTGTAAAATTGCATTTTTAATGCAATTTATTGCAGTTGACATGATTGAATTATGTTTCTTCTATATATATTTTCATGGTATGGTTTAGATTTTAAATAAAAAAATAGTCAAATACTTATTTCAGTACAACAAAGTGCAGCCGGTCTGCAGTTGCAATAACATTTATATGTACCTTTAATGGTACAGAAGGCTCACTCCACACAGACGTTTAAAACAAAAAGTGACTCTTGATACAATGCAATTAAGTGCAGTTTAGCTCGAGCAGCGTGAAGCGCCTTAGGTTCATATTCACCTACAAAGCACCTCTCTATCTCATAATCTTTTATCTCATGTGACGCGGTAAGACAGCGGAATTTGCAGCGATATACTTACAGCTCGGTGATTACATAATATCGAAGTGAGACGAGCTTGTCGGACTTTTAATTCGATGCAGTAAACTGACGATTCATGGGTTGCTACTTTTTGACGAAAAAAATAGCGATGGGCTAAAAGTGAATGATACGAATGATTCACATCATCACAACATTAATTATTTTATTTTATCTTTATTCACTACAGTACAAGATTTATTTTTAAGGGCCGGACCGCACTTACGCGGCGCTGCGCGTCGCTGCACTGCGCAGCGGCACAAAGCGTCAAAATATTCTTTCTATCATTTTGTGCAGTGCAGTGCAGCGACGCGCAGCGCCGCGTAAGTGCGGTCCGGCCCTAAGAGGATATAGTAGATGTTACATAGATACTTGTAATAACTTCAAATTATGTAACTTTAAAACTATATGAAATTGTAGTCTGTAAAACGTTAAATATTGTGACTGACTGTTAGACTGTTAGAGGTAGATTTTTCCTACTAAACACAATCATTTTAAGATCTTATAATGTAACAGTCAAACGATTTTATGATTATAATTATAAATGAAATGAAATGAACCTAAACATCACTATTGAGATTAGGTTGATAACATTATTTTACGGACTGACAGTTTGAAACGTCAGTTTACTGCATCGAATTAAAAGTCCGAGTATAAACTAGACACTCATATTGGACCGAAAAATATACTTAAAACTAGGCATATAAAATCGAATCTCTAGTACATAACGTAACTGGAGTGATCACCATGTGATGTTTTATCTGTTATTAAACTAGGCGCTAATAAATAAACAATTCTATACTCGTCAATCGATTCACAATCGATGGCCGATCGTCAACTCCTGTTAAAACTGTGACTCGTGTTATTATTCTGCAAGAAACTGGGCGTCTTTCCCTCCTTCACTATCCTCAAAGCTTGCAATACCCTGGCCGTGTCCAGTTCCTTCTCCGAAGCTTTCTCATTGTCCAGACAGATTTCCGCCATCCGTGCGTTGAACTGCTCTATGACTTTCACTCTGTAGTCTATGGACGACGCGACGGGATTGGCCGTCAACCATAGATATTCCAAACAGGGTAAATTGCAAATGTGTTGGACTTCTTCCACGTCGGTTATCAAATTGCAACTCAAATCCAAGCTTTCCAGAGAGTAAAGCTTCGAAAAGCCCTGTAGAGATTCGATTTTGTTCTGTGACAGGTCTATTCTGACTATGTTGCCTATTTTGGCGTGCCAGTTCTCGCATAGACTAAACCTGTTCATAGACAAGTTTAACTCTCTCAGCTCGTGGAGGCAGGATATGTCGCAGAGTTCGGCCAGTTTGTTTGATGAAAGGTTCAGGCGTTGTAGTTTTGGCACTAGTTTGATCGCCCAGTCGACTTTGTTTATGTTGTTGCTCACAAAGCTTATAGAGGACAGCTTCTTCCATATCTGTAAACAGATACGTGATACAGTTAGTTCAAAGATTAAACTGACAAACTATATTTTAGGAAAAATTAAACCCACTTCAATCCAGTAAAGTAATATCAGAGAGTAATTGATTCAGAGATTAATTCAGAGAGCAATCAAAAATATTAGTGACATAATAAACAAAGTTACAAACATAATTGTAATTTTGTACATAACAATGATAAAATTAGGTGTGTTATATACCTACTAAAAGCTTCCTACAAGTATGTATATAGATTAGGATATTGAATGGAAGCAGGCGTTATAGGATAGGAGGATAGTAAAAAATCATCAAAATCGGTTCATTGGTTTTTGAAATAATCGCGAACATAAATACATATATGGGTCAAATACAGAATCTCCTTTTTTGAAATCGGTTAAAAATTCCATGAACACAAAACGTAGGTGTTTTATTACTTAAAAACTTTGAAAATATCATAATTCAGTATTGACAAATCCATAAACAGTCAAAAATTTAGACGGTTCATTTGTCGGGATTTTTGCTTTCATTTTCGAGGCTTCATCGATGAGTCACCGACCGTTCATCGTTCACAGGCACTTTGCCTAAGTAAATATCGTATCGTGCATCGTTCACCGCAAAAATGAACGATGAACGGGGCACCGTTTGGACTTAGGTGACGTTTGGGACAGAGGCGTTTCAGCATTAAGTCGAGTTTTATGAAGAGGAAGCTGTCTCGAACGCTTTTTAACACAAAATAACACTTTCGCATTTATAACACTACTAGCGGACCCGGGAGACGTCGTCCTGCCCGCTATTAGCGCCACCTACCGGGTCCAATTTTTCTACTTATAAACCTTCCTCTTGAATCACTCTATCTATTAAAAAAAACCGCATCAAAATCCGTTGCGTAGTTTTAAAGATTTAAGCATACATTGGGACATAGGGATATAGGGACAGAAAAAGCGACTTTGTTTTATACTATGTAGTGATATAGGATATATCATATAGGAACTATAGTATTTTCTAGTACCTATTACTAGTATATCTATAAGCGTCACTGATAAAAGTACTTGTTATTTGAATAATATTATATATACATATGTATTATTATTGTAATGTAATTAAGTAGATAAGGCGCAACGGACACGCCGCACGCGTGACCCACTGCGTTGGATGTGATGTGACCCAGTTACAAACAGATGTGCTGAACTGTGACTCACGGATAATGACTAACAAACTAGATAACCTAGTAAAGGATTTTATTATTATACTAGTGGATCCGGCAGACTTCGTCCTGCCCGGTGACATACCGACATCGGCGCCACCTACTGAGACTCGGTAGGTTACCTGTACCTACCCGGTAATTGTGTTTCGAACCATCCAGGAACCTATTGAAATATACACACAAAATTTCATACAAATCAGTCCAGCCGTTTAGGAGGAGTTAGGTGACAAACACACGTACAGAAGAATTATAATTATAGGTACGGGTGATAGAGTTTACCGTATCGACGGGATGTTTGACAGTTACGAAACCCATGATCATTTTGTATGGGAAAATGTTTTTTCTTTTATTTTATTTTTTCGACAATTTTCCAATGTTTCTAATAGTTATTATGGCTATTCGGGACAGAGACAAATACAACAAATCAATAACCATAAAAATCTCTCCAGCCGTTCTAGAGTTATAACTGTTCGAACTAACACGACTTTGTTGTTATTATATTACATTATATTATTATTATTATATTATATTATATTATACAAGCGATCCGCCCCGGCTTCGCACGGATAGTAATTAAGTACCCGCTACCATCCCAGCATACATTGATTTGTTAAATCTCAAAGGGATTAAGGCAGTGTTTTTAACCCCCGACGCAAAAACGACGGGGTGTTATAAGTTTGACGTGTCTGTGTGTGTGTGTGTGTGTGTGTGTGTGTGTGTGTGTGTGTCTGTCTGTTCCCCTGTGGCGCTCAAACGGGTGGACCGATTTGAATGCGGTTTTTTTTGTTTGAAAGGTGAATTAGTCGAGAGTGTTCTTAGCTATGTTTGATGAAAATCGGTCCAAGATGGCCGCCGCTACACAATGGCGGATGATATATTTTTTCACAACTCCCTTGATATGGGTATCAAATGAAAGGGCTTGACTAGTAGAATAGCACTATTGCAAATTCAAGATGGCCGCCGCCACTAAATGGCGAATGTCGGGGGTTTTTTAAATTTTCAATTTAGACTTGTCGATGAAAGCTCCCATCGAAGCGAAGATGGTGAAAATCACATGAAAATCCGTTCAGTGATTTTGAGTTCACATAAAGTAAGAAAGCGACAAAACTTACGTTTAGCCTATCAGATACTTATCAGAAGGTGGTGACACAGGCCTTTAATACATTGCTTGTTCAATAATATTACATACATGTTGAATTGATAACCACTTGTTTTTTGAAGTGGGTTAAAAATACCCTTCAAGAGGACTTTGTAAAACATTGTATTGCATACTAACCAGGGTTCGAAAATATCCAATATTTATTATAAATATCAAAATATTGGATATTTATGATATATATCGGATATCCATTTTGTATGAAAGCCATATTATTATTTTATTGTATTATTTATTTATTTATCTGCTTGTTACTTAAACATACTAAAATTATCTAGCGATTACTTTCTTTGTAAAAAATAATAAAATAATCAAGAAACACATATTACAATATTTTATTTAAAAAAAACATTTGATATATATCGGATATATATCATCAAACCCAGTCCGATATATATCCATCCATAGATATATCCATTGATATATATCCTCGGACCCTGACACTTACCACAGTATCAGCAAGACTAGAAGGGTCCTTGTGTAGCACGTCCACCAACAGAAACTCATTCATTGATATCACACTGGCAATGTGTACGGACAGACTGCTCAGTGTGTCACGGAGACTGCCTGAAATTATATAAAGTCAAATTAATTAAATTATCACAGTATACATATCACACTAATGTTATAAAGGCGAAAGTTTGTGTGTGTGTGATGTTTGTTACTCTTTAACGCCGCACCTACTGAACCGATTTGGCTAAAATTTTGAATGGAGATACATTATGCCCTGACTGAACACATAGGAGTGTTATCCTGGGAAAATCCTCAGTTTCCACGGGATTTTGGAAAACGGAAAACTCAAACTTGGAATATGAAGTGGAAACGGGTACCGGAAATCCACAATTCCCTCGGGATTTGTGAAAAACCGAAATTCACGTGGGCAAAGCTAGTTTAGGCATATACATATTTAGGCACTGATGACTGAATAACCAGGATGAGCCAGCGTCTTTCATGTGTCATATTATTATCAGTGAAATGTTATTGAAGAATTTTTTAGCACTACAAAGAGATGTTTGTTATAATACTTTAAGTGTAGTACTATTATATATATTCTGTGCTTTGAGTTTAAAAAGGATCAAATATTAACCACAGACTAATAACTCTGAAGCTTTGTCCAATGGTAGGCATCCACACCATCACATATTGTATGGAATGGACTGAATTTGCACAAACATATATAAAAGAACACGAAATGTGTTGGCTGCAACTGAGCAGAGCATATCAATTCCTCTGGTCCGGCCCTACAGAATCTGCTTATCATGGCCAGTATATAATTGAGTCTATACTCAATGGTATACCATTGAGCCTATGCATGTAAACAAACTTATAATAACACCATATTATATCAGTTGTCTGTAGCAAATGGTCATAGAAAATACTATCATTTGACAACAAATCATGTTGCATGTTCATTTGATCAGGTAGCATTTTACATTTAAAGTGACTCTACCTTCAGGCTGATACTAACCGACACTTTGTATACATCCCATCGGCACTCCGAGTATCTTCAAATCCACCAGAGACTTAAACGGTACGAGGTCAAAGTGTAAATCATTCGGAACTATATTGCTTGTGCCCAACTTCTCATAGCTGCCTTCTATGCTGAGCGAGTGGACTTGCGAGCAGAAATCCAGAATGTGGCTGAAGTCATACATTTGGTCTTGTTTCTCTGTCGGGGGACATGCCATTTTGAATCTCTCACTGATCGCGTGCAACTGAAATTAAAGTTTGAACTGATAAATTAAATATTTATTTTTGTATTTTTAGCAGTCTATGTATGCATTTATGTTTGTATCTGATTTTTGTATCAGATTCTGTGTTCCACCAATGTGTCTAAACTACTGGGCCAATTTTGATGAGTGAGGTGTCAACTGATCTGTTGTTATAGTCCAGATGACAAAGGCTACATGTTATAATGAAAAAAATCAATGTGACCTTAGCGGCTTAAATTAGAATATCAAGTTAATTTCGGATAAACATAACAGCTGTGATAGCCTAGTGGTTAGGACGACCAACTTCTAATCGGAGGTCGTGGGTTCGATCCCGGGGCACGCACCTCTAACTTTTCGGAGTTATGTGCGTTTTAAGTATTTAAATATCACTTGCTTTAACGGTGAAGGAAAACATCGTGAGGAAACCTGCATGCCTGAGAGTTCTCCATAACGTTCTCAAAGGTGTGTGAAGTCTGCCAATCCGCTTGGCCAGCGTGGTAGACTATGGCCAAAACCCTTCTCACTCTGAGAGGAGACACGTGCTCTGTAGTGAGCCGGTAATGGGTTGATCATGATGAAACATAACAGATGGCGCCACTAGCTGATGGAAGACTGTGTAATGGTTGATGGACAAACCAATAGTGTAGCGGCTCAGCACCATTGCAACCATAAAAATTTTTGCTTAATTTGCAACGATAGTCACAGATCCAATAACTTGTCATTGCACATTACTCACTGACATAAGATGGAGGAGAGTGAAAGGGTAATAGACATTTATATAGTTTTGTATATTGCCTTCAAATGTAATAAAAAATATTAGCAAACATTAGTAAATTGGAAAATTCACAAATATTGTAAATATTGTGTAAAGTAGGATAATTAATAGGTAATTTTATGTCACATGCTATACTGACTCATAGATTTTACATTAACCTTGACTTTTGTAATCTACATAGGTAATCTAATTATACAGTGTATAATCAAAAGATAGTGTTACATGCTTTGTTTGAGTTAACTTATGTTTTTTATCAAAACTGTAAATACAAACCTCTAGCAGAGTAAATTTATGAGATTTTTCACTTTCTAATAATTTATCGCCTTCCAAAAACAGCTTTTTCGCTAAGTCTTGCAACAAAAAGTATATGTCATACATCTGGAAGTCTAAAAAGTGGACAAATTCCGGCGGCATGGTCAACTTGAGGTAGTTAAACACGTTCTTCAGGTATTCGTTCAACGCTTCACGCCTTTGTTCCACGAATTTGGGTGTTTTGTTGCGTATAACTTTTTTCGGTGGTAATAGGTCTTTGGCCACGCCATGATCGTTCACCAGTCGCTCGTGAAGATCCACAAAGTCGCTGAACCGATGTAACACGTTCCACTGCACAGTTCCCACTTTAACAATGATTTTGTAGAATGTAACATTGTCTTTTGTGGACGCTTCTTCCACCTTTACTGTGCTCTCGTTCCTATAGTTCACAAAAGACGACATTTTACTCAGTTTATTAACACAGAACCAAATGATTCGTTCCGCTTGGCATTTTGTGAGAACGTGATGCAATCGTCAAGCATCCGCCAAGTAGTTCCGCGGCGGAAATAATTATTTTACGAAAAAGATCACGCAAAAACAACAGCCCCAACAATGGGCAAACAGATATTTGACTGTCAGTTTAGAGTACTCTGTGTATTTGACATTTGACATTGACAGTAACACTCGGTACCATAGACCAACAAGAAGAGGACTTGGCATAATGTCCTATAGAAAATAGTGGATCGGAAAATAGCTTAAGCTTATCAAAATTTTCATAAGTGTGTAAGAGACAACACTACATTTTTAAACATAACAATAAAACAGATCGTGGCAGAAATTTTATTGCACTTCCCTTAAGATGGCCTCCCTAAAATGTATACATGAACACTCACACACGCACAACTTGAGACATCACAATGAACACGCGCCATTTTAGGTTGGGGGATTGTGCGTGTGTGAGTGTATTTTTGGCACGTTTTTAAGGTAGGTATGCCTACTCTACTTATTATTATTACCTCTATGCTCGGTACTGACAATGACAGCGATGTCACTTTTTATTGCTTAAATGACGTTCGTAGTATCAGTTCAGAAATAAATATATTTTTGAAAGTAGTGTAGGTCTAGGTTTTTTACGTTAGAGTTCGATGAGACTAAAATTAACATCGGCGATTGAGGGTCCAATCACAGGGTCCAATGCACTGCAGTCTGCACACTACAAGTATATTTTGTTCTCGTTCTAGCTGCATAATTGCAGATTCCTTTGATTATCTACCTACTCCTAGATATAGTGACGGCGGCTCAACAGCGTCGATAAAAATATCGACAAACCGTTGGTCTATAAAGCGCTCGCTGCTCCGCAGCACAGTGGGTCGAAACTGCTATTTGAGGGACATAGGATTTTTTGTTACAAATTCCATTAAAAAAAAAAATACCAATCGAAAGATCTTGTCATTTTGATGAATAATTGTTATTAAAAGTTTTTCTCTAAAACTGATATCTTGCCCGAAAAAAAATATTTTCAGTTTTTGTTGTATGGAATGAAACATAAACTGCTAAAATTTGGCCAAGTCTTGACAGGTCTTGCTTTAAAACTACTTTATTCTTATTCTTTGGCTTATTGGCTATAATTCTACGCTATCAGCGCGCACTCAAAGTTGCCCGTTCACGAGTTATAAGGTTCACAAAAATGAAGAAAAATAAGTAAGAAAAAGGAACTTTTTTCTATTGGTAAACTTCAGAGATAAGGGGGCGCAACGGAATTTTTTTCGACATTTTGGACGATAAATCAAAAACTATTATGCATAAAAATAAATAAAAATCTGTTTTAGAATGTACAAGTAAAGCCCTTTTATATGATATCCCATTTGGTATAGTTATCTTACTTTGAAAATTGAAAACACTAGTTATTTGTTTACGAACACATTAAATTTTTTTTGTGTGATGTAACTACAAATTCACGGTTTTCAGATTTGTTCCTTTACTTGTACTATAAGACCTACCTACCTGTTAAATTTCAGGATTCTAGGTCAACAGGAACTACCATGTCTAAATTCTACCCCTAAAGGGGTTAAATAGGGGATGAAAGTTTGTATGAAAGTCTGTCATTTTTCAAGTTACATCCATGAAAATTGGTATTTGGGATTTTCATAAAAAATAAAAAATATGAATTTCAGGATTATTGAAATTTCTATCCGCAAGTGGGTTAAGTAGGGGGTGAAAGTTTAAATGAGACCTCGTCACGTTTTCGTCATTTATCAACTTATATCTATGAAAATTGAGATTTAGATTTTCGGTTATAAATTAAGAATTACGTGTTGAAGGAATTTTGGAAAAACTACCCCTAAGTTGGTACAATGGGAGATGGAAGTTTGTATGAGATTAAGAATTCACGCAAGTGAAGTCGCGAGCATCTCAGTAAGTAATGTACCTACAGAGCTGGTTCTGGTCTTAAATTGTAGCAATTTTATTCTACTTTAAAAACGCCCTGAAAAGGTAGTGTCAAGAACTAGTCCTTTTGGGTTATAATCGCCAAAATCTGGAAAAAATCCCAAATTTTCACGGTTTTTTCGATTTTTGACAAAGTTGCGTTCGTCGCTCGAGGTCACAAACTTGGATTAATTATTGGGCCAACATCATAAACAAGTCTGCAAAAAATCAGAACTACCCGATTTAACGCAAGGTACCCCATACTAGCAAATCCTAAAGTTACTGGACTATAATAGTAATTTACAAAAACAAAACTAATATATTGATACATTTTTCCACAAAACCAACGCGTCGTTTTTTGGTGTTGCCAAGTTTGGATTGCGAATTTACCCTTAATTGTCTTTATAAAAGCTGATCAAGGTTTATATACTATCCATGTATGTGGACGTATGTTTCAAAAACGGAAACTCGACGTATGGACTTATGGGAATATAGATGCCTTTTTAATTTTTTTTTTTTGTTATTGGACCGTATTTTCTCAAAATCAATATCTGAAGTTCCTTGTGATCATCAAAGAAAACTGATGTCAAAACAGCAAAAAATGGACGTCATTTTGATTTTTTTGTTAATGGACCGAATTCTTTCAAAATCAATATCTAGAAATCCCTATATGATCATAAAAAAGAAAAGTTATGTCAAAATAGCAAAAAATGGACGCCATTTTGTTTTTTTTTGTAAATGAACAGAATCCTCTCAAAATTGATATCTGAAGTTTCTTGTGATCATAAAAAAGAAAACTGATGTCAAAATAACAAAAAATGGACGCCATTTTGATTTTTTTGTTAATGGACCGAATTCTTTCAAAATCGATATCAAAAAAAGAAAAACGATATATGGGGTTCCCTGTGATCATAAATGTCGTCCATTTTTTGTTATTTTGACATCAGTTTTCTTGTTTATGATCATAGGGATTTCTAGATATTGATTTTGAAAGAATTCGGTCCATTAACAAAAAAAAAAAAAACAAAATGGCGTCCATTTTTTGCTGTTTTGACATCAGTTTTCTTTTTTATGATCACAAGGAACTTCAGATATTGATTTTGAGAAAATACGGTCCAATAACAAAAAAAAAATTAAAAAGGCGTCTATATTTCCTTAAGTCCATATGTAGAGTTTCCGTTTTTGAAACATACGTCCACATACATGGATAGTATATAAACCTTGATCAGCTTTTATAAAGACGGAATTTGTTTAAAACCGAAATTCGAGCGGGCGAAGTCGCGGGCAGATGCTAGTGTTTAAATAACCTGTAAAAAAAGTCCTAATAAGTATGTAAAATAATTAAATTTAAAACAAATTATAGATAATATGTACCTCAAAATCAAAATATATTATTCCTCTACTTGACGGGAAATATTCAAGAACTGGTATCACTCAGCGCACGCCCACATGAATCAGCGCGCTTGTTAAATACGCGCGCCTACGTCACAGCTTTCACAGTTGGCCTCACAGAGTACTCTAAACTGGTTGGCCTGTTATTTTTGTTGCGATTGCAGCGCTTCACTCTATCTAGAGAGTCCTTAATCGAAGGCAGATTCATATTACACACATGTTATACACTGAATGATCAGTAATAATATAAGTTAATAATAAAATAATTTTAATTGATAGTTTTTAAATGAAAGTACCTACCCACAACTCCAAAAGGGCGTTTAATGGGCGTAACGTAAACTAGCGCCATATGGTTTTTTGCGAACTGTTTAACCTCTATCCATTCTGGTGTCTAATGGATTTGAAAGTATTTTGAATTAAATCCAAAAACGAAAGAATTTTAAATGAAACAAAGACCACTCACTATTCACAACTTTATTTAAGTGTATGAAGATTTTATAAAATAATTTTATCTACTCTCATATCATAAAATTCCGAATATGAAATCAAAATGTGTCATATATTGGACTACTTTATTCACATACATCTATAATATTTAAAAAAAAAATTAAAAAAGTTCATTAAAACACTACTTTGTTAGGAAATTATTGCAAAACAATGTTAAAAAATAATTTTTTCTACATTATAGTACAGGCACTGGGTTCTGGTATTTTTGAGCCATGCCGGGTGTTTATTATTATTATTATTATTTAATACTTTATTGTACACCAAAAAAACATAAATTAAACAAAAGAAACATTTTATAAGAAATAGGTACAATAGTTAGTTTACAATAGTTAGTTAGTTTAATTTTGTTACTTACAATGATTATCCCGCTATCAAAGTTACCCTATTACTACTACTGCGAAAGTGTGGCGGTAGCAAGATGCGGCCAGAGGACAGAGTGTAGTGCTACCATAATTGACCATAGACGCACTGCACGCACCGCACATTCGAAATTGACAATTGAATTTTGGCGCCTATTATTTAAATTTTTAATTTATTATTTATTTACTATTCAGTTTTTGTAACTCAAAATTTTGCAAGTGATTTTTGTTGCGCGGAAAAATGTCTAGCAGTGATACTGAAGAGAATTTAACTCCACCAGACATTCTGGAAATAGCATCGGGAATGACAAATAATCTTTTGCCAGCAAAATCAAAGAAAATTTACGATAAATGTTACCAAGATTTTATGAGTTGGAAAATTTTGAAAAAAACCACTTCATTTTCAGAAAATGTAATGCTAGCATATTTCCAAGAATTATCAAATAAATTTAAGTCTTTGTCCTTATGGGCTAAATACTCAATGCTCAAAAGTATATTGAGTATCTACAACCAAATCGATATTATTAAATACACAAGACTGATTGCTGTTTTAAAAAGAAAATCGCAGGGCTTTAAGGGAAAAAATGCAAAAACGTTCTCCCCTGAAGAATTGAGTACATTTATAAATTGCAATATCCAAAACATGAATACTTATTATAATAAATAATTTTGTTAATTTCTTAGTCTTTTCTTTTATACGTAAGATACCTATTGATGAGCTTAGATAAAGTAGTGTATGAAACTCTACATAATTAGTTATTAAAACACTCGTGTAATACTATTAAAAAACTCGCCTGCGGCTCGTTTTTTAAACTAACACTCGTGTTTTAATAACCTCTATTATGCAACCGTTTCATAAACTACTATTATAATACATTCTTCTATCAAACTTGTGCAAATCCCACAGGCCTTTAGCACACCTCTGCCGCGAAACAATTGAAGTATCCGCCATGACTTGTCATTTGTATGACATACGAAACAAAACAGCCTGTTACAACTAAGACATGACTATGAGTCCACAGTCTACTCCCACGCAAAATTCGATGATGGCCTCAAGACGCCCGTTTCATTCATTCTGACGTTTCGTAATGTTACCAGAGATAAAACAATTCCCACAAAAAAGATAAAAAATTCAAATCTTAAATAAATAAAAATCAACTGCCTCATGTAGATTTAACAAATGCCTGACAGGACACTTCATGGTGATAATGTCATTCGACTTCCATTTTTGAATAATTTTTTTTAATGTACATACTTCTTTTGTTTTCTATTGCTGTTAGTGCACACACTTTCTAGTTGCCACTCTTAGCGATTTCTATTTTAGGGCGAAACGACTAATATTATTACGCGGCTTAGGGCTTTTTCATGTTGACAGGGAATTAGTTTGGGATAAAACGTACTTCGTAGATGTTAACCCTGTTTTCCATACAAATAACTCATCTGTAAGTGACAATGACAGCTGTCAGAATTCCACCGAATTAAAAATCAGAGTACAGAGTTCGTTTTATTTCGTGTCGGAGATGTAAAGGCTTGAGTACATTGCCGATATTACATGGGAAAGAGATGGACTCATAGCATTAATACTGATAGTTACACATGTCATACAACGGACAAGTAATTGCGGTTTCGCTATTTTTATTTCGCGGCGGCGGAGGTCTGCTACAGGCCTCAAAGTACATTATCCGATAGAATCGGTTTAAAGATTGACGCACTGTAGATTTTAATAGACATCAAGTATATGCAGCCGATGCAGATCGGGGCTAATTTGGTCATACACAAAATAAATTACTAAATTAACAGATTTAAAAGAAGTGCCATTTTTTCTACATTTTTCATTGTGAAAAGGATGGCACTACTTCGAAACCTAGCAATTTAGTTTAGGATTTTAGAACATCCGAATTAGCACCAAAATTGACACTTTATATATTGTAAGAACTGGGGTCGGTGACACATAGATTTGTTTTAAAATAACCTAACGTTATTTTACAGTTTTACACATTTAAATTGTAAAAAGCATCAAATTATACGATAAGTTTATTAAAAATATGTTTTATAATCGTTACATTTGTTCCATGGACGGAAATGGACGTTACAAAATGTATTAAAAATTTTGCGCAGTTTTTCATGAAAATAATAGTAATTATTTGATTTAAAAAAAAATTACATCACATAAAGGCGCTTTCACACACGGTTAGAAAAAACTTCAAAACACAGATATTAGTTAATATCGGAGACTGTGATTTGAGAATGCCATATTAAATGGTGACATCCTTTTCGCAATGACCTCTTCTGAAGAGGACAGGCGGACTCTTGGACAGGTATTATATAGTTAAAATGCAAAGTACAAGGCCACATGGCTTAAAACTCCATTAAAGTGCAGTTCCAACTTTCGTGGCACAAGCTGTAGTTTTTAACCAACTTCCAAAAAGGTGTTTCTCAATTCTGCATGTATTTTTTAATAATTTTACTGATAGTACATTCAAAACACGATTCAAAATTCGTTCAAAAACGATTATATATAACAACAAATAAAAAATCAAAACAGTAAAATTAATAATGGCATAGATTCGGGCATAACAAAACTAAACTAAATCAAAAACGGCATACTGCATAATATGTATAATGTTTAGAATGTGTAATGAGTCCGTTTGAGGGTAGGTTTTTAATGCATGAATGAAATATACTTTAGTGTACACCAAGAACTAGACAAATATATAAAAAAACGTACACAAATGGCGGCTTTAACGCATGTGGGCCTCAAACTTTTACAGAAAATATTTCCTCGCGCATTCGTATTTCGTAGATCTAATGTCGAATACTCTATCAGCAGCACTCAGCAGTCACCGCAGCGATTGTGGTCAAACTGACAGCAAAAATAGTCGCGTGTAAAGACGCCTTTACTTAAAATTCAGTTTAGTTTTATTACACCCAAATGAGATAACTAAGTATAAAAAAGTCGAAAATTAAAACATCATTTAAAATAAAAATAACACAGAAATTATTGTGATGTTAGATAAAACAGAAACAAATACAAATTGTCCTAAATTAAAATATAAAATACTATATCAAACAAAAGTGTACATACTTAATAATTATTAAATTAAAAATAAAAAGAATTCTCTGAAAGTTATTTATTGCATTGATAACACTTAAAACATTTTATTCTTAGCTTATTCAATTAAAATATATTTTAAAAATATTGTAAGTTTCATATAGGTAATAAATTATAATAATTCCAAATATGTTTTTGAACATTATTAAAATCACAGTTCAAAATTACGTTCATGGCATTCGATATACTTACTTAATTATAATAAATTTCAGTTACATTAATATTTATCTTATGTATAAAGTTAGGTACTTAGAATTAAGTATGTGATATTTTTAGGTACACCTAGGTGCATCTACGCCTATACCTAAATTTTCATTGAACCCAAGAAGGTTATAAGTATAAATATTCTATGTAGACACTGGAGACTGCACATAAAACATTGTAGTGAAGACAAAGTCATTCACCTGGGCTATTTTTATGGTTGAAACACTGTGTGCACAGTACATTTACAAGTTACAACACCCCAGGCTAGATTAAAAATTTTTGAAAAAATCATAGGTGGCGTCGGGTGTTGTCCAGAAATAATCCAGACAATAGCTGACGCCATACGTCGGACGCGGAGTTTATCAATACTATCCGAAACAACCGATCAATAGGCTTTTCTGCATAAGGCACTAGCTTTAGTTGTAAACCAAGAAGGTTCAAGTATATATTATATGTAGACACTGGAGACTGCGCCTAATACATTGTAGTGAAGACAAGGTCATTCACCTGGATATTTTTTGTCTCTAGATTTTTCTACACCTTACACTCTCTATTTACCAGACGAGAACAAGACAAAAATATCCAAACCTATTCAAGGGCAAATTTCTTTGCTTCAACGTTTTGGCAAGCCATATGCAATATATTTATTGACATATTAAATTAAGTATAAAATACGTTTCATCAAATAAACATCTCGGTGAAGGTCGTTGTATAGCGGGATCCTATACTATAAGTATTGGGTTAGCCTTGTGAGTGTCACAAACGATATCAAAATATTGAAAAACAATGTGGCGCCATATTGCGCCATATATATCAATGAAATATGTTTTTTTTTGTTGAGAGCTTTCCTTATTGTATATAACAATAAATAAACGAGTAAGTTCTTTGATATTCATTGCCTTTCTTTCTGTCTCTTTCTCGCATATGGATAGACGCCCTAACGTGATGTGGAGAAAACTTCTTGGCACGGAGTGGGTGTGATGCAAATAGTTTCTACCATTAATTTTAATTGTAGACATTCTATGAAAAATAAAAACAAAGATATTGTCTTTAAATCCAAAGCATTATTTGTTCTTTTTAAAATAAATGTTTCAATTTAAAAATAATTTATTTACATGAAATTACTTTGCTTTTTAATTTAACGAACGAAAAATTTAGATTTTATTGAAAACATGCACTTATTTAATACAAATGTATTTAAAAAAATAAAAAACCTATTTAAAAGTTGACTGGGAAAGTTAAATTAAAAAGCTAAGTTATGTTATGTTATTTATAAGGCATCCTAAACAGGTTTCTAAACGTAAGTATCCAAGATTTTTTTTATTAATTGTCCTCAGAGCACAGCCTCAGAGGCACTGGGTTACAGTTATAATGCCACAGTTTGTATAAATGTCATTCTCATAATTAAGTATTCACAATTTCTCGCTGCAAGCGCGGAAATAAATCGTGATTTTCGTAGTGATGTGCACGTCAAACACACGCTATCGATAATAATTCCGTGATGAGTGAATCACACGCTTACTACAATAGCAATAATTTGATAAATAATAATTAGTAAATAATTAGTTAACAGTTATGACTGTAAATGTTATTCGTTTATAAATAAAATATGTCATTCGTTTAAAAAAAAAATTAAATCATAGTTTTATTTTTTATTGCTATTTTATGTTTGCTTCATATATCATATTATACCTAAAAAGATAAAAAGGAAATAGAATTATATTGTAATTTTTATATATTATCTATGTTGTCGATTACATTACGTTACGAGCGCATTCACATCACATAGCCTTAAGGCCTGCAAGTGCGACTGAGCGCGCAATATGCCCCGATACGCTCACACGTTTTATAACCAAAACTGCATCGAGATATTGCGAGTACATACTATAGCTGTTATAATCTGCTATATGACGTTCACTATAAGGCCTCATCTTCCTTATCTGATACACTCTTTTCAACTGGCCTCATAGCTCTGGGTTCTAGCTCTTTTGACATAGCTGATAACTGATCTCTCTCATCGAGGAGCATATCCCGCTTAGAATTATTTATTATTTATTTTCAAAAAATGTTTCTAAACGCACTTATCAGAGACAATACTTTTTCTTTTTTTTTTTTCAATTTGCCCTCTGAGGCACTGGCCAACAGTCATAATGCGACAAGTGTCGTTTTCATAAAAATGTTTCTAAACGCACGTATCAGAGACAATACTGTTATTTTTTTTCAATTTGCCCTCGGAGGCACCGGCCAACAGTCATAACGCGACCGTTCGTATGTAGGTGTCGTTTTCGTAGTGATCGGCTGTCAGCCTCAACGCCTGCTCCTCGCAGATGGCAGCCAGCTCTTTGAGCCACTCGTCGAGTATGACCGCGTTGAGCACGGACCGCAGCGTGATGGACTGGTTCCAGTACATCTCCTGAGTGTATATTGGACGTTTCTGTGCGGGCGAGTTGTATGCGGAGTTTTGTGGGCTGTGCGCGTTTTGTTGCGACGGTGATACTGGAATAGTTTTATTAATATAAAGAATATGTACACGACTAAAAATAAAAAACAAGTATAAATTAAAAATGTAAACACCGCCAACATTCCCCATTTTGTGGTGGCGGCCATCTTGGATTTACATAGTGCTATTCTACTAGTCAAGCCCTTTCATTTGAGGGAGTTGTGAAAAAATATGTAATCCGCCATTTTGTGGCGGTGGCCATGTTGGACCAATTTTCATCAAATATAGCATCACACACACACAGACACGTCAAACTTATAACACCCCGTCGTTTTTGCGTCGGGGGTTAATAAGGCCTTACTAAATATAGTCATGTGTATTGTCATTGGCATGACTAATTACGTTTTTAAGACTTTGAATGACGTTCTAAAGTTAGTGTTACGGGTTGAAAAAATTAGTTCTTTAATTTTTCGCAACATTTCTCAACACACACATGCACGCGCACGCACGCACGCACGCACGCACGCACGCACGCACGCACGCACGCACGCACGTACGCGTGTAATGTAATGTACATTAATTGTGTAAAACGCTGTTGATTAGTAATTAATAAATAAACATGGCGTGAGATTTTTTTTCTCTAGTCAGACTATGCACCACCAACTTCCTACCTCCGGGCTGATACTACTTGACCAAACTTTTTTTTTCTATTACTTTTCTTTTTTTGGCCCGACCCGAGCATCGACCCCATGTCACCCGTGTCAACTTACGCGAGGCCTTCCTGTTGAACATGTTGGAGATGCTCGAGGACAAGCTGCGTCGTTTGGACTCCATCCTCCGGAAGGGGGACTCGTCGGGCCCCTGAGCCGGTGAGCTCGGCCGGTGCGCGACACCTTTTAATAATATACAACGTTAGTTTTACTTTACGCAAAACCTGAAAGTAGTTTGTTCAGAATCAGTAACAAAATCGAATCCAACCATTTTTATATAGTGTTATATTTTTGTCCAAAAATATTTTGAAATCCTACAAGCTTAGACACAATGATTTACCGCGCATCAGCTGACGGTCGGCACACAGCGGCGGTCATTCAACTCGCGTCGATCGCTAGGCGCTGCGGCGACGGCTTGCGGTGACCATTTTTTTCGAGGACAACGACGCAATATAACAAGCTTATAACTTCGTTACTTTTCATTATATTTTTTTAAATTTTGTATAAATATTTTTAATGTAAAAATATTTGACACGTGTTTCGGTTTTTGCGCAAAGTAAAACTAACGTTGTACAGTGTATTAATATAAAATCCACACTAATATATATTGCATATCTATTTTCCTATGTACAATATGTACAAAAAAACTAATAGATAGGAATAAATAGGTACGAGTGACCAGCCCCCTGATGGTGTATAAATCTTGAAGATCAAAATCGTATTCATTTGATGGCATTGTTTTGTCACATGATAGTGATAATAACCGAGACCGACTGCTCAACGTGCTCTCCGGGCTGGCACAGATAATTTTTTCACAGAAAAACCCACCACTACAGCCTTTTAACGTCCCACTGCTGGGCACAGGCCTCCTCCCTCATAGGAGAGGGATTTAGAGCTTCGACCCACCACGCTGCTCCAATGCGGGTTGGCGGGCTTTAACGACTATTGTCACATGATAGTGATAATATCCGGGACCGACTGCTTAACGTGCTCTGAGGCACAGGGGTGAAACACCGCCGACTACTAACTCTGGACTGGAACTGAGAATTTCTCGACACAAAAACTACCTAACCTAACAATTATTTGCCCGACCCGGGAATCAAAACCGGGACCTCGTGATCTGCAGTCAAATATGTTAACCACTAGACCAACGAGACAGGCGACAACGGATTATATAAACGGATCCGAATACTCACTATCTTCGTTTGTCTGCGCCCGCGTTCTCACCAGCGTCATTTCCCTCTGTATGAGGAACACCCTCGCCTTGTCGACCAAGTCGCTGCTGTTGGCCAACCCGTCGGTCAACTGGTCGACCTCTTCCTTTAGTCTACTCATTATCTGAGGAACAAAATTTTAGTGTAGCTGGTGAAATTAAACTTTATGAAATAACATAATTCTTGTTTCTGTGTCTACGGGCGCCCAAAAGGAACCCAGAGCCAACAGGCAGTTAAAAAAAAAACTTTATGGTATGTCTACAAAAATTGTAATCTGTGTAATTTATCTGACATCTGTCAAATAATATACAGATTTTCGGCCGTTTTCTTGCCAATAGAATCCTGAATTGAGTTCTATTCATCCAGTTGAATATTGATTCTACTGAATATTGTTTGATTCCATTGAATATTGATTCAGATGAACATTGATTCCGGTAAATATTGATTCCATTGAATATTGATTCAGATGAACATTGATTCAGTTGAATATTGATTCCATTGAATATTGATTCAGATGAACATTGATTCAGTTGAATATTGATTCCATTGAATATTGATTCAGATGAACATTGATTCAGTTGAATATTGATTTCATTGAATATTGATTCAGATGAACATTGATTTAGTTGAATACTGATTCCATTGAATATTGATTCAGATGAACATTGATTCAGTTGAATATTCTGTTGAAACGACACAGAGCACGATTATTATTTTCAACGTGTACAGGCGTAAATCTCATACCTGGAACAACGAGGGCACGTTCGGCTGCAACTGCACGCAGGGGCACAGCAGCAGCGAGGTGAGCACGGGCGTGGGCGTGGACGCCAGCTTGCGGAACAGGCTCGAGACCAGGCACGTGGACGTCACGTCCGCTTCGAGGAAGCCGGCTGCCTTCCTCAGGAGACTGGTTAAGAGGGGGCCTGGAAGAGTTACCAGATCTTAAATCTATAATAATATAAAGAGGTTTGTCCTGACTGACTGACTGACTGATCATCAACGCACAGCTTAAACCACTGAAGCTAGAAACATGAAATTTTCACAGTAGTTTCCTTTTATGACGTAGGCGCATACCATGAAAGGATTATTGCGAATTCCACCGCTAAGGGGGTTATATAGGGGACGAAAGTTTTCATGAAAGTCCGTCATTTTTCAAGTTACATCCATGAAAATTGGTATTTAGGTTTTTAGTTAAAAATAAAGAATTAAGTGTTTAAGGAATTTTGGAAAAACCATCCCCAAGAGGTTTATTGGGGGAGAAAATTTTGTATGAAAGTCCGTCATTTTTAAAGTTATATCAATGAAAATCGGCATTTGTATTGTAGCTTAAAAATAAAGAATTACGTGTTTCAGGAATTTTGGAAATTTCACCCCCAAGTAGGTTAAATAGGGGATGAGATTTATAAGAATCCAAGCGGACGAAGTCGCTGGCATCAGCTAGTAAATAAATATATATTCAGCTTATACATATAAGTAACAAGACAAATAACACATTAATATGATAAAACTAGCGGGGTCGCTAGATGTGAGGCGGGTGCCTCACATCTCACGGGTACTGGATTACCCGATACTATCCCACCATTCACCGTATACTTTTGATATATCCAGAGATTTTGGTAGCGTTTTCGATGAAAGCTCCCAGGGGGCACATTTCAACCAATTCACACAAAACCTTATCAAATTATACACTTAAACCTTCACGAATCACCCTGTGTCTATTGGTGAAAACCGCATAAAAATCCGTTCCTTTCAGTACAAAGATTATCGCTATCAAACAGACAGACGTGGTGAGGGACTTTGTTTTATAATGTGTAATATATTATGTAATCGAGGGTAGATCAATATTTTTATCTGTCATACACTTTTGTCCATAGTCAGTCGCGTCATGGTGTCGAATACATGAATTTCGGAATCAAGCAATGTTTTTCTTTGACTCCCTAAATTTCAGTGTTCCCGCGTCACTATAGAATAGAATAGAAAAGTTTTTTATTCAAATAAACTTTTGCAAGTACTTTTGAATGATCAATTGAATCTACCACTGGTTCGGAATGCCGTTCCAACCGAGAAGAACCAGTAAGAAACTCGGCGGTTATACTATGCTGGTTATAGTATACGTTTCAATATGCAGTGGTAACTTACCGATCATAGCGCCAGCGCTGGCACGCCAGTTCACCGCAGGCGAGTCGTCATACTCGCAAACATCGCCGCACTTCACGACGGTCTTCATAAACGACTCCTCCGCAAACCCCTCATCCTCATTCTCATCCACCCGCCATCTAAAACTATCGTACCCACTACTCTCACCGATCGACGTTAGACTATCGTGCTCTTTAGTATCATTCGCATTACATTGCTGCTCCAGTACTTTACTAGTCTCAGCGACTTCATTCAGGGAGTTCAAGCTATGCGGTTCCTTCTCGGAGGTATCACTGTTCTTCAATGTATCGTAACCGCTGACTGAGAGGGATACGAGACTGTCCTGTTCTCTCGTCGGAACTATGTCTATCTCTTTCGTTTCCTTCGTGGAATTGTTGTTCCTTTCTCGCTTTGTTGTGACATTGTCGTATCTAGAACTCCAGTTGTTGCACGCGATCGTTCGCGAGACGATCTCGAATCGAGCGTCTGTGAGATACGCGTGATAATTGCCGTACAGAGTTTCGTTTGGATTCTGTAAAAGATTGGATGAATAATAATTTAATAATGCCGCTTTTCAAAATAGGTACAGAAATGTCGGCCAATAGAGCTCAATTCACCTTGAGTTTACCATCGGGTAACAAGTACCTATGTGGTAAAAAAGCGTCATTTTTTCTTCACCGTCGATTCAGAAAACAGATTTACAAAACCTCGGTAACCAGTATGGTTCAAAAACAGTTTGAAAAAATCTGAATAACCAATACTAGAACTTCGCGAAACAAAAATGGAGTCCATCAAATGAAATTCAAAACAATTCAGTTTTGAACTACAGTTTTGCGAATTTCAGATTTCAGTTTTCATTTTTTATACGCACGGCTAGGGTTTACCTTAACCTTCCGAAATCTGTTTTTCCTGACACAATCTAGGTATTTTTAAAGCATGAATGCATAGACAAACGCATATCATCTCAGACCACATTATCACTTTCCATCAAGTGTAATTGTGGTCAAGTCTATGTCTATAATTATCCCGCTAACCCGTATTGGAGCAGCGTGACGGGTCTAAGCTCTAAATACCTCTCTCCTATGACAGGCATGTGCCCAGCAGTAGGACGTTTAAAAGTATGTCTATAATTAATTTAGAAACAAGTATAAATTAAGAATTTACAAAACCCTCGACATTCGCCATTTTATGGTGGCGGCCATCTTGGATTTGCATAGTGATATTCTAGTAGTGAAACCCTTTCATTTGATACCCATATTGAGGGAGTTGTGAAAAAATATGTAATCCGCCATTTTGTGGCGGCGGCACCATATAACAAAAAAAAATTGTAAGATCAGAAATGGCTTTCACAAAACTATAATGGGAGTCTATCATATGAAATTCAAAACAAAAACATGTAACCACTCACCCCATAATCAAAATTAACTTCATGGACTAGATGATTCATGGCAATATCGTTATGAACCCCATTCAACCTTCTATTTTCTTCATCCCTTTTGATATCCAACACCCTCCTCCCACTGACGGCCATTTCGTCCACCCACTCCCTGGTCTTGGCCACAGGTCTAGAACAGCAGTTGGGGCTGAGACCTAGGAACGCCACTGCAGCTTCCCGGTAAGGCTCTGGATCGGAGAGTTTGCTTCTGTATGTCGCCATAAGATGGTTGCCGTTCAGTAGGTATTTGTATATCAGTTCTATCATCACGTCTTCACAGTTCAAGTCTATGAGGGTTTCCATCAGTGATAGAGTGACTAGGGACAGCTGGAAAATTAATAAATAACGAATTACTTATTCATCAATATGATTTTTTTTTATATTAATTGCGGGCAAACGAGCAAGCGCGTCATCTGATGTTAGTCACAGGATCACAATAATATGTATCGTAGTCGATGAAATACTTTTTTTTTTAATCTCAAGAAATCGTTAATCTGTGCCTCAAGAAGGTCCGAAAGTCGTTTGTGGGAAATAGGCGTCATGTTTTATATTTTAAAAAAAACAAGGAGGTAGTACACATAATAATATATTCTTGCAAGTATAAATTAAAAATTTCAGAAACCCCCGACATTCGCTATTTTGTGGTGGCGGCCATCTTGGATTTACTCGTGCTATTCTAGTCAAGCCCTTTCATTTGATACCCATATTGAGGGAGTTGTGATAAAATATGTAATCCACCATTTTGTGGCGGCGGCCATCTTGGACCGATTTTCATAGAACATAGCTAAGAACACACCCGACAAATTCACCTTTCAAACAAAAAAAAACGCATTCAAATCGGTTCACCCGTTTGAGCGCTACGGGGGAACAGACACACACATACACAGAGACAGACACGTCAAACTGATAACACACCGTCGTTTTTGCGTCGGGGGTTACAAAACAAGGAGGTAGCATAAAAATAAATCATTCTCACGTGCGAATTCCCCTCCAATCTTCCCAACAGAACGTCCATAACTTTGACACCGTCGTATTCGTACGTGAACAGAAAGTGTAGGATCACCCTCAACAGCCCTCCCGGGGTGACGCAGCGCAGCAGCAGCTCCAGATAGGACATGGCCGTCGCCTGCTCCGTGGCCCCGCTCTGCAAGGTGCCCGCTCTCTTCTACCATCGTGTTTCGTGGCCACGAGCGAGAGTTGGCGGTCGAGTGACAGTTATTGAGGGAGTGAGGGTAGATTTAGTTTTTTTTTTTTATTATTGTTTTTTTTAAAGCGAAAGGAACAGACTTTTACCCGACTGCGCAAAGGAGAGGTAATGTGTTTATCAGTCTATGTATGTATATATGTATGTATGTAATATGTATGCACGTATGTATGTTGTTCCTTTGTGGCACTCTAAAGACCATTGTGGGTCGATTTTGTTAAGTGGGACGTCGTTATTCGCCATGCCAGTGAGAGTGCCAACGAGAACATAAAAATTTAAAAAATTTAAAATGGCGGATTTTGGACGCCTTAATGTGGGGTTCAGAATTTTTTTTTTCTTGAAATCCTATCGAGCGGGGTATGAAATTAAAGGGTTTGAAAAGGTGATTACGAAAATATATTTATATTGACTAAAAAAAAAATATTACGCAGTCGGGTTTTTTATTTTCTTACCAATATTATACTTGTTTTATTGTGGGATTAAATTTTTAGTGGGGGCGAAAAAACAACAAAACGTGACGACTACTGCGAAAATTGCGTGAAAAATTCTAAGTGAAAATGCTTTATTATGGGTCAATTTAGTTTTATATGTAGTTTTGTTAATGTTAAAACAGCCTGTGCTCGTGTTAGTCAAACAAAAACAGTTATGTGCTAGTAGTTTTGTGTATAGCAAAAACGTGTCTAAATACTTTAGAGGGATTTTCAGAATATCGGTACATTATAAAAAAAAAAAAAAAAACAAATCAAGCGAATATAACATACGATTACAGTATAATTTTGTAGCAACTTTTATGCAACATGAAAAACCCAAAATGTAGCAAAATGAATGTATCGTTATTATATGTTTATATTTTATTCGATATCAAAGTGACACCAGTTTTAATGTTTTTGGCTATGGATAATGAAAATGAAGCGATTAAAACCAAAGGAACTCTATTCATGAAAAATAAAAATTAAAAAAAGCGCATTTTTTTGCAAATTCCCATGAAGCGACAAAAAATGGAAATAGGACTTAGGATGATCGGCGTAAAGTCCACAATAGACTGTCACTGAACCGTGAAACCTGGCATGATGTCCACACCGCCGCAGCTTAGCGTGCGTACAGTTAAGAAACGTAAGGGCTTACTTGCGCGGGCTAACTTCACTTTGTTCCCACAAATCGCCTTCAATGCCTTTCTCATAGCGAAGGATGTGTGTGAAATTTATTAATAGGATCGCTTCATCTTTGAAGCATCTCTTTAATTAATTTAAAAATCCTACACGTTTCCTCTGAACTACGTGACAAAGTGAGTAATTATTTCGAGCGATTACTCCTGTGAGGGAGGTCAAGTCAAATAAACTTTATTCAAAATTGGCACACTGTACACTTTTTGAACGTCAATTTACGAGAACTGAATTTTATATTTTTAGGATAATTACTACGAGGCAGTTCCAAATGCGCCTTGATCTGAGAAGAGCGCACAAAAAACTCAGACGCGGTTTTTTTACTATCACCATCTCACACGAAGTTTTCAAATTCAAAATAATATGCTTCAAAGATGAAGCGATCGTATTGGTGGCTTTCGCACACATCTCGTGATTTATCTCGCCCATCCTTAGCGGAAAACAGTGAGTCAACTTACAAGTTGCCAGCGGTGTGATAATTTCTGAACTGTACATTCGCTCAGCTGTGATATCGCTTTGCACTGCCTTAACCACGCGCGTCACGATATTTAATCAACTCATAAATAAATATACATATTATGAATATTTATGAACACACATTTGTATTTTTTTTTCAAACAACTTATCGTATCAATAATATAATAAACATATAGCAAATAGATTTAAAAAAATATAATTATCATCTAGGATTATGTTAGTATATTTTGTGTCATAAGTTATTATTAATTAAAATATATTCTGTTCAATTGTGAATTTCAACTTATTTTTTAATATAATTAATCATTTAATATTCTATACATAGATAAAAAAGAAAAAATAAAGATAAATATTAAAGGCTGATCGCACATAGCTATTATTTTTATTTCTTCAAGCTATAATAATCGAATCAAGGTATGAATACATAGTTTCGAATCAAACGCGATAAAAAAGCGCCCGTGCGAACGAAGGTTAATGGAATAGATTAGAATAGAATAGAAAAGTATTCTATTCAAAAAAACTTTAACAAGTGCTTTTGAATCGTCGAGTGAATCTACCACGTAAATAATGTACATACCACGAAAATAGAAGTGTGATCAGACTTTATGAAACATTATTAAGTAAATAGTAATTATTTATTTAATTACTTTTTTCAGCATGCAATTGTTGAAACACACTATACAACATTATTTTTCGTTAATGAGAAACCTGAAAACATTTTGTAGTAATCTAATCGAGTGAATAATTTTAAACCATTTATATTATCCCATATTTTACACTAGCGGTCCGCCCCGGCTTCGCCCGTGGTACATATATAGCCTATAGCACTCAAGGGTCACTTACATATCCAACGGTGAAAGAATTTTTGAAATCGGTCCAGTAGTTCCTGAGATTAGCGCGTTCAAACAAACAAACTCTTCCGCTTTATTATATTAGTAATAGACTAGCGGTCCACCCCGGCTTCACCCGTGGTACATATATAGCTTATAGCACTCAAGGATTACTTACATATCCAACGGTGAAAGAATTTTTGAAATCGGTCCAGTAGTTCCTGAGATTAGCGCGTTCAAACAAACAAACTCTTCCGCTTTATTATATTAGTATAGATAATATTATACCAACAATGTATTTAAAACATTTAAAGTAGGATACATTACTTTTCCACATACTCCGGCCGGCGTATGGTTAACGAGAATGATTTTGAATGGAGTTGGGAAAACTTTAATTTATATATTATTTTTAGAAAAAAAAAATTAATGAAAATATTTGAAAAATGATTCAGCTTCTCTATTAACACAAAAATAACGTTAAATAATCCCATAGACAACGAGAAAACCATCAACCCACCATCGTAACTCAAGTGTTTACCTGCAACAGAGCCGGTCCCATCACCGGCACCAGGAATCCTTGGTACAGCAAATCCAGCAGATGCTTTCTGATTAACGGGTGGGCGACCTGTGCAGTGGGACAATGGTTTGTATAAAATTAAAATCCATTTTTGAAAAAAGAATAAGCACTGTGTTATAAAATGAAGAGCGAGAGGGGGGCGGAGTGAAGGGAAAGAGGAAACAGAGAGGGGAATGGGGTGGAGAGAGGGGGATGGGGTGGAGAGAGGGGGATGGGGTGGAGAGAGGGGGATGGGGTGGAGTGAGGGGGATGGGGTGGAGAGAGGGGGGTGGGGTGGAGAGAGGGGGATGGGGTGGAGAGAGGGGGAGAGGATGGATAGATGGGGAAGGGGAGTAAGAGGAGTGGGGAGGAAAAACTGGATGGAGGTTTATTATTCGACGCTAAAATAACGCTAACTTTAATGATGTACGCCATGAGGCTATGCTTGAAATTTAGCGCTGCCGAATCATGTTGAGGCTGAGCAGTGAGCATGTATATATCTAGCTCATATATCGTTTTACGCTTGGTTTTTATAAATTGTTTTCTTTTGCTGTTAGTTTGTTTATTTTATAACTGAACGAATGTTTATCTATGTGTGATGTGTGTGTACACACATACACACACACACACACATCAAACTTATAACACCCCGTCGTTTTTGCGTCGGGGGTTCAAAATGGGTATTTAGAGGAACATTACCTGCGCCACGGCGTTGCAGAACTCCAGCGAGTCTATGAACAGCGTGAGCTTGTGGACGCCGTTGACGTCGTCGGGCGTGAGCCGCACCGCGGCGCCCAGCGAGCGCGGCAGCAGCGAGTACAGACCGCTCAGACCTGCAACAAACGTATACAGAAAACTTCTATTATCAGTTATCACTAAGCTCAAAATACCGATAAACGTCTCGGTGCCAAGGTGCTCGTATGGCGACCCCGCAACGACTAACTTGACGCCTCGGTGCCAACGTGCTCGAATGGCGACCCCGCAACTAATAAACGTCTCGGTGCCAAGGTGCTCGAATGGCGACCCCGCAACGACTAACTTGACGCCTCGGTGCCAACGTGCTCGAATGGCGACCCCGCAACTAATAAACGTCTCGGTGCCAAGGTGCTCGAATGGCGACCCCGCAACGACTAACTTGACGCCTTGGTGCCAACGTGCTCGAATGGCGACCCCGCAACTAATAAACGTCTCGGTGCCAAGGTGCTCGAATGGCGACCCCGCAACGACTAACTTGACGCCTCGGTGCCAACGTGCTCGAATGGCGACCCCGCAACTAATAAACGTCTCGGTGCCAAGGTGCTCGAATGGCGACCCCGCAACGACTAACTTGACGCCTCGGTGCCAACGTGCTCGAATGGCGACCCCGCAACTAATAAACGTCTCGGTGCCAAGGTGCTCGAATGGCCACCCCGCAACGACTAACTTGACGCCTCAGTGCCAAGGTGCTCGAATGGCGACCCCGCAAATACTAAACGTCTCGGTGTTAAGGTGCTCGATGGCGACCCCGCAAATACTAAACGTCTCGGTGCCAAGGTACACGAATGCCAACCCCCCAACGACTAACTCGACGTCTCGGTGCCAAGGTGCTCGAATGGCGACCCCGCAAATACTAAACGTCTCGGTGTTAAGGTGCTCGATGGCGACCCCGCAAATACTAAACGTCTCGGTGCCAAGGTACACGAATGCCGACCCCCCAACGACTAACTCGACGTCTCGGTGCCAAGGTGCTCGAATGGCGACCCCGCAAATACTAAACGTCTCGGTGTTAAGGTGCTCGATGGCGACCCCGCAAATACTAAACGTCTCGGTGCCAAGGTACACGAATGCCGACCCCCCAACGACTAACTCGACGTCTCGGTGTCAAGGTGCACGAATGCCGACCCCGCAGCTACTAACTTGACGTACTGACCTGTAGCGAGTATGGGGCAAGCGTTCCCCGTCAGCAGACAGTGCGCCAGCGGGGGGCACTTGGCGGACATTTTAGCGCACAGCAGGAACGCGTCGCGCGCCACCGACCCCGCCGAGCCCTCGCGGTGCACGGACGACAGCAACAGACGACCGATGATGAACCTGTAATACAGAAAAAAAAAAACTAGTGAGTTGGGCGAAAAATAAGCAATTTTTACCACTTATGGCCTTGTTGACCACCTTCTGATCTTTTGTCACTTGACATAAAGTAACAAAAATTACGTTTAAGCTATATCCAACACTTGGTGAGACAGGCCATCAGAAGGTGGTGAAACAGGCCCTTAGGGAACAAATTTTCGTCTCCTCAAGGGCTCTTTCGAGAGTGTGGGGAACGGCATGGCATCGTCTGCCACTGTCAATTTGCCACCGAATGGGTTAAGTAGGGCGAAAATAATAAAAAACGGGTACGTAGAGCAAAAATAACAAAAAGAACGGTTAAGTAGAGCGAAAACAAAAAATAAAACGGGAAAATAGCGCCCCTATTTGCCCGAACTGAGAATTTTTTACCAATGTTTATTTTTATTTATAATATAAATTGTTTATCTGTCTCCACTTTTCCCGTCTATACAAGAGCATTGTTCGTGAGAGTGTGGGGGTGTGGCATGGCATCGTGGAACACAACACAGTCTGGCACCGTCAGTTTGCCACCATCGGTTTGCCATTGTCAGTTTGCCACAAACAGTCTGCCATATTTTACGTCACTTATTGACGGATTTCAAAAATTATTGCACAGATTTATTAGTTTTTATTATACTTGATATGTACCTAAATAATATCAACACTATGAAACTTAACATTTTGCAACCGACTTCACTTACTCTGCCTGAGAGCCGTTTTGCGTGTGCGTCGTGAGGAAGAACAGATCGATGAATTTCATATTTTGCATCAACACTACGCATAGTTGATTCAGTACCGCAACTAATTGACCTAGAAACAGAAATTTTAATCATAAATAATTTTTTTATTTGCCAAGTTGTGGGCTATAATATTGTGGCTAATTCTGTTGTACACAATCTATAAATATAAACTAAAATGACAGGGCTAAATATATTCCTATCTCTTTCACAATGCTCTTCTGCTCTTCTGCAGAAAAGGACACTATTTTTAAACTTGTCAATTTAGTTAAAGTTTAAAGATTGTGTACAATTACAGAATTAGCCACATTATAGTATTTATATAGTGAAAGATAGAACAGAAAAGTTTTTTACGCAAATGAACTGTGAAAGTGAAATAATTAGCCATCTACGTCTGTCACGTCACAACTCACAATCCGACCGCACAAAACGGCGAAACTATACAAATAACGAACATGCGTTATGATGATTGTGCATAGATATTTTTATTTAAACGTTTAGTGAAGACATCTTCTATGGCGGATTCGCCTACAAATTTTCGCAACTTCCTGTAGGAAATATGACATGGCTACTCTCGTTTACTCTATAGTGTAAATAGAGACAGTCCAAACCTGTACGAGTATAGCGCGGCAAAGGATGCAAGGTTTATAAAAATATCGATATTATATCGAATTAAATCGATACCAATGTATCGATATATCTAGTACGCCGTTCATATAGATATCGGCGTTTCGTCGATATCGATAACTAATCGATACATTAGGCTTCGATATATCGATAGTTATCGGTTTTCCGATGTATCGTTGCATCTCGAAGCGCGTCTTATACATATATCGCCATTCTTTTTCTTTTAACAATTTCATCGACCCAGCGATACCTAGCATGACTAATAAAATTATAAAGTCTAGTTAAAAAGCTTACTTTCAAGGTTCGGAGGCGGCAGCTGGTTTCTAAATCCGCTTAGAAGTTTCAACAAGGGTCGTAGAAACGGTTCCGCTGCTATTACCTAAAATGCACATATTATGGAACATTTAAAAAGACACAGAGACAAAAAGGTGTTCCTGTGGGACTTAAAACAACGCCATCTATTGGCAAATAAGTTAAACTTTGGTTGTTAGGGGTACTGTTCTTATATGCGTGGATTTAGACTTTAAGACCTTACACAGCTCTAAATCTCTCTCCTATGAGAAAAGAGGCCTGTGCCCAGCAGTGGGACGTTAAAAACGCTGTAGTGGTGGTGGTGGTGGAAATATTTAAGACTAGCTTTTGCCCGCGGCTTCGCCCGCGTGAATTTCGGTTTTTCACAAATCCCAAAATCTCCGATTCAAAATAAAAATTACGAAAACGCAGGACACATCCGCACGCTCCGCATGCTCCCTCGTTCGAAATCACAGATTTCGAAATGGAGATTGCACCCTCTTCACCGCACCCGCCCGCCGCGCAGCGGCGTACGTATGGCGGGCGCAGGGGCGCGCGGCGCGGCGCGGGGTTTTCCGTGCAGCGCGAGCGTCGGCCGTCGCGCGCAGCGAAAATACCTATCACGGCGTTTTTTAACATAGGTACTTACCGATTTCAACACAACTCCTTTTTTGAAAGTCGGTTAAAAAAGTAGCCTATGTTACTCCTTGGTTAATCCTCTACTTGTCTGTGAAAGTCCCGTCAAAATCGGTTCAGCTGTTCCGAAGATTAGCCCGTTCAAACAGACAAACAGACAAAAATTATTAAAACGTGTGATTCGGTTATGGTATCGTTCAAATAACCATATGAGCTTAATATGTGGTAGTTATTTCGAAATTACAGACAGACACTTCAATTTTATTTATTAGTATAGAAGTGTAGATGAGACATCTTAAGGATGAAACATGCTTATAGCCTTGTCTTAGTTATAGGTCTTCCCAGATCGGTAGTACGGGTATCTGAGAGAATATAATAGTACGTTTAGGTACCTGTGAACTATAATGGCTGACGAGGTTCCCAAATAGTTTGAGTTGTTCGAGTCGGACTGCATTCTCGTATCTGCAACAAACAAGAAAAATAATTTAATTCAATTTCTAATTCAATATTTGGTTTTGGGTTAACGTTCTACACTAAATACCAAAATTTCAGGTTTATAACTCATTTCGTCTACGAGCCAGAGACCGGCGGACAGACAGGCAGACAGACAGCAGAGTGACATTAATAGGGCTCCGCTTTTACCCTTTGGGTAAGGAACCGTAAAAATGACTAAATTGAACACCATTCAAAACTTACAAAACAGAAACGTGCTAACCTGAAAATGCGTTAGAATGAAAACATCATTATTGAATTAATATATAACTTTCATATCTTCATTCTGAACCTGTCTTCTATACCCGTATTACTAATTCCGTGGAATTCTGACGTTTCGTAATGTTACCAGAGATAAAACAATTCCCACAAAAAAGATAAAAAATTCAAAACTTACGCAAATACAAATCAACTGCCGCATGTAGATATGACAAATGCCTGACAGACACTTCATGGTGATAATGTCATTCGACTTCCATTTTTGAATACATTTTTTCAATGTGCTTCTTTTGTTTTCTATTGTTGTTAGTGTGCACTTTCTAGTTGCCACTAGTTTCCACTCTTAGCGATTTCTATTTTAGGGTGAAACGACTAATATTATTACGCGGCTTAGGGTTTTTTATGTTGACAGGGAATTAAAGTAGTTTGGGGTAAAATCGTACTTCGTAGATGTTAACCCTGTTTTCCATACAAATAACTCATCTGTAAATGACAATGACAGCTGTCAGAATTCCACCGAATTAAAAATCAGAGTATAGTTCTACTGCTTTACGTGCTTTTCCCAACTCCTGCCTTTTCTGCTGAATATGTTGATAGAAAATAATAGGTATGGGCGTTTTTTCATGCATAATAATCTATTCGGTTTTTCACTCTATCCTTACTAATATTATAAACGCGAAAATTTGTATGTATGGATGTTTGTTGCTCTTTCGCGCAAAAACTACTGAATGGATTTGGCTGTTTGGAACGGAGATATATTTATATTATAACCTGGATTAACACATAGGCTACTTTTTATCCAGGAAAAAAGTGTTCCTACGGGACTTAAAACAACGCCATCTATCGGCAAATAAGTAAAACTTTGCCTGATAGGAGTGCTGTTCTTATTTGTGTCTTATGTGCTTTTCCAATATAGGTATATTTTCCGCGGGTAACACCGCGGGACGCAGCTAGTGATCTATAAAGTCATTGATCAGAAAGTAAACACAATCGAAAACCTAAGCGGTCAAGAATTTTTAATTAGCAACAGTAGCAATTGATTGATAAAATATACGCGATCGATAAGTTGCAAAATGTTGTAGGTACAGACTACTAGATAAGAATATTTTAGTTATTTTTTATTAATAAATGAATAATCCTGTACCTATCTTATTTAATCTTAATAATATAAATAATGATAAAGGGAATTGGATTCTCGTATAGAGATAAGCCATATTATTGGCATTAAACACTTTCGTACAGTTTTTAATTTTTAAATTTTTTTTAGGTAATATAAGGAATCAGAAAAGCGTGTGTTTAAACGCTTACAAGAAATTCAAAATCCATGCTTACACAAATAATTGCTCACGTAGGCGTTAATAAAGTACCTAATCTGTATTATATGTATTATAAAAATGAATCCCTATTTTGAATTTTCCTTGGTCACGGCATCACGCGTGAACGGCTTGACCAATTTCGCTAATTCTTTTTTTGTTGTTTTTTATTGTCAGGAGAAGGTTCTTATTAAATAAAAAATTAAGAAAGTTGAACGGACCATTTTTGAATCCACGCGGACGATGTCACGGGCATCAGCTAGTCTAATATAAAACTGTAAATATTTTCATTTTTATTAATTTACTTATACATACTATAAAAATTTCGAAACAAACAAGTTTGCCCATACATCAGCGCCCCATGCAGACACTGTTAAACTATGATCGGTAGTGCTGAATAAACAACTTTAAAACGTAGGCATTAAGTCTATTTCTCCTTAATTATGTTTCGATACTAAGCCTACCTAATAAACAACAAGAATGTTCGATATGTAAAATAGCAAAAAAACACGTTTCCTATAATGGTCAGTGTATTTATATTGATCTTTTCCTTATTGTTCATCTCCAATGAACATGTGACACTATTTTCTTGTCTATCAAGCCCGCGTGAAATATAAAACTCATATGCGGGGAATTAATTAGCATTTGTTAGCGGCTTGCTCACTCGAAACTGCGTTTATGGGCCTACAATCTACATACAGTTTGCTTTAACCCCCGACGCAAAAACGACGGGGTGTTATAAGTTTGACGTGTTTGTGTGGGTGCGTGTCTGTCTGTTCCCCCGTAGCGCTCAAACGGGTGAACCGATTTGAATGCGTTTTTTTTGTTTGAAAGGTTAAATAGTTGGGAGTGTTCTTAGCTATGTTTGATGAAAATCGGTCTAAGATGGCCGCCGCCACAAAATGGCGGGTTACATATTTTTTCACAACTCCCTCAATATGGGTATCAAACGAAAGGACTTGACTAGTAGAATAACACTATGCAAATCCAAGATGGCCGCCACCACAAAATGGCGAATATCAGGGGTTTTTGGAATTTTTTAATTCATATATTCCTTAGTTGTTTTAAAGGTTCATCAAGTCTATAAAAAAATTGGTTGTCTGTAAAGTCGGTTTACGGCCTATAATTTTACGTGATAACGTCATGAAGAAACAGAGATAGATGCGTCACAAGCCGAACATACTGAAATATCCGATACCCTACTTATTTCTAGGACATTTAAGCAATTAACTAACTGGGAACATCGAGTCTGGGTCGTATTCATACGATAACATATTTTCTTATCTTATAAATTAAATTTTATTTGATTATTATTAATGGATTTAAAGTAAAGAATGTTCCTTTTCACCCGACTGCGCGACGCAAAGAAGTGGTAATGTGTTTATCAGTCTATGTATGTATGTATATATGTTTGTTTGTTTCTTTGTGGCACTCTAAGAGACCAAACGCGTATGCCGATTTTGATAAGTGGCACGTCGTTGGATTCGCCATGCCAGTTGACACTTGGTCAACGAGAACATAACAATTTGAAAATTGTTGAAATAGTGGATTTCCGGTTTCCATCCCGCTCCCTTTTCCAACCTTTATACCCTCTTTCAAGGAAGTTTGCTATAGTAATCTACCTATAGCGGTAGGTATAGATTTCGATTTTTTGAAAATCCCGTTGGAACTGTGGATTTTTTCAGGATAAAAAGTATGTGTTAAATCAGGTCATATTCAAAATTTCAACCAAATTGGTTCAGTAGTAGTGGCGTTAAAGAGTAACAAACATACACACACACACACACGCGCAAGCACGCGCGCGCACACACACACACACACACACACACACACACACACACACACACACACAAAATTTCGCCTTCATAATATTAGTGTGATTAGATACTCGTGAACAGTTGCTTGTCGTCTTATCTAATTAAATAAAACATGAGTTTGTTAAAGAGCACTATATAATTATGTAATACACAAAATGGAGCAAATGAATCAGACAGGAAATTAACGATATGGCTACTAGAAACAAAAAGTCGATAAATGAATTATTCATTAATTGTAAGTACAAACATTTACGTCTACACAGTTTTGGCTGTAATATCTGTTTGGCATATTATATTTAGTTCAACTTAGGGAACAGTGCAAGTTTCATTAAAATTGATTTAGTTTACAAGATAATATACTAATATGTGTAAGTGTGATGGCCTGGCACATTTTGGTATATTGAAGTTGGTTTAATTTTTCTTAAATTATATTTTCTTGTTCGTTTACACTAACTTGCGCTCCGGCGCCGCGCCGTTTAGAGTGTAGAGGGGCTATTAGACTTCATGTACATGAAGTACATGAAGTCTAATAGCATCTCTACATTACTATAGTTGGGACATTACAAACGTGCGAACTGAGTCATAAATCATTACGATCATAGGGTGTGAGGGCTATCCCTCGTTATAACCTGTTATCGACTATCCTTTTCTACTTTCCTTCTTTCCTTTCCTTTTTTACAGTTTACTTTTCCTTTCCTTTTTTACTGTTACACACAACATTAGAGAATCAGGTTCCACTTTCATATTAAGGCCTGTAAGTGCGAGCGAGAAGTCCGATAAAATGATTTATGACTCAGTTCGCACGTTTAAAATGTCCCAACTATAGCAGTTTCGTCAACTGTAGCTGCTCCAGTGGTTGACCACGCCGTCGAGGTAACTTCGCGAGTAGTGTTGAGAAGACATAAGGGCTTAAGAGAAACCTAGAGGAGGCAATGTTGCGACTCACTTGCCAGTGCACGTGGCCCACTCGTACAGCTTGTCGAGCAGGTTCTCGCTCAGCAGGTACTCGAGGCAGGCTGCGGCGCTGGGGTTGCGGCTGACCTCGCGGGCGCGCGCCTCCAGCACCAGCAGCGTCGTCAGCTGCTCCAGGTGGTTGACCACGCCGAGCACGTCGTCGTGCAGGTGCTGCGGCTACAATCAAATCATTTTTAATACAAATCATCATATGCTGTCCTCAAAGTGAAGGTCATCAGAGAAAATTGATCGGATCCTGTGCCAGTAACTTAATTTCAAATTTTTCTTTATGTTGTTGACCCACTTCTTCTCATGTCTTCCAGGTGCTATTTTTCTAGTTATCTTGCCAAGGAAAAGCAACCTTGAAAACTCATAGAAAGATCCTCTTTTTAGGTGACTGAAAAACGCCACCTTCTGAATTGCCGTTGCCAATGCTTGCAGAAGGAGCTGTAGCACGCCTGCGGCTCGTAGTCGTGTCGAGGGTCGAGGGTGCGCGACAGCTGCCGCGCCAGCGTCAGCGATGTGCTGCGCAGCAGTGAGGATGATAGCAGTACCTGTGACTTGAGTATGATATCGTGCGCCTGTTGCCAATGCTTGCAGAAGGAGCTGTAGCACGCCTGCGGCTCGTAGTCATGTCGAGGGTCGAGGGTGCGCGACAGCTGCCGCGCCAGCGTCAGCGATGTGCTGCGCAGCAGTGAGGATGATAGCAGTACCTGTGACTTGAGTATGATATCGTGCGCCTGTTGCCAATGCTTGCAGAAGGAGCTGTAGCACGCCTGCGGCTCGTAGTCGTGTCGAGGGTCGAGGGTGCGCGACAGCTGCCGCGCCAGCGTCAGCGATGTGCTGCGCAGCAGTGAGGATGATAGCAGTACCTGTGACTTGAGTATGATATCGTGCGCCTGTTGCCAATGCTTGCAGAAGGAGCTGTAGCACGCCTGCGGCTCGTAGTCATGTCGAGGGTCGAGGGTGCGCGACAGCTGCCGCGCCAGCGTCAGCGATGTGCTGCGCAGCAGTGAGGATGATAGCAGTACCTGTGACTTGAGTATGATATCGTGCGCCTGTTGCCAATGCTTGCAGAAGGAGCTGTAGCACGCCTGCGGCTCGTAGTCGTGTCGAGGGTCGAGGGTGCGCGACAGCTGCCGCGCCAGCGTCAGCGATGTGCTGCGCAGCAGTGAGGATGATAGCAGTACCTGTGACTTGAGTATGATATCGTGCGCCTGTTGCCAATGCTTGCAGAAGGAGCTGTAGCACGCCTGCGGCTCGTAGTCATGTCGAGGGTCGAGGGTGCGCGACAGCTGCCGCGCCAGCGTCAGCGATGTGCTGCGCAGCAGTGAGGATGATAGCAGTACCTGTGACTTGAGTATGATATCGTGCGCCTGTTGCCAATGCTTGCAGAAGGAGCTGTAGCACGCCTGCGGCTCGTAGTCGTGTCGAGGGTCGAGGGTGCGCGACAGCTGCCGCGCCAGCGTCAGCGATGTGCTGCGCAGCAGTGAGGATGATAGCAGTACCTGTGACTTGAGTATGATATCGTGCGCCTGTTGCCAATGCTTGCAGAAGGAGCTGTAGCACGCCTGCGGCTCGTAGTCATGTCGAGGGTCGAGGGTGCGCGACAGCTGCCGCGCCAGCGTCAGCGATGTGCTGCGCAGCAGTGAGGATGATAGCAGTACCTGTGACTTGAGTATGATATCGTGCGCCTGTTGCCAATGCTTGCAGAAGGAGCTGTAGCACGCCTGCGGCTCGTAGTCATGTCGAGGGTCGAGGGTGCGCGACAGCTGCCGCGCCAGCGTCAGCGATGTGCTGCGCAGCAGTGAGGATGATAGCAGTACCTGTGACTTGAGTAGGATATCGTGCGCCTGTTGCCAATGCTTGCAGAAGGAGCTGTAGCACGCCTGCGGCTCGTAGTCGTGTCGAGGGTCGAGGGTGCGCGACAGCTGCCGCGCCAGCGTCAGCGATGTGCTGCGCAGCAGTGAGGATGATAGCAGTACCTGTGACTTGAGTATGATATCGTGCGCCTGTTGCCAATGCTTGCAGAAGGAGCTGTAGCACGCCTGCGGCTCGTAGTCATGTCGAGGGTCGAGGGTGCGCGACAGCTGCCGCGCCAGCGTCAGCGACGTGCTGCGCAGCCAGCTCATCTTGCTCGGCTATTTCATCATACCCTGCAATGATCTTCAATATCAACATTATTCATCCATCCATCCATAAATTATGTTACACGTTAAGGGGAGGGAGGCACGAATTGTGAAATAGTGTGACAAGGGGGTCCCCCTTGTCACACAATGGGGGGGGCCTGAATTTCGTGATGTCACATTTCAAAATCTAATATATTTAAAGTAGGCACTATTAAAACACAAAATATATATTCGGAGCTGCTGTTGTAATTCAATGTCTAGATATAAAATTGCAAAATATGTTATGTCACACTAGTGAGGGGGGGTCTCATAACAAGGCCTGGGGAAGGGGTAAAAATCATGAAATTTGTATGACATAATTTATGGATGGCCCCTTACATATTATACCTACCTACACTCACAGGCTCACAAAACCTCACCTACACATACTTGTACACGAAATGCACGCAATCAGGACAATTTCACGCACGCACGCACACATTTAACGAGCAAGCACACACTGTCTCACACTGCACACATGCATGTACACAAAATGCATCCAAACACACAACCAACACACATAAAGAACACTCTTTGTCATATGCATTGTGACCTAAATCTGCACTTAAGCCCTGTTACTTAAGTGCAGGTTTAGATAACACAGTGCTATAAAGTTAATTAATAAATAAAGCTAAATTATTAATAAATAATTAATCTAAAATTAATAATACAAAAAAAGAACCTTGGGGCTTAGGTACTACAAGTAGCAACATTAGGTAACAAATGAATTTAGCATGATGTGCTAAATATATCTCACTGTTTAATTAATGGTATCAATTTAACATTTAACCTCAACTAGTCATTAAAAGCAAACAAGTATCTCATTAGTCAACTGAAAGTGTAATCTATGACATTTAAATATGTATGCAGAGATAATTAAATAATTATAGACATACAGAGGCACAATATGTGATCACAATATAGGGAACATGACTCAATTATTTTCGTCGTTTTTAATAAAAGGTTATTACTCAATATCTAAAATAGTAATAATATTTGAGGAGCTGGCGAACAAAACTGCATAATTACATAAAATAAAATTCTACAGGAGCTCTGTTTTGTTCGCCAGCTCCTCATTTTATATTAATTCAACTCTGAAGTCATAAATATGATGGTAATTGCCTAGACAGAAAAGAGGTTGATGTATATTGCACATACAGATTTTTTATTTGTATAATATGCTATTATGCTTGACGACAATCATGCCTGATGGAAAGCAAAGATGAGGTCTAAGTTGGAATGTGCTTGCCTAGAAAATGCCTATTCACTCTTGCCTTGAAGGTACACAGTAAAGTCACTTCTCCTTGGATGTGGGTGTGACGAACATAGAGATAATTATCTCCACTATGCTTCACTCTTCACTACATAATATGTTTGCAACTTTCACTACATATAAGTTTTAGAAATGAATCCTCAACAATAAATACCTAGTAGGTGGTGGAATAATGCATTATGAAACCTGTGTGACCAATATACATTATACAATAACACTTAAAAGTTAAGTCTATAAGCTAACACTTTCAGATTTTTTTCATTCATCTCATACTTTATTCACATCATCATACAATAATTATTCACAATAAATAACTTCATTCACACATTGAATTTAATGTTAACTTTACAAGTTGAGATCTCATCAATTTGTAGAAACTGGCACTGTTTAATGATGTTATTAATGATTTCCCATGATTTTTTTTTTCATTACACTTTTAAAGGTTTATTACATTCACTATATCCTCGTCCACCGATTGAGAATTGAGATGTCAAAATTACGAGTTTAGAGGACCTTGACATTATGACTTGCCTGGAATCAGAATCCTCTAAAATAATTATGACCAACAACTTCACACATGAAACAAAAGTGATATAGAGATTAACGTACCATGAGCAAGACCGTCAGGTCAAAAATAGACGCTCCAGCCGCAAAATAACCACAAGTTCTCAGTTACATGATACATATAGTACTTAACGACAAAGTCCACCTTCCTGTAACTGGATAACGACGTGTTTTAACCACTTTTCACTAACCAACACTTCACCTGTTTTACGTTTATTGATATTCTTATTTTAAATCGCGATTTCACAAGAAGTGTTCACCAATTCACGATTCATAAAATATTACGTCTCCAAAATCATCTAAAATGACAAAAACCACTTTTTGAGCAATTGACACTTCAATGACATTGGCAAATGAGTATGACACTGACAGTCATGTCTACTGAGTGAAATTCACTCTATAGCTTCTAACCATTGAGGAATTAATAATATACAGGCCCTAATGTCCTATAGAAAAAAGTGGATCGGAAAATAGCTCAAGATTCCAGGTCCAGACGTAAAACTGTGGCGTCACTCATTTGGAGTGACGCCACAGTTTTTCCTTTTGGTTTCGGCCAAAAGCCCTACATTCAATGTAGGTACCCTACTCTGTGGCAAAGAGTAAATGCATGGTTGCCAACATAGAGGTTTTCCCCAAATTAACGGGGTAAACAAATGGGATTATATTTTAAAGGGCGTTACTTATATTTCTATGAGTATTTTTAGGGATTTTTCAAAGTAAAAGTTGTTCAAAATTATAAAAACATTGGTCGCATAAAAACATCATGAGACATGTCGTTACAAAAATAAAATTCCTACAACTTTTCTTTAAAAGTCTTTTATTAAAAGATCAATACTTTTGCCCTAATATCAAATATCTAAACCTTTCATTTCGATATTAAAGCAAAAATCTTGGTCATATTTATCATTCACTTAATCCTACTAATCCTACTATCCTACCTAATACGTACTTAATATTATAAATGTGAAAGTGTGGATGTTTGGATGATTGGATGTTTGGATGTTTGGATGTTTGAATGTTTGTTACTCAATCACGCCGCAACTACTGAACCGATTAGGCTGAAATTTTAAATGGAGATAGATTATGCCCTGATTTAAAACATATGCTACCTTTTATCCTGGAAAAATGCACAGTTCTCACGGGATTTTGAAAAACCCAAAATCTATAGCTACAGCTATAAGTAGATTACTATTGCGAACTTCCTTGATAGTAGGTATAAAGGTTAGAAAAGGGAGCGGGAACGGGAACCAGAAATCCACGATTCCCTCGGGATTTGTTTAAAATTGAATTTTACGCAGGCGAAGCCGCGGGCAGATGCTAGTTATTTGTAATTTTTTTAATAAAATTATTTACTAGGGGGATTTCAGCTCAGATGATTTTAGCAGATTTTAGAGGTTTTTGACTTAAGAGCGTTGATGCGTTCTGCGCCGTTTTAGCTCATTTTTAAGCTATTTTGACCCTTCATATGTTGTTCATCTATGCATTTACTTGAAAACTTATTTATACTACATTGTAGACAATTTTGTGTTCTAGGGAATTGGAAGACAACATTTTGCAATTTATTGACAGTTTTTGTCTTATTGCCAAAATACCAAAAGCCTATTTTTGAATTTTGGGAATCGTGGAATCTTTGACTTCACTACGTCAAAAGTTACTTGTTCAATTCACACACAAAGATATATTTATGAAAGGAAATGCCCTGAACTAAAGACATGGAAGAAAACATTTTTTAATTTGGCGTTTTTTACATCATAAAAATCCAAGCAAAGGAATTTTAATTTCAGTAAATTATAGACATATAAAACCGTCATTTTAGTAGATTAATTTTCGCCGTTTATAAGTAAAATTAAGTACATATAAAAGTAAAACATATTAGCAATAATATAAGTAAAAAAAAATCTAACATTAATTACTATTTGTTTCCAAAATATAACTTAGAAACATACACCAAAACGCAGAAAGAGGAAGTAGGAAATTGAACTAGCAAACTAGTATGAGCCGAGGCCTCTCCGCGAACGGACGTAACGCTTTTTGTCTCGGCAATTCTTATTGGATTACATGGAATATACGTAAAATTGTAGTGCGACTGTCACTATTCAATACTAGATATTTTTAATGCTCGCTATTTTTTCTTACAGATAGTTTAAAACTTTTTACGTATTTTTAATAATTGTAATATATTATATTATAGTTATAGTTGAGGATTATAGTTGTAAATCAGTAATCCATACTATATAATATTATAAATGCGACAGTGTGTCTGTCTGTCTGCCGATTTTTATGTAATTAGGTACAGAGTTAGCTTACATCCTGGGGACGGATATAGGATACTTTTTATCTCGGAAAATTAAAGAGTTCTCACGGAATTCTCAAAGGTCCGTCCGTTGAACCGATTTATACAAAATTTGGTAGGTACAGAGGTAGCTTGCGTCTCGAAAATTGACATAGTTCCCACAGGATTTTTAAAAACCTAAATCCACGCTGACGAACTCGCGGCCAACATATACTTACATAATATTATGTGGAAAATGAACTAGAAAATAGCTATCGTATACAAAAACTATCGTCCGGTAACTATTAAAATTTAAAATCGGGAAATTACATCAAAATCAACATGGCGGGCTGATATAGGCAAACTTTCTTGAAAGTAGGTATAAATGTTTGAAAAGGGAGCGAGAACGGGAACAGGAAATCCATGATTCCCTAGGGATTTGTGAAAAACCCAAATTCACGCGGGCGAAGCCGCGGGCAAAAGCTAGTAGAGTATAATTTTTTTATTTAAATAATCCATACTAATATTATAAATATGAAAGTGTCTCTCCGTCTGATAGCTTTTCACGGCCTATTCTTTTTACCGATTTGGCCGAAATTTAGTATCACAGGCATGGACATTGGTTATTTTAGACTTTTTGATGAAAAAAAACTTACATACATACACCTATGTTGGGCACAATACCTAGGTTGCTGGGCACAATTTATCGCAATAGCACAAAGTTATTTTTTGTATTGTTTTATAAAATGGCTGATAATTTTTTACCCGTGCAATAATTTTCTATTGTTATTGTGGTAAATGGATTACACTAGCACAACACCTGCAAGAGATTAGATACTAACTATCATTTGCACGTGGTCATCGTTTGAGCAACTTTATTTGATAATTTTATTTATATTTTCGAACAGGAATTTTCTTTTTATTGCAATCGACCCTTGATGGCTATTGTCAGTGTGATAAAAACTGCTTTAGCGTTGCAGGTGCTTATCTCTGTTTTTGCTCTCTGTTTTGTTTTTACGTTAGGTTGGGTGCGAAAACAAAAAAAAATACTTTTATTAATTTTTTTTTAATTTTGATTCTGAATGAATCTGCATTTTTCTTCACTATCTTACCCTTACACGAGTAGGCATATAAAAAAATCAATATCAGAAGCTGTACTATATTCTCCAATTATAATTTTTATGTACCTACTGGTCTACTCTATAAGGTCTTTTTCAAGCATTATACATTAATTATGCCTGCTTTATAAAATTAAAAATCTACGAACTAAAAACTTAGGTATAGGTGCCTAAGAATATTGAAAAAATAATAGCCCGTTTGAAAATGGTAAAAAGATCAAAACGGTTTGTTACACTACACTGCACTCGGAGCAGCCCGTTCATTCAGGTAAACAAAGAATCCCAGGTAAATGCCTAAACTTGCGAAGCGAGTCCGTGCGTCAACGCTCTTAAGTTTAGGGACAAATATTTTCGAGGGTTGGTAATACTGCAAATGGCGGCTCACCGCTCACATTGAGAAATTAATAGTAGTAGAGGCGCCATACCTACTTTAAAAACGTGTCAAAAATATACTCACACACGCTTAGATTAGTTAACATGCACGCACAATCCGAAGACATAAAATGGCGCATTTTCATTGTGATGACTCCATTGAGACTCAAGTTGTGCGTGTGTGAGTATTCATGTATACATTTTAGGAAGGCCATCTTTTGCATTGTATCTGCCGCAAACTGTTTTATTGATATGTTAAAAATGTAGTGTTGTCTCTTACACACTTATGAAAATTTTGATAAGGGGCTGTCCATTAATCACGTGATGTTTTTTAACATTTTTTAACCCCTCCCTCCCCCATGGTGATACGTAGTGAGGTTATCTATCCCCCACTCCCCACCAAATATCACGTGTATTTTTTAGTACCTACAAAGAATTTAAGTACCGCTATAAAGTATAATCTAATCCTGATCCTTAATTCTAGAAAATTAATTCGGTTTAGAAATCACGCGTTTGACAAAAAAATAAGTACACGTGATATTTTACTATACCCCCCCTACCCCCTTGTGATATTTCGTGATTTTTGCCAAACCCCTCCCCCCCTTTCAAACCTCACATGATTAATGGACAGCCCCTAAGCTTGAGCTATTTTCCGATCTACTATTTTCTATACATTAGGGCACCTCTATATTATTATTATATGTATGACCACTCAATAACATCACAGCCGCTCATGCTCTACTAGGTAGTACCTACTCTTTAGACTAGTACCTACCTATATTTAGTGATCTGTGAATTGTGATATTAGTATTACCCATAGAGATAATAATAATAAATAGAGTTGGCATAATGTCCTATAGAAATTAGTGGATCGGAAAATAGCTCAAGCTTATCAAAATTTTCATAAGTGTGAAAGAGACAACATTACATTTTTGACATAATAATAAAACAGTTTGCGGCAGACTCGTGACTTAAGATGGCCTCCCTAAAATGTATACATGAACACTCACACACGCACAACTTGAGTCATCACAATGAAAATGCGCCATTTTATGTCTTCGGATTGTGCGTGTATGTTAACTAATCTAAGCGTGTGTGAGTGTATTTTTGACACGTTTTTAAAGTAGGTATGGCGCCTCTACTACTATTAATTTCTCAATGTGAGCGGTGAGCCGCCATTTGCAGTATTACCAACCCTCGAAAATATTTGTCCCTAAACTTAAGTCAAAAACCTCTAAAATCTGCTAAAATCATCTGAGCTGAAATCCCCCTAGTAAATAATTTTATTAAAAAAATTACAAATAACTAGCATCTGCCCGCGGCTTCGCCCGCGTCAAATTCGATTTTAAACAAATCCCGAGGGAATCGTGGATTTCTGGTTCCCGTTCCCGCTCCCTTTTCTAGACATCACAATGAACACGCGCCATTTTATGTCTTCGGATTGTGCGTGTGTGAGTGTATTTTTGGCATGTTTTTAAGGTATGCCAACTCTATTTATTATTATTATCTCTATGGTATTACCCATAGAGTGGTATTACCCATGAACCTATAGAAGTGGACTTGGCATAATGTCCTATAGAAAATAGTGGATCGGAAAATAGCTTAAGCTTATCAAAATTTTCATAAGTGTGTAAGAGACAACACTACATTTTTAAACATAACAATAAAACAGATCGTGGCAGAAATTTTATTGCACTTCCCTTAAGATGGCCTCCCTAAAATGTATACATGAACACTCACACACGCACAACTTGAGACATCACAATGAACACGCGCCATTTTAGTTGTAGGATTGTGCGTGTGTGAGTGTATTTTTGGCACGTTTTTAAGGTAGGTATGCCTACTCTACTTATTATTATTATCTCTATGGTATTACCGCATAGTATTTATTACCGTTTACTCTTTGGCCTTTGCTTTGCCCATTGGGGGGTGTTACACTATCAGTATTATCACGCGATCCGCGATACGCGATCCAATTATTGATGGTTTGGCCGCTTTTTTGCGTCAATACTGATGGATTTCCGGATGGTCTTGAAATCCGCGATCCGTGGATCGCGCACAGACGTATAAAGAGAAGCAGACCTAACATAACAAAAAAATTGGCGTGCCAATTACGCCTACATACAAATTTCACGTACACATTGACAGTAAACAGGGCCGAACTCATGCAAGCGAGGGTGAGGGACTGAACTCGTAACGCGGAATCAGACTTAGGCGTTGTCGCCGTATTAGAAAGCGATTACGCGGTCATCGCGCGGTTGATTTTGGCCCCTGCGCCCTGCGGCGGCGTACCGCGGTACCGCGTACGGCGACCGCAGGGCGCAGGGGCGCGCGGCGCGCGCGGTGCGGGGAGTTCCGTATAGCGCGAGTGTCGGCCGTCGCGCGCAGCGAAAATATCTATCAGGGCGTTTTTAACATTCATTTCAACACAACTCCTTTTTTGAAAGTCGGTTAAAAAAGTAGCCTATGTTACTCCTTGGTTACTTGTCTGTGAAAGTCCCGTCAAAATCGGTTCAGCCGTTCCAAAGATTAGCCCGTTCAAACAGACAGACAGACAAAAATTTTAAAAACGTGTGATTCGGTTATGGTATCGTTCAAATAACCATATGAGCTTAATATGTGGTAGTTATTTCGAAATTACAGACAGACACTTCAATTTTATTTATTAGTATAGATACCAATCATTAATCTGTGATGAAATTAATTTGAAAACTACGGTAAAGTGGCATCAAATTGTTAAACCCTTATTTTACATTCTGTAACCTTAATTTCCAACTGGGATGCAGTTCATCATCATCAGATGTTACACAATGTAAAATGATGGTTTGATAATTATTTGATGGGCACATTTTCATAGGTTCTAACGTTTTCGTTACCACTGAGATACAGAATAGGCCTGCTGATTTATGATTCGCTTCGTGCTCTATGTTATGACGTGACACTTCACTCGAATGAAATAGGTAGGTAGTTAAACTAGTGAAACGCTAGTTTGTAAACTATTTATCAAACTAACTTTTTACTAGTTTAACTACCTAACTATTTCATTTGACCTACCTTACCTATGTAAAATTAGTAAAATAAATAAAAACAAACAAAAGTTTCAATTATTTATTTTTAAACATAACTATTTTTTTTAATAATTTCATTCCGATAGATTGCTTTGCTTTGCATTATGCTTCATTCTTAAATCAAAATAAAATTTAACAATCACCTTAATCATTAATTGCAAATGATTGAAATCATGTTCATCATTGGTCTTAAACTCACTACAATTATTCGATAAATCAGCTATATACATTATCATGCTATTATAACTTATATTTCCTTTAATCATTTTCAAAACTTCTTCACACGATTGAATTATTTTAATCAAACCATTCGATGGGTAAATCAAATCTCTCCTGTCCTTTTTGTTGTCCACTAAATGTGCTTTAAAATGCTTAGAACATAGTACACTCGATGATTTGGGATGCCAATTTTTTTTATTCATGTTAGTCAACCAGGCATTTCTTAGTTTTCGTCCTTTGGGAACCTGAAAAATGATTTCATTTTTATAATTTGTCCGTACCTACTTTTATCTAATCAACCTTCAAAATATACCTACTAAACAAACTTTGAGCCTGAATACGGCCCTGTAAAATTGCACAAGTATATGAAACATCAAACGAGATCAGAGTATCAAATTATTGATAAATATTGCAACAGGGATCTACTAGAACCAAAATTACTATAACTATTTACGAGTTTTGGACATATAATAAATAGGGACTGCTTCTAAAATGCCGAACGATTATTATTAATCTCACAGTAACCATGTAAACAAATTACGAGACTATGGCACATGAAAACTTACCGATAAAAATTAATTTCAGGTGTTTTCCTTTATGAAGAATTGCTGCACAGAGGTGCACTACACTTAACCATTTTATTTTAGTATTCTTGGATCTTAAGACTTGATTTTAATGCAAAAATAAAATAATAAACAACTCGCAGGTTATGATCTTGTTTCTGACATAAGCACCATTTGTAGCATGTTTGTAGCTTAGTAACATAGCGGTTTGCCTCAAGATCAATTTTTTCTATGAGTGCGTAAGTGTTGCAACAACAGAAAAAAAGAGATAGAGTCATATATTTTTGGTTGGAGAGAAACAAGCGCAGATATTATTTATTCTCTTAGATGTAGTTGTGAAGATTATGTTAGGTCTGCTTCTCTTTATACGTCTGTGGGATCGCGATACGGTATTGATAGTGTGACAGGCCCCATAGAGAAGGATTATATAATAGGGATGAGCGATATTGATATCGATATGGATATCGGTGACTCAATATCGTTACTTCGATATTATCGACCACAAAATATCGATATTTTATAATATCGATGTTTATTGACACTCATATAAGACATGCCAGTCTTACAATAATAAACTATAATAACTGTAAGATAAGCTAAAAATAATGTAAATAAAATAATTATAGACATCATATTTTTATCTGAATTTATTACACACTAAATGATGCCCGCGACTTCATCCGCGTGGATTAAGGTTTCTTAAAATCTTGAGGGAACTATAATTGCTTTTCTGGGATAAAAGTTGCCTATATCAATTTCAGGGACAAAAGCTCTGCACCCGTATAAATTGGTTAAACGGATCATGCATTATAAATTTTCTGTCTTCCCGATAGGAACATGTTATTTTTTCGGGATAAAAGTAGACTACGGCCAAGTAGACTTTGTACCAAACATAAAATCGGTTAAACCGATTTTGTATTGTAAATTTTTTTCTTCTCGTGGGAACATGTTATTTTTCCAGGATAAAAAGTAGCCTATGTCCTTCCCCGGGATGTAAGCTACTTCTTTACCGAACTTCATCAAAATCGGTTACACTGTTGGGCCGTGAAATGTGTCAAATACTTTCCCATTACTTAAAATATTGGATAAAAAATTGAAACAAATGCCTACTATATTCCGATATTTGCTAGATGTGAATATCGATATTTAAAAATCTATCGTTTTGCTCTGATATCGATATTTCACCAATATCGATAAATATCGCTCATCCCTATTATATAATAATTGGCTCTTTGCCCATGCTTTGCCCTTTGATGCCTTTGGGCGGCTTGTGCGTGCAGCGTGGTTGATTGGTTGTTTTGTTGAATAATTTAATTAGCTCGACTGGAAACTTAAGTGATAATTTAGTAGTTTGATGAAAGTAAAACGTTTAGAAGGGTTTGTGATAATTCTTTACCACTTTTTACTACGTTCATAGTTTGTTTCAAAAAGAGAACTTACAATCTGCGACTCAAGTTACATTTCAATAAGGAGGATGAAGAACGAAAATTATCTTCTTTTGAATGGTGTTGTAAATATCCGTATCGAGTGAAATAATAATATTAAGTAAGTAGTAAAATTGAGGGATTATCATGTTGTAGGTACATACCTACCTATTTTGATTTTTCATCGTAATTCAAACACATTTCGGTATGTACATTTTTCGTAGATGATGGCTTATCCGAGGATAATAATAGGAGGTAATTTTCATAATAGTCAAGTACACTTTAAGCCTAATTGAGAAAAGGCGGCTTTCGTGTACCGTCATGATGTGAAACAAAAAATAAATAAAAACGCGATGTTTAAAGAATCATTGTAGTATAGTATTATTTCATTTTTCTCAGGAGTGTCTTCTAAAATTCTCGTTTTACCTGGTTTCCTATTTCGATTTTTATATTTTCTTGGTTCAGCTTTAGAAAAAGGGTGTATTGCTTCTGGAGTTTGGTGTTTGATATCTAGTGTGGTAAGCAGTTCCTCTAATATTTGTTCTGGTTTGTCGGATGTTGGTGTATCTGGTGTTAATATAGCTTTTTCCTGCATAGTCTCTCAGTTATCTACATTTTGTGTTTTGGGATTAGGGCAATCGGACACAGGAACTTATGGAATCTTCATCAGTAAACAAATGTCTATTAAAAGGACTTGCAAAACCTTTTATTAAATTCTGCTGTGTAAATGAAAGCATGTAAGCTTCACCTATTATTTCAGCTATATCATAGATTGAAGTTGGCGGATATGTCCATTAGTTTGACAACAAATTCTGACAAGGTTCCTGAATATTTTTGTTTACGAGTCCTAATCTGGTACTATAAAATTGTAGTTGAAGTCACGGGGTGTGAAGTGATCCAATTTGAAATGAGACTGATTATTTAAGTAAGGCTTTTTAGCACGGAACCATTTTAGTGCAATATCTGTAAACAAAATAGGTAAAGCAAGAAAACACTGATCATCGGTGAATACCTTGACTGGTATCAGTTCTTCAATGCGAGACAAAAATTCCACTGGACAGGTTTTGCCATTAAATGTGATGTTGAGTTTAGAAAAATCGAAATGTTTGTTGATGTAATAATTACTCATGGTGTGGTGACAAGTGGGTTTGATCATTCCTAGATAATATCGGAGTTTCAACTTGATCTATTGTTATCATATGGTTATGGTCGACAGACACATTTCCAGGTTTATCTTTCATTATTAGGAGAAAGGGGCCCAAAGTGGATATGTTAAGATTGAGTTTGAAAATCAGTAGTTTGTTAATCAATGTTAATATTAACTTTTACACAAACGAATAGTATGTCTCATGGTGCATAAAGTCGTTAAAACAGATAAAGATCTGTTGATAAATAATAAAGTTACAAGGAAATTTATAAAACTAAAAGAAAAACCGCTTTGCCCTAAGGCGGGGCCTAAAGCGGTTTTTGGTATCGGGCAAAGCAGACACCTCCGTGAACTTGGCACCCGACTTAAAATTTAGTAGTAGTAAATTTTTTTTATGTGGTTCGATAGCTTTTCGTATGTAGTGGATTGTAGTGAAACTATTTTCGTTTGAAATTACTTTTTTGTTTTTTTACGTTTGAAATTTGAAATTACTAAATTTAAAAAAAAAATTATAACGAAAAAAAAAATCGTCATCCCCCAAAATTTGAAATTAAAGATTTTTCCAGTTGATCCTCAAAGGTAATCGTTAGTAGTGGATTGTAGTAAAATTATTTTCACGAAAAATAAAAAAAACCAAAAAAATATAAAAAAAAAACTTCTGGGCATAAGTCCCTTTTTAAGGGTTCTAGGGTTACTACAAACGAAAGGATAGAAAGAGAAAAGCTGCTAGAGGTTTGTAGTGAAAGAATTTTTGTTTGTAGTTACAAAAAACTTGTCTAGAAGAGGTTTATTTGCGAAATCCGATTTTTTCGTTTTCTTCTGGACATAAGTCTCGTTTCAAGGGTTCTAGGGTTACTACAAACGCAAGGATAGAAAGAGAAAGGCTGCTAGAGGTTTGTAGTGGAAGAATTTTTGTTTGTAGTTACAAAAAAACTTATCTAGACGAGGTTTACTTGCGAAATCCGATTTTTTCGTTTTCTTCTGGGCATAAGTCCCGTTTTAAGGGTTCTAGGGTTACTACAAACGAAAGGATAGAAAGAGAAAGGCTGCTAGAGGTTTGTAGTGAAAGAATTTTTGTTTGTAGTTTCAAAAAAACTTGTCTAGAAGAGGTTTATTTGCGAAATCCGATTTTTTCGTTTTCTTCTGGGCATAAGTCCCGTTTTAAGGGTTCTAGGGTTACTACAAACGAAAGGATAGAAAGAGAAAGGCTGCTAGAGGTTTGTAGTGAAAGAATTTTTGATTGTAGTTACAAAAAATTTGTCTAGAATCGGTAAATTAAAGAAATCTAGTTTTTAGGTTCCGTACGTAAGGAAAAAAGGAACATTTATAGGATCACTTCTTTATCTGTCTGTCTGTCCGTCTGTTTGTCCGTCTGTCGTGTCTGTCAAGAAAACCGACAGGGTACTTTTCGTTGACCTAGAATCATGAAATTGGCAGGTAGGTAGTTCTTATAGCACAAGTAAAAGAATAAATCCGAAAACAGTGAATTTGTGGTTACATTGCAAATTAAAATGTGTTCATGAAAAAATAATTTAACTGACCCGTTGGCGCGGTTGGTTAGCAGCGACCCTGCCTTCCGCTCCAGGATTGCGGGTTCGATTCCCGCCCCGAGTCTTGGTGTATTATGTATTTATATAAGTATGCATTAATATTTATATATTTATTTAAAAATATATATGTAAATATGTATATCAGTCGGTTGTTACCTATAACACAGGCATTAAGTAGCCTACCTTAGGGACAGTCGTCCGTGTGTGTGTGTGAGTTAAAAAAATAAATTGTATTTTCAAAGCAATACCAAGTGGGGTATCATATGAAAGGGCTTTACCTGTACTTTCTAAAACAGATTATTTTTTATATTTATGCATATGTTTTTGATTTATTGTGCAATATTTCGAAAAATATACCCGAGTACGGAATCCTCGGTGCGCGAGTCTGACTTGCACTTGGCTGTTTTTCTTAAATTGATAAATTGCTAAATTCTGACGTAGAATAGCAAAGGGATCCGGCGTTGTTTTAGTAGTTCTCGGTTATTTAACGTCGTTAATTTTTTAGATGAGCACAGGTCGTTGTATTCTTCCCATGTGCTAGAAGCTCGTTTTATACATGCGTAATAATGACCACTTACGCTAAGTCTTTCGAAAATTATTGCTGCAACGATTTGGTACTGCCGATTGCAGTAGGTTAGTTTTTCTGGTATTTCTGCGAGAGTGGTCCTCCCACAGGTGACTTTGTGCTCTTTGAGGATATCATGGAGGAGGTTCTAAGGAGGATATGTAGGTCATCAAAAAAAATAATAATTTGTGGAGATTTTAATATTGATATTTTGCTCCACACTCCTTTTACGGGTAGACTGCTAAATCTTTTTAGAAGCTTTAATTTAGAGAATATTTTTGTTGAACCTACAAGAATAACTGCGAACACAGCTACTTGTATTGACAACATTTTCTGTGATTGTAAAATCATCGAAAAATCAATTATCAGTAATCTAAGATCTGATCACTGCGGACAAATGATATCTGTTCCTAGTAGTGAACAGAATAAAGCAAAAGTAATAAAATATAGGCCAGTTACCACTAAAAAAGTAAGGCAATTCAAACATACTATCTCAACTATATTACCGACACTTGACCTTACGCAGGATGATCCGGATGAACTTTATAGCACGTTTTTTGATGTAATAAACACTCAATTTACCTCCATCTTTAAAATCATAGAAAAACGATTCTTTAAAAATCTTAAATTTAGTGACTGGGCAACTGTTGGCATTTATAAAAGTCGAAACAAGTTGTTTGACCTGTATGCAGAAAAACAATATAATTATACCCCCGCGTTTATTGAATACGTAAGAAATTATTCCAAATTGTTTCGAAATGTTTGCATACAGGCAAAATCTCTTTATATAAAACAGAAAATCATGAATTCTGATAATAAAATAAAAGCAACTTGGGATATCATCAGTGATGAAATGGGGAAACATAAAGTACATACTAATAAACTGGAGTTAAAAATTAATAATCATATTATTGACTCTGATATAGAGATAGCAAATACTTTTGAGAACTTCTTCCAAAATATTCCAGTTACCACGACTAATTCCCTGAATTCCTCGCCAACAGAAGCCTATAATATCCTGAGGGGCAATGTTTCTGAGTGCAATGTATTATTTCGATTTAAATACGTAACCCCATATGATATTATCAAAACATTTAAATCTTTGCAACACAAAAAAACAGGAGATTTATGGGGAATATCAGTAAAAATAATTCACAATATTATTGATGTTATTGCGCCATATCTTGCTGTAATTTTTAACAAGTCCATAGATTCGGGATCATTTCCCGACCTCATGAAATGTAGTAAATTGATACCTCTGTTTAAGTCGGGAAGTAAAACTGATCCAAATAACTATAGGCCGATTTCAGTTCTACCAACTCTCAGCAAGATATTTGAAAAAATAATGCTCAACCAACTGCTCCTGCACTTTAATTTAAATAAATTACTTCACTCTGAGCAGTATGGTTTTACTAAGGGTCGTTCAACAACCGATGCGGCCGCAAGGCTGTTACGGCACATTTTCGATGCTTGGGAAAAGTCACAGAATGCCATTGGTATCTTCTGTGATTTGTCAAAAGCATTTGATTGCGTTGAGCACGAGACTCTTTTACGAAAATTAGGCCACTATGGTATTAAAGAATCTACACTCAGTCTCATTGCGTCTTATCTCGGTGATCGTATACAAAGGGTATGCATCAATGATGTTAAGTCATCCGGATCAGCCTCAGTGATGGGTGTCCCCCAAGGCTCTATTCTAGGTCCATTCATGTTTCTGGTTTATATTAATGACTTACCACATTTCGTCAAAAATGCTTGCGATATTGTAATATTTGCTGATGATACGTCTTTAATTTTTAAAGTCGATAGAACTAAAGACAATTTTGACGATGTAAATAATACTTTATCTCAAGTTTCACACTGGTTTACTATAAATAATCTACTTTTAAATGCTAAAAAAACCAAGTGTGTCGAGTTTTTATTGCCCAATACAAGGATTACTAGCAACAATTTAAAGATAAGTGGTCAGCCATTGAAAACTGAGAACACAACTGTGTTCTTGGGAATAACCCTAGATGCAAAGCTTCAATGGGGCACCCATATAGCAACACTTGCTGGCAAGCTTAGCTCTGCTGCTTACGCTGTTAGGAAGATTCGACAGTTAACAGACGTAGAAACTGCAAAAGTAGTTTATTTTGCATATTTCCATAGTATTATGTCGTATGGAATCTTACTATGGGGTAAAGCAGCTGATATTGGAAAAATTTTCGTTTTACAAAAAAGGGCAATTCGCGCAATTTATAATTTAAAACCGCGGGATTCCCTTCGAGAGAAATTTAAAGAAATAGGTATTCTTACAGTAGCTTCTCAATATATTTATAACAACATAATTTTTGTTAAGCAAAACATTCACAGTTACAATAAAAAGTGTGAATTACACGATAGGCGGTTAAGAAATAGAGATGGACTAGTGATTCCTCGATTACGCCTCAAAAAGGTCCAAAGGTCGTTTGTGGGAATGGGCGTAATGTTCTATAACAAAATTCCACAACAAATCTTAGATTTGCCTTTACACAAGTTTAAGAATTCTATTAAAAGTGTGCTCATGAAAAAAGCATATTATACAATTGAAGATTATATAAATGATAAAAAAGCATGGATTTAATTTATTCGCTTTATACGCTACTATAACTTGAGGAGTATTCGATTATTGGTGTTCAATTCGATGCTTTAATCATGGGTAGCCTAAGTATGTCACGCTCTCTTTAAACATTTCTGTGGTGGTGTCGTGTGGTGCGGGTTGTTACGTTCCCTCAAATATGGTTGAGCGAAGCAATGGCTGGATCATGCGTCATGCTCGTGAACGGGTGCCGCCGTCGGAAATGGGGCTACTTTTGTCTGCCCTTCTTAACGTGTAGAATTGTAAGCACCATTCTGAACCAGTGGTAGATTCATTTGTCGATTCAAAAGCACTTGTAAAAGTTTATCCGAATAAAAAATATGTCTTAGACTTGCCTTTACACAAGTTTAAGAACTTTCTTAAAAGTATGCTCATAAAAAAAGCTTATTATACAACTGAAGATTATATAAACGATAAAAAAGCTTGGATTTAACTCGTTCCAGCAATGCGCGAGACGGCATTTCAATCATGTACATTAATAATAATAATTGTTATAATGTTATTTTTAAAAAGAGCAACCGCCGAGTTTCTTACAGGTTCTTCTCGGCTGGAACTGCATTCCGAACCTGTGGTAGACTCAATCGACGATTCAAAAGCACTTGTAAAAGTTTATTTGAATAAAAAACTTTTCTATTCTATTCTATTCTATTCTATTCTAGTGAATTTTTTCTACAGTTTGACAAACCTTGCCCTTGCGGCGATCAATTCGATCTCAGCAGCCTCGATGTTGAGGAATATGTGGCTGCCACAGGCAAACGTTTTTACAGTGTTCGTTCCTTTGCATAAGTAACACTCGCTCCGAGTTTTTGACACGTAATGTTCTGTGGACTGACTAAGAGCTTCCTGTAGACCCTTCATTGCTTCTTTAAAAATGGGATCTGGATTGAGATCGAGGACAGGGATGCTGCAGGTTTTTCGTACTGACAGTCACTGCAATGGATGTTTATCTCGAGGGATGGAGTGTTTTGTAAAAGTTGTGTCTCTATTAACGTGGCGACCTTTATTTCGCAATCCAACACTCCGTTCCTTATTTCATTGATGTGTTTTAGGATTTCACACCGTTCGTTGTAAATGTTTGAACTAACGCCAAACTTCGATAAATTTCGCACAAAATCGTGGACAGCAGTTTTCGATTTAGTGGTATATTCATTGTACAGAGCGTAGTCGTGGTATGCGGCTAGCAAACTCTGTATAATAGAGTCGAAAGCACACGTGTTTCGCACGGCAACAGTTCGTTTGCCAGTCTTGGCAGGAGCCAGACTGTTACCATTTACCAGGAGTGGTAAAGTAAAATTAAATTTGGGCCGCTGGCGTATTATTTCTATGTCAGGACATGGCGTCAAATATTAGGGGTTAAAGTATGAAATTGCCGATTTGTACTGAAAAATAAAAATTCGTTTTTTTAGTTTAACATATTTATTTAATCAAAATAATTACCATTATTATCTATACATTGCTGCCATCTAATAGGAAGCTCATTTATGCCTTTGCGATAGAACTCTGGTGATCTAGATTCGACAAACTGTGTGAAAGCATTTTGCACTGCCTCCTGAGAAGAAAACTTTTTATCACGCAGAAAATTGTCCAAATCACGAAAAAAATGGTAGTCCGTTGGAGCAAGGTCTGGCGAATACGGAGGGTGACGAATGGTTTCTAATTGCAGTTCCTGTAAAGTTAAAATGGTTTTTCGTGCTGTATGAGGTCTCGCGTTATCATGGAGAAATAATGGTGAAGATCGATTCATAAGTCGGGGCTGTTTCACTGCTAGTTTCGCTATCATAGTTCGGAGTTCGGCGCAGTAGACATCTGCCGTTATTGCTTGACCAGATCGGAGAAAGCTATAGTGAATAACACCACGCTGAGACCACCAAACAGTTATCATTACCTTTTTATTGGTAAGCTTTGCTTTAGGACACTGTTGCGGCGTTTGACCTGGGGTCAGCCATTGCATTTTCCGCTTACGATTATCGTAAAGAATCCATTTTTCATCACATGTCACAATTCGATCCAATATTCCTTCATTGCTGTATCGATTCGATTCAACAAGGCAACGCATGTTTCAACACGCGTTTCTTTCTGCAGATCAGTCAAATCATGAGGCACCCATTTTTCATATTTTTTTATTTTATTGATTTGACGCAAATGAGTCAATATTGTTGGTAAGATAACGTTAAACCATGCCGCCAATTCCTGGGTAGTTTGGCTCGGATCGGCTTCCACCATCTCTTTCAAATCATTGTTATTCACATGTGTGGGCGGTCTTCCACGTGGTTCGTTCTTCAAATCGAAGTTTCCATCACGAAAGCGTTTAAACCAAAATCGCACAGTGCGTTCATTAGCAGTCCCCTCTCCTAACGCAACATTAATATTGCGAGCTGTTTCTGCCGCGTTAGTTCCGCGTCGGAACTCGTATTCAAAAATCACACGAATTTTCGAAGTATCCATCTTTATTGTCTAAGCTGAATAAAAAAAACAACTGAAAGTTGATAATCGAATGTTGCACATTTTTTAAAAGAAGAACTACATAGGTACCGTATGAAAAAAGTTTCACTCAAAAATCTCAAACCATGAAGGTTCTATGTCAATTCGAAGTACCTATTACAATAAAACGGCAATTTCATACTTTAACCCCTATTATTTTCCACGTTTTTTGACAGGTTGACCTTGCATTATTGAATCAGCCTTTTTCGCAAGGCCACGCCAATCTTCTTTCTCGTCGAGGTAGGCCATTGAAGTAATCGACTCCAGGTAACTTTCACACTTTTGCTCTGGCGTTGCAGTTAAAGACTCCGCGATCAGCATGGTGGATTTGGATGGTGGGTTGATGGTGGATGGTGAATCCTTAACCGGATGGGTCGATGGGTCTACTCGAAGCGTAGAATGAGCTAATTTGGGTTGTGTTTTGTTGTTTTTATTTTTGTCGGCATTCAATAAAATATTAGTACCAATCAGGTTCCTTAGGTGGATAATAAGGAACTTGTCCATCCTGATTGATTTGTCTGTTTTGAAGACCAGATGCTTCAATTCCCGGAAATATTCCTCGCTGCGAGCTGAACTTGAAACAAGTCGTACGTCATTGTTGTTCGATATTTCCACGAGATTTGAGCTATTCAGGTCATCGACAACCATAATAGCAGTCCACAGAACAAAATGTTTGACTAATTTCAAAAGTCGAGAACCGAACGCACAGCACTGATAAGGATTTAGTCGTCCGTGTTTAAGGTTACTTCTGCGGTCTAACTCAATTTTTTTCAAAATAGCTTCGATTGCAGCATTCGTATCTAATTCGGTCTCTCCCTCAATGTCGTTAAATGGTTCCAATAAAGTTTTCTTTTCAGCATGATCATTGTCGATTTTGTCAACACTGTTATCGGGAAGACTAAACGATTTCAAGCGCTCTACAACTCGGTTCTGTATTGCAAAACAATTACTCTGTTTGTCGTCAATATCTTCATTCGTCGCAAAAGCAATCTTCAGTATGTCGGTACACAAACGAATGAAATCGTTTATTTCCGCACATGTGGTTAACAAACCCACGCATCGGAGATAGAAATCCTTCTTTTTGGGACTGTCGTGGTTAAAGCAGCTCCAACGTGCCACCATTTTCACGAAGTGCGAAATATCCAGTCGTATTAAACAACGTGGCGGGTTTATCCGCACAGACGAATTTTTCGCGTCCAGGACAATACAGTTTTCAATGTATGTTTTGAGGTCGGTGTTGTTAAATGCGAGAGAAGTGGCGTTGAGAAGTGCCAGTGAGTAGTCTGTAACTACTTGTTTTGGACACGCTCAGAGTATGTAAAAACTTAACATACATACATATGGTAAATTTGTAGGGTTTCAGGAACTGTTGATTTTGAATAGATATAAACTTAGTGTAAGAAGCTTAAAATAATAATTATTAAAAAAAAAATTAAATAACCGACCTCAAACAGCCGCGTATAAGGAAACGACGAAACCGACGCTCGCCCTGCTTCAACATACGTGTACAAACAAAAGTTATTTTTATATTTTTTAGTGCCGCGGCCGTTTGAGATCGGTTAATTTTTTTTTTAATAATAATTATTGTCTACGCATAACACTTAAATCTATATTAAGTCATTTTTTTTATACAACTTACACTATTTTCACAATCTCTAGAACTATTCACACAAACTCTTAAGAGTTTCAGGACGTCAAGAAATAAATCTACATATATCTATATACATATATTAAAATCGTACCTCTAGCAGCCTTTCTCTTTCTATCCTTTCGTTTGAAGTAACCCTAGAACCCTTAAAACGGGACTTATGCCCAGAAGAAAACGAAAAAATCGGATTTCGCAAATAAACCTCTTCTAGACAAGTTTTTTTGTAACTACAAACAAAAATTCTTTCACTACAAACCTCTAGCAGCCTTTCTCTTTCTATCCTTTCGTTTGTAGTAACCCTAGAACCCTTAAAACGGGACTTATGCCCAGAAGAAAACGAAAAAAATCGGATTTCGCAATAAACCTCTTCTAGACAAGTTTTTTTGTAACTACGAACAAAAATTCTTTCACTACAAACCTCTAGCAGCCTTTCTCTTTCTATCCTTTCGTTTGTAGTAACCCTAGAACCCTTAAAACGGGACTTATGCCCAGAAGAAAACGAAAAAAATCGGATTTCGCAATAAACCTCTTCTAGACAAGTTTTTTTGTAACTACGAACAAAAATTCTTTCACTACAAACCTCTAGCAGCCTTTCTCTTTCTATCCTTTCGTTTGTAGTAACCGTAGAACTCTTGGAACGAGACCTATGCCCAAAAAAATACGAAAAAATCGGATTTCGCAAATAAACCTCCTCTAGACAAGTTTTTTTTGTAATTACAAACAAAAATTCTTTCACTACAAACCTCTAGCAGCCTTTGTCTTTCTAATATTTAATTTAATAGCTTCAATTGAATCTAAAAATGGGTCTTTCCTATATTTCATTATGTTTCTTCTCCATAAATATTCAATTATAAGGTCGTAGAAGTTTTGCGGGTTATTATAGTTTTCTTTGCGGAAAAACCTCTTCGCCGCTCCACTGGGACTCGATTCTTTGCGTGTGAGTCCCATCTGATGCCACAAAAGGATTTTCCGGATCTGAGTGATTTACTTTGTTATGGGTGTACCCATGCTGTGAAAGACAATCGTAGGCTTTCCAGCAATCTGTGTGAATTATAGTGCCAACTTTAACATGTTTTTGTATAAGGGCACCAAATGCGAATGTTATCTGGGCACACTTCAAGTCGTAAATCCTCAGATCCGTCTTCGATCATCCCTAACACCCTGTGTCCTTCAATATGTCGATCTGAAACACCAGAAATAAGAATTAAAATATATACCTAACAATAAAAGAACCTTGCACAATATTATTGTTGGATAGGTACCAAATTCTGTTTCAGTGCTAGATAAAAATATACAACTGCTTCAACATTGAGGGAAGAGAAACACAAATTTTACTGAAAAAATTACCTTTATTATATTTTCGGTTCCCAAATTTTGACTCATCAATCTGTACTACTTTTCCAGGTCCTCCAATCTTGCCAAAGTTTTCTTGCTTGTTTAAATAAATCAAAACAATAGCTTCGCGGCAATAATTATACCAATCTGCTATGGTTACTGAGGATAAGGCAGATTCTTTTTCCTGTTTTAATGGATCCTCATGGATGGTCTCATCGTAACTCCAATTATGTGCATATGTATAAATTAAATAAAAAACATGCCGTATGTCTATTTTAATATTTTCATAAAACGTTCCTTTTGTTCTGGCAGTTCGAGATGTATTTTTGCATGTTTTTTTGTGACACACCCATGATCAAAATTTTTTATTACTGGACTTAGTTAACTTCGTAGAATAACGATGAGACCTGCAGATTTTCTCAGTAGCCACTAAACCATTTTCTTCTGCAAAAGCCACACATTGCTCATTAGTTCCGAGCTCGCGATTAACACGCGTCAGTGTCAGTTCCATCTTGCGATAATTTCTGCGGAGTATATAGTCTTCGTTTCACATAGGGCTCCTCCGCGGCCTCTTAGTCAGAAGAGAGCAAGGGATCAGATGGGCCGGGAATAGCTGTGCCGCTCTCCAGCTTAGTCGCTGCCGAGATCGTATATCATCACCATCACGGGATGTACCAGGCTGAAAATCGGAGATCATTGTGCGTGCGAAGGTAAAGTGTTCGTGAAAGAAATCGGTGTCCATTTCCAGAGGGTGATTTGATTAATTGAAGAAAAATTTTAGCCTAACCCAATTCGAAAAAGTTGGGAGCTGATGTAAAGTGCCCCCCAACAGTCAATAAATAATAATTTCAGTCACTAAAATTTGATTGGGAGGTGTAAAGGCTTGTAACTGTCTAACTATATAATTAAATCTATCCTACAAGATAATTAAAACCTAACCTAATTCGAGAAGTTGGGGGTGTAAAGTGCCCCCAACAGTCAATAGATAATAAAATATTGCGAGGTGTAAAGCCTCCCAAAAGTCAAAGTAAATAATTGTATATTGGTAACTAGCGGACCCGGCAGACGTTGTCCTGCCCGCTATTAGCGCCACCTACCGGGTCCAATTTTTCTACTTATAAACCTTCCTCTTGAATCACTCTATCTATTAAAAAAAACCGCATCAAAATCCGTCGCGTAGTTTTAAAGATTTAAGCATACATAGGGACATAGGGATATAGGGACAGAAAAAGCGACTTTGTTTTATACTATGTTAGTGATAAATATTTATTTAAGTCACAATGACGGCGGGTAACATCCGAGGCTTTGTTGTGTGCCGCCGGGCTTGTGGGGATCCACCACCTGATTGGCGATTTGAGAATTTTGGTGTTTAGCTGATAGGAATGTGAAGATAGTCTAGTTTTCAACAAAATGTGTGTGCTTGTGTGTGTGAAAAATATTAAACGAGTAATACGTTACATTGTTAATTGATTTAACGGGTGATTCTCATCATTCATCCATAAAATATTGTAAGTAAAAACGGCACTGCGTTGTAAATATTGACGCCGCAATGTTTTTGACAGTAAGATTTTAATTAATAATAATGCGCACGTCTTTATCACAACACTCATTTTTATATAGGTTTTCTTCCTCGCGGCCCCTCGCTCAGTGCGTGGGGCCCCCGGTTCCGCTTAGTGCGGATTACGGGTTGCCCGACATGTCATTTTCGCAGAGTTGAAAGAATGAAGTCAATGTCGTCCTTGCAGTTGTCGCTCTTTGTTGCGAAAAATTTGCTCTGTGAAGTGAACGCGCTCGCCATTGGATGGATCGCACCGCTAAATGGGTCACTGTAGGGTGCCGCTCGTGCAGTGGCAAGGCCAAGATTCGCCACGCTGCTTCATTGCTGCTCTCGTATCGACCCGTCCTGAATATTTGCACTTCATCTCTGGGGTCAATATTGACGTCACCAAATTGCCGAATACTGAATATGGCCTGATCAATTTCCTTGTTAATATATTTGCATATATATACATATTTAATAGCCTGTACTGAACTACAAATTCAACATTTATCAAAGGTTTTTGAAGGAAGGGGACTAAAAGGCACTAACCACCTATTTTTCACTACTTTCACCAAATATCTTTAGTTATTAGAACTACGAACTTCTGTACTTTAATTTTAAAAACTCGAGCAATGAAGTCATGCCGGTCGGCAGCATTTTGACCCGGCATAAGTTTGTCGGTGATCCCTGACCATGATGTGTTGCACGTAAAAGTGATGAACAGATCAGGAACTTACCTGAAAAAGGTGGTGTTATACGCGGTTACTACGTACCGTACTGGCGGGTAGGTATGTGTATTCAGGTACATGACGACTGGCTTGTCGAAAGACTAATTAAGTTCAAAACACTTTTATTATTTACTTTCTACAAATACGAGTATGTTATTTAAGTACTCAAACACTTCACTCAGATAAGAATTCACTAATATTCACTTCAATAGTTCACTCGATAGTTCACTTCGATAGTTCATTTGAGACACCATAAGCACACCTTAAGACTCTTTATGACACCTTGACTGACGTCTCGCTCCGCTTTTAAAGCATTCGAGGTTGCACCAATCCCCTTCATCAAGCACAGGTAGCTTTTAAGAAAAATTATAATCAATGCGTTTAATGAGTGATAGTGCTTCCTATTAAACAAAGCTTCCTCATACAGGCCGTATGATAAGCAATGTGTGTGCCATCAACACAGCCCACAACACCTGGGAAGCCAAATACGTCCATGAATCTATGAAAAATATTTATTATTATACTATTCCAGTAGGTATTTGATCATTTGTTCTATTGGATAAAATAGTGTTGGGTCACTTCTTACTAATTCAATCAAACTCAGATATCACTGTAGATCAGTAGTTCCCAAAGTGGTCCAGGTGGACCCCCAAGGGTCCACGGGAGACTCGAGGGGGGTCTACGTTGGCGTGACAAGAAAATGGGGGTTCACGAGTCGTAAGCGGGGGTCCACGAATTTTTTTTAATCTGGTTTCGATAGTGAAGAACTAAAATATTGGCTTGACTTCACCTTACAATGTAAGCAGATAATATTTTAAAAAGCTATGGAATATGCAAGTTTTTTCTTGTAAAAACTTGTATATTCCATATTCAGTGCTTAACTTTACCCCCGTCCTTGTCACAGCTGGTCACATTTGTGAGACAATGGTGTGACGTCACATATTTTGCTTTAAAATTTCTTATTTCATGTTTTAATAGTACCTACTTTAAAAATATTAGATTTTTAAATGTGACATCAAAAAATGTATGACCCCTTCCACCCTCTTGTCACACAATGTCACAATTCGTCCCCCCTCCCCCTTAACGTGCGACGTAATTTATGGATAGTTGCAATTGGTCGATGGACGCAAATTTCCATAGTAAGATCTAATCTTCATATTATTTTTTTTCGAGTTTTGGGAATATGGTAGAAATGTGGCTGCAGGGGGTCCACCGGAACTAGTAAAATTTTGAAAGTGGTCCATGAGAAAAAAAAGTTTGGGAACCTCTGCTGTAGATCATGTATTTAATTCACAAAGCAACAACAGAGCTTATCTACTTATAACTATGTACATGACCAACCGAGTTGGTAGGCGCCGGCCAACTGCCCGACTCTGCCGCGCGCAGGCGGCTCAATCCATTTTGCTTATCTCAGCCCTTTTTAGTCCCCCACAATATTCCCCCCTTTTACAAAAAAAAAATTTTGTTTCTACAACACACAGAAAAAAAAAATTTTATATAGTAATTTCGAACATTATTACTGAGCTCACAGGTCGTTTTGTTGCTGACTACGCGCCACTTGGAATGTGGATCGCTATAATTGTAAACAAAGGCGTCATATTACGGTCACTTGATGTGGGACTAAAAGTTACACGCGCCTAACCGACTTGGCAAAATAAGTGGTACTCAACACTGTATCAACACATAACAATAAATTTTCTTCAAAACTTGTAACGTTCTTTTATTTCCTAGATACCTGTAAGGGTCATGCTAGGGTTCTATATTTTACGACACATTACGAAATACGAGTTCTGCTTATTACACATATTACACTAATACGTTTGGTTCTGCGTAGCACTTGGTAGGGTGGATTGGATCCTTACTGTCGGGACCTCCAATCCGACACTAGCAGCTTCTTTACGTAACCACTTCCCAATCTTTTTCTTGATTTGGTTCCTTACACCATAGCAGTAGATTATACATAAAAATATCGTTACCGCACCCAACAATGCAAACAGCAAATTAACTTTTGATTCTAAGTTTCCGTTATTCGACACGGTCTGTTCAATAGCCACATTATTCTGGTTCTTTTCCTCTTTACTCTGACCGTAACCCATTGTTGCTCTCGCTAATACGTATATGTACTGTAACTACTTAACAAATGGTTTCTATATTATTTAGTTAATTAATATATACTACTTATTACATATTCTGCTCACGTTCGACCTACTTACTGTGTTGCATTTGCTTTACGTTACTGCGTAATATAAAAAAATATACAATAAAAATACATTATTATTTTTCTGTATTGCCTACCTCATTACTCAGCAAACCGTACTGGCCTAATTATTCTACGGCCGCTACGTGAGGTCATTGGCAGCATGCAGTTTTCTACCTTATCGCTTTGCGTTATAGTCGGTTCCTTATACTCACAACGCTCGTCAACCTCGTCGTTTAATATGAATGCAGGCTTAAGTCTGTCTATTGATATGTATAACTCCCTGTTAGGTAGCTGAATTAAAAAACATTTTTTGTTCCTCTTGATTACCTGGTACGGACCTTGGTACGTGGGTGTTAATGGCTTCCGTACCGCATCGCTCCTTACAAACACATGCGTACACTTGTGTAACTCGGGGTGGCAAAACGTCTCTTTAGGATCGGTGCCTTTCCGAGTTACGGGATTAAAACTATGCAACGTCTTGCGTAATCTGTCCACGAATGTGTAAGGGGTCATTACCTTTGTACGACGAACTGTCCGCGAAAAAATCGCCGGGTAACCTGATGTCATACCCGTACACCATTTGCGCCGCACTTACCCCTGAATCACTCCTGCATGCTGCTCGGAGACCTAGTAAAACTGTTGGCAACTCCTGTACCCAACACTCGCTATGAATCATTCTTGTTGTAATTGCTGTTTTGAGAGTCCAAATCTAATTCTCCAACCAGCCTCTGGAATTGTCGCTCCGGTGACTCCTCATAAACTTGCAAAAGCCGTTCTTTTAACACTTGGTATTTATTTGTTTCTGGTGGGCTGTAAATGATATTAGCTACCTGCTGAAGCGCCTCGCGATTTAATTTCGATACTACCAACTGGAAACGGCACTCATCTCCCTGCTTCTGAGGGGCTATGGTCGCCTCAAATTGGGCGAACCAAAGTCTAGGCATCTCCCTCCAAGTCAAGATCACGTCGGGGTCACCACTGTTGGGTCACTTCTTACTAATTCAATCAAACTCAGATATCACTGTAGATCATGTATTTAACTCACAAAGCAACAACAGAGCTTATCTACTTATAACTATGTACCGAGTTGGTAGGCGCCGGCCAACTGCCCGACTCTGCCGCGCGCAGGCGGCTCAATCCATTTTCCTTATCTCAGCCCTTTTTAGTCCCCCACAATATTACATGGTGCTCTCACCCCTTCATAACAGCCCTTCTTTCTTGGATGACGGATGTTACTGGGGAATACGTGCCGCTGAAATTCTTCTGGCCGGTTGAGGACATCAGTCAATTCAGCTATACACTTGTGGACGGCAGCTTTGCCAAGCCCCAAATTAAAAATAAAATCCTTATAGACTTTTATGCTCGTGAAAGCTACTAGAGGAGACTCTAGTAGCTTTCACGAGCATAAAAGTCTAAAGCAGCCATGATCCTTAAGATAGGTACAAACAAGTCTGAGATTAATTCTTTTTTTGGTGGGACTAAGATCTAGTTGGCTAGCTTTTATCATAATTTTCTATTCTAATTTTTCTTATTTTTCACATTTTTTTATATTTTTCAACAGGTACGATAAAATAAGAACAATGTGGCTAATTCTGTTGTACACAATCACTAAATCTAAACTAAAATGACAGTCCTAAATATATTCCTATCTCTTTCACAATGCTCGCTGCAGAAAAGGATAGCACTATTTGTAAACCTGTCAATTTAGTTTAAGTTTAGAGATTGTGTACAGCAGAATTAGCCACAATACTTACTTTGAGCTCTGTAGAAATACCTGTAGATCTCTGCCTTGGCTGCATGTATGGATGACTTTGTCCACAAGTTGTTGGGACAGTGGCAAAGGAAGCCTGTAATTGTCCACAAATTCCCCTTCTGGGATCTCCCAGGGGACCGAGTCTCCGCAGCAGGGACCTCATCATTTACGAGCGTATCATGCGGCGCTCATCCACGCTCTGTCATTCCCATCATGTATGCGTGAACCATTTTCACAGTTACACTTAAGTACTTAACAAGATAAAGTATTAAGTTAAACAGCTATATGTTAGGTTCTTCTAAAAAACAAAACAGGGCTGGTGAAAACTGCGGATAGATAGCGTTTATAGCCCACCTATCTAGTACCTAATAGTTTTATACCAAGTAGGTACCTAATCATAAATATTGAATTATAGATAAATATAGTTAGTTTAAAAAAAAAATTCGCGTCTATACAAATTTTTTTTTAATTTTCAAGTGGCTCTCCAGAACATTTTTGTATAGAACTTTTTTTACCTCACTAAGCGCATGCATAGAACTTATGAGTGTCCTTTCAGGAAAAATACGAAACGTTATGAATGTGGAAAATTTACCAGAGTACCTCATGGGTCCTCCAAAACTACCAGTCATACAGACATGGTCCCAAACAAATGTTATTAAAGACCATGGGCCATTGGGTAAACCGGTAAAAAAAATGGCCGCCGAACAAAAAAAAATTCTCTCCATACAAATTTTTTGGGTTCTTTTTAAGAGGCTCTCTTAGATAAATAGAACTTAAAGATTTTTTTTCACAAAAAATACAAAACGTAGTAAATGTGGAAAAATTACCAGAGTACCCTAACGGCCCTCGAAAACTATCAATTATAGAGGCATGGTCCTGAAACTAAACATGTTCAAGAGCTTAGGCCCTTTGGTGAGCCAGTAAAAAAAGATAGCTACGGAACAAAAAAATTCGTGTCCATACAAAATTTCTTTTTAATTTTCAAGTGGCTCTCCAGAACATTTTTGTATAGATCTTTTTTTCCCACTAAACGCATGCATAGAACTCGGGAGCGCATTTTCTTACATAAAATTTCAACTCCTATCATCGGATGTCCGAAAATGTTTCTCATACAATTTAAAGTCATAATGATCATTCTTCATAAAACGTTGACAACCTACCAATTGAAAGACATAATCATTGAAATTCATAATATCACTATTCATATGATGGACTGAGTATCGAGCATCTGCGATATGCTGGTGTGCACGTTTCCAGAGTTCTCAAATTACTCTTTAACCTGTGTATTGGCCACAGTTACCTGCCAGATGCTATGATGAGGACAGTGGTAGTGCCTATAATCAAGAATAGGACTGGTGATGCGGCAGACAGGTCCAATTACAGGCCTATATCTCTTGCGACGATTATTGCGAAGGTCCTCGACAGTTTGCTTGACACTCATTTAAACAGATCCTTTAAAGTACAGGAAGCGCAGTTCGGTTTCAGACCTGAACTGTCTACTGAAAGTGCGATTTTGTGTCTCAAGCAAACTGTTAGATACTATACCGACAGAAATACGCAGGTGTACGCATGTTTCTTGGACTTGTCTAAAGCTTTTGATCTAGTTTCTTACGACGTCCTATGGCATAAGCTTAAACATGAGACGACCTTTAAGCCAGAACTGCGCTCATTATTAGAGTACTGGTACGGTAACCAATCAAATGTGGTCAGGTGGGGAAACGATTTCAGTGACCCTTACAAACTAAGGTGTGGAGTGAGACAGGGGGGGCTGACGTCACCTAGGCTGTTCAATCTCTATGTAAACCAGCTGATCGGGGGGCTCAGCGGAGCAGGTGTCGGTTGCTCAATTGAGGGTATCAGCGTCAATAATATAAGCTACGCTGACGACATGGTTCTGCTGAGCCCATCGGTCGGTGGTCTTAACAAGTTGCTGCGTATCTGCGAGGCGTATGCTGAGGAACATGGACTCAGTTACAACTCAAAAAAGAGTGAGTTCCTTGTTTTCAGGGGGAGGAATAAAATAGTCACATCCGCTCCTACTATTCGTTTGTGTGGAGCCCCCTTGAAGCAGGTAACTGAGTTCAGGTACCTCGGCCACGTGGTGACTGAGCGCCTCGATGACGACAGTGATATTGAACGAGAACGTAGGGCGCTGTCGGTCCGTGGCAACATGTTGGCTCGCAGATTTGCACGGTGTACTGTGCAGGTCAAATTAACTTTATTTAGAGCATACTGCCAGTCTTTCTACACGTGCAGTCTGTGGACCAACTATACGCAGCGGAGTTACAGCGCCCTGCGCGTTCAATATAACAATGTGCTGAGGGCAGTGCTGGGCATGCCGCGTCGCTGCAGTGCGTCAGCAATGTTTGCAAATGCTCGTGTGGACGACTTCCATGCGATCATGCGCAAACGTGCTGCTTCCATGATGAGCAGACTTGCGAGCAGCACCAGTGCTCTCCTCGGCACATTTGCATATAGACTGGACAGTCCTCTCTGGAGAGCCTGGAACGATGCTCATGTCAGGGCTAGGGGGCGCGTGTAGATTTAAGTACTTAATTTCTTTTAGGTTAGGAACTAACATAGGTTTAAGTAAATTGTTACTAACGAAATATGGAAAGGAGAATGCCCAAAAATCTATGGGCGTGTAACCCAGTCGTTTACAAGCGTTTTGTATGCAGCATTTATTGCAGGTTTATTCCTGATAACCAAACACACCATTTTAATACCTCTAGGACTTGTAGTTTTAAATAAATCTAAGTTTAAGTTTGAAAATGATTCTAGGTTATGTGTAGTTTATAATTGTTAAAGTAGTAAGGAAAGCCGTGTATCTTTCCTGCCGATTTGAACTATTTGTTTGGCGCGCACTATACTTAACATACCTGTCCAACGATATCCAATACAAAAACAATAAACCAAATTAATATTGGTCTCCGCTGTGCTACAATAAACATTCAAAATGTAAACAGAGTAGACGTCACTAGCGTCACACACAAATAAAACAATGACATGTCACATTGACATCTTGAAATAAGTTTCGTTACACAAAATCAAAAAGGTTGTAGTTATAATAAATTCCATTGCACAAAACGCAACGAAGTTAAAACAATATTATAAAAAAAAATATTAATTATTACTTATTTACTTTAAGCATATATTGTACGATTTACAACAAATAACAAATAAAATAATGTATTTAAATAATTAATATCCGTTCTATTTTAAATGAAATTATTTTTTTAAAAATAACAAACCTCTTTTTATTTGGGCATGTACCTATGCGTGGAATGTAATGCAAATGGCCGTCAGACTTAAACGGGAAGTTGAAAAGACGATTTAATTCCTTTTTTATTTCATTTTTTTATCGTGAAGTGTAGCATTAATAATTATTAATTTTCAAATTGTCATATATTCGTAAGATAATTTTTAATAAATTACATTTTGTGTAAATGTTTGGGTCAGGGGTGGACATTCTCCTTTAATTACGAAATAAAGATTATTATTATTATTATTATTATTATTATATACTTACTTTGTACTAATATTTGTTTTCATATATTTATTTATACTAATGGTCGAAACTCATAATCGTGTTTTATTCTAATACTAGCTTCTGCCCGCGGCTTCGCCCGCGTGAATTTCGGTTTTGAACAAATCCCGAGGGAATCGTGGAGTTCCGGTTCCCGTTCCCGCTCCCTTTTCCTACCTTTATACTTAAAATATCAAGCAAGGTCGCTATAGTAATCTACCTATAGCTGTAGATATAGATTTCGGGTTTTTCAAAATCCCGTGGGAACTGTGCATTTTTTCCAGGATAAAAAGTAGCCTATGTGTTGCCAATGCATGCTACACAGCAAAGTATTGCAATAATGGGTTATGTGAGCGTGATTTACCTAAGAACAGTCAGCGCCCTCTGTGGCGTTTTGGAGGTCTATATCTATTTTAGTCCTACAGGAATACTTTTCTGGGATAAAAAGTTACTTTATGTGTTAAGTCAGGGCATAAGCTATCTCCATTTAAAATTTCAGCCAAATCGGTTCAGTAGTTGCGGCGGAGAAGAGGAACAAACATACACACAAACTTAATAACTTAATAACGCCTTTATAATATTAGTGTGATTGTTATTTTCCTCGCTAGAAAGCTCCGATACTCGATAGCATACGCGTCCGATCGCTGCTAAATTCAAAATGCTATAGGAGAACTTTACGCATCGCCGCCCCGGCCGGCTGGAACCGCGCGCGGCGCGCAAAGTCTATGTCCCGCAATTTTTAAATCTGTAATATCTTCGAAAATATTCATTTAAATCATATGCTGTAAAGGGCCATATAGATCTATAATAAATCAACAATGTACTTAAGGTATTTAATTAGATAAGGATTTATGCTGTATTGGTTAAAATCGCTTCTAAAATTAGCCATTATTTGTCGTAAAAAAGTAAATGACAAAAAATGTTATTGTGGGATATCCATAAGAGATAGACATATACCATCGCGGAGTTTTCTATAGACCTTTTCAATGTGTACAATACTTAGTACATTATATTGATAAATCTCGTAGGGTTCAGCCTGCGTTTGCAATGTAAGCGGAAAAAATGTAATTATTTACGACATCACATTAGAAACCTCAAAAATAACAGTATTTCTCCACTATTTAATGGATGTTATCATACATATAAACCTTCCTCTTGAATCACTCTATCTATTAAAAAAAACCGCATCAAAATCCGTTGCGTAGTTTTAAAGATTTAAGCGTACAAAGGGATATAGGGACATAGGGACAGAGAAAACGACTTTGTTTTATACTATGTAGTGATTCGTTTTCATACATTTCTTAATCATAAGTTTTTTTAACCCCCGACGCAAAAACGACGGGGTGTCATAAGTTTGACGTGTCAACATCGATTCAAGATGGCCGCCGCTACTAAATGGCGCGTTTACATATTTTTTCACAACTCCCTCAATATGGGTATCAAATGAAAGGGCTTGACTAGTAGAATAGCATTCTGTAAATCCAAGATGACGACCGCCACAAAATGGCGAATGTCAGGGGTTTTTACGGTGTCTTATTTTTGGTCGAAGGTTAAAAAAACACCAGGATTCCAACTTCTGTAGGTTAGGTTAGGTTAGAACAGTTACCACAACGCACGAGCCGAGCGAGCGAAGCGAGCGTGCCGCGGTAGCGGCCGGCGAAGTGCCAGATCCAAATTCCATACCATATAAAATTATACAAAAATTCGATTTTTTTTAAAATATCTATTAGGTACTTTTCAAACCTTCTTACTAATAAATTAATAAATTTTATTAATTTTATTTCATTTATTTTTTTATTAATTTTTTTTTTTTTTTTTTTTTTTTTTTTTTTTAAATATTTTATTTTATTTATTTTTTATTTAATTTTTTTTTATTTTTTTTATGTATTCTTCGGTTCTTCGGTTTCTCGACCAGAGTCCAACATTTATTTTTGTAAAAGGATTGATACTCATCTGCCATAGCCTTCTTCCACTGCTCGGCTTCGTTGCCACTCAGCGCCTCGTGCACGGTAGCAGGCTCGTCGCTGCCGACGCCCTGTCTGGCACAGCTCAGGTTGGCAAACTCGGAGAGGTCTGAGAAACATGAGTCCAACTCTGCCATCTCAAGTGTCGAGTTTCCTGGAATGTAGGTTTGATCCAACGAGTTATCTGTCTCCAATAAAGTTTCAGAGAGACTTTCATCAGAATCTCTTAATGAAAACATAGTTAGTCTGTGATCCTTTTGCGATTCCGAATAAATCCCCTTTGATGCTGCCGACTTGTCATCAGACTTACTACTCTCATTTTCATTAGATGATTCCAACAAATTGGAATTGACATCCTTCTGAGGAATAATAACAACATTTTGTTGTTTTAAATTTTCATCATTTGACAAGTTATTCTGAAAATTTTCCTCTATGAATTTCACATTTCTTGCCTTTATAATTTTTGTAGGTTTTGCAGGATCAATTAGCCTATATCCTTTACTATCTTCACAGTATCCTACAAAGATTAACTTCTTGCATCTCTTATCAAGCTTTTTGCAGTTTGTAATTAAATTAAAAGCCTGACAGCCAAAAATACGCAAATGACTTACATTTACTTTCTTATTGCTCCATTTTTCTTCAGGAGTTGCTCCCATCACTGCCTTGGTTGGACTTCTATTCTTTAGGTATACTGCCGTGTTGACAGCCTCTGCCCAAAATCTCTTGTCCAAGCCAGCATCCATGAGCATACACCGAGCCTTCTCCATTATGGTTCGATTTGCTCGTTCGGCCACACCGTTCTGCTGTGGAGAGTGGGGTACAGTAGTTTGATGCTGTATTCCACAAGCTTTCAGGAACACCTGGAATGCATTATTCAAATATTCACCTCCTCCATCACTTCTCAAAATTTTAATCTTAGCTCCAGTCTGGTTCTCTACGAGAGCTTTAAAATCTTTAAAACATTGAAATGCTTCATCCTTAAGGTGGCGGTTCGCGCCGCGACAGAGACAGGAGACCACGACCGGAGACCGCGACCGGCCACCGCGACAAGTGTCTCGGTCTCTTCTGCATGTACTGTAGGTCGAGACCGAGACTGGAGACCGTGAAAAGTATCTCGGTCTCTTCAGTATCGGAGAGTGTGTCGATGGAGTCAGTTGTGTTCTGTGTCATGATGGAAAACCAAGTTGTAGAACTTCTATTGGAGGAAGAAGAAGACGATGATTTGCTCTTATACTATTATTACAAATACAAAACTAAAAGAAGGTTACCTATTAAGGAATTATATTTAACTAGAGGTCAAGAAGGATCATTTTCGCTATTAGTGAAGAAGCACCTAATGTGTGATGACAATACATTCAGGAAGTATTTTCGGCTAAATAAAACACAGTTTGATTATGTATTAAATTTACTAAAGAAAACAATGCGTGAAAAAGGAAAAATATCGTTGAAAGAAAAATTAGGTCTAACTCTAAGGTAAGTTTGTTAAATCATCTAAGTTATTCTGGTCGTATTCGTCGTGAAAAATGCTTCGAATTGGTTCACTTGAAATATTTGGCAATTGGCGAGATGTTAAGTCAATCAATTCACTTTGTGATTGGTGTTCTGTGGAGGCTACACTTATTGGCGAATATGTATTATGCGATGAAGTTGAAGTACATGGCAATTGGCGACGAGATAAATCACTTTGTGTTTGGTGTCCCGATGAACCTGCACTTGTTGGAGAATATGAATAACTTGTATAGGGGCGTTCACCTTGTCCATCGATATCTCCCATCTCATACTTGGAGATAATATTAAATATTTCGGTTTTTGCCATCGCTCTTGATCGAGCGCTCAATTTTCTTAGCATAGTTTCAATGTGTTTAGTAAATGTAGATATATCATCGAATGATTCTTGACCTTGACATTTCAATGACTCCAGCGTACTATTTCGGCTTTCATGTCTGTCTTTCAAAAATTTTATAAATTCATCTTCTTTTTGTCTTTTTCTCTTAGTATTCTTGCTAGTTGATTTTTCGGAACTTTTACTTTGTGGTATAGATCTTTCTTGTGTAGAAGTTCCTGGTACAGGTTCTACTAACTCCCTTGAAATAGTGTTATGTACTGACGCGTCTGCGGCTACGGGAGGAGTATCTTCATGTCCAACTTCTGAGGAGGTATTGGTAACTTCTTGTACTACACTGGTGGAGCTTTGCTGTTCTTGATCTACACTGGTGGAGCTTTGCCGTTCTGATGGTGTGTTTTCTAAAAATCTTAAACGTTCATAAAATTGCCACTTTGAATTTTTAGCTGGTGCTGCAGATCCCGTTGAATTTTTCTGTTTGCGCTTGTATCTATTGTAGGAGTCCCTGATTAGTTTCCATTTTTTACGGCATTCCGAATCTGTAATATATAAATAATAATATAATTTTTTTTTTTGTTTCAGGTTTATGGCAAATGGAGAAACATATGCTTCGCTATCATTCGCATTTCGTATATCACCTTCTTATATTTCACAAATAGTCAAAGAGGTGTTGAAACATTTAAAGATTGTTTTAGTGCCAATTCTGATGCCTATTCCAAAAGAAAGTGATTTTAGGCTTATATCTGAAGGCTTTTGGGACAAATGGCAATTCCCCAATTGCGCTGGCGCAATTGATGGTAAGCACGTGAGAATAAGAGCCCCTGAAAATAGTGGGTCGTTGTATTTTAACTATAAGGAATTTTATTCGATTGTTCTTCTGGCTATTGTAGACCATAATTACAAGTTCATTGCAGTAGACGTTGGCTCTTACGGCAAAGAAGGAGATAGTGGAATATTCCAAAAGTCTACAATGGGAAAAAAAATCATGAAAAATGAATTTAATTTTCCAGAACCAAAAAATCTACCAAATTCGAACATAATATTACCACATTTTTTAGTTGGAGATGAAGCATTTAGTCTTGATACTTTTATGATGAAACCTTACGCTAGAAGAGTTGCAAAAAACGATTTAAGCAAAGAAATATTTAACTACCGCCTTTGTCGTGCGAGACGAGTATCGGAAAACGCGTTCGGTTTGCTGTCTCAGGTGTTTAGAATATTTTACACGCCTATCGGAATAGCGCCAGAAACATGCACCGATATGATCTTAGTTGCCTGTTGCTTGCATAACCTTTTAAGAGATGGATTTTTAGAATCTGCTCTAATGTCCGTACATCAATGGAACCAAGAAGAAAATTTACCTTCAAATTTCGTTTCATTACGTGGAACAGGAGGGTTTTCGAACAGCAACGGACTAGATATTAGAGCAAAATTAACCGATTACTTTATGTCACAGCAAGGAGCGGTAGACTGGCAAGAACAACATGTCACACGGCTTGTTTAAGTTGATTCCACATGTTTCCTTTTAAATATTAATTCTATGCAAAATAAAAAAAATAAAAATAACTCACCTGTTTTATTTATGCTTTCAGCTATGCTCATCCAAATATTGTCCTTCAAATTTTCGTCTCTGTAGGAGTCTAGTCGTGCATCGTATATCGGAGGGTGCTGTCTGATCAGTTCAATCAGCGTTTCACAGTCTTCGTCAGAAAAAGTATTCATTTTTAAACACTAAACACACGTCCTTTTCGAACGCGACACGAGACACTACTGTGTGCTTAGTCTAAAGCGGAGCACTCGAAAACGAACTCGAAAACTATTGATCGATTTCAGAGTAAAATAGACCTAAAATGGCTTGTATTAAGGTTTGAGTTCGCCAATACATTCAGCATTGTTCGAATGCTGAATGTATTGGCGAACTCAAACCTTAATACAAGCCATTTTAGGTCTATTTTACTCTGAAATCGATCAATAGTTTTCGAGTTCGTTTTCGAGTGCTCCGCTTTAGACTAAGCACACTGGTCCGAGGCAGCGACCGTCTCGCTGTCTCCTGTCTCGCGTCTCTGTCTCCTGTCTCTGTCTCGCTCGCGAACTGTCGCTTATACATTTCCTAACGTCAAGTAAGGTCTCCGGTCGTGGTCTCCTGTCTCTGTCGCGGCGCGAACCGCCACCTTTAGATCGCAGGAAATAGACAAATGTTTTCCTCGAGAAGTCGTCGATGAGTGTCATGAAATATTTGGCTCCACTAAACGATGATACTTGCATAGGTCCACATAAGTCAGTATGTATGAGCCCTAGCACCTCCTTTGCTCTGTTATAAGACTTTGAAGGAAAAGAAGTCCTGGTTTGCTTACCCTCTATACATGCAACACAAGTTTTATAATTACAATCGTCATAATTAATTCCAATGACCATACCTTGTTTCATAAGATTCATGCTCCGCGAGTTCAAGTGCCCGAGACGCCTGTGCCATACCTCTTGGGAAATCGGGCTGGGAATTGAAGTCAATTTCCCCGAACCCGAGTCAACACCATCAGCTTCAGTAGTCTCAGCCAGTGCTATGTTGTCAGTCTTTAGTGAAGATCGCTCTTTTATCTGTGAACAGCCTACAAAATTCTCCCTATCTACCCCTAAAGGTAACATAATAGCATTATCTGATGCAGCATTACATACATTCTCTTTACTTAAGGTATCGAGTATATAAATACCATTATTTTGAGTAGCAGTTGCAACAATACTATTATTATACAGAATTTTACATTTTTTGTCATCAAAATGAACCTTATAGCCTTTCTTAGTCATAGCGCTAACAGATAATAAGTTGGTTGACAATTTAGGAACATAAAATACATTTCCTATTGTTTTATAACAATCTTGCATCTGTACCTCAACATTGCCATACCCAGACGCAAACACTTTTTCACCGTTCGCTACACACACTTCAATTTCACCTTTTGACACATAGTCCACCATTAGTGATTGATCATTGCACATATGATTAGTGCATCCACTATCTACGCACCACTTATCACTCTGAAGTTTCACGGAGAGGGCTGCAACAAGAGTTTTACCCGTGCTCTTTACCGCTTCCTTGCGCTTGCCTTTCTCTGATTTCTTCTTATTTAAAGGACAATTCCGGGAAAAATGGCCTGGCTCCTTGCATCGAAAACATTTTAGTACCTTTTTCGTAGTCAACGCAGTAGCTGAACTGCCATTACTTTCTTCCCTTCGCAGATTCTCTTGAAGTAATTTGCCTTTAACTATGTCACTACACAGTTTGACATTTGAGTTCTCCAATGCCATAATAAGAGGATCATAGTCTGCCGAAAGTCCACTCAGCATGATGACCGCCACGAAGTCGTCCTCAAGCCCCGAACCGATCTCTGTTAGTTGTTGAGAGATTTCCGTAATCTTGTTGACGTACGCCTCCATGCTTTCACTCTCATTTAGTTTGACAGCGAACAACGTGCGCAATACTGCCGTCCTAAAGCTAAAGTGTCGTTAACTACCAAAACCAAGTTTCGAGATATGATCGAAAAAGCGGGAATTTATTAAGAAATGATGCCATTTGATAATTAATAAACGTATACAAAACTTGAAACTATGAAAGTGTAGATCTAATGAAGCACTTTCGAATAATTGTATTTTTAAGTTCCTAGAGTAAATAATAATTAAAGCAAAAGAGTTTTGGCTTTATAGTCTAGCATTTTTTCTAATAACGGCTTTTATTTACATAACTTAAATGTCATTAGGTTACCCTTTGAGACGTTTATGGCTTGCATTGCGTTTAATTTTTTTATCTTTTTACGAAACTTTAAAAAATTATATAAATTCTAAACTAAAACGACTCTAAAGACTTTAACGACATTATAGGTTAGGTTATGATATTTAAAATTCTCAATAACGTTACACTTAAATGCGGCTCTTGTCATTTAAACACATTTTAGTCTAGAAATATAGAAATGATTTGTTTACAGTAGCGTTTTTGGGGGAGTATTGCTAAACTATAATGTGGCTTATTGCAGATGATTCAACCATACCGACGTTTTAGGTTAGCATAGTTTATTATACATTTGAGGTTTTCCAATGAAAGTGTCGGTAACTAAAACAATTGTAAAAGCAACTGCAGTCTGAAAGTAGTCTGTTTTTACATTGCCTTTGGATTGATTGATGGATTCCACAGCATCTACAAAATCTATAAAATCATACAATTTTCCTTTTTTCGTCATAGCAAGAACTTGATCACAGCTCATGAATGTATGACCAGGTTCAAAGTAGTAGAGCGTCAATGTTTCAGCACAAATCAAATCGCTGTTTATCATGTTACATATGAATAACGAATAGAGCAGCCAATTTTTATTGTGAGAGTTGAAGTTATCCAGCCATAGATCAATATGCACAGCATCCCTAGGACGCAGGAGGAAATGATAAAAAGCTGTCATCGATTTTTGGATCCTCATAACTTGGGTTTGAATTATACCAGATAAACAAAATTCTCGGGATATGATATGAATAGTGGACTTATTAAACATTTATAAAGTTTCAATTAAATAGCTGTTGGTGATGATGGTGAATAAATAACTATTTTTGTCTGCTTCACATGTTTAATTCTATGCACAGTGGATAGCGATATTATTCAACTTGATGTGAACACATATTAAGTGGATGGCGTTGATCGTAGGTATCGTATCGTATGACATCTTCTGACGACGTGCTGTCCTCCTATTGGTCGGCCGCGGGGTTACCAGTCGGGAAGTAAAATACATCGCGGCGCGAACATCCTCCCGGCCCTTGAAAGTGAGGTTTCAAGAAGAAGAAGGCAGCAGGCAGATGCGGTTAAGGGCGCGTCGCACGGTGCCCTGAGCAGTGGTAATATCGGCAACACGGGTTATACCATCGGCGCCAGGGTGCAGTTGAGTCACTCGTCCGAGACGCCAGCATAGCGGTGGCGCGCTGGGCTCCTTCAATAGTACCAAATCGTGTACCTTTAGGGATGCACATCTCGTGCGCCACTTAGTGCGTTGTTGTAATTCTGCCACATACTCGTTGGACCACCGCTTCCAAAAATGCTGGCGCGCCTGCTCCAGTCGTTGAAAGCGATCGAGGCGATTCACGTTGATCTCCAGAAAGGAAGGACTTGGCAGTGACGTAAGTGGCCTGCCAATTAAAAAGTGCCCGGGTGTAAGACACTGGAGATCATGAGGAGAAGGACTGAGAGGACAAAGGGGCCGGCTGTTGAGGATTGCCTCAACCTGTGCAAACAATGTGGATAGTTCCTCAAATGTCAAATGTGTTGTTCCCATAACTCTCTTTAAATGAAATTTAGCGGCCTTTATGCCAGCCTCCCACAGCCCACCGAAATGAGGAGCGTACGCAGGGGTAAATTTAAAATCAACGTTTTGTTTGGAAGCAAAATTTAAAACAGAATCTTGATACTCCTTAGATTTTAACAGATCCGTTAATTCGCGAGCGGTACCGACGTAATTTCGGCCATTATCACTCCAGATCTGAGCCGGAACGCCTTTTCTCGATATTAGGCGCCTAAGGGCGAGTAAAAACGCATTAGTAGAAAGCTCGCTAACTGCCTCCAAGTGTGTACATTTATATGTGAAGCATATAAATATACACAAATAGCATTTAGTTATCTTGGCACCTCTTCCCTTGCGATCGGTAATCAAGAAAGGCCCGGCAAAGTCTGTACCGACTATGTTAAAAGGAAAATTGTTTGACAAACGCTCCGCAGGTAAATTTCCCATCATATTACTCATGCCTTCCCCCTTGAATCGCAGGCATTTTAAACATTTCCGAGTTGTGCGCCTGGCCAGGTCCCTGCCACCTATGGGCCAAAATGTATTTCTGATAGAAGCCAACAGGTGACTGGGACCAGCATGCATCAGGCGAATATGCTCATCGTGAAATAAAATCTTTGTTAGGTGACTATTAGAATGCAGTAGAATTGGATATTTTTTGTCATATTGGAAATCGGACATAGAAAGACGGCCACCTACTCGAAGCACACCTTTGGCATCAACAAAAACGTTCAATGACGCTAGAATTGAACTTGATTTAAGTTGCTTATTTTGGGACAAAAGCTTCAGTTCATTTTCAAAAGACTCTCCCTGAGAACTCTTTACTGAGACACACATAGAATTTTCAAGTTCAGAACTTTGTAATGGACCAGTAAATTTATTTTTTGGATTTTTTGCGTTGTTAACAAATCGAAGCACCCAGGCATAGGTACGTTTTAAAAAAGGTAGTCTTGAAATTCTAGTTATGTCAAAGAAAGGCTCCTGGGTTTTCACCGCAAGCGTCTTGATCTCCGGTAGGTTGGCATTGCTACGCTCTGGTGCGGGCCAAGACGCTTCTGGCTCTGAAAGGTAAGTCGGTCCATGCCACCACAATGAACATAGAGGCACGCATGAGGGTTGCACACCACGCGAAACGAGATCAGCAGGATTCTGAGATGTAGGGACATAACGCCACGAACTAGGATCTGAAATTTCACTAATAGATGTTATTCTGTTGGCGACGAAGGTTTTGGGTGTTTTAGCAGTTTGCAGCCAACCTAAAACGACCTTGGAATCCGTCCAGTAGATGTGGCGGTCTATTTGACATCTTAAAGCTTGTGTAACTGTATTTGCCAGCTGGGCGCCCAAGAGAGCTCCGCAAAGCTCTAAACGCGGAATCGTCTGGCGTTTGATGGGGCATACTCGTGACTTCGCGCAAAGTAGATGCACCTGCACTTCACCCTTGCTATTTAGAGACCTTAAATAAATACAGGCCCCGTATGCCTGCTCTGATGCGTCGCAAAAGCAATGCATCTCAACACGAACGGGATCATCTATCAAGACGCGTCTGGGAATATGCAAATTAGAAATGCCTTCAAGATCCTTAATGAATTTTGACCAATCAGACTCAATGTGAGGAGGAACTTGATCATCCCATCCAAGCTTTGATTCTGCCCAAAGCTTTTGAATCATTATTTTTGGTATGATAATACAAAGAGATAGTAGCCCGAGGGGATCAAACACCTTGAAAGTGGAAGATAAAATTGTTCTCTTTGTAATTACATCTGTTTGAGAAGTTTTAACTGGAAAACTTAGCTCATCAGACGATGATGTCCAACCTATTCCAAGAGTGCTAGTAGCATTACTAATAGTGAGAGTATCATCAGAACTCCTCAGCCCCTTGGATGTAGATTCATGCACTAAGTTCGATTCTACGAATGTGGAATTAGAACGGTATTTCCGTAAATGGAATCCACCTGCAGAAAGCGCCTCACTTACAGCGCGCTGAATATGACAGAGCTCGTCCTCAGACTGGGCACCTGTCAACAAGTCGTCTATGTAGAAATCATTTTGAATAATTTTCTTAATTCCAGCGTCCCCGCACTCTTCTCCACACTGCCACAAGCATCGGGTGCTGAGGAAGCTAGAACTAGAGAAACCGTAGGTTACAGTATTTAACCGCAGAGTAGTCAAAGGCTGAGATTCGTTCTCTCGCCATAGAATCAACTGTAGATCGCGATCTGATTCGTCTACTATAATGCTTCTATACATTTTCTCAATGTCGGCTGATAAAACAAATTTATGTTGACGAAAGCGAAACAAAATGTTGAACAATGAGTCCTGAATGTTAGGACCGATCATTTGAAGATCATTAACCGAAAACCCTGACGTAGTCCGGGCCGAGGCGTCGTAGACGACTCTGAGCTTAGTTGATTCGCTGCTTAACTTCAGAACGGGGTGATGTGGTAAATAGTACGACGACTCCGATGGGGTTTTGTCGTATACAGATAAATGCTTAAGGTCTGCATACTCCCTTATAAAATTGACGTATAATTGCTTAAGCAAAAGATGCTTATTGAAGCGCCTCTCAAGGGCAAAAAATCTGCGTTCTGCCAGTGCGTAAGAGTTCCCTAAGCAATCCTTACTGCAACGAAGTGGGAGCTTCACGCAAAACTGGCCATTGTTACAGCGACGAGTGTTTTGAAGAAAGTGCTGTTCGCAAAGACGCTCCTCTTCGGTATAGCTGGTCTTAGTAGGCACTTTCTCTAATTCCCAGAATTTTGTTATTTCATTAGATAAGTCTAAATTGCAACAAGCTAAATTGCATCTTATTTCTTGAGTGGGCCTTGATTTAGATATTTTTTTCGTAGAGCCTATAGGACCAGCTATGAGCCATCCTAACTTGGAGCTCCGTAAGATAGGGTTGTGCTCACCAAGAGAATGTTGTTCAGAGCCAATAATACACCAAAACAGCTCTGCACCCAAAATCATGTCGATGTCAGAGGGCACGTTGAACGATGGATCAGCTAACTGAAATTTAGAAATATTAAGGCCTCTGGCATCAAAAGCAACCTTAGGCAATTTACCAGTGAGCTTAGGTAAGACAAGGCAAGATAGAGTTGTGTTAAAGGAAGTAAGTTTTGATTTTATGTGGACTAAACAACGTTGTGTGAGAATGTTTAGTTTGGTATCACCAATACCAATTATTTTGATGTCTGTTTCTTGAGACGGCAACCCAAGTCTTTGTTTGACAGAAGAAGTTATGAATGAAGATTGACTTCCACAATCAAGAAGAGCACGCACTGTTATTTTCTCATTAGTGGAGGGATTAGACACATCAATCAATGCAGTGCACAGTAGGCATTCGGCTGCCGACAGTGATGACATCGCAACGGACTCTAATGTTACAGATTCCGCTTCACTTTCAGAGGTAGGGGCATGAATCAGAGAATTGTGCCGCTGGTTACACCGTCCACCATCCCCCGTCACCTGTTTACAGGAACCAGGGAGCCTACAGCTATCCACGCTATGATCCCGGCGCAAGCAATTCCTGCATAATTTCAAAGAAGACACAAGTGCAATTCTATCTTCGACTGATTTATTTTTGAAAGTTGAGCACTCATATATACGATGTTTACCTTTACATACAGGACAAGCAGGACTCACCTTTGAGGGAGAAGGAGAACTTGAAGCTGAAAATGACTTGGTAAACTCCTTCTTACTCTTAGGCGAGGGATCAGTGGAGGTGCGACGTTTATTTTTAATTGTCTCGAACACATCTGCTCTACTTTTAAGAAATTGGAAGAAGTCACTTAGAGTAGGGATATCATTTAGAGTGCTTCGGCTTTCTTCCCATTTTAAGATTGTGGCTGGATCTAATTTTTGTGAAATAAGATAAATTATAAGCATGTCCCAACTCTCGGTGGGCAACCCTAATGTGTGAAGGGCGCGTAGATTTTTAGTGACATGATCTATGACAAAACGCAGAGATTTGTCTGTTTCACGAACTGTGTCTATGCTAAGCAAAGCCTTTAAATGGTTATTAATTAGTTGACGTTTGTTATCATATCGTTCGCAAAGAAGCTGCCACACTTTACTATAATTTTTATCACTAACTTCCAAGTTACTTATCACGCGCGCGGCCTCTCCCTCTAGATAAGAATTTAAATAATAAAATTTGTGAACATCCTTTATTTTACTATTTTCATGAACTAGTGAAACAAAGGTGTCCTTAAACTCTAACCATTTATAATACGACCCATCAAAGTTTGAAATTTTAATAGTTGGTAACTTGAACCCTAATAATCCCTCGCAATCGCCGTTACCATGACATGAATTCACAGAGTTGCCTTGTTTCTTAGGCGAGGAATGACCTTCTAATAGTTGCTGAGCCGTGGCTATGCAGTAGCAAAAATCTTGTTCAATAGTCTCGCGAATATCCAATTCCGCATCCTGATTTTCTACATTAAGAACTTCTATTTGCGTTTGTAGCTCATCGAACTCCGAAAACAAAGTTTCAAACCGGCTCAACTTAATCGATAATTTGCTAATTTCCACTGGCGGAATCGGTTTACAACTAGATAAAATTTCTAAACTATTTTTAAACTTAGTTAGTCGGCCTTTAAATGAGCTACGTTTCGATGTTAAATCTTTCAGGTTAGTATCAAAACTCTGTTCATCTTCCGACATCTTAAACGTGTGATGTCACGAAAACAGTTAAGTACTAAGTAGGTAATAAAAATGGTACGATACGCTCCTATATTCGATGCACTGAGCGCCCGATGACTCAAGGTCGGCTGGCCGGTGAGGCAGGCTGGCCGGCGCGGCCACGGTCAAGGCCGCCAGCCGATGCAAGCGCACACGCAGTTGCAGTATGCGGCGGACGATGCGAGATAAGAAGCGCTTGAGTCGCTGAAATTGATATTTACACTACGCTGTAGGTCGCATGCACTTGTTATGCAATAGAAAGATCGAGCATGGGACAGCTAAATTACTTTAGATTATACTAAAACGAACATGGGGAAAGAAATGGGGAAAGAAATGATGCTAATTACGTGTAAAATAAACATATATAGGTAGGTATATTTTAACAATTATTATGTATGATGTTGACGTTTGATGAAATTGTGATGTTGCAATAATGAAATGTTGGCTAAGTAGTTAGTATTGTTAGGTCTATAGTTTTAAAATAGGTGCCTATTAGGCCGTAGGCAAGATTGAAAGCACAGATTGAAGAGGACCGGCGGTTATGAAGTGGACAAAGAAAAGGAACGGGCTCACTTGAGATGATATAGGCAGGCCACATCCATTAGGTATTTCTTGTTAGGTGTCCGAACACTGCAGGTCCTGTCACGGTCGCCAATTTTGTTGGTGATGATGGTGAATAAATAACTATTTTTGTCTGCTTCACATGTTTAATTCTATGCACAATGGATAGCGATATTATTCAACTTGATGTGAACACATATTAAGTGGATGGCGTTGATCGTAGGTATCGTATCGTATGACATCTTCTGACGACGTGCTGTCCTCCTATTGGTCGGCCGCGGGGTTACCAGTCGGGAAGTAAAATACATCGCGGCGCGAACAATAGCTCTTAAGATTTTATTGATATCTTAAAAACTCCGATTTTGTCACTGATGATCATCAAATTCTTAAGGTACTTCCTGAAGTCCTAGAAAGCTAAAATTTCGTATGTAAGCTAGTATATAGTAACAACAAAAAAATTCTAAAACTTAGAACTTTTACCGTCCAACCCCTTAAACTAGGGGATGGAAGTTTGTATGAGACTTCCACTTTTAATGCTAGAGGTCTAAAAACTGATATGGGGACTCCTTTTATAAATAATAAAATATATATTTGAAGATTTTTAGTAAATCACTCCCCATCCCATATTTAAATTAGGGGATGGAATTAAGCGCATTCTCTTGTGGGCAGGCTTATGTAGCATTCTCTAGATAGACTAATTTGCAACCTTATAAATATTGACTGTAGTAGTACTTATTAAAGCACAAAAGTCTGCAGCTATAGTCGAATATAATCGTCTAAAAGCTAAGTATCGTCCTGATCTATCGCTTATTAAAAACAGTAAACCAACAAAGAAAAACGGCCGAAAATAGAGAATGGGCTATGAAAAAGGAACCTCCGATATGCAAGAAGTACTTACACCCCAAAAAAGAAAGAAAAAATTAACTAAATAAAAAAAAATTGTTATATTTTAAACAACTTACAAAAAGAAGTGAAATCCCACCAAAACCCATTTTCACGTAAAATGTAGCCAAGACGAAACCATATACTGATTGTATAGAATGGGTCCAGCATCATGAAAAATATAATCAATTTTCGTGTAAAATGTTGCCAAGACGAGACCATAAATGACTCGCACTGTCTTAAAGTTATTAGACCTCATGTAGAGACAAGCTTCTAGCTCTACACGCTCTAACTCCTAACTTCACAAACTCTACACCTAAAACACTATTAATGTACCTATGCCAAGCCACATATTTTGACTAAGGTGTAGAGTTTGTGAAGTTAGGAGTTAGGGCGTTTAGAGTTATAGAAGCTTGGCTCTATATGAGATCTGATAACTTTTGGACAGTGCGAGTCATTTATGGTCTCGTCTTGGCAACATTTTACACGAAAATTGATTATATTTTTCATGATGCTGGACCCATTCTATACAATCAGTACGCAACACAGCAACAATCTGCTGTTTGGCATCATGTGATTTTAGTTTTTTATGCAGGTTTCATGTCTCGCATATCTCGCATTCCCTATTACCGAGACGGGTAAAACATATAAAATAATATAAAAAAAACTTATGAAATTTATAGTTTTTAAGTGTTGCCCTTGTACTTAGTTTGTACGACACTTTCTTTTCGGGATATTTTTCGCAGTAATCATTGAGCATTTATTAGCCACAGCGCCCACAGCCTCGCGAGATGTGGAAATAGTTAGAGACATTTAAGTTATGTATTGCGGGATAGAGTCATTTCAGTTTAGGAAACAATATTTTTTTGCAAAATATTACTAGACTGTAACGCGTTTAAGTGTCATTAACGACATTTTAGTATAGCATTTTCGTTAAAAGACATTTAAGTTATGGAATAGTGCACCGTAATTTTGGAGAAAAGCTAAATTTAAAGATGAACAAAGTGACTTTAAAGACATTAAAGCTAAGAAAAATCCACAAACGACATTTTAGTTAAGGAATTGAAGAAAAAAACCTCACAGAAATGAAAACTAACACCGCTTTGAGACATTTTAGACTGGCAATGTTAGTTAAATACGTTTAAGTATTGTTATCATATAAGTAGGTAGTTATGTAACGACGTTCTTCTTATTGCTATATCAAAGACTATAGCAGCTAGGAAAATAAGGGTTAGATTGATCGATAGAAAAAAAAATTCTAAGTAAAACAGCGTTAAAATATCGAATTTGGCCAAATGTTGGTTAACGACGTTATAGCTTGAGGAGGGCAGAATAACCCTAATCTACGACACAAACCTCTGTTTTCATATGCCTTTTGTAGGTTGCGCCACGCTTCGTGTGCCGTTGCCGCAAGGCGAATATGTGGAATTGCCGCCGGTTGCACCGACAACGCGATCCGTGCCAACGCTTTTCGTTGTCTTTTGATATCCTTTTCGCCGCCATCGATTTCGATACAATCCCATAATTCCTCATGAATTAGTAACATTTTCATGTGAAATTTCCATGAATTGTAATTTTCGATTCCTTTCAACTTCTCTATAGAAATACTTGAAGTATAGCCCACGCTAGTTGCCATTGCGCTGGTACCGTGAAGTCTGCCAAGTTTGCCACTTTACACTTGTGTTAAAAAGTCATAGTCCATTTCTCCCCAGAACTTGTATGGAACCATTGAAGTATGATGATGCGACAGACAGTATAATTTATCAAAGAGTGCTTAAATATAAATATTTTTTATATAAATCGACAGATAATAAAGTTGACGTCTAAAAATAAAACTGGTAAAGATACCTATACCATGTGGCAGCTTTGCCATTTGGATTTTTACCTTCTAAAGAATTATATTTGTATTTACAATATTAGTAAAGAATATTCAATAGGTTTAACACAAAAGTTTGGGAATTTGTCCCTTAAGGTATATTTCATTATGACATAAACTACAGACGAGTTGGTAAAGTTGTATACCCATTTAAGAAAATTTCATAGAAAGTCAGTGAACGTGGTGAGGGTTGGCACAGTGGAGAAAATAATTACTTAATTTTTATTTTTTTTTATTTATCTGTTTTATTACAAATTAGTAATCACTAATTAGGTACATAAGTATTAAAAAAACACGAACAAAAATATTTATCACAAACGAAACATTGACGAAATGAAATTCTATAAAAGGTAACATTATTATCAAAACAAAACACTATCATATAGCAACTCTTAGAAAATAGTAAGAACGCACCTATCTGTGCTTCATTATTTCCACCTTTTTAACTTTGTATTTTTTCTTACTCAATATCGCTATAAAATTGTTTTTAATAAAATATAAAAGGTTAACCTTAAAAATAATGTTCATCACATTCTTCAACCAAGTATACACGGTTTTCCTTTAACGAATGTAATTTTACAGTTTTAACAATAGATGAAGATGGTACGATATCACGATCTCTTTTACAAACGTGGAATCTTAAAGTAGGCTTTTTAATAGCTTTTAAAAAATTTATCGTATAATATGTTTCCATTTGTTGTATATCTATCTTTTCTATGAATCCTATATAATATTTCCAGTTATTGCGGATATAGTATCTCACTAAAACACTTTGTTTTAAAATAAATTGGATTTGATTTTCGTTTTCGCATTTGTCTGAGATCATTCTTTTTATGTTTGCAGTATTTTCCTTTTTGTCGAGATCCAAATTTTCAGCCTCTTTTATACTTTCTTTTAGTGAAACTTTATCAGTCTTTTTTATTCTGATATTTTTTATTTCGCCCATGTCAACTTCTTCGTCCATCCATTCATCCGTTTCTTTTTTGTACTGTGCATTAGTTCTCTCCTTCATTTTAATTTGACCCTTGTCTTTATTTGAGTTCACACTTTCATTATCAGTTTTTTCCTATGTATCTTTTTCCCATGTATTATAGTCCACGCATTGTTTTATAAGTTTATCAGTCTCTTCGTTTCCCTTTCCTAATATTTTATCCATATCCAAGTTTTCATTTTCTTCAATTGTTTTCTTTTTAGCATTAGTCCCTATTTCGTCTTCTATATAAAAGTCTTTTTTGTTCTGTGCATGACTTTTTCCTTTTATGGTACTTTTGCCTTTGCCTTTACCTTTATTATCAGTCTTTTTCTCATTAACAATTTTGTTCATATTCCGTTCACATAAACCAGTCTCTTCGTTTTCGTGCTGTACGATTTCATTAAAATCAAGATCTTGAAAGTCTTCTTTTCTAGCTTCTACATCAAAACAGAGTTCCACATTATTTATATCTGGCAATATATCACTTAAATCATAATCAGTTTCATATTTTCTATTATTTTTTAAAATTGTAGATAACACCATGTCTTCATCTTCAGACATGATTGTTTCTTCGTCTGAGGTATCTCGTAGTGAATAGTTATCCTCATTTTGGTCGTCACTGTCATAATCAACTTTTCGTTTTTTTGTTTGTGTTTGTATTCTATTTGGGGTTTTTCTTTTGACTAATTGACAGGTCCCAGAAGTAGATGGTGCTGGATTTTCATATGGATTTATATTTTCTGTTTCCTTCTTTTTTAGAGGGAGCACAGACTGTGCGTCAATTTTTTTTAAACTCAATGCTTTTAAATCAACATAACCCTGATTTTCTGGTGTAAATCGAACATCCGATAAAATAGTTACTCGCCTTTCATCACATTTTGGTTCATTCGACTTATTAGTTGCTGTTTTTTGCCTTGTTTTCGCTACACTTATAAGTTTTTCTGCATCTTGAGATGAAATCGAGCATCCGGGTTCTACTTTCAATTTTTTATTCGCTGCTGTTCTCTTAATCGGATCAGGTACTTTGGTCTTTTTAAGGAAATCTAACAGTGCTGCATCTATATTGTATTTTATTTCTTCTTCATAATCTGGCAGTTTCCTAAGGACTTTTTGGGAGTTGAAAGGAACGATGCCCGTGGCTTTAAAACCTGCTTTAAGGTTATCTTTATTACGTATTGCGATTTCTGCCAGTAACTCCTTCAGCAATATAGGAAAGTGTGTTTTATTTATTTGAGTCTCAGATGGATTTTTTATTTTATAATCTGTTAGGATTCGCCGCCAGTTTTTTTTTAATGGTCCGAAAAAGGCGAAGTCTAAAGGTTGGGTGATATGTGTCGAATTTGGTGGTAAAAAACAAAATCGTATATCATGCTCCTCACAAAGTCTTAAAATATCCACATTCAAATGACTCGACAAATTGTCGCTAATTACAACTTTGGGCCCGTCAAGCTTGGTAGCCCATGGAATGACGACATTCTTAAACCAATCCTCAAAAACTAAAGAGTCAAACCATCCTGACTTAGTTCTATTGAATCTCGCTTCTGGTGGTCCACCTACGCACCATGCAGACCACAAATGTTCAGATTTGTATACTGTATAAACAGGTAATAAAGATCCATCTGCTGAACCGGCGAACATTATTGATATATTGCCTTTTGAATGATTTAAGATTCTTTCGGGATATTTGACTTTGCGTTTAAAAATGCATTTTGTTGAACCAGGGTTGTCCGATAAATTCGTCTCATCGTAATTCAAAATGTTTTGTGAAGGAACGCCTGCTATAGTACGTTCTAGGTTACTAAAATAATTCTCAAACTCATCCAAAGTTTTTTCTGCTCGTACCTTCTTAATGTTCTGCACTGCTCGCTCCGTTAGTGCATGCTGATTTCTGGTCAAAAAATTTCTTACCCACCATTTACCTGGTATTTTACCGGAAAATAGGCAGGAACGACGATTTTTATTCAAATATTCAAATATTAGAATACGCAGATCTAGCCGAGATAATGGGGATCCGAAATCAGCAGCAGCTATCAAAACATTCACGATGTCTATTTCCTCAGAGTCACTCAGGCGCAACTGAGCACCGGGAAGTTTTAAATGGAGACCCTTAACTTTATTTTCAATTGTACGCCGTGGTATAAAAAATCGTTTTTCAGCTTCCGATGAAGTTATATTCTTTTTTTTTACTAGATCTACGGCTAGGTCTAGCATTTCCTGGGTATAATTCTTATAATTTCTCGATCCCAGTTTACGACGACTTCGGCGCCCCATAGTTCTAAAAAAAAAACTTGCGTACAGTCTACTAAATGGCAGTTAAGTTAAATTATTATCTGAAATTACGATGATAAAAAAAAACAACTTCATAATTTTTCAAGTGTATGCAACTGGTATAGGTATTAGGCACTAACAGTCCGCCCCGGCTTCGCCGGTGGTACATACATTTTACAAGAATTTTTGAAATCGGTCCAATAGTTCCTGAGTTTATCGCGTTCAAACAAACTCTTCAGCTTTATAATATTAGTATCGATTAAATAAAACATTTGTGTCAACCTGTTATCGCATCTACAATTTTTTTTGTACAACCCTAGGCCGCTTCAAAACATGGCAAAGTTGCCTTCCCATAAAGGCCGGCATACTCTGGTAACTTTGCCAACGCAAATATGTGACACAATTCAAACTCTACGGCATTTATGATGTAATAAATCTATTCCTTACCATAAAACTAATATTATATTAAAAATTAACATACCTGGATCGTATTTTAACACTCAAAAATATTAAAAGTTCTGCAGCACTGCGTTTTTAGGTTAGGTGAGTTGCGGATTATGAATTGGAATAGACAAAAAATGGCTGTTATAGTGTTGCCCTACTTAATATAGTGTTGCCAACTGATAATCGTATTTTACCCTAAAAGTAGTCAAAACACAAAAAAATATACGTAATCTGAGATATGAAGGGATTACCATATGTACTATGCTGTTGGCAAAGTTAGTAACCGTTGGTAAACTCGCCAGACTTCACGGTACCTGAAGTTGTTGCACTGGAACCCGATGACGCCATTTTCGTGTCACGCCGCCGCTGTTTGCAGACTCCGTTCGAATAATTTTATCGCGGTGAACAATGTGAAATATAATTCGTTTTTCACAAATCGCGCAATACTGGGCCATAACCTGAAGGGTTTAGGCAAAATAATAGAGTTTTTGTAGTGATCAACTTGGATTTATTCGGAGTAACACAGGGGCAAAAATAATATACTCGGACAAGAGAACAATCGACAACGCATGAAATCACAGGACGGAGTTCGAGAGAGTGAAAAGATTTGACAGACGATGTCATCGACTGTGTGACCAGATTTTATTTATTTTTCAGCTCTGGATTCTCGCATATTTACATAACATTAGGTTGAGTTTACATAATCTATCAATGTATACCTATTTATTTTTTATTTGATTTATTTTTTATTATTTTTTTATTATTTTTTATTTATTTTATGTATACCTATTTAATTTATTTATATTTATTTATTTTATTTTATTTATTTTAATTTTATTAATATTACTTTACAAAAATTATGATAATTGTCTGTTACACAATAAGCTATTCTGAAAAATGACGTTATGAGTTGAAGTATGTTTTTAGTAACAACATTATATTTAATTAAAGCAATAATATGATCATTGAATGTTATGAAGAAAAAAGTTCTGAAAGAAAAAATTATGATTTCAAACTGGTTCTTGGTACTAATAGTATTAATAAAAAAAATATGATCACTAACGGTTATGAGATCCGTTGGTAGGAATAAAAAATGTATGAATAAAAAAGTATGAAAAACAAAATTATGAAGAACGATTATTATGAACACAGAACGGTAGTAAGACAACGAATATGATTTAGAATTTTATGTGAGTCAATATGGACCCATAGAACTCTTTAGTGTCCTTTCAGAAAAGATACGAAACGTGATATCAATATTTCTTTCTATCTTTCAAGAGACTCCAGAATATTCTGGTATTTGGTATGGCCTCCCATATCTTTATTTTACGAATATTGAAGAGACTACAAGGCCCGCGAGCTGCTTGCAGCTCGCGCACCGAGTGCAACACTAGTCTATTATAAAGAGCTTGTATCCCTGAAAAAAGTAAGCCGCGTTGGTTTGAAAGTAAGTTTGGCTTTGAAAATGTTCATTTACGGCCACCTTCATCTCTTCATCATCTCCAAATATTCGTCCCCTAAATAAAAAATAGTCACTAGGGGCCTGATCTGGACTATAGGGTGGTTCACTTCATCGAATCCAGTTTCTCGCAAGGCTTGCCGTGCAATTGGCGCTGTGTGAACCGGCGCATTATCTTGCAGAAACAAAATTCCTTTGCGGACTTTGCCTCTTCTTTTTTCAGCAATGGCTTCGCTAACTTTTTTCAAAAGCCCTGCACAATACTCTGCATTCATCGTAGTTTTTTTGGGAGGTAATCTATGAGTAAAACTCCTTCGCAATCCTAAAAAATGGTGGCCATGAGTTTGGAAGCCGATTTTTCCACCTTGAACTTCTTCGGCGGCTTTTCCCCCTTCTCTATCCACTGCATTGACTCCTCTTTCGATTCCGGGTCCTATTGTCGGATCTACGTTTCATCAACGGTGACAATACGAATGCTTTCCTCCAAATTGTCCTTGCACAGGTGTAAAAATTCTTTGGTAGTTTCAACTTGTCACTGCTTGTCCAGTTGTAAAATGCTCACGGCATTTTAGGCACCCAACGCGCACTGACTTTGTTCATATGCAAATGATTATGCGTAATGTCTCGAACTCGTTCCTTACCGATGCTCAGCTCTTCTGCTATCTGCCACAATTCTAAAGTACAATTTTTTTTTACTTTTTCGACGTTTTCAGCAACAAGAAAAGTTAGGGAATGAATAGCTAATTTTGTGGGCCACTACCTAGATATTTGAATATGAATAACGGTGCCTATTTATATTTTTATTACCAGTGTCATGGGGCCAGACTTTTGTCAAGCAGTCAACGTAGCGCTTTTATTTTTCTTTGTTATCGGCTTCTTTACGTTAATGTTGATTTTATGTGTCTGTCAATAATTTGTTTTGGAACGTGTCAAGAAAAACTTTGTACTTTGGTGGTGGAACTATACGTGCCAGCTGGTGGTTGGTTTGATAATTGGGGCGTAGGTGGATTTCCAATCTCGTACTGTAATCGTATTTAAAGCAGTCAACTTACAATATTGCCTTATAATTTTTGATATTGTTCAGGTGACAAAATGACTTAACGGTTTTTTCAAATCTTTCTCAATTTGTGCAAATACGCGATCGGATGGAATAAAAGAGTGACCTACTACAGAAAAAAATATTTTTACCTTTTTGATGTCTGGATGCTTCTGTTGTCAAACGTTTTCCATTGACAATAGTAGCACTTAGAGTTATGATCATGTTGAAAGATTAATTTATGTAAAAAAGTTTTCCAAAGAAATAATGAAAGTTGAAAGTTTTTCAAAGAAATAATCTTGATCGTAAGAAGAGGAGGACGTTTGTCTCATAGAGTGAACTTTCTCTCAACTGGTGACAGTGGCCAATGAATCCTCAACTTGTGCCATTTTTTGTAGCTTTGTTATTGACAGTGCGATACTTAATGTTATTGTAGTGAATGTTACTTCCACGTAGGGGTTAACGAGTTTCTGATGTTTTCGCGTGATAGCCTTCTTCACATTGGCCACGACCTGAAGCTCATCTTTGGCAGACCGTCTGTCTGCGCGGTGGATCTTAACGACAAACCGGCAGAGGTGTCGCTACATTTTCACACTGGAAGGTAGAAGCACGAAAGTAGTCCGAAATGTTAGTTGTTAGCGTTTGGTATACTTTTCAATAAATAGAGAATACTTAGTCGCTCTTTAGATATTTTAAAATACCTTACTTTAAAATATTACTTTATGTAATTTTTTCAAAGAAATAATCTTGATCGTAAGAAGAGAAGTTTATTTCATACTGAAATTTACATCAACTGGTGACAGTGGCCACTAAATCCTGTCACCCGGCATACGGTACGGAATTGTCCGGCTGGTCAGAACCTGTGTACCGGTGACAAAAGAATAATATTTTGTGTAGTTGCCTGTAGTACAATGAAACAATTTCAATTTAACTAACAAAGATTTTAATTTGCACTTGGTTTCATCTCTATACATAAGTTACTTGCTTAGTTCTAATCATGCAAACAACGGAACGAGGATACTTAATTATCATAAATTACTACAGGATTTTCTTTAATCTAAATAAGTTTTATTTTTTTGATCAATCGAAGAGTAGGGTTCCTACAATAACGGGTATAACACCAACAAAGAAAATAAGTTTACTGCACCAAGAAACTAAATGTCTAACTGACCTTCATCCAAAATTCACTTGCGCATTTCCACATCACTTACAACAGGTTAATTGGGGTGAACTTTCCCTAAGCTCCCAGCATCCAAGATCTTCAGCATGCGAGCACAAAAGGAAGACGAACGTTTCCACGTTGCTTGTTATATTTGAAATTTTCACGAACACTTGCATTTAATTTGATTCTAAATTTTTATTCGGAAATCTGATCTTCTAGAGTTGTTCAAAAGGTAATAATCCGTGCTAATCATCTAATCAACCTATAAGTGTTGGGGTCCAATTTCCATTTAAAACGTTGGGTATTCTCAATATCCTTTGATGCAGGTTTTGCCGATAAGCGCCAACGGTCGCTAATGAATAAAAATGAATAAGCCCTAAATGTTTAAGTATAAAGTTTGTAACTAAACATTTTCGTACTTTTTTCATAACTTGATGATTTGGGTTCTCTAAAACTGTTATACTCTTAAGTGTGTAATGAAACTTAATTCTTAATAATTATCTAACTCGGTTGGAAGTTTGTATGAGATGAAGTCGCGGGCATCAGCTAGTTGTAGGTACCTACGTAAATAGTGAGTCGCTCCACTCGTAACCAATTTAATAATCCCACGGGTCGCGGCGGTTTCGGAAGGTTATGTGTTTTGTGTTGAATACTATTGGAGGAGTATAATATTATGTAGATTATTAGAAATAGCACAAGCGATTAATAGGTAAAAATAAAGTTTAGAACAATAAACAATCAAGTGTGCAAGTGTGTCCGGTGCTAAAATCTTAATAACCGGGATGAAACGGGCTTGGGTCATTTTCACATCGAATTGTTTGCCGACCAACCGTTTAAAATTTCTTCGACAGTGCATGGCGAACACAACAAACTACAGCACATAGTAAAACTACTATAGCTATCAAAATAACCTCAGATTCCTTGTCAATGCTGTTAGCAATATTCTGGTTCGTTGTAGTTAGAGCTACTACAACTTTTTCTTTATCTTGTTGGTTCCCCCCATCATAAGTTGATGTACCAAATAATCAATATTGAAACAACAAAATGTATTTAAGTATAATTAAAGTTATGTAACCCAAAAGCCTTAATAGGCGTACCATTCGCTACATAGTTTATGATCAGCACACGCACTTTGATTTACTAGTACGGCCCAACGGGGCAGAAATGACACATTAGCACCACTATTCACCAAAAAACGTAAACCTAATCGCTCGGCTACACAAAGACGGTAATTTCTTGAAAGGTCACAGGCTCCCGTCGTAGACTGGACCGCAGCTGGTTTTCCGCGTTGTCCTTCCAGTTGCATGGTGTCACGCATTTTCGTGCGTGCATGCGAAAGCGATAATGATAGTAGCAAAGCCAATCTGGATCTGACGAATTCTTTCTAACTTTGCTCGAACTAACCGGCCTTGAAGTTAACCTGCCCGGATTCCTTGACCGGCGATCAAAACTGCGACTTTTACGCTGACAATTTTCCAGTCGCTTCATACGCTTGCCCAGTTTACTGATTTCTGCTATAATGTTATCAGCTGATGATGAAGATGACTCACCGGATGATGTCTGCATCGAGGCCACACTTTGGATGGGTCGCTCATTTTCTCTTTTTGCGAGCTCTTGCATTTTTCGTAATAAATGCGATGGTTTCTGCTCCCCTAGGTCCATTTTTACTGATTAATTTACTTACTGTACTTTTCTCGTTTCCGACTCTTCATATATTTGAAGCAGTCTTTCTTTAAGAGTCGTCCATCATCATATTTCCCTTTCTCAGGTGCGTTCAGCAGGTTACCGATATATTGTCCAATATATCGGTAACCTGCTGAATGGCGTCTTTTCCCAATTTTGACATGACGAACTGATACTTCGTCTTGTCCGAAATTCTTCTGCGGATGTAGCACGGCTTCGACTTGGAAAAACCAGTGCTGTGGTAGATCGACTCAAAATTCAGGAATACACGCTGCCTCAGCTCTCTATTTTTAAAGTCATTGTGTTGCTATTTGTTAAAGTCGTCGGGAAATCGTTGTGTTGTGTCGTCGGAAAATGGTCTTTATCGGAGTGACCAATTATTGCAACCCTTAATATCATTCAAGTCCACAACTGAGGAAGGGGTACTCCGGAATAAAAGTCACTTGTTATATTTCACATATTACATTATGTCTATTGTGTTCACAATGGAAGCGCGCGGAGTACTGTCGCTCACAGGCGACAATATTAAAACTATAAAACTAGGTACATAAATTATAATAATGCAAATATGTCGTCATACTTGTATATGCAAGACTTGTCTAATGAAATAGCGGCATAAGAGAAATTGTTTTGAAACAAACTCTTTCTCTTTTATCTTTAACTTTTAAATAGTAGATTTTGGTTACACTTCGTCTTGAATTTGAGCTCTTAGTTTTCCTAGATGTAAGTTTTTTATCCACAATTGAAGATGCATACATTTTCTTTTCTAGCCAGCTCATTATCTAAAAGGCTTTAAAAATTTCTATTGTATATCTTCCGTTAATTTGGAACAATACATAGCTTTGCTACTGAAACATTGTATTGACATACATATTGGACCCATTATTTTTGCTGCTTTTAGACCATTTTGAACAAATGTAGTGCCGTCCTTTTTAAATCCAATGTACTCCTCTCCCATCATTCTCTGCCACATGTTTTTAGTTTTTTTCCTATTATTTGGATCCCCGTGCTTTCTAATTTTCGAGAAACCACTCCATATTTTCTGGCTATAAAGGTTTTAAATTGTTTATGTCTGAGAGAGTGACAAAAGAGGGATCAGCGATCGAATCGTCAGACGTAAAATCAAGTTCATTATTATGATGCTCTACTACATTAACATTTAATTCAATAGGAGTAATAAAACATTTGTTACAACCTACTTTTTTGAATTGCTTAAAAGAAGTGAGACCATCTACCGATGTTTATTCCGAGGTTGAGCCTAATATAGCTGAAATACCTCGCCCGCTGCTACCATTACGAACATTGTAAACTTATTTTCAATCTGATGTCTTGCAGTTAACTAGAAAGTACACGCATAATCAAAATTATGAAACCACTTTGGCACAATACAGGTATTCTCCTGGAAACACTCAGGTATAGTATTCTATATAAAATTTTTCTACATCAACGTAGCCTACAACTATAATAATCCATCCTTCTCCAAGTCGTTCTTATTGGTTCTCTTTCTATTGTTGACTACATAAGTTAAGTTCTCTGATGTATTAACCATTATTATTACGCCTGTGATCCTCTTGAAGTAAGCGAGTGCGAACAAATTCTCTTGAGAGATACTGGTATATGAATAGCTAGACTCTAGAGTGTCTATATTATTCAAAATAGGAGAGAATAAGATGAAGAAGCACTGGGCGGAATTATTCTTTGTGATATAATCGGTTCTTAATATGCCTAACACGCTGAATGTGTTGTAGGTGAAGGGCTAGGAGATGAAACAAATTGACTATTAGCTGATGGAAAGGGTTTCCTATGAATTGTTTTTATGTACAAGCCATCCATTTTCCACATGAATTGCATAGTTTTCATAACTTGTTAGCTACAATAATTTATTTTTGTGGTACTTTATGTTTATTTACGATAAATCGATTCGATTTGATTTTGTATTGTAAAGAGCATTGGATTAAAGTTCTGATTAGAAAATTTAACTTAAACTTTATTAAAGTTTAAGTATAGGTACTGGAGGTATTTTGAAATGGTACAATGGTACGAAAGGCCAATTTGACTTTAGTTTAATATTTTTAGTTACAATAAATAATTCTTTATTCAATCATTTTCTTTGGATGATGAGCCAAAATCGTTAGTTGAGCTATCTTCAGCTGTAAATATAATTATTTCATTTTCAATAGTATTATCAATATGGACGCTTCTGTCGTAATCTTCTTTTATTATTTTTCGAGTTTTTCTACTTTTGCCCAGTCTTCTATTTTAATTGTGGCACAAGCTTCTTTCAGCAATGTCATCATTTCTTTAGTGGAGAATGGCGGTTTTGTATTGTGGCGTGCTGAGTATCCTTTGACTTGAGCCCAAATCTACTCAATAGTGGAACAAACATCGGTCCTAGGACACCCAAAGCCCAAGTGATAATTTCCGTTCAAAACTCGTCTGAAATAGGAACTTTTAACTTTCAAATCTGGTAGTGTCTCTAAATTGTACATCCTCCAGAGTTTTTTTTGTATTTAAATCTGCAGGAAGATATTGTCGTTCTGATCTACCCCGACAATAGTGTGATTCCTTGTATTTTAGATTTTCTATGAAACTCATGACACTTTGCTTTTTGTGTAATTTTTTTTGAGAAACATGGTCTCCACCCCTTCTTTCTGTTAATAATGTTCTCTTATAAAAAAAATCTTTCAGCACTGATTGCACTCTAGTTTTCTTTATTTGAAGTGTTTTAAGGAAAAAGATTTGACATACTTGAATGCTTGTTTTTTTAGTTTGACTGTATATATGGTAAATTACTTGAAAATCTCTATCTGAATGTTTTCCAGTTGTAACTGGCGCCGTCGTTTAATTTTATTAATCGTGCAGTTCTTAAGAATAAAGGCAACTTTTTAAATTTACTAATGGTACCGCGGCGTTCTTATTCCTTTATGTCCATGCTGAAGTGCCAATTCATCAATTTTATATTTTAGTTTCACAGGTTTATTTTTTTTACCAGTTTCAGCAATTCAACTTTCAACATTTTCATGTCAGCTTCAACGCCTTGTCTTTGTGGCCATGCTACTAAATCAGCCTTTTTGTTTGCTTGAGTAGGTGCTTTATCTATTTGAATTGAATGGTAAGATGCATTGTCCATAAATGACTTAACACATTTACTACTTTGTATCCCGGAAAAGTATTCCTGTGGGAATAAAATAGATATAGACTTCTAAAAACGCGATAGATGGCACTGACTGTTCTTAGGTAAATGAGGTAAATCACGCTCACAGCACATTATTACAATAGTTGCATGCATCTGTATGTGTTTGCACTTTTTATCCTGAAAAAATCCACAGCTCCCACGGGATTTTGAAAAAACCAAAGTCTGTAGCTACATCTATAGGTAAATTACTATAACAAACTTCCTTGAAAGTAGCTATAAAGGTTGGAAAAGGGTGCGGGAACGGGAACCGGAAATCCACGATTCCCTCGGGATTTGTGAAAAACCGAAATTCACGCGGGCGAAGCTGGTAGTGAAATAAAAATTACGCCTTACCAAGATGGAGGAGAAAGACGCTATTTCACGTATTCAACGACTGACTAACGACAAAACTTTCAGTATATGGAAATTTCAAGTGGATATTTATCTTCGAAGCGATGATTTGTAATGATGAAATCACACATGATTCATCAGATAAGACGTACGATACTAACGAAGAATTAAAGAAAGACGCCCAAGCTCACAAAATAATTACCAGTACAGTTGACCGTAAGCATCTGCCACTATTATTATCATGCAGGACTACATCTCAAATGTACAACAAACTATGCTTTATCTTCGAAAAAAAGAATGATCAACAAAAATGTAATACTTTAAAAGAATTTCTCCAATATTCTTATAACAAACAACATGATATGACCTTCATTCATATCAGCTCGAGCTTGAAAAAATGGGTAGCTGGGCATTTTCACTTTAAATGGCACATTGCTGTTTTCGAGGTGTCCTTTTAAATGCATAATTTTAATAAATATTAAGACATTCATTTTAGTAATTAATTTAATTTATATTGAAAATATATGAAATAGACATCCTGTTTTCGATATTTGCAGCAACATAAAATAAGTTTTTTTTAGTAAAAATCACATTTGAAATTAGCCGAATTTCGAGTTTCATACTGTCCCTTTTTTGGGTGGTCAACTTTGGATTCATTTTGTGGGATATTTTTATATGATGGCTAGTGTTGAGATTACTTACTTTAATAACAAAACTCTTGTACTTTATCATATGACAAATATAATAATAGTTCTCATTGCTGTTAATGTGTTATTAATTTTTATAGTCTGTCCCCTAGTTTTTCGCATTGCGGACATGTCCGCTTTTGTAACGTTAATATTAGCTCGATTATTTACCCAATTGTGGAATTTTGTTTAGTCTTGCAATCCCCAGCATCAGACTATTGCAAAAAGCATAAATCTACTTGAAAAAAGCGTCAGATAGCATTATAAATGAATAAACATTTTTCGTGATTCAAATTAACCGTCTTTTATGTCCATTTTGTGCGCCATCTTGAGTATTTTTAAGGTCTAAACTTTCTGTTTACTTATGTGAAATGCATGCCTTGGAATGTCTTTTATCCAAAAACAATACATCATGAAAGCATTTATCGTGTTAAATTGGCTTAAATTTAAATTGTTTTCGAAGCGGTAGCAATTTTGTAACGTCCGTTTCGTAGCGTTAGACAGTAAGGGTTTGTGCATACAGACACTTTAATAATATTAACTATCATCATCATTGTCATCAATCGATAGACGTTCACTGCTGGTCATAGGTCTCTTGTAGGGACTTCCACACGGCGTAGTCTTGCGTCGCTTGTATCCAGCGGCTTCCTGCGACTCTTCTGATGTCATCGGTCCACCTCGTCTGTCATTTTAGCGCGTCTATTAAAGTGATGGACAGAGTCGATGTTTTATGTATATCATCGACATAAAAAAAGAATTGGATTTTTTTCAAATACAGGGTATAAGGAGACCGCTTCCGAAATTTAGCGCTATTGTTATACTACCTAAATACAATCTTATAGGGTACGTATCGGCGTCGTCGCGAGCGCGGTTTCGCAGGTACCTACCGCTACGTAAATCACAAAAACACTGATTAGCTCTCGCAGATCCCTCGTAAGCGCTGATTGGCTCTCCAATCGTATTGTGTCCCGCTCACTTGTACGATGCTGCGCGCACTTGAACGTCACCGTTTGACTTACGTGCCGGAAGTTATATTTAATGTAATAGTTTTTTTATAAATAAATAATAAATAATCTGAAGAGTTATCCAGAGTTTGTTAGTTATTGATTTGAATAATTATAAAATTATAAAAAACAAAAAAAGTGTTTCATTTTTTTTTATACATTGAAGATATTTCCTTACAAACTGTGTGAAAATGTATTGATTGTGAAAAATTATGGACTCTATTTCCCCCCCTAGGTCAAAATATCAAAAATGCTTAAACAAATGTTTCATTATTTCTTATCAAGTGTCATAATACAAAATTTCATGATGACAGACTCCTATACAAACTTTAATCCCCTATTTCCTTCCCCTTCCAGCCTTTTTTTCGCAACAAAAGATAGCCTATGTTCTCTAAGTCTAATTTATCTCTGTACATTTCATCAAATTCGTGTCAGCGGTTTAGGAGTAAAAGCGTAACATACAGACAGAGTTACTTTCGCATTTATAATATTAGTATGGATAAAGATATAATATCTCTTATTTAAGAAAAAAAACGCATGTGTGTGCAATAATTCACACACGGCAGAAATGAAACTTCAAAAAAGTAACCTTAACCTTAACCTAAACTTTGACTTCGACCTCGACCTCGACCGCAACCGTAACCTAAACCTTTAACTTTAACCTTAACTTTAACCTTAACCATAACCGTAACCATAACCTTAACCTTAACCATAACCTTAACCTTAACCGTACCCATAACCTTAACTTCAACCTCAACTTTAACTTTGCAGGCAACAAGTATAAATTGAAAATTTAAAAAACCCCCGACATTCGCCATTTTGTGGTGGCGGCCATCTTGGATTTACATAGTGCTATTGTACTAGTCAAGCCCTTTCATTTGATACCCATATTGAGGGAGTTGTGATAAAACATGTTATCCGCCATTTTGTAGCGGCGGCCATCTTGAATCGATTTTCATCAAACATAGCTCTCGACTAATTTACCTTTCAAACAAAAAAAACCGCATTCAAATCGGTCCACCCGTTTGAGCTCCACAGGGGAACAGACAGACACACACACACACACAGACACGTCAAACTTATAACACCCCGTCGTTTTTGCGTCGGGGGTTAAAAATGGTGTCGCTTTTTCGTTTCATCGAATTTTCCTATTACAACGGTGCTAAAGAAGTTTCACTTCAAAAACGTCACTTTTTATATTTTTTGGTACATTAAGAACTATTCCTTACAATGTCTGTTTTGTAACAATCGTGTCCATTTTGTAACTTTTGGCTGATTTTTGCTCTGTTTTCTTTTAATTTCTTAGAAATTGTCATATATATTCTATATATTTTTTGTCATAATTAAAATTAAAGTGAAAATCTTTTTATTACAGCATAAATCCTTAGGGTATCTAAAAAATTGAAAGTGTGACGTTAAAGATAAAACTCTATTTTGACCAAATTCGTTACAAAACCAAACAAAATGTTAAATAGTATTTTCAGTTTGAATAATTTGCTTCATATTTATAGTTATTTGATATTTATGTGCCCCAAAGTTAACAAAAGTTATGTTTTTCAATGTATTAACTGGTTTATTTTATTTTTATAGTGATTTTATTTTCGTTACAAAACAGACAATTTTTGACCACCCTACTCACAAAAATATCAATTTAAGCAAGAAATATAAATTTATTTAATAAACTTTTATAAATAACATAAACTTTATTAAATTTATAATCTGTTTACATAGTTTTTGCAGCCTTAATTAATAAATTTTTAAAATGTAACAAATTTAAAACATGTGTCATTTAAAATGAAAATGCCCAGCTATCAGAATATCCACGTTGCAAAATGACAATATCGCCATAAAGTCTTGGTATTGGAATGCCATAATTACTAAATAGACGTGAACGCTATAGCGTGAAAGCAAATAGTCTAGATTTAAAAGTACCATAGTCTCTAAATAAACATAAGCGTTGAATGACATTGTAGCAAATCGTCTGGATATGAAAATGCCGTAGTTACTATATTATAGACATGAGCGCTAAATGCCCTTAAAGACGCTTAGTTTGTTGATATGTATTATTGTTGTTTGTTTGTGTGTTTGTGAAAATGTACGAATATTATAATGTAAAACGAGAATAAGAAAAAAACCGGCCAAGTGCGTGAAGGGCCGCGCGCACTTTAGGGTTCCGTATTTGCACGCCTAATCACAAATGGGTTAGGGTACAATTACCATGGTATAAGTAACTAACACCTTAATCTAACAAATTTGGTAGGTACAATATTTTTCTTTTACAACTACATTTTATAAGTTGGTCAACTATAACTCTTAAACTTGTAAGTCCTACTTAGCTGTGATAGTTTTCCTTTTAATTTATACTAAGTAGCTGTTGCCCGCGACTTCGTCAGCGGTATTAGGTTTTTCAAAAGTCCCACGGGAACCCTTTGTTTTCCCGGGATAAAATAGTATCCTGTCACTCTCCAGTGGGGCTATTCTCTAACTTAGTTACCAACTGAAAACAGTTGACAACGAATTAGTTCAATATACATTGCTGCTTTACTGTGTGAAATATAAACAGTGATTTAATTTCACACATTAAAACAGCAATGTATATCGAACTAATTCGTTGGCAACTATTTTCGGTTGGTAACTAATGGCCGGTTTACACTTTGCGAAGTGTGGAGTGATAAGTGTTAAGCGTTAAGCGTGTTGCAGACCGAAAACTAAGCTATTCCAAAGCTAAGCTAGGGAAGCTAGGCTAAGCCAAACTAAGCTAAGATAGAAATAAATGGCGTGCACACAAAGAGCTAAGCCAAAGCTCAGTTAGTGTTGCGGAGTTCAATTAGACGGACGTCAGGCGCTTGCTATGAATATAATCGATGAAGAAAGTTCCGATGATGAATACGTTACACATAGAAAAAGAAGATTAATACTGACTTATTATTATTATATAAGAAAACGACATTCTAGACCTTGGATATGTCAACACATTGAATCTCGGCACGCAAGTGGAGAGTTTAGAACTTTATTTTACGAATTAGATGATGAACATTTTCAGTTATATTATCGTGTTACAAGTGTTCAGTTTTATGATTTGTTATCATTGATTATCGGAGATATTACTAAACAAGATACTAACTATCGGAAGGCTATAACCCCAGAAGAAAGATTAGCTATTTGTTTAAGGTAAGCAAAACTATTTTAATTAAAAAAAACATTTATTTATATTTGTTATTGGTAAATGCCAAAAGGTTACAAATTATCTAAGTTATCGTTTTGAGTTGGCGTCGAAAATGTGGATGATGATGAGTACCCATATTGATAAGTCTGCCTAGACAAATAACTTTCATAATTTTCCTCTGCTTCGTTTACAATTTGAAAAAGCTTTTTTTTTACATCTCTTTGTATCCAATCGGGAAGCTTTTTAGTTGACTCGCACATACTGTCAAAAAATAAATTTAACGGATGTCTGTGTTTCTCCGCCTCTTTTGCCTCCTCAGCCTTCCGTTGCTCTCTTTGCTCACATCGCTTCATAAAATCGTTATCGACTTTCTGAAGTAAGTCGTTTAATGATGCGTCATCGGCAACTTTTCTTTTTTTTATCCTTGGTGGTTCGGAAGTATTTTCATCATCATCATTCGGAATTTCTTCGAAAATCTCAGTACTTTGACTTTCGGTTGATGTACTGGGCAATGTATTTTGACTTTCGATCGAAGTACCGGGCAAAGTATTTTGACTTTGAGTTGATGTACTGGCCAAAGTATTTTTATCATTAATTGATACGTTACCAGTTCTCTTACGGTTTTTCATGTGGGGTAAAAGAAATTCGAGTAACTCGGCATATTTCCAGTTATTTGCCGGAGAAGCAGCCTGACCACTTGTACTGGCTTTCATCCTTTTGAGTGACTCTCGATGACTATCTCGTAATTTTTTCCACTCATTCTTCGCAGTTTTCACTGTAACAAACACCAAGTCAAACTTAGTAATAAATATTTATGTGTTTCAGGTTTTTAGCTACTGGCGACTCCTTTAGAACAATTGGATACAATTACAGAGTGGGTAATAATACAGTTTCTTTGATTGTTAAAGATGTGTGCAATGCACTTTGGATTCATTTGCAACCAATATATATGAAGTTACCGACAGAAAGTGAATGGGAAGTAATTGCAGAAGACTTTAATGATAAATGGCAATTCCCTAACTGCCTTGGTGCCGTGGATGGGAAGCATATCTCAATAAAATGCCCTCCTCAGTCGGGTTCTAATTATTTTAATTATAAAAAATTTTATTCTGTCGTCCTTCTCGCAGTCGTTGATGCACACAAAAGATTTATTATAATAGACGTTGGTTCAATGGGCCGATTTAGCGACGGAGGTATTTTTGCAGATAGTGCATTTGGCCACAAATTACAAAACGGGCAATTAAACTTGCCCAATCATAAACCTTTAACGCCTGATGGCGATCCAACACCTTTTGTGTTTATAGGTGATCAAGCATTCCCATTACAAAAACACTTTATGAGGCCGTACCCACGGAGTACATGTTTAGATAACAGAGCAAAAAACACCTTTAACTATCGTCTCAGTAGAGCACGAAATGTAGTAGAAAATGCGTTCGGCATATTAACAGCGCGATTTCGTGTGTTTCGTCGACCATTTGAATGTCAATTGGAACTAGTGAACGTCATTACAAAGACTACCTGTGTCTTGCACAATTATTTAATGTCTTCAAGAACGACAACTAGTAACGCCAATACCGTCAATATTGAAGAACAGCAAACTTTAAGATCAGTACAATACGACAACTTACGAGCAACTAGAGAAGCATTTCGTGTCAGAGAGTTATTTTGTAATTATTTTAATAATGTAAATTAGATTAAACTTGAAATAAAAAATAATTAAACTCACCGTCTGGTATGTCTGGATTACTTATTTCCTCCACTATTTGTTTCCATACAACATCCTTTTTAATTAAATTGTGATAGTCCTTTAACTGTGTGTTCCATAACACAGGAAATTGTTTAACAACTTCGATAAATTGCTCCATATTCGCTACGAAACGACCGTGCGTACGACAAAGGACACTGGACAGCACTGGCGAAGGATGTGCGAAGGGCGTGCGGGGAAGGCGGGAGGGACATAGCTTAGCTCGCGTAGCTGCGCATCGGCATACACAACTAACATAGCTTCGCATATTTTAGTTAGCTCACATAGCTTAGTTCACATAGTTTGCGGTCTGCACACAAGTATGGAAAACTGCGTCAGCTATGCGAGCTAAGCTAAACTAACTTAGCTTAGCTCTTGGTCTGCAACCCGCTTTAACTTTACGCGATAAGTCTCAAGTGTTAAGTAGTCTTTTCTATCTCCGTTTACACAGTGTTTAGGAAGAAGCTCAAAGTAGTGGTACTGTCCGTTGTGCATAGTGTCTCTAGAAATGGAAGATGAACAGCGCTTAATATTGAGACAAATAATTAAGGAGATTGTATGTATCTGTTGTGGTATCTGATATAGAAAATGAACTCAATTTTGAAATCAATAGGCCTAAGAGATTATGGCAAAGAAAATGGATTACCAGACGTTCTCAGTATGGAGCCAGCAATAAACTTTTTGAAGAAATTGCTAAGGAAGATCCTGCTGAATTTTACAGATCAATGCGAATAACAGAAACGCAATTTGAAGAGTTGCTGACGCACGTTGAGCCCGCCATAAAAAAAAACAGATACTTTTATGAGGAGTGCACTCACGCCAAAAATAAAACTTCAGATAGTGTTGTATTTTCTTGCCACTGGTTGTAGTCTGCGTACTTTGTCACATTTATTCAGAGTATCTAAACCAGCAATAAGTTTAATGATACCGATAGTCTGCGATGCTGTATACAACGCCTTAAAAGATTATATAAAGGTTAGTAAAACACATCAACAAATATTTTATATCGGTTTTATTTTTAGATACAACATTACAAACATACAACTGTATTGGAATGTTGGAAATTACTTATGCAGATTCCCAAGCTTGGGTTAACATATCATTTCTATCAACAACAGAAGTAAATGCATTTTCAGAATTTGACTGATTTGTCACAACAGTTGTATTTGTATTTTCAAGATTTCCATAACTCAATGTGGCATTTTCATTGTATGTATCATCGTTGCTCGAATACTCTCGAATAATAAGAATTTCTAGAAATGGTTGAAGTTGGAGGAGACGACATAAAAGGAGAATGTCCAAAAATCTATGGGCGTGTAACCCAGTCGTTTACAAGCGTGTTGTATGCAGCATTTATTGCAGATTTAATCCTGATAACCAAACACACCATTTTAATACCTCTAGGACTTGTAGTTTTAAATAAATCTAAGTTTAAGTTTGAAAATGATTCTAGGTTATGTGTAGTTTATAATTGTTAAAGTAGTAAGGAAAGCCGTGTATCTTTCCTGCCGATTTGAACTATTAATTGTTTGGCGCGCACTAAACATACCTGTCCAACGATATCCAATACAAAAACAATAAACCAAATTAATATTGGTCTCCGCTGTGCTACAATAAACATTCAAAATGTAAATAGAGTAGACGTCACTAGCGTCACACACAACTAAAACAATGACATGACATATTGACATCTATCTTGAAATAAGTTTCTTTACACAAAATCAAAAAGGTTGTAGTTATATTATATTCCATTGCACAAAACGCAACGAAGTTAAAACAATATTATAAAAAAAAAAAAAATATTAATTATTACTTATTTACTTTAAGCATATATTGTACGATTTACAACAAATAACAAATAAAATAATGTATTTAAATAATTAATATCCGTTCTATTTTAAATGAAATTATTTAAAAAAAAATAACAAACCTCTTTTTATTTGGGCATGTATGCGTAGAATGTAATGCAAATGGCCGTCAGACTTAAACGGGAAGTTGAAAAGACGGTTTAATTCCTTTTTTATTACATTTTTTTATCGTGAAGTGTAGCATTAATAATTATTAATTTTCAAATTGTCATATATTCGTAAGATAATTTTTAATAAATTACATTTTGTGTAAATGTTTGGGTCAGGGGTGGCCATTCTCCTTTGGTTGTGTTGTTGTTGTTGTTTTCTACCATTTCATAAATGAAATTGGATGTTTGAGACTGACGGCGGATATGTTTCAAGCGCAAACCAGAAAGATAATTTTGAATATACTGTTGTGCTTCAACTGCTGACTCCATTGGTAAATTTTTCAATCGAACTGCAACCATTCGTCCAAATAAGTCGAATTCATTCTCTGATACAACAGAGCTGTTGACACTGTTGGCTACATTTTGGGCCTTTGTCAGTAAGTTATCATAGTCTCGTAGCATTGTCCTTTTCCGAGGATTTTTCCCTTTGAATGACTGGCCCGAGTCATTGCTTGAGGTTCCAACTCCTGAAGTATTTTCAACAGCCTTGTCGCCTTCAGTGTCTCTTATCTCAACATTATCTTCTTTGATTTTATCTTGAGGCTCCAGGTACTGTAAATACATAACATGGCATTAATAAATATATTTATTAATGCCATGTTGTTTGTTATTTGTTGCAGATTCCCAGAAGTACAGAAGAATGGAAAAGTATTGAAGAAGGATTCAGTAAAAAATGGAACTTTCCAGGTTGCTGTGGTGCATTAGACGGTAAACACGTCGTACTGAATGCACCAGATGATTCTGGAAGTTATTATTACAATTACAAGAACCAGCACAGCATCGTTCTTATGGCATTAGTAGACCATGATTATTGTTTTATTTATTTTGACATTGGATGCAATGGACGAATCAGTGATGGAGGAGTTTTCCGAAACTCCAGCTTGAGCCAAGCTCTAGAGAATAATTTTCTACCACCAAACCGTGTGATTGTTGCAGATAATGCTTTCCCGTTGTAAACGTACCTTATGAAACCATACGGTGGAAATAATTTATCTCTTAAGCAAAAAGTGTTCAACTACAGATTATCACGGGCCAGACGGATAGTTGAAAATGCCTTCGGAATATTAGTGTGTAAATTTAGAATATTTCTGAAACCCCTCCCATATGCTCCCGCTAAAGCTGATAAAATAGTAAGAACGTGTGTTGCTTTGCACAATTGGCTTAGAAAAACGCAAGGTACTATTCAAAGTGTAACAGTTGATACAGAAAACATCGAAACGGGGAACATCACACCTGGTTCCTGGAGAGAGTTTCTAGCAACAGGTATAGTAAACATTGAAAGAAGTTTGCAAAATAGATCATCACAACAAGCTCACAATGTACGAGATAGCTATGCAGATTATTTTGTTGGTGAAGGCTCAGTACCCTGGCAGGCAAGAATGGTACATTAATAGCTATCGGTTTCAGTACAATCTCCTACCTAGTAAGTTAGCATATAAGATACTATAAATAAATGTATTCTAAATAATTTTGTGTTTTATTTCACTCTCTCGCTATCGGTCGGCCCCTGCCTATTGAAGTTACTATAAATTCTAAGCTTTCTTTGCCTACCCGTAGTGCGGTGGAAAAAAAACATGGAACCGAACATGAAACAGTACCTATGGAATACTCACCATATTACTCGATGTTTCTCTGCATTCTCCAACATTTACTGCCTTTAGGGCATTATCCATCACTTTGTACCATTTCATATTTGGCACATATATATCATCAAGCCCTGCACCCGATTTAATAGAATCTTTTACTTTTTTGTGCTCTTGGGAGAAGGTCAATTTCAAGCTTTGTATTTTGTTGTACGCTTCTTTGGGACCGAAGTCGGGAATTTCCATCGCTTCACTCAGTTTCAATAGGGCCGCATCTCTCAACTGTTTGTTTTTAAATTCTGCGCACTTTACATTGTATAGACAATAGACATTCATACTTTATGTATTCTTGTACGAATTTTAAAGTATGTTGTTCCGTCCACTTCATTTTCGCTTTGAACTTGACACTGCGAACTTAACACACACGTGTTTACACACTGATTAGTACAGGCGAACTGCGAGAGAGGGAGTGGAACAGTACAAGGGGGGAGGTCACTTAACAGCAAAAATAGACCTTGATTATATTCCCTCGCACTAATCAATAAGCACTAATCGCACTTAACACTTAACACTAATCACTTCACGCTTCCGTTCACACCTTGATTACTAAACACCTGCACTAATCACCTGCAGTGTTAACTTAACAAAGTGTAAACCGGCCATAAGTTAGAGTATAGCCCCACAGGTCCTTAAATATGCAACTGCAAAGTATCACGTCAAGCCGTAGTAATATCCAATAATTAGTAGAGATCCTTAAGTTGATAAACTGTGAATATAAGTAAACCATTTTACCACTTTAGGGGAGGATTTTAGTAAATGGTAAATACTGGCCACTTCATATTCAAAGTATTATACCTACTATGTTTTAATGTCAATCAATATTTTCTAGTGTCATATTTTGTATTTTAATCGTGAATTACACGTAAAGGGGAACGCCAAGTTTTGGCCCTAGCGTGCACAACAAATTCATATTATGAAAAAATAATATAATATTTGTTTACAATTTTTCACACTATTAACTAATGACTTAAAGATAGAAATTATTTAATTTAAATAAAAAATACTGAAACGATCGCCAAGATCAATAAATACGGCAACATAACAATAATTGCTACGTAGTTGCTACGCGACACAGACTTGCTCTTACCATAGATAAAGGAAAACGTATAATTAATCGTAAAATCGATTAATCTTAATCTAAACAATCAAATAGGTATCGTGTGTGTCAGCTTATTGATTGAATTGATAAGAACTTTTACTGATAAGTAATAAAAATTAATTAAATAGTTTAAATTATTAAGAATTTATGGGTACTAATTTAGTTGACGTTTTTGACTGAATCGCACTTTAAAAAATAATCATACCCATATTTGATTTATTTCTACGCGTTCATTGGCTGTTTCAAAAACCACCTTACCTGATTGGTTCTACGTAGGTGAACAGATTGCGTTCGGGGATGGTATGAGGCCATTTTGAAAATTACTGACTATAAAAAGCAAGACTGGGAAAGATTCGAGTTTAGTTATTAAATATATCGTTTCCATCGACGACCAAACTCTGCTCCGAACAGTATTGAGTTTTTTGTGTGTGTGGTTGTACACGAATATTGTTTAAATTAGTAGAAATGTGATGTGAAAGTGTAATTAGTGATAATTTAGTTTATAGTTTAAATGTTTCACCTTTTCCACTTGGAGACGAATCTCAGCACTCAGCTCGTCAATAGTATTTAAGTGATTACTCATTAAGGAATATGAATATCTTTTAACATGTGTCATCTTATTTTTATGGATACTGTTGATCATTTATTTTGAACTTGACCAATATGATTTGTTTATTGTTCATTCATTAAAGTTTTCAACAAAAAATGTATGTAATGAACATCGCGTAGCGCTTGGTAGAAATGACTGTTGTACATACGCTAAACTTAGCACAAACTGACAATCTTATCTTGAACTTTTCAAAAATCTTTTCTCACAAGATATGAAATTCTGATAAACAATCATTGACTATTACTAATTACAATTAAACAAAAATCTTAAATCGATTCATATGTATCGGTCTTAATCGACTTAATTATTATCTACGAAATGGGAAACCATAAAAAAACATGAGCCAGCTGACAATATTGACAGCTCTCGTATGAGAGTATTGTATTATTTGACTGGTTGACAGTTGAAAAGTCAAACATTTCTTTCCTGGCGTTTGTGTTTCCCCCAGTTATTGTTTGTGTTCTTTTTGCGGATTTAATAAGATAAAGCATGAATATTGAATACTGACTCTGACGATGCCTCTATTTACGACGACCACGGGCGGGTCTGAATAAGGATTCCGTTCCTGCTTTACACTACAACCCCAGCAACGACTCTGATTTGACATTAACAATGACCGACGATCCCGGCATTGACTCTGGTCATAGTTCGTCACAAAAATCATCCTCAACTGCTGTAAGCGGAGATTTACGCTGTTATTTATGTGTTAATTGTGAATTACGGAAATGTTTCCAGAATAACCTTACTGTGTGTGAATAAGGATGCGTGTGTACAATTTAAAAATTGATCCTATGAAAAATAAAAATTATTTATTATAACATTGAAACCGTAACTTTTTTTTAAAACCATATTTTTACCAATTAATTGTTGTATTATACACTGTTGATTCCATATAGTTTCATATGTGTGCACCTAAGGCCTAATTTACTAGGGCCACCTGGCATTCCCCTTTTTCAAGAAATATAATGGAAGATTCTCCATTCTTTTTCATAGAGAGTCAGAAAGACAAACCAGTATTACTGAGAAATGGATACCGTTACAATTTCGGTTGTTTAAATGCCAGTAAAACTTCATTGTGGAGATGCGCAAAACGTGGAGAATGCAGTGCTTCCGTAACTCTTAATGAACAAAAAACTGAGATAATAAGGGAAAGCAAACTATTACATTCCTGTAACTCTCACACCGTTAAGAATCAAATTGATTGTGTGATAGCCACATGTAAAAAATTGGTGCGTACAAAATTTAATCCCGTAAAGAAAATTATGGAAAAAGCTTTTATGAATGCTGCAGTTGATGTAATCCGAGTTTCGACTCAAAAAAGGATACCTTGTATCGTGCGAGAAGAAATTTTTTGAAAATGCAAAAAACAGAATTTTCTTCTATAAATGAAGTAGAGTTACCGGATATCCTTTCTCATGATTTTTTAATCAATGTCGATGGTAATGATAATAATAAAAAAAAATTATTTGCCATAAAAATATGCAGACAAAGGAGAATGATCACCCCTGACCCAAACATTTACACAAAATGTAATTTATTAAAAATTATCTTACGAATATATGACAATTTGAAAATTAATAATTATTAATGCTACACTTCACGATAAAAAAATGTAATAAAAAAGGAATTAAACCGTCTTTTCAACTTCCCGTTTAAGTCTGACGGCCATTTGCATTACATTCTACGCATAGGTACATGCCCAAATAAAAAGAGGTTTGTTATTTTTAAAAAAATAATTTCATTTAAAATAGAACGGATATTAATTATTTAAATATATTATTTTATTTGTTATTTGTTGTAAATCGTACAATATATGCTTTAAGTAAATAAGTAATAATTAATATATATATTTTTATAATATTGTTTTAACTTCGTTGCGTTTTGTGCAATGGAATATAATATAACTACAACCTTTTTGATTTTGTGTAACGAAACTTATTTCAAGATGTCAATGTGACATGTCATTGTTTTAGTTATGTGTGACGCTAGTGACGTCTACTCTGTTTACATTTTGAATGTTTATTGTAGCACAGCGGAGACCAATATTAATTTGGTTTTAAATTGTTTTTGTATTGGATATCGTTGGACAGGTATGTTAAGTATAGTGCGCGCCAAACAAATAGTTCAAATCGGCAGGAAAGATACACGGCTTTCCTTACTACTTTAACAATTATAAACTACACATAACCTAGAATCATTTTCAAACTAAAACTTACATTTATTTAAAACTACAAGTCCTAGAGGTATTAAAATGGTGTGTTTGGTTATCAGGAATAAACCTGCAATAAATGCTGCATACAACACGCTTGTAAACGACTGGGTTACATGCCCATAGATTTTTGGGCATTCTCCTTTGAAATCGATGGTCGATGCGAATACACAGTACTTTGGCGACGGTACTTTTAAGGTACCCAAACTATTTGCTCAATTATACGCACTGCATGTAGACATTGACAGTTGCACAAGAAGTACCCACGTTGTACCGTTTTTATTTGCATTGCTGCCAAATAAAAGCCAAGACACATATGAACGACTTTTTAAAATGGTTAAAAAGTATTTTGAAATCGATATTAAGCACTTCAAATGTGATTTTGAGGTTGCACAACAAAATGCAATTCAAGTAGTATTTCCAAATGCTGAAGTTTCGGGGTGCTACTACCACTTCATTTCTGCCGTGTGGAGAAAATCAGAAAAAATTGAATTACTTGGGACTGAAGAGGGCAAAGAAATAACAAGACTCACTGCGAACTAGGGTTCAGAACCGGGAAATCCCGGTCTCGAAAGTACCGGGAATTCCCGGTTCTTTTGTCAGTAAAAAGAACCGGGAAATCAAATTTTGATTCCCGGTTCTTTCGGTACTTTCGGGAATTTTAATTTAATTACATGATTCACGCTACTACTTACATACATAATATTTACAATACTAACTTTACTTTTTTATACTTCCTACTGTTCAAAAGTTCAAAACTAATGTGAATTCAGCGCTAAAATAAATGGCGCGCGGTACCTCTTCGCGGTACTCTTGCGGTCTTTTACCTCTCTCGCTGTTGTGTGCGATTGCTCGCTTACTCAGTTTTCGGAATGCAATATTTAATCCACCTTGGGACAGAATTTTCAAAAATGCTGCTTAAGATATTTTTTATTTTTTATCGAAAGCTCAAATAAGTACCAATTTTCATGGATATAACTTAAAAAATGACAGACTTTCATACAAACTTTCATCCCCTATTTAACCCCCTTATGGGTGGGATTTCCAATAATCCTTTCTTAGTGTGCGCCTAGATCATAAAAGGAAGCAATGTGAAAATTTCAAGTTTCTGACGATGTTGCGCTATCTGTTCCGGCTTTCAGCGTGGTGAACCGCTTCGGCAACATTCATGTTGAGAGTGGTGCGGATCTGGTCAGTCCAGCGAATTGGACTCCTACCTCTCGATCTCTTGCCGTTCATTTTCCCGGTAATACTATAAGTTTTTGTAGGTTATCGCCGGGTTTACGGGCGATATGGCCGAAGAACTCAAAGATCCTCCTCAGGCATATGTTGAGAGCCTCGGCTTTTTGTCAATTTTGAGTTCTTCACGGATCGATTGGTTGGTCCTGAATGCATTCCAAGAGATTCTGAGCATTTTACTCCAGCACCACATCTCAAAGGCGTCTATGCGCTGGCGGTCTCCAGCTTTTAATGTCCATATCTCCGCCCCGTATAGGAAAATGGAGAAGACTAAAGTGATGACGAGTGTAATTTTTGTCTTACTACTGATGTTACGATCATTCTATATTCTATCGAGCTGAGACATTGCAGTCTTGGCCATTCCGATTCTCCTGCGAACTTCAGCTTCACTAGAACCGTTATTGCTGATGCTAGAACCCAAGTAAATGAAGTGATCGACGGGTTTTAAATTGAATGTTCCATTGAGTTCTAGCTTAGAAGCACGATCCACCACTATGATCTTTGTTTTAAACCGATTTATGGCCTGTGTTGCTCCGTTTTGTTCACGAGTTGGAACATTTCAGCTTCATTAGCTGCGAAAAGGCACCATCCTTTTCGGCGTAGCGAAGGTTTCGAATTTTAATGCCATTGATGGTAATTCCACCATCCCAGTCTTCGCAGGTCCGGCGTATAATGCTCTCTCCGTAGATGTTAAACAGAATAGAGGATACGGTGCATCTGTGACGAACTCCTTTGCCAAACGAGAAAGGTGTTGATATCTTCTTGTCAATTCTTAGTACCCCCTGACTATCTGAGTATAGGCTTTGAAGCACTCCAGACCAGATGTTGACCAGATATTTTGGGACTCCTATTTCCTGGAGAACTGTCCATATATAGGAGCTTCCAGTTCACACAGTCAAAGGCCTTACTGTAGTTGACGAAACACACGGTACATTGAATTCGTAAGCTTTTTCAACGCAGGCTAACTAAGAAAGGATTATTGGAAATTCCACCCCTAAAGGGGTTAAATAGAGGATGAAAGTTTGCATGAAAGTCGGTCATTTTTCAAGTGATATTCATGAAAATTGGTATTTAAACTTTCGATAAAAAATAAAAATTTTGAATTTCAGGATTTTTGGAAATTCTATCTCCAAGTGGGTTAAATAGCGGATGAAAGTTTAAATGACAATAAAAATTACATAAATATTTCATTGTGGTTTACTTTTAAAGTGTTAAACGTGTTTTATAAAATAAAACTACAAAGAACCGAAAATCCCGAAAGAACCGGGAATTCCCGGTTCCTTTGGGTAAAAGTACCGAAATTCCCGGTTCTCAAAAACAGGACCGGTTCCGTAAACCCTACTGCGAACCTCCCGCTTCTCCCGGCAGAAGACATACCAAATGTGTGGGTATGTATTTGTGAACGAGCTCGCCAAATGAAATGTGACAAAATGAATATGTTCATTGACTATTTTAACTCACAATGGCTGGTAAAAACGGCGGCAACTAAAATAAGCTGCTTTTACCAACGCCACCGCACCAACAACGCTACAGAGGGTTGGCATAGGCGTTATAACGCACGTGTGGGTCCAAAAAGGACACATCTCATATAAAGGGTGTGTCAGACATGTTTTCCAAAACGCGTCCCACGGATTCAGTACATGATTCTAGGTTCCCCTGTGGTGAAATTTTTCGTCGAATTTTCCATGAAATTTCCGATATTTTTTACCTCTTTTTTAACTGAATACTGTATAAAATCATTATTACTATCTGTCTCAACGCAATTATAAATGAAAAAGTAATTATTTCATTATTTTTACTTAAAACGGTAATGTTATCTTTAAGATTTTCGTCGAACAGCTGATTGCTAGTGAACTAGTGTGAATACAGGTCGTTAAACTACATTCGTACTGGCCTTGAATTTATAATGAGGCTCGCGGCACAGTCAAAATAAGTGCCGGGCGCGCGACGTCAAGGCCACGCTTTAACTCATAAAAGTCTCATATTGTGAATTTTGCGCGGAGCGTTGCGTGCGTTGTAATCGCGTTGTATGTTACAATCAGGTAAGTAGTTATTTATTTTAAGTTTGAACGAATAGAAACATAATTTTACTTTTAAGTACGTGTTTATAGAATTACAAAATATCACGTACCACCAAACCTTCCGGAGTGATGTAGTATTGCCGTTTAGGAACAGTAGTTTCACTATTCATTGAAGTGGATGGCGGTGGGCTGTCTGCTTGAGTCTGAGAAATATCAGTATATTCTGAACTCAAATATACATAATATATACAGTATTCAGTTAAAAAAGAGGTAAAATAATATCGGAAATTTCATGGAAAATTCGACGAAAAATTTCACCATTAGGAAACCTAGAATCATGTACTGAATCCGTGGGACGCGTTTTGGACAACATGTCTGATTACACCCTTTATATTTTTTAATTTACACTTGTTTTATTTACCCGACCGGCGGACTGCTAGCAGTGATCTTTTTTTGTTTGTATAATTATAAAGCCATTTGCACATATCCGGTGGGTTCGTAAATTATTTTTGTATGGAGGTTAGGTATGATTTCAAGAATAGATTAGGCACAAACAATAATTTAACAGTTTGCAAAATCTTGTCATTTTAGAGTTACGAATTTTTGGGAACAACATTTCCCTTTATTTCAATTAACACTAAAATTAGGCAAAATAGGATGACGATTTAGGTGGGTTATTTAACCCTTCCCTCACTTCCTCTCTCCTTCCCTATCGATATGTTCAAATATTCTAATTATGTTGTTTTTAATTATGTTATTTTACTTTATTTATTTAAGTGCTTCAATGGAACCTGATGACGACGAGCGGCCGACTCGACAAGGGAATCGAATAATATCCGGATTGATAGTTCAAAGATCACCAAGTGGAAAGGAGAATGCCCAAAAATCTATGGGCATGTAACCCAGTCGTTTACAAGCGTGTTGTATGCAGCATTTATTGCAGGTTTATTCCTGATAACCAAACACACCATTTTAATACCTCTAGGACTTGTAGTTTTAAATAAATCTAAGTTTTAGTTTGAAAATGATTCTAGGTTATGTGTAGTTTATAATTGTTAAAGTAGTAAGGAAAGCCGTGTATCTTTCCTGCCGATTTGAACTATTTGTTTGGCGCGCACTATACTTAACATACCTGTCCAACGATATCCAATACAAAAACAATTTAAAACCAAATTAATATTGGTCTCCGCTGTGCTACAATAAACATTCAAAATGTAAACAGAGTAGACGTCACTAGCGTCACACATAACTAAAACCAATGATCTATTAACTAAGAGATCTGAAGCTAAAAATTAACTTGAGGTACAGTTATTGTACTCGCCTAACCTAAATGACTCCTGTCTAGGTGTAAATGAAACACCGAATCGCACTTGCTTTTTATTATTTCTAAGCATGTCACTAAATTGATTGTCAAATGGACTTATTTGTTAAATTTTAATAAATTTAATCCTACCAAATTAAATAGGTACGTCTCATAAACCATCATTACTTTATGGATTGTTTAGATATTATTGTTTTTGCATGTTTTATGTCAATTGACAATTGAATTTAGTCGCATAATTTTCCAAAAACATACATTACGAGGCTGATAAATTTTTATTATTTTGGTGTTCTTCTTCCAAGAATTTATAAATGTTTGATCTTAAGTTATTTTTGATAAATTTTCCGTAGTTTTATTATAATGTCCTGTGCTGTGAAAGAATGTAATTCCTATAGGGGCCGAAAAGAAAATTTTAAAGAAACATTATCATTTCATCGGTGAGTTTTGATAGTTTTGTATGTAAATATAATCTAAAATTATGTAACGTTATTTGTAGTTTTTGGAAATCATCATCATGTTCAATTCTACACCGATTTTTGCCTATTTTTTAAATATTTTCTGTTGACTAATAAAGGTTATGTTTTTTAGCATAGTGATGTACTAAAATTGCATATCGATTACGTGCGATAAAATTTTTAACCTCCGACGCAAAAACGACGGGGTGTTATAAGTTTGATGTGTCTGTGTGTGTGTGTTGTGTGTGTGTGTGTATGTGTGTGTGTCTGTCTGTCTGTCTGTCTGTCTGTTCCTCTGTAGCGCTAAAACGGGTGAACCGATTTGAACGCGGTTTTTTTGTTTGAAAGGTGAATTAGTCGAAAGTGTTGTCAGCTATTTTGATGAAAATCGCTGCAAGATGGCCGCCGCTACAAAATGGTAGATTATTTATTTTTCACAACTCCGTTAATATGGGTATCAAATGAAAGGGCTTGACTAGTAGAATAACACCATGCAAATCCAAGATGGCCGCGATCAAAAAATGGTGAATGTCGGGGTTTTTTTTAAATTTTTGAACATTAGATTCCGTAGCCACTACACACAATGAATACTTACGTGTATTTCCGCGTGCTAGATTGTTGTATCATGATCGCTAAATTTTTATTTGATACAGATTTCCAAAGAACCCAAAAATAAGAAATGAATGGGCACAAAGAATAAGACCGCAATATTGGACATCGCAGAAACACAGTCATATTTGTTCAAAACACTTCACACTTAATTGATTTGTGCCCAAAAACAATTTAAAATGGAGGCGCTTAAAAGCAAACGCTATTATTTTTGCCGCATATAGACACATTGGTAGTTATAATAATATCAAATATTTGTAATAATACCATAATTTCATGCTATTGTTGTGTGAAGGTGCAAAATACATGCAAATACTAGGGTTGGACTTAATAGTCTTTGGCACGAATTCAGAGATAAAATAGTCATTAGTGATAGATGTTTGGTCCACGAGTATAATGCTAACACTCTTATAATAAGGTAATTCATCGTTTTCAAGAAAACAACGAAAATCAATTCTAACCTCAACACTGGATGATTTACCCTCTCCCTCCCCCATCCCATAACCCATATCAAGGCGGCACGTTTTAAAAGTTTTACCCTAAAAGCTGTTATTGGTGTATGAAAAACGCTGAAGCGAAACGTGAAAAATGTTCTACCACGTCTGATTTTTTTAATTTAAGAGAGATTGCTCTGAGATTGCTGGACCGAAGTCGGTTTAATTTTTCTTAAAAATAGCTTGTATGATCGTATTTTCGAAACACCGTTTATAAAGTTTCATCGACTCCAAAAAGACTCGATTTTATTTCAGTTCTAGAAGGCACAACAAAGGTTCTAGAAGGATATGTATATTTTGTGTATATACATATCCTTATATAATATATATATATCCTTATATATATATATATATGTATATTTTCGATGTGTACACTAAAACCTTTCTGAAAGTATGTAGATTATGATAGTGAAAAAATCATCAAAATCGGTTCATTAGTTGCGGAGATAATCTCGAACATACTTATATACATACATATATACATACATACAACCTCCTTTTTTGAAGTCGGTTAAAAATATACTATAATATGAAACATATTATTCTTGTATTTCCTAACAAGATGATGCCCGAGACTTCATTCATGTGAGCTTAGGTTTTTATTTTATTAATCTTGTAAGTTGTAGGAACGCTTTGATACTGCAAGACAAAAGTAGCCTTAGATATCGGTTCCCGGGATGCAAGCTGTCTGTGTACAAAATTTCGTCCAAATCGGATGGGCCCTGAAAAGGTAAAAGACAGAAAGACACACTTTCGCATAATGTAATATTAGAGTATGGTCCACATATTTAAACACGCATATTGTATTTGTGTCCCTATAGATCCTCACAGTCAAAATATCGATAGTTACATCACTAGCACGTCACGTGTCATCGTCACGTGTCATTAAAAAACTTGTGACCACAGACAGATGTAAACTTGACATCTATTTAGAGTATATATTACAATATCTTAGACTAAAACAATGACATGTCACATTGACATCTTGAAATAAGTTTCGTTACACAAAATCAAAAAGGTTGTAGTTATATTATATTCCATTGCACAAAACGCAACGAAGTTAAAACAATATTATAAAAAAATATATATTAATTATTACTTATTTACTTAAAGCATATATTGTACGATTTACAACAAATAACAAATAAAATAATGTATTTAAATAATTAATATCCGTTCTATTTTAAATGAAATTATTTTTTTAAAAATAACAAACCTCTTTTTATTTGGGCATGTACCTATGCGTAGAATGTAATGCAAATGGCCGTCAGACTTAAACGGGAAGTTGAAAAGACGGTTTAATTCCTTTTTTATTACATTTTTTTATCGTGAAGTGTAGCATTAATAATTATTAATTTTCAAATTGTCATATATTCGTAAGATAATTTTTAATAAATTACATTTTGTGTAAATGTTTGGGTCAGGGGTGATCATTCTCCTTTACGTGTGCAGAATGAACAGCTTTTTATAACTCGAAAAGCGTCAGGAATCCTTGAAATTCGAGAAATTGTACAGCCAATATTACGAACGTGGATTAAACCAGTGTTGCCACGCCTAGTAAACGTCGGCGACGAGAGTTTCCTGTACAAGATCCAGAGCCTATTATTGTGACTGCAAATGTGAGTGAACCGACCCCATTTACCAGCGCAAGACAGGTCGACGATGTGATTCCTGATCAGTTTCCTGAATTGAGACCTGAGTGTTTATATATCTATTGATGACATTGATACCGATAATTACATGCATCTCTTCAAAAAGAACTGGCGTTAGACTCAGGGAGTGAGGAGGAAGATAATGAAGACGACGATGAACAACTCACAACAGCAATGCTCTATACTATTCTTGAAGAAGGTTTTGATGATGAAGACGACCACCAAGAAGAGGCAGAAAGTTCAGTCAACTTTGATGAAAGTTATAATTGGTCAACAGACTTTAGCACCTTTAGAGGCCAAGAAGAAACTTATGCTGAACAGGCGGGGCCTAAAATTCCATACACAAATCCATTTAAAATATTTTGTACTTTATGGCATAGATCCACTATGGAAAACATTGTCAAGCAAACTAATGAATATGCTTGGAAAACTATTGTCAACGCCACTGATTCCGAGAGAAATATTCCAAATAAATCCAGGATACAGCAGTGGGTTGAGACAACAGTGGAAGAGTTGTATAGATTGTTTGCTATATTTATTTACATGGGTTAATGTGTTAGAGGCCGCGGAAATGAATATTGGACGACAGGAAGGCTAGGAATGCCAGGTTTCCGAAGACTTATATTCAAAAACCGATACTGCAATCTAATGCGATTCCTACCTTTTGTGAATAACTTTGACTTGAGCCCACACGTTCGTGCTCACGAGCGAAAATTAAGTAAAATACAACCCATCATAGCCCACTGTAACAAAAAATTTCAAGAAATATACTATATACTAGAGAAAGGTATTGACGCATCTTTGCTGCTTTGGAAGGGGCTTTTAAGTTGGGTTCAATGCATCCGTTCCAAGGCAGGTTTGGCATAAAAACTAACGAGTTATGCTAGGCTACAACAAGCTATCTTTTAAAATTCATGGTATACACAGGAATAAATGTGGTAACCCAGCCTATACACGGATTTTGCCAGTCTACAGCAAAGATTGTCTTAAGATTGCAAAGGTCATCTTGCGATGGATAATTTTGTAAAATAGCGTGCGACTAACTAGATTTAATAAAAGTAAAAAAAACTGACGTCATTGGCACACTAAATCGACGTAGAATTGGCAATCCACCATCCATCAAAGAGGTCAATGAACGACAAATGAAACCTGGGGATCTGGTAGGGGCACATTGTGGTGACATCACAGTTCTAAGTTGGAAAGATATCAAACTCGTCAACATGATATCTACTATTCACAATATCGACACATCTTCCGGTCATAGAGCAGGTACAACATACCAAAAACCTATTGCTGTACATGCCTACAATAAAATAATGAGCGGAGTAGATCTAAAGGACCAGCTGTTGGCAATGGCTAGAACGAAAAAGAGGTATCAAGTGATACATAAAATTATTCAAACGACTTGGAAATGTCCAATAACATTGGACAGCAATTATTATTCCCAAGCAACTGCTAAAGTCAGGAAATCGGGCCGTATTTCTATTCTAATTGTGGATATCAAAAATAGAGCCCATGAAAATATCAAAGGAACTGTGAGTAAATTCTCTAATCAATTTCACCCTCAATACAGGAACGGCAGTAAAGTAACTGTCATCTGTTATTCAACTGAAGCTCACCAAGCTGTCAAATATGACCTTCGGTCAGATGGTGTGTCATTTTTGAGTTACATCCGAAAGGATGAAAAGACCCCAAGGTAGTCATTAAGGGCCTGCCAGCATGCGTGGAAAACAAACTTCCTGATGAGCTAGTAAAACTAGGATTCAAAGGAGCTACTGTGACTAGATTGAAATAAAAGAATGAATTACCTTGTCCTCCTTACTTAGTTCAGCTTGCTGACGGAACTGATCTTATTAAATTTCGCCAATAAATTCTAGTGCTCTGTAACGATTCTCCAAAAAGTCGTTGAATTTGTTTAGTTTTGGTTTATTGCATTCATTAGTGAAGTCGCTAATATATAATTCCCAGTGTTTTCCATTTTCCATGTCTAACTTTAAGCTAACTATGAAAATTACGATCACATCCCAATTGTCGACATCGAATTCGAGATTTTATGAGCGTGTAAGCATTCGTTTGTAGTGTCAGGCAATAGACGCAAGGCAAGCAAGCTGAATGGAATCGGCTACTACGTTTTTTTATATTTAATAATCTCTTCAATATGCAATTCGCTAGAAACATTTTATTATTGTATTGAGTTTCTAGTTGTTTGAAATCTTGAAAAGTTGAAATTGGAATGTGTCGCAACAGTTGTTCAGCTTCCCCAGACAAATGAGTCTTTAAATATTGCTTTTGTTTAACATGTAACCTAGTATTTTTATGGACAAGAGAAAAAAACAAGTCTCGGAAGGTGGTCCATTCGCCAAAAATTGAAATACCCTTTGTATTTCAATTTTTGGCAGTTTAACATTTTCGACTACATTTTGTTTCTTATTGTTGAAATGAACGCATCAATTAAATAAATATTAAGTCTATATCAATTAGTAAGGAAAGTAAGAGGAGCTGAAATACCTACGACGAAAAAACGTGCATGCCTAAACATTAGCCAGAAACAAAAATGGCGTCTTATCAAAGTGCGGCTCTGATGAGTTACGATAATATTTATCGATATGGTTTATTAATAAATGGTGCGCGAAAATATGATTTATTAGTAAAAATCGAAGGATGATGCGAGCTTTCCGGGGGATACAGAGACCAAAAGGAAGTATGAGCCTAAAGAAGTTAAACGTGCTACTCCCAAGCGCGTTAAAACGATCTTCGATGGGTACTCGCCTAGGTTGAATTATATGCACCGAGATTGTCACCGCATTCTCTGGCATTGTTCCCCTACACAGCAAATATTGGTATCGGCACCATAGCTATAGAGCAGAGGTTCCCAAACTTTTTTTTCTCATGGACCACTTTCAAAATTTAACTAGTTCCGGTGGACCCCCTGCAGCCACATTTCTACCATATTTCCAAAACTCGAAAAAAAAATATGAAGATTAGATCTTACTATGGAAATTTGCATCCATCGACCAATTGCAACCATCCATAAATTACATCGCACGTTAATGGGGAGGGGGGACGAATTGTGACATTGTGGGACAAGGTGGAAGGGGTCATAAATTTTTTGATGTCACATTTCAAAATCTAATATTTTTAGAGTAGGTACTATTAAAACACGAAATAAGAAATTTTAAAGCAAAATTTTGTTGAAAAATTGCAAAATATGTGACGTCACACCATTAATCACAAATGTAACCAGCTGTGACAAGGACGGGGGTAAAGTTAAGCACTGAATATGGAATATGCAAGTTTTTACAAGTAACAGTCGCTGAGCTTCTTAAAATATTATCTGCCTACATTGTAAGGTGAAGTCAAGCCAATATTTTAGTTCTTCACTATCGAAACCAGAGAAATTTTCGTGGACCCCCGCTTACGACTTGTGAACCCCTATTTTCTTGTCACGCCAACGTAGACCCCCGTCGAGTCTCCCGTGGACCCTTGGGGGTCCACCTGGATCACTTTGGGAACTACTGGTATAGAGCTACCCCAGGAGAAACGTGCTGACTGAGGTTGGATACCAGCACAGCATGGCGTTTATAATGAGTTAGAACGCCGTCTCATTTCTGCTCCGATCCTGATACAAGCCAAGCCTGATGCAGGCCGTTACGCTTTCGGAGATGCTTTGATCCAGGGGGAGGATGAAGATGAACATCCGGTGGAGACACCGTGGCAACCGAGACTTGAATACAGCTGTCTGCTCTTCAACTGGTGATACTTCCGCCTATCTGACATTTGGAATAGAGGACGCCCGCGAAAACAACTAGAACCTGATCCAGTTTCCTCGTCGGGACGCCTTCGGAAACTGAGGGGGAGACTGTAACATCATCGATCGTTATTCTACATAGTACTACAAGCTGAAACTAGATGGCGCCACATGTATGTTGGCAAAAATCCAACTCGCGCTATGAAGATTCACAGGACCCACCTTAAGACGCCGCCATAGTAGTATCTTACGATTTTGGTAACGACTCGTGCTTCCTGATTACGCTTCCACTGCGTGGGACGTCTGAAGGGACTCGAGTCTCGACTAGGGGTGTCCATTTAGAAAATACATCGATGTTTTTTTCGATGCAATACATCGCGACTGTGCATCGATACTTTTCGATAGCGATACATCGGTTTAAAACATCGATGTTATCCTAAAATCGAGTACTTCTTCTAACATGAAAAAAATAAAGTGTGAAAATATTCTTTATTTTTATTACAAAAAGTACAGTCATGTCTATTATGTATACACTGTGGAACCTTTTCATACTAACACTAATTCAATAGTCCTAGTATATCGAAAATATATCTACTTAACTTATTTAATGTGTCAGAGTTCTTATTTGTAGACATATGAATCGAGGCAACTGTAAAACCGAATAAAAAATCAGCCAAAATAAAAATCCCAATAGAACACTGAAAATATGGCCCTATTTCCAGTGTTCTTTTGGAAGACTTTGCAAAAACAGAAGTTTATTTAAGCGGGAGCCTTTTAGTCGATTACGTTGTTGGTTAACTATTTGTGCAGCTTTTGAGAACAAACGCTCAGAAGGCACTGAAGTCCCCACCATGGTGAGGTACTTGTAAGCGATTACATGTAGTTTGGGAAGTTGAATTTTATGTTCATCCCAAAGGACATGACCAGTGCCTGCCTACCCATTAGGAAAAATGTGCAGGATTTCTGCTTTTACAGTAAGATTCAAAAATTAAAGCTTAATTTAATATGGATTTATTATTTCGAAAAAGGCCATGGTTTAAAATATCTAAAAAAACAGTATGTTTATTGATTCCGCTTTTTCCTTTTATTTACTACTCCATCAGAATTGCCAGAAAGGTATGAAATGTACGAAATTGGTACTTTTTAGGTGACCTTCGGTCTTATTTTCAATTTAACTTTTATTTATACATTCTTTGACGTTTCCATTGCTACCAGATTTTTATAAAAATAAATATTGCTGGGGACAAAAAAGATTGGTATGAATCACTAGCTCGGTTGCTACAGTAGCTATATGAGTAACTTTAGAAAGGTGTCAAATATTATGAGTCTTTTTTTAAATAAAAATAGCGAGCAAACAACAACAAACCATTATTATTAACAGAATAAAAACTTAGTATTGGATTTTGTACCTGGAAGTCCCTTAATGAATGACGACCTCTGACTCCTGACGTTCTCTTTCGTTCCGAGAATATTGACTTTTTGTTACGAAAGTCAGTGGCACTACAGCTTCGTATTTTATCTAGCTTTCGAACTTTTTCAGGGTCTCGTTCGTAGGATTCACGACATACCATCTGGCAACACTACACCATTTATACAAATAATAATCATTAGTTAACAAGGTCTTAGTTAAATTATTATTATTAATATAATGTCGGTTCACAACGGTTAGTTCGCGTCGCGTAGCGTGTACACTCACAATGCCTCATATCGACGGCGCCTAATGACTTGCACGTTAATTAGGCGCCATTGGAATTATATGTTGGAATTAAAATATTCATTAACTGAGTAGAATTGGTGGGCCATTAGCCACTCAGTGATTTTACTTTTAAATTTGGACAAAGGCAGGTCAGTTAAATCTTTGGGCAATTTATTGTAGATTTTAATTGCCATACCATAAACATTTTTGCTAAATAGCTTTAAATTAACTTTTGGCCATAGTAATCTATTGCCCCGCCTGGTGTCCTTTCCCCGTAGATCAGCATAAGTCTTAAAATATTTACTGTTTTTTTTTACAAATATGCAAATTTCTTTAATATACATGCAAGGCAAAGGCAAGATATTCAATTTTTTAAATATTGGCCTTGCACTGTCCAAAAAATGTGCGCCAGTTATTGCTCTAACACATTTTTTCTGTGCTTTAAATGCTCTGTCGAGATCGGATGAGTTACCCCAAATTATAAGCCCATAGCTCAGCACAGATGACACATACCCATGATAGGCACACAATGAAGCCTCTCTCGAAGAGGTCTGACTTATACGCCGTAAGGCGAAAACAAATTTATTTATTTTTTTGCATATGGCATCTATGTGCGGCTTCCAATTTAATTTACTATCTATAGTTATACCTAGAAATTTTAAATTATCTAATTTTTCTATTGGACTATGGTTGTAATGTATATTTAAGGTAGGATGCTTTGAATTGGTTGTTTCAAATTGAATAAATTTAGTTTTGTCAATATTAATATTTAAATTATTATCATTTAACCATTTAATTATGTCACGTATTGAATTATTGATGTCATTTTCAAATTTAGTTTTGTCATTGCATTTAATTGTAATAGTTGTATCGTCAGCGAACAATATGCAACTGTGAGGTATTACACTTGGTAGGTCATTGATGTACAGTAAGAAAAGCAAAGGACCTAATATGCTTCCTTGTGGAACGCCACTGTTGTTAGATCTCCATGAAGATCTAAAGGTTAGTTTTTCTAAGTTTTGTATTTTCATGATTTCTGTACATTGTATTCTGTTGCGTAAATAACTTGATAACCAATCATAAACCTTACCTCTCATACCATATCTCTCGAGCTTAGCTAAAAGTATATCATGATGCACAAAGTCGAAAGCTTTACTCATGTCTAAGAACACCGATACTACTTGTTTTTTTTGATTGAGACATTCTGTTACCTCTTTAATTAAGTTGAAACAAGCCAAAGATGTAGAACTACCTTTCCTAAATCCAAATTGTTCTTTTTTTAAAATGTCATGTGCTGTTAAAAAACTTAAAATTCTCGATTGCATCGCTTTTTCGAATATTTTATCAAAGATAGGTACCAGTGTGATAGGCCTATAGTTATTTAGATGTGTTCTGTCTCCTTTCTTATGCAAAGGCTTTACTATTGACATTTTTAATTTACTCGGAAAACAGCCTTGCTCAAATGACAAATTAATAATGTGACTTAAAATATTAGATATAAATGGAGCAATCTGTTTAATATTTTTTGTTGTAATACAGTCATATCCTGATGAGTTCGTATTATTTAGCGACATAATTATTTTGTAGATTTCATCAGGACTAGTTGGAGATAGAAACATAGAATGAATATTATTTCCTACATGATTTACAGATATAGTAGAATTGTTATTGCCTTTATTACATAAGTCTATGAAGTAGTCGTTAAATAACTCACAGATTTTTGTTGGTTCAGTATATTCTACACCGTTTACTAAAACACTATTAAATTCCGAATTTGAGTCACTAGTAGACGTTACATCCTTGATTACTTCCCAGCTCGCTTTGCATTTATTTTTGCTATTAATAATATATCGTTTGTTACTAATAGCTTTGGCTTTGAGAAGACATGATTTCAAAACGTTTTTGTAAATAACATATTTTTTTTTATTTAGTTTTTTGTTAGAGCTAGATTTAAGGTATTGTAAATATAGTTTTCTTTTTAATACACACGACTTTCTTAGACCTTTTGTCAGCCAAGTAGCTTTTTTTAAATTATTATGGATTTTAACTCTTAGAATGGGAAAACATAGGTCATAAAACATCATAATTAAAGAGTGAAAGTCGTCGAACGACTCTTCAAGACCCATTATTTCGTAAGTATCACAAAATGAAATAGACGATACACTGGAAACGAATTTGGAGATGTTATCTTTACTATAATCTCTTCTGTATATGTATTTAAATGGAGTACACTTTTCTTTATTAATTTTTATTTTGAGTATCTGTCCTGTTTCGTGATCTGAGAGACCTAAATAATGTACCTCGCCTGTTGCATTGTGAACATTACTAACAATAAGGTCCAAACAGGAATTTTGTCTAGTGGGAGTAGTAATATGTATTTTCATATTGTAATTTCTAAGCAAAGCGCATAATTCATCGGTGAGTTTAGATGGTTTTAACATATTTAAATTCCAATCACCGCAGAGTATAATTTTAAATTTACTTTTCTTAGTTGATAGATAATGTAGAAGGCTATTTAATTGTATAAAGAACTCATGTATATTATTGCTGTTCGGAATCCTGTAAATACATATAAAAATCATTTGGAGTGATGTTATTTCAATCCCGCAACATTCAAAGCTTTTTATGCGGGCGATTTTATGTATTTCATCTAGGTGTTTGTATTTAATAAACTTATTAATAAAAATACACGTACCACCACGACGCTCATTACTTCTGCAATAATGAGCCGCTAATTCATAATTCTGTAGTTTTAATAAATTTATCATATCCGTACGAATAAAACTTTCTGATATACATATTACATCAATATTAATATTTTTCGAGACAAAATCTGCTAAAGTAGCTTCAAGTAAATCTTTTTTATTCAGAAAGCCAGCTATGTTTTGATGGAGAAGTACAAAGTCAGACTTGAATTTCGGGACGAAAAAAACTTTTATTTGTGCGAATTAAATCATTTTTAGTTGATTGAAAATAGAATGGGATAGTTCCCTTTTTCGGTGAAATTTTTGTACTGCAGTCGCTTCCCGAGGTTTGAACATTTGTATTTTTAAGTAGTTTAAAATAGTAGGGCATAGTTCCTTTTTTGGGAGGTAAATCTTTTTTCAAATTATTTAAATGTTTTTTAATTGAGATAATATAATTATTATCATAATCAACTTTACTAATTTCATGTATTATGAGGTCAGAGATCAAATTTATAAACGATGACTGTGGCAAGTTACGGCCATTATAATTTAGTAGTGTACAATTTTTATATAGCTTAAGAACCGATGAAATATGCATATTTAACACATTTTCACTTATTGTTGGGTTCGAATTAACCAGCGTGACAAATACTTTTGTTGATTTTAATTTATCTAACGCTAAACAAAGTTCTTTTAATATTTCGAAAGGATTTGTGTCATTTGCGCCTATAATTAATATTATTCTATCTTTCTGATCAAAACTATCGGCTGAAACTTTACAATAATTGAGCACATCTCTAGACTTTGCATTAGGTTTAATTAATCCTGTAATACTATAATTGTTATTCCAACGCCCTTTCCATTTTTTGACTAAAAGTGATGAGAGTCCTATAGCTTGCTGGTCTCCTAACACAACTATTTTAGGCTGTGTATCTTCCTGATTTTTTTCACATCTGATCCTATTCTCCAGTTTCTTAATTTTGGTTTCCATATTAGGGCACTGTCGAGTTGATTTATTTATTGTAATGGTGTTTACTTTGTCTGATTCTTCTATTCTTTTAGTTTTAGTATTTCTTAATTCTTCTCTTCTAGATGTATTCTCTTTGCAAACGTTTATATGTAATTCGTTTTGTGTAGGCTCAATATCTAAAGTATTTTCTTCTTGATTAAAAATTGATGGATTTGATTCAGTAGTAACAGCTTGGCTTTTGCTATCCACTTCATTAAATAACTTTCTTAATTTTCCAGCGGTAGGGGTATTTATGTTGCAGAAAACATTGTTTGAAATGCCAATTTTCTTGAGTGTACTTATCGTCTTTTGGTGTTTCTCTAAATTCCTTTTAAGGTTTAAGTTTTCAATATTTAATTTATCAATTTCGGCATGCGCGCTTTGTAGTTCTAGGTTCAGCTGTTCTATTTGAGTTTTAAAATCCGCAACAATGCTGGTATCGATGGCTGATGTATTTGGTAGACTACGAATCGAGGAGGCTTCAGCTAAGGAATATTCATGGCTGGAGTCCAGAATAGATAAGTCAGTTAAAGAATTAGAGATACATTTCCTTCTTGTTGTTATGAAATTGGTTGATTCCATATTTTTATAAACTTGTCCTTTTTATTTACAGAAAAAGAAAAAAAAAAGAAAAGAAAAAAAAAAAAATATATATATATATATATATAATTTTTGACTGAGGATTGAACTGAGGTTTGAACATCTATTAGATACTATCGGTTGACTGTTTGCCGTACTGCGCCACGGCTGCTATGTTCAGTGCGTCCAATTTTACTATGTACTTGTTTCGCTTTTCGTCAGACTGTAACTAGTTTTTATGTCAGCCGGGCGACTCATTGAATATGACGTCAATCACTGCACTTGTTTCATTAAACTATTTTGATATTGTAAGGTAGTTTGAAACACAACGGTCGATGATAATACGTTTTAGCTTCTATTAATACTTTTATTGTTTAAGTTCAGTTCATTCATGAAAGTTTTACGAAATAACTCTGCTATTCGATACTAGATGGCGCTAGGCAATGTCTAATCAAGTCTAAAATGTAAAAAAATGATTTTCTACTATTCAACGTCATCATATATAGGTGGAACTTTGCTATAAAAAGTAAAGCTATTTATTATTTGTTCAGAATAATTTAAATTATTCAGATTTGCTTGAAACGCCTAGCGCCATCTAGTATCGAAAAGCAGAGTTATTTCGTTTTAAAGTTTTATGAAATAACTCTGCCCCTCGATACTAGATGGCGCTAGGCGTTTCAAGCAAATCTCAATAATTTAAATTATTCTGAACAAATAATAGAAAGCTTTACTTTTTATAGCAAAGTTCCACCTATATAGATGACGTTGAATAGTAGAAAACCATTTTTTTTTTACATTTATACTTGATATTCCACAATGTTTAGCGCCATCTAGCATCGAAAGGCAGAGTTCTTCGTAAAACTTTTCTTTATTTTTCTCAGTTTTCTGAGCCTTTAGATCCCTGAAAGTTTTTTATCTGAAAACTAGAGAATATAAGAATTCCAAAAATAAAACAATCTTTGCTGCACATTGATTTTTGACACCTAGGCAAGTGCCCATAGTGCCACTGGTCATGTCCTTTCCAATGGGTTTTCATTGAGTCTTCCTACTGGACTGCGTAAATACATAGACAGCTCGTCAAAAATAGTACCGTCGGTCTTCGACGTTTTCCAGTTCTTACGGACTAATTTATGATGATCTTCCCATAAAGAAAAAATATCTTCAGGTTTCTCAGAATTATCCGAAGAATCTGATTCTACCTCATTTTGTGCTGTAGTTTTCATTAAGTCTTTGACTTTTGCAACAGCTGAAGAGCAAGCAAGAGGATTCGTGAAATGCATTTTCTTGAACCTTGGATCCAATACTGTTGCTATGGCGAGAGGTGTCACATTCTCTATAACACCCATTCTTTTGGTAATCTCTTTTAAGATTAGCGATTGCAGATCTTTTCCAAGAGAATCTTCGAGCTGAAGAGATTCTACTTTCAAAATAAGGCAATGGATAAGTGGAATTACCTTGCTGCTAGTGCAGTACTTATCACCTGACACTTCCTTGGTTGCAGCTTCTATTGGTCGCAGTACTTGTAAAACTGAAGTAAGAATGGATAGTTCAGACGCAGTAAGCACTGGTGGTGCATTTCTATAACTAATTATTATATTATTAATGACAGCACGGAGCTCTAAAAATCTTTCAATCATGTAAAACGTGCTGTTCCACCTGGTCGGAACTTCTTGAATTAATTTAGTCTCTTTGTCAGTTGCTTTACGCAATTCGTTACTAGCGATATTGCTTTGTTTGAACCAAGTAACAATATCCTTGACTTTAGTGATTAAAGGAGAATGCCCAAAAATCTATGGGCGTGCAACCCAGTCGTTTACAAGCGTGTTGTATGCAGCATTTATTGCAGGTTTATTCCTGATAACCAAACACACCATTTTAATACCTCTAGGACTTGTAGTTTTAAATAAATCTAAGTTTAAGTTTGAAAATGATTCTAGGTTATGTGTAGTTTATAATTGTTAAAGTAGTAAGGAAAGCCGTGTATCTTTCCTGCCGATTTGAACTATTTGTTTGGCGCGCACTATACTTAACATACCTGTCCAACGATATCCAATACAAAAACAATAAACCAAATTAATATTGGTCTCCGCTGTGCTACAATAAACATTCGAAATGTAAACAGAGTAGACGTCACTAGCGTCACACACAACTAAAACAATGACATGTCACATTGACATCTTGAAATAAGTTTCGTTACACAAAATCAAAAAGGTTGTAGTTATATTATATTCCATTGCACAAAACGCAACGAAGTTAAAACAATATTATAAAAAAAATATATTAATTATTACTTATTTACTTTAAGCATATATTGTACGATTTACAACAAATAACAAATAAAATAATGTATTTAAATAATTAATATCCGTTCTATTTTAAATGAAATTATTTTTTTAAATATAACAAACCTCTTTTTATTTGGGCATGTACCTATGCGTAGAATGTAATGCAAATGGTCGTCAGACTTAAACGGGAAGTTAAAAAGACGATTTAATTCCTTTTTTATTACATTTTTTTATCGTGAAGTGTAGCATTAATAATTATTAATTTTCAAATTGTCATATATTCGTAAGATAACTTTTAATAAATTACATTTTGTGTAAATGTTTGGGTCAGGGGTGGACATTCTCCTTTCGTAGCTCTGTACATTGTTGAATAGAATTCTGTGCCACCAAATTCAAGATGTGTGCAAAACATGGTATGTGTTTTTTCCCAAAGATGCCCCACTCAGTACAAGTGTTTAACAGCATTTCAGTGATGTGTTCTGAAGTATGACGTTCATTTGACTGGTACACTCCAATTGTAATTGAATTTAATTTAACACCGACGCCGAAGTGTGCTGTTATTCCTAAAAAGCTCCTCATGGTCATTGTTTCAGTCCACATGTCAGTAGTAAGAGTAATATTTTCAATATTTGACAACTTTTCTTTAAAGACTATCGATAATGTTGCATATTTGTCATCAACCCATCGAGTCAATGTCGTCTTACTGGGAAGTTTATAATGAGGTGCAATAATTTTAATCAAATTACGAAAGCCTTCATTTTCTACAATTTTAAATGGCTGATTGTCCTTACAGATCATATAAATTAAGGCATTATTTATTTTTAGAGTTTTATCACCACTTGCCGAATAAGCGTAAATTTCTCCAAAACTTGACGTTTTAGAGCCGGTAGACCAACGGCAGCATCATTAATTTCAATATTTTTTATAACATCCTCAGTAGAGCTTGTTGACGGGCGCGAATCAGCATCTTTAGTGACGTATTGTGTAATGTTACTTGTTTTATCACTGTCATTATTAGAAGTTCCCGAACTTTCATTCTTAAACTCTTGAAAGACAGCCTTGTGAATATTTCTTACATGACCAATTAAATTAGTTGTATTGCCACATGATTTTATGGCTTTTTGACACAGTCTACATTTTGTGGACTTACTGTCTCCTTCAATTTTTTCGTAAAACTTCCATATACCACTTGGAGGGCACCCTCCAATACTGTTGAAAAATCAATCTGAAAAAAATAAAATCTAATAAAGCTATAATCGATAAATCCATCAATCAATAATGTCACATCACTAACCATCACCAGTGCCTGGTGAGAGTGTTAAGGCTGCCCTACTTACGCGATTCGTCATACAAACGTATTACGCCTATTATTCTAATATTTCTCGCAATAGATCTAAAGTTAAGCCAGATATCAATTTATATCTCCATTATCTATGCCATAAGATAAAAAAATTAGTAAAATTATATTTATTTTGAAAGTTATGACGATTGAAAAATCACTATTTTTGGGCAAATTTTGAGGCAACTTCGTGCGTAAATAAACTATATAAGAAAGTAGAAAATTTAAAAACGACCAAAGTCTTGTCATAGGTTACTTCATAATAATTACAAATGTATTTAGTTTATGTAATAAATTGCCAAGTATTTGCTAAAATAGGCGTAATTCCAAACCTAGATTTGCATATTTTTACTTTGCCATTTTTCACTAAAAAATCATGATATCTCAAGCAAAATTTATTATAGGGGAAAGGTGAGGTAAGTGCGGTGGGAAGGGAAAGTTAGACACGAAGAAGCGGCCGATTTCGCACGATCTATCATCTATGACATAATTAGTCAACTACGAAACGTAAACAACAAATATGTCACACGTTACGTATAATTAGCATTTTTGTCGTTTATTTTGCCTTCTTATTTTGCTAATTGTAATTTACTGCTCTTTTATTCTATTGTAGACTCGTCAGCTAGAGATTATCGATACGGATACAAATCTAGACTTTTTCCAAGCCGGGCCCCCAAAAATCCTCGACGAACACGAAGAAAAAGGAACAAACAGCAGCTAATGATGCGTAAGTATCTACATATCTACTTGGTACAAGCTGACTAAAAATGAACATGAGTAAGACGAAAATCATGTCAAACACTCATGTCCCGCTTCACCCGATAAGTAATCGTTGAGAACTCGGTGCTCGAAATTGTAGACGAGTATATATACCTAGGACACACAGTCCAGCTAGGTAGGTCCATTTTCGAGAAAGAGGTCAACCGCCGAATCCAACTCGGATGGGCAGCGTTCGGGAAGCTTCGCGATGTCTTCTCGTCCAAAATTCCTCAATGCCTGAAGACGAAAGTCTTCGAACAGTGCGTGTTGCCAATGATGACATACGGATCCGAGACATGGTCGTTAACTATGGGCCTCATAAGAAAGCTCAGAGTCGCTCAGAGAGCGATGGAGAGAGCTATGCTCGGAGTTTCTCTACGCGATCAAATCAGAAACGAGGAGATCCGTAGAAAACCAAAGTCACCGACATAGCTCAACGGGTTGCGAAACTGAAGTGGCAATGGGCGAGGCACATAGTTCGGAGAACCGATGGACGTTGGAGTCCCAAGGTGCTGGAGTGGCGACCGGGAAGCGCAGTGTTGATAGACCCCCCACTAGGTGGAACGACGACATCAAACCAGTCGCAGAAAGCCGCTGGATACAAGCGGCACAAGACCGTGGCATGTGGAAGTCCCTTCAAGAGACCTATGCCCAGCAGAGGACGTCAATCGGTTGATAACGACGACGATGACGACAAGCTGACTGCCCCTGTTTCATAAAAATGCTAGAAATAAAAATGTTATAAACAGTAATACTAAATATAAGTTTTACGCCCAGTCTGTGTTCCGAAACGAACGAACTAAGGTCGAGTCCAGACTAAGTAACACCTTTCAAACTATATAACATGCAATATAACCACTACCGCCACTACAGCTTTTTTAACGTCCCACTGCTGGGCACAGGTCTCCTGTTTCATAGGAGAGAGGGATTTAGAGCTTAGACCCACCACGCAGCTCCAATGCGGGTTGGCGGGCTTTTGTCACATGATAGTGAAAATAACCGGGAACAACTGCCATGCTCTCCGAGACACCGGGGCAGTTGGCGGTGTGAAACACCGAATACCAACTTCGGGCTGGCACTGAGAATTTCTTGACAGAAAAACCCAATACGTAACAACTATTTGCCCGACCCGGTAATCGAACCCGTAACCTCGTCACAGTCGAATACACTAACCACTATATCAACGAGGCAATATAACAATAGACTATTATAGCAAATTAGGTTTCAATACTAAGGGATAAAATATTATAATAAACATAAAGTATAATAGGAAAAAATTATTGCCATTTTACAAACTGGTTTTTTTATAGGTAATTTTTAATTGCACATCTAAAATACTAAACGTGCAATAAATATACTGACTTGCATACTAAATGATACCGTATTACTACTAATTTGTACAACTAATATACTGATTTGCACACTAAATTATTTCTTAGTTATGGTCCAAGAACGAGCAAAGCGAGCTCGGGACTTGCGGCACCCCAACTCAGATAGGTTAGGTTAGAAGGGACAACGAACAGGGGGATGGCGGGGTTTATAAGACCCCGCCATCACCTTCGTTGTTATTTTTTTGTTTTCATACTGCCCAGAAAAAGGAACCCTGCGAAGCGAGGCTTCGTCAACTGCATTTTGTAATATCTATTTAACGATTTACTATTATATTGTATAACTGTCCACTATAATATTATCTCCTGCGTAGTGCCCTGCGTATGCGCACACACTTGTGCACTAGAATATCTCCTGCGTAGTTGACCCTGCTTCTGTTGATATTGGCCGCTTTGGCCGAAATTCGTAGCGCTATGGTCGTAAAGTAGGTGGTCCCGAGTTCAATTTCCGGCAGGGGCAATTTGGGATTTTATAATTTCTAAATTGTCTCTGGTCTGGTCTGATGGGAGGCTTCAGTGGTTGGCTACCACCTTACCGGCAAAAGCCGTGCCGTCAAGCAATTTAACGTTCCGGTACGATGCTGTGTAGAAACCGATCAGGGGTATGCATACCTCTTTCAAGTTAGCCCGCTTCCATCTTAGACTGCATCATCACTTAACATCAAGTGAGATTGTATTGTATTGTATTTATAGAGGGGACGCCGCCAGGCGGGTGGGTGATCAGTCCTATGTAAGGACCATTTCACCCAATTCCCCGTGTTTGGACACAGGTTACTGGTGTCCTGGCAGTCTACCCCCCTCAAACCTTCCCACGACTTTCATAAACCTAAAAATGTATACCCTATAGAGAGGTGTCTTCTTTTTAGGGTTCCATACCCAAAGGGTAAAAACGGAACCATATTAATGTCACTCGGCTGTCTGTCCGTCTGTCTGTCCATCCGCCGGTCACAGGTCTGTAGCTCATAGACTAAATGAGTTGAGTAGAAAAACCTAAAATTTTGGTATTTGGTGTAGAACGTTAACCCAAAACTAAATATTGAATTAGCAATTGAATTAAATTATTTTTCAGGGGGGCATGGAATATTTTTCAGGGGGGCTTTCCCAAACATGAGAAAGGAGCCGAAAAAAAATTTTTTTTTTAACCTAGCTTGTGGGGGAACCATTATTTAGAACTTATTAAAGTAGAGCACGAACATATATATTTTTAATTTTTTGCTTAAAAAATAAGGAAATGGGGGGCATCAAAGTTGTTAGTTTTAGACCATTTTTGTGATGGGGGCTATCTCAAAAACTAAACCAGTTAGGAATATGAAACTTAGGTATATTATGTACCATATACTGTATTTAGACAACAAATACTAAAAACAATGATTTATAAAGTAATTTGTAAGCTGTGATCAAAACAAACGAACACTTTTTGGGTTTTTCTTTCACGGTTTGTTGCGATGTCTAGCTCGGAAATGAAATATTTCTTACGCCCAAAATATTATGTTGTTCATAATTATGTACGGAACCCTAAAAGAGCGAGGCCCGACTCGCACTTGGCCAGTTTTTTGATAATATCGTTACCTTGCAGTTCCCTTCTTACCAATAAGTACATAGGGCACTCAGCTATGAAGTGAAAGCTGGTTTCTTTTTCTTCACACTCTGGACAGGATGGGTCTTCTATGAGTCTCATTATTGCAAGATATCTATTAAGCAGATAGTGTCCAGTTGTTATACCTGCTACCTAGGTAGTGTAGTAGAGTAGGCTAGGTTTGGGTCCGCAGAATTACATACATTTTATGTGTCATACTAAGTATAGGTGAATGGTTTTATAATGTTCTAATCCAACCTAACTTCCAATCTATACAAGATTAGTTTGTATGCGTACTACTCTTGTATAATTTGGACGATCTTGATTAAAAAGTAATTTACAATCTATATGCGACCAGTTTCACACCCTTGCGGTTTGGCTTTGTATAGAATGGAAATACACGTAACCGTGCACAAACTCCAAGAAATCACTCTATAGCAGCTGTACTGACTTCGGCCCAAAAGTTTTTGCAAAAGGTCAATGTTACGTAGGCGTAGCAGAGTGAAGTCTTTGGACAGAATAGGTATATTAGACTTCAGCAATAGGTCTGGCAATATCAGAGAACATATTAGTGACATATGAATACATTTATGGTTATAACTGCGTACGTAAGAATGATAACTCGATGTGTTATATATTAAAACCTTCCTGAAAGTATGTAAATTATTATAGTGAAACAATCATCAAAATCGGTTCATTAGTTGCGGAGATAATCGCGAACATACTTACATATATACATACATACATACATACATACATACATACATACTTACATACATACGGGTCGAATACAGAACCTCCTTTTTTTGAAGTCGGTTAAAAATTAGTGTGCGATTCAGTATTTTAGGCGCTACTTTCGAATATTAATAGTGGGCACATTTAGTGTGCATTTCAGTATTTTAGGTGCTACTTTCGGAATATTTTGTGTGCGAAAGAGAATCAATAGATATACGATTAAATACCACCCTTTTTTAATTGATGATTTTTTATCACCTATAATCTCTAAACACATTGTTTACTTTTTAGATGTTCTTGGAGCCTTATGAATTGCGCTCAGGGCAGAAAATATCTAAACGAGCGAAGAACCATGATGATAACGAGTAAATAATATTTCAAAAACCAATGAAAATACTGTTATATAATTAGTGTGTGCTTATGATTATGATAATCAAAATATATTGGGACAGGGTAGTCAAAGCGAACTAACATGTATTTTATAATATTATTATCTTACAAAGTGTACGAAACATTATCTCCACCGTAATGTAATAGACAAATTTGTACAGAAAAAAATATTTTGTTTTGCAAAAATTGCATTGTCGATTCGGTCTAACATGCTCGCGCGCAGATTTGCTAAAAGCAGTAATGAAGTGAGGGGCACCCTCCTCAGGGCTTACTGTCAATGTTTATATACCTGTCAGTTGTGGTACTGGTACAAGAGGGTGTCCTTCAGCACCATAAGGGTGCAGTATAATAACGCATACCGCATCATTATGAAATTTCCCAGATACTGCAGCGCATCGAGTATGTTTGCCGAGTCGGGGGTGCCTGATTTCTTTGCTGTTATCAGAGCACGTATAGCTTCCTTCTGGGAAAGATTGCGTAACTCTAGTAACAGCATCCTCCAAGTAGTGAGCCAGGACTTGCGCGGTCCAATGATTGCTCATTGGATCAAGATGCATCGAGATCCAAATAGGAAATAACTCTGCACACCTTCAGTGTGCAGCGTTAATTTAATATATGTAAATATATATATATATATATATATATAGTATTCTATATCACCTATTCTATTGTATTTGGTTTTAATTTATTTAATTAATTTTTGATATGTTTTTTGTATTTCTATATTCATACCTACTTGGGTTTTTACCTGAATAAAGAAAATTATTATTATTATTATTATTAGTATTTAAACACATTACATGTTTCAAAGAACATTGAGCAAAATTCATGTTACGTCATTTCGCTTTGACTCTGCGCTAATATGTCTTGATATTTGATCCCTTACGTGCATAGCATACATATTATTATAAGTACTTTTATTTTATAATACGACTGTGTACGAACTGTCTAGTTGTGTCCTAATATCTTTTTTCTCTTTTGTGTCATTTTGCTCATCATTCAGACCGACTACTAAAAAGTTAGTTTTAATTTTAGTACTTTTTATGTTTAAATAAATGACTTTAAATAACTTTCTTATTTTATTTCCAATATTTGGTATCCTTAGCGACCATGCAAGAGACACGGTGTGGCGCCGGCACCACTGAATTTTTCATATATTATGTAAGTATAAAAGTTGGTAAGTATCTACGAAGATGATGAATACATCAATGTAATAAGGTGGATTCACGTTATTCATAATATAATGTAGATTCAGCCGTATTTTACATAGAATATAATATATTCACATTTAAAAATGTGTGAAATATTATACCTAGATACACATAGTTCTGTTATTTTACATTTCATAATATTGTCTTGTATGATTTTGTTTTATATCTGCACATTCTAAGTAGGTTTTCGAATATATAAACAAAGTTTTGACAGCGAAAAAATATTATGTTACTTAGTCTGGACCCACCCTTTTGTCAATTATTTTTATCGATTTGTAAAATAATTATTATCACATTATCCTACTAACTATAATATTATAAATGTGAAAGTGTGGATGTTTGGATGTTTGTCACTCAATCACGCCGCAACTACAAAACCGATTTGGCTGAAATTTTGAATGGAGATAGCTTATGCCCTGACTTAAAACATAGGCTTTTTAACTTTTATCCCGGAAAAATTCACAGTTCGCACGGGATTTTGAAAAAAAAAACAGAAATCTATAGCAACAGCTATAGGTAGATTACTATAGCTAACTTCCTTGAAAGTAGGTATAAAGGTTGGAGAAGGAAGCGGGAACGGGAATCGGAAATCCACGATTCCCTCGGGATTTGTGAGAAACCGAAATTCACGCGGGCGAAGCTGCGGGCAGAAGCTAGTTTTAAATAATTTTGGGGGATAAGTAATCAATTACATTTGTAGTATCTCTGGATTTTCAATTATTTTCTTTATTTTTTAGGGTTCCATTCCTCAAAAGGAAAAACGAACCGTAAATGAAAAGGAAATAGGCATGATTGTGCATTGTACTGTCCAATGTCCATATGTCATTCTTTCTCGCTTTTGTTTTACGTGTAGCTATGGTAGCTGCATACTCTTCTTTACTGAGGACGTCTCGCTCTCTAAATGCAGGACGAGACAGCAATATTTTAGGCTCCACCCACCAACGACTTCTCGCTTGCATGGAGCGCGTTCTTAAGTGAAACAATGAGGACTTACAAATTACAATCAAGGATTAATACATAATATCAAAATAATCAGATGTTTATTCTATTCATTAACGAATTTAATTTTGTTCTAGTTTACATAAGAATAAAAAAGATAACCTAATCATACTTTATTAGACTACTTACTTGACCAATAAATAGATAATGAGCGGTTATTATATCCAAAAATCCTCTTCTGTTCTGTAAGGTATGCAGATTGCAAATTTACGACACAATTAAATCTAAATGTAAGAAATGTTTTCACTTTAAGCTCATTAAATTACCGAGACAATCAACAACACGGAACACCAACGGTTAATGTTATCAACAAACTTTTTTTTTATGTTGTTGTTTTTTGATTTATCCTTTTCGGGAAAGGCAAAGATCATAGACCATACAGCCTGACTTTTTTTTTTTTAATTCTTTGTCACGCACTGACGCAGTGTTACCAATGTCAATTTTTAGATTCCGCCTGTCCGCCAACCACAGCTTTATGTCCTTTGGAGTCGAGACTCTCGACTCCAAAGGACATAAAGCTGTGCTTGAGCTTGCAACTTATGCTTCCACTGCGTGGGACGTCTGTGTGGGACTCGACCGTCGACTCTCGTTCTTATTTATCATTACCATTAAGTGAATAAAGTTATCGTGTTCGTACGCATAGTGTTTTGAACAGTTTTAACCTACCTCTGTCCCGACCGCCGTCAAAGACGTAGAACCCCGGTGCATCGTCCTACAACACATATTTTGAGTTTCAGAACCAACCAACAACGCTACTTATCTTTTCAGAGTCATAACTGCTATTCCACGAGCTTTAGCAGTTCCTCGAATAGTTTTACCACTCAAACCTTCTTTTACAGCAGACTCCAAGTTTTCTTTGTTAGGAGGTCTCTTTCGAACACCTACACTTGTTTTATACACCCTCGGCATAATAGGTTCTGCAAAAAAAAACTGCTTGATCTGAGGGACACTTGATCCGAGAGGATCAACTCTCCCGTATAAATGTGTACAAAGTCTCCCGTAATTATGGAAAGGGTAAAAAAATTTTTTTGCAAAAAATCTATTTAGATACAGCTGTTATTCTGTGTTCCGCTAAAAACGACATCGATTATCTCTGATTTAAAATACTTAACCACCTTTATCAACTAATACAAACAATCAAATAAACAAAATTAAAACTTACGAAAAATATCTTTGCACCATCAAAAACACCGAACTATACGTCAACCGAAAAGCTGTCTGACAGATGACACTACTTAATAAAGTTTAAGTTACCATAGACTATAAGAATTGCCAGTCGAAAGTTATCCAACGTTTTTTAATGTCGTGCAATTATCGTGTAATAATCTCCCGTAAAGATCAAGTGTTCCCAGTCTCCCCCATATATTTGGCACGTTCAGTTAAAGTTCGGTTTATCCTTTCACTCATGCCGTTCTGTTCAGGGGTATAGGTAAACTGACGTTTAATACCAGATTCTCTACATAAATTATCAAATCCTTCATTTACATATTGTTTTCCATTATCTGATCTCAAAGCTTTTATTTTGACATCAAGATGATTCTCCACTAATTGCTTAAATTCTTTAAACTTATCAAATACTTGAGATTTTGATTGCATAAAGTAAACAAATACCTTTCTAGAATAATCGTCAACAAAAGTGACATAATATCTGGCACCTACGAGTGACTTTTCCTGCATACGTCTGAATGTACCAATTCCAGGAGGGCGCAAGCCCTTGTGCCTATGTTTGAATGGCTGCCTTGTTTGTTTACCTTTTAAGCACGTGTTACAGATCACATTTTATCCTTCTTACATGGTTCTATATCAACTCCTGTAGACTCGTTAAGCTTCTGAAGATCAGAATAGTTTAGATGACCCATCCTTTGATGCCATAAATGCACTGAAAATAATAAAGCATAAGTTTCATCATGAACCACCGAACCATCATGAACCATTTACAGTAGCGCAATTCAAAGCTTTTGTTCACACAGCTGTTGACTACATGGGGCCTTTCTTTGTAACCCACATTTCGCCGCCGAGGTATTAAAAGTCATAAAGTGTACGTCTGCATATTTACTTGCATGACTACTAAGGCAGTCCACCTAGAATTAGTCTCAGATCTCAGTTCAGACTTATTTCTTGCCGCTTTTTTGAGACTAAATGCACGTAAAGGCCAAGTAAGTTTGATATACAGAGATACTGCTACTCTTTGATAAATTACTCTCTTTATACTCTCACACAGTCCATAAAAATAATAACGCGCATAAAAATTTCATTGAGAATCGCCTCGCAGAACATCGTATTCAATTTAAACATAGTCCGCCTTACGGCCCGCATTTCAATGGTCTCAGCGAAATTGGGACACAAATCCTTACTTATGAAGAATTGAATACAGTTATAGTTCAAATTGAAAACTTGTTAAATAGTAGACCATTATGTACTCTAAGTTCTGATCCGTCAGACCTTTCCGCACTTACGCCTAACCATTTTCTTAATCTCACACCCGCGAAATATTTACCTGTCGAGGATTTAAGTGATATTCCCGACAGCCGCTTATCCCGCTACCAATTGTTAACTAAAATCACCTGTTCTTTCTGGAAGCGCTGGAGCCAAGAATATTTGACTTCTTTACAACAGAGACAAAAATGGAATACGCCCTCCAATCCTGTAAGGCTTGGAGCTGTTGTTGTTATCAAAGACTGTAACGTTCATCCTCTTTGCTGGCCTTTAGGAGTCATAGAAGAGCTCTATCCAGGGAAAGACAGTATAATCCGCGCATTCAAAGTTAGAACGCATTCCAGGAGCTACGTCAGACCAGTAGTTCGAATATGCCCTCTACCTTTCCAATAGGCTGCTATTGACGCTATAATTTATATTACGCTATCGCAATTTGTTCTGTTTAGAGGAATTACCTCTAGGCCGGGGGAATTGTTTCCGCCAATTATCTTATTTATTCACGGACACACAAAAACAGGAGCAGACCTAACATAATCTTCACAACTACATCTAAGAGAATAAATAATATCTTCGCTTGTTTCTCTCCAAACAAAAATATAAGACTCTCTCTTTCTTTCTTCTATCTCTTTTCTTTCTGTTGTTGCAACACCTACGCACTCATAAAGAAAATTGATCTTGAGGCAAACAGCCATCTTGCTAAGATACAATAAGAGCAATATGGTGCAATATGTCAAGAACAAGATCATATATAGGAAAAGACCTGAAATTACTTTTTCATCATTTCATTTCACGGTAAGTTTTCATGTGCCATAGTCTCGTAATTTGTTTATATGGTTACTGTGAGATTATTACTAATCGTTCGGCATTTTACAAGCAGTCCCTATTTATTATATGTGCAAAACTCGTAAATAGTTAATAGTAATTTTGGTTCTAGTAGATTCCTGTTGCAATATTTATCAATAATTTGATACCCCTGATTTTTTTTGATGTTTCTTAAACTTGTACAATTTTACACGGCCGTATTCAGGCTCAAGTTTTGTTTAGTAGGTATATTTTGAAGGTTGATTAGATAAAAGTACGGATAAATTATAAAAACGAAATAATTTTTCAGGTTCCCAAAGGACGAAAATCTAAGAAATGCCTGGTTGATTAACATGAATATAAAAATTGGCATCCCAAATCATCGAGTGTGCTATAGCATGATGATGTATATAGCTGATTTATCGAATAATTGTAGTGACTTTAAGACCAATGATGAACATGATTTCAATAATTTGCAATTATTAATTAAGGTGATTGTTAAATTTTATGTTGATTTAAGAATGAAGCATAATGCAAAGCAAAGCAATCTATCGGAAAAGTAATATAGTAAAATAATAAAGTAAAGCAGAGTGTTAAAAACAAGAGGGATAATTATAAATATTACCATGATAGGAAAAATAAAGGGAAAATAAATAACTTTTATAGGGGGCAAAATGTGTATCTAAATGATAAAAATACTAATAGAAAGATTGATGGTAAAATCTATACATAGAATAAAATCGTAGAATTGCCGTATCTGTACATTGAAGATTTTTGCAAAATAATAACTGGGGGATGTTAGGGATAAGAAATAGAACGTAAAATAGCTATTTTTGAAATTTTTGTCTGTTTGTCTGTTTATCTGTTTGTCTGTATGTTTGTGCGCGCATCACGTAAAAACTACTGAATGGATTGAAATGAAACTCGGCATGATTTAAGTTCATACTATGGAGTAACATATAGGATAATTTTTATCCCGAAATTAAGCACGGTTCCCTTGGGAGAGGGGATGAAAGGCAAAATGTATACTTAGCTGTAATTCGTTAACAGGTGGTCCGATTTCATTCATTCTTTTTTTGTTAGAAAGTAGATACTTTAAAGACTACTGGCTAATCTCTGAAAGGCTGGGCCGATTTTGATGGAACTTTCACTGGCGGATGTTTATATTTTGATGTACCTAAACATCCGCCAGTGAACTTTTTACAGTTTTTAGCAAGGTATATAAGCTCAAAAGAGCTTCGGAAAAACAAAATGATTCCCACGGGATTATTAAAATCAATATCCACGCGAACGAAGTCGCGGGTATCCGCTCGTTATTAATAAAATAAAACAATAGATCTTATAAAATATTATATTAAATAATGGGGATTGGGGAAACAGTTTTCAGAAATAAATATCACATTTTCAAAGGCTCAAAGAATAAAAAACTTAATTTGGAAAATGATAGTTATGATGAATGGATAATGAATGTACCTCAGAATGTGGTGTAATCAGAATCAGGTAATAATAGTAATATTAACCGCTCCACAGTCAAATAACCTTGAAGAGGACAATTTTAAAAAGCGCGCTTAGGACGGGTGACCTCGTGAATGTAATTTACGTAATGTTTAAATATGTGTTAGAGGCTCTTAGAACTATATCTGTTCTATTTTTACTTATATAAACTATTATAAAAAGAACAAGGATGACTATAGGGTACCTACTCATCGTATATATTGGTATTCATGGTCATATCGTATACCATGAATTTCATGTAGAGAAAGGGGACTAAAGGGAGAGATCCCCTTATTCGAAGTTGACGTTGTCTCTTTTTTTAGAGCTATATTGTAAAGCTCGTGGTGTAAAAAAAATGTATGGGGAGATGTATTCTTTTTAAGATTATTGTAAAATAGCATATTCAGATGTAAGAACAACTTTTGGAAATAATTTGTTTTATTTTATAATTTTTTTTTTTCTTATTATCCATATTGATATGTATATTGTGATGGAGTCTGTGTGAATTAACTTTTTGAATTGTAATAAAAAATACTCTGATAAATATGATAAACAACTAAAGTAATTTCATTACAATATATATACAAGTACAATATATAATTTATATACAATATTATATACAATATATAATTTCATTACAATATATATGTACAAGTTCCCATTGATCCCATGTCTGCTAAAAAAGTTATTCAAGTTCAAAGTCACAATTTTCGGTTTTTTTGAATTTTTCTCGAAAATGGTAAGTTTTATAAAAATACAGTCCAGGCAAAAATTGTAGATCATAAAATTATCTACAAAAATATTCTTTATACTTTTTCCCCTAAGAATCACCATTCCTAAGATATCGCCATTCTAAAAAAGTTCACGCCTACTTCGAGACACTTTTATCAATAAAATTTGTTTAAAGATAATAAACTTAAGAAATGCAAAAATTCAGAGGCTTACTGGATAGGTAAATGAACAATAATAATGAAATAAAATAAAAAAATAAAATTATCACAATTTTTCAATTAGTTATGCAATAGTTAATTTGCTGCTTGAAGATGAAAATTGCAAGTGTGATAATTGTTAAACTACAAATTTCAGATTTTATAAGGTGATTTGTGATAAGTTATTAGAATTGATATTACTATCAGAGGAATTAACGTTATTGCGACTTCTATTACTCCAACATAAATTCGCTACTTGTACCACTCTCCGACAGATGCTACACTTCTTCAAAGGCTTTGTACATTTAGTTCTGATGTGTCCTGCTTCCCCACTGTTAAAACAGGTTACTCCAGGTTTAGACACTTTAGTACTATCTGATACAGAGTTTGGTTGCGACCGTTGTGTTCCATAATCTTTGTTCCACGGCGCTCTACGCCTCTGTATTGTATATCCATCGCTTTGTACTAAGGTCTTCAAATAAGAAAACAGTTGCTCTGGATCCTCAAAGCGACATGCATTTGCACTTATTCTAACAAATTTGTCATCAATCCCTTGTACAAGACATACTACAGCTTTGGACCCACTAATCTCGCATCTGTTGATCAATATCATTTTTTCATAATAGTAAACATCTAATGGCTGACCCAGTTTACAACGTAGTTGCAACATTCTCTGGAGAAGATCACCATAATTCTCAGTGGAAAGAAATGCCGACTTTAGTTTTTCCATCCACTGCTTCCAGCTAAAAAGGAGAAATGGTCCCTGTGTTGCGTTCATCATAAAATATAAGGTAACTTAAGATGCGAAAGGTCACATTAAGAGAATGGGCAGGTTGGAATATGTATGTGGCAACCTGTGGGCCTTTTTCTCTCTTTTGTCGCCAAAATGTCTTAAATTAAAGTGCCTTTTTGCTGATTCCATCTACCTGCAAGCAAGCCTATGGCGTTTACATCCCCATCATTGGTCCTTCGAACGAAAGATATGGCAGGAAAGTAGATAATCCAGCACAAAAAGGTACGTTTCAACATTAAGCTCATAAAACCCACGCATCGTGCTCCGTGAATTGCGACGTTGCCGCTCCAACCCGGTCGATATATTATCGACGTATTCACGCAATATAGACCTCGTGGCGCGACGCATGAGCGAGCGGGACGACGACAACGCAACCGCGTGGGCGACCGGAGAGAGCAACTGAGATGGCGATACCCACGCTGTTCAGCAGCGGAGCAAGGCTGCGCAACGGGGGCTCAAGCAAGCAGCCCGCCATCTTATTCATCTTTACAACTACGTAAGGTCAACCGGGGCTATTTCGTCTACGGGGCTTAAGCGTCTTTTTCAATTATCGTACGAAAAGCGCATTTTAGAACTACTCACGCCATCCTTTTTATGTCTTTGGCACTAAAAGTACAAAATTTTATCAATAGATGGCGTACCAGAGCTATTTTCTTTACACGGTCCGCCATCTTAAATCTGTCATTTCGTTCGGATTCTTCTTGTGCGCCAACAGGTGATTTTAAATCGGCACAAATCCCAGGTCTTTGAAAATATCTGTTTCTTAACTGTAAGTACTTTTGCTGTTTTATTTAAATACATGTTGTTTTAATTATTTTATGTAATTCCCTTTAGATTTGTAGTCAAAATGCAATTTAAAATTCTTAGGTTATGTTTCGGCTTTGAGGCTATTGCGTCCAACCTGTTGGGGTGATTGCGTCTATTGTAACGTAATAGCCCCATTGTCAGAGGTCCTAAACTTTTTAATTTTAGGATTAAAGTGGTAAATCTATCCATACATATATTGCAGGAATAATGAAAAATATGTATTTAAATTGTACATTTTTAGAAAATGTTAATCGCTATATTCGTGTCTGATTTAATATAATTCGTTTGAGAATCTTGCGTTAATTCTGAATTTCTATTTTAGGTTTCTCAATATGGTGCGGCATTACAAAAGAAAAACCACAACGACATACGATTTGGGAACATTAAAACAAGCTGTCCATGAAGTTAGAAGTGGTAAAATAAACTCGTACCAAGCAGCCAAAAAATACAATATCCCTCGTACAACTATATGTGATAGAGTCAATAACAAAAGAGGTGTAGTAAAGGAGACTCGAGGACCACCTACCGTAATTGACAGACAAAATGAGCTCAAACTTGCAAATGGCCTACGTGTTATGGAAAAATACGGATTTGGACTTACCTCCAAAGAAACACTAGATATAGTTAGCATGCACGTGAGTGAAAATAATTATTCAACCCCATTTAAGAACAACAGACCCTGGATATGATTGGTTTGCTGCTTTTAAAAAAAGACACAATTTGTCCTTAAAAAAGCCACAAGCGGTAGAGATGTCAAGGAAAGTGGCATGTGACCCCTTTATCGTTAATGAATACTTTGATATTCTTGACGAGGTGTTGAATGAACTTGGCTTAAAGGGAAGACCAGAAAAAATTTGGAATCTTGATGAGTCAAGTTTTAGCAATGATCCTGACAAAACAAAAGTAGTCGGTGCCCGTGGATTTGCCAGTACACGAACGATCGCATCATCTGGTAAAGATAATATCACGATCTTGTTCACAGCCAGCGCTGCTGGTGATAAATTGCCACCATTAATTATAAATCGAGGAAAAAATACATGGGACCAGTGGATGTCGGACAAAGGATACAAAAACACTTCGTAGTTCGTATGCTGCTACTGAAAATGGCTGGATTGATTCGAAAGTATTTGAAAAGTATATGTTTAATACTGTGTTACCGCATTTAAGCGAAGATCCACCAGCTCTGTTAATATTTGATGGCCATTCTACACACATCCAATTGAAAGTTTTAGAAGAAGCACAAAAATGCGGAGTGACTATTATAAAGTTACCATCACATGCAAGCCATTTATTGCAGCCATTAGATTTATCGGTTTTCAAATCGATGAAAAACACTTGACAAAACACACAACAACAAAAAGATAATTTAAGATTATTGTCGTTGTAGAATAAAGTTGATATTGTATTAAAATAAATTAGGAGTTCATCAAAAATCTCGTTACATTTATTCAATAATTTAATTTTCCATCATCTGTTTGCATTGTTAAATTATGGATTCAACATTAAAGTATGACAGCTTGATTCATAGAAATTACGAGTACATACCACGATAAAATATTTGTTTTTGTCGATTGCATGCGTTGCATGGACCGTGGTCACGAAGAGACTCTACACTATGTCGATAAACCACGAAATAAGCCTTAAATCGACAGCTTGATTCCTCCGATATGAATGTGCACAGGCAGCACAGGTATGCCGAAAGGGTCACGTTATGCTCCAATCTTTTAAGGCCGCTCTCTTCACGCGCTTCACCATACAAACGTATTACGCCTATTATTCTAATACTAGCTGACCCCCGCAACTTCGTTCGCGTGTTTATAGGTTTTATATAGGATCGGAACGGATCCCATAATTCTTTTATGTACCAAAACTAAATGTAGCCTAAGTTACTCCTTATAACATCACCTATCTGCCATTGAAAGTTCCATTAAAATCGGTCCAGCCGTTTCTGAGATTAGTTGAAACAAATAGACAGACCGATAAACATCGCACGCCAGTTTAAAATAAGCCGTACGTACAAAGATCCGGGTCCCAAGTTATTTGAACCCAATAAATGTCTGTCATTTCTGAACTAAAAAATCTATGACCTTGAAATATTTACGACACAATATATAAAGTACTACCTTTCTAACAAAAAAAGAATGAGTGAAATCGAACAACGCGTTAATGAATTACAGCTAAATACACGTTTTAACTTTCATCCCCTCTCCCAAAGGAACCGTGCTGAATTTCGGGATAAAAAGTATCCTATGTCCTACCTCGGAGTATAAACTCAAATCGTACCAAGTTTCATTCGAATCCATTCAGTAGTTTCGGCGTGATGCGCGGCCAAGATACAGACAGACAGACAGACAGACAGACAGACAGACAAAAATGAAAAAAATTGCAGTTTTGGTTTCAGTATCGATTATAGAGTGCCCTCCAATAAAAATTTTCAAAATATCTTCAATGTACAGAATTGGATCTGTTACAGTTTTATTATATTATAGACTAGCTGACCCCCGCGACTTCGTACGCGTGTTTATAGGTTTTATATAGGATCGGATCGGATCCCATAATTCTTTTATGTACCTAAACTAAATGTAGCCTTAGTTACTCCTTATAACATTGAAAGTTCCATTAAAATCGATCCAGCCGTTTCGGAGATTAGCTGGAACAAATAAACAGACCGACAAACATAAATTTAAACGCACACCAGTTTAAAATAAGCCGTACGTTCAAAGATCCGGGTCTCAAGTTATTTGAACCCAATAGTGAGGATTGTAATGTCTGTCATTTCTGAACTAAAAAACCTATGACCTTGAAATATTTACGGGACAATATTTATGAAGTACTACCTTTCTAACAAAGAAAGAATGAGTGAAATCGAACAACGCATTAATGAATTACAGCTAAATACACGTTTTAACTTTCATCCCCTCTCCCAAGGAAACCGTGCTGAATTTCGGGATAAAAAGTATTCTATGTCCTACCTCGGAGTATAAACTCAAATCGTACCAAGTTTCATTCGAATCCATTCAGTAGTTTCAGTGTGATGCGCGGCCAAGATACAGACAGACAGACAGACAGACAAAAATGAAAAAAATTGCAGTTTTGGCTTCAGTATCGATTATACAGTGCCCTCCAATAAAAAATTTCAAAATATCTTCAATGTACAGAATTGGATCTGTTACAGTTTTATTATATTATAGATTTGTCGCAATAGGTCTAAAGTTAAGCCAGATATCAATTTATATCTCCATTATCTATGCCATAAAGTAAAAATATTAGTAAAATTATATTTATTTTGAAAGTCATGACGCTTGAAAAATCACTATTTTTGGGCAAATTTTGGGGCAACTTCGTGCGTAAATAAACTATATAAGAAACAAGAAAATTGAAAAACGACCGAAGTCTTATCATAGGTTACTTCATAATAATTACAAATGTCTTTAGTTCATGTAAAAAATTGCCAAATATTTGCTAAAATAGGCGAAATACCAAACCTAGATTTGCATCTTTTTATTTTGCCGTTTTTCACTAAAAATCATGATATCTCAAGCAAAATTTATTTATTTAATTAATTTATTATTTATTTATGTATATATTTTTAGTACTCTTCTTTACTGAAGACGTCTCGCTCTCTAAATGCAGAAATCACTGTTTTAGACTCCTCACGAGCGCGGAACAAGGGGTTCCGCGCTCCTGTAATACAAATTATACCCGGGCAGATCGCGTCTCACGACAAGATCGGCCCGGGGGGGTTCCACCTGTGTGGAAACACCCCCCCCCCCACTGCAGTCGCTCTTCATAAAGAGTGGAACACGTATCGGGTTCGTATCTTGGAGCCCTCTGGAAACCGTTCGCCGCCTCGCAGCGAGCCACGTTCCAGCCTATCTCTCATCGGGTTTGTAATCTTGGAACCATAGGATGCGACCCGCTGAGACCACGTCACCAGGGGGCGCTCCTGCAAATCTCTCATCGAGCGACCTGAGTGGAAGTACCGGTCCGCTTTCTTGGAACCTCTTCTGATCAGAAGTCGACACTTAAATTACCTAAAGTAATCTAATCTCTCATAAACCCTAATCTCTATCCACTACCAGCTGCCACGTCACCAGCTATCCGATCCCGAACCACACTTGTCGCCGCCACGTTACAAAAATGGTGGTACGGCGTGGATATATTCAAACGCGTTCGAGACCATAGACGACCAGACCATAAGTCTTCTACGGATATAGAGCTGAGTTAACTCAACTTAGATTTTTAAGCGTAAGACTAGGCAATCGAGGTTCTCGGTGTTGCTAGTCTTTATGGTCAGGTGATTGGCTCGTTCGCAACCGTTTGTCGCGACATCGGTTCCTTCTCACGTTAACATTTTTGATATCATAGCGGAAGTGCGTGTATTCTATCACACATTGTTCACGTTGCTGGAGGTATGGCCATTCTATCAAGATCTGTCCTTCGTATAAAATTGTTTGTCCAAAATGTGGGGATAATAATTATCCAAACTGCACGAAAACCGCATTTAAGTGTAACAATTGCGGTGGAAAACACGTCATGGTAATGGCCAGAGTTTGTCCTATTTATTGCAAAGAGAAAAGGATCCGAGAATTGATGTTCGAGTTTGGTGTATCATACAAAAGAGCGTTGACCTTATACGTCCTTCCATATTCCCCCCAAAGACCCGAGCCCGTATTTACTGAGAATGATTTTCCAAACATTAACAAAGAATGTCAAGATGAGTCTGGTGCTCCCGATCCTTCTGCAGGGGAAAAATCTTATGCTGATGCAACCAAAAAACCAAAACAAAGAAGAAAAAGAAAAGGAATAAAGCAAATACAAATACTTTTGAGGATAGCAACTTTTATGAAGGGTCTTAAGTGCCCTGTTAACGATCAAATTGTTTGTCAAATTTTACGTGTTTGTCAAATTATTTGATAGTGTACTGCTGTGTTTGAGGCGTTTGTCAAACAATCTACGTGTTTGTCGTGTTTGATGAAAATCTGGATTGATGTCGAGTTTGACAAACAGGTTTGAACGTGAACGGCGGTGTTTGTCAAACAAGATCCCACTCGTTGTATTGACATCATGGAGGACGCTACGCTCAATGACGATATGAGTGGCAATATTACGAACAAAGAATTTACGTTGCATTTCATATCTGTTTATCGTGATATGCCGATGTTATGGAAAATAAAATCAAAAGATTATATGGACAAGAACAAGAGAAGCACAGCAATAAAAAAAATGACAAATGTACTGAAGATGTGTCGCCCGAATATTACGGAGGAAGACGTGAAGAAAAAAATTAATATTCTACGTACGAGTTTCAAGCGCGAAAACAACAAAGTCAAAAAGTCTATGCTTTCTGGTTCTGGTACAGATGATCTGTATGTACCATCATTATGGTACTACAAAGATTTAGAATTTCTGCAAGATCAAATGGAGGGAGAATCAGGAATTAGCACAATAATAGAACAAGAGGTAAATACTGGTAAATACTGTTTATTGTATTGTATTTTTTACACGTACACACGGTTACACATCAAGCTATACTTAACCAGTATAAGCTGGCTTCTTATTGTACGAAAAGCATATACAATGCGAGGTCAGGTAAAACTGGTTTTGTATAGCTTGATGTGTAGCCGTGTGTATAACATAAAAAATTACTCTAAACATTTGTTTTGCCATGGAACAGCGCCCGTTGTATTAAAATATTCACAAAAATCATCTCTTACTTGTTTTGCTAGAGTAGCACTATTTCCAGCTCGAGTATGCTCAATACCTAACAACATTGACTCATTTCTCCAAGTACCTGGAATAACAGCCCCCGTAACAAAATCTTCCACATCTATTTCTCCATGTCGAACGTAATTTTTTTGTTTTATAAGTAAATTGTGTAGATGGCAACACGCCATTACTACTGTTCAGTAAACTAGTAGTTTTCTAAGATTTACAGTGGGTAATACTGAATCACACTCCGGCGCCGCTGGTCCGCCTCCCATTGGCTAACACCGGCGGAAGAGGGAACGCAAGCGCCATCGTCATTCGTCAAATTAACATCATTCCGAAAAGAGACACCGTTCGTTAACGTATGCGTCCCTATCGCCTACGACAGCCGCGCCGTGCGTGTAACTGATATACAGCAAATTACGAACTAAGTACCGTGTACTTGACCGTAACAGTGGACCCACCGGTGGGCATTGTGCCGTGCTATATTCATTGTGCCTTGGGGGTGACTGCTGCAACGGTAAGTGGTTTCTGTATTGTCTGCTGTCGATTTTGGGAACTTCTGGATAACTGGACGCACCTCTTAAGGAATCAGGTCCTTCGATTAAGACAAATCTGGCCCAGCAGCTGGAGGCGTCAACATTTCTGGCCTTCGAGCCGTATGTTAATATTTTTTATAAAAACCAGTGATAACCTTAAAAGGGTCATATAGTTACTTAAATATATTTATCGTATTTATATATATAATCCACCTATATAGACTTATTTAAGTACATCTTTAATATTATTATAAGAGTATTTTATCTATATTTCATTAAGTGAAACAATATTAATTGGTTCTTTGTTTGCGTAGTGTTCCTACCGGTTGGTACGACAAAATGGCGGAACCCACGCACACTGAAAAACTGGATTTAAAATTAAAAACATTAATTTTTAAAAGAGATTATCTATTCTCTAAAGTACAAAAACTGTTTGATTCCTCGAAAAATATTAAAGATGATTCGAAGATTCAAGGTTTTTTAGCCCAGTTTGCCGAGTTAAGCAGTATTCGAACTAAATTCGAAAATACTATTATGGAAATTTTAGAAATAGAAATGGAATTAAAACCCGGGCTGAAACTATCTACCTCGCAATTGGACGCTTTCGATACATTATACGATAATTGTAGTTTCCTTGCGCGTAAATATCAAGCGCAAGAACTGCGCGGTAGTTCAGAAAAACGTACTGCAAGCGAACAAACGAAACCGTCGCTTCCGAAATTAACTTTGTTCGAATTCGACGGCGAGTTGGAGAACTGGACTACGTTTTACGATACATTCTATTCACTCGTACATAGCCGAGACTTTACAGATATCGATAAATTTCATTATTTGCTTTCGTGTGTTAAAGGCAGTGCACTCAATCTGGTTAAAAAACTACCTATCACTGCTGCGAATTATCCGTTAGTGTGGCAAAGTTTGTTAGAAAAATATCAGGACAATAGGGCACTTGCGGGTCGGTATCTCGACAAAATGTTAAATTTCACTCCTTTGAATAAAGATACCAGTGCAAATCTTAATTTATTTATTGAGACGTTCGATCACTCGCTTAAAGCGATACAAGCGCTTCGTATCGAAAACTTAGATGACTATTTAATGTGTCATTTAGCGTTGCGTGGTCTTGATCCTCATACAAAAAAAATATTTGAGGAAAGTCGGGATCAAAAAACAATTCCGAAGTTCGACGAACTAATTAATTTTGTTCAGAAACAAATTAAAGTGCTAGAACACGTTTTTCCTAGTACGTCGGAGGGAAAAAATTCGCAACCTAAAACTAAACAAGTTCATAATCACAAGGGAGGTCAAAATACCTATACGTCAAAGTCAAGATCGGTTTTAGCATCCTCGCGAGTGAATAAATCGGAAGAAAGTAAAAATAAACTAATATGCCCTCATTGTAATCAGGGGCATATGATATATCAATGTGAGGCATTTCGACAATTACCGGTCAACCAGCGGCTTGACCGTGTCAAGGCGCTGGGACACTGTGTAAATTGTTTAAAGTTTCACGAAACGAAAGTTTGTAGCAGTATTCTAAAATGTGGGGTGGCAGGGTGCGCCTCCCCCCACCACTATCTATTACATAGAGATCAGGGTCGCGCGAACTCCGTGAGTTCGGCCGTGCCTACACGCTCACCCGCGCAACCCGCAACTAGCTCATCGTATGAGCAAGCGCTCGTGTCGTCGTCTCACTCCGTGAGTGACGCGGTGTCGACGCAAGAAGCACTGTATTCTTCTAGTGACTACGGTGTTGTTTTAGGAACTACGCGGACACACATTCTCGATTTTAGCGGACATTTTCAGGACTGCAGGGGAGTCATTGACTCGGGAGCTCAAACGTCCTTCATTACCGCAGAATGTGCTCAACGTTTGGGATTTCCGCGTAAGAAGTGTCCTTTTTCGATCTCCGGCCTTGGCGGGGAATATATTAAAAACCAGGGTATGGTAACGTGTACCATAAAACCGCGATACCAAGACGGTCCTAGGTTTACGTTAAACATGGTCGTCGTAACTAAGGTAGCCGGTGAAATGCCTAATGTCAACTTCCCGCGCGAAGTAATTCGTCAGTACGATAATTTTAAGTTAGCGGATCCTGAGTTTTATAAAAAGGCGCGAGTTGATGTACTTTTAGGAAATGACATTGTGTCACAAATTATAACAAATAAACCGTTGTTTATTAATTCGGACATTCCTAGCGTAATCGAAACTGTATTTGGGTCTGTGATTAGCGGCAAACTAATTACCGATAAAAAAGATAAAACGGCTCAAAATTATTTTCTATCGGTTTCGGAGGGCGAGTCTTTAGACCAAGCTTTACGTGCGTTCTGGACGATCGAGGAAGTGCCGTGCACGCCCTCTATTAACCCTCTCGATAAACTGGCCGAAGAGATTTTTGTTAAGGAACACACGCGGGAATCGAATGGGCGATACGTAGTGCCGTTACTCCGCGCGCCTGATCACCCGGCGCTCGGTGAGTCACGCACTGCGGCCGCGCGTAGGTTGTTGTACACGGAACGTAAACTCGCGCGCACACCTACCCTACAACAAGCATATTGCAACTTTATGCGCGATTACGAGACATTAGACCATATGGAGCTGTATGTAGGAGCGTCTCCTAGCAAATATATAATTCCACACCACAGCATATTAAGACCGAGCTCCACCTCGACGCCTATCCGAGTGGTGTTCGACGGATCTTGTCGAACCAGCAATAATTTGTCGATAAACGACATATTATTAACCGGGCCGAATCTGTATCGTGATATTTCCGCTATCATTTTAAATTTTAGATTATTTAACTATTGCCTCGTGTGCGATGTGTGCAAAATGTATCGAGCTATCAGAATAAAAGAAAGCGATCGTTGCTATCAACACATCTTATACAGATCATCACCTACTGAGCCGATAAAATTATACGAACTAAAAACTGTCACTTACGGACTTAGTAGTTCCCCTTTTCTTGCTATCCGCACTTTAATGCAATTAGCTAGCGACGAAGAGGAACGTTTTCCTTTAGCCGCGCAGGTGATTAGAGAAGGAGTTTACATGGACGACGTTTTGTATTCTTGCGATACCTACGAGGAGGCCTGCAAGATTCAGGACCAACTCATCAGCATTTTTGAAAGCGGTCAGTTTTTATTAAAAAAGTGGACGAGCAACAATTCAGAATTACTGAATCGAGTTCCTTCGGATCATAGGGAATGCCCTTTGACCTTTATGAAAGACGGAAACGAATGCACTATTAAGGTGCTCGGCTTAACCTGGACACCGCTGTCCGACAACTTCGTTTTCGCCATAAATAAAACGGACCCGGTTTTAACGAAACGTTCTGTCCTAAAATTATTAGCGTCTATTTATGACCCCGTAGGATTCATCGCACCATGTACCTTCATCGCTAAATTAATTATGCAGGATTTATGGAAGTTAGGTATCGGGTGGGATGAACGACTACCGTGCGAAATAGGCAACCGATGGTCGTCGTTTATATCGGAGCTGCCGCTGTTGGCGGACATACCTATCGAGCGACACATGCTGCTGCCCGGACAGACTGCATGCGAGCTAGTCGGTTTCTGCGATGCGTCATCGCGCGGGTACGCCGCTTGCGTTTATGTCGTTTCTAAAGACGAGCGAGGGAACGTTAAGGTTCGTTTAGTGATCGCGAAATCTAAAGTTGCGCCGGTCAAACCAATGACCATTCCACGTTTGGAGCTCATGGGAGCTGTATTGCTCAGTAAATTGCTAACATTCGTTCGTGATAATCTTACACGAGTTAAAATTAATAAAATTACGTGCCTAACAGATTCGACAATCGTATTGTCGTGGCTTCATACGGATGCCTATAAATTAAAAACGTTTGTTTGTAACCGTGTTACACAAATAACGGAGGTCGTACCTTCTCATCTGTGGCGTCACGTTAACAGCGAGAATAACTTAGCGGATTCGTGTTCGCGCGGTATCTCACCGTCTCCGCTAGTCGTCGAACGTTCTCGGTGGCTGCAGGGCGCTGAGTGGCTATACCAGCCGCCTACGGAGTGGCCCGTATCAGTTTTCATTCAGGAGAACGAATCTGAACCACCCGAATTGAAACCTTCACAGAACTTATTCTCTGAAAAATTAATTAAACCCGCAGAAACGAAACAAGAGTTCTGTGAGCGTCTTCTGAATCGATTCTCCTCGTACTCAAAATTACAACGATCCGTAGCGTGGATTCTTAGGTGGCGGAATAAACGACGCACATCTATCCAATCAAAATGTTTAACTACTGAAGAATTAAATACAGCTCAAGAATCGTTGATCCGATTGGTACAAGAAGTTCACTTCCAAGAAGAAATTGGTCGTTTAGCAAACGGAATTAAAGTGATACCCTCTCTTAAAAAGTTGTCGCCTTTCCTTGATTCCCAGGGCTTTCTCAGGGTAGGGGGTCATATCGCCTATTCTGAATTGCCTTTTAACGCTAAACATCCTCGTCTGTTACCAAAAGATAGTTTGCTTACCAAACTACTTATCGAATATTATCACAAAAAATATTTGCATGTCGGGCCGCGTGCTCTTCAAAGCATAATATCTGAAAATTTTTGGATACTTTCGGCGCATAGTCGAATTAGGTCTGTCCTATCTAAATGCAAGGAGTGTTTCAAAAATAGACCGTCTCTATTACAACCCGAGATGGCTCCATTGCCTCAGACTAGACTCATCCCCCATAAGGTATTTGAAAATGTAGGGGTTGATATCGGGGGTCCCTTTTATATAAAGGAGAGTTTACGTAGAAATGCGAAAGTAGCTAAATCGTATTTAGCATTATTTATTTGCTATTCTACAAAGGCGGTTCATTTAGAACTTTTATCTTCATTATCCGCGGACTGTTTTTTGGCTAGCCTGGACAGAATGACGTCACGCCGAGGCGCCTGCTTGGTTTTAAACTCTGACCAGGGGACGAATTTTTGTGCTGCCAGTAAATATTTAACGGAAGTACAGAGGTTTTTGCGAGATAACGAAGATATCACTACTGGGTGTGCACAGAGACAAATCTCATGGAAATTTAACGTACCCAGTGCACCTCATATGGGTGGTCTATGGGAAGCAGGGATTAAATCTGCTAAGTACCATCTCACACGTAGTGTAGGGGACAAGACCCTAACGTTTGAAGAGCTCACGACGGTATTCTGTAAAGTCGAAGCTGTACTCAATTCGCGACCTTTGTGCCCCTTGCCATCTAGCGACAACCCTGATGAATTTAATGTGTTGACACCGGGACACTTTCTGATCGGTAAAAGTTTGACGGCCATGCCGGAATATCCACTAGAACAGGAACCTATCAGTAGATTGTCTCGTTGGCAATATCTTCAGAAAAGTTCGCAATTATTTTGGAAGCGATGGAGTCGCGAGTACCTTAATACGCTCCAACAGCGAGCAAAATGGTTTACATCTACGGATAATCTCAAAGTAGGAGATTTAGTTCTTATCAAAACTGATAACGCGGCTCCATGTATCTGGCCGATGGGCAAAATCGAAGCCCTTCATCCCGGTCCCGACGGCATAGTTCGTTGTGTAACCTTACGCACTCAAAAGAGTCAGTTGCAAAGACCGGTTAATAAGTTAAGCCCCTTACCCTATGTTAATTAATCATTATTATAATATTATTTTATTTAAGTAAGATATTATTATTTATTTATGTATATTTGGTAGGGCTTAGCATATTTATATTATTTTTAAATTTTTTGTTATTTTAATTTTTCCTCACTGGTAGGAAACCATCCAGATGGTTTCGGTAGGGGGTGTGTTCAGTAAACTAGTAGTTTTCTAAGATTTACAGTGGGTAATACTGAATCACACTCCGGCGCCGCTGGTCCGCCTCCCATTGGCTAACACCGGCGGAAGAGGGAACGCAAGCGCCATCGTCATTCGTCAAATTAACATCATTCCGAAAAGAGACACCGTTCGTTAACGTATGCGTCCCTATCGCCTACGACAGCCGCGCCGTGCGTGTAACTGATATACAGCAAATTACGAACTAAGTACCGTGTACTTGACCGTAACAGTGGACCCACCGGTGGGCATTGTGCCGTGCTATATTCATTGTGCCTTGGGGGTGACTGCTGCAACGGTAAGTGGTTTCTGTATTGTCTGCTGTCGATTTTGGGAACTTCTGGATAACTGGACGCACCTCTTAAGGAATCAGGTCCTTCGATTAAGACAAATCTGGCCCAGCAGCTGGAGGCGTCAATAACTACTATTTTTGCTTTTCTTGGAGATAATTTAATAGGTTTTTGGAAAATCTTAAAACGACTTGCAAGAATGCCAAATACATTTTCAATTATTCGTCGAGCACGAGATAATCTATAATTGAAGATCCTTCTGTTATCATTTAACACTTGTTTATTGTAAGGTTTCATAAAGTTTGGAAGTAGTTGGAAAGCTTCATCGCCTACAAACACAAAAGGCATTTTTTTATTAGTGTTTGGCAATTCTTCTGGCTCTGGAATCTGTAATTGATTATTCTCAAAGCAATGCCAAAATTTTGTATTTTTAATTACCCCTCCATCTGACACTCTGCCATTTGTACCGACATCAACCATAATGAATTCATAATTTGCATTGGCTATACCCATAAGTACTATGCTGTATGTTCCTTTATAGTTATAATAGTAGGAACCAGAATGCTCAGGTTTTTGCAAAGTGATATGTTTTCCATCTACAGCTCTAATGCAATTATCAAAATTCCATGCATTTCCAAATCGTCGCGCCAATATCTTCCAATTTTCTTTTGTTCTGGGTACCTGAAATAGAAAAATGTTTATTATAATGTTGTTTTTATTTCCAGGAATCATCATCATCACAATCTTTAAACTCAACACCTTCGCAACCTTTGGCATCTACAAATCCAGTACAATCAAAAAGGAAGAAAAGTGAGGACTTGCAGCGTGACTTATTGACATTAGCCAGGGATCATTTCAAAAAACCTGAAAATGAATATCAAGCAATGGCCAGAAACTGGGCCTTTAAACTGGAGAGGATGTCTGCAGAACAAAGACGACTGGCAGAAAAGTTCATCAACGAAATACTCTTTGAAGGTGAAGAAGGAAATCTTCGTAGACATTCAGTAATAATTAATCCGAACAATCAATATTCCATTCCCTCATCTCCATCTTCTGTTCTGTACATTCAATCTCCTACCTCTCACACTCAATCTACTGTTCCGCAATCTCCATCTCCCGTTCCATACATTCAATCTTCTATCTCTCACACTCAATCTACTGTTCCGCAATCTCCATCTCCCGTTCCGTACATTCAATCTCCTACCTCTCACACTCAATCTACTGTTCCGCAATCTCCATCTCCCGTTCCATACATTCAATCTTCTATCTCTCACACTCAATCTACTGTTCCGCAATCTCCATCTCCCGTTCCATACATTCAATCTTCTATCTCTCACACTCAATCTACAGTTCCGCAATCTCCATCTCCCCTTCAGTACATTCAATCTTCTATCTCTCGCACTCAATCTACTGTTCCGCAATCTCCATCTCCCGTTTCGTACATTCAATCTCCAATCTCTCATACTCAAAATCAAGCTCAAACTTTGTCGAATACGGAGCAGCCTGTGTTAATTCATATTCCAGACTCGCAAACAAACGAAACTGAAGCTGAGACAGCAGCAAAATACTTGACACATTTTTATTCATTTTAATTAGTATGATTTAAATAAAACCTTACCTGAATATTGTTGCATAGTGTTTCATTTATTGCTTCACAAGTTTCAATGATAATGTTGCTCAATGTTCGAGGTGCAACGCAGGCTTGAAATTTTAAGTCTTCGAAATCGGCGCCGCTAGCCAGGTACCTCAAAGTTATTGATAACCTTTGAGAAGGTGGTATAGATTTGCGCATAACTGTGTCCTTTTTTTCAATACGAGGACGGAGTATAGTCAGTAAATCATCAAAAGTTTTATGGTCCATGCGCAGGAAGTTTGCGTAGTCTTCAGGTTCTGTGCGCAATATTTCCCGTAGCAAATTCTCGTGGGTATATTTATCTCTTAATTTCAACCATTCTCGACTCCATCGTCTTCTTTTTTTTGTCTTGATACACAGTGCTAGAGTCAGTGTCAAAAATGCGTCATCTGAATTACTCATTGTAAGCGCTCGGCACGGCGACGTCACGTCACGAAAGGAGAAACCCGAATCTACTAGAAAGTTAACTTTGTTTGATATTTGGTTTGATCGTTTAAGCTATTGTTTGATGAAAACGTGACGTTTGACAAACAAATTTGTCAAGCAAATTTGATCGTTTACAGGGCACTTTAGACTAGTGGAAGAATGGAAACAAGTGAAGAAGTAGAGGAGCAGAGCAGGAAAACGGAAAAATCAACAAAAAGGAAGGACATGAAGTGGGAAGTACAAGTATTACTCAATAAACTTACGGAGAAAATATTTGACAGCAGATTGACATGGGAAGATAAGATCGAAAATTGCTACAACATTTTATTTGAGGGGATTTTATCTATGATTGTGCAATATTTCTCAGATTGGCCTTGTTTCAAGCTCTTTAATTACAATGGCCCCTCACAACACTAAACATACCAGATGTGATACAGTGGAACGCGCAAAGTCTACAAGACAAAATATAAAATCTGAATTTAGTAAACCAGAATTGTCCATACAGTGACGTGGATAAAGTTAGCCTAGCCGCAGTTTAGTTAATTTTTATATGCCAGATAGTTTTAGCAAATAGTAACCTTCTACAAGGGTAATAAATAATAGATGGCAATGAAATAGCTTTACAATAGCCTGGTCAACTGGATGACCAAAGAGCTTCGTTTAGTTCATATGAACATAAAAATACCTACATTATTCTAGTAGGTGCCTCGCCAGGAGGGTTGTTCACCTACTATTCGAATGCATATGCTGGTCCAGTGAGTGATCGGCAGATTGTAAAACGCAGCAAGTTATTGCAGATTTATGATGCAGGGGACAGCATTATGGCAGACAGGGGCTTTAATGTGCAAGATTTGTTTGCTTCTAAAGGAATCGAAATAAATATTCTGTTGGACCTATGAATTAAACAACTATGGAAGCTTAAATTGAGTATTTGAGATTTTTTTATTTTTCTGAGAACTGTCACGACTTGGCCTATCACGCGTTTCCGGCTTGACGTTGATTTCTGGGACACCCTGTATATCAAACACAAGCCTAGAGTCCCTCTCACATGTCTTAAAACATTTAACAATATTTTATACTGATGCACAGCTTTGATATCTGCTTAAAATGTTAACAACTGCACAAATATCTGGTCGCCATGGTTGCATACATCAAGCTTTCCACTAACCTTCTACATTTATTTTCAACTTGCAACACTCGTTGACCCTTCTCTCTTTAAAATATGATAATTATAATTTTTATCAATAGATAACTGCAACGTTTTACAATCCAACATGTTATACTGAGACAACAATTTTATCAAAATACTAGCTGACCCCCGCAACTTCGTTCGCGTAGATATAAGTTTTTATATAGGATCGGATCGAATCCCATAATTCTTTTATGTACTTAAACTAAATGTAGCCTAAGTTACTCCTTATAACATTACCTATCTGCCATTGAAAGTTCCATTAAAATCGATCCAGCCGTTTTGGAGAGCTTAAGCTGGAGCTTAAGCTTAAGCTGGAACAAATAGATAGACCGACAAACATAAATTTAAATGCACACCAGTTTAAAATAAGCGGTACGTTCAAAGATCCGGGTCCCAAGTTATTTGAACCCAATACTGAGGGTTGTAATGTCTATCATTTCTGAACTAAAAAACCTATGACCTTGAAATATTTACGGGACAATAAACAAAGTATTACTTTTCTAACAAAAAAAGAATGAGTAAAATCGAACAACGCGTTAATGAATTACAGCTAAATACACGTTTTAACTTTCATCCCCTCTCCCAAGGGAACCGTGCTGAATTTCGGGATAAAAAGTATCCTATGTCCTACCTCGGAGTATAAACTCAAATCGTACCAAGTTTCATTCGAATCCGTTCAGTAGTTTCGGCGTGATGCGCGGCCAAGATACAGACAGACAGACAAAAATGAAAAAAATTGCAGTTTTGGCTTCAGTATCGATTATATAGTGCCCTCCAATAAAAATTTTCAAAATATCTTCAATGTACAGAATTGGATCTGTTACAGTCTTATTATATTATAGATAATCTTTTTGTGAAATAATAGTGGTTTCTTTTCAACATCTTGTTTTACATCTATCCCTAAAAATTTACCAATTACTCCCATAACTTCAACATCCCAAAGGTTTTGCACAATACATCTCTTAGTTCACACAAATATTCCTTACAAGCGGATACCCGCGACTTCGTTCGCGTGGATATTGGTTTTTAAAAATCCCTCTCTTTGAGAACTCTTTGGTTTTCCTAAGCTCCTTTGAGCTCATATCATACCTTGATAAAAACTATTATCTTAACCCCCACCAAAAAGAAACGCCTAGTATATTGTACTAATAATTTAGAATATTATAATCAACAAAAAAGTCGGTTACAGCACACCGTTACTATTGATGAAACATGGATGAGTCTGTACCGGCCACCTGAAAAGGATCAAATGAAACAATGGGTTGGACCTGGAGAAAGACCAACTAGTGTGACTCAAGTAGAGAAACACAGGCCAAAGTATTTATTGGTACTGGCGTTGGACTTTAATGGGATTTGCTATTATGAAGTTTTAGAGAGAAATGAAAAAATGGACTCTGCTAGATATCTCCAATTCTTAAACAAGTTATGGTTAAATTGGCACAAAAACAGAAAACACCAGGTATGGCTTCTAGACGACAATGACAAGTGTCACCGTAGTGCAGTTGTAAACAGTTGGGTTGAGGAGCATCGAGTGAGTCGTTGGTTGCAACCCCCCTATTCACCAGATCTGAGCCCTTGTGATTTTGGTTGTTATCATCATCTAAAGAGGGCATTAAGTGGGGTATCATATCCTGACATTCATTCCTTAAAAAACTGCAATCGATAATGAAATCAAAATTGGTAACGAAAATAACAAGTATCTGGCAGTTAGGAAACTACCAGAACGGTAGCAGCGTGTTATAAAAATAAATGGCGAATATTTGTAGTATATGCATTAATAAAGTAAATAAAACAATGAACACAATTATTTTTATTTCACTTTAAATACGCGCAACTTTGCTCCGGACGACCTAATATATAATTTATCTCTTAAGTTACCAATAACTTTAGTTTTTGTATTATTAATACTACTACATTATCATTATAAAATCTAACCTGTAAACCTCTTCTAAGCAATTTTCTTACAGACAATAAATTATGTGACAAGTTTGAAACGATCAATCCTTCAATATCTAATTAATTTACCATTATAAACTAATTTAAGTTTACCTCTTTTAACGCAAGTTAGGTATTGTCCATTAGCAACATAAATCTTCCTCTTGTAAACCGGCCTCTAAGTATGTCTCGTACTGGTACAGACTGTCCCATTCCGCACTGGAAGGACTTGTGTCCTTTTCGGCCACATCTGTGGCACGTCATGAAGCTGTATTGATCATTCTCTACTGCAGCTATACCTTCTTTGCCTTTGAGTTTCAGTTCTGCATCGAGTAACCTTGATTCAACAAAGTCAACTGTGAGCACTGTGTCAATTGTTTCAAGAGTTGTGATTACTGTATCATACTCACTGGGCAAGGTGAGCAATAACTACATACCTTGTCATTATCCTTTAATGTCGCTCCTGTTGATTCTTGATATAATATTGAACTTGCTATAATATTGTCGAATTTCAACAAATGATCTTGTAGTTTCTCACTAGATGTAGCTTTCATTGATAATAATTGTTTTCTTAAATATAATTGGTTAAATACACTTCGAACACTTCCTTCACTCCACTCCATTCTGTAATCATCTCTGCTGCTGTCTTGCATTTCTTTATAATTTCAATATATTTGTCACATACGCATTGGGCAATTAAGCTACGCGCTTTGATATCCGCTTTCAAATCTTCTTCTGTTTCTGGCTTCAACTTTATACTTATTCCCTTTTCTTCTAGAAGAAGATTAAACCTAAATTTCCATGTTGAAAATCCGCCCTGGCCATCTTTTAATTTTGGTAGTGTTGCTACGTTACACGTTGCTCGTAGTAGTCGTAGACATCTTGTGCCTTTGACTCGTTTCTTTATATATTTTACTTATAATCACTCCTGAACATCTTTTAATTCGCAATTGCAATAATGCTAATTAATTATTGCGCAGTGGAAGCGTATTAAATATTTTCTTTAGTTTAGTGAATAAAATCACCACCTTTTGTTCACTTGTTTTATTGGCAGAGAGACATAAAGCAATTATAGACTTGATTAAGTTATCACACATGACCACAGATAATATTCTTAACACGAAGTACTGCTTTCCTCACGACTCATGGTCCTCACCAGAATTTCAAAACCAGCTTTTTTCTAAACACTAGGTACATCAGCCCTATATCATTTTTAATGATAGACAAGTGGTTACACTTTTGGATACACCTCATTTATTAAATTTTTTTAGGAATGTTCCTAAAGTATGACATAAGATGTCCAACAAATACAAACATCTAATGATAATATTGGAATTGGTAAGGTATTTTCATTAGTGTTCTTGCTCTCAGTAAGACGAAGTTCTACCTCTGCACTGTGTATTATTTTAATACATTAATTAAACTCATGTTTATTGAAAAAGTGAAATCCATTTTTTTCAGCAGGTGTTGCAAAATGGAGCCACATAAAAGAATTTTATGAGTTGGACAGCAACAATCCCAATTTTGGTCTATGCGCCATGCCTAAAAGAGGAACCACCACCACCAACCACTACAGCCTTTTATCGTCCCACTACTGGGCACAGGCCTCCTCTCTCATAGGAGAGAGGGATTTAGAGCGTAGACCCACCACGCTGCTCCAATGCGGGTTGGCGGGCTTTAACGAATTGTCACATGATAGTTTTTTTTTTTTTTCCTTTATTTAAATTGTTTCACATAAATAAGTAGGTAAACACAATACATTATAATATAAAAGCTAAAAAAAAAAAAAAAAAACGTCGTCTAGGAAGTTAATGACTTATATTATTATATAATACAAAATAAACCTGACCGCGCAAAAGCCTACCAAACATAATTAGTAGGTATATCAATCAATAAAATGTTTTTTTCTTTCCAATCAATCATTTATTTATTGCACATTGGGTTTACATAGTAATTCCAATATGGTGTACTCTTTGTCCAAAAAAATTAAATGTAAGTTATTAAATATTACACGTATTGCCCTTACAAATTAGCAATGCAAAAATTTTCTCAATACCTGCCGCTTTTACCCCACAGCAAAATTCCATAAGACAGATATGATACTATGAAAATAAATTAGTAAACACACACGGTGGCCTCTTCTATTTTTAACACGTCATTATTTACCATTAGGTTAATGTTATGTATATTCTTGGCGATTTAATACATAAATTTTTATTGCAGCTAACCAACGACATATCTTTATTTTATTTATTGATTTTTAAAATGAATTAATTTTGTGTAAATATGCCTAATACATTTCTCAGAGTTAATTTTTCGGGCTAGGTATGAAATCCTTGTATCAGCATATTTATTCATCACGGCTTTTGCCAGCTCAATTTTATGATTTACAGTATTATCTGTATCGTGAACATCAATATTAGGAAATAAATTTTTATCAAGCAAAGAATGAAGGCCTTTTCTTACTACGAATTCCGTGGTAAAGGGGTTCAACTTTTTGCCCACGTCAATGCCCTGTCTTATAATTTTCTCACACAGCCGGCATAACATTATTACACTTGGTGACGCATACTTTAAAAAACCTTTGGTTTTGTGATAAATCAGGCTTTTATCATCACATGGCCCAAATAGGCCTTTGAGGCAATCGTCACATTTAATTTTTTTGGATAAAGAGTACACTACAAACCCAGAGATATACTCAACTACCTTTTCGCCAAATGGGGAGAGATACATTTGACATTCCAAATCCAAATCAGCAGCGTCTTCAGAATATTCTGCATTACATTCTATATCTGAATCATTTATATTCTTACGAGAAGCTGTAAAATTAATTTTGTCAGCTGGAGAACATGTTAAAATACTTATATCTTCTAATTGTATGCAATTGGTTCCCGTTCCAGTTACTGTTAATTCGTTGTGGATTAAAAGTTTTTTGTAAATCGACTCAAACTGCCGCGCTGTCGGATTGTCCGAAGAACCACCATGACTCCGAATTTTGAAAAAAGAATTTCTATGTGGTCCTGGCAAATTTTGTGTAATGGTAAGTAACTCAGTCTACATCCAACTAGAGTCGGGCTAGGATTCAACACCAAGTCTTTGAATAGGGATTTAGCACTTTCGGCACATACACAAAAGCCTAAAAATCCTGTATAGCGTGGAGTTTTCAGTATGTTTGTCCTTTTAATAATTCCATTTTTATTTGAAATATCGGCATTAAGGTCAAAGATAAATTGTTTTGCTTCATCTAATTTTGCAAAACATTGTTGGTAATTATCTTCATTCATGGCTCTTTTGTAACCATACGGAGCATGGGTTTTTGAGTCCAAAATATCAAAAACATCATTGAACAATTTTAAAAATTTTGCCGTGGGGCTGATGTTGATGAAGCCGGGTAAATTAAGATTTTCACAAAAGGTTAAAGCGTCTGCCACACTATCGCTGAAGAGTTGAGTCGCTAGTCGGACATTCATTATTTTATGTTTAAAATAAACATGGTTTGATTTTAATTTATTTGATACATAAAATAGTTCATTTTCCTGTAATTGATGTAATAGTAAAATACGAGCGGATACCCGCGACTTCGTTCGCGTGGATATCGGTTTTTAAAAATCCCGTGGGAACTTTTTGTTTTTCTTAAGCTCTTTCGAGCTCATACCTTGCTAAAAACTGTTAAAAGTTCACTGGTGGATGTTTAGGTAGATAAAAATGTAATCATCCGCCACTGAAAGTCCAATCAAAATCGATACAGCCTTTCAAAGATTACCCGATAATCTTTAAGGTATTTCCTTTCTAACAAAAAAAGAATGAATGAAATCGGACTACCCATTAACGAATTACAGCTAAGTACACATTATGACTTTCATCCCCTCTCCCAAGCGAACCGTGCTGAATTTCGGGATAAAAAGTATCCTATATGTTACTCCATAGTATGAACTTAAATCATGCCGAGTTTCATTTCAATCCATTCAGTAGTTTTTACGTGATGCGCGCACAAACATATAGACAAACAGATAAACAGACAAACCGACAAAAATTTCAAAAATAGCTTTTTTACGTTCTATTACTTATCCCTAACATCCCCCAGTTATTATTTTGCAAAAATCTTCAATGTACAGATACGGTAATTCTACGATTTTATTATCTATACTAATAAATAAAATTGAAGTGTCTGTCTGTAATTTCGAAATAACTACCACATACACACATCAACATTGTCTAGGGATATTCTGATTTTCTCAATTTATTCAAAATTGGTTATAACTAACATACAATATATGTATATATTTTTGTAAAGCCTATTTATCAGACTATCTTTTAGAATAAAACAGAATTAGTTTTTTTGTGTAAATAATTTTTTATTGAAATAAAGACAAAAAGTGAAAAGATGGTAAACTGTCTTTTTAAGAAAAAAATATAATTTTAACAAAATTATCAGGTTTTTTGCAGTTACGTGAAACATTATTTGAAATTAGTAGTCAGTAAACCACCCATGGACGTTAACCACGGTCCTACAACGGTTTTTCATGCTTTGAATCAAGTTATCAAAGTCTTGCTGTGGGATATTGTCCCAGGTCCTGCTAAGATGCAAAAAAGTTGCTTTGCAGTCGCAATGTTCGGAGGAAAACTCCTCAAAGCCCTTCTTTGGAGCATGTCCCATGCGTGCTCTATGGGGTTTAGGTCTGGTGATTCAGCGGGCCAGTCTAAGATCGACACATCGTGCTCTTGTAGCCAGCTGGTCACCACTCGCGCAGTGTGCGAACGGGCTTTGTCGTGCATGAGCGTGAAAACTTGGTCCATTTGCAGTCGATGGGGATAGATTATTGGTGCTAGCACCTGATTACGGTATTTTTCAGAAGTCATGGTGTTTCTGATCCAAACGAGATCTGTTCTTCCATCGATACGAATTCCCGCCCAAACCATAATTGTTTTGCCGTGGTATGGCTGGACTTCCTGACGGTGTCGCAGACGGTTGTCACGACCAGGAGCTCGCCATACACGTACTCTTCGTAAATCAGGATGAAATCCGAATCGGGACTCATCGGTAAACAGCACTACAGACCACTAGTTATCTTCCTAGAGCAAATGTTCGCGAGCCCACTGTAATCTTCGTCCACGATTTCCTCTGCGTAGTGCTGGAGTACGAAGCGGCCTGCGAGCATGAAGGTTAGCCTCGTGCAGTCTTCTCCTCACAGTTTCGTCACTGACAAGCAAATGGTGGTCTGACTGGAGCCTTTAAACCAACTGCATGGCTGTAGCATTTGGTTATCTTCTCGCGGTCATTTGCGAAAATCGGTCCTGTCTTCGGGCAGTTGTGCGCTTCTCGCCTGGTTGCCGTTCAGCCACTTCACCAGTGGTGCAATAACGTGACCACAACCTTGATATCACGTTTTTTCTTGTTTCAATCGCCTCGGCAATACTTCGTTGAGGAGCCCCAGTTTGGAGCGTACCTACTGCCCTTAACATTTCGTCTCTTGTTAAATGGCGCCTCTGCATGATGCATACAGTTGCATAAATTAGAAATTAACCAATAATTTTCATTGAAACTTTCATTTGATACAAAAATATACCAAAAACTGGGTTAGGTCAATTGAAACTTTCGAACTTCGCTACAATTATGCCGCACAAATCATTTGTTTTTAATTTATTTTTTCAAATTCAAAGGAGAATGCCCAAAAATCTATGGGCGTGTAACCCAGTCGTTTACAAACGTGTTGTATGCAGCATTTATTGCAGATTTATACCTGATAACCAAACACACCATTTTAATACCTCTAGGACTTGTAGTTTTAAATAAATCTAAGTTTAAGTTTGAAAATGATTCTAGGTTATGTGTAGTTTATAATTGTTAAAGTAGTAAGGAAAGCCGTGTATCTTTCCTGCCGATTTGAACTATTAATTGTTTGGCGCGCACTATACTTAACATACCTGTCCAACGATATCCAATACAAACACAATAAACCAAATTAATATTGGTCTCCGGTGTGCTACAATAAACATTCAAAATGTAAATAGAGTAGACGTCACTAGCGTCACACACAACTAAAACAATGACATGTCATATTGACATCTTGAAATAAGTTTCTTTACACATAATCAAAAAGGTTGTAGTTATATTATATTCCATTGCACAAAACGCAACGAAGTTAAAACAATATTATAAAAAAATAATAATATTAATTATTACTTATTTACTTTAAGCATATATTGTACGATTTACAACAAATAACAAATAAAATAATGTATTTAAATAATTAATATCCGTTCTATTTTAAATGAAATTATTTTAAAAAAAATAACAAACCTCTTTTTATTTGGGCATGTACCTATGCGTAGAATGTAATGCAAATGGCGGTCAGACTTACGGGAAGTTAAAAAGACGGTTTAATTCCTTTTTTATTACATTTTTTTATCGTGAAGTGTAGCATTAATAATTATTAATTTTCAAATTGTCATATATTCGTAAGATAATTTTTAATAAATTACATTTTGTGTAAATGTTTGGGTCAGGGGTGATCATTCTCCTTTAGAATCATTTAATATGGTCTACAAAATAAGCTTTCATTAAAATAATTTAAAACCGATTAATATTTTTCGAGTTTCAGAACTTTATACAAAATATCCCTACACTAGCGGCACGCTATGATGGCCGGTTTGACACATTACAATAGTGATGTGGAATGTCAATTTATTCTCGAACAAAAAACAATTAAGTTTTGTTTTTGTACCTGATTAAATAGGTTTAATAAAACAAAAATGTATATGTTTATTTAATTTATTTGAACGAACTGAATATTTGAACGAAAATGAATATACATACTTTATATGCACACAAGAAACATATGAATACAAAAGATACCAAAAAAGGTGCCACAAAAGGCCATAATTAATCAGATTCGTCCACACTACTATTTTCACTGTCGTCACTGCTATCATCACATACATTAATAATTATATGTTCGTTTTCTATAATATTATCTATTTTCACATCTCTTTCATAATCTTCCCTTATTAATTTAACAGTTCTATTCACAACCTTTTCCCAGTCTCCTTTAGTCACATGTTCACAAGCTTCTTCTAATAATTTTAGCATTTTTTTTGTGGTAAATGGGGGTTCTGTATTGTGTCTTGCAGCATATCCCTTAATTTGAGCCCACACCAACTCAATCGCATTATACTCACAATGGTAAGGCGGTAACCGTATAACTCTGTGCCCATGTTCTAATGCTATTTCGTCAATGACGTATCGGATCTTGGTTGGTTTGTTTTCTTTTAAAAGACGTACTAATTCCGCTTTTAACATATTCATGTTTGCATCTACGCCATTTTTACGAAGCCATGCGACGATATCAGCTTTCTTTTGGGATTGGGCAGGTGGCTTGTCAATTTGCATCGAGTGGTATGGGGCGTTGTCCATAATTATAATAGATGGTTCAGGGAGGCTACACAACATTGAGGTAAACCATTCAGTAAACTTTTCTCCATTCATGTCTTCATGATAGTCTCCAGTGGTTTTTGACGCAAAAGCCATGAGAGAACCTTCGACAAACCCGTTGATGGTTCCGGCGTGACAAATTATAAGTCGCGATCCTTTTCCTACAGGAACTTTGGAAGTAGATGCTGCTGTGTCATCGTTCCAAGAACGGCCTACAGTATGGTTAGCATTAAGCCATGTTTCATCCAAGAACACAACATTTTGCCAATTTTTGATTTCTTTCACTTGCCGTAAAAAAGTATACCTTGCCATCGCTATATCAAATCTTTCCATCAATATTTTGCGTTTGTTACATTTTTTGTATCGAAATCCAATGGTCTTCAAAATCTTCGTTAAAGAACTTTCCCCACCGAAGAATAATCCAGCTTCCTTCAGTGAATGCACCAACTTTTTTCTTGTTGGATACTCCTTCTGTAAATAGTAGCCGTAAACATGTCTTCGGATAGCATCGGCATCAAAGCTATCGATGCCTACGACTGGTTTTGCTCGTTTTCTCTTTTTTGGTGTGTGAAGTTTATTTTCTTCTGTGCCAGTCTCGCCATATTTTTTTTTAGTTATCCGTCTAACAGTTCGTTGTCCAATATTAAGCGCATCAGCTACGCGTTCAACCACTGACGTTATAGGTAAAATTGGCCCTCCATTTTGAGCTTCACGATCGAAATAGTTACGAAGGCGTATTACGAACTCACGTGTCTGACTATTTAGAACAGTTCTCTGCGTACGTTCGGTCATATCGACGAAATCCACAACAAAGGGCTTGAACAGAGTCCAAATTAACGAGCAAGGGTCAACAGTAATGCAGTATCAATATTTGAAATCCAAAGCCAGGTCAAAACTATATCACAATCGCATTGCACTGACAGTTTATACTTTTCGAAGCAACGTCAATTCGAAACTGCTTTGTTTTGCATTGAGCATTGACGCGAGTTTGCCGGAGGTAGTAGTTGTGCTAGCCAGCGATCCTATGTGACGATCGTATTAGATTCCATTTTTAAAAATTTATTGATATTTTTTTGCGATTTCAGAGGTTTGTCCACATAGTGAAAATTGTTCATATTCACAAGTACATTCACCCCTTAAATGGTGCAAACTGATTTTTCTACACTTGTATACATTTAAGAAATCAATTTAATAAATAAATTTTGAGTCCTAAACCTAAAACTACATTCGATAAAATTTATGAATCTCTGCACATCACTATCGTCAATAAAGTAATACAATTATTTCCTTCAAAGTCGTTATCAATTAATACGGAACTTCATGAGCGGACAAACGTCAAACCGGCCATCATAGCGTGCCGCTAGAGTAGACATTGTTGATGTGCATATTAAGCTCATATGGTTATTTGGACGATACCATAACCGAATCACACGTTTTTAAAATTTTTGTCTGTCTGTCTGTCTGTTTGAACGGGCTAATCTTCGAAACGCCTGAACCGATTTTGACGGGACTTTCACAGACAAGTAGAGGATTAACCAAGGAGTAACATAGGCTACTTTTTTAACCGACTTTCAAAAAAGGAGTTGTGTTGAAATCGGTAAAAAACGCCCTGATAGGTATTTTCGCTGCGCGCGACGGCCGACGCACGCTCGCGCTGCATGGAACTCCCCGCGCCGCGCCGCGCGCCCCTGTGCCCTGGGGGGTTATTCTGTAACTTAGTTAGCAACTGAAAATAGTTTCCAACGAATTAGTTCGATATACATTGCTGCTTTACTGTGTAAAATTATGAAAACACTTTATATTCCCCACAGTAAAGCAGCAATGTATATCAAACTAATTCGTTGGCAACTATTTTCAGTTGCTAACTAAGTTACAGAATAACCCAGCAGCTCCCGCCGTACGCGGTACCGCGGTACGCCGACATTCAACCTCACTCTATTCAACCTAACTTGTACAAGCGAGTTACAGTTAACGCCTCAGATACCTCAATTTAACCTAACTCGCTTCTCTCTATCATCTTTTGAGGCGGAAAAAAAATAAAAATATTTAAAATTTATTTATTCAACCTCACTTTATTCAACCTAATTTTATTCAACCTCACTTTTATCAATTTAATTTAACTCGCTTCTCTTTATACGTCTTTCTACAGAAGCGCAAAATTAACATAGCTATTTTTCAAACATTAATTCGAAATCGACTGAACACGACTGAACTCGACTGAACTCAATATCAACCTGAGTATATTATATTTGTATTTGTAAAGTTAAACTATATCAATCTAACGTTAATATATTGAATTTGCTAAGTTAATCAATGTTAATTTAATTAATGTTAATGTTAACTTATTCTTTTTCAGCTCTTTCTCGGTGTCTGCTTGTTTATAATGTGTTGTTATAAATATTATTTAATTTTCCTGTTTTTTAAATTTGATTTTTTATTTGTTTTGCAATGTTCTTTTTGTTATTGTCCTCATTCACTTTCTATTTTTGCATGTTTTGTTATTGATTTGATTCACTTGTTATTTTGCAATATTTTGAACATGTATGATCTTGTTTGAATGTCATATTATGATTGTATTTTTCGTTTGATATTATTCTCGGTCTTATACTCTCAGTAATAAGACAGTTATTGTGATTTTATGAAATGTTTACATTTTTAATTGCTACGATCTTGTTTCAATGTCAATGTTTTGTATCTATTATTTTTTTATCATTTGTGCCAATTTTTTTTATACGATGATTATTGTGTCATGTTTTCTTCACATCTAATATCGTACCCTTATTGCAAAAACCGATTATCTGCACCAAAATTTGAGCAAAACATTTTTGAGATTATGAGTATTGAAACTTTAACGTCATAAAAATTAACTATAATGATGTAAATTTTTAAACGCTAATCGTTTTTATAAACAAGAAACTATTCAAGAAATGTTAAGTAGGTTAACAATTGGAAAAAACTTACTAGATTTTTAATAAAAAGAAGAATATAACCCGTAAGACGCTCATTTAGTTGGTTTTTCCTGAATGTAGAGAAACTGACAAATTTTCAAAATTACCCTTCTGGTAGCTCTATCACTATTTTTTATTTAATCATTTGCTTTGAGTAGTAATAATCATCCAGACAAAAATCATTTTAGTTCAACTATAGCCATTACAGGAGTAAAATAAATATTTTTAGTTCCTTTTGGCTGAAGGTAAAGTGGATTTTATTTAACTTTGTATGTACTAACTGCGGTGCCCCGCGGTTATACCCGCGTAGTTATTGTTCCCGTGGGAAATGGACAAATTTATATAGCCTTCGCTATTCCTTACAATCTCGGCTATCTTCAAAAGAAAGTTTCATTGAAATCGGTCCAGTCGTTCCAGCGATAGCGATAAACGCGTTTAAACAAACTATTTCGTTTTATTATTAGAATAAGTAGCTGTGCCCTTCGGCTTCACTCACATAACATAATATTATTACGTGCATTTTTACGGGAAAATTTTGGGAAAACGTATAAACCTTCCTCTTGAATCACTCTATCTACTGATGAAAACCGCAGTAGAATTCGTTTCGTAGTTTAAAAGATCTAAGCGTACATACATACAGAGGGATAGACCGCGGGAAGCGACTATGTTTTATTATACTATGTAAAGAGATAGAATTATTAAAAAAAACTATAATATTACTTTGACAAAATCTTTACTTAAAATAAAAAGAAACATAGTAGTTTAATCTTCTAAGCTAGACAGAGAACATGTGTCATCAGTGTCAGACAGAGTTGCAGCTGGCAATCGATCAACACTCTCTTCAGTAGCCAGAGACTGGAACCACCCATGATACTCTTCCGGTATTACACTTTTATTGCAAAGATTAATCAGATCCTTCTTCTTAGCTATGGATATAGGCAGAGGTCTGCTGTACAGTTGCTGTAAGGGTGGAAAGACAACTCCTGAACTGGATGGTTGCATAGATATTTCATCAATTACTTCTTGTTGCTTACGTTTGTTTCTGGTAGCATAACCATGGTTTCCATAAGGTAAAGGGGTCGTCATAATTTTTCCCAAGTTGGTTTTTATGGATGTAGTAACATCCAAGATCATAAAATCATTAGACATGTCATAATTATAGTAAATCTTGTTGTCTCCTTTTATATACTTCACTCGTTTAATCTTGAGCCAATTCACTTTTTCGCCTTCTGTGTTTCTATTTCTATTTATTATTACTGTCTCTGCCAATACCTTCAAATCTTTAAATTCATTGTATTTGAATTCTTTAACATGGTAAGGGTTCTTTGTAACTTTCTTACCTTCATGTTTATAAACTTTTTTAGACCTAGCCCGTTTAAAAACATTTATCCAGTCAGACATACAGTAGATGTCACAATTTTTCTTTGCAGTTTCTATGGCGCTGTGCATGGAGTCAGCTTCCATATATCTGTGACCGGATTCCAGGAACTTATGTTCTATTATGTTTAGATGTGTGTCCTGCATCATGATCCACAATAGCATGGCGGCAATATACTGATTACGGTTTTGGCCGCCACATGTGTCTGAAAACAAGCTGACTTCTTTGACCTGCTTTGGCACACATGTCGTTAAATAGTGATGTAAAATTGTTCCGATTTCAGCACTACCTTTTTTACCATGCACTTCATTCCAAACAAAACAGTAAGCTTCATTGGGAAGTGCATTTTCGTAAATTGTTAAATTGTAAAGTGTCAATTTTCTAGTATAATATAGAAGACCTACATCAGTATTCGGAATTTGCAGTATTGCTTGTAAGTCAAATGAAACTGTTAAGAAATCTTTTTCTTTTTCAGCCCTTTTTTTGTCTTTTTCTTTTTCTCGGTTACATGCTTCCTTCCTTTGTATATGTCTTATGTATATGTCATAATCTTTCTGTTTTTCTTTTTCGTCGCCGTTGGCACGCTTAAATTTGGTACATAAAAGGCATTGGTCTTTTTTAGGCATAAAAAAACCTAAGTTAAATTCTGTAGAGAAAATTCTTCGATATGTCATTTCTGATACAACTTGTTCGGTATTTTTGTTTTTGCATTCTTCTACATAGAGAGCGTACATTTTACTTAATGTCAGCCCAGTATCTAAATATCTGCGTTTCAACTTCTTTCGCACATAGTGGCTTTCCATGCTAGGAAATGAAGCAATGTGCTTCTTAACAGCTTCGACCATCTCAGGCGACGTTTTATTTGGGGGCTCACGACGTCCGCGCGGATCCTGTTCTTTTGAATACTGTCCCAAACTATTGCGATGCTTTACAGCATCTGCTATTACATGTGGTGAAATGCTTAATGTTCTGCAAAAAAAATCTTGGCACACATTTGTTTTCTCTCCTTCAACGATAAAAAAACATTGCTTACTATACTTGCGCTGTGTAGATCGTTTTCTGTTCAAAAGAATCCTCTTTGTAGGTTTGACTTCAATAAGACTCAATATAAACTGTTTTTTCGAAATGTAATCTAGGTTCCAGTATTTCCTACACAACTCTCTACGAATATTTTTAGATACATGACTGTTACAATCAAATTTGCACTTAGAACAGTTAATAGGCTTAGGGAGTTTTGGTTCTCGATATTTCGTTTTGGTTACGTATGGAAGGCCTTCAGCTCTACGTCTTTTCGCTATATTTTTTTTCCATGTAGCTGGATCTCGTTGACTCCATCGAGCGCGTGGTTGTATAACTTTCCAAGTTAGTTTAAAGATATCTTCCGTTATTGCTTGGATTACATATTGGGCTTCATTATTATTAGAAAATTGTTTTGGTTTTCCAAACACTAATGCTATTGCTTTAGTACGCATTTCTTTAATATTTTCTTTTTTATTTAAACATTTGTCTATATTCAACAACTCATCCAACTGTATTAATTCTGAATCCTCAGATTCAGGTGTAGAAGGACGATCTAGATAAGCAGGTAAATACGAAGGGTCTTGATCTGAAAAGTCACCATCAAAGAGAGATTCATTTTCGCTTTCTTCAATTCGTTCCTGATGTTCCATAGTTTGTTTTGATGAAATATCAACTGAAATTGAAAGAAAAAAAATGAAGTTAATTCTACAAAAAATAAACAATATTATTTCTCTTATAATATTATATCTTTTTCTTCGAGTGGCCTGTGACCATAGTACCTAAGTATATTATTAGCCTTATAAAGGACTTTAATACAAACTTATAAAAAATACTAGGAATACAGCTTGAATAACTTCAGATTACATACTAGTCATCGTACTGACATCTTTTTAAGATTGTTATGAACTTCTTCAAACAAAACTTACCAGATTCTGACTTTCCAGCATAATCGCTAACAGGACCTAGTTGATTCGTTTTAGTACCAGCACTATCTTTCTTCGTTTTCTTTTCGACGTGACTCGAGCAAGCAGCATCTGTATGCAGATAATTACCTTGAATAATATTCGGGAGGCAGCTTAGTAAGAACTAACTCCGATTTTATTTCAAGGGTTTTAAGGGTAAAAAATTAAATTACAAATTTCAAAAACCCCCGACCCTATATAAAACTAGATGATGCCCGCGACTTCGTCCGCGTGGATTTACTTTTATGATCCCTCGGGAACTCTTTGATTTTCCGGGATAAAAAGTTGCCTATGTCACTCTCCAAATCCTCAACAATACAAATGCAAAAAATCATGTCAATCCGTTGCTCTGTTGTGGCGTGATTGAAGGACAAACCAACAAACACACTTTCGCATTTATAATAATATTAGTATTAGTATGATAAGGCCGCACAATCATTCATGGATACTACTATAACTAAGCGGCCTCCCGACGACGTATTATTTTTTACTTTTCAGATTGACACACAGACAGACAGATGTCTTCAAACTTACCTATACCACCGTTCTTTTTGCGTCGGAGATTAAACAGAATAGACATACATGTACGTACGGTACGGTCACCATACTGAGATCCAAACACACCACATACCACACACACACACACCACATGGCACACACATACCACACGGCAAACATCACGCACACCTGTCTGTTTGTCTGTTATGGGAAGGACATAGGCTACTTTTTGTCTCAGTAATTCCACGGATTCAACACTTACACGTGTAAAACCGCTGGTGCACAGCTAGTTATAATATTAAAGTGATTGTAAGTTAAATACCTACCTTCTGCTGTCGATGTCGTAGAAATTGGCAAATCACACATCAGCACTGCCGGTTTCGTTTGACTTAAATACATATCATAAGCGTGCGATAGTAAGTCATCATTACACCAAAGATCATCTGCGAAATAAATTTAACTCGTTAGATATTTCGGCAGTTACAATTTTGTTAGTAAAACCTAAGGCTAACAAGCCTACCGGCTTTTATAACCTAAAGATTTAAAAAGATTTAAATTATGCCACTTACCTTGGTTTTTTAAGGAAATTTCAGATGTTTTTTCTTTATCACCTTTAGAGACACTCATTTTATAAAACTTCACAAAGACAACGAATAAAACTTTGTATTTTTTAATCTATAAACACGAGACAATCACAACGCTCGACAATCGGCGCACGATTAAGAACCGAGTGTAAAGAGCGCGCGTTGAATGTTGCGTGCGCAAGAGAAGGCTATACATGGATAGTCGGTTTTCGCCGAAGCTAATTCAGAAACTGTCTCGCATGTACCTATCGAAAGAAAAAAGTAAACACAGATAATTGATAGTAGCTGAAGATATTCGGAAACCGTCGAAGCCCAGTTATACAGTAAAAGCCAATTTTAGTTATCTAAGTTCTTTTACCTGCAATAATTTGAACCAAATATGGTGTTCATTATTCTGCAAAAAGCAGTTAATGTTGTTTAGTTTTTTTTACTTGGTAGATACATCAGCAATTTCTATTATATTAATAAAAGCTAAAACCAGTTACCATAGGTTAATATGTAATATCAGAATAATATCGACGTAATAATAAATCAAGCAACTACACCTAAAAAGTGTTATAATACGAAACATTGTGTTTGTAGTATAGACTTATAAATCTGAAGTATTTAAGTGAGTTTAGTTCTTTTTTTAAGAAGATAGTTAAATCATACGTAAAGGTAGTTGCTTTTAACTCTAGCTATCTCCGTAAAAAAGCGTCGTAGCAGATAATGGGTTTTACCTGTAGCTTCGTCGTGACTAGGAGAGTCGATTGATATATTTAACCTTATTTTGGTACAAAAATGCAGATAATCGGTTTTTGCTATAAGGGTACGATATTGTTTTTTCAGTTGTCAGTTATTTTATAATAAAACTCATTGTATGTATATAAAAACATTTATAATAAGTGAAGCTTAAAATTAAACAATGTACTTATAATAAAACTGGATGTTCATTAATAATTTTTTATTTAATTAAATAACTTGATTTGTAATTATATAATTGTTGAACGTATTTTAACACACTAAATATACCTTAAGATACACTACACACTATACACTAAAGATACCTGTGATCTCTGTAAGAATAAAATGCACTTTTATACACTTCATATTTTTCTTCTTCTGATGCATTATAAAATTGTCTATTTACCTCTCCCCATAATAGTTCTTTAATTATCATTTCTTCATTTTCATGTGGTAATTCTGGTGCTCGTGATTGTATTATTGGTTCTTCTTCTAAATATGTTGTTATTAGATCTTCTTGAAATCTAGTTATGAGTTCTTCTGGAAACGTACTTATTATATTTTCTGATTCTGGTGTTATCGGTTCTTCCGGAAATATTACTTCTTCCGGAAATAGATCTTCAGATTCTGGTGTTATCGGTTCTTCCGGAAAACTTGTTATGAGTTCTTCTGGAAACGTACTTATTATATTTTCTGATTCTGGTGTTATCGGTTCTTCCGGAAATATGAGTTCTTCCGGAAATAGATCCTCAGATTCTGGTGTTATCGGTTCTTCCGGAAAACTTGTTACGAGTTCTTCTGGAAACGTACTTATTATATTTTCTGATAGAATAGAATAGAATAGAATAGAAAAGTTTTTTTATTCAAATAAACTTTTACAAGTGCTTTTGAATCGTCGATTGAGTCTACCACAGGTTCGGAATGCAGTTCCAGCCGAGAAGAACCTGCAAGAAACTCGGCGGTTGCTCTTTTTTAAAATATAACATTATAACAATTATTATTATTAATGTACATGATTGAAATGCCGTCTCGCGCATTGCTGGAACGAGTTAAATCCAAGCTTTTTTATCGTTTATATAATCTTCAATTGTATAATAAGTTTTTTTTATGAGCATACTTTATAGAGTTCTTAAACTTGTGTAAAGGCAAGTCTAAGACATATTTTTTATTCAGATAAACTTTTACAATAGTGCTTTTGAATCGACAAATGAATCTACCACTGGTTCGGAATGGTGCTTACAATTCTACACGTTAAGAAGGGCAGACAAAAGTAGCCCCATTTCCGACGGCGGCACCCGTTCACGAGCATGACGCATGATCCAGCCATTGCTTCGCTCAACCATATTTGAGGGAACGTAACAACCCGCACCACACGACACCACCACAGAAATGTTTAAGGAGAGCGTGACATACTTAGGCTACCCATGATTAAAGCATCGAATTAAACACCAATAATCGAATACTCCTCAAGTTATAATAGCGTATAAAGCGAATAAATTAAATCCATGCTTTTTTATCATTTATATAATCTTCAATTGTATAATATGCTTTTTTCATGAGCACACTTTTAATAGAATTCTTAAACTTGTGTAAAGGCAAATCTAAGATTTGTTGTGGAATTTTGTTATAGAACATTACGCCCATTCCCACAAACGACTTTTGGACCTTTTTGAGGCGTAATCGAGGAATCACGAGTCTATTTCTATTTCTTAATTGCCTATCGTGTAATTCACACTTTTTATTGTAACTGTGAATGTTTTGCTTAACAAAAATTATGTTGTTATAAATATATTGAGAAGCTACTGTAAGAATACCTATTTCTTTAAATTTCTCTCGAAGGGAATCCTGCGGTTTTAAATTATAAATTGCACGAATTGCCCTTTTTTGTAAAACGAAAATTTTTTCAATATCAGCTGCTTTACCCCATAGTAAGATTCCATACGACATAATACTATGGAAATATGCAAAGTAAACAATTTTTGCAGTTTCAAAATCTGTTAACTGTCGAATCTTTCTAACAGCGTAAGCAGCAGAGCTAAGCTTGCCAGCAAGCGTTGCTATATGGGTGCCCCATTGAAGCTTTGCATCCAGGGTTATTCCCAAGAACACAGTTGTGTCCTCAGTTTTCAATGGCTCACCACTTATCTTTAAATTATTACAAGTAACCCTTGTATTGGGCAATAGAAACTCGACACACTTGGTTTTTTTTGCATTTAAAAGTAGATTGTTTATAGTAAACCAGTGTGAAACTTGAGATAAAGTATTATTTACATCGTCAAAATTGTCTTTGGTTCTATTGACTTTAAAAATCAAAGACGTATCATCAGCAAATAGTACAATATCGCAAGCATTTTCTACGAAATGTGGTAAGTCATTAATATAAACTAGAAACATGAATGGACCTAGAATAGAGCCTTGAGGAACACCCATTACTGAGGCTGATCCGGACGACTTAACATCATTGATACATACTCTTTGTATGCGATCACTTAGATAAGAGGCAATAAGACTGAGTGCAGTTTCTTTAATACCGTAGTGGCTTAATTTTCGTAAAAGAGTCTCGTGCTCAACGCAATCGAATGCTTTTGACAAATCACAGAAAATACCAATGGCATTCTGTGACTTCTCCCATGCATCGAAAATATGCCGTAACAGCCTTGCGGCTGCGTCGGTTGTTGAACGACCCTTAGTAAAACCATACTGCTCAGTGTGAAGTAATTTATTTAAATTAAAGTGTAGAAGCAGTTGGTTGAACATTATCTTTTCAAATATCTTGCTGAGGGTTGGTAGAATCGAGATCGGTCTATAGTTATTTGGGTCACTTTTGCTTCCCGATTTAAAAAGAGGTATCAATTTACTACATTTCATTAGGTCTGGAAAAGATCCCGAATCTATGGACTTGTTAAAAATAAAAGCAAGATATGGTGCAATAACATCAATAACATTATGGATTATTTTTACTGATATTCCCCATAAGTCCCCTGTTTTTTTGTGTTGTAAGGACTTGAATGTTTTGATAATATCATATGGGGTTACGTATTTAAATTGAAATAATACATTGCACTCAGAAACATTGCCCCTTAAAATATTATAGGCTTCTGTTGGCGAGGAATTTATGGAACTAGTTGTGGTAACTGGAATATTTTGGAAAAAGTTCTCAAAAGTATTAGCGATCTCTATATCAGAGTCAATAATATGATTATTAATTTTTAACTCCAGTTTATTATTATACACTTTATGTTTCCCCATTTCATCACTGATAATATCCCATGCTGCCTTTATTTTATTATCAGAATTAATGATTTTCTGTTTTATATAAAGAGATTTTGCCTGTATGCAAACATTTCGAAACAATCTATAATATAATAAAACTGTAACAGATCCAATTCTGTACATTGAAGATATTTTGAAAATTTTTGTTGGAGGGCATTCTATAATCGATACTGAAGCCAAAACTGCAATTTGTTTCATTTTTGTCTGTCTGTCTGTCTGTCTGTCTGTCTGTCTGTCTGTCTGTCTGTCTGTCTGTCTGTATCTTGGCCGCGCATCACGCCGAAACTACTGAATGGATTCAAATAAAACTTGGTACGATTTGAGTTTATACTCCGAGGTAGGTTATAGGATACTTTTTATCCCGAAATTCAGCACGGTTCCCTAGGGAGAGGGAAAGAAAGTTAAAACATGTATTTAGCTGTAATTCATTAACGCGTAGTTCGATTTAACTCATTCTTTTTTTGTTAGAAAGGTAGTACTTTAAGTATTGTCCCGTAAATTTTTCAAGGTCATAGGTTTATTAGTTCAGAAATGACAGACATTTATTGGGTTCAAATAACTTGGGACCCGGATCTTTGAACGTACGGCTTATTTTAAACTGGTGTGCGTTTAAATTTATGTTTGTCGATCTGTCTATTTGTTCCAGCTAATTACCGAAATGGCTGGATCAATTTTGATGGAACTTTCAATGGCAGATAGGTGATGTTATAAGGAGTAACTTAGGCTACATTTAGTTTAGGTTCAAAAAAGGATTATGGGATCCAATCCGATCCTATATAAAACCTATATCCAGGCGGACGAAGTCGCGGGGGTCGGCTAGTTTGGAATAATTTCTTACGTATTCAATAAACGCGGGGGTATAATTATATTGCTTTTCTGCATACAGGTCAAACAACTTGTTTCGACTTTTATAAATGCCAGCAGTTGCCCAGTCACTAAATTTAAGATTTTTAAATAATCGTTTTTCTATAATTTTAAAGATGGAAGTAAATTGAGTGTTTATTACATCAAAAAACGTGCTATAAAGTTCATCCGGATCACCCTGCGTAAGGTCAAGTGTCGGTAATATAGTTGAGATAGTATGTTTGAATTGCCTTAGTTTTTTAGTGGTAACTGGCCTATATTTTATTACTTTTGTTTTAATCTGTTCACTGCTAGGAACAGATATCATTTGTCCGCAGTGATCAGATCTTAGCTTACTGATAATTGATTTTTCGATGATTTTACAATCACAGAAAATGTTGTCAATACAAGTAGCTGTGTTCGCAGTTATTCTTGTAGGTTCAACAAAAATATTCTCTAAATTAAAGCTTCTAAAAAGATTTAGCAGTCTACCCGTAAAAGGAGTGTGGAGCAAAATATCAATATTGAAATCTCCACAAATTATTATTTTTTTTGATGACCTACATATCCTCCTTAGAACCTCCTCCATGATTTCCTCAAAGAGCACAAAGTCACCTGTAGGAGGACGGTACACGCAAACTATAATATATCGCTCCAGCTCAACACAAGACAGCTCAGTAATGCGTTCAAGAGAAAGACTAACAATGTCTTTTCGTTCTTTGTAATTGATATTGTTGTGCATCATTATTAAAGATCCCCCGCGTATAGCCGTTTTTCTTGAGAACGCACTTGACAGTGAGTAATTTTGTATATGTACAATTAATTGATAATTATTGAGCCAATGCTCAGTGAGGCATAAGATACCAATATCGAATTCTTTAATGAAGAGTTCAACCTCATGTTCTTTGCCAGATAAGCCCTGTATATTTTGGTGCACAAGATGAATTTTACATTGCTTATCTGTTGTCTTATTTCTTAGTTTAAATTTGTAGTGTCAATTTCTAATTCTTTGCCGGTGAAGCTCTGTATATTTTGATGTACAATATTCATTTTACAGAGCTCCTCCGTTGTCTGTTTGACTAGTTTAAACAAGTAGTAGGTTTACTATTACTTGTGTCAATAACTAAAATATTGGTACTTGAAGTACTTGAGTCAAGGGTAGAAATATTTGTACTAGAAGTACAGTTTGTAGAATAGTCAAAAGACTTTGTTACAACACTTGTAACAGTATCATTCTTAAGATTATATGCTAATAATGAAGCTAACTGTCGTTTACATTTTCTAGGCAGATACATATTATCTGCGGTCAATTTAAACTTATTTAAGTCAAAAAAGAAAATAGCATCACTGCAACGGCTTGTCAAATTAAACATATGTAAATTTAATTTATTTATGTGTTGATTTTGTTCCTTACTTAGTGTGTTAGAGTAAGGAAAGGTGCATAAAGTCATTGAGTTTTATTATGTAGGTACAATAATTTCTCAACACATTTTAAAATGTTGTGTTTTTTGATCCTTAAACTGTCCCCAAACAATATAATTACATTTGTGTTTTTATCTAAGCTTTCTTCATTCAAGCTATTAATTAAATAGTCGAAACTAGCCCCCGGTGAACATTTGTTAATCACTGAATGCTGCATATAAGACCTCATATAGGAACCAAAGTCTCTACCTAATTGGTCAGAAATAATTACAGTTTTTTTACTGACATTTATGTTTGAGGATGAAGGCACCTCTTTATTTACACTGCACTGCTCAGGACAAGATTCCAATTTGTCAGAGAGCACTGAGCTATTGTGATTTTTGCTGGCCATAGGTACATGTGTATGGCTGCATTGGCACTTACTTGTCAGTGATTCAAAGCGAGCCATATTATAGTTTCCTAGGGCCAACAATTCATCTGCTGCCAATATCTGTTCACAGATCTGATTTTGTGACTGCTCGTACTCAATAGAGACTTTTTTTAGGGAATCATTTAATTTACAAATTTCGTCATTAAGACTACGAACATCAACATCATATTTAACACTCATTTCTGTTAAAGAGGAGCAGTATGTTTCCAGTTTATGTAATAGATGTGAGCGTTCCTTCCTTAGAGCTATATTTTTAGTGTGAGCCCTTTGAATTTTAATTAAATTTTTAGTTTTTTTAATTATTTTACCAATTTTAATGTATTTTTTAATTTTCCCATGGCTATTAAGTTGTATCTTATCATGTTTTTGTAATGTGTTACTATTTTTAGTACAAGGGCTGTCACATGTCAGATCTATGAATGGCACCATTGAGGATGAAGTAAGTAATTCGTCATATAAGTTATTGCTTGCTTGCATTTCATAGCTTTTTAATTGAGACTGAAGGTTAACAATTACTCTATGAGCCCCACTCAATTCATCCTCTAGTACAGCTATCTTTCCCAGAGTCTCTTCATAAGTCTGTATGCACACATTAAACGAGCTGACCGCCTCCTGAAGTTGGTCCCGTTCCTCTAACACTAAAGTGTGAGCGCTGTTTAGGGCAGCCAGTTCAGCTTTCAACTGTGAGTTCTTGGCAATCGCAGCTTTGAATTCAACCTCGCTTTCCTCTTGCTCCTTCAGCAGTTGACCATTAAGTTGTCTCAGTGCTTTCAGTTCATTGAGGGCAGTTTTAAGTTTCTGCTGTTCCTCCATAGCTGCTGCCCGTCTGGTTTGCATTCTGAAGGTTGCAGTTGTGCAATAATACACCTGAAACACCAAATAATAATGTGTGAGTGAAGGAAGTTAGAAAAGAGGGTTACACAGAAGAGAGTCTGAGATATAGGATAGATTTTACAAAATGATTGAAAACAGAAAAAAAAAGTTTAAAGTTTACTTTATTTAGTGTGTTTGTATTATTATCTAAGACAGGATTTGCAGATACAACACTTAATTTTGTATAATAAGCAACTGTTGGTAGGTACCTACCTACCTAAATTATTTCACAATTATTGATTGACTCTGGTGTTATTATTTCTTCTGTTTCTGGAATTATTATTTCTTCTATATATGTAGTTATTGATCTTCCTTGCTCTGTATTTATTGGTCCTCCTTGCTCTGTATTTATTGGTCCTCCTTGCTCTGTATTTATTGGTTCTTCCTGCTCTGTAGTTATTGTTTCTGTAAATGGAGTTATTCTTGCTTGAGGTTTTTCAATTTTCTTGTTTTTGTGCTTTTTGTTGTTTTGGAGTTTTTATATTTCTTTTGTGTTCTTTATTAGTTTTGTTAATTTTTCTAATTGGGATTCTTAAAATCAAACTTATTTTTTTTCCAGGATCTTCTTCTGCATTTTTTGTTGCAATTTTTCTTGTTTCTTCATTAGCGATTTCTAATTTTTCTTTGTCTGTCATGTTGTTATTTTTTTCTATTTGTTTTATAATTTTTTCTCTTATATTTTTTTGTTTTTTAATTTTTTGTATCTTTTTGGAAACATTAGTCTTGTTGTCCGAGTTCACGCTTTTCATACAATACATAGTTCGTAAATATCTGTTTTTGGACTGGAGCCTTTTAATTTTTTTAGTTTGGTTGTCAATTTTCATTTTCATTTTTTTTTCCTTGGTGTTAGTTCGATGTTTGCTTGCTTGATTGATGGTGGAGTAGTACTAGAAGGACCTGGTTCCTGAGATTTATAATTCTCTACCGACTTGAACACCTGAAAAAAAAATTGTCGAGCAAATTGATATCCAAAGTATAAAATGTTTATCACAAGATGTTGCCGACGGCCTAATTTCATCAAAATCGGTTACTTATTCATCATAGTAGGTTGTTAAAGCGTAACACAAAAAGACTTAAAATCTCGCGTAACACAATGATATTATTAAGTTTAACGGCGTAATAATGTTTAGAGTTTTATATCGGAGCGATTATTTTCGCGTCCGCACGGAGTTCGTCGCGGTCTGTCGTCTGAAGTTTTTTGAATGCGACGTGACTTGGTGATACCAGCGCTGTGTTGCCGATCCCCTTTTTGGAAGCGGCCACAAAAATATACCAGACCAACTATAGTTAAAATTACGAAAGAGAAAAGGTCTGTTTTGTGCTAAAATAAAAAAAAAAGGAAAAAAATTAATGAGAAATATGAAAGTATTGAACACATGTCCTAGATATTTAAATTTTGTCACATATCGCAAGTCGGAATACATTTTTTGGACCTTCCTTGTATTTAAATATCATTATTTCTGTTTTTCTTACGTTATAGAGTAAGCCGTGTTTTTCTGCATATTTCTCACAGACATCAATTAGACGACGTAGGCCGCAAACCGAAGGACTGAGCAGAGCCATGTCGTCGGCGTAGCTAAGGTTGTTGACGCTGACGCCTCCAACCTGGCAGCCTGCCCTGCTGGGTTATTCTGTAACTTAGTTAGCAACTGAAAATAGTTGCCAACGAATTAGTTTGATATACATTGCTGCTTTACTGTGGGAAATATACAGTGTTTTCATAATTTTACACAGTAAAGCAGCAATGTATATCGAACAAATTCGTTGGCAACTATTTTCAGTTGCTAACTAAGTTACAGAATAACCCCCCTGGTACTGCTCAGCTCCACGATCAATTCATTTATATAGAGGTTAAACAGTATTGGCGACGTCAGACCACCCTGTCTAACTCCACAGTTTATCTTGTAGCTATCGGAAAAGTCGTTTTGCCATTTTACTTGGTTATTTTGGTTTGTATACCAAAACTATAACAAATCAACTATCGCACTAGGGACTTTAGTGGCTCTTAGTTTATTCCACAAGATGTCGTAATTAATATAGTGTCAAAAGCTTTACGGAGAGCGCTCACGGAGCGGTTTGGAATCGCGCCCGCCGCGGCTGCGGGAGAGAGGTTAGAGAGAGCGCGCTCACGAGCCCGCTTGTTTTTGCGGGACCGCAGCCGCCGCGGCTGCGGGCGTCGCCCGCCGAGTTGGCGGGCGACGCCCGCAAGACCGGCGGTTATAGTTATATATGAAGAGCTGGCGAACAAAATGTTATATTTTTTAATCCGATGGTCTTTGGCTTGCTGCATAAGAATATCAACTTAATTTTACTTAAAACGGCCCGCAACTGTATCAAAATTGCATCCATAGGTCGTGGTTTCAATCATAACGGCATAATTACAATAAAGTTTCGAAAGATTTGAATAATCGAGCACGTTTTCGTTCAAAATGGATTAATTTCCATAATTTCCATACTTTGTAAGATGTCAATCAAAATGATTATTTCTTTTTCAGAAGAAAAATTTGTTTTTTTTTTTTACTAAGAATTTTTTTTTATTAAAAAGTTTATCATTTAAAAACTTTATTCACTAATAAAGTTTTTAAACAATTTATGTTGAAATTGGCCTAAACTAACTTACAAATGTCAGACTGACTTACAAATGATAGATTATTGTTGAAAATTAATTAGAATTTTTAGAAATGGTTTACGAATTATTAATTTCATAATTGAAATAGGTTAGAATTAACTGACATTTGATTCATTCAGTGGCGCCGAACCGCCATCTTGAATTATTGGTATAAATACGGGTAATTCGAAGCCATGAATTGAGTCTCCTCCAAAGACTCAACCGACTATTAGATGCTTCAGCGTCTAGGTCGTGATATTTGATTGAGGGCTGCGATAGCAATCACACCCTCATCGAATAAATGCTGCCATTTTGGACTTGGCTGAGTGTAATTAATTAATTAGTATAAAATATATTTGAAAATAGATCTCAGTTAAACTAATCTCTGAGTTGATATAAATTGAGTTATGTGCGGGTGATAAACGCAGATATTTTAATAATAGTTTGATTTAGTTTTAATATTAATTGATAGTCTGCTTCTGGAGTTATGTGTTTACACAAACAAGTTATTGCTTGCAATATTATAGTAGTTTTTGATACAAGTGCGGAACGTGTGTCATTTCGCACGAGTCCCGAGGTTCCTTGGCACGAGCCGAAGGCGAGTGACAAGTTTCGGGACGAGTGAAAATGACAGTTCTGCACGTGTACCAAACAACGTTTTTTAATACAGTTGCTCAAAAATGAAAATGAAATAACAACTAAACAATAATTTAAAGAAACCATTTAATTCTTTGTCTGATAAAAATTCAAAGTACAATTTGAACAGTTGTTAAGAGTAACATTAAAAGTTTTTGAAGGCAAGTTTACAGTTTGACTTAAACTATTGCTAATCTCGTACGTATGTGGTAATTCTGGGTCTGGTGCTTGTCTATTAACCGGTGTATAATAACGCCGCTGTCCATTGGAATTGGATGGTCCTGGTTCATGTTCACAAATTTTATCGTAATTATGAGAGGGGCCTGGTTGGGGTTCATATTGATTGGTCTTACACTGTTCAGTGGGTGGGTGAATATGGATTGATTCTGTGATTTGGTTCCCTATTTTTAATTTATTATCAATAGAGCTTTCTATATAACCTTCGGCGACTTGAGTCGATTTCCAGCCGCCATGTCTTTTTAAAGTTGTAATATTAGCCCCAGAATCTGCGAGTAAAGTTGCAGAGGATCGTCGAAAACAATGACCCGTGTAAAGATCAGCATCTGGCAAGTTTAAAAATTTGGCAATTTCTTTTGGCATATTTCCAAACTTATTAATGCCTATAGCTTGTGCAGTGCATTTTCCTTTCTGGTAATTCTGAAAAAAACGGTCACTCTTGCCTTTCGATGTACGCTGACATTGATATTTCCTTACTTTTTCATAAAATAAACCATCAACTGTAAAAGATCTAGGTATCTTAGTTTTAGTATTTGGTATTTTAATTATGAGCATTTTTCCGTGATTTTCTATATCTTTCATTGTAATGTTCGCAAGTTTTTCACGTCTGCATGCACCAGATATCCCGAAAATGAGTGCAACCTATGAACAAATTTAACACACTTTACCTAGTCAAATGCATAACAAAAAAGTCAAAATAACTATTGGACATAATAACTATTAAAGACTGAGTACGATACCTACCTTTGTCGCCAGATATTGATGATCCGGAGCTTCATTAATAAATTGTTCAATATTAGCTGCTGTCAATACTTTAGATTTTTTAGTTTGATAGCCTTCAGATTTCCTCTTCAAAAATGCAGTCAATTTCGTGTAACTCTTTATATCAATATCATTTTTTGTTTTAATCATAGTTTTTAACATTGAATATTTTGACCACATAGTAGACGCTTGATATTTCTTAGATAATTCAAGAAAGTAGGCCAAAAGTACGTTTTCGGAAAAAGTATTTGCTCTGTTTTCCATTTTCCAGTCAATGAATTGATCATAGACGGCCATATATTTCTCCTTTGACTTCTCCGGCAAAATACTATTACTTGCAATTAATGCCTTTATACATATATCTGGCGGTGTTAAATCTATTCCACAATCTTCTGAATCGCTCATTTTTTCACAACAATAATTTCAAATCAATACGAGTCAATTAGAAAATTAAATTAAATGGTATATAAATGAAAAAGGCGGGTTTTGTCTTGCTTTTTTTAGAAGACTTTTTTTCAAATAGGCAAGGATCACAAACCATTCAGCCTAATCAATAGGAGGTATTTTGTCAGATAAAGCAATATACATTTAAACATCAAAAAGCAATTTATTTATTACTTTATTATTTATTATCTATTTACATATAATATAATATAAGTAATATAAGTTGTATTACTTTACATTTTTGATTTAATAGCAAATAAATTTATTCTTTGGTGTACGAAAGCCAAAAATTTTTTTTTTTTTCATAATACTCAGGTACTGAGAGACCGCCAAGAAGGTTATAAGTATATATTCTAAGGAGACTAGTCTTTCCTAAGAACTTTTTAGCTATCACTTTAGGGTTTCGAATAATACTCATTTAACCGGTCATTCATAATACTCTAAATTTTTTTGGATAATTTTTGAAATTAGATAACTGTTTAATTAGTAAAGTATACAATTTTTATATTTTAAATATATGCATTTTTTATATTTTATAGTTTCAATGCTAAATGACTTAATTAAAAAAAAAATGGTTTAACTTACAAACTCTTTGGTTGATGTATGGCTTGAAACAAAAGTAAATTAAAAAAAAAATATATGGGAAAGTTAAGAAGCTTATAAGTATGTATTATATGGAAAAGTAAAAAGCACTAGTGCGAAAAATTCAACTTTCCGCACGATATACACCTACAAAAAGTACCACTTTTTGAGCAACTGTATTAAAAATTAATTATTGCTTCCGTTAACGTATATGAGATAGCAAACTGAATTTAACATATTATTATGTTCAATAAAGTCACAAACTACATATGGGTAAATAAAAATCCACGCCAACGCTCACTGTAAGTATGTCATTCAGTTTAATATTAATATTTAATAATTAATAGGTTACCTGAATCAATACAGGCCATGCCTCTTCAAACTTTTAAAGTAAAACTAAAGAACTGGCTCATGGAGAAATGTTTTTACAATTTAAAAGAACATAGGTATGACATAAATTCTATTTATTGCAATTAATTTTATATTTATATCTTTAGAACGTTGACATGTATGCTACTTACGTCATTTTGTTTAGTCTTAAAATCAATAATTCAATTTGCACACTAATTTATTAGTTAAATGTGTTGGAAGACAATAAGCTTTAAGATCCATAATATTTGTACCACATTTTTGCAAATAAAGACTCTTACTCTTTAGTTTGATGCAACTATACCGTTTTGTTCGCCAGCTCCTATAAGAAAAATGCGATCGCGCCCGCCAAAAAACCGCAGAGCTTGCGGGCGACGCCCGCAAAGCTCGCGGGCGCCCGCTGCCCGCCATCTGCGGGAGCCGCGAGCAACCGCCAACTCTGCGGGAGTAAATCGCGTCGTGAGTTTTGCACTCGACATTTGTATGAATTTCGAGTATTGCGGGCTCGCAACCGCGGCGGGCGCGGGTGCGAACCGCTCCGTGAGCGCTCTCTCTTACTCAGATCCAGAAAACATCCATATACGGATGTTTTCCGGGTGAGATAATAGTTCACAGTACTCTTTAAGGCAAAAATAGCTAAATCTGTCGATAAACCGCTACGAAAGCCAAACTGTCCGCAGGCGCAGTGTAATTCAATATTACAATTTAAGTGAGATATTAAAATTCTCTCAAATATTTTCGAGAATATTGTTCAAGAGAGATAGGGCGGTAGTTATTAGGGTCGGAGACGTCGCCAGCTCTGTTTTTCACGATCAGTATTACATTCGTTTTCGTCATGTCTACAGGCAGATAACTATGATCTATACATGAATTATACAACATAGCCATTAATCCGAAGAGCTTAGGGCCCCCATACAGCACATGCTCCACGCTGAGGTGGTCGTGGGCCGTGGCCCGGCGACTTGCCGCGCTGCATGTCGCGCACGAACTGCGCCACCGCGTCGACAGACACATGCAGCGCACGCGAGTCTCCCGCGCCGCGGCCGTCGCCCGCGCCCGCTCTGCCACCACAGAGGACGGAAACTACACACAGACTCAGCGCTAGGGTTTGCGCTCACTATCAGACTGTCTACACGGAATTTATTTACAAATAAAGGCGCGATTCCGCACAACGCTGCAGACGGCAGACGGCAGCAGCAGACGGCAACTGCATGTGCTGCGACGGCAGACGGCATTACTTGACAGTATGAATCTGTATGAGACCGATTCCGATGTACGACTGCAATTACCGCGCGGCAGGTCGTAACTTGTATTGACGCGTAGCGGCAGACGGCACTGCCGTGCATACACAGTACCATAGATAATACACTACAACCTGCTATAGATGCGAAACGTTGAGATGTATTTAAAAGTTTTTTCTCCACCGTCTAAAGATGGCGTTAGTATTGAAACCACATGTAGATACCAAATAGACCGATAGATGGCGCTTTTCGTACATGTCGACCTTGGGGGCTCGGCTTATAAATAATTACTATTCAGGGTAAATAAATAATCCGTTTTAAAATTCAGATCGATTTTCCTTTAAATATATTTTGGAAAATAACTCTAAATTTTAAAACGGATTATTTATTTGTTTTTTATTGCAAATAGTAAAAATGAAACACAAAGTAGGTATTTATTTTATTTTATATTTTGTATGAATGATAAAATACATATAAGCATGTTCTTTTATTAAATCATTTTTTTAACATTGTAATTTTACTTTTTAATATATTGTTTACCCCCATACACCAACTGTGAAGTAAGTATTAGTTTAATAGTCAATGAAATAATGAATAGTTTAAGTTTAGAAAAATGCGCTTTACATTTAGACAAGATATAAAAAATACAATATATTGTTATATCCTTGAGTTGTTAAACCTAACACACTCTTCCAAGATTCAAACTTTTCCTTGTGGGGATACTCCCATTTAGGAAATCTATGCAATGTACCTGAAAAAATGAAGAATTGGTCACAATCTTGGATGATAGGGATTTAAGTACCTACATAATATAGTATAAACTTTATACAAACAAACTTACCATCAACAGTACACCCAAAATAAAATTCCGTTCCAATAGTTCCGAAGTTCCGATTTTTAGCCATTTTGTCAAGAAACCGAAAATAGATGCCAGGTATGTCGTATATATCAGGAAACAGAAATCAATGTGCAAAGTCGGGTAAAATCGTTTGGAGAAGAAATCACAGAGTCCATTAACAGTCCAAGTCGTCGTTATAAACAAAACCACTATTAACAAAACAAAGAAAATGAGAAAACTAAGAATTAATGCACTGCAAATAACCGTTGAAAAAGTTTGTAAAACTTCAGTTTTTGACACTTGATTTAATTGAACTTTGACAAGTGACGGATTAGATAAGCATCAGGCGAACATCCTGCCATCTAGTTTCACATTTAAACAATTTCTTGAAAGTTGTACCACCCCGGACGCTAGAGGTCACTCGTTTATTTAAAAATTTTCGACTTCGAATTTGTATGACAGTTTCATCCCCATGCACAGTACTGCCGCTGCCGTCGAACGAAGATGGACGTGTTAACTGACGATGAAAGTGAAACTTTTATTAATTTAGTATCTCAACATCCATGTTTGTATGATTCCTGTATGAATATGATACTTGTGGGTCTTTTATATAGTATTATTATGAAATAACAACTAGCCACAATTGATAAAGACTTTTTAATTAGAGACACAAGATAATAAGATATTAGTAATTAGCACGACAAAGCGCGGGAAGGCGTATGACAGTGACAGTGACATAATATCTTGACAAGAGCCATAGACTATAGTACTCATAACATCTCCCTTTTTCATTTTTTAAAAAAGACTTATTGTTTACTTATTTAATGAAGATATTATGACTTATAGACTGGTTGACATTTTTCCTTATTTAATTTTAGACATACATATGCTTAAAGATGATTTTACTTAACAGACATTTTTACTGAACATAGATATAAACTTACAGATAGACATGTTACATACAATCTTGAAATCTAACTGGGGCTTTGACCTGTCTACCACTTTTTGATCTCTTTATTCCATCTTCATTACTCATTTCCTTCTTTGGACTGACATTTATACTAACTGTTGGACTTTCTATTTTCTTTTCTTGTATTTTTTCTTTATTAGGACTTGAAGAGTGAGAAGATAACAGATGTTGACGATTTCTTCTGTAAATAGATCCATCTGGAGCTTCAATAATAAATGATCTAGGTTGTTCGCATTCTTTAACAATTTCTCCAGGTTGCCATTTTGACTCTGGTGACTTTTTAAACATAACCCTATCTCCTTTCTTCACTTTAGGCAAATTTTTTGACTTTCTGTCATAATAAAGTTTTTGTTTATCATTATTCTGTTGTTTTATTTTCTTATAGATTTTATGACTCAGTACTTTAGGTTGAAGATGTGTTACTACAGTAGGTATAAGTGTTCTAAGACGACGGGACATTAGCAACTCAGCAGGAGATGGTAAGTTGTTTCTAGGTGTTGTTCTATACTGCAGTAATGCAAGGTATGGATCATCACCTGACTCTGAACATTTGGTAAGTATGCGTTTCACTATTTTTACTCCGGACTCCACTAATCCGTTAGAACGTGACAAGTATGGACTAGATGTTGTATGTGTAATGTTCCAAGACTGTAAGAATTGTTTGAATTCTTGTGAATTTAGTGGGGGACCATTATCTGAGTTAATAAAAACGGGAATTCCATGACGACTAAATATAGGTTTTAAGGCATTTATCAGTGCTTTTGCTCCTGTTGAACTTACATTAGCAATTTCAATGTAGTTTGAGTAATAATCTTCAACGACAAGTATGGTTTGATTCTTAAATTTCAAATAATCAATTCCAACCTTTTCCCAGGGAAATGAACTAATTTTATGTGACATTAGAGGTTCTGGTGGATTGGCACACCTATGTGATAAACAGATTTCACAATTTTCCACACACTCCTGTATATCATGTGACATTAATGGCCAATATACAACTCCTCTTGCAAAATTTTTCGATTTTTCTATGCCTTGATGACCACTGTGTATAATTTTCAAAATTTCTGACCTTAACTTTGTAGGTATAATAAGACTATTACCTTTTAACAATAAATTTCCGACAGAATGAATTTCATGGCGACAGTTCCAATATGGTAAGACTAATTTATTGACCTCTGACTTTCTATCAGGCCATCCTTCTTGATAGTATTTCTTGAGTAACTGCATACATTCATCTTTTTCTGTAGCCTCGGTAAGCCACTGACGACGTTCTTCTGAAATTGGTAAGTTTTTCACGAGCATGTTGACATGAATCATGACATCTTCATCTAGCTCATCTTCACTACACTCAGGTAAAGCTGCGCGTGATAATGAATCAGCTATAAACATTTTTGTACCAGGTTTGTATTCAACCTTTAAGTCATAGGCCTGTATTCTGAGCATTAGCCTCTGTAGACGTGTTGGGACTTCAGCTAAAGGCTTTTTAAATAATGTAATTAATGGACGGTGATCTGTTTCAACAGTGACGGTTTTACCATAAATATATTGATGAAAACGAATACATCCAAAGACAATGGCATACAGTTCTTTTTCAATCTGTGCCATGCGTTTCTGACTTGAAGTTAATGTTTTAGATGCATAACAAATTGGATGTTTATCCTGTAGTAGGACTGCTCCTACTGCTGACTGACTTGAATCGACTGACAAGACTACTGATTTTTTGACATTATAGTGTGATAAGACTGGTGCTTGACAAATAATATTTTTTAGATGTGTAAAAGTAGATTCATGACTTGCATTCCATGACCATTGACTTGACTTTTTTAATAAAAGACGAAGAGGTTCAGTTTCCTCTGCTAAATTCTTTATAAATCCTCCCAGATAATTTAAAATACCAAGAAATCTTTGTAAATCCTTGAGACAGACAGGAGACGGCATATCTTTAATAGCCCGGACTTTATCTGGATCAGGTGACACTCCATTTTTAGAAAATATATGACCTAAGTATTTGACTTGTGTATGACCAAATTTACACTTACTTTTATTAAATTTCAGGTTGACTTCTTGAGCTTTTTTAAACACTCTTTGTAAATTTTCATCATGTTCTTGACGATTCTTTCCATAGACTAAAATATCATCAGCATACACCATGACACCCGGTAGTACACCAAATGTTTCTGTCATAATTCGATGAAATCTTTCGGGGGCACAGTTAATACCAAAAGGTAATCTTTTAAACCTATAGCGGCCAAATGGGGTGTTGAATGTGCATAACATTGAGCTTTCTAAATCCAGACGAATAACCCAAAATGCACTGCTTGCATCAAGAGTAGAAAAATATGATGCTCCATGTAGCTTAGACCGTACAATATCAATGGTAGGTATTGGATAATGTGATCTACATATAGCCTCATTTAAGTTTCTTGGGTCAAGACAGACTCTAAGTTGACCATTTTTCTTTTCAACTAATAAAAGTGAACTCACCCATGAAGTTGGCTCGGTAACCTTGGTGATGACATCCAGACTTTCCATATTGTCCAATTCCTTCTTCAGTCTATCATGTAATGAGAATGGAATTTTCCTTGGCGGATCAATTTTAGGACGAACATCAGTATTGACAGTGATATGACACTCACCAGGTAGACAGCCCAATCCATCGAATACAGACTTATACTTAGACAATAGACACTGTAAACTATTATTTTTATTAATATAATATGACTGTAAATGTGACTGAACATGAGAATTATTTTCATTAGACTGTGACTGTTCATAACAATAATTATTATATGACTCTGACTGACTATTATTTGTATTATACGACTGTGACAAACAATTATTATTGTTGACAAGACAATTATTAAACTCTGACTTGTGACTCTGACTTGTGACTAAGTTTGATTCATAATTCTGACTAAGACTTTGACAATCATTTGACTTTTCAATATTAAAGACCCTCTTAATAAGACCTAACTCAGAACAAGTATTTTTACCAATAACAGTTGGAGATGACACATTTGCTATAATAAAATTAATTATTTTTGACTGTGGTTGATTATTTATGTAATAAGTACATTCAAACTTTTGTTGACCTAATATTGGTATATTATTTCCACAATAAGATGTTACTTTAGCATGACAAGGTGAAAAATTTGGAATTACATTTAATGACTGAAACAAATTATATGACATGACATTAGCATCACTTCCTGTATCTAAGATACATTGAACATTTATGTTATTAATTGTAAGATTAACACTCCAATCTGAATTTGTTGATTGACTTGAATTTAAGTGTCCGACGAACAAATAATTTGAATCATTACCTTTATAGTCCATATAGTTATCCTCAACTTGTACAAATTTCACTGTTTTTGACTTACAAAAAGCTTCATAATGACCTATAATTCGACACCGACGACACCTAGCATTTTTTGCAGGACAACTGAATCTATGAATTTGACTACACCGTGTGCAAACATTTCTCTCTTGAGATTGTGACCTTCTTGATTGTGACCTGTTCCTTGACTGTGACCTCACCCTTGACTGTGACTTGGCTGATGACTGATATGTTGACTGACTGGGTGACTGACGTTGATAGAACACATTGGTGGACTCTTTCAGTTCCGCAGCCTGAGATCTCGCTGTCACTAGTGTTTTTGACAAATTTTTTGCTTTCTCTAGTGTCAAGTCTTCTTCAAGTAGTAATTTTTCTCTGACATGTTGGAAATTTTCGTGCATATTTGTAATATAGATGTCTTTAACCATTCTACTCTGTAAAGTGTCGAATTCACACGACTTGCTTTTGTTTATTAAGTCTGTCATGAAATCTTCTAGACTTTCGTCGACTTTTTGTTTTCTAGTGAAGAACTTGTAACATTCGTAAGTTATGTTACGTTTGGGAACAAAATATTCTTGGAATTTTTCGGTTAATTGTTCGAACGTTATATTTTCGATATCTAAGTTAAACGTATTGAAAATCTCCAGACTTTCCGTGCCAATAAAGTGCAGCAGCACCGCCACCCTGCGTGCATCCGACTCGCCGTCTATGCCACTCGCTTTCAAAAAAATCTTAAAAGACTGAAGCCACTTTTTCCAATTAGCCGCGAGATTTCCAGTTAGACACATTGGTTTAATATTTCCGACTATATTAAGACGTTTTGATGATATTACTTCTTCTTGTTGGACACACTGCGGTGTTACTTTTTTGACCTCCGACATTTTGACTATCGACTTCTACACTTCTGTGCACTTTTGACATCACTTCTGACACCATGTATGAATATGATACTTGTGGGTCTTTTATGTTTTATATAGTATTATTATGAAATAACAACTAGCCACAATTGATAAAGACTTTTTAATTAGAGACACAAGATAATAAGATATTAGTAATTAGCACGACAAAGCGCGGGAAGGCGTATGACAGTGACAGTGACATAATATCTTGACAAGAGCCATAAACTATAGTACTCATAACAATTCCAAAGATCCAAATCATAAAGATTCACGTATAAAAGAAAATATTTGGAAAGAAATCGCCGATACACTCAATAAAACTAGTAAGTATATTTTTATTAATTTTATTACAACTATTGTGTGCGATTTACAATGTTTTCTTGCCACGATACTTCACCAGCTTGGGAACAAAAATATTCTTTTAATGTATCTCGAATTGCTAAGCCTCCGGCATTCGCAACTCCACCAACATTCGCCATTCTAATCATATTGTCAGATGGTATTTCTTCTTCACGGTGATATCTTGGAATCTGCTGGTTTTCTAGATAACCATCTCGTAGTATGTTGTGCAAACAACAGGCAGACATTATTAAGTCGTCACAAGTTTCAGGTGAAATCGGTATTGGTATGTAAAATACTCTAAAAACCTGAGATAATAAGCCAAAAGCGTTTTCGACTACACGTCGAGCACGACATAGCCTGTAGTTGAAAATATCTTTCTGCTTGTCATGTCTCGCAATTCTTTGAGAATATGGCTTCATCATAAATGTATCGAGAGCAAAAGCCTCATCTCCAATTAAGAAATGTGGCAAAATATCATTTGTTCCAGGCAATTTTTTTGGTTCTGGAAAATTGAATGTATTATTTTGTATTTTTTTTCCCACTTCTGACTTTTTAAATATATTACTGTCTCCTTCTTTCCCATATGACCCCACATCAACTGCAATGAATTTGTAGTTTGAGTCGGCTATTGCTAACAACACTATAGAGAAGTATTCTTTGTAGTTGAAAAAAAAGAGATCCACTGTGCTGCGGTGCTCTTATACGAATATGTTTGCCATCGATGCTTCCGACACAATTTGGCATGTTCCATTTTTCCCAAAATTCTCTTTCAATTCTTTGAAAATCGTTTTTAGTAGGGGGAGGCATACAAATTGCAACAAGTTTAAGTCGAAGCAAATGTAATACTCGTTTTACCATTCTTGATATATATGACCTTGATATACGATATTGAAATGATAAGGAAGCATAACTTTCTCCTGTTGCCATGAATCTGAAACAAAATAATTACATGATAACAAAATTTGAGATTTTGTATTTAAATTGCAGGTGATGGTTGTAAAAAACAATGGAAGACAATTCACGATGGGTACATGCGCTTCAAACGAAAAAATAAACTGCCCACTGGGTCAGCAGCTCCGAAAAGTAATCGAACAAAATGGAAATTATACAGATTAATGTCTTTTCTGGATAATGTCTTACAAGAAAGGTCTAGTATTGGTAGCGTAGGTTCGGAGTCATCACAAAACTGGACCGAAGAGTCAGCACAGGATAATATCCAGCAAGAGATCGATACAATGCATTCTGAAGTAAATATCGAGCAAGAGAATGCTATCATGAACACCGAACGTGATATGGCTGCTCCTTCTACCTCAGCTGACCGGCAAACAAGAATAATTAATAAACGTCCTCGAAGCAATAGAAATGAAATTGTATCATATATGAGAGAGAGAGAGAAATCTCGATATTCGCTGTTGAAAAATATGTCTCGACCTGATGATGAATTCAGCTCGTTTGCTAATCATATTGAACACTAGCTGACCCCCGCAACTTCGTTCGCGTGGATATAGGTTTTTATATAGGATCGGATCGGATCCCATAATTCTTTTATGTACCTAAACTAAATGTAGCCTAAGTTACTCCTTATAACATTGAAAGTTCCATTAAAATCGATCCAGCCGTTTCGGAGATTAGCTGAAACAAATAGACAGACCAACAAACATAAATTTAAACGCACACCAGTTTAAAATAAGCCGTACGTTCAAAGATCCGGGTCCCAAGTTATTTGAACCCAATACTCAGGGTTGTAATGTCTGTCATTTCTGAACTAAAAAATCTATGACCTTGAAATATTTACGGGACAATATATAAAGTACTACCTTTCTAACAAAAAAAGAAAGATTGAAATCAAACAACGCGTTAATGAATTACAGCTAAATACACGTTTTAACTTTCATCCCCTCTCCCAAAGGAACCGTGCTGAATTTCGGGATAAAAAGTATCCTATGTCCTACCTCGGAGTATAAACTCAAATCGTACCAAGTTTCATTTGAATCCATTTAGTAGTTTCGGCGTGATGCGCGGCCAAGATACAGACAGACAGACAGACAGACAGACAGACAGACAGACAGACAAAAATGAAAAAAATTGCAGTTTTGGCTTCAGTATCGATTATAGAGTGCCCTCCAATAAAAAATTTCAAAATATCTTCAATGTACAGAATTGGATCTGTTACAGTTTTATTATATTATAGATGTTTTAAAAAAATTACCAACACAATTACTTCAAATAAAAGCAAAACAAGAAATCTTTGCCATTCTCACAAAGTATGAGATACTGGGAGCAGAAAACAGTATTATATCGAGTCCTTCAACACCGTCTACTTCGACAGTTAATATCTCCGAACCGAGTACTTCTGATGACAGTCGATACACAATTGTAAATAATTATTCTCCAGTTAGCACTTATTCGGAACCAACTGATTTGACATTTACTGCAAATACGTACACAGCAAATGTGTCTGATGGTAATCGGTATACAATTTTAAACAATTATTCTACAATTAGTACTTCCGAACCGGAACCAACGAATCATACATTGCCAGATTTGTTTAATAATTAGTTTCATTAACACCATCATAACAACAAAAAAAAAAAACTTTAGATGTGTCGAGGGACACCCGGATGGAACGTAGTTCCATCCGGGTGTCCCTACACCTGGTAAATAAAAAGTCATTACGTAGTAGTAAATAAAAAGTCACTTACCTCAGCGTTATAAATAATTTTTCTTCTGGCGTTATTGTGTTCTTCAGTGTTTTTGGTTTAAGATCGTCGTAAATTAAAGAAAGTACAAAATTAAACTGATTTTTATTTAGCCGGCAATAACTCCTGAAAAGTTCTTCACTGATATTCAAGTGTCTCTTTATCAAAGTTTCATAAGAGCCTTCTTCTAGCCTATTTCTGTAGAATGGGAGTATAGGTCTACTGCTTGAGTAATACAATAATAACAAGTCATCGTCGTCTTCTTCTTCTTCCATTAAAATTTGCAGCAATTGATTATTCATAGCTCAGATTCACAGAGACACAACCACAACTCAATAATGCCGCGATGTAACTGCTGCCGGTTTCGGAATAGATACGACGGCAATTGAAGTCCGACAGCAAGTGACGTCAGCCGTCTGCTGCTGCCGCCTGCCGTCTGCAGCGTTGTGCGGAATCGCACCTTAAGTTTGCGATATCTTTATGGTTTTGTAAACCACCCACCGACACAGGAGTACTGCATTTGGGCTGTAATTTATTCGTTTCATTCCAAAACTTTCCAAAATCATTATTTTATCTATAGGTTGCGATTATGTCCATTTTAATTTTATCATGATTGGCTTGGCACCATTTTAATTTTCGCTTAATTTTTTTTCTGGAATTAGTCATTGCTTCATAAATATCGCCATGAGATGGACGCCCATGCCAATCCCACACCAGAAATGACTGCCTGGCCCGGAAATTTTGCGAAATGAGGGAAAAATTTAACAATACTCAAAGTTGTTGGACGTTATGTGGCTTTCAAAACTGATGTTTTTTACAGACATATGTCAACATTTAAATACATTAAACGTAAAGCTTCAAGGGACAAATAAAACAATTATTGTCATGATAGATCTCATTCGCGCTTTTGAGGCTAAACTGCAAGTTTTCAGGAACGATATTATCACAAGACGATGTGATTACAAGCTGTAACAACAGCAAACGTTATAGCTAATATGGATGACCTTTTTGATTGTGTCAATGCGAACACACCAGACTTGAGGAGGGAGAAAAAATACTCAACCAATATCAAAAATGACACTTGGCACATTTTGCCTACATGAATAATTTCTTCAAAGAAATGACTTTCCTGGGATGTAAACGTACCCCTCCATCCCAAGAAGGTTGGATATGGACCCTCAATGGAATTTAACAAGTTTGGAAAAACCTCTCAAAACATAAAGCCATAAAAAATTTGCAAACAAGAAGACTCCAGCAGGACCCTCGAGAAAACCTGTTTGGTTGCATCCGGGCCAATTGTGGCTGTAACACGAATCGCACTGTTGGGCAGTTTGTGGCAGGACTGAAAACGGCTGTCCTGACTATCTTTTATAGGAACAGGAAATTGTGAAGATGACGAAAACGAAGTTATAACTCAGTAATTTTAAAACGTTGCTCTCACCACCCACAGGCATGCACACTGCTTATGCGGATGCTAAAACTTTATATTGCGATGAATTAGAAGAAATAATAAGTTCGACATTCGAATATAGTACAAACGAAAGTAGCGGCGAAATCAGGCATGTGCGTATGTTTGTGGGTTCATAATAAAAAAGAATCCCAACATATTATGTGAAATATGTAAAAAAAATTTTGTATCCGAGTTGCTGGAGGATTTCCATATTTTTATGGAATTTAAAGAATATAGTGATGTAAAGAAGTCGCTAATGTACGCTTCCAAAAATTTAATTGAGTGTGTAGAACACGGTGCCACCCATATTAATAGTTTTTTACAAAAAGAGGCATTATTTTATTTAAAAATTCTATAAATTTTGAATTTCTCAATGATTGTGTAACTGTAAAGCACCAGAATGCAAATATAAATTATTTATTTAACAGCGTCTTGCATATCTGTATAAAGAGATTCTGTGTTTTAAAAAACCGTCAGTTCGCGCAAAAATACTCTGCATCTGCACTCAAAAAAAATATCTTACAAGGTAACTAATAGTAGAGATTTTTGCAAAAAAAAGTTACATTTTGAAATAGGATGGTAACCTTCAATAATAAATAAAAAGAATTTCTCTCTATTTTATTATATCTACAGAATTTTGTTTTTCCAGAATGTTCGTATTTTGTTAACAGATTCTCTTAATTCTTCACCTATCACAGCCCTGACTTTACTACACTAAGGGACAATGTGTATAGGTGTGTAAATGCGATGTTTTATTTGAATTCAAGCATATTACCGCATTAGACACCAAAAATTTCAAGTTGCTAAAATAGAAAAACAAAAACTTAGTAAGATCTTTAAGAAAATCATGTTAAATCAACTGATCCCTTCTAATTTTTTTTTATATGTATAAATGATTTGTCACATCACGTAATATCCTTTGTAATGTGGTTGCCTGCCAGAGATTGCTTCAAAGCGATAAGGCCGCCGAATCGTACTACTATTTTTGTTCTGTAATGTTTTACTTTTGTGTTTCTTTTTATGATGGTGTATAAGCCGCGGCACGTAACTCGAACGATGACCGTTATTGCGCGGAAATCCAAAATAAGGTATCATGGGGGAGTAAGCGGGTCGCGGGACGGGCGTGCGTATCGTTTGCACGCGCTGATTGGCTCTCCCAGCAGTGGGGCTATTCTGTAACTTAGTTACCAACTGAAAATACTTGCCAACGAATTAGTTCGATATGCATTGCCGTTTTAATGTGTGAAATGTAATCACTGTTTATATTTCACACAGTAAAGCAGCAATGTATATCGAACTAATTCGTTGGCAACCATTTTCAGTTGGTAACTAAGTTACAGATTAGCCTCACAGGGCGCGTTTGGAACCCTCATAGTTTTAGTTTCAAGTTTTCGTAGTAATTATCACCATTACATCACTTCCATGAACTTTATACTATATTGACGTTCAAAAAGTGTACAATGTACCTACTTTGAATAAATTATAGCGTGATGAGTAACTGCCTTTAAGCCGCATGCATGTACTAAGCCTTACAATACTTGAGGTCCAGGCTCGAGAAGTATATTCGTAGTTGCAACTGTTCTTCACTCACCCATGCGAGAGAGCATGGGTGTTTTAACGGTTTTCGGACCTCTCACTCATACGCTGGCGTAATATAAACGCCGCGCCAGCGAGGGAGTCAGTCGATTTCTCGTCTGCTTAGCGAACACACGTCGCTTACGCAGCGCCCCGCGTTCCCGCACTCTCGTATTTTTGTGACAAAGTGACCCATTAAACAACTTTACTCAACGCTGGACTCTAATTTCAAAGCCCACAGCCCTACACTGGCTGCCCAACGTGTGTTTTAGGATCTAAAAGAGGCACAGCCCTACACTGGCTGCCCAACGTGTCTCTTTGGGTCTAAAACAAGTCCAGTCCTACACTGGACGCCCAAAGTGTTTTTCGGGGTTTTAGTGAACTTATAACTTACGTAAAACTTTATACCTATTTGTGCCGTTCGCGAAGAGAACATTACCAGTGAAAACCGGTTTCTCGCGCGCGTAAATAACATCGCGATCGCGGCGGAGTTAGTTATAAAGCCATACCTACTTACGTGTTCCTATACGTTTCGGGTAAATGTGTTGTTTCGGGTAAATCGTAAATCGTTTTATAGGTATATACTGCCTAACGGTTTTTCTTCGTCTATACAAGATGCCAAGAACAAGGCGGAGCATTGGCTCAGAAGAACAGAGGCTCGACTCGTCAGAAAACTTAACTATGACGTCAGCCCAACTTCACTCGCTTTTAAGTACAATCCAGCAAACAAATGCGGACACGTGCGAGAGGCTTCTGAGGGAAGTTCGTTCTTCTACACCTATTCTCTCAACGGATCGTCCGGTCCTGTCTTCGACCAGCTCCAACTTCTCCAAGTGTTCAGCTCGCTTCAGTGGTTCCAGCAGTGATGACGTGGAGGCATTCATCGACGCTGTTCAGGTCTACAAGAACTGCCTGCAGATCACGGATGACAATGCTCTCAAAGGTTTTTCGCTCCTACTTACTCATGATGCAGCTCGCTGGTGGCAAGGATTACGAAGATCCACAACGCAATGGGAAGACGCGTTGCTACGTCTACGTTCAGCGTTTGGTGCAAGGCGGCCCCCCTTCGTTGTCTACAGAGAATTATTTCAAATGTCCCAAGGTGATGAAAACACGGACATATTCATTTCCAAGGCGCGTGCTCTCTTAGCTAAGTTGCCGGAAGGCGACCTCAACGAGAAAGTTGAGTTGGATATCACTTATGCCTTATTGGATCGACGGATCAGAAAGCGTTTGGATCGCGAAAGTGTTCAAAGCTTCGACGATTTACTCCGGAGAGCTAGGGCCATTGAGGACTCTTTAACCGAGGGCAAAAACCCGGGTTCGAAGGTGGCTGAAGAGGCACCAAAGAGGAAGCCTCCGACAGCCCTGCAGAGTAACTCCTCGAGTTCGTCTACGCCGTCCGTTCCCGTCCGGAACGAAATCCATCCCAAGGAAATTAATAAACAGGATAGACTGTTCTGTGCGTACTGTAAATCGCGTTCGCACATTAAAATTAATTGCGATAAGTTAGCTAATAAAAACAAACCACAAAGTGAAGTGAAGTGTTACACTTGCGGATCACCGGGGGTAATTAAATCTCAGTGTAAAAAGTGCAATGTGTCTAGCGTAGAGACATTTTACTCCATAAACCATATACCTACGAAAAATTGCGTCTACAGCGCGCGCAAACCGTTCTGCACGGTGACGCCGAAAGCGTCCGCCGCGCGTAAGACGTCGTCGCCAGACCCGTCCGGCGCAAATTTCACGTCCGTTGCGTATGTACCTACGACTCTAGCGGAAAAAGGTAACCCTGCGATTGCGGCAGGGGGTTTTTGTAATAACTTTTCTAACACTTTTGTGGATAATAATGTTAACGATACTTGTTCTGTTTCGGATATTAATGCTTGTGTATTACCTAATCCTAGTTTTAGTGATATACTTAATCGTCGTCCTATACTTAATATTTCCTTGTTAGGAAAGCGGGGCACTGCACTCGTAGATTCGGCAGCTAAAAGCTGCATCGCGGGTCACACGCAGTACGCTCTCCTTCGTAACATGAAGCACCCGTTAGTGCCGTCAACACAGATTGTTAAGTTGGCGGATGGTGTTGCTAGGGAAATGAATGTATTGACAACGGAACTAGAGGTGACACTGCATAACAGAACTAAGGTTGTTCCATTTTTAATTTTTCCTGACTTTAACAATAATGAAAGTTTGTTAGGTATTAACTTTTTGTCTATATTTAATTTAGTCTTTGACTTTGGCAACCGTAAATGGCACTTCGCGGATAGTTCGCAAAAGTTCGACATGACGTTCGAACAAGTGTCATCTCTCGCTCCGTGTTCTTCGGTTAATGTCCTGCGGGACGATGAGGCGACTTCGCTTACCAATGAACAGCGGGAGTTTCTTGCCAGTCTCCTCGTGGAGAAAGGAGACATCTTCGAGCTAGGGGGAGTGCAGACTCCTTTCGCCGAACACGTTGTTGATACCGGCGATCATCCGCCTGTTGCTGTCCCGCCTTACAGGGTAACTCCGGCCAAGAAGGACGCAATGCGGATCGAGCTCGACAAAACGTTAGCTGATGGCAGCATGGAAGAATGCGACTCAGCTTGGATGTCTCCGGCTTTATTGGTTCCCAAGTCGTTTGACAATGACAAGGTTCGTGCAGTCCTAGAGATGAAGACACCATCGTCTCGGACACAGCTTCGCAAATTTATTCGGCGTTGTTCCTGGTTCCGCAGAGTTATTCCGAATTTTTCAGCTGTCGCAAAACCTTTAACACGTTTGTTGAAGAAAAATCAACATTGGAGTTGGAGCTCAGACAAAGCTCGTGCGTTCGACGAGCTAAAGCAACGTCTTTCGTCTGCTTCAATTTTTGCAGTTAGGGAACGAGTTTCTACTCAACAGGATCAGCGAAAGGAGTTCGCAGATTGTTCCCGTAGGCCTGGCGATGTTTTCGAGGTTGGTGACAAGGTGCTCTTAAAGTCACATGTCCTTAGCAACGCTGCGAAAAATGTTACATCTAAGTTCATTCCAAAAAGGGACGGCCCTTATGTGGTCAAAGAACGAGTCAGCCCTACTGCTTATATTATTTCAAATTTGGATTCGCCTACCGAGGTTTTAGGTAAATTTCACTCTTCAGAGCTTACACGATTCTTTAGCCGGGATTCTTCGCCTCCTCGTCCTGTAGTTCCTAAGCGTAAAAGGGGACGTCCTCGGAAACATGCTTGTCCTGTTTGTTAACTAGTTTTAAGCGAGTTCATGAACGAGGGCGTTCTCACGAACTCGAGGGGGAGTGTATAGCGTGATGAGTAACTGCCTTTAAGCCGCATGCATGTACTAAGCCTTACAATACTTGAGGTCCAGGCTCGAGAAGTATATTCGTAGTTGCAACTGTTCTTCACTCACCCATGCGAGAGAGCATGGGTGTTTTAACGGTTTTCGGACCTCTCACTCATACGCTGGCGTAATATAAACGCCGCGCCAGCGAGGGAGTCAGTCGATTTCTCGTCTGCTTAGCGAACACACGTCGCTTACGCAGCGCCCCGCGTTCCCGCACTCTCGTATTTTTGTGACAAAGTGACCCATTAAACAACTTTACTCAACGCTGGACTCTAATTTCAAAGCCCACAGCCCTACAAAATGAATTTTGAATTTGAATAGAGGAAGTGCAGCGTATTTGGAATACTGCAGGTAATTAGGAATACTCGGATATCTCACTTAATTTATGTGTTATCTGTGGTTTGTTACTATAAACATAACGTCACATGACGTACGCTGTCAAAGTAGACTAATGACAGGCCGCCATCTTGACATTTTGTTGGATACATACACGCAAACAAAACGTCTACTTTGAAAACTTTTTCGGTAAGAAAGCAATCCTTGATAATCATTAGCTGTGATATAAGAAAACGTCGTTGTCATTGTTTAAAGTTTGACTATAATGGTTTATGATTTCGTTTTGATTTTGTGAATACTTCAAGAATTAAAAATGTAACATTAAGTTTTAGGTTAGAACGCCATGTTGTTAATTTGGAATACTAAAAGTGAAGATAATTTAGAATATTCCAAATTTTATGCACTTTTATCTTATGTTTTTAGAAATGGCAACAATCCACACATACAAGAAGAGAAAAAGTTAGGACACCGAGGAAATGCCCGCTGCTATTGTCGCTGTTCGAGAAAAGAGAATGGGATACTTAAAAGCAGCTAAACACTATAACGTTCCCAGGTCAACACTTTTTCTATTCGTTAATGATAAAAATTCCCCGATACATACGATAACGAATTAAGTTATTGGACGAAGGCCAGTTTTTGACACAGTTATTGAAAATCAGCTGGTTGAGTATATACTGACTGAATGGAGAATGGACAGACCAGAATGGATCTGCGGCGGTTAGCATATCAGTTAGCTATAAAAACAATATTATAAATCCCTTTAAGGACGGGTTTGCTGGGAGATACTGGTTAAAAGGCTTCTTGAAACGAAATCAGCAAAGGAGAATGCCCATAAATCTATGGGCATGTAACCCAGTCGTTTAAAAAAATTTAAAATACCTCGACCAACTTTAAGTAGAAAACTTCGTGGACTACAATTAAAGAAAGTCGGCCACCCCAAGTATTTGACGAAGCTATGGAAGAAGTGTTTGTCCAGTCAATTGCCATAGCAGCTGCTTGGGGCTACCCATTAACAGGTGTAGACCTGTCTTTAATCGTGAAATCATATTTGGACAAACTGGGCCTTGTTGAGCGACGTTTTAAAGGAAACTTGCCGGGACGATATTGGTTACAAGGCGTTTATGGCGTTGGATTTCTCCAACGTTTCTCTCAAAACACGTTGTCTCTAAGACTCTCAGAAAATATTAAGCGCCAAAGAGCCGGGGTAACAGAAGCCACATTAAAATCATATTTTCAAGAATTAAAAAAATCATTAGAGAGGGTCGAACTTGCAGCAATTATAATTTTCGATGAAACTAACATGACCCATGACCCCGTCCGTCAGAAAGTGCCAGTTCACCGGGTGCCAAACTTGCCCATAAAATTTTAGATTCGTCAAAGTCCAGTACCTCCGTAATGTTTGCAGGAACAGCGTCAGGTGTTATGCTGGGTTGAAGGTGGACCTCCAAATACTGTCTATAACCGATCAAGAAGTGGATGGTTTGACACCACAATATTTGAGGACTGGATTTTAAAGGTAATAATTCCTTACACTCAATCTCTCAACAGCGACGGTCCCGTGGTCATAGTTGGTGACAACGTAAGCAGTCACTTTTCAGTAGATGTTATAAAAAAGTGCAATATTTAAAGGAGAATGATCAACCCTGACCCAAGCATTTACACAAAATGTAATTTACTAAAAATTATCTTACGAATATATGACAATTTGAAAATTAATAATTATTAATGCTAAAGCTGCTTTTAAAAAAATGCAATAAAAAAGGAATTCAACCGTCTCTTCCTGTTTCTCTGGCACGTCTGGTGGCCATTTGCATTACTTTCTACGCATACATGCCCAAACAAAAAGTTTTGTTGTTAAAAAAAATCATGTCACTTGCAATAAAACAGATATTAATTATATTAATACATTATTCTATTTATTTGTTGTAAATCGTACAATATGATTAAAGTAAATAAGCAATAATTAATAATATTATTTTGTTGTAATATTGTTTTAACTTCGTTGCGTTTTGTGCAATGGAATATATAACTACAACCTTCTTGATTTTGTGTAACGAAACTTATTATATTTCAAGATGCCAATGTGACATTGTCACTGTTTTAGTTATGTGTGACACTAGTGACGTCTAGTCTGTTTACATTTTGAATGTTTATTGTAGCGCAGCGGAGACCAATATTAATTCTATGGTTTATTGTTTTTCCTTACCAACGACTTTTGCTATATTATACGGATTCGATCTCGCCTACTCGCCGACTTTACGCTTTTCTACGGATTCTGATTTTTGCTCGTGATTTGGATAACATTGTTGAGGTGCATTAAATGTCAGTTGAATGTAAACATGATGCCTTTGATATGATGCTAAGACATGATGTGTCTTCGTTAGATTCTACATTGCAAACTACTCTCAACATGGACATCGTTGCAACAGGTATGTTAAGTATAGTGCGCGCTAAACAAATAGTTCAAATCGGCAGGAACGATACACGGCTCTCCTTACTAGTTTAACAATCATAAACTACACATAACCTAGAATCATTTTCAAACTTAAACTAAGATTTATTCAAAAACGGCAGCTCCTAGAGGTATTAAAATGGTGTGTTTGGTTAGGTTGGTTATCAGGAATAAATCTGCAATAAATGCTGCATACAACACGCTTGTAAACGACTGGGTTACACGCCCATAGAATTTTGGGCATTCTCCTTTGTTTGTTTACCGGCAAACAGTACAGGATTATACCAACCCCTCGACGTTACAGTATTTCGTCCATTAAAAATTAAATGGAGGTCAGTTTTATTGGCTTGCGGGGTTATTACCGATCGAGCGAAAGGTTTGCGAAAGTCGAAAATCGCGCGGTCGACGCTGTCAAACGTCACTTTAGTATTATGTAACAGCGGTTAACAGCTGATAGCGATCGAGCCCTCTGTGGGACGAATTATGAACTAAAAATGCATTCAATTCTTTGTTGTTCTAAAATACTGGTATTAGCTAAGCAAAATTTCACAGCGAAGTGACAGCGAAAGCCGACGCAAATTGATCGCATTAGCATCAGCCTATACACCTATAGCCAAGTGATCGCTAGAAGTTTAAAATACTTATTTCATTACAAAATACCTAAATATACTATATTTAATTTTGTCTAATAAGTGAAAAAAAAAAAAAAGCTGTGATAGCCTAGTGGTGAGGACGACCGACTTCTAATCGGAGGTCGTGGGTTCGATCCCGGGGCACGCACCTCTGACTTTTCGGAGTTATGTGCGTTTTAAGTGTTTAAATATCACTTGCTTTAACGGTGAAGGAATACATCGTGAGGAAACCTGCATGCCTGAGAGTTCTCCATAACGTTCTCAAAGGTGTGTGAAGTCTGCCAATCCGCTTGGCCAGCGTGGTAGACTATGGCCAAAACCCTTCTCACTCTGAGAGGAGACCCGTGCTCTGTAGTGAGCCGGTAATGGGTTGATCATGATGATGATGATGAATAAGTGAAAAATTTCTTTTTTTAACGTTTAGTACGTTACTCTTGTTTTTTTTTAAGTTTTGAAGAATGACACGCGCTTTTCTTCTTATGGAGGCACTTGATGAGGAAGAAAGAAGGGCAAAATTCTTGGAGAGGGCTCGTTTACGGCGACATCTGAGAGATCAAGCGAACCCAATGGCATTGCCTGACTCAGAGTTTAAAGCCCACTACAGGCTCATGAAATAATTGTTTCAACAACTGTGCCATGAGCTGAGGCCACATATGAGTGAAAAGCGAAGAGCAACATAGGTGCCCTTAGAATGTAAAGTAAGGCAACTTCATGTTTCTATTCCAGTCGATAGATGTCTAGAAATAAATATCTAATATCCAGTTTTTATTACAGGTCCTGACAGCTCTTTCGTTTTATGCCACTGGTTCTTATCAAAAACCAGTTGGCATGAGGTTTCTTCATGGATTGAGCCAACCTAGTGTGTCAAATTCTGTGAAAGAAGTCACCATGGCATTCAATAGCATTGACCTTTTGCTGAAATACATAAGATTTCCGCAGACGCAAGAGGAGAGAGAGACAAATGATTATGAATGGGTGATGTTTGAATGTATTTCTATTTTACTTTATTGTAAATCCTCAAATTGTTAATGTTTTACATTAGATATTTGTGCATGATAACTGCAAAAACGAATTATCCCTGTGGTTCAAATCTTGCAAGCAAAAAGCCAGTCAACTCATGTGAGTGAGTATGTGATGATGATCCAGACCTATGCACCTGCATAAGGATTAAAAGCACAACAAAGAAAAAGGTCCAGGAAGAATAAATAAGACTAATAATTAATAAATCTGCTAGCCTAATTAACAACAGTTACAATACAATATTTTTATTTTTAGATTTTATACTAAATTTGGCTTTCCTGGGGTCCTCGGCTGTGTTGATGGGAATCATGTTGCCCTGGTGAGACCCAGTGAACATGAAGAAAGATTCTTCAATCGAAAGAATTACCATTCCAGAAATGTCCAAATCCTAAGTTCAATAATATGCTGAATAATACCTATGCTGAAATTACTATGAACATGCTAATCTAATTTATATTCAATATTTGACCTGCTAATAATTGTGAGTCTACGCTGCTACTGCCAGTGATGGCTTAGGATCACAATTGTTAGCACCCCTCAAACATAAAAAAAGTTTATAAGTTTTAGAGAAAATAACAAACAGCTATTTATTTTCCATACAATGATAAGATAAATATTTTGCAGATTTGACAGTGATTTAAACATTTTAAATGTTGATGCATCATTTGGAGGGGCTACCCATGATTCATATATCTGGCGTCATTGCGAAGTGAACCAACATATACAGCATCTATATGGTGATGGAGAAATACTTTGGCTTTTAGGCAGGTACTAATAATAATAATTAATAAGTCTTTTTCATCCAACACTTGAAATATGTACATTGTACCCCTAATATAATTAGAATATTATGGGTACAATGTACATGACTGAAAGCCAATATACAACGTTAGTTTTACTTTGCGCAAAAACCGAAACACGTGTCAAATATTTTTACATTAAGAATATTTATACAAAATTTCAAAAAAATATAATGAAAAGTAACGAAGTTATAAGCTTGTTATGTTGCGTCGTTGTCCTCGAAAAAAATGGTCACCGCAAGCCGTCGCCGCAGCGACTTGCGATCGACGCGAGTTGAATGACCGCCGCTGTGTGCCGATCGTCAGCTGATGCGCGGTAAACCGTTGTGTCTAAGCTTATAGGATTTCAAAATATTTTTGGACAAAAATATAACATGGTATAAAAATGGTTGGATTCGATTTTGTTACTGATTTTGAACAAACTACTTTAAGGTTTTGCGTAAAGTAAAACTAACGTTGTATATCCACATAAATTCGACTATCAGAAGAAGGTGAAACGTAAAATCCTAAGAGGAGCATATGAAAAAAGACGTCGAATTGAAATTATTGAAACAATTTTAACACAAGAAGTTCCGTCGACCTCAAGTCAATCATGCTCGTTGCAATCTTTTAAAACCATCGAGTGTGATAAAATGGAGATAAATGAAACTGGACGGACGGACGGACATGGAGACAAAATCAGATGATCAAATGCAAGATGCAAATAAAAAGAAAAATAAAGGAGTTCAAGTAAATATTAAAAATCACAAAATAATAAAGCAGTGCAAACTGTTATGAAAATAAACAATGCGAAAGACACAACAACGAAGTGCACCAAATTCATTAACAAAATTATATCCCCTACAAGTTCTCCATCAAGAATGTCGATATCTTCACTAAGTAGTTCTCCTTCAAAAGTATTTTCAATATCTTCACAGAACAGCACAAATTCATCTATTTAGTTCATTGCTAAATATAACCAAGCCTCAATATTGCGGCGATACAATAACCAAAATAACTAAAAATGTTATATTTTATATGGGCTTATCGAAAGTCATTTTTTTTTCTCACAAAACTACACTTAGCGGCACGGAATCTTGGCCACTTAAGAATTTTGTGATAATTGAATTTTTTGTAATCGTATTCAAAAGTTCAAGGGTAGGCTTGAAAAAAAATGTTTATTTTTTTGTTCTCAAGGGTAATTCATTACGATTAAGTGCACATTCATACCACTTATGGAGTTTCAGACTAAATGGGTCATTTATGGGACCAATACAGAGTTTTAGCGTTGTGTGTTTTGAAAAGTTTACTTTAAAGCTAATTCATTTTTTAAGTATTGTGGTTGTTTCCCTTTAATCCACGTTCGTAACTGAACTTTCGTAACCGGTTACGAATATGGAATTTTTTTCTTCCTTTGATAACCAGCTACGAAAACAGAATTAATATGTCGTTTTCGTAACCAATTTTCGTAACCAGCTACGAAAATGGATATTTTTTTCTTCCTTTGATTACCAGCTACGAAAACAGAATTAATATGTCGTTTTCGTAACCAAGTTTCGTAACCAGCTACGAAAGAAGATTTTTATTTCCATTTTCGTACCTACCTGGTTATTAATTAAGAAAAGACCACTTGTTAATACCTGTATTCTACTTGCATATCGCTGCTTAAATGGAAAAGGGCCATAAATCAAAAATTCACTTTCTTGCAGGAGAGCCATTCAAAATTTTGGAATTTGTTTTTAGTCTATAGTTTTGTGTTCTCTCGTCAATTATATGCATGTTATATACCGATAAAAGCGTATTTCAAAGCAGCATTTAATGATACTAAGAAATATATTCTAAGTGTTGTCTGGATATTAGCAGATAAGTCCCTTTTGCATATAAAATAAGACACAAGTCAAAATAAAAAAGTTTAATCAATATAATTCTCAACTTACTTAGGCAATCTAAAACATTACAACATAAAAAATTAAGATGGCCATGCCACTTTATAAAAAATAACTGAAATATTTATTACTTGATTGAAAAGAAAAATATTTGCTTCAAACACAAAAAAAAATTAAATAATAAATAAAAATTAAAATATATAGAAAAAATTGGCCAAAAGTGCCCTATTTTGAAATATGGCACTTTTGATTAAAGAAATAGGAATATAATTACGTGATTTTTCAATGCAAAATGGACGTATTGCATATATATGGCACTTTAACTTAAAGAAAACATGGGTTTTCTCTTACTTTTCAGAGCTGCGTTGTAGCCATGAATTGAATATAGTTGAGAAAATGATGGCGGGCATGACTAATGCCCGGTTTCTGAATCCCCCAGTTATATTCTCAATAGCTATTGATTCATTAAAGTTATGTATAAGATAAACGACAGTTAACTGTCGCTGGGTTTCTGAATACAAAAGTGACCGTTCAATAGTTAGGGAACCGATAGGCAGTTCCTTATTATGCCGCTAGATGGGTCTGTTAAGGAAACCTATTTTAAAATAGATATGTATTGTTAATTTAATACGTCATCAAAATTAATTTTATTTATTAAAATATTTTTTTCAAGGGCAAATAAGTGGTTAAGCACTGTTTTAGTTAAAAATTGCGATATTTTGATAAAATTTAATGGATTTAAGATTTTGAATGTTCATTGATCTGTGATTGTCAACGTCAAAGAGTAGGGTTCGTTGTTTATGTTTGTTGCGCGTGGTGTTATTGACTTAAGATTATTGATTTTTCATATTGTTTGTGCCGAAAACTTTGTTTTAAAGTAAAAAATGGACGGAAAACGTAGTAAAAATTTTACTGAAAGGGAGAAAATGCTTCTTATTGAAGTAGCAAAAGAATTTGTCAGCATAATTGATAGCAAAAAGACGGACGGCACATCTGTAGAGGCTAAAAAACAAGCGTGGTTGGCGCTGACAAATAAATATAACGCTATATCGGAAACTGGAGTTAGGACTGAAAAGCAGTTACATGCTTTATATGATAATTTGAAGAAAAAAGCAAGAAAAAATTTAAGCGATGATAAGGTAGGTTTTATCCCTGTTGTTATTTGTGTTTCATTGAAGTCCTTATAATATACAGGGTTAAATAAAAAATACCAGAAAGCTCTCGGCATGTAATTTTTATCATTAAAACTAACAACTTTTGTTCTACGACTTTTTTTTTAACTCGATATTTTGTGAAATATTTAATATTCAATAGTTTACATAGATTATCTCCTTGTAGCTACTCTGTAACATTGGCAACGCCGCACGAACGCACGTCACGTGTCTTGGTCTCGAGTCTCGACTCTTTGCGCACAGAGTAATGTCACTTTAGAGAAATAACATATTGTTTTAATTATTTTGTATGAAAAAAATTAGTGCGGAATTTTGAAAAGTCGTAGAACAAAAGTTGTTAGTTTCAATGATAACAATTACGTGTCGAGAGCTTTCTGGTATTTTTTATTTAACCCTGTATATTTACATAACTGTAATTTCACATATGATACCGATAACATACATCAATTCATTACCTATATACTTCATAGGCATCAACGCTGCAGAGTACCTTTTCCATTGATTCTCTTATATTGTACCACAAGAATGTAATGTATTTATGTTAAATTTTAATTTCAGTCTGAGATGTACAAGACAGGAGGTGGAACATTTTTACCCAAAACAACCACAGTTGATGAGAAAGTTGTGGCCTTATTAACTCCCCAATTCCAGCCATTACCAAATGACTTTGACTCATCAGCACCATATTACAACTTAGGTAAGATTACAGTGTTCTTGTAATATCAAGTAAAACTGGAATTTGGCATTGTTTTCATTATATGAATTCTTAGGTTAAACGATTACTATGAGCAGCTTAACGTTGAACACACTGGTGGGTACCACAGTGTTCGAATGCAGATTAGCAAGTTTTTAGGTAATTTACTGCAACTTCTACATAACATTATTATCAAATGTTAGTGATAGTGGCTGGGACATACAGCTTAACTAGGTATCCCAGGACTCGAGTGTGGAGGAAATGTACAAGCCAAATAAGTTGTACACCCTTGTAATTACTAGCTTTGATCTACATTGCTTAAGCAACGCAATGGATTTTGGCTGTAGCAACTAGACCACATCATTAATAATTAAGGTATATTGAAATAAAAATGCTGCCTTGTTGGCCTAGTGGTTAGCATGTTGACAGGTCCTGGGTTCGATTTCCAGGTTGGGTCTAATTGTTATGAATATCTCGGTACCAGGCCAGAATTTGGAAGGCTCGTAATAAGCAGTGGGATGCTAATGAGCAGATGAGGAAATAAAATTAACTGACATATTCATTGATGTTTGCATTATATTTATAAATGTTATTACAGGAGTAACTAATTTAACAATTATTTATTTATTACAGATACTGAAACACAAGCTGAAAGTACACAAGTTGGTACTTCTCAAGACATGGTTGTTGTATTGGATACTAAAGATTTTGTATCTGACATCCCATCAACCTCTAAACGTTGTTCGAAAAGGCCAGTGTCACCAATAATGAAGGATTTGGAAAGCACACCAAAACTTAAGAAAATTTGTTTAACTGAAACAAAAAAAAAATAATATAAATAATGTCAGTTCTGCAATAATTAAAAGAAAATGTCAAAAGCAAGTTAATGAAGATGTTATAACTGCCAAAAGAATAGAAATATTGGAAACACAACATCAGCTAGAAGTAATGAAATTAGAAAAAACAAAAATTTTACTAGAGCTCGATATCGAACTAAAGAGAATTCTTTTAGAAAATGCCAAAATTGACTTAGAATTTAAAAAGAAAAATTATAATTTATAATAATTAGTGAATTTTCTATAATAATCTATACTAAGTAATAAATAAAGTTCTTTTCACAACCACTACAGCCTTTTAATATCCCACAACTGGACACAGGTCTCCAGGCTTTGGCAGGCTTTAATGAATAATATTGTCACATGATAGTAATAATAACCGGGACCGACTGCTTAACCTGCTCTCCGAGGCACGGGGGTGAAAACACTGCCAACTACCAACTCTGGGCTGGCATTGAGAATTTCTTGAGAAAACCCAATAGCTAACAATTATTTGCCCGACCCAGGAATCGAACCTGGGACCTTGTGATCTGCAGTTTAATATGCTAACCACTAGACTTACGAGGCAGTATAATAATATAATTAATAACAATAAAATATATACTACCTACTAGTTTTTTTATTTTGTGTTTAAATATTATGTACCTACATACAGCATTAAGGTATTTTTATGAACCTTCATGTAGATGCTTTTAAAGAAGAAAAGCTTTACCAACGTAAAATACTGTTGCACTAATAGCCGACGTAAATAGTTCCCTTCAGAGGAAAGAGGTGGTATGATAGATTCCGTAGAAATATCATCTTCAGGAGCAGAATCAATTATCACAGTATCGTTTTGCTGTAAAGCTATATTATGTAACACAGCTGTTGCAACAATTACAGCTAATGTATGATCTAATTTTAATCTTAATTTTTGAGAAAGGCATGCAAATCTTCTTTTCCATACACCAAATGTCCTTTCAACTGTGTTTCTGGTTTTGATTTGTGCTTCATTATAGAGTTTTTCTGCATTTGTAGTTGGATTTAAAAATGGTGTCATAATATACCTTCCACATATACTTTCCATCTATCTCATTGTTATCCAGTCGCGCTCGCAGAAATGAGTTATGATACACAGTACTGTCATGTGTTGATCCATGCCATCGAGCATCTATATCACGGATGTATAAGTTTGCATCACACACAACTTGCACATTAACAGAAAAGAAACCTGTTCTATTTCTAAATAGTTCTGCTTGTTCACCTCCAGGAGATTGAATTGGTATGTGCGATCCATCTATACAACCTATTACATTTGGAAATCCAGCAATATTAAAAAACTGTGCTTTTACTTCTCGAAGGTTTTCAAAATTTGGCATACTTATACAGGGTGACTGGTAACAGGATACATTCCTTGCAGGGGCTTAAAGTAGAGCTCATTTGCAGCAATTTTTTTCATATAATGTCCTATCCGAAACTTAGTCGTTTCAGAGTTATTGAAGATTTAAGGTTTTTAGCAAAAAATTCCAGTTTTAAAGTTAAAATTAGTTGCTGAAGAAAATCATACCAGGTTTTGTTGGTTTTTTTGTTGTTTTCTGATAGAAAAACGTTCAGAAATTTAATCAAAATCTAAATAAGCTAGAAAATGCTGTTAACTTTTCAGTTAAGGCCTAAAAACGACGTATTATTTTTAGGAAAAAAATCGAATTTGGTGAAAAGCACTAGTATTTCTAAAAAAAAATGTATGGAACGTTACGTACAAATTACTGAAATAACTTCCTTGATTCATTAGCTATCCAAAAAGGTACAGATGTCTACAACTTTTTCCAAAACCTCGATTTTATTAACAAAATACTGAGGACTGACGAGTCTCAATTTGGCCAGGATGAAATCAACAAGTATCATAATTTACATTATTGGGCGGCAAAAGGACAACACCTAAAGAAGAAAAATAAAGGGCACATCAACGGAGGTATTCTGTAAAAGTATGGATGGGATTAATCAATTAGACATCTAATTGGCCCGCATTTTTCCCTCAGAATTTAAAAAATACGAATTAGGTGAAAAGGATATTATTTCTAAAAAAAAAACTGTATGGAATGTTACGTAAAAATTACTGAATTAACTTCTTTGATTCATTAGCTATCCAACAAGGTAAAGATGTTTTCAAAAAACTGCAAGAATGATTTTTAATTCAATTTGAAACTTGTAGTAGTTTAATGACTAATTGATTAATTTTAGGAATAACAATAAACTAACTAATAATTATTAGTAATTACATATTTTAGGTTCGCAAAAGAAAAACCAGTTATGATTTTAATCTAAATTTAAATCTTTATTTTATTCTAAATCTTAGTCTTAATCTTGATCTTAATCTAAATCTAATTTTAAACTTGCTCTCAATCTGAACCTCTTTGTTTGATACAAGCTCAAAGCCTTTTTCGTATTTCCGTTTAAGTGACTCTTGTTGGCAAATTCTCACGCATTTCATGAGCTGCACGAAGAGTACTTGCGAAGCTCATCTGTGATAATGGAGTAAGCGTACATCAAATCATTCATGTGGCCCCAAAGATAAAAGTTTCAAGGCATTAAATCTGGTCAAGGAATAGGTTCACCTATCGTTATTGCAGTTTTTTGTAGACATCTTTACCTCTTTGGATAGATAATGAATCAAAGAAGTTAATTCAGTAATTTTTACGTAACATTCCATACATTTTTTTTTAGAAATAATATTCTTTTCACCTAATTCTTTTTTTTTTAATTCTGAGGGAAAAATGCGGGACAATTAGATGTCTAATTGATTAATCCCATCCATACTTTTACAGAATACCTCCGTTGATGTGCCCTTTATTTTTCTTCTTTAGGTGTTCTCCTTTTGCCGCCCAATAATGTAAATTATGATACTTGTTGATTCCATCCCGGTCAAATTGAGACTCGTCAGTCCTCAGTATTTTGTTAATAAAATCGAGGTTTTGGAAAAAGTTGTAGACATCTGTACCTTTTTGGATAGCTAATGAATCAAGGAAGTTATTTCAGTAATTTGTACGTAACGTTCCATACATTTTTTTTTAGAAATACTATTGCTTTTCACCAAATTCGATTTTTTTCCTAAAAATAATACGTCGTTTTTAGGCCTTAACTGAAAAGTTAACGGTATTTTCTAGCTTATTTTAATTTTGATTGAATTTCTGAACGTTTTTCTATAAGAAAACAACAAAAAAACCAACAAAACCTGGTATGATTTTCTTCAGCAACTAATTTTAACTTTAAAACTGGAATTTTTTGCTAAAAACCTTAAATCTTCAATAACTCGGAAACGACTAAGTTTCGGATAGGACATTATATGAAAAAATTTGCTGCAAATGAGCTCTACTTTAAGCTCCTGCAAGGAATGTATCCTGTTACCAGTCACCCTGTATAACTTCTAGCTAGCTTTGCTATTTCCTTGCTTATTTTGTAAACCACTCTTGACACAGTAGTTTTGTGAACATTAATGTCATCACCAATCACTACTTGGAATGTACCGGTGGCGTAAAATCGTAATGCGATGAAAATTTGTTCCAAAACCGACAACGTTAATTTGCGCTGCATAACGGGAGCAAGAGCAGGGCTTATCATATCACTTAGGTGTAGCACAGTGTTCTTATCAAAGCGATATCTCGATTTAAATTCTTCATCCGTAAACATTTCGAAAGGATTTCTTCTATGTCTTATGTTTCGGGGTACTGATATAACAGAAATAAACTCTAGTACTTCCAAATCAGATTCAGATGAGCTGCTCGTGTTCATCATGCTGCTTTATAAGTAGTTTTGTACTTTAAACAATTTTAATTAGTAACCCTACCTATAATTATTTAAAACTTTCTACATAATTTAAGTTCGTTTAACAGGGAACCCTTAAAACCTAAAATATTATGATGAAATGTCAAACTACAAACGTCAAATAAAGTTATGGAATCGATAAACGGCGCACATTGGTCGGTTAAGTTAAACGAAGTTTAAACGGAGTTTAACTAGCATTGTGTCGCTCAGAAACGCGCTTTCTTATGTTATCGAACCAATAGGCCTATTGAATAGATAAACGGCCGATAAAAGTAGCTCAGAAACCGGGCATTAAACGTGCCATCAAATAAAAAGTGTTCAAAATTATGTAAGTAAAATATTATTTATGTCTGCACAGCAAAACATCAAAATCCTCATCGCGTCATCTACATCATTATAATCTGCCAATAGAAAAGATTCATACTTATTTGGCATTGTTACTTCTGCAGGCAACCGAAAATATAATTTTGACACACCCAAGTTCTTATTTCTTGCGTTGTACAAGCCACTTTTCACATTATTGAATTTCGGCAGATCAACAACTAAATCTACACCATCGTCTTGAAGCTGGCAAACCATATTTTCGAACTGTTTCTGTATAGGTTCGGTATTGCTACAAATTTTTGTTTTTAAATCTAGCTAGCTAGCTAGCTGCATATGATAATAATAGATTTATAACGCTTTTTTTACCGAAATATGCAAGTAGAATACAGGTATTAACAAGTGGTCTTTTCTTAATTAATAACCAGGTAGGTACGAAAATGGAAATAAAAATCTTTTTTCGTAGCTGGTTACGAAACTTGGTTACGAAAACGACATATTAATTCTGTTTTCGTAGCTGGTTATCAAAGGAAGAAAAAAAAATCCATGTTCGTAGCTGGTTACGAAACTTGGTTACGAAAACGACATATTAATTCTGTTTTCGTAGCTGGTTATCAAAGGAAGAAAAAAATTCCATGTTCGTAACTGGTTACGAAAGTTCAGTTACGAACGTGGATTAAAGGGTTGTTTCTGTGTATTCAAACATCCTCTAGAATAAAAAAAGAATGCCACTAACAACAGAACAGGTCGCGCAAGCTGTTGTATTGATTGACCAAGGACTGACTCAACAGGAAGTGGCTATGGTTTTAAATGTACCACGTTTCTCCATGCAGTATGCCTGAAAACAATGTCAGGAGACTGGTAGCTACACGCGCAGACCTGCTGGGTTATTCTGTAACTTAGTTAGCAACTGAAAATAGTTGCCAACAAATTAGTCTGATATACATTGCTGCTTTACTGTGGGAAATATAAAGTGTTTTCATAATTTTACACAGAAAAGCAGCAATGTATATTGAACTTATTCGTTGGCAACTATTTTCAGTAGCTAACTAAGTTACAGAATAACCCCCCAGGTAATACGGTGCACTTCGGCTCGAAACGACAAGTTCATTGTCATGGAGATATTGAGGAACCGCTTTCTTACTGCCGTTGATATTAGACAACGTCTCCGAAATATTAGAGGCATAACTGTAAGCGAGCGTATGATCAGAATACGAATGGAGGAAACGAATTTAAGATCTTGTAGACCAGCGCGCAGCCCAGAACTCCTCAGACAGCATCGAGTAGCTCGTTTTCAATTCGCCCGAGAGCATGCGAACTGGACAAATGAGCAATGGACGTAATTTCTCTTTATTGATGAGTGCTGAATCACTTTACGAGCTCCAGAAGGTCGCGAAAGGGTGTGGAGAAGAAGAGGAGAGCGGTATATACCCATTACCATTACGCAAACAGTGAGTTTTCACGGTTGCTCCAAAATGGTTTGGGCAGGAGTGAGTTTCGATGCTCGTACGGAGTTAGTGGTCGTTGATAATCAGCTAAATGCCACTCAGTATATTGAAGAGATCCTCCAGGACCACGTTATGCCCAATTTAGGATTTATAGGGTAAGATGATTTTTTTTATGCACGATAACGCACGGCCCGACGTCGCTGGAAGTGTGCAGGAGTATCTTCAAGAAGCTGGCATTTGGAATTTGCAGTGGCCAGCTCGGAGCACGGAATTAAATCCACTAGAGCATATCTGGGACATGCTTAAAAGAAAGATATCGTTCGCTTTTAATCCACTACAAACTCTCCATGAGCTCCGTAATGCAGCGCTGGCCGCTTGGGAAGCCGTGCCCCAAGTTGACATCAAAAACATAATCCAGAGCATGCCTGACCGGATGCTGGCAGTCATCAGGGCTAGAGGAGGAAACACTCGCTATTGAAATGTGTGAAGGATTCAAAAAAAAGTATGGATTTTCATTTTTTGGTTCAATCGAAATTGGTGTTCAAATTCTTCATTAGTGATTAATTAAAAAAAAAAGATATTGAGAAATGCTTGTAAGTGTTTAAAGCCTTTAAAAACTTTTTAAGACATAAAACAAAGTTTATCCTTAATAACCTACCCTTAAAAGATTCAATAAAATTATAAAAACACAAATTATTACAAAATTCGTAAGTGGCCAAGATTCCGTGCCGCTGAGTGTATTATCTGAAAGCATTGCTTGTCCAGTAAATGATATTTTGATAACTTTGAAGAAGATTCGTTTACGGAGTTTAAGAACGGATATGCGAGGCTGTAATCCCAACCCTAAAAAGATCGATAACAAGCCCATCATTGATCACATTAATTCTTTTCATCCTGCTGTATCACACTACAGAAGGGTACATGCACCCAATCGAAAATATTTACCGTCAGAACTAAATATTCGTGATATGTACGTATGTACTTATGTGAAATAATGGGTGTAACTGAGCAGTCCGCTCCCGAAGATTGTATCTTACGATCACTACCGACGAGTTATTAAAGAACTTAATATCTCTTTCGCAAAACTAGGCAATGAGGAGTGGATATGCGAAGGATATGCGAAAAATATAAATAACATAACCTTGATTTTATGGAGATCTCATCGAAATTTCACCGAATACGAATTACATCACAGAAGATACATTTTAGCACGACAGAAATACGATGAAGATAAATCTCGTCAAATGAGTATGCAAGACCAAACCAGTGACACTATGTATTACTCAGTAGACCTAGAAAAGGTTATAATGTGCCCTCGTCTAGATGAATTCAAGGTTGCTATATTTTGCCCAAGACTGATATTGTTTAATGAGAGTTTCGTACCTCTTGGAGACAAGAAATTTCGAGGCGCGAGAGACATTTGCTTGTATCTAGCATTAAGCTATTGCTGGCAGGAAAAAAGACGACATCATAAGCTGTTTCAGAGCTTTTTTTGCAATATCGTGACGTCAAGCACATAACATTGTGGCTTGACAACTGTGCCGCTCAAAACAAAAACTGGGGTCTTTTTTCCTATTTATTGTATTTGATTAACTCGAGTGATGTAAATTTGGAAACAATCACTCTGAAATATTTGGAAGTGTCCTACTTCCAAATATTTCAGAGTCTCACATACATGTCAGCGGATGAATTTCATCACCAGGTAGAGTTGTCACTCAAAAAGAAGAAAAGAATATATGACTTTGAAGACTTCCATCACGCGGTTTCTGATACTCATCGTAAAATTACTGTAAAGAAAATGGTCGTCAGCGACTTTTGTAGATTTGAAGATTGCTCTTCTTCATACAAACTTCAAAATATGACACCAAGAGTATATCTGAGTAACATGTGCGAAGTCACTTTTCGAAAGGGAATTAATACAATAGCATTCAGTACTGATTTTGATGGCATAGAAAGAGAACTGGACTTCTTGAGAGTGAAAAATATTAAAATTGGCATTCCAAGACCAGTAATAAAAACTCAATTCAGAGGAGTTGATAAAAGCGAAAATCTGATATATTCGATCAGTTACTTTCTCTTATGCCAGAGAACCGAAGGGCGTTTTGGCGAAATTTGCCAGTGAATGATAACTCCGTCGATTTGATTAACGAATATGAGGAAGATGTTGACAAATAGGTACACAAAGCAACGACAGTTCTTTTTCTTTACAGAATATCGGGGGCAGTATAGTGAAGGTCAATATTGACGCAGATAATAAAATTGACCGTGATGCTAGAAATATGGTAACCAATGCATTGCAATTATTTATTGGAACAGATATCTTCAGTGTTCTCCATGCCCATTTGTTTGAACAAGAACCTTGCAGTAATCACTTACTTCATCTGCTAAGGGCCGTAATCCAAAAATACGTGGATATACGCGTGAAATATTTAGTTCGTAAGTCAAATGTAAAGGAAAGCAAAAGGCAGCTTTACAACAAGCCTTGCCTTTTTAAAGGGCAATAATGCGAGACATAAGTACATGAAGCAAATGGGCTGTAGTTAGAGTTGTTCCTGGTTCTGCATTTGGAGTTGTCGCTGTTACGGCACAATGAGCGGACGTTTGTTATCTCACGAAAAAAAGTCGATAATCTATACATATAATAAAATCGTAGACTTGCCGTATCTGTACATTAAACATTTTTGCAAAATAATAACTGGGGGGTGTTAGGGATAAGTAAAAAAGCTATTTTTAAAATTTGTCTGTTTATCTGTATGTTTGTGCGCGCGTCACGCAAAAACTACTGAATGGATTGAAATTTGGCATGATATAAGTTCATACTACGGAGTAACATATAGTATACTTTTTATCCCAAAATTCAGCACGGTTCTCTTGGGAGAGGGGATGAAAGTTAAAATGTGTACTTAGCTGTAGTTCGTTAACGCGTGGTCCGATTTCATTCATTCTTTTTTTGTTAGAAAGGAAATACTTTAGAGATTACTGGCTAATCTCTGAAAGGCTGGACCGATTTTGATGGGACTTTCACTGGCAGATGTTTACATTTTGATCTACCTAAACATCCGCCAGTGAACTTTTAACAAATTTTAGCAAGGTATGAGCTCAAAGGAAACACAAAATGGTTCTCACGGGATTTTGAAAAACCAATATACACGCGAACGAAGTCGCGGGGTATCCGCTTGTGTTTCATAATTTGGATTTTTTTTCTCTATACCCTCTTGGGTGCATATAAAGGAGACGGTCCAATTATACCATTGTTCTTTATTTTTATTTATATATTGTTTTTATTTATTTATTTATTATTTCTTATTTTATTTACAATTAGTTTCTTGACGCCCTGAAACTCCTAAGAGTTTGTATGGACGTTGCACATTCCTCTTAGATAATTAAATTTATAAATTATTATACTTATACAAACTTAATAATAATTAATCTAGTATGTACGAATTAGTTTGATATACATTGCTGCTTTACTGTGGGAAATATAAAGTGTTTTCATAATTTTACACAGTAAAGCAGCAATGTATATCGAACTAATTCGTTGGCAACCATTTTCAGTTGCTAACTAAGTTATAGAATAACCCCCCTGGTAGCGCAGAGTGCAGTGTGCACTCCAGCGCTAAAACAGTTTCGTGCGCATATACAGGTTGTTTCGCAATCGTGTTAGAAATAATTGCCTACCAATTTTCTGGATTGAAATTCTGGAATGATTCGTCGAATTATTTTTTTCAGAACTCGTTTTATGTTTCTGTCTGCGATTGAGTCTACTAATGACGTTGGCACGTTGTTTATTAGTCTAGGTAGCGTATTTACAGAATATACATAGCCAGAATGCACCCATAGGATTCTGGCTATGTATATATTGTAATGCAATTTTTCAATTTGTGATTACAAAGTATACACGAATTTTGCGTACTACTAGTATATATTTTGTAACGTGGATGCGCGCGTTCATCGTTCCAATTTATACAAGGCCAAAACACCACCATAGGAATTTTAATAAACCCCGATACAAAAACGACGGAGTGTTAAAGTTTAACCTGTGTGTGTGTGTGTGTGTATGTGTGTGTGTGTGTTCCCCTGTAGCGCTCAAACGGGTGAACCGATTTGAATGAGGTTTTTTTTGTTTGAAAGATGAATTAGTCGAGTGTTGTTTGATGAAAATCGATCCAAGATGGCCGCCGCTACAAAATAGCGGATTGCATATTATTTTATCACAACTCCCTCAATATGGGTATCAAATGAAAGGGATTGACTAATAGAATAGCACTATGTAAATCCGAGATGGCCGCCACCACAAAATGGCGAATATCGGGGTTTTTTTAAATTTATACTTGTTTCAAAATTACTTAGGTAACTGTTCGAACTTAACCGACTTATTGCTTGGAGTTGGGTGCTCAGATTTCGTTTTGGACCACATTCTACCTAGGACCCGATAGAACCTAAGTGCCCGGCCTGCGGCCGGGCACATGAATATTTATGTTCTAACCTAACCTAACCTAGCTTTTGAAAACAAAAAATAATTTAAAAAAAAATATATGATTTCCGCGCTCTGATTTATAATATAAAACCACAAAACCAATGTTGCACCCAATAGGCGGCTAACTTTGGGAATTATGTTTAACAAAGTTTTACAAAATTTAATTTAACAAAATCGCCATTTTGGTCACCGTTCTGAAACTCTAGTTAAAATTTCAGAGCGCGGAAATCATATTTTTTTTTTTCAAAATTATTCCTATTTTTCAAAAGCTAGGTTAGGTTAGGTTAGAACATAAATATTCATGTGCCCAGCCGCAGGCCGGGCACTTAGGTTCTATTGGCTTTTCTTCTTTCTCTTTCTCTTTCTCGAATTGCACACGCAACAGCCATCTATATTGTAAAATTGTAATAATTAATAAAAAGCATCTATTAGAGTTGTAAAGAGTTTTATAATAATTCAACAAAATACAAATATCATACAACAAGATTAGTTTGTATGCATACTAGCAATGTATATTATGGAACAAAGTAGTCACTTAGGCTATTACAAAGTATACACGCGTATTTGCGTACTACCCTTGTATACATTGTAATCACAAATTGAAAAATCGCACTACAATATATACATAGCCAGAATCCTATGGGTGCATTCTGGCTATGTATATTATGTAAATACGCGTCTAGGTATAAGATAGTCGGTCGTTCTTTTCCTGTAACAAGTGTAAATTGAAAATTTAAAAAACCCCCGACATTCGCCATTTAGTGGCGGCGGCCATCTTGAATTTGCAATAGTGCTATTCTACTAGTCAAGCCCTTTCATTTGATACCCATATCAAGGGAGTTGTGAAAAAATATATCATCCGCCATTTTGTAGCGGCGGCCATCTTGGACCGATTTTCATCAAACATAGCTAAGAACACTCTCGACTAATTCACCTTTCAAACAAAAAAAAAACGCATTCAAATCGGTCCATTCGTTTGAGCGCCACAGGGGAACAGACAGACACACACACACACACACACACACACACAGACACGTCAAACTTATAACACCCCGTCGTTTTTGCGTCGGGGGTTAAAAATTGGTCGCTTTTATGGTGGTAATTTTTTTGGTAGTTCCTCTTCTTGTTGTTTTTGTAATTTTACGTCCGTCATTATTATAAATTAGGAAGTTTTCCATAAGTAGCCGTAATTTTACTTTTTGGTGAATAGGAAGAATTTTGCATTGTTTGTATATTTGTACATCTTCATTTTTACAGTTTAATTTTGTTTCGGTAGGTAAAATTTGCTTTAATATTCTTAGTTCTAGTTTTTCTATTTGATCTATATATTTAAAAATAATAATTATTGTTGTTTATTGTGATCTTGATTGATAAGCACAAAAATGGTCTTTAATCGTCAAGAATCTTTCCGTCTATCGATAAATTTATATAGCTTAGATAAATAAATATATATTTTTCATATTAATAGTAATTTTGTTGTTGAGAAATTCCACAAGTTTCTTGCCGTTTCTTCTTGTGGAATTAGGTTTTCCGAAACGGTACGGTACGGTAACGGTAAACTCGTTGCGGATTAGGGCTAAATAATGAAATAAATTCCGGTGGAACTAAAATCTAAAATATCTAACCTCAAAATAAAGCATAACTATATGGTGGTAATGGTCAATTATTGGAGTTTCGTTGTTTTAATTATATCCTTACAGGCTGGTTAGTGTAGTGTTTTTACATTTTTCCTTGTGACAACTTTAGCCTAATTATCAACGTCTAGACGTTGGCGGCATTTACCACGATACTGTGTCTTGCTATTCTGTGGTAATAATTCGAGCCATAACAGCAAACTTATGGTAAGCGATGAACCTAAATTGCGTTTTTTTTACAAATTACGATATTTAAACTAATTAACTAATTTCTTAGAGATGAAGTGATGATGATGTGTCACTTAAAGGAGAATGCCCAAAAATCTATGGGCGTGTAACCCAGTCGTTTACAAGCGTGTTGTATGCAGCATTTATTGCAGGTTTATTCCTGATAACCAAACACACCATTTTAATACCTCTAGGTCCTGCCGTTTTTGAATAAATCTAAGTTTAAGTTCGAAAATGATTCTAGGTTATGTGTAGTTTATGATTGTTAAACTAGTAAGGAAAGCCGTGTATCGTTCCTGCCGATTTGAATTATTTGTTCCGCGCACTATACTTAACATACCTGTTGCAACGATGTCCATGTTGAGAGTAGTTTGCAATGTAGAATCTAACGAAGACCCATCATGTCTTAGCATCATATCAAAGGCATCATGTTTACATTCAAGTGACAATTAATACACCTCAACATTGTTATCCAAATCACGAGCAAAAATCAGAATCCGTAGAAAGTAGCGTAAAGTCGGCGAGTAGGCGAGATCGAATCCGTGTAGTATAGCAAAAGTCGTTGGTAAGGATAAACAATAAACCATAGAATTAATATTGGTCTCCGCTGCGCTATAATAAACATTCAAAATGTAAACAGAGTAGACGTCACTAGCGTCACATACAACTAAAACAATGACATGTCACATTGGCATCTTGAAATATAATAAGTTTCTTTACACAAAATCAAGAAGGTTGTAGTTCTATTCCATTCCATTGCACAAAACGCAATGAAGTTAAAATAATATTATAACAAAATAATATTATTAATTATTACTTATTTACTTTAATCATATTGTACGATTTACAACAAGTAACAAATAAAATAATGTATTAAAAATAAATATCTGTTTTATTTCAAGTGACATGATTTTTTAGTAACAAAACTTTTTGTTTGGGCATGTATGCGTAGAAAGTAATGCAAATGGCCACCAGACATGCCAGAGAACAGGAAGAGACGGTTGAATTCCTTTTTTATTGCATTTTTTTAAAAGCAGCTTTAGCATTAATAATTATTAATTTTCAAATTGTGATATATTCGTAAGATAATTTTTAGTAAATTACATTTTGTGTAAATGTTTGGGTCAGGGATGATCATTCTCTTTTAAATAACTAATTTCTCATCGATAAGTGCACATATATTATTTATGTGCACACCTTATTAAGAATTTAGAAGATTAACAGGACAGTTTTTAAAATCATGCTCAACTGAGATCATTTTGTACCGGTCCCACTGTACATATCTCATTAGCGGACCAAACTGCCCGCCAGATGCCGAACCTTATTCCTTTGTACAAAATTATCACCATTGTTTCATAGTTAGTTATCGGTTTTGGTTTTAATTGTTGTAATCGAATAACGCCATCTATTTACCGGTGGCACTTCTTTTATTTCTTCACAATTATAAACTTTGACTTCTACATAATAGGGTCCTTGCTTCGTTTCTCCTATTTTTCTAGCATACCCGTTGTCTATTCTCTTTGTGAAATGTAGAAGTGGTGCAGTTTCACCAGTTGAGTTTGTTGTGGATGGCTTTGCAGAGGAATCCTCTTCGCTTTCGCTGCATTCCCCAAACAAATTCAGTGCTGTTAAGTGTTAACTATTTAAGTGTATACTTATTCGCTTTCGGCACTGGATTTATTTTAGGTTTCTTCGACCCACGCGTAGATCCATTGCTGATTTTCACACGCTTATTCGACCTTGACTTCTGTTGCTTTGTTTGCATCTCTACATCAGAGTCGTCATCAGACTCCAACAATTGAGGTAGCGAAGTTGACTTGGACCTGAAACAATAATTTCATACATCAGCTATCAGGTAAAGAAATCAACCTGCGGAACACTGTTAGGTCTTCAGAAGAAAAGAACAATTTACTAATGCATCGTACGGCATATACTCGTAGGGGGATGGGAGACACATAGATACACGGGGCACATACAGTACCTAAAATTAAAACCGAAAAACGCTACGCAGTTTGGCACGTCACTAGAACGCTCAAAGACATGCGCAAAAATGACAGTTGTGACGCCAGTCGCTGCCAGTTTGCCGTTGGCCTTCAACGGGCATAAACGTGTTTGTGTTGCCGCCAACTTAGCCGATATGTGATCGTGTCTCAGTACCGATTCAGTAAGGTGCGGGTGCGGTACAATGATCCGTATCAATCTGCCTCGTTCACTAACATGCTAACGTTCACTAACGTTAATACACTTATTAAAGTGCCGCCCATCACAAATAATAATGTTTTTACTTTTTTTTTAGAAAATGGTCCGCGCCTATAAACCAAAGACTGATAGGAAATATATCAACGAAGAAAACATAAAAGATGCTATACGTGAAGTACTGTTGAAGACTTTGTCTATACGCAAAGCAGCCGACAAATCAAAGCTGCAACGCTACAATATCGCATTGACAAGTCCAGAAAATTATTTAAAGCAACCAGCATATCATCTTCTACACATGCAGCATGTCCCAAAAAGGAAAGGAAGAAAAAAGGGGCGATCAAGAATATACACTGAAACACCAGAAAAAAATAGGCTAGAAAGCTTACGCAAGGAAAAAGACAGGAAGAAAGAATTACAAAAAGCAAAACAATCTATCTATTCTATACATATAATAAAATCGTAGAATTGCCGTATCTGTACATTAAAGATTTTTGCAAAATAATAACTGGGGGGTGTTAGGGATAAGTAATGGAACATAAAAAAGCTATTTTTGAAATTTTTGTCTGTTTGTCGGTTTGTCTGTTTATCTGTTTGTCTGTTTGTCTGTATGTTTGTGCGCGCATCACGCAAAAACTACTGAATGGATTGAAATGAAACTCGGCATACTTTAAGTTCATACTACGGAGTAACATATAGGATACTTTTTATCCCGAAATTCAGCACGGTTCCCTTGGGAGAGGGGATGAAAGTCCAAAATGTGTACTTAACTGTCATTCGTTAACGGGTGGTCCGATTTCATTCATTCTTTTTTAAAGGAAATACTTCAAAGATTACTGGCTAATCTCTGAAAGGCTGGACCGATTTTGATGGGACTTTCACTGGTGGATGTTTACATTTTGATGTACCTAAACATCCGCCAGTGAACTTTTAACAGTTTTTAACAAGATATAAGCTCAAAGGAGCTTAGGAAAAACAAAATGATTCTCACGGGAGTTTTAAAAACCAATATCCACGCGAACGAAGTCGCGGGTTTCCACTTGTATGTAATAAGTATGAAAGATTATACAAGTTTGTGATGTTTGTGATTAGAGATTTTTAGAGAAATGTTTATCATTTTGATAGAAGGTTCTATCGCGTTATAATATTTTTGCATTAAACATGTTCAAGTTTAAAGTCTGATTACTCAGTAGGATAACTAATTATATAGATAATTAAGAATGTAACAAAATCTAGTTCTATGATGACAATATTGTTTTCTTCTTTATTTTTTTAAAGAAACTTGAGAAACTTATTGTAAGTAATGTTTACACGCTTAATAAAGTGTATTTTGTGATCTCAATAAATAATGTGGTTTTATTTGTTAATTTTAAGTTATAAAACAATTTAGGTCTTGTTCCGGCCGGATCGCAGGCCGGTTTGAAACTCGCGCGGTTTAATAACGTTTCACCGTATTGGGTGACAGCAGAGTCGCGCGATAGTGGCGTGATGCGGTGAACCCCCCGCGCGCCGGCCCCGCGACCGGCGAACTAGCAATCGCCTTCGAGATCGTGTACGAACCGTGCGGCAAGATACGGCCTCTCTTGTCGCGGGTGTTTCGCCTATAGTTGTTGGAGATAATTAGTGCGGGTCGGGAATGCTATCTAGCCTCAATTCGGTTCCCTTTCGTGTTGGACCCGCGTCCCGGAAGCCGCCCGCGAAAGCCGCCGCGCGGTGATCGCGCCTGTATGTGTCTGTAACGCGTCCCGTTTTGACCCATCTTAAGATGGCGGACTATTATTTGTCGCGTTTAACCATTAACTTGTGAAATATACTGTGCCGTCGCATCTGACCGCGTCTATAGTGGTGTGTGGGGACTATGGACAGTTTGTGAACCCCATTGTGTGGACTTTCGAAGGAGAAATCCTGGAGTGGCCACCTCGTGCCAGGCGCCGTCCACGAGGCCTTTGCAAGTTCCACACCTTGTATACACACACTGACACAACCCACCTCATAAAACTTACTCCTACAATAGAACCAACCATCAGCCTATCCGAGACTTCGCCGCTGCTCCTTCAAGGTCAGTCCTAGCCTAGTTAACAGCTTCCAGGTCGCGTTAAGCCGTACCCTATTTATTTGTGGACCGGTCCCCTCTGTCCAGGGAGCCAGTCCGTCTGCCTCTGGCATCGGGGTGGAGCCTCGCTATGTTAATCCCAATCCTCGCTAATTTGTCTTGCGGGCAAGCAACGCCGCCAATGAATGGCGAAAATGGTGGACATGTTTTGAGGACTATTTACTAACTACAAACAAAGATACAGCATCCGACATGGTTCGCCTGGCTCTTCTAAGAAATATGTTGGATGTTGAGGCAGCAAAATATTAGAAACATTGAAAATACCGGAGGAAAATGTTGGAAAAATTGAATATGTGGTAAAGGCCATTGAGAAATACGTGAAATAAAAAAACGTGAACGTAAAAGTGTCAACTATTGAATTATTTTTTCTTTCGTTTTTTAGATGCCACCGACAAAAGGAAATTTTAGAAAACCCCTTCAACGTCCCCTCCATATGGTATGGTTCAAAACGTTTCAAATTATTTGGATGAGGAGGATCGGAGAACAAACATTAAAGATGCGAATAAAAAGTTATTTTTATAAAACTGTCTCTAGCGGCTCAAAAGTAATTCGGATTGAGATTTATGATGCAAACTAATTTAAAAGCATAGAAAAATCCTCATGTTAGTGCAATGCTGAAATGCAACACGTTGTGAAGGACATTTACAATGATAGCATCTACTCGCAAATAAAAAATATGCTACATTATATGGATCATACTTTTTACATGTCATTGTAAATGATGTATAATTTACATTTGTAGTAAGCGTGTTTATTATAAATAATTATTATTTAAAGTATTGTTTAAAATTTTAAATAATATTATTAGAATAGAAAGTATCTATTCTAATAATAAGAATAGAAAGTATCTATTCTAATAATATATCAATTTTAATCAAATGTCAATGATCAAATTTCAATAAAAGATCTCAAAATTGCCATTGATAAAATACCTCCTTCAGAATCATTTAAAGTTGTAATACATGCGGATAGAAAAGCACAGAGGCAGTAATGCATCCGTGGCAAATGAAGTGGCTTTGGTGATGGTAGATCAGCAATTTGGCCGAAGAGACATCATCCTCGAAAGCCGAAGTAACTCATTTGAGTGTATCAGTGAAATACATCGAGCATACGAAGCGCTACAATACCCTTTAATGTTTTACTGGGGGGATGATGTATATTGTAACAACATTCAACATAGCATACCCACAGCGAGATCCCACAACTAAGTTGCCGTTGAAAAAAACTGTCTCTGCTGCAAGTTTTTACTCATACAGAATAATGATCAGAGAAGGGGAAGACAACTATTTGGTTAATAATTATCGTGCTCTTCTCAGTCAATATTTAGTAGATGAATACGCTAAGACAGAAACAGAAAGACTGAATTACATTAAAAACATTCAAGCCAAATTGCATGCAGATAGTTATATTCATTTAAAAGATGCTATTGGATTGTTGTGTGTTGTGGTAAACGGTCGGATTAGGTAATTAATAAAATTAAAATGTATTCCTTTATTTAGAGCAAATAGTCCGAACACGAATGGTTGTTTAACAAAAAACAAAACATCGTAAATTGTGTTGCAACTAGACCTTCGAAATAAATGGACAGACAGCAAAAAATTACCGTTTGCATGTTTAAAACCCAACACTCAAGCAATAAATAAAACTTAGATGACATTTAGGTAATAAATTATTGAATTCCTACGAAAACGAAAAGTAAAAGATAAAAGCCACTTGACAGAGCTAGTGACAAATTAAAATCGTATGGCGCCAACTTGTTCGGGACCCGTCAAAATTAAATAATTAATGTCTCTCGCTAGTTTTTTCTTGTATCACAAAAATTTAAATGCACGTAGGTGTGACCTACCTAGCCGTCCCCCAATGAGAGGCCAAATGAATCAAAGAAAGGTGTAACCAAATTGCAGAACGGGATCTCGCCCAATAACAATCAAAGAACTTTTATTTCGGCCAGCCTTTTTCTTTGTCAGGTGGTAAGAGAGAGGTGACAGAGGAAGGGGGGAACATAAAGTTATCGGGACATTCGGGCGAAGACTCCTTCCGAGACACAAGAATTACTTAATAATTTAGTTCTTATAAGTTTTCTCTTTTTCTTTTTTTTTGCTTTATACAGGGTGACTGGTAACAGGATACATTCCTTGCAGGGGCTTAAAGTAGAGCTCATTTGCAGTAAATTTTTTCATATAATGTCCTATCCGAAACTTAGTCGTTTCCGAGTTATTGAAGATTTAAGGTTTTTAGCAAAAAATTCCAGTTTTAAAGTTAAAATTAGTTGCTGAAGAAAATCATACCCGGTTTTGTTAGTTTTTTTGTTGTTTTCTGATAGAAAAACGTTCAGAAACTCAATCAAAATCAAAATAAGCTAGAAAATACCGTTAACTTTTCAGTTAAGGCCTAAAAACCACGTATTATTTTTAAGAAAAAAATCGAATTTGATGAAAAGCAATAGTATTTCTAAAAAAAAAATGTATGGAACGTTACGTACAAATTACTGAAATAACTTCCTTGATTCATTAGCTATCCAAAAAGGTACAGATGTCTACAACTTTTTTCAAAACCTCGATTTTACTAACAAAATTCTGAGAACTGACGAGTCTCAATTTGACCGGGATGGAATCACAAAGTATCATAATTTACATTATTGGGCGGCAAAATGAGAAAACCTAAAAAAGAAAAAGAAAGGGCACATCAACGGAGGTATTCTGTAAAAGTATGGATAGGATTAATCAATTAAACATCTAATTGGCCCGCATTTTTCCCTCAGAATTTAAAAAAAACGAATTAGGTGAAAAGAATATTAATTAAAAAAAAAAAATGTATGGAACGTTACGTAAAAATTACTGAATTACCTTCTTTGATTCATTATCTATCTAAAGAGGTAAAGATGTCTACAAAAAAACTGCAATAACGATAGGTGAACCTATTCCTTGTCCAGATTTAACGCCTTGAAACTTTTATCTTTGGGGCCACATGAATGATTTGATGTACGCTTACCCCATTATCACAGATGAGCTTCGCGAGTACTCTTCGTGCAGCTCATGAAATACGTAAGAATTAGCCAACAAGAGTCACTGAAACGGAAATACGAAAAAGGTTTTGGGCTTGTATCAGACAAAGAGGTTCACAGTTAGAGCAAGTTTAAAATTAGATTTAGATTAAGATTAAGATTAACACTAAGATTTAGAATAAAATAAAGATTAAAATTTAGATTAAAATCATAACTAGTTTTTCTTTTGCGAACCTAAAATATGTAATTACTAATAATTATTAGTTAGTTTATTGTTATTCCTAAAATTAATCAATTAGTCATTAAACTACTACAAGTTTCAAATTGAATTAAAAATCGTTCTTGCAGTTTTTTGTAAATATCTTCACCTCGTTGGATAGCTAATGAATCAAAGAAGTTAATTTAGTAATTTTTACGTAACATTCCATACATTTTTTTTTTAGAAATAATATTATTTTCACCTAATTCGTATTTTTTAAATTCTGAGGGAAAAATGCGGGCCAATTAGATGTCTAATTGATTAATCCTATCCATACTTTTACAGAATACCTCCGTTGATGTGCCCTTTCTTTTTCTTTTTTAGGTTTTCTCATTTTGCCGCCCAATAATGTAAATTATGATACTTTGTGATTCCATCCCGGTCAAATTGAGACTCGTCAGTCCTCAGAATTTTGTTAATAAAATCGAGGTTTTGAAAAAAGTTGTAGACATCTGTACCTTTTTGGATAGCTAATGAATCAAGGAAGTTATTTCAGTAATTTGTACGTAACGTTCCATACATTTTTTTTTAGAAATACTATTGCTTTTCATCAAATTCGATTTTTTTCTTAAAAATAATACGTGGTTTTTAGGCCTTAACTGAAAAGTTAACGGTATTTTCTAGCTTATTTTGATTTTGATTGAGTTTCTGAACGTTTTTCTATCAGAAAACAATAAAAAAAACAACAAAACCGGGTATGATTTTCTTTAGCAACTAATTTTAACTTTAAAACTGGAATTTTTTGCTAAAAACCTTAAATCTTCAATAACTCGGAAACGACTAAGTTTCGGATAGGACATTATATGAAAAAATTTGTTGCAAATGAGCTCTACTTTAAGCCCCTGCAAGGAATGTATCCTGTTACCAGTCACCCTGTATAAAGATTTATAAAATCCTTACGAACTTTGAGAGTCTTTGTAGATATTAAGTGTTAGAAATTAATTAGATCGAATTAAATAATAAAATCTAGAATCAGTGTCCAAGCGAGGAGATCTCCACTTTTCGGACCTTGGTAACGTACTCCTTTTCTATTTAATCTAAATCTAGGAGTTTGATAAATCTCACAAATTCACCCTAAAATTTATCTAGACAGATCTTAATAGACCATAATAGAAACTGACGAAAATGCATCCAGAATCGGGATACAAATTTATCTACGATAACCGGGAATGGAACATTATAGAGAAATCTATTCTGGTTATCTTTATAATCCTATTAATAATTTTATTTTGCTTAAGTTAAAGGAAGGTTGTCGTAAATGTTTTTACCAACCTCAAAATAGGTATACGATCTGGTTTTATAACCAACAGGACTCTTTAGATGCCGAACACAACGAAGAGGTCCAATAATAGTAACTCACTTAGAAAGGGATAAGAGATTTATCAAATCTTTTTTTTTTTAATTTTTGAAGGGTTTTGTTAATTAAGTTACTGTATGTGTAGATTTGTGTATATGTCTCTCTATGAATAAGGATGTATATATATAGCCTTGTGTAAAACGCCTTGTAGAAAATATATCATCATGTAAATACTTTTCTTTGTAAATAGATTTCTATCGTCTATGTAAATAGATTTCTAATATTATAAATGCCATGGGGTTTTTTGCTGGTCAGCGTTTTTCCCCATTACCATGTGGCTTATTAACGGTGACCAGGTTTTCAAGGTGAGGTTCTTGAAAAATATCACTTGAAAACCTTAAACAGTTTATTTGGTTAGGTTTCTCTTTAAAATATAATAAAGTTTAAAATTAACTAAAGGTTTTACAAGATTAAAGAAATTTTTAAGTATACAAAGACCATCTTTTATTACTAATCCTAATTCATTTATCTAGAGGGGTCAAGTATCGGGTCTCGACCCTATAGTTATAAAGTAGAAGACCATAAGGCTGGTTACTTATTGAATTTAAATTACTTTTAGAATTTAAATTACTTTCGAGATCAGATCACCTTTTATATAAAGGGTGTAACCAGACATGTTGTCCAAAACGCGTCCCACGGATTCAGTACATGATTCTAAGTTCCCCAGTGGTGAAATTTTTCGTCGAATTTTCCATGAAATTTCCTATATTTTTTACCTCTTTTTTAACTGAATACTGTATAAAATCATTATTACTATCTGTCTCAACGCAATTATAAATGAAAAAGTAATTATTTTCACCTAAAACAGAAATGTAATCAAATTTAAGATTTCTGTAGATCAGCTGACTGCTAACCTTATTCGTAGGTACTGGTCGCTAACCTACATAGAGGAAAGGAGGTATATTTGGAATACTGTTGGTAATTTGGAATAGCAAGGTTTCACAGAAACTATAAGCGCCATCTAGTTCAAAAGCCCTTCAATTGTTAAAATTAAATGTCAACTTTCAACAATTTGACACAGAGGGCTCGCCATATTTCTAAGATGGCGACAAGTGATCAAATTGTGAAGGCGTGCTTTTGAAAATTTTAGAGGTAAGTGTATAATCTACTTCCATCCCTTAATTTTCTTATGATTATGTTATTTAATTATGTGTGCACTATAATATAGATCATAGATTTTTAATATTGACTTAGATTTTAAAGATTATTATATTTTTTTATAAATTACATGAGGTTATGTATGACTACTCTAGCGGCACGCTATGATGGCCGGTTTGACGTTTGTCCGCTCATGAAGTTCCGTATTAATTGATAACGACTTTGAAGGAAATAATTGTATTACTTTATTGACGATAGTGATGTGCAGAGATTCATAAATTTTATCGAATGTAGTTTTAGGTTTAGGACTCAAAATTTATTTATTAAATTGATTTCTTAAATGTATAGAAGTGTAGAAAAATCAGTTTGCACCATTTAAGGGGTGAATGTACTTGTGAATATGAACAATTTTCACTATGTGGACAAACCTCTGAAATCGCAAAAAAATATCAATAAATTTTTAAAAATGGAATCTAATACGATCGTCACATAGGATCGCTGGCTAGCACAACTACTACCTCCGGCAAACTCGCGTCAATGCTCAATGCAAAACAAAGCAGTTTCGAATTGACGTTGCTTCGAAAAGTATAAACTGTCAGTGCAATGCGATTGTGATATAGTTTTGACCTGGCTTTAGATTTCAAATATTGATACTGCATTACTGTTGACCCTTGCTCGTTAATTTGGACTCTGTTCAAGCCCTTTGTTGTGGATTTCGTCGATATGACCGAACGTACGCAGAGAACTGTTCTAAATAGTCAGACACGTGAGTTCGTAATACGCCTTCGTAACTATTTCGATCGTGAAGCTCAAAATGGAGGGCCAATTTTACCTATAACGTCAGTGGTTGAACGCGTAGCTGATGCGCTTAATATTGGACAACGAACTGTTAGACGGATAACTAAAAAAAAATATGGCGAGACTGGCACAGAAGAAAATAAACTTCACACACCAAAAAAGAGAAAACGAGCAAAACCAGTCGTAGGCATCGATAGCTTTGATGCCGATGCTATCCGAAGACATGTTTACGGCTACTATTTACAGAAGGAGTATCCAACAAGAAAAAAGTTGGTGCATTCACTGAAGGAAGCTGGATTATTCTTCGGTGGGGAAAGTTCTTTAACGAAGATTTTGAAGACCATTGGATTTCGATACAAAAAATGTAACAAACGCAAAATATTGATGGAAAGATTTGATATAGCGATGGCAAGGTATACTTTTTTACGGCAAGTGAAAGAAATCAAAAATTGGCAAAATGTTGTGTTCTTGGATGAAACATGGCTTAATGCTAACCATACTGTAGGCCGTTCTTGGAACGATGACACAGCAGCATCTACTTCCAAAGTTCCTGTAGGAAAAGGATCGCGACTTATAATTTGTCACGCCGGAACCATCAACGGGTTTGTCGAAGGTTCTCTCATGGCTTTTGCGTCAAAAACCACTGGAGACTATCATGAAGACATGAATGGAGAAAAGTTTACTGAATGGTTTACCTCAATGTTGTGTAGCCTCCCTGAACCATCTATTATAATTATGGACAACGCCCCATACCACTCGATGCAAATTGACAAGCCACCTGCCCAATCCCAAAAGAAAGCTGATATCGTCGCATGGCTTCGTAAAAATGGCGTAGATGCAAACATGAATATGTTAAAAGCGGAATTAGTACGTCTTTTAAAAGAAAACAAACCAACCAAGATCCGATACGTCATTGACGAAATAGCATTAGAACATGGGCACAGAGTTATACGGTTACCGCCTTACCATTGTGAGTATAATGCGATTGAGTTGGTGTGGGCTCAAATTAAGGGATATGCTGCAAGACACAATACAGAACCCCCATTTACCACAAAAAAAATGCTAAAATTATTAGAAGAAGCTTGTGAACATGTGACTAAAGGAGACTGGGAAAAGGTTGTGAATAGAACTGTTAAATTAATAAGGGAAGATTATGAAAGAGATGTGAAAATAGATAATATTATAGAAAACGAACATATAATTATTAATGTATGTGATGATAGCAGTGACGACAGTGAAAATAGTAGTATGGACGAATCTGATTAATTATGGCCTTTTGTGGCACCTTTTTTGGTATCTTTTGTATTCATATGTTTCTTGTGTGCATATAAAGTATGTATATTCATTTTCGTTCAAATATTCAGTTCGTTCAAATAAATTAAATAAACATATACATTTTTGTTTTATTAAACCTATTTAATCAGGTACAAAAACAAAACTTAATTGTTTTTTGTTCGAGAATAAATTGACATTCCACATCACTATTGTAATGTGTCAAACCGGCCATCATAGCGTGCCGCTAGTGTACGTCTCGTTGCTAATTTGGAATACCCAGTCTGATGAAAATTTGGAATATTCCAAATTACCATCAGTTTCGTATGGATCATATGGATTATCTTTTGATGTTTGTAACTCCTTCACAACGCAACTACTGAACCGATTTGGCTGAAATTTAGGACGATTATAGCTTACATCCTGGATTAACCCATAGGCTATCTATATTTCCCACGGGATTTTTAGAAAACCAAAATTCACATGGGCGAAGCTGCGTGTAGTTAATATAATAAGATCTTTTAAGAATTGAGAACTCATTTTATGTATTTACTTACAGATTATGTCGAGTAATAAATATAAAAAAAGAAAACTCTACAGCGTGGACGACATGAAGTCCGCTGTAACTGCAGTCCGTGAAAAAAAAATGGGGTACCTAAAGGCATCTAAAACTTTCAATGTTCCAAGGTCCACTTTATTTCGCTTTGTCAATGAAAAGGATACCTGTTTTGACATCTTGGTATCCAAAAAAATTGGACGGAAGCCGGTTTTTAATAAAGAATTTGAAAATGAGCTAGTCGAGTATGCTTTGAAAATGGAAGATACATTGTATGGATTGACTAAGACTGACATGCGTAGATTAGCTTTTCAACTTGCGAAGAAAAATAATATGTCAAACCCTTTTAAAAACGAAATAGCCGGCCGGTATTGGCTTAATGGTTTTTTGAAGAGAAACAATGATCGTTTGTCGATGAGGAAGCCGTCAGGAACTTCGTTCGCAAGAGCCCGGGGATTTACGAAAGAAAGGATGAACGAGTTCTATGACATCTTAGAGAAAGTATACGAAGAGAAAAATTTCACGCCAGAGAGAATATTTAATGTTGATGAAACCGGACTGTCGGTGGTACAAAGTAAGATTCCTAAAATCATTGGGCGTCGTGGAAAAAAGCAGATTGGTGCAATGTCATCAGCAGAAAGAGGCTCACTGATTACAATTGTGACGTGCATGAGTCCGGCAGGTATATTTGTGCCTCCTATGGTCATTTTCCCACGGAAAAATATGACAGATGCTCTGATGAGAGGTGCTCCACCTGGGTCCATCGGAAGAGCCCATCCTTCGGGATGGATACAAACATATTTGTTTACCCAGTGGTTTGAACATTTTGTCAAATATGTGAGACCAACCGAAGCTTCTCCTGTGCTGTTATTGTTGGATGGGCATTTCAGTCACACGAAAAACATTGAGGTGGTTGATATTGCACGAAAAGAGCATGTGACAATAATTTCATTGCCACTCCATTGTACACATAAAATCCAACCTTTAGACAGAACATTTATGAGTCCTTTAAAAGCGTATTACAGTGAAGAGATAAGGTTGTGGTTGCGAACAAATAACAGGCCTCTGACACAATATGATATCATGGATTTATTTGGAAAGGCTTACTTAAAATGTCAGCAAGGAGAACTCGCCGCCAAAGGTTTCAGCGTAGGTGGTATATATCCCCTTAATAGACAGGCATTTTCAGATGCAGATTATATTAGTGCTGCTATGGAAGCAGGTGATACCCATAGTCAACAAGCTGACCATGCCGCCGATTCATGTGATGAATGTTTAGTCACACCTCACCTCCGAATCTCTATCAACTTAACTGAGGTAATTTGGGATACCAAAAAATTAAAAATGGTATTCCAAATTTCCTTCAAAATTACTTAACTGATGGTAATTTGGAATACTAAAATGGTATTTCAAATTACCTTCAATCAGGTAAGAGACCTATTTTGAAGACTTTGCCCTTTAGGATATATTTTGCAATCATAAGTTTACACTTTTAGGTATATACTTCGAAACAATAATAAAATAATAGCTTACAAAACTAAGTTATCCACAGTGAATATAATTTGGAATACTCCTATTCCAAAATATCTGCAACCCATCTGGAAAACCGAACTTTGAGATTTTGCGTTCAAACCAAAATTTTACCCAGTTGTGATGTAATAAGTTTTTTTGCAGATTACAGATTAACAGTTTAATAATGTTGCTTTAATTTAATGCGGATATTACTTGTTCACACTTTATAAAAAAAAAATAGTAGGCCTAAAATAAAATGGTATTCCAAATAACCTTCCTTTCCTCTAGTAGGTACATTCGGCAGTCGGCACGCGCATAGAATTTATAATGAGGTTCGCGGCATTGTCAAAGGAAATGCCGCGCTGACTCGATGGTAGGTACTTACGTCGGTACCTACTAGGCGGCGTGTAGCGTGGGCCGCACCGCCTACCTACTAATAAAAGTCTAGTGTGAATTTTGCGCGAAGCGTTGCGTTATGATCGCGTTGTATACAATACATTGCGCGCTCAAAAATGGCAATATTTGAAACCAATCATTTCTGACATAAATGAATTCAGTATTTTCACATAACACATTAAATGCAACCTTACCTCAAAGTTTTCATTAAGATGTCATTTACACCCTGTATATTTAGCTCTTTGTCACGATTTTACAGTACTACGAGTGAATTCAATGATCTATTTTATATAAGTCTCATTTTGAATCATATTTAGCTGTTTGTCACGATTTTACAGTACTACGAGTGAATTCAATGATCTATTTTATATAAGTCTCATTTTGAATCAGATAAGTTAATAGCTTTTGCACTTATAGTAACTATCGATTTGTTGAAAATTAGTGCCTATATCTGAGAAAGTTACGTTATTTATGTTTAAAATAGAGTAAGGTTTCATAAAAACCTACTCCGTAAGTATAGGGTACTTGAATAACTATTGGTTAACTATAAAATCCTTATAACTAGTTCACTATAAATGAAGTCTTAGTAAAGGTCTAATTTAGACTAAGACCCTAACCTGAATAAATAAATAGAGTGCGATGATAGACTAGGTTTCATACTAGCTTGGGTCCAACGAACGAGAGAAAGAGAAGGAGACCTACGTGACCCGTCCCGGAGTGGCTCATATTAAATGGTGAGGATCCATGGAAGTGATTTTAGCGCTAACTAATAGGAGGCTCTTATATTATAGAAAGTATTTTTAAGACATAGAGAGAGGGAGATTCTATATATCGGAGTCAACTCTAGGTTGATGTATAAATTATAGTAACTGTTAATTAAAGTACAATTGCTGAGTCGACGGCCGGCAGTGAAGACGGACAACCCGCAAACACGCCCCCCTCTGGCGCGATAGGACTTTCCGACCCTAGATTTGGCCAAATCTAACCAAGATAAACAATATATGTAAACAAAAATCCATGGTATTAAGCTGGAGCGGGCTATTAGCCCATATTAAAAGATCGCTAGCCTTCGGGCTATTGAGGCAAATCACGCTTCGCAGCGTATTTTAGGAAGGTCCTGTGCCTCCCAGCATAACATGATTTAAGACTGGTATACCAGCGTAGGGAGTCCCAGTTGTCGACAGAACTTCAGTCGGAATATGGCAGACTATACAACGTTAGTTTTACTTTACGCAAAACCTGAAAGTAGTTTGTTCAGAATCAGTAACAAAATCGAATCCAAACATTTTTATATAGTGTTATATTTTTGTCCAAAAATATTTTCAAATCCTACAAGCTTAGACACAACGATTTACCGCGCATTAGCTGACGGTCGGCACACAGCGGCGGTCATTCAACTCGCGTCGATCGCAAGTTGCTGCGGCGACGGCTTGCGGTGGCCATTTTTTTCGAGGACAATGACGCAACATAACAAGCTTATAACTTCGTTACTTTTCATTATATTTCTTTGAAATTTTGTATAAATATTGTTAATGTAAAAATATTTGACACGTGTTTCGGTTTATGCGCAAAGTAAAACTAACGTTGTATATATATATCTGCGCTTGTATTAGCCTTACCTCGCTCTCTTACCAATCAATACAATACGTAATATACATATAGTTTAATTTTCTTTATATTTTCTTTTCATAGAAAATTGATTGTATTCTCAAAGTAATCACGAATAAGTGACGATAAAGAACTCTTTTATATCGTGATTGGGAGATCGAGGCGGTGTTACAATGCTCGAACGGTAATTGTACTAAAAATATCCAAACGTAACACGATGAATAAATAAGGGCTCTCTCAAGGTGACAGAATTTGTTCTCTCATCTCTATATAAAAACCAGTCGGGTAATAAATAAGAGCTTACTATTAAGGGAGAGTCCGGCAGTACGGGCCGGCATCCAGTACCGGCCAGTTGCTATTTCTAAGATTATATAACAGCTAACGCTGACACCATTAGCTCCATTTAAGGGTTAGTTCCCACTAGTTCAACTGAGTAGTTCAACCGTTGAACTAGTGAGACTTTTTTGTCCCATTAGTTCAACTGCATCTAGTTTTTTAAAAAGTTGAACTAATGGGACAATATAGTTGAACTCAAGTACTGCGTAGTGCGGGGAATTCATGAGATTAAATTAAGTAAAAATTGAAATTAATTAATCTATATCTATACTAATAAATAAAATTGAAGTGTCTGTCTGTAATTTCGAAATAACTACCACATATTAAGCTCATATGGTTATTTGAACGATACCATAACCGAATCACACGTTTTTAAAATTTTTGTCTGTCTGTCTGTCTGTTTGAACGGGCTAATCTACGGAACGGATGAACCGATTTTGACAGGACTTTCACAGACAAGTAGAGAATTAGCCAAGGAGTAACATAGGCTACTTTTTTAACCGACTTTCAAAAAAGGAGTTGTGTTGAAATCGGTAAGTACCTATGTTAAACAAAAATCAGCCAAGTGCGAGTCGGGCCTCGCTCTTTCAGGGTTCCGTACATAATTATGAACAATATAATATTTTGGGTCTAAGAAATATTTAATTTCCGAGCTAGACATCGCAACAAACCGTGAAAGAAAAACCCAAAAAAATGTTCGTTTATTTTGGTCACAGCTTATAAACTATTTAATAAATCGTTGTTTTCAGTATTTGTTGTTTAAATAGAGCATATAGTACATAATATACTGAAATATCATATTCCCAACTAGTTTAGTTTTTGAGATAGCCCCCGTCACAAAAATGGTCTAAAACTGACAACTTTGATGGCCTCCCATTCCCTTATTTTTTGAGATAAAAATTAAAAAAATATATATTTGTACTCTACTTAATGAGATCTAAACAATGATCCCCCACAAGCTAGGGTAAAGAAAAATTTTTTTTTTCCGGCTCCTTTTTCATGTATGGGAGCCCCCCTGAAAAATAATTTAATTCAATTTCTAATTCAATATTTGATTTTGGGTTAACGTTTTACACTAAATACCAAAATTTCAGGTTTGTAACTCATTTCGTCTGCGAGCTAGAGACCTGTGACCGGCGGACAGACGGACGGACAGACAGACAGACAGACAGACAGACAGACAGACAGACAGACAGACAGACAGCCGAGTGACATTAATAGGGCTCCGTTTTTTACCCTTCGGGTACGGAACCCTAAAAACGCCCTGATAGGTAAGTAGGTATTTTACGGCCGACGCGACGCTCGCGCTGCACGGAACTCCCCGCGCCGCGCCGCGCCCCTGCGCCCTGCGCCCGCCGTACGCGGTACCGCGGTACGCCGCCGCGCGGCGGGGGGCGGGTGGACCAGAAATCTACTTATCCCTCAGGATTTGTGAAAAACCGAAATTCACGCGGGCGAAGCCGCGGGCAAAAGCTAGTTTATAATAATAATAGCGTTTGAAACCCATGTACGCCAGTCAAATTTGACATTAAAATCGCAAACGAACGGCTAGTTCTGATTTTTTAATATGTTGTTAGGACCACTACCAGTAGTCTAAATTCAATTTTGCAGCTTCGAAAGACCTGTGCTAATTTTGTAGCACTCGAAAAACCGCGAAATTTTTGCACTTTTTTTGGGTTTTTCAATATAAGTCCTAAACTATGCGTTTCTAAAAAAATATTTTTCTATACTTTTTTAAAGTAGACTAAAATTGCTACAATTTAAGATCAAAGCTAGCTCTTTAAATTCAATATTTATTGAGATACAGCTCTCCAAAAATTGACAATTAATTCCAAAAAAGTGAAATTTTAAGATTCTGTCAATTTTAAACCCCGATATCGGGGAAAATACTCATTTTACGAGTAAAGTTAATTGAAAAAATGTTGTAGTAAATATAATTAGCTTTAATTTAAACACTAAACAACGTCTGTAGCCCATATAGTTTACTTACAAATCCTAAAAGTTTAAAAAATGCGAAAATTGCAGTTTTCTCTTTAGTTTGTTTTGAATGTAATTTGAAAGAAAAAACCATGTACATCCACAAGAAATATGTATTAAAACTATTACTAAGTATTTAAATTAAGTATTTATAATGTTATTTATTCAAGAAAAAAATTATTTATATTATTATTGATATTTATTGATTTTTATGAAACATATTAATCTGTATTAAAATGACATTATGAGTACCGAGCAATATAAGTCGTAAACTACGCATTTTTGTTTAATATTTTCTACACATTTTTAAAGTAGACTAAAATTGCTACAGTTTGACATCAGAACCAGTTCTGTAGCTTCAATAATTGCCGAGATACAGCTCTCCTAAAATTGAACTTTTTTCAAAAAAAGTGAAAATTTAAGAGTTGGTCAATTTTCGACCGCGATCTTGGGGATAATACTCATTTTATGTGTAGAATTATAGGTAAAAATGTTATAGTAAATCTAATTAACTTTAATTTAAGGGTAATACGACATCTCTAGGACATATAGTTTACTCACAAATCTTAAAAGTCCAAAAAATGGGAAAACAATTTTCGTAAATTTGCTCTGCTTAGTTTGGTTTGTGAGTACCTTGAAAGGAAAAACCATGAACATCCACAAGAAATGTACATTTAATCTATTATTATAGTATTCATAATGTTATTTATGAAAAAAAAAATATTTATTTATGTTATTTTATTGATATTTATGAAGCATATTAACCTGCATTACAAAGATATTATTTTTGGTTATAATTGTTCATTAAGGTTTGTGAGTAAACTATATGGCCTAGAGACGTCGCTCTACCCTTAAATTAAAGCTAATTAGATTTACTACAACATTTTGACTATAATTTTACCCTTATAATGAGTATTATCCTCAAGATGGCGGTCGAAAATTGACCAAATCTTAAATTTTCACTTTTTTTGGAAAAAGTTCTATTTTAGGAGAGCTGTATCTCGGCAAGTATTGAAGTTACAGAACTGGTTCTGGTGTCAAAATGTAGCAATTTAAGTTTACTTTAAAAATGTACAGAAAATATTTAAAAAAAATGCGTAGTTTATGACTTATATTGCTCGGAACTCATAATGTCCTTTTAATACAGGTTAATATGTTTCATAAAAATCAATAAATATCAATAATAATATAAATAATTTTTTTCTTGAATAAATAACATTATAAATACTAAATATAAATACTTAGTAATAGTTTTAATACATATTTCTTGTGGGTGTACATGGTTTTTTCTTTCAAACTACATTCAAACAAACTGAAGAGAAAACTGCAATTTTCCCATTTTTTAAACTTTTAGGATTTATAAGTAAATTATATGGACCACAGACGTCGTTTAATGTTTAAATTAAAGCTAATTATATTTCCTACAACATCTTTTCAATTAACTTTATCCGTAAAATGAGTATTTTCCCCGATAGCGGGGTTTAAAATTGACCAAATCTTAAAATTTCACTTTTTCGGAATTAATTGTCAATTTTTGGAGAGCTGTATCTCAGCAAATATTGAATTTAAAGAGCTAGTTTTGGTCTTAAATTGTAGCAATTTTAATCTTCTTTAAGAAGGTATAGAAAATATTTTTTTAAAACCCATAGTTTAGGACTTATATTGAAAAAACCAAAAGTAGTGCGAAAATTTCGCGGTTTTTCGAGTGCTGCAAAGTTAGCACAGGTCTTTCGAAGCTGCAAAATTGGATTTACACTACTGGTAGTGGTCCTAACAACATATTAAAAAATCAGAACTAGCCGTTCGTTTGCGATTTTAGCCACTTTTGGAGTCAAATTTGACTGCACTAATGAAATATAAATGGCAATAAGTCTATCTATTTCAAATTTAGTTTTGACCAGACCAAGCTGGTAAAATATATGCTCGTAGCTCGTTAAGTTCAAATACAATGTATAGATGTGGCAAAGATTTATTATATTTATAAAAAACTATAATATGTATTTTTAATTAAGCTAATTATTGGAATCTTTTTTTTTGTTCGATTACAAGTCAGTATTAGGGTGAGGCTACCAATTTTGCTACAAATGTTGCAGTAGTGACTTAAAAGTAGTGGAATGATTAATAATCACACTAATATTATAAAGGCGAAAGTTTGTGTGTGTGTGTATGTGTATGTTTGTTACTCTTTAACACCGCAACTACTGAACCGATTTGGCTGAAATTTTGAATGGAGATTATGCCCTGACTTAACACATAGGCTACTTTTTATCCTGGGAAAATCCACAGTTCCCAGGGGATTATAAAAAAACATGCTTTACACACAAATAATTTAATTTCACTTAATTTAATCAATTTCCTGGAATTCCCCGCACTACCTGAGTTCAACTATATTGTCCCATTAGTTCAACTTTTTAAAAAACTAGATGCAGTTGAACTAATGGGACAAAAAAGTCTCACTAGTTCAACGGTTGAACTACTCAGTTGAACTAGTGGGAACTAACCCATTTAAGTAGTTCACTTTGACAAGTCTATGCCCAAAACGGGGGCGACCTGTCAGCTACCGACTAACTGTCAGTGCAAAGAATTGCGTTGCGCGCGGTGACATTCGTTACACAAGTATTGTACCGGGGGTGATAATTGAATATTATTGGAATATATCGACAATAGTTAATCGTGGTATGTATTTATTATTTATATAGCTACAATAATAATGTTTTAATTGATGCTTTATACGTAACATTTTATAATTGAGCGATCTCGAAATTTTATTTCGCTTCCTCCAGTACGGGCCACGAAATTGTCCGTCAGTACCGGCCACTGGTTGAATTTATTTTAAATGGTTTAATTTCTTTATAGGTACATAAATATGTTAGATGATGACAATAGACGTGAAAGGAAGACAAAGAAGCGCACCTGGGAACCTGCCATAATGCATAGAGCCGTGGAAAAGTTTTAAGTAGGCACAGAAATGAATGCGCGTCAGGCTGAGATTCAAAGTACCAAGAATGACTTTAAATGTAGAATTAAAGCTATTGAAAATTATAAAGAGAAAAATAATAAAGCTTTAAGCCTGCTATGGGTCGTTTCCACGACACATTCTCGCCTGAACACGAAAAAGTGTTGGCAGAACATATTAAGGATTTAGACAATAGGCTAATGCCCATAAGCAAACTTTTAGTAAACTTTTCACGGTTAAAGATAAAGAAGTTAACAAAAAAGGCAAGGATGTTTTGCTATCAGGCAACGATACTGACAAAAAAGACAGGAAAAAGAATGAAAACTAGCTCCTTTTTCAAAGAAAGATTTAGGAAGAAACAATATGCCCTCTGTGCCTCGAATCTCATAAAGAGGATTGGATTCAGTGTGGAAACTGCAAGATTTGGGTGTAAAAGGCTTACGCAAATATTTTGGAACTATTAAACCAATAAAATATGTGATTATTGCCTAGTATAAATGGTATTTGTTTCTGGCCCGTACTGGAGGACAATTTTTTTACTATTAATTTTTAGTGTCTTTAGATTTTATTAATAAATTTGATTCTTTCCAAATATATTGATGTTACATTATTTTTATTTATACATTATGAGTTATTTTACATAAATCAGCAAATATATAACATATTACTTTGGAGATTTTAATTTTATACCAAATAAACCTTAGGGTGGCGGTACTGCCGGACTCTCCCCTATTAGCAACATAAAATAAATTCACTTGTCTACATCATAATTTAATTAAAATTAGGTAATATTAATACGATCACAGGTTAGAACCACTACAGGATGACAAGATACAGAACCCAATCAGTTAGGACAAATGGTTGTACTGCCATCGCCCATCACCTTTCACTGGTGGGCCAAGATATACATAATATGTATATGCACGGACCTCAAGACACTATACATTACCACCTATACGTTACGGTCGTCCTGGGGGCCTACTACCAAAGCTTACCATATAGTAGTCATATTTTAATATTATTTTGATATTTTTGATTTATTACCGGAATATGGATATTTCATACCGTGACACCCTTAAAAGTGAGCTCATTACAATTTTGTTTCATTGAACAGTTTTGTGACGTCATCGCGCAAATAATTCACTCAAAACGTACCATGGAGCGCCATGGAGTGATTTTTGACAGCAAGTAATATTGTTTTTACGCCAAATCTAGCAGTCATAAAAAAGTCATTTCCTTGCGACGATTTTACATAGTTTTGTTATTTTTTAACGTGAGAAAGTAAGTGAAATCATTTAATTTTCATAAAAAATTGTATTTTTATTGCCTTACTTGCTTAGAAAATACAAATTAGGTAGGTATAGTTAGCTAATAATGTAGTTCGAATAATTCTTTAAATCTACCTACTTATTGTGATTGTTTCTAGATGGCTAGTGAATATGAAATTTTTGAGTTTCTTGAAACAGAGAATGCCGACGTGAACTCGTCAAGGAGGTTTCGCCGAAGATACTTGTGTTAAGAATGTAACCCCTTTGACGTAGATTACAGAGTTTGTGAGGCGATACAGCTAAGGTACAGGCTGCGTAAAGACGATGTCACTAATCTCTGTCACGAGATTAAACCGTTGTTTAGGTCCACTAAACCACGGTCTACAGATTTGTCTGTAGAGACAAAGGTAAACACAAATATGCCATGATGATGATTGCTTGTCATTGCGGACAATTCATACTTACTTTAAACGTTAATTTATATGCATGTTTTTGGGTACTGACTGCTCTGTCCTTTTATGCCACCGGTTCATACCAACGGCCAATAGGAAATCAAGAGGATCATTTTATGGCCCAAGAAACGGTTTCATCTGTGATTGCACACGTGACAGCTTGCCTCAACTCCGTGCAGTTACGTCAGAAGTACATACATTTTCCAAATACGGATCATGAACGCAACAGAATAAAATCAGAGTAAGCTCAATGTTACTAATATTTATTACATAACCAGCGACCCCCTCCCCTACGTGCTGAATTTCGGGATAAAAAGTTATCCTATGTCGTTCCTCGTAGTATATTCAAAATTTTCGTTAGTATTCTTCTTTCGTTAATATTCAAAATTTTTAAGCGATTATTGACAAGAAATTTAATTGCGTTCCACTTTTTACACCATTTTGTTTCCTGTGTACAATGTACTGTACAGTGTTTTATAACTATTTTTTTCTTTAAAAATAGTTTTAGAGCAAATACATGATTCTGTGAAATAATTAAAATTCAGTGAGTTTTGTGACTGTAAAAGTTTGTGGAGGTTTATTTATAGAAAATACCTACATAGGTATTCATTTATTTAGAAAATGGAATATTCATGTGAAGTTTGTATTGGCGCTGTGTGTTTGGAAAAGTTACTTAGGCAAAATTTTAATGCCTTTCCTTTTAACGTAAAATTAGACATTATTCGAAAAGGTAGGTGTGTACCACAATTACAATTATCCCAGAAACAAAGCGATAAAGTAACTCGAGTATTTTACTCGAAATATTATGATACCTATAACTGGCTAAGCAGTTGTGTACATACCTACTAATAATTTATTTTGTTTTCCTTGTCTCTTATTTAGTAATAGTCGTACTGTATGAAATGATAAAGGATATCGCGATCTTAATAACTTTCATAAAGCCGTTAAAAACATATGTCAGAAAATCACTTAGATTCAATTTTAAAATTACATACATTTGGTAAAACGCGTATAAAAACAAGTTTAAACCGCCAGTAGAAATTAAATATTTTTCAGCGCCTAATTGATATTGTTTGCTTTTTGGGACAGAAAGAATAAGCTTTTCGTGGTCACGTCTCACGATAAGTCAACATCGTTAGTTTTCCTCGAAAGCTTAAGGTTAGCAAAGTAGTTAATTGTAAGAAACTTAATATTTAATTACATTTAACAATCATTTAGGGCCTGTTTCACCACCTTCTGATAAGTATCAACTTTTGTCTTCTTCACTTGGCATAAAATAAGAAAGTGACAAAACTTACGTATAGGCTATCCGACACTTAACAGAAGGTGGTGAAACAGGCCGTTAGTCTTAATTATTTTCAGGTATGTGATGCAAACACGGAAATTATAAGTGTAGATGTCAGTCATGGTGGTGCTACCCATGACTCCTTTATATGGAACCATCACTTGGAAGAAGAAGTCACTTGGAAGATCTCAGTAACCCTTGGTTTCTAGGTATATTTTTGTCATACTTTGCTGTCAATCTGTCCGTAGGTCATCATGTGTAGTCTTGCGCATAGTAGTTCTCGACCGGAAGCGGTCTTTAGTTCCTAGTTCCTTAGTGAATTAAGTCGCTCTTTTACTATAGTTCCCGTTTTGAACTAGAGAAAGGCAGTAAGGTCTTGCACACAGTTCCCAGTTTTTTAGTTCTAGGTCACTCTTTTAGTTCACCAGCTGATGGTTGAAAACTAAAAAATGATGAGCCTCACGTACTGAAGAAAAAGATTTTGCCAAGCTATTACACGAGGTAATGTATAAACCATAACTACATCAATTTTGGCAAATGGCTTCAGCGAATGTGGTTTATTTCCGTGGAACCCACTGGAGGTAAAAGTCTTAAGTTAAGAGAAGCATAAGGCCTGGTTTACACGGGCTTCGTAGCTAAGCGCTTAGTACTTGTCACTAATACTAAGTCCTCGTGTGTAAACACGCTGATTAGTGCTTAGTATTAGTGTTTGTGAATAGTGCAAGTGAATAGAGATCGATCCTATTTACTAAGCGACAAGTCGATACTCCCACCACGATTTACTAAGCACTTGTCGCTTGCTGACCGCATGTAAACAGCTCGACAAGTTAGTTAGTGACAAGTTGTACCGGGAAGCGAAAACACGTGTTTATTTACTTACGTATTTTTTTGTGATCTAGGCTGCGGAAAGGTGGAATTCGGAAAAAACAATCAAGTTCATTCAGGAATTTAAATCCTATGAATGTTTATGGAACCACAAATCGGCTTTATATAAAAATAAACTAGCAAAAGATGCTGCTTATCAGAAAATCGTTGAAGAGATGAATATTGCTGGTTTCGGAGTGCCTGAGGCAAAAAAGAAAATGAGAACACTTCGGTCAACCTATTACCAGGAAAAGAAAAAAATTCAAAATTCAATGCAATCAGGAAGTGGGACTGATACTGTCTATGTGCCAAATCTGCATTGGTACAAAGAAATGGATAGTTTGTTGAAAGATATAGACGAAAGGCGCACAACTATAGAAAATGTAAGTAATAAAACAACATTTTTCATAGGGTAGGTATTAGATTTATTTTGAAGTAGGTATTATATTCAATAATAATAAGTCTCGAACCATGATTATTTATCATATACTTGCAGGTATATGTTTTGTGGGAGACTGAAGCCTAAGCTAGGTTATAAACCTGTGTTATAATATAACACAGGTATTAGTAGGTATGTACTTATTTAACAATAGATTTAATTTAATTAATAAAGTTGTACATTTTAAACTAATAGATCATTCTAGATTGCCATGATACGGCACCTTCGTTTACGAAGTAATTCGTATATCTTTCTCTCAATTTTCGGGCCATTCTTGACGAGTGATTACTACCCACTGGCTGAACATTTTGCAAATCAAAGTTGGCGTCCCTCCATAATCCTGGAATAATTTCCCCAGTTTCCAAATTTTCATAGTCAACACATCTCGTGGTTAGGTATGTCCTTGAAGTTTTTCTGAGCCAGTTATGTATAGTAGACCAAGATCCCAGTTCGATCTGACATAACTTACTTTCGGAAAGATGAAACCTTAGGCTCTCAGTAGTGTCTCATTTGCTTTGAATATCTGTGTAATTGTGGAGTTCGTAAGTGGGGTACTTACGGAGATATCAAGCGTGAAAGGTGACAAAAAATAAGAGTAACTTAACTTACTTTCACATGGCAGATTTTTATATATATATTGTAGAATATCACTCCGAACCACTACCCACAGTATCAGACACTTTCCATGGGCCAGAACTTTTATCAGACGCTTTAAAGCTCCACAAAAATTAAATGAACTTACTTATTTTTAGATGTCTGATTTTTAACCCCCGACGCAAAAACGACGGGATGTTATAAGTTTGACGCGTCTGTGTTTGTGTGTGTATGTTCCCCTGTAGCGCTCCAACGGGTGAACCGATTTGAATGCGGTTTTTTTTGTTTGAAAAGTAAATTAGTCGAGAGGGTTCTTAGTTATTTTTGATGAACATCGATCCAAGATGGCCACCGCCACAAAATAGCGGATAACATATTTTTTCACAAATACCTCAATATGGGTATCAAATGAAAAAGCTTAACTAGCTAGTCGAATAGCACTATGAAAATCCAAGATGGCCCCCGCCACAAAATGGCGGATGTCGGGGGTTTTTAATTTTTAATTTATACTTGTTAAATATGTAACTAAGACAACTATCATAAAGTTATATTTCATCAGTCAGACAAATTGTAATGACCAAACATCCGCTAATCACAAAAAATAATTCAACCGTGAGTATGAGCGCAAGAGCATTATGCATGTGTTTCAGAGGTAAACAAAGACTAATTTTCATGTAATGATGAACAAACATGAAGAAATATTAGCGAGATTTTATGCAACAACAAGATATTTTCAAAGTAATACAATTTTTTTTTGTGAAATTTATAATGTTCCTGACATACTCGACGTTGATACTGCTCGGCTTCAGTTGTTTTTAAATAATTACTCCATATCCGATGTTAACGAAGAGCTCAATAAAAAAAATTAAAAAAATTCGATGCAAACAATTTACCACCATGCAAAACTGAATTATATATCAACAATTTCTTCGAGCTAATTATATTGGTAGCATATGGAATAAAGCAAATAAAAAACAACCAACTATTCTCACTCCCGAAAATAATGGGTGGACGTTAGAAGAAAACCAGTATCATTTCCATTGGTTTGACGGTGACCAATTACCAGGATTCGTTAGTGAATCACTTCAAGAATCAGGTAGTGTACTTTGTCTTCAGGGTTACAATTTATTAGGTATATTTATTTTTTATTTATTTTTTAATTATTTTATGTTTTTTTTTTGCAGAAGAAGCTGCCAGTAACGACCACATATCTGATAATGATGAGGATGATAATACGAATGGGCAGTACCATGATTGGCTTAATGATGAAAATTTGAATGCTTATTATGATGATGAACAAGATGAATAAGACACAATCAAATAGTTTCATTAATTAATCATAGTGAAGTATTTTTCTGTTAATTTTGTTTTAATTATCATTTTTAAAATAAAATAAAATTCCTAATAGAACAAAATTGTTTTGAAAAAATATTTGCCCCAAATATATGTGATAAATTATTTTACTTTAATAATTATTTATTTCTAGAGAATGCCCGCGGCTTCGCCCGCGTGAATTTCGGTTTTAAAGAAATTCCGAGGGAACCATGGATTTCCGGTACCCGTTCCCGCTCCCTTTTCCAACCTTTGTACCTACTATCAAGAAAGTTCATTATAGTAATCTACCTATAGCTGTAGCTATAGATTTCGGTTTTTAAAAATCCCGTGGGAACTGTGCATTTTTTCAGGATAGAAATTGTCTATGTTTTAAGTCAGGGCATAATCTATCTCCATTCAAAATTTCAGCCAAATCGGTTCAGTAGTTGCGGCGTGATTGAGTAACAAACATCCAAACATCCACACTTTCACATTTATAATATTATAGTAGGATAATCTTGATAAAAAAGCTTATATTATTCAAACAGAGATGCCAAAATACAGTGTTTTTAAAATACTTAAATATATGCACATCAACACTGTCTAGGGATATTTTGTATAAAGTTCTGAAACTCGAAAAATGTTAATCGGTTTTAAATTATTTTAATTAAAGCTTATTTTGTAGACCATATTAAATGATTCTAAATTTGATTTTGAAAAAATAAATTGAAAACAAAAGATTTGTGCGGCATAATTGTAGCGAAGTTCGAAAGTTTCAATTGACCTAACCCAGTTTTTGGTATATTTTTGTATCAAATGAAAGTTTCAATGAAAATTATTGGTTAATTTCTAATTTATGCAACTGTATGCATCATGCAGAGGCGCCATTTAACAAGAGACGAAATGTTAAGGGCAGTAGGTACGCTCCAAACTGGGGCTCCTCAACGAAGTATTGCCGAGGCGATTGAAACAAGAAAAAACGTGATATCAAGGTTGTGGTCACGTTATAGCACCACTGGTGAAGTAGCTGAACGGCACCCAGGCGAGAAGCGCATAACCGCCCGAAGACAGGACCGATTTTCGCAAATGACCGCGAGAAGATAACCAAATGCTACAGCCATGCAGTTGGTTTAAAGGCTCCAGTCAGACCACCATTTGCTTGTCAGTGACGAAACTGTGAGGAGAAGACTGCACGAGGCTAACCTTCATGCTCGCAGGCCGCTTCGTACTCCAGCACTACGCAGAGGAAATCGTGGACGAAGATTACAGTGGGCTCGCGAACATTTGCTCTAGGAAGATAACTAGTGGTCTGTAGTGCTGTTTACCGATGAGTCCCGATTCGGATTTCATCCTGATTTACGAAGAGTACGTGTATGGCGAGCTCCTGGTCGTGACAACCGTCTGCGACACCGTCAGGAAGTCCAGCCATACCACGGCAAAACAATTATGGTTTGGGCGGGAATTCGTATCGATGGAAGAACAGATCTCGTTTGGATCAGAAACACCATGACTTCTGAAAAATACCGTAATCAGGTGCTAGCACCAATAATCTATCCCAATCGACTGCAAATGGACCAAGTTTTCACGCTCATGCACGACAAAGCCCGTTCGCACACTGCGCGAGTGGTGACCAGCTGGCTACAAGAGCACGATGTGTCGATCTTAGACTGGCCCGCTGAATCACCAGACCTAAACCCCGTAGAGCACGCATGGGACATGCTCCAAAGAAGGGCTTTGAGGAGTTTTCCTCCGAACATTGCGACTGCAAAGCAACTTTTTTTGCATCTTAGCAGGTCCTGGGACAATATCCCACAGCAAGACTTTGATAACTTGATTCAAAGCATGAAAAGCCGTTGTAGGACCGTGGTTAACGTCCATGGGTGGTTTACTGACTACTAATTTTAAATAATTTTTCACGTAACTGCAAAAAACCTGATAATTTTGCTAAAATTATATTTTTTTCTTAAAAAGACATTCTTAAGTTTACCATCATTTCACTTTTTGTCTTTATTTCAATAAAAAATTATTTACACAAAAAAACTAATTCTGTTTTATTCTAAAAGATGGAATGACGCCTCTTGACAAAGTTTGTTACAAACCTTTTAATCTTAATGGGATCAAGAAGTTTTGTATGTACGAAACACGTGTCAAGCAGGTCACTAAAACACGATTTAACATAATTTTATCTAAGATCTGGTCAAGATCCTGACCGATGTAAATATAACGAGTGGATTCAAAGCTACTGGACTTTATTCATTAAATGCTGATGCATTACCAAAAACGGCTTTCGCTCCTTCTACCTTGACATAGGCTTCGTATCAGTGAAAGTAATTCGAACTACTGTGGGGAATCTTCACAATTAATTAATGAAAATGTACGAAAACTTCTCTTAAATTTCGCAGTGTTAATGCGCGAGACGTCAACGAGACCCTCTGTGAGCGTGATCCACAAGTGCCGGAGAATTACGGACCTTCAACACAATTCCTTGGTTATACATCGAGCGATAGCTTCGCGCGCGACTCATTTCATCTCCAACGAAGAGGAGGTCTTTTTAATCATATTATGCTTTTAATAGCATGCAAACATTAATGGGAGACCGAGGTTTGTGTGACAAAGACGATTTCTCGCAACCTATGACCGTTACTGGCAACAGCTCTCGTTTGTTTCTTTAGAGACGCGCTACTTGGTGCAGTACGCGCCAACCACGCATGCGGTTGAGTGTACAACGTCTGCATAAAAAAAATACGAAAAGTTTTTTCCCAAAATCTTGTTTATATTTATATATCGTGTCGTATTACGTTTGCGTTGTTACGATATTTTTTCTTAAATTGTATGATTTTTCAAGTTTCAGAACGTTGCATTGTTTTTATGTGTTTGCATTTTGTTTAGAAATTACGAATTATTTTATACTGAGGCATGGCTAGTGTCAAAATTTATGTACTGGCCTTTGAAGAAGTTACGTTAAGAGGTCTTAGAAATGTCGCATCCTCTTACAATCTACTCTACATGTCCTTGCAAATATACTGGGTGACTTGTCCCTTCGTCTCGAAAAAAATAGGGCGTGATGAGTAAATGAAATACAAGCCCATGGCATCGTTACATTTTTTTTTGTTTTACGAAACTATCATGATCTTTATTTTATCAATAAATACCTACTAATCATTTAAAGATTTTTATCTACTCTCATATCATAAAATTCCGAATATGAAATCAAAATGTGTCATATATTGGACTACTTTATTCACATACATCTATAATATTTAAAAAAAAAATTAAAAAAGTTCATTATAACACTACTTTGTTAGGAAATTATTGCAAAACAATGTTAAAAAATAATTTTTTCTACATTATAGTACAGGCACTGGGTTCTGGTATTTTTGAGCCATGCCGGGTGTTTATTATTATTATTTAATACTTTATTGTACACCAAAAAAACATAAATTAAACAAAAGAAACATTTTAAAAGAAATAGGTACAATAGTTAGTTTACAATAGTTAGTTAGTTTAATTTTGTTACTTACAATGATTATCCCGCTATCAAAGTTACCCTATTACTACTACTGCGAAAGTGTGGCGGTAGCAAGATGCGGCCAGAGGACAGAGTGTAGTGCTACCATAATTGACCATAGACGCACTGCACGCACCGCACATTCGAAATTGACAATTGAATTTTGGCGCCTATTATTTAAATTTTTAATTTATTATTTATTTACTATTCAGTTTTTGTAACTCAAAATTTTGCAAGTGATTTTTGTTGCGCGGAAAAATGTCTAGCAGTGATACTGAAGAGAATTTAACTCCACCAGACATTCTGGAAATAGCATCGGGAATGACAAATAATCTTTTGCCAGCAAAATCAAAGAAAATTTACGATAAATGTTACCAAGATTTTATGAGTTGGAAAATTTTGAAAAAAACCACTTCATTTTCAGAAAATGTAATGCTAGCATATTTCCAAGAATTATCAAATAAATTTAAGTCTTTGTCCTTATGGGCTAAATACTCAATGCTCAAAAGTATATTGAGTATCTACAACCAAATCGATATTATTAAATACACAAGACTGATTGCTGTTTTAAAAAGAAAATCGCAGGGCTTTAAGGGAAAAAATGCAAAAACGTTCTCCCCTGAAGAATTGAGTACATTTATAAATTGCAATATCCAAAACATGAATACTTATTATAATAAATAATTTTGTTAATTTCTTAGTCTTTTCTTTTATACGTAAGATACCTATTGATGAGCTTAGATAAAGTAGTGTATGAAACTCTACATAATTAGTTATTAAAACACTCGTGTAATACTATTAAAAAACTCGCCTGCGGCTCGTTTTTTAAACTAACACTCGTGTTTTAATAACCTCTATTATGCAACCGTTTCATAAACTACTATTATCATATTAAAACATTAAAAATACGAATTAAAAAAAAAGTTAAATTATAAAAAAAGAAAATCATACTCACCCTAAAATGCATGCCCTAGTGCCCCAATTTTCAAAATAATTTTCCACGCGGCCTTCGGCCTGTCGGCATTCTTTGAACGCAGTGTAGGTATACCGCTTCGTCTGTCGGCGCGGCCGCCGACAACTCTAGGTAAAACATTTAACAAGCCGCCCTCGCACACCGCGCTACACTGTTTCTGCGGGATGCGCCCTGCCCCGCAACCCGCGCAAATCAGTTTGTCTAAGGTCTTAAGGAATAAGGACTTTAGTCGGACGTCAATCGCGATTATTTACGGTTGTGTCCGCGAAAACTTAGTAGATATTAACAATAATTATTAACAATAATTATGGCGTACGAATATTGTAATAGGGAGTTTTTAGCAATGGTGAGATTTTACATTCTGTCAGGTGAAAGTTTAGATGGTGCGCGAAGAATGTATGCAGATCCGAACCATTTACGTTCATTGCGTAGAAACGGTATCCCGAATCCTCGAGTTCCGAGCACGGCTTTGATTTTGAGAACGTACCAGAGGTTGGTCGACCATGGACACTTGGACAGTTCAGACTTCCGAGCCACGGCCGAGGAGGAGGAGGAGGCCATACACCCTTGACCGTCCTGCGTCCATGTGGAAGAAGCCATACTGGACTATTTTGAACGGCACCCGAGAAGAAGCACTCGTTAAGCCGCTCGTCGATTCGGTGTAAGCCAGTATACGGTGTGGAAGCTGCTGAATACGTCTCGCATGCATCCCTATCACTTCACCCGCGTGCAAGCATTACATGCACCGGACCCCGGACCGCGCATGGAGTTCTGCCGATGGATACGAGAGCATGCGCAGACTAATATTATACTAATATAATATTCTGTGGAGCGACGAATCCCTATTTACAAGAGTAGGCATTTACAATGTACACAACGAACATTGGTGGAGTTTCCGAAACCCCCATAAAATTAGAGAGCACTCACACCAAGTGAGATTTAGTGTAAACGTTTGGGCTGCAATCATTAACGACCGGATAATTGGTCGAGTATGGATAGAAGGTCGATTAACGGGTATCACGTATCTGGAAATGATACGCTCCGTCGTCGACTCGATGTTAGATGACATTCCTGTAAGTTATTTGCGAGGAATGTACTTCCAACACGACGGATACCCAGCTCATTATGAGAGATCAGTGCGCACATATTTAGACTGCGAGTTTAGTGGCAGATGGATAGGTCGCGGTGGGCCTGTCAACTGGCCTGCGAGATCACCAGATCTCACACCTCTCGATTTTTATTTGTGGGCAGAACTAAAAAGACTAGTACGCCAGTCAAAGGAGAATGTCCACCCCTGACCCAAACATTTACACAAAAGGTAATTTATTAAAAATTATCTTACGAATATATGACAATTTGAAAATTAATAATTATTAATGCTACACTTCACGATAAAAAAATGTAATAAAAAAGGAATTAAACCGTCTCTTCAACTTCCCGTTTAATTCTGACGGCCATTTGCATTACATTCTACGCATAGGTACATGCCCAAATAAAAAGAGGTTTGTTATTTTTAAAAAAATAATTTCATTTAAAATAGAACGGATATTAAGTAATTATTTAAATACATTATTTTATTTGTTATTTGTTGTAAATCGTACAATGTGGTCGATTCTGTTGTACAAAATCTCTAAATCTAAACTAAAATGACAGGTCTTAATATATTCCCGTCTCCTTCACAATCCTCCCTGCTGAAGGGGATAGCACTATTTTTAAACCTGTCAATTTAGTTTAGGTTTAGAGATTGTGTACAACAGAATTAGCCACATTATATGCTTAAAGTAAATAAGTAATAATTAATATATTTTTTTTATAATATTGTTTTAACTTCGTCGCGTTTTGTGCAATGGAATATAATATAACTACAACCTTTTTGATTTTGTGTAACGAAACTTATTTCAAGATGTCAATGTGACATGTCATTGTTTTAGTTGTGTGTGACCTAGCGTCACCTAGCGACGTCTACTCTGTTTACATTTTGAATGTTTATTGTAGCACAGCGGAGACCAATATTAATTTGGTTTATTGTTTTTGTATTGGATATCGTTGGAGGTATGTTAAGTATAGTGCGCGCCAAACAAATAGTTCAAATCGGCAGGAAAGATACACGGCTTTCCTTACTACTTTAACCCTTAATCAAATACTGGGAAATAATTTCCCACTTACTCTAGCGGCACGCTATGATGGCCGGTTTGACGTTTGTCCGCTCATGAAGTTCCGTATTAATTGATAACGACTTTGAAGGAAATAATTGTATTACTTTATTGACGATAGTGATGTGCAGAGATTCATAAATTTTATCGAATGTAGTTTTAGGTTTAGGACTCAAAATTTATTTATTAAATTGATTTCTTAAATGTATACAAGTGTAGAAAAATATGTTTGCACCATTTAAGGGGTGAATGTACTTGTGAATATGAACAATTTTCACTATGTGGACAAACCTCTGAAATCGCAAAAAAATATCAATAAATTTTTAAAAATGGAATCTAATACGATCGTCACATAGGATCGCTGGCTAGCACAACTACTACCTCCGGCAAACTCGCGTCAATGCTCAATGCAAAACAAAGCAGTTTCGAATTGACGTTGCTTCGAAAAGTATAAACTGTCAGTGCAATGCGATTGTGATATAGTTTTGACCTGGCTTTGGATTTCAAATATTGATACTGCATTACTGTTGACCCTTGCTCGTTAATTTGGACTCTGTTCAAGCCCTTTGTTGTGGATTTCGTCGATATGACCGAACGTACGCAGAGAACTGTTCTAAATAGTCAGACACGTGAGTTCGTAATACGCCTTCGTAACTATTTCGATCGTGAAGCTCAAAATGGAGGGCCAATTTTACCTATAACGTCAGTGGTTGAACGCGTAGCTGATGCGCTTAATATTGGACAACGAACTGTTAGACGGATAACTAAAAAAAAATATGGCGAGACTGGCACAGAAGAAAATAAACTTCACACACCAAAAAAGAGAAAACGAGCAAAACCAGTCGTAGGCATCGATAGCTTTGATGCCGATGCTATCCGAAGACATGTTTACGGCTACTATTTACAGAAGGAGTATCCAACAAGAAAAAAGTTGGTGCATTCACTGAAGGAAGCTGGATTATTCTTCGGTGGGGAAAGTTCTTTAACGAAGATTTTGAAGACCATTGGATTTCGATACAAAAAATGTAACAAACGCAAAATATTGATGAAAAGATTTGATATAGCGATGGCAAGGTATACTTTTTTACGGCAAGTGAAAGAAATCAAAAATTGGCAAAATGTTGTGTTCTTGGATGAAACATGGCTTAATGCTAACCATACTGTAGGCCGTTCTTGGAACGATGACACAGCAGCATCTACTTCCAAAGTTCCTGTAGGAAAAGGATCGCGACTTATAATTTGTCACGCCGGAACCATCAACGGGTTTGTCGAAGGTTCTCTCATGGCTTTTGCGTCAAAAACCACTGGAGACTATCATGAAGACATGAATGGAGAAAAGTTTACTGAATGGTTTACCTCAATGTTGTGTAGCCTCCCTGAACCATCTATTATAATTATGGACAACGCCCCATACCACTCGATGCAAATTGACAAGCCACCTGCCCAATCCCAAAAGAAAGCTGATATCGTCGCATGGCTTCGTAAAAATGGCGTAGATGCAAACATGAATATGTTAAAAGCGGAATTAGTACGTCTTTTAAAAGAAAACAAACCAACCAAGATCCGATACGTCATTGACGAAATAGCATTAGAACATGGGCACAGAGTTATACGGTTACCGCCTTACCATTGTGAGTATAATGCGATTGAGTTGGTGTGGGCTCAAATTAAGGGATATGCTGCAAGACACAATACAGAACCCCCATTTACCACAAAAAAAATGCTAAAATTATTAGAAGAAGCTTGTGAACATGTGACTAAAGGAGACTGGGAAAAGGTTGTGAATAGAACTGTTAAATTAATAAGGGAAGATTATGAAAGAGATGTGAAAATAGATAATATTATAGAAAACGAACATATAATTATTAATGTATGTGATGATAGCAGTGACGACAGTGAAAATAGTAGTATGGACGAATCTGATTAATTATGGCCTTTTGTGGCACCTTTTTTGGTATCTTTTGTATTCATATGTTTCTTGTGTGCATATAAAGTATGTATATTCATTTTCGTTCAAATATTCAGTTCGTTCAAATAAATTAAATAAACATATACATTTTTGTTTTATTAAACCTATTTAATCAGGTACAAAAACAAAACTTAATTGTTTTTTGTTCGAGAATAAATTGACATTCCACATCACTATTGTAATGTGTCAAACCGGCCATCATAGCGTGCCGCTAGTGTAGTCAGGACGAATATTTTCCATATTTTTTTTTTAATGACAACACCTGGGAGTGCCAACCATAGATAAAACTAATTTTGAATATATTTGTTAACTGATAAATGGCAACATTTGTCCAGAAGTTGAAATCCTGTCAGTATACGACAAGTCAAAGTCAAAAGTTGTGGTTTTTCTATAAAATATCGCATTCTCGTCAGTTTTTTTGAAACTTTGTGAAAAAAAAAATCTGGTAAGTGAGTTCACGTAATATTATAGTAAAATAGACATATTTTCTGAACTTTTCGCTGGAATATAACCTAGAAAACAATAAGTTTCATTGAAAATATTTCATGTTAAATTAGTGGGAAATAATTTCCCATTGTTTGTTCCGGATTTCAAAAATCTGATAACTATATAAAAATAAAAGTGTGCCCATTCATTGACCAAAACATGACTGTGCCTTTGTTGTCCTTTTTATGATTTATATTATTTTATTTTTAGCAACTTCAAAAAAATGATTGCCAAAAAGTATAAAGTACTAAACAAGAAGAATCTGGAAGCCGCTATTGAGAACCTAGCAGATATATCCGATTTGTCCGGATCAGATAGTGATGATGACCCATGTTATGCCAATAGTGTTGATTCTATTCCAATTAGCTACTTGAATCAACCTGACGATAGCATTATAGAACAGCGTCTAGAAGAAATTTTTGGCACAGAAGATGATTACGAGACTGTGGAAACTGAACCCATTGTACATACAACAGAATCATTATTGTCAGTTTTAAATCATCAATCTGACTCTGACAACACAACTAACACAGGTGGCATAGCTCAATCAGTTGATTTCAATTTTGATCAAGATACATATAATAGCCAACTTCAAGTACAAGAAAAAGACACTGAAAATCAAGGCAGTCCTGAGGCAGTATATCTTGAAATTCCAAAAGACGATAGTAGTAATAGTCCACTCCTGGAGCCAGTTATTTCTAATAGTCCACTCCTTGAGGCTGAAGCTACCACTGCTGTGTTAGATAACTATTTTCTAGACAACAATCTAATAAACGACTTTTTAGAGGATGATCAACAAGAGTCTCGCGCTCATAATGTAGTACTTAGGGACCGCTCCCAACCAAGAGAATGGAAAAACCAGGATTTAGCCCATGATATTCCTCCTTTTGAAAAGCGATTTGAACCCAGGACTAGGGACACCCACAAAACTACACCATTGAATGTTTTCGAAAGGTTTTTTCCAGATAAGGTTATACTAATTATAGTCGAACAAACAAATAGGTATGCTCGTCAAAAAAATAGCCATAACTGGATACCTGTCACTGATCAAGATATTAAGGCGTATTTAGGAATTTTGATCATGATGGGCTTAAACCCTCTACCAGACATGGAGTTGTACTGGTCGACAGATCCGTTTTATTACAACAAAGAAATCGCCCAGGTTTTTCCAATAGTTAGATTTAAAAAAATAACGGAAAACCTTCACTTGAACGACAATGCTACTGAACCACCAAGAGGCTCTTCTGCCTATGATAAATTATACAAAGTTAGACCTCTGCTCACTGAACTTAATAATGTATATCAGAATGAAGCTCACAACTCGGCGGTACAATCGATTGACGAGTGTATGGTCAAATTCAAAGGCCGTAGTTCGTTAAAGCAATACATGCCTAAAAAACCAGTCAAAAGAGGATTTAAAATTTGGGCAAGATGTGACGCAAAAACAGGATATTTATATCAATTCCAAGTATACACCGGAAAAGGCGACAGCACTGAAAATGAAGGCCTTGGCTATAATGTGGTAATGACGCTCTGTAATAATGTACCACGAAACACGTTACTCGCGTTCGATAATTTTTTTACGAGCTGTAATCTTTTAGAAGACCTATATGAAAAAAACATTTATGCAGTAGGAACAGTCAGAAGTAACAGAAAAGATCTTCCTGACATGATAAAGAAAAAACAACCAAAAGCATTGAGACTAGAGAAACATGATTTTGCAGCTGTCACAGCAGAGCCAATCACAGCCATCAAGTGGTGTGATACTAAAGAGGTAGCAGTTCTCTCCACAGCACATCAGCCACGAGATGTAATGTTCGTGAAACGAACACAGAAGGATGGCTCTAGAAAAGAAATTCTCTGTCCGAAAGCCATAGCTTCATATACCCTTAGTATGGGTGGGGTAGATTTATTTGATCATTTCAGGTCTTCCTACCCAATAAACCGCAAATCCAGAAAATTCTGGATGAGATTGTTATTTTTCTTATTTGATGCATCAATTATCAACGCGTTTATAACCTACACCTATACACATGTGGCAACGTTGCACGCTCATAGGGATTTCAGGTTGCGTTTAGCACGTTCATTGATAGACAATTACACAACTCGGAAAACAGAAGCACAAAAAGGAACAGTGTTTAAAAACAAGAAAGGCGGTATCTTCGGTGTCCCGGATGAAATCCGTTTATTGAATGTGGGCATACATTTACCAGAAGGAATCAGTACTTACAAAAGATGTAGATTCTGCAGCACAAAGAGACAAGAACAGAGGACCAAAATTCAATGTACTACATGTAAAGTAGCTTTGTGTGCCAAGAATTGCTTCAAAACTTTTCATACCTGTCCATCTCAATAGTCAATAATTGAAATATTATCAATGCTATGTCTACTCAGTGAATGAACATCTGACACATGGCATCCAGATAAAGTTCATAATTCTTTTTTTTTAAATATTATATTATAAATATTTACTACCGATAAAATTACAAGTCTGAGGTACCTACTTCATGATTATGGAACTTTATGTGGTGCTGGTGATGGTGTCAAATGTCCAATCACTGAGCAAACAGAGCATTGAAATGAAACCATAATTTTGCATTTACTTTTATTTTTGTCATTAAACTATTAAAACCTCTACACTGTTTTATTTTAGAATTGCATGATATATATTTTTTATTTTTTATATAAAATAAAATGAAAAGCAAAGCAGGGTGAAGAACTAGTATATTAGCAGTAGTAAAATTCTTGAAACTATCTTAACCTACACTGAATAATGGGAAAATATTTCCCACTTGATAATATTTTGCAATGCCGTTACGAACAAAGGGAAATTATTTCCCACCGCAAAATCCCCTTTTCCCCCCACTTTTTCATATTATTTTCATGAGATTTGAAATCTACTCACAAAACCCCCCCTAGAACCGGTCTCAGTTTTTATGTATCTCTTAAAAAGTGTTCCATTTGATTAAGGGTTAACAATTATAAACTACACATAACCTAGAATCATTTTCAAACTTATACTTAGATTTATTTAAAACTACAAGTCCTAGAGGTATTAAAATGGTGTGTTTGGTTATCAGGAATAAACCTGCAATAAGTGCTGCATACAACATGCTTGTAAACGACTGGGTTACACGCCCATAGATTTTTGGCCATTCTCCTTTGACATTAAAATCGCAAACGAACGGCTAGTTCTGATTTTTTAATATGTTGTTAGGACCACTACCAGTAGTCTAAATTCAATTTTGCAGCTTCGAAAGACCTGTGCTAATTTTGTAGCACTCGAAAAACCGCGAAATTTTTGCACTTTTTTTGGGTTTTTCAATATAAGTCCTAAACTATGCGTTTCTAAAAAAATATTTTTCTATACTCTTTTAAAGTAGACTAAAATTGCTACAATTTAAGACCAAAACTAGCTCTTTAAATTCAATATTTATTGAGATATACAGCTCTCCAAAAATTGACAATTAATTCCAAAAAAGTGAAATTTTAAGATTCGGTCAATTTTAAACCCCGATATCAGGGAAAAAACTCATTTTACGAGTAAAGTTAATTTAAAATATGTTGTAGTAAATATAATTAGCTTTAATTTAAACACTAAACAACGTCTGTAGCCCATATAGTTTACTTACAAATCCTAAAAGTTTAAAAAATGCGAAAATTGCAGTTTTCTCTTTAGTTTGTTTTGAATGTAATTTGAAAGAAAAAACCATGTACATCCACAAGAAATATGTATTAAAACTATTACTAAGTATTTAAGTTAAGTATTTATAATGTTATTTATGCAAGAAAAAAATTATTTATATTATTATTGATATTTGTTGATTTTTATGAAACATATTAATCTGTATTAAAATGACATTATGAGTTCCGAGCAATATAAGTCGTAAACTACGCATTTTTGTTTAATATTTTCTACACATTTTTAAAGTAGACTAAAATTGCTACAGTTTGACATCAGAACCAGTTCTGTAGCTTCAATAATTGCCGAGATACAGCTCTCCTAAAATTGAACTTTTTTCAAAAAAAGTGAAAATTTAAGAGTTGGTCAATTTTCGACCGCGATCTTGGGGATAATACTCATTTTATGTGTAAAATTATAGGTAAAAATGTTATAGTAAATCTAATTAACTTTAATTTAAGGGTAATACGACATCTCTAGGACATGTAGTTTACTCACAAATCTTAAAAGTCCAAAAATGGGAAAACAATTTTCGTAAATTTGCTCTGCTTAGTTTGGTTTGTGAGTACCTTGAAAGGAAAAACCATGAACATCCACAAGAAATGTACATTTAATCTATTATTATAGTATTCATAATATTATTTATGAAAAAAAAAATTATTTATCTTATTTTATTGATATTTATGAAGCATATTAACCTGCATTACAAAGATATTATTTTTGGTTATAATTGTTCATTATGGTTTGTGAGTAAACTATATGGCCTAGAGACGTCGTTCCACCCTTAAATTAAAGCTAATTAGATTTACTACAACAGTTTGACTATAATTTTACCCTTATAATGAGTATTATCCTCAAGATGGCGGTCGAAAATTGACCAAATCTTACATTTTCACTTTTTTTGGAAAAAGTTCTATTTTAGGAGAGCTGTATCTCGGCAAGTATTGAAGTTACAGAACTGGTTCTGGTGTCAAATTGTAGCAATTTTAGTTTACTTTAAAAATGTATAGAAAATATTTAAAAAAAAATGCGTAGTTTACGACTTATATTGCTCGGAACTCATAATGTCCTTTTAATACAGGTTAATATGTTTCATAAAAATCAATAAATATCAATAATAATATAAATAATTTTTTTCTTGAATAAATAACATTATAAATACTAAATATAAATACTTAGTAATAGTTTTAATACATATTTCTTGTGGGTGTACATGGTTTTTTCTTTCAAACTACATTCAAAACAAACTGAAGAGAAAACTGCAATTTTCCCATTTTTTAACTTTTAGGATTTATAAGTAAACTATATGGGCTACAGACGTCGTTTAGTGTTTAAATTAAAGCTAATTATATTTACTACAACATCTTTTCAAGTAACTTTATCCGTGAAATGAGTATTTTCCCCGATAGCGGGGTTTAAAATTGACCAAATCTTAAAATTTCACTTTTTCGGAATTAATTGTCAATTTTTGGAGAGCTGTATCTCAGCAAATATTGAATTTAAAGAGCTAGTTTTGGTCTTAAATTGTAGCAATTTTAATCTTCTTTAAAAACGTATAGAAAAATATATTTTTTTAAACCCATAGTTTAGGACTTATATTGAAAAAACCAAAAGTAGTGCGAAAATTTCGCGGTTTTTCGAGTGCTGCAAAGTTAGCACAGGTCTTTCGAAGCTGCAAAATTGGATTTACACTACTGGTAGTGGTCCTAACAACATATTAAAAAATCAGAACTAGCCGTTCGTTTGCGATTTTAGCCACTTTTGGAGTCAAAGGAGAATGATCACCCCTGACCCAAACATTTACACAAAATGTAATTTATTAAAAATTATCTTACGAATATATGACAATTTGGAAATTAATAATTATTAATGCTACACTTCACGATAAAAAAATGTAATAAAAAAGGAATTAAACCGTTTTTTCAACTTCCCGTCTGACGACCATTTGCATTACATTTTACGCATACCTACATGCCCAAATAAAAAGAGGTTTGTTATTTAAAAAAAATCATTTCATTTAAAATAGAACGGATATTAATTATTTAAATACATTATTTTATTTGTTATTTGTTGTAAATCGTACAATATACGCTTAAAGTAAATAAGTAATAATTAATATTATTATTTTGTTATAATATTGTTTTAACTTCGTTGCGTTTTGTGCAATGGAATATAATATAACTACAACCTTCTTGATTTTGTGTAACAAAACTTATTTCAAGATGTCAATGTGACATGTCATTGTTTTAGTTGTGTGTGACGCTAGTGACGTCTACTATGTTTACATTTTGAATGTTTATTGTAGCGCAGCGGAGACCAATATTAATTATATTATGGTTTATTGTTTTTGCATTGGATATCGTTGAACAGGTATGATAAGTATAGTGCGCGCTAAACAAACAAGCAGGAACAAATCGGCAGGAACGATACACGGCTTTCCTTACTAGTTTAACAATTATAAACTACACATAACCTAGAATCATATTTAAACTTAAACTTAGATTTATTCAAAAACGACAAGTCCTAGAGGTATTAAAATGGTGTGTTTGGTTATCAGGAGTAAATCTGCAATAAATGGTGCGTACAACATGCTTGTAAACGACTGGGTTATACACCCATAGATTTTTGGTCATTCTCCTTTGACTGCACTATAGTGTACACGGAAGAATCTCATAGTGTAAGTGAATTAAAGCAGCGCATAATAGACGCTTTCAATATTTTAAAAAGTGATAGAGACACACTTCTTAGTTTAAAGAATAACCTACAAAAACGTGCCAGATTATGCCTGGAGAGAAATGGTGGACCTTTTGAACAATTATAACGGTATCATTAGAATGGATTTTTTAATTATGTGAGTATTTTGTAAATAATAATATCAATCAGTAGGTAATTTGTAAATAGTTGATTTCGATTTTTAAATACGCCTAGGATCCTGTAGATTGTACCTAGCAATGCATTTTATGAGCTTTGTAACAAAAGTTCAACTTGCAATAACGTTCGCTCAAATAGTTGGCGGTGCGCTTTGTTATGCCGACACAAAAGCGCCGCCTGTTCACGGTCACGCCGAAAGGCGGCTCGGTGTCTTCAAACGCCCTGCACGCGCTGTACACCATGTTTACTTTGGTGCTGGTACCTACTGAATTAGTTGTATTGAATTTCGATACGGGGTAAATTGTAATGTAATGATAATAGGTAATTTTATTTTGCCCTTGGAAGGATGATGGCGGATTTGCTCAAGAAGATATGATTGTTTGTAGAGCCTACAAATGTTTCAAAGAAAAAAAAAAGTTGAATTTCTGTTGTTTTATTATTGTAATTAGTAATTAATTAATTTTATTTTTTTTATAAATGGGGTACCTTCTAAATGATAAACTAATGTACCTATTCATTTATTTTCACACATTTTCCAAAATCACTGTACTGCAAACTATTTGAGCGGACAAACTAGGTCCACAGGGCTGAACACCTTACCTACCTACTTCACTACAGCATCCTAGACGGTCCTAAGCCCGTATAAGTATGAAGGAAAAAACGAAATCAACAAAATAATACCTACAAAAGCGGCGATAGCCTAGTGGTTAAAACGTCGGCCTCCTATTCGGGGGTTTCGGGGATTTTGAACCATACTTAATACACAAGTCACAAGGTATTACCAGTTACCACCCAGGGAGGGTCAACTTGTATATAATATTTAACAGATTCCAACATAGGAGAGGAATTTAGAAATAGAAAAGGAACATTTTACGTACAAAGATATCTTACGTAGGCAAGAATAAAACTTTTAAAATGGCTGAGCTAAAGCAATTAATCACCGATGGGATTAGAAAAATTAGCGCGGTCCCGTGGAGGAAATGCATCTACCACATGATAAAAGAAGATATCATGAAGCGGCTCGATGGAATAATCGATACACGAACGGACACGATTCCGGAATTTATAATTAATATCACAGACGAAAGTGAAAATTCGAATGAAAAGTATAATATTAAAATTAACGTTATAGATATTTATATTGTTACTTGGTAAAAACTTATAGTTTACACAAATATAATAATTTGATAAAGCCTTTCTTTCCTCATAGTTGCATATGACGGACATCATCAATGTGTCAGGCACATTCGCAGCGAATAAAACTGATGTCGAAATCAGAGATCATTTTTTAGAGAAAACGATATTTTTATCTTAGATAGTTTTTCGAGATTGCATATCAGCTTTAGAGTCTAATGGCTGCAAAATATTTAAGTCTGAATCAGTGGATGAAGCTGAAACACAATTAACCACATCACAAGCAAATAAAAGTAGCTGTGTAACTTTGTGCAGATGGGATGCTGAGGGCGTGAATCTTCGATAGAAACGCAATTTCAAATTATTTAAGCAAGATTTTTTAATAGGGTCTCATTACATTTAATTAATTTACTAATTGCAACAGCTTTAATTAATTGCTTTCATCCTCTGATTGAGGATCGGCGAGATGCCCAAGAAATTGTACATTATCATTACATTTCTATAATGGGCCAAATCATTTAGCTCAATTCGTCCAAGAATATAATTTAAATAGATGAAGTGATGGTCAGATAGTGTAAAGTTAACCTAATCATAAATATGCAAGAATCCAGAGCGTAGAACTTGCTGAAAAGAATTAAAAAATCTGGTCACACTGCGGTGACATCTGACAGTTCACTTTCTCTCCAACTCCACCCTTGAACTCATGTATTGTTGCCGTATATGTTATTGCCCTTGTTTTCTCGTGTCGTACCGAATAAATCCAAATTGATCGCTGTACAAAATCTATTATTTTGCCTAAACCCTTCATGAAGAACTGTTTTCTAGTCTACTGACACGGACGAAGATAGTCAAACTGACACTTGAGTGCACCTCAAAATATTCAAAGGATAAGGTTGGGGGTAGGAGAGAACACCTGAGGGGTAAGGGAACGCACCTCCTAGCGAATCCAAAAATCTACCTCACTCGCCCGCGGTACCCCTTTGCTGTCTATTAACGAGGCTCTAACGACCGATAGATGGCGGTATAACAATCTCTAGACTGAATAAATGGCACAGACCGGTGTCGGACAACAGCGACGCCAGTGCGAGTAGTCAGTAGTCCAGTCCTGCGACGAGCAACTGCCCAGCGTGGTCAACATTTGAGCAAAACCTTAGTAGGGCAGGTGGTGCTAAGCTAGGAGTGAAATCGGCGCATATTTTCCCATATCTGGACTCACACGAATTCGTTCGCGCTGCACCAGACGGGGCACCAAACACATTGGTCGGTGAATGGGTGGGCCGGAACTTTAAAGACTGTGATTGGTTGGACCTATTTTCCTTCCAGAGCGTAAACGGCCCACCAAGTACCAAGAGGAAATATCCGAAGAGATGCTGTAGGCCCATCTCCGCGAAGCGTTATTCCAACATGACGACGCTCCCCGACACGTGACGCTTCCCGTGCGACGTCATTTGTGTGATGAAAGATTTGGTGACCGTTGGATTGAGATTGATTTCCTAACATTGGACAGCAAAAAAAATTATGTGTCTGATGTGAGCAGGGGGCGCGCAACTTATCGAATTTATTTAAATCGCATTTTTATATCGATTACAAAGTTGTTGGACAATATATAGCAATAGGTGAGTAGGACCGCTGGTGGTTTTTAGTGGGTAGGACGGGGCCTTCTGCCCTGTGGAATCCCACATACCCGGCGGGACCTACGCGTTTCTCTCGTTGATGCGCGTAGACCCCGGACGGAATGCGTAAACAGCATTTTCCACCAGCGGGATATTAAAAAAAACAGCTCGCTCACCGTGAGAGTGGAATACTGCATTTAAAATGCGGACATTGTGAGCAAGCCCTGCGTGTAGAGTGTGACCGAGACTCCTCTTTCATGCCTAGAGTTCAGCTGAAACTTTACGCCGCGCTAAGATCTGCGAGCAAGTCAATCATCGATTATCCCAAACCCAGAACTGTCAAGGAATTACGTCGTTTCATGGGCATGATCAACTTTTACAGAAATACAATTCAGCAGGCCGCTAAGCATCAAGCCCCATACAACATGTGTTTGAGGAATTCAAAGAATAAAACAACATACCTAAGTATATCGTGGACTGTAGGGCATTAATGGCTCGTGCAAATATGACTAATGGGACAAATTGCCATCAGTTTAATTCGGTAAACACTCCAGTTATCGACAAGATACTAGGTGTAGCGCCGCAGAACTCGCTTATAACACAAATATCAAGTCACCAGCAAGGTTTTTCTGTGACAAATCGAAAACCACATCCCTGATTTTATTCAAGAAATTAAGGAAAATATTAGTCGACAAGTCTCTATTTTGTAGAGAGATTTTGGATCCATAACGTGTTCGTACACGTTTGTCACATTGTTCACACATATTATTGAGGTGCGATAGACTACGTCCATCTCTGACTCCTCTGTATGAAAGACCTTTTCGTGTCATCATCAGGCGAAGCTGAACGTATCAGTAGGCCAACTAAAACCAGCATTTTTGTTGAAAAATAGTTTAACGAACGTGACAATAGCACAAGATGCGATATATTGATTTAAAAAAGCAGAAATTTACACGTTCGGGCGCATAATATCACGCCGCATCGTCCGCGTTTCACCAGTATAAATAGTTTAATGCGAGTAATGGACATATTATCGATCCAACGTTGCCATGCCAAAAGCAGTTCGAACGAGCAGGAACAGTCATCATGGATCTATCAAGCAGCCATCAGGAGAAAGAGAAACAAGTACACATGGTTCAAGATAATGTCAACAACAACTTACATACAGGCTCTCTCGAAAATATCTTGAATTTTTTTTCGGTTGCATAAGACAAAAAGGGGAATATAATAACAATCCCAATTGCCCTACAATTTAAATCAGCCTACAAAAAAATGTTAAACCATTTAGAACTGAAATCAGCGTTAACAGGTATACCATTTGAAAAAATCAATATATTGAACGCCAGAAAATTGTTTAAAAGAAATAAACACATCAGCTATCGGTCATCGATAAGATGAAACTATAATTAATAATCTAGAGAGTGAATGGATCGATCAACAAAGTATGGATATAAGTAACAGTCTCACAACTAGTATAACAAAACATATTGTTGAACATATTGACATATTGGTTATATAGCAAGTTACGTTGTCACAAGATTAGGGAATGAGCTCAAATGTGACTCACGCATCAAAGCAGTGCTTTTGCACAGTAAGTACAGTAGTTTCACAAAATAATAGTTATTAAAGATAAAGGAGGAATATGCAATCCAACCATCGATATAAAAGGATAGGCCCTTAGAACAAAAAAATGCACGCATAAAGACAATAGGAAATTCCAATGTCAACAAAAATATCAAACTACCCTCAAAACAAAAACCCAATATCGCCCCAGGTGGGATGGTACCAATGGCAAGTAAACCACTCCAGTGAATAATTTGTTTACTCTACAAGAGCAAACTTTGAGACACTTGTTTTTCTAGCTTGACTTCGGGGCCTAAGTAAGTTCCAGACACTGGAACATTACGGAAAGCACTCGAGACTTGTGAACAGATTGGCTGTCCAAAAATATTCAGCGCCTCGAAGGAGAATATTGCCTTCAGAAATGGCTCAATATGATGAGCATGAGTATGGATCAACAGTAGGTACAACTTTCACAGGACTGTCTCAGCGGTACTTACAGGTGATTTTCCAGACCTCGTAAATCTCCAGTCACATGCCCGGCTGACACGTGCCAATCAAATACTACAGTCTACATTTGTATGTAACTACAGAAACACCATCAGAAATCTTGACGTACCATGACGAGAACAGTTCAACTTTACTGTCTAGAATTATCGAAAAGCACATACAAAGTTATTTAGATAAGTAAAACCATGTTTTCACTAATATTCGGCTGTTAGAGATTCAAAAATAAACAGTTCCCTTCATGAATCAAAGGATAAAGGTTTGCAATAGTTATTTTTCACAGGCTCCACAAAAATGTAAGAAAAGCTGTGAAACTCTATGAATCGAGACGTGTGTATTAAGATGCAGAAGTTTTAAAATGATCTATCTCACAAGCGTGAATGGACAGTTGCTACAAAGCTTTTTCCTACAAAGCTTTTTCTTCTTGTTTTCATGCTCTTTCCATCTACAAAGTGTGCGATTATTCCAATTTTTCTCATTCGATTATTTTTAGTTATAATTCATCATCAAAACGCCGCCAGCAAGACGAAATTGCTGGCAGACTGGTTTCTACGAAACAATGCTGAATTGCCGATGGCGAGAACACAGCGACCTTTATCGTATTTGAATGGATGCAAACTTTATAATATAAAATGTTTCCTTCATGTAAATAAAGTGTGCAACCATTCAATATTACTTGTTGTTTGTATAAACATTTATTCCTTTTTACCCTCAAAACGCCAACAAGATGAAATTTTCGGAAGACTCGTTTGACGGAAACAATGTTGAATTGCGAACGGCGAGAACAGACAGCGACCAAATTTATCGTATTTGAATGGATGCAAACTTTATAATATAAAATATTTTCTTCATATAAATAAAGTGTGCAACCATTCAATATTATTGTTTGTTTGTAAAAACATTTGCTGCTTTTTACTATCAAAACGCCAACGAGATGAAATTGTCGACAGACTCGTTTGCCGGAAACAATGCTGAATTGCGGACGGCGAGAACAGAAAGCGCGTATTTGAATGGATGCAAACTTAATAAAATAAATTGTTTTCTTCATATAAATAAAGTGTGCAACCATTCAATATTATTGTTTGTTTGTAAAAACATTTGCTGCTTTTTACTATCAAAACGCCAACGAGATGAAATTGTCGATATTAACCATTCGATATTTTTTTTTGTATAAACATTTGTTGCTTTTTACCATCAAAACGACAAGTAAAATTTTCAGCAGACTCTTTTGCCGGAAACAATGCTGAATTAGCGATGGCGCGAACAGACAGCGACCAAATTTATTGTATTTGAGTGGATGCAAACTTTATAATATAAAATGTTTTCTTCATATAAATAAAGTGTGGAACCATTCAATATATTTTTTTGCATAAACATTTGTTTCTTTTTACCATCAAAACGACAAGATAAAATTTTCAGCAGACTCTTTTGCCGGAAACAATGCTGAATTAGCGATGGCGCGAACAGACAGCGACCAAAACGGTATTTGAGTGGATGCAAACTTTATAATATAAAATGTTTTCTTCATATAAATAAAGTGTGCAACCCATTCAATATTTTTTTTTGTATAAACATATGTTGCTTTTTACCATCAAAACGACAAGATAAAATTTTCAGCACTCTTTTGCCGGAAACAATGCTGAATTAGCGATGGCGCGAACAGACAGCGACCAAATTTATCGTATTTGAATGGATGCAAACTTTATAATATAAAATGTTTTCATCATATAAATAAAGTGTGGAACCATTCAATATTTTTTTTTTGCATAAACATTTGTTTCTTTTTACCATCAAAACGACAAGATAAAAATTTTTAGCAGACTCTTTTGCCGGAAACAATGCTGAATTAGCGATGGCGCGAACAGACAGCGACCAAATTTATCGTATTTGAGTGGATGCAAACTTTATAATATAAAATGTTTTCTATATATAAATAAAGTGTGCAACCATTCGATATTTTTTTTTTGTATAAACATTTGTTGCTTTTTACCATCAAAACGACGAGATAAAATTTTCAGCAGACTCTTTTGCCGGAAACAATGCTGAATTAGCGATGGCGCGAACAGACAGCGACCAAATTTATCGTATTTGAGTGGATGCAAACTTTATAATATAAAATGTTTCCTTCATATAAATAAAGTGTGCAACCATTCAATATTATTGTTTGTTTGTAAAAACATTTGCTGCTTTTTACTATCAAAACGCCAACGAGATGAAATTGTCGACAGACTCGTTTGCCGGAAACAATGCTGAATTGCGGACGGCGAGAACAGAAAGCGCGTATTTGAATGGATGCAAACTTAATAAAATAAATTGTTTTCTTCATATAAATAAAGTGTGCAACCATTCAATATATATTTTTTTTTGTATAAGCATGTTGCTTTTTACCATCAAAACGACAAGATAAAAATGTCAGCCTCTTTTTCTGGAAACAATGCTGAATTAGCGATGACGAGAACAGACAGCGACCAAAATCGTATTTGAGTGGATGCAAACTTTATAATATAAAATGTTTTCTTCATATAAATAAAGTGTGGAACCATTCAATATTTTTTTTGCATAAACATTTGTTTCTTTTTACCATCAAAACGACAAAATAAAATTTTCAGCAGACTCTTTTGCCGGAAACAATGCTGAATTAGCGATGGCGCGAACAGACAGCGACCAAAGGGGAACGCCAAGTTTTGGCCCTAGCGTGCACAACAAATTCATATTATGAAAAAATAATATAATATTTGTTTAAAATTTTTCACACTATTAACGAATAACTTAAAGATAGAAATTATTTAATTTAAATAAAAAATACTGAAACGATCGCCAAGATCAATAAATACGGCAACATAACAATAATTGCTACGTAGTTGCTACGCGACACAGACTTGCTCTTACCATAGATAAAGAAAAACGTATAATTAATCGTAAAATCGATTAATCTTAATCTAAACAATCAAATAGGTATCGTGTGTCATCTTATTTTTATGGATACTGTTGATCATTTATTTTGAACTTGACCAATATGATTTGTTTATTGTTCATTCATTAAAGTTTTCAACAAAAAATGTATGTAATGAACATCGCGTAGCGCTTGGTAGATATGACTGTTGTACATACGCTAAACTTAGCACAAACTGACAATCTTATCTTGAACTTTTCAAAAATCTTTTCTCACAAGATATGAAATTCTGATAAACAATCATTGACTATTACTAATTACAATTAAACAAAAATCTTAAATCGATTCATATGTATCGGTCTTAATCGACTTAATTATTATCTACGAAATGGGAAACCATAAAAAAACATGAGCCAGCTGACAATATTGACAGCTCTCGTATGAGAGTATTGTATTATTTGACTGGTTGACAGTTGAAAAGTCAAACATTTCTTTCCTGGCGTTTGTGTTTCCCCCAGTTATTGTTTGTGTTCTTTTTGCGGATTTAATAAGATAAAGCATGAATATTGAATACTGACTCTGACGATGCCTCTATTTACGACGACCACGGGCGGGTCTGAATATGGATTCCGTTCCTGCTTTACACTACAACCCCAGCAACGACTCTGATTTGACAATAACAATGACCGACGATCCCGGCATTGACTCTGGTCATAGTTCGTCACAAAAATCATCCTCAACTGCTGTAAGCGGAGATTTACGCTGTTATTTATGTGTTAATTGTGAATTACGGAAATGTTTCCAGAATAACCTTACTGTGTGTGAATAAGGATGCGTGTGTACAATTTAAAAATTGATCCTATGGAAAATAAAAATTATTTATTATAACACTGAAACCGTAACTTTTTTTTAAAACCATATTTTTACCAATTAATTGTTGTATTATACACTGTTGATTCCATATAGTTTCATATGTGTGCACCTAAGGCCTAATTTACTAGGGCCACCTGGCATTCCCCTTTATCGTATTTGAGTGGATGCAAACTTTATAATATAAAATGTTTTCTTCATATAAATAAAGTGTGCAACCATTCGATATTTTTTTTTTGTATAAACATTTGTTGCTTTTTACCATCAAAACGACAAGTAAAATTTTCAGCAGACTCTTTTGCCGGAAACAATGCTGAATTAGCGATGGCGCGAACAGACAGCGACCAAATTTATTGTATTTGAGTGGATGCAAACTTTATAATATAAAATGTTTTCTTCATATAAATAAAGTGTGGAACCATTCAATATATTTTTTTGCATAAACATTTGTTTCTTTTTACCATCAAAACGACAAGATAAAATTTTCAGCAGACTCTTTTGCCGGAAACAATGCTGAATTAGCGATGGCGCGAACAGACAGCGACCAAATTTATCGTATTTGAGTGGATGCAAACTTTATAATATAAAATGTTTTCTTCATATAAATAAAGTGTGCAACCATTCGATTTTTTTTTGTATAAACATTTGTTGCTTTTTACCATCAAAACAACCAGATAAAATTGTCTTTTGCCGGAAACAATGCTGAATTAGCGATGGCGCGAACAGACAGCGACCAAATTTATCGTATTTGAGTGGATGCAAACTTTATAATATAAAATGTTTTCTGCATATAAATAAAGTGTGCAACCATTCGATATTTTTTTTTGTATAAACATTTGTTGTTTTTTACCATCAAAACGACAAGATAAAAGTTTCGGCAGACTCTTTTTCCGGAAACAATGCTGAATCAGCGATGACGAGAACAGACAGCAACCAAATTTACGGCATTTGAGTGGATGCAAACTTTATAATATAAAATGTTTTCTTCATATAAATAAAGTGTGCAACCCATTCAATTTTTTTTTTTTTTGTATAAACATTTGTTGCTTTTTACCATCAAAACGACAAGATAAAATTTTCAGCAGACTCTTTTGCCGGAAACAATGCTGAATTAGCGATGACGAGAACAGACAGCAACCAAATTTACGGTATTTGAGTGGATGTAAACTTTATAATATAAAATGTTTTCTTCATATAAATAAAGTGTGCAACCCATTCAATTTTTTTTTTGTATAAACATTTGTTGCTTTTTACCATCAAAACGACAAGATACAATTTTCAGCAGACTCTTTAGCCGATTAGCGATGGCGAGAACAGACAGCGACCAAATTTATCGTATTTGAATGGATGCAAATTTTATACATAAAATGTTTTCTTCATATAAATAAAGTGTGCAACCATTCAATATTATTGTTTGTAAAAACATTTGCTGCTTTTTACTATCAAAACGCCAACAATATGAAATTGTCGGCAGACTCGTTTGCCGGAAACAATGCTGAATTGCCGATGGCGAGAATAGACAGCGAGTAACTTATCCTGTTTGAATAAATGCAAACTTTATAATATAAAATGTTTTCTTCATATAAATAAAGTGTGCAACCATTCAATATTATTATTTGTTTGTTTTACATTTGTTGCTTTTTACCAAGTTGCCTTTTTATGACAGCAAGAAGATTAAACTGTCGGCAGACTCATTTGCCGGGAAGACTAATATTGCAAATGACTAGACCAGAACTTCGACAGTAACAAGATCCCATGTTTCTATCCCAAAAACAAATATTTGAATGAAAACAAACATTAGGACGGCAAAGACCAAATTGCTGGCAAAGACTAATTAGCCAGAAATAAAAAGATCAAATTTTTTTATAAATGTCTTTCCAGTCCCCCATATTTACATTCGCTTGAGTTGACGTGTGTACTGCCTTAGAAAACTCACTTTGCTATCATTTTTTTAGTTTCCTTGGCAGCTATATGCTTCTTCGGTGCCAGCGAGCATAAAAGGCGAAGTAGAGTTATGTTCACACAGGTGTGAAGTGAGTTGATGTGTGTACTGCCTTAGACACATTCACTTTGTTATCATTTTCTGTTTGTTTGGCAGCTATATGCTTCTTCGATGCCCACAAACAGAAGAGTAGAAGCACTCACTTTGTAACTTCTAATTGCAGATTTCACACTGAAAGAAAAAAAGTACAATAAGATTCTGAACTATTTAGTAGCTTTACTTTAAAAGTTTGAAGAGGCATGAAAGGTTAACTTTTGAGTATAAAACATGCTGGTAAGTGATGAAGGATGCTAACTTTGTTAAAGTTATGTGGAAATACCTCCAAAGGAAGTTGGTTCCACCGTTTTTGCGTGTGCGAAGGACTGGCCTCGAGCAACGCTTGGTTGATTGATGGTGATGCACACAAGAGACTCGAGGCCTACCTCACCTACCACAAAGACCATAGCATTTGCCATTAGACTACATACATTGACTACACACATACAATGCCAAGTGATTTAGCGTTACGGTACGATGCTGTGTAGAAACCGATCAGGGGTATCCATACCTCTTCCAAGTTAGTCCGCTTCCATCTTAGACTGCATCATCACTTACCATCAGGTGAGATTGCAGTCAAGGGCTAACTTGTAGTTGAATAAAAAATAAAAAAATATGACGACGAAGTCTTAGGTGGACTGTGGACTATTCTTTTAAATGTTCATTCATTCTTGGTGGTGCATTCTGCAATGAGTGTAATGTGCATAGAGTACAAGACTTACCTCCTTTTACTTTTAATCCCTGATACTGGAGCTCTCAAGAACTGGATACACATTGTTGTGGGCATTTGTTGCATCTATCTGCACGTGTTCTTGCCTCCTACAAACACAAAGATAATTAAACAAATTAATGGTGCAATTCCAGAAAATTTTTAAGTTAATAGGGCACTAAATAGGGGTTTAGTACAGTTGTCATTTTGGCACTAGTTCTATCCAGGACATTGTATAATATAATTGATGTTATATTGATTTTTATGTATAAAGGGTGTATTCAGACATGTAGTCCAAAACACGTCCCACGGATTCAGTACATGATTCTAGGTTCCCCAGTGGTGAAATTTTTCGTCGAATTTTCCATGAAATTTCCGATATTTTTTACCTCTTTTTTAACTGAATACTGTATAAAATCATTATTACTATTTATCTCAACGCAATTATAAATGAAAAAGTAATTATTTCATTATTTTCACTTAAAACGGTAATGTTATCAAATTTAAGATTTTCGTCGAACAGCTGATTGCTAGTGAACTAGTGTTAATACAGGTCGTTAACCTACATTCGTACTGGCCTTGAATTTATAATGAGGCTCGCGGCACAGTCAAAAGAAGTGCCGGGCGCGCGACGTCAAGGCCACGCTTTAACTCATAAAAGTCTCATATTGTGAATTTTGCGCGGAGCGTTGCGTGCGTTGTGATCGCGTTGTATGCAATACATTGCGCGCTCAAAAATGGCAATATTTGAACCAATCATTTCTGACATAAATGAATTCAGTATTTTCACATAACACATTAAAATATGCAACCTTACCTCAAAGTTTTCATTAAGATGTCATTTACACCCTGTATATTGATGAAAATTGTCAGACCAAAAAATCTCTGATAGATTGATCTGCATCAATTTATAGCGGGGACATCTACCACTGATATGCAGCTAGTAAGTACTATATAAGAACCATTTCACTCAAAGGTTGCAGATAGAGCTGATGCCAAGTTGACAGTCCAATTATAGATATACACATTTCTTACCTCACAAACATATTTCTCTGTATCACCTTTATTTTCAAACAATTGGTAGGACAGTTCTCTGCTGTTTATTGTTCTTTCAACAAATGTGTTCTTATAAAACAGTTCCTTTGTCTTATGTCATACTTCTTCTTTCTTTCTTTGCTAGCCTTTGTTAATCCATTGTTGGACATAGGCCTCCTCATATGCACACCATTTTTCTCGATGATGATGCTTGGTGTAGCTTGGTGATGTCATCGGACCAATGGGATGGTTGACTTCCAACATTTCTCTTTCCGGTGCGTGGCCTCCATTCCAGCAGCAAACGAGTCCATCTGTCATCTGTGGTTCTACAGACATTACCTGCCCATCTCCATTTTGACCTGGACACTTTCAAAACAATATCTGTTAGTCCCGTCCTTTTCCAATGTCAAACTTGTTACACTTTACATACTCTGGGAAGACCTACTTCAATCTTTTTGGGTATCACATTCAGTTGTTTATTATGTAAGAGATAAGTAACAACTGAAGTGTACACTTGTTAACATTTAATAAGAGTAACCATTCCCTCGTCTAATGTTCAATGGCATTTAAATTGTGTTGTATATTATTCTGCTGATGTATTGTTTCCAAAGAATTTTGTTTCATTGGTGAGTAGAAACTGGGAGTCTTAGAACATTTTGCATGTCAGTTGAGAATAATGTGAATAATATTGGCCCCAGAACTTACAGCACAATGCTGTTTACATTTCATCACATGGAATTTTCTTAGGAAGTTGCTTATCCAGGCTAGCAGGTTACCACATATGCCAGTGTGTTTTATTTTATAAAATAATAATCAACACACTTTTACCCAAAATACTTTTTGTAATCTAGATATGAATTGGTTGGTGTTGGTTCTAATTTAAAATCCACTCTCTAAGACAGCGAGGTTAGTAATGGTTGATCACTTTTGTGTATAACTGTTTCTCTGTGATGATTGCTTTCTTTGGTTATGAATCCTCTGTCAGCTATTTTTTCCATAGTTTTCTACAAGATACTTGTTAAGCTGATACATCTAAAGTTCCCAGCGTCTAAATAATTTCCTTTTGATTGATAATTGAAAATAAGTGAAACCATTGCTTGTTATCTGGGGGCACTAGTCTGTTGGGAGCTTTTCCATTGTGATAGGAATTTTTATTAGTCGCTTGATTCATGATGGTGCTACACTGAAGCGGAGCTTGGGGCTTAATAACAGATATATCATCCGAACCACTTGCAGTTGACTCAAAAGTTCAAATAGCCTTAAGTACTTGTTCCGGCGTAAATGCAATATTTCCTTGGAATGCTCACTTGTTTGTACATAATAATCATTATTATCTCACTTATGTGCGTTGTACTTGTATGTATCCCAAGGCCTTTACAGAAGTCCACTTCAAGTCAAAGTTGAGATTTAGGTACAGTTTCTGAACATTATTTCGCACCCAAAGCATTCTCTCCTCTTATTTTATGCAATGACACTTTGAATTTCAAGTCAAAGTTGAGATTTAGGTACAGTTTCTGAACATTATTTCACACCCAAAGCATTCTCTCCTCTTATTATATGCAATGACACTTTGAATCGTAATCGTATTGAATATTTTGAAGTGTTTTCGAAATGAGCGTGTTCTACAAATATTGCGATATTGTATACCGTTTAGGTACTTACAGTGATTCTATTTAACTTTTTTCTCGTGCAGAAAAGGTTCAATGATGCACTGTTCCAAGTCTTCAACGAAACATTCCAGAAATCCATCTTTCAAATCACTTATTTTTAATATTTAGGTACTTAATCAACGAATAAATACTATTAATATTATTTATTGGCGAGTTATATAAGCGACTAAAATAACCAGTGTAACTTCGGTTAGAGCTAAGAGCATTCAGCTTCAGCAACGTGTTTCGGATTGTCGAAACTGTTTGGTCGCAACGAATGATGTCGATGTCTAATTTAATCACCTGCAATCTGCATCATCATTTTCCCATATATGAGTCTACTAGAATCAAAAACAGCAATGTCCATAAAAACTGAAATTGTGTTGTCTATGGCATATTAATCTCCAATGAAAAAATAAAACATCTATTTATTCAATATGGAACTAAAACCGCAATGTCTCATAGAAATTCACATTTAAAAATCGATGTTTGCTACAAAAACAGCATTGTCCAGTTGTGTATGTATCTGAATAAGCATTGTCCATCACAACCAATCAGTCGCGTAAACAACATGGCGGAATATGGTATTTGCTGTTAGGAGTGCTCTCGTTTATTTCGTTGTTGATGTGTTAAAACAGATTTGTAAGCTATAATTTTTATAAATAAACGAACTATGGAATGTTATCCCCAAGTGGTGGATAATAAAGATGCTCGAAAACGCCGAGTTGATAGTGCAAATTGGAAAAAAAATAAGACCAAAAATGACCGGTGAGTAAATCACAATTAGATAGTTTTGATACTTTGTTTTTAAAGTTTTCAGACTCAGTTTATAATGACTTTAGATCGTCCTTTATTGTACAATTTATTTACAAAAATGAAATTTTCACCCCATCTATACTAATAAATAAAATTGAAGTGTCTGTCTGTAATATCGAAATAACTACCTCATATTAAGCTCATATGGTTATTTGAACGTTACCATAACCGAATCACATGTTTTTAAAATTTTTGTCTGTCTGTCTGTCTGTCTGTCTGTCTGTTTGAACGGGCTAATCTTCGGAACGGCTGAACCGATTTTGACGGGACTTTCACATACAAGTAGAGAATTAACCAGGGAGTAACATAGGCTACTTTTTTAACCGACTTTTAAAAAAGGAGGAGTTGTATTTTTCTACCTATGTACACCAATATCTCCGAGATTTCTGAACCGATTTGCGTAATTTTTTTTTTAATCGATAGAGAAACATTGCGACACTGTCCTACAAAAAACTTGGATTCCAACTCCTCAATCCTGATGCTGTAGGGGAACTGATCCCCAAAACTAATGGGATTTAGGAACTGTCAGTTATTTAAATTGATATTGGGGGTACAAATTAAAGACTTTATCGTTGAATGAACTCGAGGGTACATATTCAACTCCTCCTCCTCCTCCTCCTCCAGCATCAGGGGATGCTGTAAGGAATTGCATTCCGAAATCGTGGGGATCCCACGGAATTTTTCCGTTTTGGTGACGGGTTACTACAGATGGGCTACTTTTTGTTCTGGATAATCAAAAGTTCCCACGGGATTTTTAAAAACCTAAATCCACACGGGCGAAGCCGTGGGCATCATCTAGTTTAAACATAAAATTTGCATTTTTTTATACAGTTCATTTATGATTATTTATATTTTATTTATAGACTATTAAAATATCTTTGCGAATAAAATCAAAGTCTTCCTTGGCCAAAGTTCATTGTTTCAACACCGAAATTACATATACACAAATCGCCTATCACACTTTACTAAACGTAGATATTGTATTATATTCTGAGTACATATTATTAGAGCATAGTATACTATGAAGCCAATCGTCATTGTTCGTATGTTTATTTTAAATTTAGTTTGCCATCGAAGCATAATGAAACAGCAAAAACATTTGTATGCGACTCTAAAAATTTCTCAGCAACAAAAATTTGTACCTACCTAATGATACCGTATCACCGTACGTAGCAGGTAAAAATATTAAACAAACTAAATGAGTACAGATCTGAAATTTTGTTGTTCCAGATACGCTCCAAAAGACTTACCTGTTAAGCCGACATCCTACTAATATTATAAATGTGAAAGTGTGGATGTTTGGATGTTTAGATGTTTGTATGTTTGTATGTTTGGATGTTTGGATGTTTGTTACTCAATCACGCCGCAACTACTGAACCGATTTGGCTGAAATTTTGAATGGAGATAGCTTATGCCCTGACTTAAAACATAGGCTACTTTTTATCCCGGAAAAGTATTCCTGTGGGACTAAAATAGATATAATCTTCCAAAAACGCCATAGAGGGCGCTGACTGTTCTTAGGTAAATCACGTTCACATAACACATTATTGCAATAGTTTGCTGTGTTGCATGCATTGGCAACACATAGGCTACTTTTTATCCTGGAAAAAATGCACAGTTCCCATGGGATTTTGAAAAACCCGAAGTCTATATCTACAACTATAGGTAGATTATTATAGCGAACTTCCTTGATAGAAAGTATAAAGGTTGGAAAAGGGATCGGGAACGGGAACCGGGAATCAACGATTCCCTCGGGATTTGTTCAAAACCGAAATTTACGCGAGCGAAGCTGCGGGCAGAAGCTATCACACATAATCACAATACCAATCCTACTAATCCTACTATCCTACTAATCCTCCTACTATCCTACTAATATCATAAATGTGAAAGTGTGGATGTTTGGATGTTTAGATGTTTGGATGTTTGGATGTTTGGATGTTTGTTACTCAATCACGCCGCAATTACTAAACCGATTTGGCTGAAATTTTGAAAGGAGATAGATTATACCCTGACTTAAAACATAGGCTACTTTTTATCCCGGAAAAATCTACAGTTCCCACGGGATTTTAAAAAAAACCGAAATCTCTAGCTACAACTATAGGTAGATTACTATAGCAAACTTCCTTGAAAGTAGGTGTAAAGGTTAGAAAAGGGAGCGGGAATGGGAACCGGAAATCCACGACTCCCTCGGGATTTGTGAAAAACCAAAATTCTCGCGGGCGAAGCCGCGGGTATTCTCTAGTGTTCACATAAAGACAAAAAGCTGCAATGCTCTGAAATTAGTATGAATGATTTACAATCTTTTCATGAATGTTTTTATGCCGTAAAGGACAAAGTAAAACAAGATATGTTCATATTAAAACATGTTATAGCTGTGCAAACAAAACGTCGTCGTCCTCGGTCTAATACTAAGCATTACAATACCAGAGCAATGCAAAGAATGTACAGGATTTACTGTAGATCTAAAAAAAAAATGATATTTGTTTGCCAAAAAGCTTTTTTACAAATATTGCACATCAAAAGATATCGGATAGAAAATGTGGTAAAGAATTATTATTTAGAAGGCAAATTCCCAAAGGAAAACCGTGGTGGTGACCATAAGTCACATAAATACGAAGAGAAGAAACAAAATGTAATTTCATTCATTAAGAAATTTAAATGCACTGAAGCTCACTATTGCAGAGGCAATTCTAAGCGAATGTATTTGCCGTCAGAATTGAGTATAAATAAAATGGCCAAAATGTATAATGACCAGACAGCCGAACATCTCCAAGTAAAGGCCTTATATTTCCGAAACATATTTAATACATGTTTCAATTTAGGATTTGGGTCACCACGTGTTGATGTATGTTCAACTTGTTTGCAGTTGACGGAAAAATTAAAAGTCACGAATGAGCCTGATAGAAGTCGGTTGATGATTGAAAAAACAGTCCACAAGAGACGTGCAAAGGCATTTTTTGATATGTTGAAAACAGAAGACCCCTCAATAAAAATAATATCCTTTGACTGCCAAAAAAATATGGTATTACCTAAAATTCCAGATCAGAGCACCTATTACTCTAGACAACTTTTTTTTTTTAATTTCACTATAGTAGAAGGCAGTTCAAAATCATCATTGACAAGGCAAAATATATTCAGTTACTGCTGGACCGAAGATGAATATGCAAAGGATTCAAATCTAATTTCATCTGCAGTTTTTCATCGACTTTGTAACACTGAATTTACACCTGAATGTAATTTACTTAGGATTATGGCTGATGGATGCGCCGGACAGAATAAAAACTCTATATTAATAGCTATGCTTTCGAAATGGTTAGTCCATCATGCACCAACGCAAATTAAAATTATAGAAATAGTATTCCCTGTAGTGGGTCACTCATTTCTTCCCGCAGATGGAGTCTTTGCCCACATTGAAAAGCAACTGCGAAAAAGGGAAAATATTATAAATCCTAGTGAATACATAGATGTAGTAAGTCAACATGCAACGGTAATTAACGTAGCAACAACATGCCAAATCTTCGACTGGAAAAGCACGGTAAAAGACATATTTTTAAATGTTGGTAAGTGGCATGTACCTTTTGCTAAATGCAAAAGATTCTATCTAAAAAGAAGCAGCAGATGTAGTGACATGGTGGGCCTTCGAGGTGAATTGCACTATCGACAAGACTTAGGTCAGTATAAAAATATTTGTAAAAAAAATAAAACCTCTGCAATGATTGCACCGACTGTAATGACACAAGGACTCTCAATAAAACCGTTAAAACTGAGAGACGTCGGCCAATTACTTAGAACTCATTACGGCGATGATTGGCGCAGTTTAGATTTTATTTATTTATTTATTTATTTTATTTACAATACATATTAATATTTTTACAATGATTACTTCGTGCTCGTAAGCTCTAATGCTAGGCTTGTCTGAGCACTGCGCATCCCTCAGTTAACTTAGGTACATCTAGATACAATGGTTTACAATGAAAAGATCATGAAATATAGCTACTCTAAATAACTGATTAAAAAAATATGTTCGCAGTATGTAGGTACTAGGTTGTATAAAATTATATAAAACAAGTGGGTAGTTCATTGAAAAATTTACGTGCAAACGAGTTATTTTGGTTAAAGCGTATATACAATTTAGTTGAGGTAGATTCTATACAGGCTGCTTCAAATAAGTACAAGATTTGTACAAAATTAAACATTTGTGTTTAAAAGATAATTTTTAACTTTATAGTTTATATTTTTTTCTGTTAGTTTTGATTTCAGATCTCTTGGTAATTCATTTATCAGTCTTGGCAGTATGTAGTCTGTAGTTCGTTCTCCGTAAAAATTGTTTGATTTTGTTGTAATCAATTTTTGATCTGTGATTTGTCTCGTCGTTATTTTATGTGTGATAATGTTTTGATAGAAATTAAAGTAATTTTGTGTGATTAGGGCATATTTGACTTTTTTTTGTATGGGAAGTATTTTACAGTATTCAAATATTTTTTCTTCGTTTTGTCTGAATTTGTCTTTGATTTTTGTAGGAATAATCATTTTTAGAGTTCTTTTTTGTATATTGTGAATTTTATTTATGTGTGTTTTAAAAGTTCGTCCATACGCACTGAGACCATATGATACAACACTATCCATAAGGGCCATGTATAATAGTAGCATCGTTTTAAATTTCATTTTGTTTTTAACTAGGTATAATTTTGCCATAATTGCTCGTAGTTTGTTGCATACTGTCTCAATGTGTCTGTCCCAGTTAAATCTGTTGTCAATTACTAGTCCCAAATAAGTATGCTCAGCTACTTCTTCGATATTCTCGCAGTTGCATTTAGGTAGATTTACGTGAAGGCAATTGTGTGTATGTGATACTAGAGAAGGTTTATCAGTAGTTTTATTGTGACTCGATCGTATATGGAGCAGTTTAGTTTTTTGCGTGTTTAGCACTAGTCCCATGTCGTGCGACCATCTACAAAGAGAGTCAAAGTCTTGTTGGAGATCTTCAACAGCCATTTTTAAATTTTTGTTCGCAGCTATGATACATGTATCGTCCGCATACTGGAATAATTTACAATTGGTTACAATATTTTGTAAATCATTAACGTAAGCTAAGTAGTGCAATGGGCCTAGCACTGAACCCTGTGCTGTTCCTTCAGTAATTGCTATTTTATCACTAATTTCACCATCTACCTGTACTACGTAAGCTCGTCCCATTACGTAATTTTCAAACCATTTCAAGAGAGGCCCTCTTATACCCGTATCATTCAGTTTATCTATCAATATTTTATGTCGTAGAGTGTCGAACGCTTTGCTGTAGTCTACGAACACCATTAGAACATGTTTTTTACAATCGAGACATGTGTTTACGTAGTCTGTTAACTTAGATAGTAATTGAGTGGTGCTTTTTTTAGGTTGAAAACCGTACTGCTGGCTAGCTAGAATACCATGTTCGTTGTAAAAGTTGTGTACTTGATTGCATATATATTTTTCCACTATTTTGTCTATTACTGGTAGTATGGTAATGGGACGATAGTTGTTATATTCTTTTTTGCATCCTTTTTTAAAAATTGGTCGAACTACACCGAGTTTGAGTTCGTCAGGGTATTGGCCAGAAGAGATACTTAGATTAATCAGTGTGGTAATAGCTTTTGTAATTTTACTAGCGATATTTTTTATGTCAACGGGTTTTATTTTATCAATACCTGCAGATTTCCGCGTTTTGATATTTTTTATTAGTTTTAATATTTCGTTTGGCTCTGCCTTTTTTATTCTGATAGAGACGTTACTAGGATGTGTGTATGAAGCAGGATCTAGAATTGGTATTTTACATTTAGGTAACGTACGATACCTTAGGATATTTTGCTCGGGTTCTGCCACACGACATTCCTGTACGTCATAATGTTGGTGACGACGGAGACGACGATAACCCTGAAGAATCTATGTGCCAAGTCCAAGAGGAGCTACCATCATTAATAATTTAATTTGATATTTTTTTAAATATTTTTTTTAATTAATTAAACATTAAGTTTATTATGTATTTTTTATTTTTAAATAAAAGTACCGCCAATTTTCTTCAATTACTGGACTTCAATTTATAAAATGATGTAAGGATTAAAGTCTTTGCTATTCAAAGTATCAATACTAACCAGGCGTAGTACATAAAAATAGGTATGTTTCAAAATAAGCAATGTCCATCAGACGCGTGCAACAAAAACAGCTAAGTCCAGTGGTTTATTTCAAAAACAGCAAAGTCCAGACTATTTTTTCAATTTTCTTGTTACTGTGACGAATCTACTTAATTCCATTAATATGCGACCATTACATGATGTATTTACTGTATTTTTATTATACTACATAAACCACTGAATGTACAAACAACCAATAATTCAAAATATATTATGTCTTGTGGCCAAAACACGGATATGGACATTGCGGTTTTTGATTCTAGTAGACTCATATGATCGTATTTTACTGTTCTATCGTTTTCTACCGTAGTTCTTTGATATTTCATTTAATTGGGTAGGACTTGGGAATAAGCTTATTTTTTCCAACAAAAGCGGCCATGAGACATCACTGAATTATTATGTAGGTACTAATTCCTCAAAGTGAGACATTCGTCGGAACGACTCCATTTTGAAAATAATTTATTGAAAAATGAAGCCCGGGTGTAGTAAATCTAGACATGGTTACTTACAAGTTACAATGTTTTATCTTCTACAATTAGTGCAATTAGTGGATCACTTTGTACACTGGTTTACACTTTCTTTTTACTGCTATGCATCTGCTATGCTTTTTTTTATTTTTTTAATCACTTCTTAGTTCTTGCTTTTTTTGGCTTCTTCAATTATACCTAACCTATAGTTGCTGGTTTAGAGCTTTAGCAAATGGAACGAAATACTAATTGAAGGCAAAATGGTATTTCTTCGATTTATGAAATCCGTTGCTATTTAATTATTTTATGAACACTGAACTTTCAAAACTATTTCAACAATACGCCATTTTGTGAACATTTAGGTACTTTACTTTACACACACATTCGTCATTCACACAACATCGCTGACCAGTGCTGCCAGCTCTCGAAAATATTTCTCCCTAAACTTAAGTCAAAAACCCCTAAAATCCCCCTGATAGAATAAAATTATTCAAAAAATTGTAATTAATCATGTGAAATAAGGCCAAGATTTTTGCCTTAATTTCGATATAAATCGTTTAAAAGTTTGATATTACAGTGAAAATGTTGGTCTTATAAAAAAAGTTTTAAACAAAACTTGTAAGAAATTTAATTTTGTATAAAAATGTCTCATTATTTTTTATACAACCAATATTTTTACCGTAATTCCAAAAATATAAAGTCAAAAACCCCTAAAAATATGACGCTTCTAAAATACCCCCGGCCCCACCGCATTTGTTTACCCCAAGGGGAAAACTCCCCTGAGTTGGCAACACTGTCACAGATGCCGGCGGAACCATAGACCTATGGGCGCGTTGGGCGGAACATGATACGGAACCCGACACACCACAGTGCACAGACCACGCCACGCCGCCACAGATGCCGAGTCCACAAGATTTTCGAGCACAGATTAAAAATTTTGTGAGCACAGAATACAGACCACGAAAATTAAGATATAATACATAGAGATAATAATAATAAGTAGAGTTGGCATACCTACCTTATAAACGTGCCAAAAATACACTCACACACGCACAATCCTGTAACATAAAATGGCGCGTGTTCATTGTGATGTCTCAAGTTGTGCGTGTGTGAGTGTTCATGTATACATTTTAGGGAGGCCATCTTAAGTCACGAGTCTGCCACGATCTGTTTTATTGTTATGTTTAAAAAATGTAGTGTTGTCTCTTACACACTTATGAAAATTTTGATAAGCTTGAGCTATTTTCCGATCCACTATTTTCTATAGGACATTATGCCAAGTCTTCTTCCTATAGAGTCAATGATATAATATATACCCGAATTACTGATTCCCCGGAATTCTGACGTTTCGTAATGTTACCAGAGCTAAAACAATTCCCACAAAAAAGATAAAAAATTCAAAACGTATGCAAATAAAAATCAACTGCCGCATGTAGATATGACAAATGCCTAACAGACACTTCATGGTGAGAATGTCATTCGACATGCATTTTTGAATGAATTTTTTCAATGTGCTTCTTTTGTTTTCTATTGCTGTTAGTGTGCACTTTCTAGTTTCCACTCTTGGTGTTTTCTATTTTAGGGCGAAACAACTAATATTATTACTCGGCATATGGCTTTTTATGATGACAGGGAATTAAAGTAATTTGGGGTAAAATCATACTTCGTAGATGTTAACCCTGTTTTCCATACAAATAACTCATCTGCAAATGACAATGACAGCTGTCAGAATTCCGGGAAATTAGTAATTCGGGTATAGATCGACCAGAATCTTATGAAAAATACGGAAATGAAATTCCAAAGTTAGCCACACTACGGCTGCCCTAGCGATAAACAAAGTAACTGACATTTTTTGTGAAATTGACTTTTTTGCATTAACAAAAGTTTTATGTCGAGTAGTTTTTTACCACAGTTTAATATTTCAAATAACTTGAACCGTTTACTGAAATTTGAATTGCCCAAACAAAGTAACTGCACACACTAACCCGGAATATAAATGCAAAAACCAAGTAAACAACAAGCACAACATAAAAACGAAGTAATTGGATGTTGATTACTTTGTTTTTGTATTTAAAATGCAGTTGCTTGATTTTTCGTTTCGTGAAACGATCCCAGGTAAGGTGTTCTGAATGTAATTACTTTGTTTATCACTAGGGCAGCCGAGTTAACCTAGTGTTGCTTACAACAAAATTTAATTTCCCTATTTTTCATGAGATTCTGGTCGATCTATACAAGTGACTTCAGACCAAGAAGGTTAAGTTTAAACACTGAAGAATGGTATGCAAACCAAACGTTGAAGCAAAGAAAGGAAGTTGTCCAAAAATGTTTTTTTTAACTTGAATGTAATTAACCAGCATAATTTTATTGTATTTGGATAGAGATCTAAAAAGCTTCTATTTAAATAATTTACAGATTTTTTAAAGAGCCAGATATTGAGAAAAACTTTTATTTTTTATTTTGACGCATTTATCGACCTTTGCTTGTGAATAGTCTTACTGTACTTGTACAAGTGGGTCATCTTATTGGCGCTAGTTGTTAAAAAAAGAATCGGCGTTGGCCACACCAATTCTCTTTTTGAACAGACTCTTGTCTTATGCTGGGCATTGACGGTCAGTTTTTCGCGTCAGTCCAGACGTAAAACTGTGGCGTCACTCCAAATGGTTTAGGCCAACTAAATTTCCCCACTCACTGGCGTCACTCCGGCTCTTCAGTTTTCGATCGGCCGGGCTGTTGTTAGGAGGTGTACAGCCTACTTGGGTCGAAAAAAATGAATTCTGATTCCTCTATATTATTTGACTTGAGAATGCCCGCGGCTTCGCCCACGTGAATTTCGGTTTTAAACAAATCCCGAGGGAATCGTGGATTTTCGGTTCCCGTTCCCTTTTCCAATCTTTATACCTACTATCAAGGAAGTTCGCTATAGTAATCTATAGCTGTAGCTATAGATTACTTAGCTTACTGTAGCTATAGATTTCGGGTTTTTCATAATCCCGTGGGAACTGTGCATTTTTCCAGGATAAAAAGTCTATGTTTTAAGTCAGGGCATAATCTATCTCTATTCAAAATTTCAGCCTAATCGGTTCAGTAGTTGCGGCGTGATTGAGTAATAAACATCCAAACATCCACACTTTCACATTTATAATATTATAATTAATATATATATAGCTGTTCGTTCTGATTCACTGACTCATTCATCGCCTCTCCTGTAAAATTTTGTATGAAAAATTTTTTTTTCACAAATGGTTTCGTATAGAGGACAAAAATTCATTAAGAGGAAAAATATGGAGAGAGCTGATGATTGAGGATTTCGGAGACGGTTGAAGAGCACGCTTAAGGTATTGAAGATACGTGGGGGATGCTCGAACAAATGTCACTCGAAACGTCATCCAATTGGCAGTGAGCCGAAAAAAAATTCAAAATGGCGAAAAAAAGATGGCCGCCATACAAATTTTGTCGGTGTCCATCTCGAAGGGTATAAAAGATGGAAGAGTTGTTTCTTAGCAAAACATGATCAAGATCCAAAGGTCTACTAGATGAATACAAAAAAAATTCAAAATGGCGGACTTTATTTTTCCATAGAAAATGTATGGCGAATATTGAGAGAGAGTATAAAGTTGTGAACTAGGTATGCAAGGCGGTTGATGCGGTTCTTTGGAGAAATCTCAAAGAAAAATATGGGAAGACATGATGATTGAGGGTTTGGAAGATGATTGATGAGCCCGGGCAGAGTTTTGTAGATAGATGGGGGCTGCTCAAACAAAAAATACTCAGAACCTCATCCAATTGGCACTGAGCTGAAAAAAAAACAAAATGGCGGATTCAAGATGGCGGCTATACAAATTTCGTCGGTGTCTATCTCACCAAGTATAAAAGATGGAAGAGTGGTTTCTTGGCAAAAGATGATCAAGAACTGAAGATCTACAATTTGATGAACAGAAAAAAATCAAGATGGCGGAAATTATTTTTCTACACAAAAAAATTTTTTATTGATGGTTTCGTGTAGAAAACAAAAATTCATGCGGAGGAAAAATACGGAAAGAGCTGATGATCGAAGATTTCGGAGACGGATGAAGAACACGGCGAGGGTATTGAAGATAGGTGGGACGTGCTCAAACAAAAACTACTCGAATCCTCGCGGTCCGCTTGCGGGCCGCGCACCCACGCGCCATACTAGTATAATATAATATGATTACTCTATATATTTCTGATTCTTCTAGAGCTTTTTGTCGATTTTGTTTACTTTTATAATTTTTGTCAGTTACTTTCCACAAACATTCATTATATTTTTCAATCTATTCTGTCGTAACGGCACGTCCAGAGGACACCGAGGCCGCCATTTTTGAAACAAAAACCTATAAATACTATAGTCTTTGACAAAAACTACGCAACAACACGCTCAATCACCTTAGGCGCTGCGAGCGAACTGACGCCATTGGAGTGACGATCGCACACTCACGGTCAGTTCGGCGCGACACGCCGGGTTGGATTATGGTAGCCACGGAAAATATCCTGGCGCGTCGTCAGTTAAAACTCTGGAGTGATGATTCGACACTCACGATCAAATTTTGGATGGACGTCAGTTCAACTGACGCGAAAAACTGACCGTCAATGCCCAGCATTACGTAACTTTCAGGACTTCATAAAAAATATTAAAAAATTTCCAGCAAACAAAAAATAATCGTGAAACGTAATGCATCCAAGATTTCGTTCGTTGTGTTGGCGCACTTGTTTTTGGACTGACGCGTGAAAATCAAGAAGGTTATACCTACTTATAACTCTATATTCTATTATAGGTAAACACTGGAGACTGCGCCTAAAACATTGTAGTGAAGGTCATTCACCCGGATGTCTTTTGTCTCTAGTCTCTCTCTTTCTATACCTCACACACTCTAGTGAGAACGAGACAAACAAGTATAAATTAAAAAATTAAAAAACCCCCGACATTCACCATTTCGTGGTGGCGGCCATCTTGGATTTTCATAATGCTATTTTACTAGTCAAGCCTTTTCATTTGATACCCATATTGAGGGAGTTGTGGAAAAATATATAATCCGCCATTTTGTGGCGGCGCGGCGGCCGTCTTGGACCGATTTTTATCAAACATAGCTAAGAACACTCCCGACTAAGTAATTCACATTTCAAACAATAAAACCGCATTCAAATCGGTTCACCCGTTTGAGCGCTAACTACGGTGGAACAGACAGACAGACCTTCTTGGTGAGAATACAACTCCTTTGGCGCGGCGTACTTAATCACTCGCGTTTTTTTTTTGAACTTCCATCTCTATCCCGCTTTAGTGGGCAGTCTTTCAGTGGAGGTCAACTTATTTTTTGTGGTCTGTGGTGTCAATTGGCAGAAAGTTGACTTTGTTTTGTATTTTATAATATACTAGATGATGCCCACGGCTTCGCCCGTGTGGCTTTAAGTTTTTAAAAATTCCGTGGGAACTTTTGATTTTCCAGAACAAAAAATAGCCTATCTGTAGTAACCCGTCCTCATAACGGAAAACTTCCGTGGGATCCCTACGATTTCGGAATGCAATTCCTTACAGCATCAGGGTTGAGGAGTTGGATATGTACCTACTCGAGTGCATTCAACGATAAAGTCTTTAATTGGTACCGCCAATATCAATTTAAATAACCGACAGTTCCTAAATCCCATTAGTTTTGGGGAGCAGGTCCCCTACATCATCAGGATTGAGGAGTTAGAATCCAAATTTTTTGTAGGACAGTGTCGCAATGTTTATCTATCGATTAAAAAAAAAATACGCAAATCGGTTTAGAAATCTCGGAGATATCGGTGTACATAGGTAGAAAAACAACTCCTCCTTTTTGAAAGTCGGTTAAAAAAGTAGCCTATGTTACTCCCTGGTTAATTCTCTACTTGTATGTGAAAGTCCTGTCAAAATTGGATCAGCCGCTCCGAAGATTAGCCCGTTCAAACAGACGACAGACAGACAAAAATTTTAAAAACGTAATCACACGGTTATGTATGGTACCGTTCAAGTAACCATGTGAGCTTAATATGAGGTAGTTATTTTGAAATTACAGACAGACACTTCAATTTTATTTATTAGTATAGAGTATAGTTATGTATTTTGTTTGTATGTTTTATTCTCTGTGACTAAACTTTGATATGTAGATATTTAGATTTTAGATTATGACAGAAAACTTTTTAATTTTTGTGCAATAGAGTGGCTTAAGTATGTTAGTTTTTATTTATTAGGTATTTTGAATAATAATATTAAATAATATTAATATCGATAATAATACAAAAAGTAACACATCACTATATTCCATCGATATATTCCGAAATATACTACCTCAACACTAGATGTCAAAAGTTTGCTGCTAGATACCTAAGATATTGTAATATATACTCTAAAACTATTCAATAATCTGTGACAAGTTGTCAGCTGGCAAGGGGCGATGGAGCCCGGCCTCACACAGCCGGAATGACCGCCGGAATTCAGAATCTGAATTCCGTATCTGAATTCCGGTACTGTGTGAGGCAATGCACCGGAATTCAGATTCTGAATTTGTCGATTGATCAGTAGTAACGGTATTCTCGGTTCAGGCGAACGTCTTTGAATATGGACGATCGATTGATACTCATCGCGCTTCTTTTTCATTTTTATAATAAAAAGAAATACAAACGAATACACTGGATTCATCCAATTAACGCTCATACAATTTAGAGGCCTAGCTTAATTAGCACCTTACCTTTTAAGACAAACTAATGAAAAACAGATTGTACTTCTGGAGTACGGAACCCTCGGTGTGCGAGTCTGACTCGCACTTGACCGGATTTTTTAATTCTAATTACAATATCTAATTGCTTTTAAAAATTATTGATGGTTTGGCCGCTTTTTTGCGTCAATACTGATGGATATCCGGATGGTCTTGAAATCCGCGATCCGTGGATCGCGATACGGTATTGATAGTGTAACAGGCCCCAATGTTCTGTGAACTGTCATCTGTGCAGTGCTATAACTGTCTATGATTTTTTTTGAAATATCAGTTATAATTTTTAAATAATTTTCGTTTACTTTATTTTTTTGATATTATTTATTTTTATTTCATGAAAATATGGCACACACAAAATCTACGAGAAGTGTGAGGTCTGTTAGATCCATACGATCGAGTACAAATAGATCCTCGGCAGTTGAGAGAGCATTTCGGGAGGAAAAAAAAGCAAATGGCGAAATACACAGCTTTGAAAGAATGTTGCTCATGGCATGCGCGAGGTTCCGAATTCACTGTCCTTACACAGTGACTGTGACGAAGGAACTGATACCGGGTTAGTTTTTACATTCGTCTTACTGGGTCTAGATAGACGGCCTTTATTAGGTCTTGTTATAATTCAATTCCAATGTATTCAAACTGTAATTATTGTGCAGTTCAAATTCAGTCTATCTATCTAGACAGATGTTTATTTTCTCCAAAAAAAGAGTACCTAGGCAAGTAGGTAGACAACGTCGGTGGCGCAGCTGCAGCCGCGGTGATTTAAATGTGGAAGATTCCAGGTTGGAATCCAGGCAATTCGAGAATTTAAATTATCATAATTGTCTCTGGTCTGGTCTGGTGTGGGTCTTGTTCCACCGCACTGGCAGAGATGTGCCGCCAAGCGATTTCTAACGTTTCGGTACGATTTCATTCCCTAGGGTTTATTTGTAAAATTATTGTGCTCGCAATGAAGGGCTAACCTGTAATTTTGTTTTTAAAATTTTATGAAGAACTGCAGCGCCATCTGATGATCATAAAACTTACCTATTTAATAACTTACTCTGGTGTGATGCCTGTACCTAAATGCGAAAAACGGCATAATTAAATCGGTTCTGTAGTTTAATCAGGAAAATGGTTCACCCATTAGTGGCCTATCAAGATCTTGCCCAGAATACTTACGAAAATCTAATTAAACTCGGTCCAGTAGTTTGTCCCGATTGGTCCCGATTTAATTATCACTTTCATGTGACAATAGTCCTTGTTTTGTAGAGATAAATGTCAATATTGCATGAAAACTTTTTGTTGACCTTTCGATGCGTTTCGACTCTGGCCTATTATAGTACATAGGTATGCCCTGACCCTTCATGTTGCTCGTTTTCTATTGTGCACTCCTATAATTAAGTACTTATACCTAATGTAAGATTGTGCACAATCACAATATTCGTGGCTATAAAGGTAAGTACCTATGATAGGTGGGATTAGAACCTGTGGCATTTCTTTTATTTCGTCACCCAATGCGTCAAGCCGTTGAGGCACCCTTGATTTGTTTAAGTACTTTAGTTAGGTAAGTACCTACATTATCTTGTAAAGTGTTTTTTTTTTCTAGATTACTACAAGTATTTAAAACGAGCAAGTGTAAAATCTAAATCTAAACGGATCAGCGTTCTGCCAGACGCCACAGTATCAGCGCTGGAAGCGAGACCGGAACAAAAAAGTTCCACCGAGACTTCCTTAACAGCTGTTTCCTCCGAAAATCTTCCCACCATTAAAGTCACCGTTGTATATGACAAGTACAATACTCTAACCGAAATTCTCGTAACAAGAATGAAGGATGTGCCTCGGTCGTTTCTGAGAATAATTCATCTGTTATTGCCGTACTACCGTAATTTAGCACGAATAACTATGAGTAAATGTGGCATGAATATGTACACGATATATAAGCTGAGCAAGATACTCGAGACCTCTACGATAACAGAGATATGCCTCGACGATTCACCACTATCGGGAGCCAACTGTACATTGCTACTAGAAGCCACGAAGCTCAGGTATCTCTCTTTGTGCAGGTGCAATGTACAAGATGATACATGCACATCGATAGCTACGAGGCTACACCACGCGGAATCCGCTCGGAATTTATTGCTTTTAAATCTATCTTCAAACCGCATAACGGACGAGGGGGCAACAAATATGAGTAACGCACTGAGAACTAATAGACATTTGCGGTATTTGAATCTCGCCGACAACCACATCACTGACTGCGGCGCCGGACGAATTTTAGACTCGCTAACAGAATTCCCTCTGATGTGTGACGAAATAATGAACACGCGACGGAGGCGTTTGGAATATTTGAAATGCAGAAATGATATGTACGCGAAATATTTAGCTCAGCTCCGTTGTGATTCATCGAATGATGTCGATCAACTGAGTCGCAAGTCTGTGATACAGAAACGGAAGAAAACATCTTTGACAACTCTCAGAAACAAATCAAGTTCGAGAAAAGAGAAAGAGCTACTATCCAATTCTGATGATGAATATATAAAAACTAAAGCTGATATGCTAACCACGGAGGTTTTGGGTCCTTTCGAGGATCCTTTTCATTCGAAATCGGTTAAGCTTATCGAAGGGTGCGTTTACAGTGTTGGGAATATGACCCTGGCTTATTTGAATTTAGCTTACAATAATTTATCTTACAGAGCGTTAGAAAATTGCAAAATGTGATAAAATATCAGAACAGTCACAAAAGTAGTGGGGGTCTCGTAAAAGTTGTACTTGAAGGCAACAATTTACCTATTTCTTGTTCAGAACTGACTTTTGTAGATGAGACGATGTCAAGAAATATCGTGCTGAAAAATAATAGGTAAAGTTCATGTCAATCCTTTTGAAAGCTCTGAACATAGACGGGTATATTTATATCCGGTAGCTCGATCTTTACTCAGCTCATTTAATATTCGGTGGATCTCGCCTCGTGGTTCAGAGAGCGTTCAAAAAAATTGGCTAGAACTTTACCAAAGTAATTACAAATAAAATAATCTTTATTGCTGGAAGTATGGGTATTTATTTAGCAAAACTTTTTATTTACAAAATCAAATGCTTCATATTATTAACTATAAAATAATTATGGTATAGTAAAATAATAAAAGACAGTAGACTAACGGTCTACTTCTGTGCTTAATAATTTTACGAACACATATTTTGGTAACTTTCGTGATATTATTAACACCTAGTGTCACATTTTCGTTTTTGCTTATTGTTTTAAACATAATGGACCAATAATACTTATTTTAAGTAACAATTTTATTTTAAAAATTCACTACTTAATCGAATCTTATAAATTAGAAAACTAACCAATATAAAAACAAATAATAATTTGGAGCACCAACATTTTCATTTGTCAACGTTTTTGTGTTTGCTTCAGAAGCATACAGGTACATTATATATTTTTTAGATATTTTACATTTTCATAGGTTCACGCCCCGAAACTCTCACGAGTCTATGTGGGCATCGCACATTCCTCTCAGACAATTATCATACATACACGTACATAATGGCATCTTAAAACTTTAACGTCTATGAGATTGGAACACGTTTCATCAATTAGGTGGGAGGTATTCTCTGTTAGGTGGAGTGGGGTAGCTATTGTCACCTTGGGGACGCGTCGTACTTGGTGGAAAACTGGGCCCGGAAGGTTTTCCTGAAGGATAGCCTGTTACTGGCTGAGAACCAGGATAACTTGTTGTGTCCTGCGACCCTGGATAGTTACCAGAAGGACTGGAACTTGGACCTCGCTGGCCAGAAGTACCGGGATAGGTTTCCGTGGGGCCTTTTTGTTGAGGGCCACTAGGGTAGGAACCTGATGGAGTTTGTTGACCAGGGCTAGGATAAGATCCCGTTGGTTGCTGCTGATCTGGCCTACCGGGATAAGATCCACCAGGATAAGAACTTGATCCCTGAGGTCCTGTGCTTCCAGGATAACTAGGTTTTGGGCCTTGAGAACTGGGCCCAGGATAACCAGCTGGTCGTTGAGAAGTAGCACCTGGGTAGCCAGATGGACGTTGAGGGCCGGTAGTAGGATAACCAGCTTGACCTTGAGGACGTGGGCTTGGGTAGCCAGTTGGAACTTGAGGGCCAGCACCAGGGAAACCGGGTTGACCTTGAGGGCCAGCGCCAGGGTAACTAGCTGGACCTTGAGGACGAGCGCCAGGGTAACCAGATGGACCTTGAGGGCCAAAGCCAGGATAACCGGTTGGACCTTGAGGACCAGCACCCGGGTATCCAGCTGGTCTTTGAGGACCTACGCCAGGATAACCTTCTGGACCTTGAGGACGAGAGCCAGGATAACCACCCGGACGTTGAGGACCAGCACCAGGGTAGCCCGCTGGACCTTGAGGGCCAGTAGGTCCTTGTGGGCCTGAACCTGGATATAATGGTCCTGTGCCAGGGAACCCTGCACCAGGCAGTTGCGAACCAATTATAGAATAGTCATATAGATTTGCATTAAGTTCGAAAAAGTTTGATGCGGAGTTGCAATCAAACTGGTTCCACCAAACACAGACAAAAAATTCTTGAGAGAATATGGTGCCATTAGGACATAAGAAATCATAAGTTTTGTTATTAGCGCATACATGGAAAGCTTGACACCGAGTTTCGGTATCAGCGTAGTAACCAGGGTAGGGCTGCGCGTCACACCTGAAAGATGTTTCTGGAACGTAGGAAAGAACAGGATAATCTATGTCTGGTTCACCGGGAATCGCTGAATAGTCGCCTCCTTCATATTGACCGTCATCAAAGCCCGCGTTTCCTGGTCCAAAGCCAGGTTGACCAGGTTTAAATCCGGGGGCTCCAGGTCCAAAGCCGGGTTGACCTGGACCGGTTTGACCGGTTTGACCTGGATAGCTTCCACTTTGTCCTGGGTAATTGCCATTTTGTCCTGGGTAATTTCCTCCCTGTCCTGGATAATTAAAACCTTGTCCCGGATAGTTTCCACCGGGACCTGCTGGTCCGCTTGGAGATTGATCTGGATATTTTTGTCCTGGATAACCTTGGCCTGCTGGGCCGCTTGGAGTTTGACCCGGGTATTTTTGGCCAGGATAACCTTGGCCGGCTGGTCCACTTGGAGTTTGTCCTGGATATTTTTGGCCAGGATAACCTTGGCCGGCTGGTCCACTTGGAGTTTGACCTGGATATTTTTGACCTGGATAACCTTGGCCTGCTGGTCCACTTGGAGTTTGACCTGGGTATTTTTGACCAGGATAGCCTTGGCCTGCTGGTCCACTTGGAGATTGACCTGGGTATTTTTGACCAGGATAGCCTTGGCCTGCTGGTCCACTTGGAGATTGACCTGGGTATTTTTGACCAGGATAGCCTTGGCCTGCTGGTCCACTAGGAGATTGATTTGGGTAACCTGGGCCTGCTGGTCCGCTAGGAGTTTGACCAGGATAGCTTGTTTGAGGTCGATTATAATCTTGTTGGTTATTCGAGGGATAATTTGAGGGTCCAGACTGGTAACTAGGCGTAGAAGTCGGCCCGGTGCCTGGGTATGCCTGTGAGGAGGGCGATGTAGGGTAGCCGCTGCCAGGACTCGGTTGATATCCGGGCTTAGATGATGGCGTCGTAGGGCTGAACGGTTTACCCGGTTTTTCATACTCGTAGCCACTTTGTGCCACTGCAACCGCTAGCAACACTGGAATTGAAAACATCATTATTAATCAAGAGCCAGATTTTTTTATTTTGTTTTGTAACCTAACCCTGGCTTCGCAATGTTTACTCCAACGCTTCCCCAATATGTTCACCCAACATGTGGATCGGCTAAATAGCATTTTCTCCAACGCTCGCACCATCGAGCCATTAAACGCGAGCGGTTTAGAAAAAGCTGAAATCGCCAAACCGCGTTCAAACACGCACTGCGGTTGGCGTTTTGCTTAATTATATTTAAGTACAACCATGGATTTCTAGCGAACAGCATGTGTTGTGGCTCTGCGCTCGCCCAGTCGAGACTGAATAAAACCGAATGCGATTAATTGCAGTGCGTACGCCCCCATACTATGGGACACAAAAAAAACGCGCGTTTACAAACCGCGATCCAAATGTAGCAAGTTACGTTATTAAAATCAGTTACTGAAAAAAGTTGCTAATGCGTGCACTTGTAAAGTTGTACTCGTATAGAAAGCAATGTGTTACATTTTTTTGCGGTTTCATACTTGGGATTATACGCGTGCGTTTAATCGCGGTGCGTGCTAAGCCTTAGAGTCAGCCGGTCTGTTACGGTTTCTTAAAAAATACGGCGTCAATACCATACGAGTAGATAAGTATAGAGGGGAAGCTTCTACAAGCGGCCCGCTGTAGGTACACTCACACAAACTCATCAACGCTTCACGGACGCTCGCCCTGTCCCCCAACCGGTTCAGTTGGGTGACAAACGTGCGCATATGTGTGAGTGTACCTACAGGCTACAGCAGGCCGCTTGTAGAAGCTTTCCCTCTGTACTTATCTACTCGTGTGTCAATACTCGTCATGCATCCACAGTCCACATCGAGGCACGTGTGTAGCCGGCCTAAAGCCAACGTCCTTGCATCTTGCGATATTGCGATACCTGTTTTTGTACCTTCTGAATTAAGACGCTGCCTTGTTAGTCTAGTGGTTAGTATATTCGATTGCAGATCACGAGGTCCCGAGTTCGATTCTTTGGGGTTGCACATGTCCCCTACAGATTCCCGGGTCAGGCAAATAACAGTTAGGTATTAGGTTTTTCTGTCAAGAAATTCTCAGTGCGAGTCCGGAGTTGGTAGTTGGCGGTGTTTCACCCCCGTGCGTCGGAGAGCACGTTAAGCAGTCGGTCCCTGATACTATCACTATCATGTGATAATAGTCGTTAAAGCCCGCCAACCCGCATTGGAGCAGCATGACGGGTCTAAGCTCTAAATCCCTCTGTCCTATGAGAGGAGGCCAGTGCCCAGTAGAGGGACGTTAAAAAGGCTATAGTGGTGGTGGTGGTGGTCAGTGGCGGGGCAAGACCTAAATTTTATGTGGGCAGGATATATTTTGCGAGGCCCTCTGCCCGCACAACGCGTTCATGGCTTTTAAGTTTAATGCATAAATCTCCGGTGCGCGAGGCCCCCCGAAGCGCGAGGCCGTGGGCCTGGGCCCACGTCGCCCACGCCTTCCGCCGCCTCTGGTGGTGGTATTAAGACGCATGCGAGCTTACACACGGCCGCGATAGAATTACATGCAAGGTCAACCGCCAAGTTGTTAAAATACACTTAGGGCTAAGTATTGCAAAATCAAATGGCTCTGTATTTTATTAGCATTTCATCTCATTTCCTCCCCTGGCACAATGGGCCGCAGATGACATCGCGTGGGACCGGCTCGCTTGGCGCTTGCACAATTCCACGCATAATGGGGAAATTATAGTAATCGTAAGGATCGAGGCATACTATGATACTAGCACAGAGTCGAAGCGCATCGAATCGTCAAGCAAAAAATGTTCAAGGCATATTGGCACCTATCTCTACAAAATAAGACAACTTTTTCAATTCGCTTCGATGCGCGTTGACTCTACGCAAGAATGCTCCAACCCTAAAACTGCCCAGAATATACAGTAGATACATGTTTACAGTATTGTATCCTAGACGCGAGCTATCTCTGTGCTGAACTTCATCAAGATCGATTGAGCACTGATTTGCACAACTGCTATCTCTACAAAATAAGACAACTTTTTCGATTCGCTTCGATGCGCGTCAACTCTGCGCAAGTAGGTATGCTCCAACCCTATAAAACCGCCCAGAATTTACAGTACTGTACAGCCTTACAGTATTGTATCCTAGACGCGAGCTATCTCTGTACTGAACTTCATCAAGATCGATTGAGCACTGATTTGCGCAACCGCTATCTCTACAAAATAAGACAACTTTTTCGATTCGCTTCGATGCGCGTCAACTCTGCGCAAGTAGGTATGCTCCAACCCTATAAAACCGCCCAGAATTTACAGTACTGTACAGCCTTACAGTATTGTATCCTAGACGCGAGCTATCTCTGTACTGAACTTCATCAAGATCGATTGAGCACTGATTTGCGCAACCGCTATCTCTACAAAATAAGACACAACTTTTTCGATGCGCGTTGACTCTGCGCAAGTACATATGTTCCAACCCTAAAACTGCTCAGAATTTACAGTACAGCCCTATAGTATTGTATCCTAGACGCGAGCTATCTCTGTACTTATCTTCATCAAGATCGATTGAGCGCTAATTTGCGCAACCGCTCAATCATTACTGTGAAAAGGTTGTCCACCCTAACCCCCTAAATCAGTTTTTATTTCGCACAGTAAAGCAGCAATGTACCTAAGGTAAAGTCTCCTTATTCCGTGGTATTCTAAAATTGGCACCCAATTCCGAGGTATATAGAAAAACAGCGTTTTCAACCGATCACCAAGCTATTTTTTACTGCAATATATCTTAATCAATTGATAGTTTATCATTCCATAGATAAATGACGAAATTGTTGGTTTTATATGTATATGTTTTAAAATAACCGGCAAGTTTTACACTAGCAGCCGGCCCGAACGCATGTTTCATACATTTTGGACCTCGTGCACGAAATACCTACATTTTTTTAAATAGTGTTTATCCGTTAATTTTGAGCTTTATTTGTTTTTATTTAGATTTGAATATTTGAAGGACTATATTTTCAATCGAAAACAATTAACTTTTGTGAATATTTGTAAAGAAATTAAGGTGAAAATAGGTTTTGAAAATACCTCGGCGTTAGGTGCCAAATATTTTAGCCGGTTCCTAACGCCGTGGTATACCGCGGAATTGCGATTTCATAGACTTCATAACTTTTTCAATTTTTAGAGTCGTTTTATGTTAAATACTTCTTGTTTCGGTTTTGAATATTTAAATAGGTAATAAGGTTACAGAGTCCTAATTACGAGGTACACTTTGGCGTCTCAATCACTAACTATACCGTGTCAAAGTTTACCTATTTAGGTAATTTATTTATAGATTGTATGGGAAAGCTAAAGAAAATTAATTTAAAAGAAAATTAAATTTATACATATTTCGATGCAATTTTGAGATAGTATTTACGAAGATAATCTAATTAAGCTTTAAATTATTTGTTTATTATGGAAAAATCTTTTCTTTTTTAACACTCGGAATTAGGAAACGTGTTTTTTGTTACAAAACTCAATTCCGTGGTATTACCTCGGAATAAGGTTCTATGAGCCTCTAATTATGTGGTATGGATAGAAATACTACCTCGGAATAAGGTTCTATGAGCCTCTAATTATGTGGTATGTATAGAAATAAAATACAGGATGCTCACAATATTTCAGTATGGTTTCAGTTACCTACACCAAGTATCATTCGCGTTCAGTCACGCAAACATTCATATTCTAAAACGTTTATCTTATTATTGCTCGTGCTGATTCATTCACTGACTCACTCATTGATCACCCCTCCTAGTGAAAAAAAATTTTGTATAAAATTTTTTTTTTCACTAATGATTCCGTATAGAAGACAAAAATTAATTCGGAACAAAAATATAGAGAGAGCTGATGATTGAGGATTTCGGAGACAGGTGAAGAGCACGCTTAAGGTATTGAAGATAGGAGGGGGGTGCTTGAGCAAATGTCATTCAAAACGTTATCCAATTGGCAGTGAGCTGAAAAAAATTCAAAATGGCGAAAAAAAGATGGCCGCCATACAAATTTCGTCGGTGTCCACCTCGGAGGGTAAAAAAAATGGAAGAGTGGTTTCCTAGCAACAGATGATCAGGATCCAAAGGTCTATTCGATGAATAGAAAAATACCCAAAATGGTGGAATTTATTTTTCCATAGAAAATGTATGGCGAATATTGAAGAGACTACAAGTTGTAAACTATGCAAGGCTTTGATGTGGTTTTTTGGAGAAATCTCAAAAAAAAATATGGGAAGATATGATGATTGAGGGTTCGGAAGATGGTTGAGGAGCCCGGGCAGGGTATTGTAGATAGGTGGGAGGTGCTCAAGCAAAAATTACTCGAAACCTCATCCAGTTGGCACTGAACTGAAAAAAACTCCAAAATGGCAGATTCAAAATGGCGGCTATACTAATTTCGTCGATGTCTCACTAAGTATAAAAGATGGAAGAGTATTTTCGGGGCAAAATATGATCAAGACCTAAAGATCTACTAAATGGATAGAAAATAAATCAAGATGTCAGAATTTATTTTTCCGTACAAATTGTTTTTTCCATTGATGGTTTCGTATAGAAGACAAAAAATCATGCGAAGGAAAAATATTGAGACAGCTGATGATTGAGGATTTAGGAGACGGATGAGGAGCACGGCCAGTGCACCTATTGAAGATTGGTGGGTGGTGCTCAAACAAATATCACTCGAAACATCATCCGATTGGCAGTGAGCTAAAAAAAACGATTGTACAAATGTAAAATTAGTTTTTTTTTAAGAAATCTCATCCTTACAAATTATTCGGAGCAAAAATACGGAGAGTGATGATGATCGAAGGTTTGAAAGATGGGTGAGGGGCACAGCCAGGGGCACATTCTAAATAGGTAGGAGTATATATATATATATATACAGTTGTACAATATTATACAGTAGTAATACAGAGTACAATATTATACTGACAGCCCTCCGGTCACCCGTGGACTCCACGAGACGGAATGACAGGCCCTTAAAAAAGGACCTAGCATTCTCGCCCTACGAACCCATGGTCTCCTCCCCAAAAGGCACAAATATGAAATTATTTTCTATATTTTCATATTTACGCCTCTTGGCCCTTTCCGCCTTAGTGGCTGCCGCTCCGGCCGCCACGGAGGTCACCTGTATGTGAGACAGTGCCAGTGTATCCACACACGTGGCATCCCATCCAAGCTACCTCTTTTGCTTCCATGGAACAAGAGTCACACCGTCATACCTAAACCTGTCATGTTATCAAATCTAAGATTTTTGTCGAACAGCTGATTGCTAACCTAGTGAGTACAGAGGTCTTATGCCGACTTTGTACATTGGGGAAACGAAGATAGAAATTCGAGTATCGAAACACATTGACTAACATGACTTGAGAGTGAAATGCAACTAAACTGGCTGGTTTTAAGGTTTGAGTCCGCCAATATATTCAGCCATTCGTCTACGCCCCAAGCAGTTAAAATAAATATTCAAAGTACCCTACTACATTATGACTTTAAAATCTTATTTGACTTTAAGAGCATTAGGGTTAATTTTGCTCTGATATTATAGTTTTTCGATATTCAAATCTAGTACCGTTTTCGAAGTGTGCAAGCTCGAACTAACCATACAGGTCGTTAACTTACATTCGTACGCACCGCCTTGAATTTATTGAGGCTCGCGGTACTGTCAAAGGAAGTAAAGGCCATGCGACTTCAAGGCCACTATTTGACTCCTATTAAGTTTTGATCATCTTTTGCTAAAAAAACAACTCGTCCATCTTTTATACTTAGTGAAATAATCACCGACGAAATTTGTATGGCCGCCATCTTATATCCACCATTTTGGATTTTTCTTCAGCTCAATGCCAATGGTGTGAGGTTTTGAGTAATTTTTGTTTGAGCACCTCCCACCTATCTACTATACCCTGCCCGGGCTGCTCATCCGTCTTCCAAACCCTCAATCATCATGTCTTCCCATATTTTTCTTTGAGAGTTCTCCAAAGAACCGCATCAAAGGCCTGCATTGTTCACAACTTCTTTCTCTCAATATTCGCCATACATTTTCTATGGAAAAATAAATTCCGCCATTTTGATTTTTTTTCTATTTATCGAATAAACCATCGGATCCTGATCATCTTTTGCCAAAAAATCACTCTTCTATCTTTTATACCTTCCGAGATGGAGACCGACGAAAGTATGGCGGCCATCTTATTTTCGCCATTTTGAATTTTTTTTCAACTCACTGCCAATTGGATGACGTTTCGAGTGACATTTGCTCGAGAACTCGCCACCTATCTTCAATACCTTAAGCGTGCCCATCGCTCGTCTCTGAAATCCTCAATCATCAGCTCTCTCCATATTTTTGTTCTGAATGAATTTTTATCCTCTATACGAAACCATTTGTGAAAAAATAATACTACATACTACAGGAGAGGTGATCAATCAGTCAGTCAGTCAGTGAGTGAATGAATCAGCACGAGCAGCTATATAATTATATATATTAATATTTTACACACAAACATAATTAAACAATTACATACGTATCGAATTGATTTTGAAATCTATTAATAAAGACAGTTCATTTTTGAACACCATGTAGAATTCATTCTACTCGTTTCCCTGTGTATTTTGTACCCTCGGAATTAGGAGCCATTTGCCTCGGAATTAGGATTTTTACCTCGGAATTGGAGCATTCGGACTTTCTTCATATTTAATTTAATTTTACATTTAAATCATAAAAATAAAGTTGTAATTGTTGTCCTTTTAGGATACTTCAAGAGTTAAATAAATAACGCTTCTGATAAAAATAGCCCGTTCTTCAGAAAGGTGTAGTAAATGCTTAATTTTTGACGTTCTTTCGAGTTTTTATGAAAATACCACGGAATAAGGGGACTTTACCTTATACCGAATTACTTAATTTAGTGATGATCACTAAGTTATAAAATAACGCCTGATCAGCAAGCTAGTAGTCACAGTACCCGAGAACAGAACAAATAGAATAATAAAACTGTCTGAAAGAATTTCGAGTGGTGTCTTTTCGAATCAGTAACTCGCTTCGCGAAAAATAAATATTTTTAACCCCCGACGCTAAAACGACGGGGTGTTATAAGTTTGACGTGTCTCTGTGTGTGTGTGTGTGTGTCTGTCTGTTCCCCTGTAGCACTCAAACGAGTGAACCGATTTGAATGCGGTTTTTTTGTTTGAAAGGTGAGAGTGAGAGTGTTGTTAGCTATGTTTGATGAAAATCGATCCAAGATGGCCGACGCTACAAAATGGCGGATTGCATATTTTTCCACAACTCTTTTAATACGGGTATCAAATTAAAAGGCTTGACTATTAGAATAGCACTATGCAAATCCAAGAATGTCCAAGATGGCCGCCGCCACAAATGGCGAATGTCGGGAGTTTTTTTTTAATTTTTAGTTTATACTTGTTTACATCATTTAAAGTGATGACTAGGACCATTAGTGTCATACAAGGTGCGTTATGCCACTGATATTTGCACAAGTGATTTGCTAATTTTCATTCATGCACTCCTCAGTCCAGCCTGTATTCGTTCTCAAAAAGCGTGAACGCCGCTGTTTCTCAAAGCGCCTGTAGTGTTTATTGCGAGTATGGACAAAGCGCCGGTACGTGAGTCTAATGATGTACCCACTCTGAGCATTGCTTGTTTTAAATGTATTTGTATTTGCCTTGCAAGTGAACTACTGGTATATTTAACAGTCCAAATAATACAGTTGTGTAAACGTTACTAATTTATCAGCTGACTGAGCTACGAGTATAACGTTACTTTTAATACTTAGCGTCTAGAGCTTAGACCCACCACGCTGCTCCAATGCGGGTTGGCGGGCTTTAACGACTATTGTTACATGATAGTGATAATAACCGGGACCGACTGCTTAACGTGCTCTCCGAGGCACGGGGGTGAAAGCTTCTAACTCCGGGCTGGCATTGAAAATGACAGAAAAACCCAATACCTAACAATTATTGGCCCGACCCGGGAATCGAACCCGGGACCTCATGATCTGCGTTCCAATATACTAACCACTAGACCAACGAGGGAGTTGAGTATCGTTGATGATTAATTAATTATTATTTATTTATCAGCACTTTGGAAGATCTGTGCCTAAAGTTCCTGCCACGAAATGCTGAAATTATGGTATCTCTCCACTTTTTCGTATGGTTATTGGTTAATTCTGATTTCACTTTAAAAAAAATTATATCGTTAGGTAGGTACCTAACCTACCACTAAAAACTCAAAAATCTGATAAGTAGTGTGAAGTAAGTAGGTACTCTATAATATGTGGCAATAATTTGATTTGGTTAACGACACTCTACTTTAAATGTTTATCATTTAATTATTTTAAAAATAAAAATAAAGATTTTTCTTCCTTTTTTCCTAAGTAACTTTTTTCAATAAGATTTGGGCCCTGAACAGTGAATAGTGTTGTGATTACTTTTGCATCACACACAAGCTATACACACACATGCACAATGCACATATAGGCCTAGAGCCTAGTTGAGAGTTAATTTGGATTATTGGTTTTAAGTTATTAATGTAAAGATAATTCTATTCTATTAAGTATATTATTTTCAAGATAACTTGTTCGTAACTCTGTCGTGTAAAAGTCATGATTTGACGTGTCCATAAATGACAAATTCACGCATAGGTAGTTTAAGTTAATTATGTATTATGTAAGTAGTTAACTAGGTATCTAAGTAAAGACGTTGCTAATTATTACGATAAGAATAGGCAGTTATTTAACTTAGATCGCGAGATTGCCACAAACAAAAGCTCTAACAAACGTTGTTTTCTCTAAAATGTAAGGAGATAAGAATCGTAATAAATTAAGAAGCCAAATTCAAATTCAGTTCAGGGTTGTTGGTTACATCTTTCTGTGAAGCAACTGGTTTACTGGTCACAGATAATACATGGACTACCCACTAAGACACGCGCTCACTGCATTTCGCCGTCATAATGTAGGTAACTCCTGACCTTTCGGTCACAGCGGCCAAAAGAAGGCGAATACAAGCCAACTAAACAGAAGATAGTAAAACCTTAGATATCTGATTTCAAGTGTTCTTATTAGGGTTCCGTACCTCAAAAGGTAAAAAAGGAACCCTTATAAGATCACTTTCTTGTCCGTCTGTCTCTCCGTCTATCCGTGTGTCACCACCGATTTTCTCAGGAACGGGTGGACCTAGCAAGTTGAAATTTATACCAGATACTATACACCTAATAGGGACTATAGAAGTCCCTATTAGGTGTATAAAAATTTAGGTCCTGAGTCCACACAATAAAAAGATAATGGTAAATTTAAATTTTCACAAAAACTTGTAAGTACCAAAATTTACCTTAATTTTCAACTTTTTTAATTTTTCGGAATTTTTCCTTTACTTGATCTGTAAGATTTTGCTTTTACCTAACCAAAATTGACAAATCTAGCTCAACGGGAAGTACCATAATATAGGTTTTGGTTCGTAAACCTAAATGGTAGTTCCAGTTGATCTAGAATTACGAAATTTGGCAAAAAGGAAAGGAAAAAATCCCAAAACTAAAAAAAGTTGGAAATTAAAGGTTGTCCCCCATACATTCATAGTTGAGCCAATTAAGATAGACCTCTGAATTGTATGAGCGCTCATACAATTTAGAGGTCTAGCTTAATTAGCACCTTACCTTTTAAGACAAACTAATGAAAAACAGATTGTACTTTACTTCTGGAGTACGGAACCCTCGGTGCGCGAGTCTGACTCGCACTTGACCGGTTTTATTGTTTTGTTATTTTGTTTTGCCTAATTAATCAGTGTAGGTGGCCTGCGCGCCGTTCTAATTAATTTAAATAAATAAATTGTGTACCGTACTCGTACTATAGGTACTACTAGGTACTCTATCACTATTTTATATTTTGCCATTTTAATTTTGTAAAAACAAAACCTAGCCTATTACCATCGCATCGTTGAGAAAAATGGACAATCATTGATTAAATTCCATTCAGCCATTGGGAATCCCATATACTTACTTACATACCGACATATCTACATATCCAGATAAACGTGAAAAACAACGCTGTCGGCTGTCTTTGTCGGGTAAAAAGAGAATAAGTAACTCTACCTATATTTTATAAAAGGAAAGCCTCAATAGCGAAATGGTAGTCAGGCGCGGATCGGGGTCCGTACGGTCGACGGTTCAAACCCCACCCGTTACACTATTGTCGTACCCACTTCTAGCACAAGTTTTCATTAATTGGAGGGGATAGAGGAATATTCTAAAAAAAAATTGTAAAATGTAACCCTAGAAACAAGTTCAAGTGTAACGGAAAGTTAAAATTCGCTTTAATGCACGATGCAGTAAAAGTATGGTGTATTATGTATTCATACTCACAACAAAACGTAGACAAACGTAGCATGGTGTTGGTGCTTTTCATGTGCCTTAAACTAAACCTGTAAAACAAATAAAGACTAATTAAACATTTGAATCTAGGTACCTACTTACATCACATAATATTATTAAAAAGAATATTTTTTATTAATTGTAAAACTTTATCTAAAGCCGTTAGACAGAATAACTACATTCTTGGATGACGGATAAAAATTGCAGGTAAGCTTTTCAAAACTCGGATGAATGGTCCAATCTTCTTAATATTAAGTAGGTAATTTAATACATTAACTATTTTATCTTTTGAAAAATATCGATCAATTATGCAGACCGTAGGCCGTTGCAATTTTCTTCTCTAAGTAGGTATTTACGAACAATTGATTTTGTTACTTATATATTTATTACAAACAACTTGGACTAAGAAATAAGTATTTCAACTCAATAAGTAGACAGTTCAAGAAGATCAAGGCTTAATGCTTTGGAAAATGAACTCAAAAATAATTTATGTATATTAAACGAGTAACTAAGTAGGTATTTAAGCTACTTTGGTCTCGTAGCTAGTTAATTCGGCTGCGGCTAATGAGGTCCCGGATTGAGTCTCAAGTTGGAACTAAAAAAAATCTTAGATATTGAAAATTCTCAGTAACGTCCGAAGAGAAAAATAGGCTGTTACACCCCCGTGTCGGTCGTGTCGGATCGCCGTACCATCAAACTGCGAGAGCGAGGGAATAGGCACTTGTGCACTATATCTCCTGCGCAGCTGGCTGCTCCTTTTGAGATTAGCCGCCAAAGCCGAAATTCGATCAGAAAGTCGTTGTTATTAGAGTCCGACCGAACTTTAGGTCGGACACTAGTTATTATCTATCTATCTATATCTATTCTATCTATTCATAATATCTCTTTTAAAATGTTAAAACCCAAACAGGATCGATTACAATTGTTAGAACAGATTAAAAACTATAGTGCACAATTAGAAAGCAGTAAAATGAGTTATGAATCTGACACACATATATTAGAAGTTCAAATTGCCAGATTACAAACTTCTTTACATACTCTGGCAGCCCAGTTTGACTCTTGTCAAAAAAATATGAGGTCGGAATACACACAGACTTCGGATGAGACACAATTAAAACAGTACAATCACAATAAACACAAAAATTCCTTAGTAAATAACTGTGCTAATGAAGGTGCGGGTCATCCACAGTCTGTATCCCCGGCTTCATTGTCCTCAAAATCAAGGCATATGTGTGACAGGTTCCCTGAACAAAATGTTGTAAACAATGCTAATATTTCCCTCAGACATACAAAATCAAGCACAAAAACATTCATGTTTAGTGACGGAATTGGTAGTAATATGGGCATATTATTAAATCTACATTTACAGGGACATACGGTATTGAACTGCTGTTCCCCTAATGCGGGATTAATCTCTGTGGTAAATTCAATTTACAAAAATAGAAATAGTTTTGATGAAAATACAAATTTGATAATCTTTTTTGGAAACAGAGGTAACATTAACAAAAAAGATTTGGAATATTGTTATGAATCTCTAAATAAATTAAATGTAAATAATATTGTTATTTACACATTCCCCTATTGTCAAAATCTGCCACACCAAGAAAATACTCTTAGATACTAAGATATTGTAATATATACTCTAAATAGATGTCAAGTTTACATCTGTCTGTGGTCACAAGTTTTTTAATGACACTTGACGATGACACGTGACGTGCTAGTGATGTAACTATCGATATTTGTGAGGATCTATAGGGACACAAATACAATATGCGTGTTTAAATATGTGGACCATACTCCAATATTACATTATGCGAAAGTGTGTCTTTCTGTCTTTTACCTTTTCAGGGCCCATCCGATTTGGACGAAATTTTGTACACAGACAGCTTGCATCCCGGGAACCGATATCTAAGGCTACTTTTGTCTTGCAGTATCAAAGCGTTCCCACAAGATTAATAAAATAAAAACCTAAGCTCACGTGAATGAAGTCTCGGGCATCATCTTGTTAGGAAATACAAGAATAATATGTTTCATATTATAGTATATTTTTAACCGACTTCAAAAAAGAAGGTTGTATGTATATATATATATATGTATGTATGTATATAAGTATGTTCGCGATTATCTCCGCAACTAATGAACCGATTTTGATGATTTTTTCACTATCATAATCTACATACTTTCAGAAAGGTTTTAGTGTACACATCGAAATATATATATATATATATATATATATATATATAAAACACAAAATATACATATCCTTCTAGAACCTTTGTTGTGCCTTCTAGAACTGAAATAAAATCGAGTCTTTTTGGAGTCGATGAAACTTTATAAACGGTGTTTCGAAAATACGATCATACAAGCTATTTTTAAGAAAAATTAAACCGACTTCGGTCCAGCAATCTCAGAGGAACCGCGGTGCACCAGTCAAAAATATTAGTGACATGTGGCTACATTTATGCGTGTAACTTCGCACATACGAATGGTAACTAGGTGTGTTATACATATACTAAAACCTTCCTGAAAGTACTATGTAGATTACAATAGTGAATTGTTTTGTCTCGAAATACAAAATATTAAACCTATTTATATTAATAGGTAGTAATATTATACTTCGTGCAATTTGCACATTGCACACGTTGCACATTGCACGAAGAACCGATGGACGTTGGGGTCCCAAGGTGCTTGAATGGCGACCTCGCACCAGCAAAGGAAGCGTAGGTAGACCCCCCCACTCGATGGACAGACGATCTCAAGCGAGTCGCTGGTAGCCGCTGGAATCAGGCGGCACAAGATCGTGTGCTGTGGCGATCCTTGCAAGAGACCTATGTCCAGCAGTGGACGTCCATTGTTTGAAACGAACGAACGAACGAACGAATATTATACACTTACTAAATTTCTTTGAACATTAATGTTTATACGTCACTCCGTTAATGTGCGAATGAAAACTTCATTGGCGGAATTTTCTTCTGCATTACAGACATCCATTGGTAACGGTTCTCTTGCCTTAAATTAAAAAAATCAGACGTGGTAGAACATTTTTCACGTTTCGCTTCAGCGTTTTTCATACACCAATAATAGCTTTTAGGGTAAAACTTTTAAAACGTGCCGCCTTGATATGGGTTATGGGATGGGGGGAGGGAGAGGGTAAATCATCCAGTGTTGAGGTTAGAATTGATTTTCGTTGTTTTCTTGAAAACGATGAATTACCTTATTATAAGAGTGTTAGCATTATACTCGTGGACCAAACATCTATCACTAATGACTATTTTATCTCTGAATTCGTGCCAAAGACTATTAAGTCCAACCCTAGTATTTGCATGTATTTTGCACCTTCACACAACACTAGCATGAAATTATGGTATTATTACAAATATTTGATATTATTATAATTACCAATGTGTCTATATGCGGCAAAAATAATAGCGTTTGCTTTTAAGCGCCTCCATTTTAAATTGTTTTTGGGCACAAATCAATTAAGTGTGAAGTGTTTTGAACAAATATGACTGTGTTTCTGCGATGTCCAATATTGCGGTCTTATTCTTTGTGCCCATTCATTTCTTATTTTTGGGTTCTTTGGAAATCTGTCACAAATAAAAATTTAGCGATCATGATACAACAATCTAGCACGCGGAAATACACGTAAGTATTCATTGTGTGTAGTGGCTACGGAATCTAATGTTCAAAAATTAAAAAAAAAACCCGACATTCACCATTTTTTGATCGCGGCCATCTTGGATTTGCATGGTGTTATTCTACTAGTCAAGCCCTTTCATTTGATACCCATATTAACGGAGTTGTGAAAAATAAATAATCTACCATTTTGTAGCGGCGGCCATCTTGCAGCGATTTTCATCAAAATAGCTGACAACACTTTCGACTAATTCACCTTTCAAACAAAAAAACCGCGTTCAAATCGGTTCACCCGTTTTAGCGCTACAGAGGAACAGACAGACAGACAGACACACACACATACACACACACACAACACACACACACAGACACATCAAACTTATAACACCCCGTCGTTTTTGCGTCGGAGGTAAAAAATTTTATCGCACGTAATCGATATGCAATTTTAGTACATCACTATGCTAAAAATCATAACCTTTATTAGTCAACAGAAAATATTTAAAAAATAGGCAAAAATCGGTGTAGAATTGAACACGATGACGATTTCCAAAAACTACAAATAACGTTACATAATTTTAGATTATATTTACATACAAAACTATCAAAACTCACCGATGAAATGATAATGTTTCTTTAAAATTTTCTTTTCGGCCCCTATAGGAATTACATTCTTTCACAGCACAGGACATTATAATAAAACTACGGAAAATTTATCAAAAATAACTTAAGATCAAACATTTATAAATTCTTGGAAGAAGAACACTAAAATAATAAAAATTTATCAGCCTCGTAATGTATGTTTTTGGAAAATTATGATGCGACTAAATTCAATGGTCAATTGACATAAAACATGCAAAAACAATATCTAAACAATCCATAAAGTAATGATGGTTTATGAGACGTACCTATTTAATTTAGTAGGATTAAATTTATTAAAATTTAACAAATAAGTCCATTTGACAATCAATTTAGTGACATGCTTAGAAATAATAAAAAGCAAGTGCGATTCGGTGTTTCATTTACACCTAGACAGGAGTCATTTAGGTTAGGTGAGTACAATAACTGTACCTCAAGTTAATTTTTAGCTTCAGATCTCTTAGTTAATAGATCAATGCTTAGATATAAGTTGAATATGACATTGTACAATTTATGTATATACAATAATAAATTTAAAATTATTGACATAACCAAATGTGGTAAAATTTATTATAATTTGAAGCAAGATAAATATACACTATCTTGCTATTTTAAAAGACAGATAGCTATTTCGCTATCATATTTTTTTTCAATAACAGCCAAGAATTTGGCTAAACAAACTGCTTTTATTGAGCAGTGTTATAATTCTGACTGCATCTTGGATGTCAATCCAAGTAATTTTACTTTAAACTAGATAAGGAGACAACAGAGGTTTCCTCTTGCTTAAATAAATCAAATTATAATAAGGACATACCATATTTAAAGAATAAAAAATCTCAAATTATCAACCTTGTTCACCAGAACATTCAGTGTATTAAAAAGAAGGATTTGGAGATTGAGTTATTTTTAAAGAATTTTAATATTGATATTTTATGTATTACTGAACATTGGTTAAAAAATAAAGAATACATGTTTAATTTTGGTGACCACCGGGTTGGTAGTTCGTTCACCAGAACAAAATCTATTCATGGGGGCTCATTAATATTATTGAACAAAAAATTAAAATTCAAAAATCGAAATGACATTGTGAGCCTGTCTGTTGAACGGACAATTGAACTAGCGGCAGTTGAATTAGAGCAATTCATTGTTGTGTCTGTTTATAGACCACCATTGTCCAATTTTGAACTTTTTGAGAAGGTAATGGATGAAGTATTATTCAAAATAGTAAATTCAAGTAAAAAGTTACTTGTATGCGGTGACTTTAATGTCAATATTTTGGAAAGTAGCCCTTTAAGTGTAAAGTTATTAAATTTGTTTATGTCCTACAACTTATCCAAAATGTTTATGGAACCAACAAGAATAACTTCAATAAGCGCCACATGTATAGATAATATTTTTACAGATATAAATCCTCTTAGTAAAAGCATTATTAGTAAATTAGATTCAGATCACTGCGGACAATTAATTCAGTTTGAAAGTTTGAGGGAAAAGTCTGCTAAACGTAAAATAACTTTTGTACCAGTAACGTCGGACCGTATAAAGAAAATGAGAACAGGTCTAGTTAAAGACATTCCATTTCTATCAGATATTTTAAGTCCTAATGAAATGTATAACTTATTCTTTTATTCATTTCATAGAATATTTAATGATATTTTCACTAGTAAATCGGTCTTAATTACTGATGCAAAAGCCTTTAGCGAGTGGGCAACAATTGAATTACATAAAAAAAGGCAAAAATTATATGAACTGTATGCGGAGCGACAATATAATACGAGTGATGAGTTCAAGCAGTACGTTCAATTGTTTTCCAAAACTTTTAAGAGGGATTGCATTGTGGCCAAGTCTAAATATATACAGACCAAAATAAAAAACAGCTCCAATGTAATAAAATCTACCTGGAAGATAATTAACGAAGAGACAGGGAAAGCAACACAGAAAACCAGTGAGTTTAAACTTATTGTGGATAACAAATCTATAACGTCAGACTCTGAGGTTGCTTCAGCCTTTGAGGCCTTCTTTACGGATATCCCTGTTTCTACTACAAGATCATTGAACTCTTCACCAGCTGCCGCTCTCTCATTATTGGAGGATAGCGTGCCTGAATGCAATCAAAAATTTAAATTCAGTCACGTTAGTTGCTCTGACGTTATTAAGGCCTTCAAATTAATCGACAATAAGAAAACAAATGATTTGTGGGGAATTTCCGTTAACGTTGTAAAGTCATTGATTGACATTGTTGCACCTGAGTTAGCTTTAATATTTAACAATTGTATTGACTGTGGTGTGTTTCCTGACTTAATGAAACATAGTAAAATAATTCCGTTATTTAAATCAGGTAGTACTAGTGACCCCACTAACTTTAGACCAATATCGGTACTACCTACCTTTAGTAAAATTTTTGAAAAATTAATACTAAATCAATTGCTTAAACATTTTCATACTAATGATATATTACATACAAAACAGTTTGGTTTCACAAGGGGTCGCTCAACAACTGATGCTGGTGTTGAGTTAATTAGACATATATTTGAAGCCTGGGAGGAGTCACATGATGCACTTGGAGTTTTTTGTGATTTGTCCAAGGCTTTTGATTGTGTTGATCATGAAACATTACTCAGAAAACTACACCATTATGGAATTAAAGGTGCAGCTTTGGATTTAATGAATTCTTACCTTAATGATAGAACACAAAAAGTAGATGTGAACGGAAAGCGGTCTACCGGATCAGTTGTAAAAATAGGAGTTCCACAGGGTTCTATTCTTGGGCCCTTTCTATTCCTTATTTATATTAATGACCTTCCTTATCTCGCTAAGGACAGTCACGGGATAGTATTGTTTGCTGATGATACATCACTTTTGTTTAAAATTGATAGATACCAAAGAATACCTGACGAAGTAGACAATTCTCTCACAAAAGTGGTACAGTGGTTTGAAGCAAATAACTTATTACTTAATGGGAAAAAAACTAAGTGTGTTAAATTCACTTTACCTAATGTTAAACAAGTTGAAACCACTGTACAGCTTAATAATGAGGAATTAGATCTAGTGGATACGGCTGTTTTCCTGGGGATAACGTTAGATGCTAAACTCCAATGGGGCCCTCATGTAAATAACTTATCGAACAGACTTAGTTCTGCTGCATATGCGGTTAAAAAGATTCGCCAACTAACTGATATTGAAACTGCGAGGTTAGTTTATTTTAGTTACTTTCACAGCATTATGTCATATGGCATACTTTTATGGGGTAATGCTGCTGATATTAATTCCATTTTCGTGCTGCAGAAGAGGGCTGTTCGTGCCATATATAATATGGGACCCAGAGAGTCACTGAGAAATAAGTTTAAGGAAGTTAAAATTATGACAGTTTATAACCAATATATTCTTGAAAATTTAATATATGTACACAAAAATATCGATAAATTTAAGAAAAAAAGTGACTGTCATAACATTAATCTTAGAAATAAAGATAAACTTGTGTTGCCCACTACTAGGCTGCGAAAAGTTGGAAAATCATTTGTTGGTAATTCTGTACTTTTTTATAATATGTTGCCAGAGAACATTTTGGATATGTCTCTCAATAAGTTCAAAGGTTTTATTAAACGCAAATTAATTGAAAAGTCTTACTATAGCTTAAAAGATTTTTTTAATGACAAAAATCCATGGACATAGATTGCTCTAAAAGCCAACAGTTCAAATCATTTTTATGGCTATTATACCATATTGTAAGATGGTGATAATAAAAAAAAATAAACCCGGCTGAGTTTGTTGTGGGCTCTTCTCAGACCAGGGCGCGTTTGGAACCCTCGTAGTTTTAGTTTTAAGTTTCCGTAAATAATTATCACCATTGCCTGTACCTAAATTGACGTTCAAAAAGTGTACAGTGTACCAATTTTGAATAAAGTTTATTTGATTTGATTTGATTTGATATTCTATACATATAATAAAATCGTAGAATTGCCGTATCTGTACATTGAAGATTTTTGCAAAATAATAACTGGGGGATGTTAGGGATAAGTAATAGAACGTAAAAAAGCTATTTTATGAAATTTTTGTCTGTTTGTCTGTTTGTCTGTTTATCTGTTTGTCTGTTTATCTGTTTGTCTGTATGTTTGTGCGCGCATCACGCAAAAACTACTGAATGGATTGAAATGAAACTTGGTATGATTTAAGTTCATACTACGGAGTAACATTTAGGATACTTTTTATCCCGAAATTCAGCACGGTTCCCTTGGGAGAGGGGATGACAGTCAAAATGTGTACTTAACTGTAATTCATTAACGCGTGATCCGATTTCATTCATTCTTTTTTTGTTAGAAAGGAAATACTTTAAGGATTACTGGCTAATCTCTCAAAGGCTGGATCGATTTTGATGGGACTTTCACTGGCGGATGTTTACATTTTGATCTACCTAAACATCCGCCAGTGAAGTTTTGACAGTTTTTAGCAAGGTATGAGCTCAAAGAAGCTTAGGAAAAACAAAATGATTCCCACGGGATGTTTAAAAACCAATATCCACGCGAACGAAGTCGCGGGTTTCCGCTTGTTATTAATAGATAGCACCTACCTATATATTTATATAAACACTTTTTACTGAATGTTTCGAATACTTGGTCACATGATCCGATTATTTATGAAAAACGATATCAACGATTAAAAGCCAAGTCAAATTATCACGTTGCGTTGGGGTATTGTATTGGCGGGTTTCGTGCCGAGCACAAAGCATAATGAACGGTTTTTGTCGTCTAATTCATTTGTATACCATTATTCGTAAGGGAAAATTGCGTGAAAAACTGTTTCATTAGCCATTATTAATTATTCGCATACCTAGGCATTATCTATAATTATGCATTTGTAAGCTAGGTGTATTATTTTTAATTGAACAGACAGTCGATAGTTGATTCATAAAATTAAATTGTTTGAGGTAAGTAGGTAGGTACATTAATCTACCTATTTTTACATAAAACTTTTTACGTAAATTAACATAACTATAAAAAATTAAGTTAAATCGCTTTGAATATTCGAATGTTTTAACAGTAAAATAACTAGTGTCGCAAATATTTTTGATGAATTATCAAAAAAAATACAATCGAATTTAAGAACCTCTTCCTGTTTTTGGAAGTCGGTTAATAAATGATTGACGACTATTGATTTCATTTTAACCAATTACAATGAAAATATATTAAGCATTTTCTTTCATAAGTAAACAACTGTAAAGTATCTAAAATAAAATAGATACAGAATTTGGCAGTTGGGCGGGCGGATTCTCACGCCCAATAAAAGCAGCGCCGTCTAATACGTAATTAATAAATAATTAAAAATGAATCATTTATGTCTCCTGAAGCTTTTCGTTGAAATCCAAACATTTTCCGTCACTTTTTCACGTTTCAAATCACTTTTGTAATCTGCGCTTTTGTTACCCATTCACTAAACCGTGTAACATTTTCAAGTGATATATTTGTAACACATTTCTAACTCACCGTTCACGTACGGAGCGCTAGCTAGTTGGCGCTGACTGTACCTGAAAACGCTTCGGCGAAGGCTTTTATGCCATTTCCATAGCAACCACCACCTCTCCAAGGGATGGATGGCACTCGAAATAACAAATGTGAGCGCTTTTGCAAATAACTGGGTCAACCTCAGCGCTTTGTGCGAGTGTGTGGCTCCGAACATAATGATTAGCACGTTTGTCGAGGTTTTCCTTCGAGTTCGTCGTTGCATTCTCTTAGTATTCGGTACCTTCTCTACTTACTAATATACAGGGTGTTGTTTGTTTTAGAATTGATTTAAAAGGAGATAAGTAGGTATAGTAAAATTACCTATACTATAATATTATATACAGTGTGTCCGGGATCGAATTAGCGATATTTTAGGGACATATTCTACAACTCATTACCTCTCTGAAAATACCACTTATTAGGGCCTGCCCCCCCCTCCCCCTCTCAGGGACAGCCATTTCAATTTTGCGTGCGTTTTTGTGGGTATGTGCGCACAAAAAAATGCAATAACTCGAAAGTCTGCTGATGCACAGGTCTTCAAATGCCCTTATTCGATTGGATACAATATTCTCCATCACTAAATACCAAACAATAGAATAAAATGTTAAAATAACTCGATCAAAAATGCTTCGGAAAAAAATTATTTTTTCAAAAATATTGAAAACTACAAGTTTTTGCTGCATTTTGCAAAAACGAGGTCGTTAAGATTACATTGTTAAGTATTAAATCGACAGTTTTTGAGATAAACAACAAAACGACATAAAAATTTTTACTGTAAGTTATTTACTTTTGGAGATATTATTATTTAAACATAACTTAACCGCGAGCGCATAAGTTCTTATGTTATTCGAATGTGGGTTTCCATCGCATACCTCGGGCGATCAGGTAATAATAATAATGTTTTTGATTAGTCAGTGAATGAGGTTAAAACTTAGGATCGAACCCCTACTTCAACTGATTAAAAATTCGTATAAAAAATTTAAATATCTGAAATTTTATTTTATTGTTCCTGGCGAGGAGGCTACTTAAGTTATTACTCATTTTTGTTTGTGATTCAGGTTTGTGAATTTTGCTAGATTTAAAGACATGCCTACTCGGTATTATTATAGCCATAAGAGAGCATTTAGATGTCAACTATTCGCCTTGGATCGGACGTGGCAGCAATTCAATGGAATGGCCACCTCATTCTCCAGACCTTACACCTTTGGACTTCTTTTTATGAGGACCTATGAAGCAGAAGGTCTTTTATATGGTACCAAATACCAGAAAAGAATTATTGGAGACGATCCTGTCCGTTGCAGTTAAAATAAGATTGTATTTGGACATGATGCAACGATCCTCCCAACATGAAGCAACTAGCTAACAGAACAGAGGTGGTAATTTCGGTTTGTGGCGGAAATAACCTAGTTTTTAGGATATCTGATTTGTGTCACATACACAAATCAGAGTTATTGAGTTTATAACTAACAAAAATTAAATTATAAAGTTAAGATTTTTTTACCTTATTTGTAGTAAAAAAATGATGAATCTTAAATTTGGGTTCAATACTCGTAATTCATGCTTGGGGACGAAGTACTTATAATTACCAATATCTCCAGAAGTAAGTAACTTACAGTCAAAATTTTTATGTCGTTTTGTTGCTTATCACAAAAGCTATCGATTTATTACTTTATAATGTGGTCTTAACGACCTCGTTTTTTCAAAATGCAGCAAAAACTTGTAGTTTTCAATATTTTTGAAAAAATAATTTTTTTCCGAAGCATTTTTGATCGAGTTATTTTAACATTTTATTAAAGATTTTATTCTATTGTTTGGTATTTAGTGATGGAAAATATTGTATCCAATCGAATAAGGTCATTTGAAGACCTGTGCATCGGCAGACTTTCGAGTTATTACAATTTTTGTGCGCACATACCCACAAAAACGCACACCAAATTGAAATGGCTGTCCCTGGGAGGGGGAGGGGGGCAGGCCCTAATAAGTGGTATTTTCAGAGAGGTAATGAGTTGTAGAATATGTCCCTAAAATATCGCTAATTCGATCCCGGACACACTGTATACATATAAGTATAAGTTTAAGCGAAGATTTTCTATTTTCGTTTGTATGGAAATTTTTATTTTTATATTGAACCGTGTAACCTTGAAACCCTTGAGAGTGCCCTCCCTTAATATAAAATGTTGCTTTATTTCAATTTAAAGTTCAGTTTCACTCTATATAATATACCTTCGACTGGAAACAAAACACCCCTCTTACTCCTGTCAAGTGAACTTGAAGTAACTAGATGCTTATTGAAGTAACGACATAATTGCATTGAATATGTAAGTTTTCGTAAGCAGTCGTCGTCGTCGTCGTCATCGTCTCAACGAATAAACGTCCACTGCTGGACATATTATGTTTTTGCAAGGATCATCACAGAATACGATCTTGTTTAGTATGTCGCCAGTGATGACCAGTAGATGGACCAGCGGACGACATCAGAAGGCTATTCTAGTATTATCATTATTCATTATCAGGGTAGATCGAATTACTTTGCTGTGGGCGTCACATGGGTACGGGCCTAATTGAGAAGCCTTCTCATTAACTGACACACTAACTGACTTTGCCCTACCTACCTAGTCGGCCACCACCTCCCCTTTGCCGAGCCATCGCCAACCAATCTAATCTAATCTACACGACACACATCGCACGATACGACCTATTTCGTATAACACAACCTATAACACAGTACACCGCACGCACGAACCGTCTTCCGCGAGACCCCGGATCCGAATGTGTCCCACGCGCTACCGCTCTCTCTCTCTTATAATAGAATGTCGGTAGGGAGAATGACGTAATGTTCACTTATTTGCAATACAATATCAACGAGCCGACACGGCCATACTGACATTCGCACGTCCCTGTGCGACTGCCAGCGTCCGAGGATGTCTACAAAGAACAACACACAGGTGAAGTACACCTCTAAATACGCTCGCCCATCCCTGACACTTCACTGCTTTTAGGTCACCTCCGTCTGTCATGTATCAATTGTCAATCATCACATCAGCTGTCAATCGCAATACACATCTGGAAGGAGTGTGTCCTTTCAACCAACTCCCTTGAGCCTGGCCCGGACGACACTTCCTTACCAGGATAGACTCAGGAACTTAATATAACACTCAACCAGTCAGTACTTCAATCTGTCAATTGTCTGTCATCACTTCAGCTGTCAATCGCAATACACATCTGGAAGGAGTGTGTCCCTTCAACCAACTCCTACGAGTCTGGCCCGGACGACACTTTCTTACCAGGATAGACTCAGTAACTTGATATAGTCAGTCAGTACCAACCCAACCAGTCAGTACTTCAATCTGTCAATTGTCAGTCATCACTTGTAACACACGGTCATAGGCTGCCGCAAATGAAGTAATCCGGAACTTCGACCCGCATGAGCCAGTTCCTTAGACCATTCACCTGCCACCCAGCTCACACTAACAACGAACGTCACACGTTCACACGCTGCCGTGAACGAAGTGATCCGGAACCTCGACCCGCATGAGCCAGTTCCTTAGACCATTCATTCACCACCCAGCTCACACTAACAACGAACGTCACACGTTAACACATCGTGAGTGACATGATCCGGAACCTCGACCCGCATGAGCCAGTTCCTTAGACCATTCACTCGTCCTCAGTAACAAAGGTCAAAGTCAAAATAATAATCACAGTCAACCCATAGTCTGGTCGAGAACGTCGACCTATGTAGGCCAGTTCTTTCGATTAACTACACCTCAACGTTTTTCCCTGCTAAGTCCCAAAAATGGCAACACTTATCTGATTAGGGTGCAATTGCTATCGCAAACCCTCAATCAAATATCACGGTTAAAGTTACTTTTACAATTACAGTTTCAAACTAAAACGAATCTACCACTGGTTCGGAATGCCGCAACCTAGCGAGAAGAACCAGTAAGAAACTCGGCGGCGTCTAACTTTCTAACATAACTGATCAAAAACTACTTCCCGTAAACGCAATCCTATTTCTTTAGTTCCAATCATGTAAACCATTTATCATTTATCATATCATCATCTTGATGAACCATTTTAAGAACTACAACCTCTTTACGGCTTTATCACAACCACGTTTCGAACTTGCTTACTTTTGAACATCGATGAAGGTACCTGGACAACAGAATTTGGTTAGCAACCAAAACCATTTGTCAAACTAATCACTCATCTCAATAGCGGGTATTTAATTATTCTGCGAGTATTTGTAGAACTTTACTTTCAATTAATCGCAATTTTTTTTTTTGTTTTTTTTTTTGTTAGTTGGTTTTTATTCTCAGCTTAGCGCTGTCAGTTGTTATCGACATACAACTCGCCAGCCATCACGGCCAACCCCTGACATTCGATCGTCCTCGAGCGACTATTAATTATCCTCAGCAATCGGTATACCCGAGATCACCAGCCCCACTTTAAAAAGCCCTCAAAAACTTAGGCGGCCCGCCAGGCCCCTGAAGCTATCCCGGTTTCTAATCTAAACACTAGTTATAGTTAGCACCACATAAACGCGCAATTTAATCTGATATAATCGGTAACAGTGTGGCTGATCAATTCTCGGAAATCCACACACAATCGCTCAGTACCGTCACGTTTTTTATTAACTAAAAATTCCTAGAAAAAGGTGAACAATTGAATTCACATTTCCATTTGGGTCGGTTACCCGCATATAACATCTCGCTAATTTTATCACGAACCACCTGCCGTAAATCAAAGGCGGTGCATATGACGCTAAACCGTTTTACGAGGATTCAACTAAACTAATCTTAAGTTTTCCGGTTGTGACCCTTAAACGCGGTAATCCGTTAATCGAGAAATCCGAGTTTTCGTTAAGCAATGACAATAGTCGCGGTTTATCCTCATCTGGTATATCCGTATCAATATCCGAAAACTATTTTACACATTGAAATAGAAAAAGTATCCGCAGTCATTGCACAACCTGCCTTTAAAATATCACGACTTAACGCAAAAACTCATCTAATATAACGTCAAACAAAAATTTGTAAAGTGGGTGTGTCCATCAATTAAAAATTTCACATAAAATTTGCAAGGTACTATTAACACTTGAATTCTCAATACCGGTAATTCAATTTTATTATAACTCACACCCGATAGCCTATTCGCAATACTTTCTTTAACGAGACGAATCGCGGCACCGAAATCTTAACAAAATGAAAACGACCCGCGTCGCGCACACAACACCGGTTCTACAAGGCTTTTGTGCCACGAAGGAGACCGACAAACGCAAATGCAGTTAAAGGCTCCGGCTCATCAATTTGCCCTTCAGATCCCACTTCTGATGTCGCCAGTGATGACCAGTAGATGGACCAGCGGACGACATCAGAAGGCTATTCTAGTATTATCATTATTCATTATCAGGGTAGATCGAATTACTTTGCTGTGGGCGTCACATGGGTACGGGCCTAATTGAGAAGCCTTCTCATTAACTGACACACTAACTGACTTTGCCCTACCTACCTAGTCGGCCACCACCTCCCCTTTGCCGAGCCATCGCCAACCAATCTAATCTAATCTACACGACACACATCGCACGATACGACCTATTTCGTATAACACAACCTATAACACAGTACACCGCACGCACGAACCGTCTTCCGCGAGACCCCGGATCCGAATGTGTCCCACGCGCTACCGCTCTCTCTCTCTTATAATAGAATGTCGGTAGGGAGAATGACGTAATGTTCACTTATTTGCAATACAATATCAACGAGCCGACAAGTATATATCAAACTAAACAAATAAAAACACCCTGTATATTCTGTAAGTCGATGACAGATTATTGAGCGAGGATTACTATTTTGCTTTGAATGATAGTCTTTAGCTCGATACGGTTACGGTATTAATGCTCATAAATATCACTTAGTGTAAAGTAAAAGGGTTTGTTCTTTAATTTCGCAACTAATTTCTGTACGGGAATTCTAAAACAAAAATCGTCCGCGAATATTTAAAATGGGTCTCTTTTTTTGGAACCGTAAGCCCAAATTAGACGGTGCATGTTCCGTTCATCGTTCATTTTTGCGATGAACGATGCACGATACGATATTTGCTGTGAACGATGAACGGATGGTTCATTTTCAATCATCGACTCATCGATGAAGCCTCGAAAATGAAAGCAGAAATCCTGAAAAATGAACCATCTAATTTGGGCTTTAGCCATGTTCGACAGCAGTCCAAAAGATGGGATTTGAATTTGAACGGGTTTCCGAAAAGTCGTAGCTTTTCGGAAACCCGTTCTTGAGGTTTAAAGTTTTATAGGTTCGAAGCTTTTTCCATATTAGTTTTCATAAGTAAAGCCAAATACGTTTTCTTTTTAATCTATTAGAATAGAATAGAATAGAATAGAAAAGTTTTTTATTCAAATAAACTTTTACAAGTGCTTTTGAATCGTCGATTGAGTCTACCACAGGTTCGGAATGCAGTTCCAGCCGAGAAGAACCTGTAAGAAACTCGGCGGTTGCTCTTTTTAAAAATAACATTATAACAATTATTATTATTAATGCACATGATTGAAATGCCGTCTCGCGCATTGCTGGAACGAGTTAAATCCAAGCTTTTTTATCGTTTATATAATCTTCAGTTGTATTATTATACAACTTTTTTTATGAGCATACTTTTAAGAAAGTTCTTAAACTTGTGTAAAGGCAAGTCTAAGACATATTTTTTATTCGGATAAACTTTTACAAGTGCTTTTGAATCGACAAATGAATCTACCACTGGTTCGGAATGGTGCTTACAATTCTACACGTTAAGAAGGGCAGACAAAAGTAGCCCCATTTCCGACGGCGGCACCCGTTCACGAGCATGACGCATGATCCAGCCATTGCTTCGCTCAACCATATTTGAGGGAACGTAACAACCCGCACCACACGACACCACCACAGAAATGTTTAAAGAGAGCGTGACATACTTAGGCTACCCATGATTAAAGCATCGAATTGAACACCAATAATCGAATACTCCTCAAGTTATAATAGCGTATAAAGCGAATAAATTAAATCCATGCTTTTTTATCATTTATATAATCTTCAATTGTATAATATGCTTTTTTCATGAGCACACTTTTAATAGAATTCTTAAACTTGTGTAAAGGCAAATCTAAGATTTGTTGTGGAATTTTGTTATAGAACATTACGCCCATTCCCACAAACGACCTTTGGACCTTTTTGAGGCGTAATCGAGGAATCACTAGTCCATCTCTATTTCTTAACCGCCTATCGTGTAATTCACACTTTTTATTGTAACTGTGAATGTTTTGCTTAACAAAAATTATGTTGTTATAAATATATTGAGAAGCTACTGTAAGAATACCTATTTCTTTAAATTTTTTAAAAAATTTAAAACTATGGTAAAGCATACCTATAGGCTATGTAATTACAACTCTTTGCCTATTCTAGTGGTGGTATAGAGGTTGGTGTGATCGACCATAGTAGTGTATTATCTATGTGATCGACTGCGGATCACGAGATCCTGGGTTCGATTCTCGGGTCGGGCCAGAAATTATGCGAGAATTTTCAGTGCCCAGAGTCGAAAGTTGGCGGTGTTAACTATACATCCCCGTGCCTCGGAGAGCATGTAAAGCCGTTGGTCCTATGCCTGACATCTCTGCGGTCGTTTCGCATTGGCGTCCCATCGGACTATGAGAGTGAAGGAATAGAGAGTTCATCTGTATATACGTACACACTTGTGCACTATAATATCTTCTGCGTAGTTGGTTAATCTACGCTTCAGTTGAGATTGGCCGCCATAGCCGAAATTCAGTCGGGAGAACATTATTTACCTTATCCATTTCCTCTCTTCTCCGTGGAAAGAACTTTGTACTTTTCGAATTTCAGTCCACCTCCTTACCGCTACGCTTTAGAGTTTTGATAAGGCAGATCCGGGTGAAATGTCGGAAAAATTCTAGGCCGAAGATAACAATAGATGTAGCATTCGATATTTAATAGTTAACTCACGATTTGTTCAAAAATCGATGAGTGCATTATCGATTGATTATATAAATCCAATCATGTTTCAGAAATAGCCGTCATTTCCTTTACTGTACGCTAGATACGTCATTTACAATAAGATTAGGGTCAGCGCAGACATTGGACCTACAAATTATCTGTTACAGTATTAGTCAGCACATTCTGGCTAACGAAACATGATTTTTGTTTAGGACACATTATCATCATCATCATGATCAACCCATTACCGGCTCACTACAGAGCACGGGTCTCCTCTCAGAGTGAGAAGGGTTTTGGCCATAGTCTACCACGCTGGCCAAGCGGATTGGCAGACTTCACACACCTTTGAGAACTTTATGGAGAACTCTCAGACATACAGGTTTCCTCACGATGTTTTCCTTCACCGTTAAAGCAAGTGATATTTAAATACTTAAAACGCACATAACTCCGAAAAGTTAGAGGTGCATGCCCGGGATCGAACCCACGACCTCCGATTAGAAGTCGGTCGTCCTAACCACTAGGCTATCACAGCTTTTGCTTAGGACACATTACTTTTTTTAGGACACAGTATGTAGGATTTTTGTTTAGGACACATTATGCTCATATTTTTTGAACTTTGACTAGGTAAGTGCAATGGCTTATTAAAACTCATAACTTCTTTGGCTTCATATCCATTCCACTAACCTAATTCCAGAAATGTTCAGTTGACTGGGGAGCTAGCTTGCTAGGAAGTTATAATACTGAAAAAAAAAAATTTCGGCGTAGAAATAATTGTCTAACCCAAAATTGGGAGTGCGTATTTGTTATTACCTAGTAAAATACTTAAATATCGTAGAATTCCTAGTGTGTACCTTTTAGGCATTTACTTTAAAAAATTCCTTTGGTTTAAAGATGTTGTACAAAGAGGACACCGTACTTACTTTTAAGTAACACTTCGTTTACAAAAATAGGAGTGGGATATGCCAATTTAATGGGGTCTTTATCAGAAATATTCTATCTTTACAAAAGATAATAAATATGACTAAGAGTCAGAAATTAATATGGCGTCTAGGCCGTGCAGTTACCGACAGTCTGTTCTGGACTGGAGGCTTCAGTCGTGGCTAATTACCACCTTACCGGCAAAGCCATGCAGCCAAGCCGTGCGGCCAAGCGATATAGCGTTCCGGTACGACATCGAGTAGAAAATGATCAGGGGTAGGGTTTTAATAAAAACTGCCATCCCTCTTCCAAGTGGGCCCGCTTCTACCTTCATCATCACTTACCATCAGATGAGATGGCAGTAAGGGGCTAACTTGTAGATGAATAAGAAAATATATAAAAAAGTCGTTTGTCTGCAATAATTTTAAGATGACTCTTAAATAATTGATCTTGTGCAAACTGGCTAGTAAGAATTTGATCGCAACCCGTGATTCGTTAATTAAGATTTAGCAGACTATCGATTTTTAAAACAGTAGACCGGTTGTAACTAAAAGACTTTCCTTCTTTGTTATTTAAAGAAGATTGAGAGCGATAAAAATTGAGTAAACTAGATCATTGTTTCAATTTAATTAATTTTACAAGTTTCTGAGTATTATAATTATTACCTAAATACTTAAGTAGATAACTACTTCTTTCATTTTACTAAAACTAACGTTATTTGTTGGTCTTTTCGCTAGTATGGACTCTGAAGAATTTGTTTGAACGCGCTAATCTCTGGAAGTAGGTACTACCAGTCGGATTTGAAAAAATATTTTTGCATTTGATACGAGACCTAAAACCTAAATCCATGCGAGCGAAGTTGCGGGCAAGGATCGCCACAGAATACTTGATCTTGTGGCGCTTGTGTCCAGCTGCGAACGACTCGGTTAATATCGTCCGTCCACCTAATGGATGGGTCTTCCAACACTGCGTTTCTATTGGTTCTTCGAGCTATGAGCTATTTTTATGAGCTATGAGCTATTTTTATGAGCTATGAGCTATTTTTATGAGCTATGAGCTATTTTTATGAGCTATTTAAGTAGGTTATAAGTATACTCGTAGAAGCTAACCATTAATTAATTATTATTATTTGCTACTATTATTTACGGCTAGGGCTACTAATTTCAACCAAGGCGGAGACTAGCCAACTACGCAGGAGATATTATAGTGCACAAGTGTGTGCGCATAGACAGGTGCACTCTCTATTCCCTCACTCTCGTAGTATAATGGGTCGCTAATGCGGCACGATACGGAGAGAGATCAGGCGCAGGACCGACATTTATTGCAGTCAGACTTACTCAAAATACGTACCTAAAAATCCCATTTTGGACTTCGATTCATCTAAAATAGCAAATCAGTAAGTAGGTAATCAATTTTGATTATCGTTTCGATAATGATGCTGGGAAGGAACCATGCAGCGGTGGTGGGAATATTCGTCAACATCATGCCTACGTTCGTTTTGGATTCGTCATTTTACTCACTCATTTCGAAATTCGAAATAAATCAATCAGCGTACCGAAATGTCACGACGGGCACACATGATGATACCTTTGATGATCATGGTACCTGATGGTACCTTTATCTATCTATAGAGGTATATATAATCTAAAGAGGTCCTCCTGATCCTGACTGATCATCAACGCACAGCCTAAACCTCTGAAGCTAGAAACTTGAAATTTTTACATTAGCTTTCTTTTATAACGTAGGCGCACACCAAGAGAGTTCTCCATAATGTTGTCAAAGGCGCGTGAAGTGTAACAATCCGCACTTGGCCCAGCGTGGTGGACTACGGCCTAAAACACGTTATTTGTTCGTTAAGTTAAACTACGTGAACTAAGTTATTTTAGCTGTACTCCATGAAGTAGCAGCTGTCGTGGTTCAAAACTAGGATTATTGATTAGGAGTTAGGACTTAGGTCATGTATCTATGTCATTATGAGCTCATCGTGAATTATTGAACTAGATTTATCTTTAATGATAAACCCTAGTGTTGGAAAATCTGCCGTGAGTATTTCGGTTATGGTACATTTTACTTTGACCCAAATATTCGAGCTGTGATCGTGGCAACTAAATAGACTCATCATACATCTAACCCCGGCGCCACACATAGCATAAACATTTGAACACTTTTTTGAACACATGCGTGGCAAGGGTCTTTGGTAATTGTCCAAAGTTTGAACACAAAGCACATTGCCATTCGGTATCGCCATCGGTTTTTCGAGCGCACATCAAAGCGTTTAAAGTTTAAATTTAAAATGAAGCGAACGTATTTATTTGTAAAATCTCTCTGGCAGGTAAAAACCTGGGTCAAATGTGTGTTCAAAGTCTTTGTTCAAATGTTTGTCTGTGTCTGGCGCCGGGGTTAAGTAAATGATTGAGCCTTCGATGACAACATGAATAATTTTGCCACGAAACCTTATAATCCGTCATGTATTTTGATACTGGATATGTTACTACATTTATGTATATGTATTTATGTAGGTAGGCACCTATCTAATTACCGTTGCTTTATCCGGCTTGTATATTATCATACTAGCGACCCGCCCAGGCTTCGCACGGATGGTAATTACCCGCTTCTATCCCACCATGTATATATCTGGATTAGGCAGCGTTTTCGATGAAAGCTCCCAGACGGCTTGACTTTTTCCGGCATTTGCAACAATCAGCGTCATATTAGTATACACCTAAACCTTCTTCATAAATCACTCTGTCTATTGGTGAAAATCGCATGAAAATCCGTTCCTTAGTTTTTAAGTTTATCGCGAACAGAGAAACAGATAGACGCGACGGGGACTTTATTTTATAACAATATTTAATACTAGATGATGCCCACGGCTTCGCCCGTGTGGATTTAGGTTTTTAAAAATCCCGTGGGAACTTATGATTTTCCAGAACAAAGAGTAAGTAGCTTATCTGTAGAAACCCGTCCCCAAAACGGAAAAATCCCGTGGGATCCCCACGATTTCGGAATACAATTCCTTACAGCATCAGGGTTGAGGAGTTGGACATGTACCTACTCGAGTTCATTCAACGATAAAGTCTTTAATTGGTACCCCCAGTATCAATTTAAATAACCGAAAGTTTCTAAAACCCATTAGTTTTGGGGATTAGGTCCCCTACAGCATCAGGATTGAGGAGTTGGAATCCAAATTTTTTATAGAACAGGGTCGCAATGTTTCTCTATCGATTAAAAAAAAAATTACGCAAATCGGTTCAGAAATCTCGGAGATATCGGTGTACATAGGTAGAAAAACACAACTCCTCCTTTTTTGAAAGTCGGTTAAAAAAGTAGCCTATGTTACTCCCTGGTTAATTCTCTACTTGTATGTGAAGGTCCCGTCAAAATCGGTTCAGCCGTTCCGAAGATTAGCCCGTTCAAACAGACAGACAGACAGACAGACAGACAGACAGACAAAAATTTTAAAAACGTGTGGTTCGGTTATGGTAGCGTTCAAATAACCATATGAGCTTAATATGAGGTAGTTATTTTGATATTACAGACAGACACTTCAATTTTATTTATTAGTATAGAGTATAGATGTAGTTATTTAAAGTATCTATAGCTATTTCACACGATCATGATGACGATGCACACCTGTAGTATAAACACAGGTGCTCTCTCTATTCCCTCACTCTCATAGCTATAGGGACCTCAGCCCGACATGACTGGAGAGAGATCAGGCGCAAGCCCGACGGTTTTAAGTACTCTCCGAGGCACAGGAGTTGTTACCTTCTCCACCGACTTTCCTACACAATGTTTATCAAACCCAGGAATTCATGGTCTGCAGCTAAATAAACAAACAAACAGACATAGAGGCAGTTAATTTGGGTTGTGAACCTTATGCTCAATACACAAGTATCTACATGGCTACCTTTTAATTTGATTATTTGCGTTTTATTTTTAGCCCCCGTCGCAAAAGCGACGGGGTGTTATAAGTTTGTGTGTGTGTGTGTGTGTGTCTGTTCCCCTGTAGCGCTCAAACGGGTGAACCGATTTGAACGTGTTTTTTTTCGTTTGAAAGGTGAATTAGTCGAGAGTGTTGTTAGCTACGTTTGATGAAAATCTATCCAAGATGGCCGCCGCTACAAAATGGCAGATAATATTTTTTTTTTACAACTCCGTTAATATCGGTATCAAATGAAAGGGCTTGACTAGTAGAATATTACTATGCAAATCCAAGATGGCCGCGACCACAAAATGGCGAATGTCGGGGGTTTTTTTAATTTTTAATTTATACTTGTATCTGAAAAGCTTTCAAAATACCTCACTGTAGAGACGCATAGTAGACAATTGAACTACATTGAGATTAATAACAAATCTATGAGAAAAGTACATTATTGTTGCTTGTGATGTTACTAAACGCATGTTCGTATATTCAGAGCGGTCGTGGGTCATGCAAACAAGGAATCTAGATTATAATTGCTTAATTAAATCGAGATGGTCATATATGATTACATCTGTGACGTAAAGAGTTACCTTTGCTAAGCGCGTTTCGTACTTTTTCATTCAAATATGCATACGGGTGTAAGGGACCTTTCAGATAGACCGGCGCGGAGAGCAGAGCAAATTTTAATCGCATTTAAAATAGAATCTTAAGACATTGAAATAAGCTTTATTTTTACATTTTATCTCTTTTATGATAAGAGGATGCTCGAGGGTGCTCCCAATACGCTCTGTGTGAAATATTAAGAGCAGCCGCTCGGCTGCTCGTTGAGCCGGTCGGCTGCCCCATGCTCGTGCTCTTTTGCGCTCGAGCATCCGACCGGCTCCGTTCGCGTGCTCTTTCATGCTCGCGCAGCCGACCGTAGGCCGAATTGCCCTGATGTCCGTCCCAAGAGCGTACGCTCGGCTCCGAACGCATCCGCGTGTCCGTTCACACAGACCGGCGCGGAGAGCAGAGCAAATTTGATCGGCCGGTCTGTGTGAAAAAAGAAATGCTCTCCGATGCTCTCCGCGCCGGTCTATCTGAACGGTCCCTTAGGCAACCGCTATCGGAAATACCACAAAAAATAAATTGAAACATTTCCTGCATTTTTGCTATCGGAAATAACACAAAAAATACTTAACACAAAAAAAAATCCTGCATTTTTTAAAGTTTGCAATGTAATGCAATCAGCGTCAAAAAACGTTGGTTAAATATCTAAAGATATCGCCACGTTTTGCACGCTATACTTACATTACCGGTTTTGAAAAATACTAAATATTAAGTAAACCATTAACAACTAGTTATTAAACCACAAGTATAAAACAAATTATTGGTATTGGATTGTGTTTAGATAGCATAATAAAAGCGCTAAGTTTTCGATAGAGGTCCCTTTATATCCTGTAAATAAATGCCTTAATTATAATCATCTGTTAATGCATCAGTTAAATTGTGGTAGGTAGGCTGAAATTATATTGTATTCTTGCTGCACTTGTGCATTTTAGCATGCTGGCTGGTTCACGTGGGCGAAGCCGCGGGCAGAAGCTAGTTCTCTATACGATCGAACACGTATTCATTAATTAGCGCGTCCTGCATGCAAGTCGTGTGTTTCAAAATCACAAACGCTTTATTTATTAAGGATCACATGACGGATGTTCCAAATAAACATGTATTCATCTCTTCACTTAGGTTTTGGTTAGAGTGACCATAGGTTTAACAAATTTTGGTTTTTCAGTACGCAACGTAGGTACGTTTCAGTTAAAATACGCAAGTGTGCTTTTTATGCTTAAATATCATCTGCTTTAACGGTGAAGGAAAACATCGTGAGGAAACTTGCACGCCTGAGAGTTTTCCATAATGTTCTCAAACGCGTGTAAAGTCTACCAATCCACACTTGACCAGCGTAGACGGCTTTCTTTCTCATTTTGAAAGGAGACCCATGCCCTGTAATGGGCTGGTAATGGGTTTTAGGGTTCCGTACCCGAAGGGTAAAAACGGAGCCCTATTAATGTCACTCGGCTGTCTGTCTGTCTGTCTGTCTGTCCGTCTGTCCGCCGGTCACAGGTCTCTAGCTCGCAGACGAAATGAGTTACAAACCTGAAATTTTGGTATTTAGTGTAAAACGTTAACCCAAAATCAAATATTGAATTAGAAATTGAATTAAATTATTTTTCAGGGGGGCTCCCATACATGAAAAAGGAGCCGGAAAAAAAAATTTTTTCTTTACCCTAGCTTGTGGGGTATCATTGTTTAGAGCTCATTAAGTAGAGTACAAATATATATTTTTTTTAATTTTTATCTCAAAAAATAAAGAAATGGGAGGCCATCAAAGTTGTCAGTTTTAGACCATTTTTGTGACGGGGGCTATCTCAAAAACTAAACTAGTTGGGAATATGATATTTCAGTATATTATGTACTATATGCTCTATTTAAACAACAAATACTGAAAACAACGATTTATTAAATAGTTTATAAACTGTGACCAAAATAAACGAACATTTTTTTGGGTTTTTCTTTCACGGTTTGTTGCGATGTCTAGCTCGGAAATTAAATATTTCTTAGACCCAAAATATTATATTGTTCATAATTATGTACGGAACCCTGAAAGAGCGAGGCCCGACTCGCACTTGGCTGATTTTTGTTTAGTAATAATGTCTGTGATGTCCTGGAAATTGTCCCAAGAACAAAGGAGAGAATGGAGTTAGTATTTTCAGCTTTCTTTCTTCTTTCTTTCTTCTATTTTTAATTTTGAAAGGAGACCCGTGCCCTGTAGTGGGCCGGTAGTGGGTTGGTAATGATGATGTCGGTGATGAAATTCGTCCTGGCAACTGTCCCAAGAACAAAGGAGAGAATGGAGTTAGTATTTTCAGCTCACGTATTTTTAATTTTGAAAGGAGACCCGTGCCCTGTAGTGGGCTGGTAGTGGGTTGGTAATTATGATGTCGGTGATGAAATTCGTCCTGGCAACTGTCCCAAGAACAAAGGAGAGAATAGTTATTATTTTCAGCTCACGTATTTCTCATTTTGAAAGGAGACCCGTGCCCTGTAGTAGACCGGTAATTGCTAATAACGATGTCGGTGATGAAATTCGTCCCGGAAACTGTCCCAAGAACAAAGGAGAGAATGTGCTGTGTGCAGCTCACGTATTTCTCATTTTAAAAGGAGACCCGTGCCCTGTAGTGGGCCGATAATTGGTAATGATGATGTTGGTGATGAAATTCGTCCTGGGAACTGTCTCAAAAACAAAGGAGAGGATGTGGAGTCGCTATTTTCAGCTCACGTATAACGAGTGAACAAATCTAGCTCGATTGGGCATCGGCGCATCACGTCGCCGGGTAACGAGGCTCGAATCACTCGTTCACGGCGACGACGCCGCGGTATCGGAGTCGAGACTTTGCAACATTCAACTTTGCCCTCGGCTGTAACTTGTACTCGTATCATCATTATAACGATTGCTAAATAGTCTCATTTAAATCAGACAATCTGAACATCAAACGTCGTGTTTGGAAATCTGCTTACTCTAGTTTCATAATTTAACTCTACGCGTTGCGGCAGTGAGTTGATGTCGTGCCCCCGAAAAATGTATTTAGATGCCGTAGGTACTTATTAAGTTCTAAATGACAAAAGAATCAATCAGATTAGTTCAGCTGATAAAAAACCGTGCATAAATATGGACTAAACAAATCTAAATATGACAATCTACTTTTGAATAAAGCAAAAAACTTCTATCTTCCAGAAGGCTACCCTAGCTAGGCTAGTGAGGTGGTATACTTTAGTTCAGATATTGTATTTGATGCAGCTTGTATATTATCATAACGTTAAAAAAGTAGTTGAAATAGCTTTCATTAGTACAGCCTCTATGGATTAATACTTCACTGTTATTGTGGCCAATACTACGACACACGCTCATACACATGTAAGAAAAAATTATACACACTCATACACACTCACACACACACACACACACACATACACACACGATTTAGTCGCATGTTTTTGTTAGTTAAATTTATTTTATAATATATGTTTCGTAAGTTACGGAAGGAATTAGTGGTTTCCACCACACAGGGAATCCTAGTGTGGAAACCACTATTTCATTGTATTTTATGTATTTTGAACTTTTTTTGTGATCTAAAATAAATAATAAAATAAAGTACTTAGTCTATTATGTTTAATAAGGCTAATATTCTAATAAAAGAACGGCAATTTAAAAAAAGCTCTGTGCTCTATAATCCTAAATCCCGCATTATATCATAATGGCTAGTTAGTAGTTGGGGTTAAAATGTATGAGGTGCGAACTATTCAAGCTGTGGAACACATTATGAAGAAGATCTGTGTAAGTATTACCCGAGCCGATGGTATCACCTGTGAAGCGCACTTATTAGACAATGCTCTGAATAAACACATAAACACACTGAAAGATATACGACTAATACAGTAAGATGGTACATCTAACTCCAGTATAACTACTGCACAGAACTTCGTAAAGTTTTAGATTAGAAAAGATATAAAGGTACTGCTTTAGTACGAAACGAATCGCACTAGGAATACTTCTATCTCGACTCCCGAGTGCTGTAGCCTTCTGCCTTCTCACGAAGAACATGAAGAAGCGAACAAGAAAAGAAGTTTACAAACATTGAATGTATGTATGTAGAAATATAAAATACTAGCGGTCCGCCCCGGCTTCGCCCGTGGTACATAATATATAGCCAATAGCACGCTGGGATCACGTACATATCCAACGGTGAAAGAATTTTTGAAATCGGTCCAGTAGTTCCTGAGAATAGCGCGTTCAAACAAACAAACTCTTCCGCTTTTTATTATATTAGTATAGATGTATTATGAGAATGTATTATGTGGAAAGATTAAATTGTTAGTATAGGTCGACCAGAATCTCATGTAAAATACGGAAATGAAATTCCAAAGTTAGCAACACTGCGGCTGCCCTAGCGATAAACAAAGTAACTGACATTTTTTGTGAAATTGACTTTTTTGCATTAACAAAAGTTTTATGTCGAGTAGTTTTTTACCACAGTTTAATATTTCAAATAACTTGAACCGTTTACTGAAATTTGAATTGCCCAAACAAAGTAACAAACAAGTAGTAAACCCGGAATTATAAATGCAAAAACCAAGTAAACAACAAGCACAACATAAAAACGAAGTAATTGGATGTTGATTACTTTGTTTTTGTATTTAAAATTTTTCATTTCGTGAAACGATCCCATGTAAGGTGTTCTGAATGTAATTACTTTGTTTATCACTAGGGCAGCCGAGTTAACCTAGTGTTGCTTACTACAAAATTTAATTTTCCTATTTTTCATAAGATTCTGGTCTACCTATAGCTAGTAAAATCTTTCCCGTAATAATTTCAATCAGTACTTAGTATATTTTATAGCAGCATATAGCAGAAGGTTGCTAGTGTGCTCAAGCCTTCCAGTGCTCCGCTTCATCCTGAGGTCACGCGGCTAGGGGTCACGAAGTCGTGTAAATCTGTCAAATGTATACGTGAACATTATCGGCGTATACCTAGGCCATAGGTACTTACGTAGGCCATTAGTGCACGTGATCGACTTTTAAATAGTAAGTATTTGTGTTTTAATGGAAGTTTTATTTACGTCAAAACTAATGTAAAGGTTGCTGGATTGAGAGGAATTAAATGAAGCCTGCTTGAATTAGAGGAATGAACAGGGCTCAATTTAATTCGTTCAAAAAAGGCGGTCTACACTACGTCAGAGGCCTCATGACAGTCTATATGTTACAGTCAAAGTAATAAATCAGGATATTATGTATACTATCCAGCTATTATACATAATATCAACTCAATTTCAATAAAGTAATAATTGACACAGAATTAATCAAATTATCTAGCTATTTTACATACTATTTAGCTATTTCACATAATATCTTAGAAGACTTGGATAAAGTAATAAAACAAAGGCTTATGTTTAACTGATCACCAGATATTGCAAAATATAACGTCAAATAAACAGTTTATACCACCAAAAAACATACTGTCTGTGTGTGAGTGTAAGTATGTGTGTGAGAGCGTGTAGTGTGAGTGTGAGAGTGTGAGTGTGTATGTGTGTGTGTGTGTGTGTGTGTGTATGTATGTGAGAGAGTGTGAGTGTGTAAGTGTGAGTGTAAGTGTGTGTGGTGAGAGAGTGTGTGTTGTATGTGAGTATGTGTGAGTGTGTGTATATATATATGTGTGTGTGTGAGTATGTGTGTGATTGTATGTTTTAATGTATGTGTGTGTGTGTGTGTGTGTGTGTGTGTGTGTGTGTGTGCGCGTGTGTGAATGTGAGTATGTGTGTGTGTGTGTGTGTGTGTGTGTGTGTGAGAGCGGGTGTGTGAGTGTATGTGTGTGTGTGTGTGTGTGTGTGTGCGTGTGTGGTGTGAATGTGAGTATGTGTGTGTGTGTGTGTATGTGTGTGAGAGCGGGTGTGTGAGTGTGTGTGTGTGTGTGTGTGTGTGTGTGTGTGAATGTGTGTGTGAGTGTGTGTGTGTGTGTGTGTGAGTGAGTTTGCGTGTATGTGTGTGTGAATGTGAGTGTGAGTGTGTGTGTATGAGTGTGTATGTGTGTGTGTGTATAAGTGTGAGTGTGTGTGTGTATGTGAGTGTGTGTGATCGTGTGTGTGTGTGTGATTGTGTGTGTGTGTGTGTGTGTATATGTGTGTGTGTCTGTGTGTGCGTGTGTATGTGTATGTGTGTGTGTGTGTGTGAGTTTGGGTGTGAGTGTGTGTGTGTGTTTGTTACTCTTTAACGCCGTAACTACTGCTGGACCGATTTGGTTGAAATTTTGAATGTAGATGAGATATAGATTATGTCCTGACTTAAAACATAGGCTAATTTTTATCCTAGAAAAATGCACAGTTCCAACGGGATTTTGAAAGCCGAAATCTATAGCTACAGCTATTATAGATAGATTTCTATAGCAAACTTCTTTGATAGTAGGTATAAAGGTTGGAAAAGGGAGCGGGAACGGAAACCGGATATTCCATCTGGATTTGTGAAAAACCGAAATTAACGCAGGCGGAGCTGCGGGCAGTAGCTAGTTAATAATACTTATTTAGGTTAGGTACTTATCTCCTAAGGTGTTTCCTGAGAAATCACAACAACTATAATGTTTCTAACATCGGCTTTGGCGTGGTCTGGCATCAGGAATTTTAGGCTAGGTTAGGTTAGGATACGGTAGGTTAGATTTTGAGATCGCGGTGATCACACCATACTACAAAGGAATGAGATGTGAGAGGGGAAGCAAGTCGGGCCGTATTTATCATTTTGACCAACGTTGACTTGTTATTATGAATAATGTCTGGTTTGACATGATATTATGAATAATATCTGGACAATTTAGATATTATTTATAATAGCCTGTCATTATGTATAATAGCTAATTAATTACTTTGACTGTAACATATATACTACTGCTCTTATTTTCCTGATTTATTATCTAAAAGGGCACCTATCCAAACCCTAATTATTATTAAGACGACAATCAATATTCAGAAATGATTTAATATCGACCTATGAAGTAACTTGCTGAGTCATTGTTTAGTGGCATATTTTGATAATGAGTTTACTTGCAATCAATTATTTATTATTATAGTTACTTCTTTCGTAGGTTTGGTAGAATCCTTAGCTTAACGGGTAACAAAGCTGAAGTAAGAATGGGCGGGGCAGTTAGTTTGAAGAACAGGGGCTTCATGGTGCTGGAATGGCGACCTCACACCAGGTGAACAAACTATATCGGACGAAATGCAGGGAAAGTCGCTGGGGTAGACGCAGCGTACCTAGTGATGTCCCTATAAAAGAACTAAGTCTATGACGACGGGAATCCTAAACTAATATTTTTCATAAATAGATAGATATTTTATTGTTGCTGTTTCAATACAAAAACGTATATTTCAGAGTGACTTAGTAAAATGACGATGTATAAAATATGTGCAACATAATAATTAAATGGCTTAGAGACAAGGATAGTATGGATGTGTCTTTGTTTGTTTGTGTTTTCTCGACTTGCGATTTAAAGATTTGGAAAACGTTCGTACAAAAGACATCAACGAGCGTGCTGCTGTTTTCATTAGTTAATTTGATACTAAGTAATATTATGTGGTTTTGTATTTTACTAAAATAAAGAAAGCTAATATTCGCGTATACAATTACGATCCTATCTTGGTAATATGCAAACATATTTGATTACCTAGATACCTATTATTTAAAAAAATTACAACCGTAACTCTATATAAGCTGTTTATATTTTTCCCAATCCGCCGTACCTATCTTGTTACCCTATATGTTTCCAAGTGCAGGGAATATTTCGACACGTTGCATTCCGTAGGTATTTGACTATTAAAGTAAGGCTCAAATTACCGCGTAGAAAACAATTGAATAATGGACCGATATCTGCTTCAATATCGATTTTTTTACCGAATTTCCGCTCGCACGGCTTACAATCGATTTAAGAGTCAAACAAGATAGCGTTGGGCTTATGTTCACTGTACTTAAGTATATGGTGGTATTATGGCTTATTAAATAAGTATATAAATGTTTAGTGGCGTTGAAATGCCTGGGAAAATTACTATGCTTTGTGCATCAGTCAAAGATATTGTTTCTATGTATTTAATGATTGTAATTTTTAGCGAATAAGTTTTTCACAAAAACATGGAGGACTTTTTTTACTCAAATAAACAAAGCACTTTTTGTATTCAATTTAATCAATGGTAACTAAGTAGTTAGCTTTATCTATTACTTTGTAATTTGGCTGTATTTTTTTGCTTAAGATGAAACGGAGACGATACAGACCTACCTAGTATGCGTTTGGATTTGTTTGTTTGTTTGTGTGGTTACATGTAAACATTTTTCTCAATTTTTTTTTTGCTTTTTTCGCTGAGATTTTATCTTATTTATTGAAAGTTTAGATATGTATAAGGCTACCAGATATAACTACTGTTAATGACATTGTTTTTTTTTTTTTATAATGCTTCTCAGTTTCATACTACCAAACTAAGTATGGCAAAAAAAATTGGTTGTCTGTAAAGTCGTTTTACGGGTGATAATTTTATGTGATAACGTCCTTAGAAAACATTGCCTCTCTATCGCTTGTTCCGTGCTCTCCCTCGCACTCTCAGATACAATGACAAGCTTTTTCGTGTCCACGTCCAAAAATTGGTTGTCTGTAAAGTCGTTTTACGGACGATAATTTTACGTAATAACGTGACAAAAAAACAAAGAGAGATTAGATGCGTCACAAGTCGAACGCTTAGGCCAATCGTGTCTACTCTATCGCTTGTTCCGCGCTCTCGCTTGCACGCGGTACATGATAATGAGTCACGCTTTTTCGTGCGTGTAGCCAGCATTCATCAATTTATAAGACGTTATGACGTCAATAAAACATATTAAAATAAATTTACTCTTCGTACTTATAATTAGATTATTTTTAATTAACCACTGGTAGTGGGCAATATTTCCAAATACTTAGGTACTAATTAAATTTTTTGCGCAGCATGGGAAGACAATAAAATAAGTAACATGCAATAACCCACTTGGAAGCGCAACGAACAAATTAATATTTGTTATTATATAACGCGCGAACGCACAAATGATAGGTACTATAATACGAGATTTCCTACCTATCGCCGCATGTCATAGGTGAGATGGCTCGTAACGTGACTGCAATTTTGAAACCCTCAATCTCCAGGTTAGAGACTGACGAAATTTTTAAAGGCATCTTGTCTCATCATCACAGATCGACTAATCGGACGCATTCATCAAATCTGTGGAATGCACTTTTGTGTTATCGCAAAAGTAGTAAAATTTATTTCTATAGAAAAGAATCATAATTTTAGTACCTATTATAGAATTTGATGCATAATTATTTTGTTGTTTACCTATGTACCTACCTAGTAAAGTTGTAAAGTAGGTAAGTATACAAAGCAGAAACTAGGGGCTACTTTAATTAAAACTTCTTAATTACTGATCTGAAGGCACAAGATCGTGTTCTGTGGCGATCCTTGCAAGAGATCTGTCCAGCAGTGGACGTCTCTTGGTTGAGACGACGAAGTACTGACTAACTAACCTAATATTAAGTCTAGAAGTATCACAACAAAGTTAGATATTACGAATCTTGATCAGAATGAAACTAGTACGAATTCTAGGACAGGAGCTACCTAGTTTAATTTTTGTCTCAAACTCAAATTGGACTATTATCTACCTATGCATATTGTACCGTCTATCAAATAGTAAATAACTAAGTGCTTATTTGTATCGACTGGAAATACTGATGTATTTTCTACGAGCACAAAATATGCTACGACTAGCAAATGCAGATTGCAAAATAAAATCTGCGTCTTCAAACACTCAAGTCTCACAGTAGATATGTAGGTACCTATGTACATACATACGATTGATGGGAATCTCAAGTCGCAATGACATACCTATAGGTGCCTAGAATTAAGTATACCTAAGCAGATAATAATGGTAATCTAGCCTGGAAGTTGACACCTTATAATTATGATATCGCTTGGTAGGTAATCACTTCATCATCTTAAATTCGTCCCGAGAGCATTTCGTCAGATACCTTGTACTCACTTAAGGTTGCACTTCACATGCGCTTCTCCATGATTTTGTTATATTTTTCTCTGTTCAATTTTCTATCTAAAACTTAACCATGTTGAATCATCTCTTTATGATATTCTATGCTCGGAGTATCCCTGGTATTAAATAGAAAATGAGGAGAATCGTAGGAGAATCAGAGTTGCCGCTCATTGTGTCGCGAAATTGAAGTGGCAACAGGCACAGCACATAGCGGATAGAACAGTATGCTTTGTCCCAGTTTTTACAATATAGTGACAACGATAATCGAAATTCGAGTATCGACTTCAGAGCAAAATGAACCCAAAGTGTCTTATTTTAAGGTTGAAATTTTTCTATTTAAAGTTCGAATATTTATTTTACAACATTTCTCCAAGCAGAAATGTTGTAAAATATATATTGGAAATATTGAATTACACCTTTAAAATAAGAGTCTTTGGGTTCATTTTGCTCTGAAGTCTTTTGTGATTCGATCAATAGATTCGATCAAACTATAAAGTTTTGGACCGCTCCAAACTGAGACTAAGCACACAGATACCTATCGCCCGTAAATTCGAATTCAAACAACATGTCCTCTACTCACGATATGAAGCCACCGAGGAGTGCACACTTAAATTATAACAATCATAAAAAGCTCGTGAATCGTTTGAAAATGTGCCGCATGAACTTTAAATTGTGACATAGATTCGTAATGACATTGTTTACCTTGTAAAGAAATTAAGGAATAGTTAATGTTGTAGTTAGGTAGAAGGTGGAGTAGGTATCTACCTTTCTAGCTATAACGAAGAAGAGGTATTAGGTGTATCTAGGTACACCTAGGTAGCTGCTTTAAGATGAATCGTAAAAGGATTTGGGCAGTAGCGTGCACTTCATAAAGGCAGAAAAGCACTGCATACCCTGCGAAAAGCAATGCTTAGGTAAAACGATAAAAAATTAAAAACCTCTGACATTCGTCATATTGTGATGGCGGCCATCTTGAATTTGCAATAGTGCTATTCTACTAGTCAAGCCCTTTCATTTGATACCCATATTAAGGGAGTTGTGAAAAAATATGTAATCCGCCTTTTTGTAGCGGCGGCCATCTTGGACCGATTTTCATCAAGCATAGACTTTCATCAACACTCTCGACTAATTCACCTTTCAAACAAAAAAAACTGCATTCAAATCGGTCCACCCGTTTGAACGCCACAAGGGAACAGATACACACAGACACGTCAAACTTATAACACCCCGTCGTTTTTGCGTCGGGGGTTAAAAAGGAGCAGTAGAAATATTAATACTACCGATTGCATACCCTGGCTTCAAACCTTTGCACGCCACTGGATTTGGGAACCCACTGTATTATTGGCCCTAGAAAACTCCTGCCACTATGTTAAAATAAATGGAAAGAGATAAAGGATATAACGAATAGTCGCATTAAATTTGAATGTGATCTGTTCTTTATATTCGGCTTGAATTAAAATAACTCAATGTTCAGCAATCACGATCATCGTCAGACAGAATTGATTACCTACTTGTTCTACTTAATACATCTTGAGGAGCGTGCCGAGAGAGAGGCAGACAAAAAGACAAGAAATACTTACGTACTGAGGTAATATTATTAATATCATGAGATTACTTTTGTGTTAAAGTTGTAGAGATAACTTGTCTCAGAGTTACTAGCGTCATCCGTCAACAACTTAATAGAATATTCAGTGAGCACAGTAGGTAACTCCTATCGATAAAATCTAGCGAGCCGTAAACGGTTGTGATATCGCCATGCAAACAGCACATGCACGTGTAGGCTATTTGATTAAATAAATAAAAAAGAGAAGATGTCTTGCTGGCACAGTATTCTGATGAGTTCAAGGAAGCGCGTTCCAACATAAGACTTTGAAACATTATTATTTTTCCTCGGGCATGTTTTCTGCGTCGTAAGTTACGACTCGTAACTCGTACCTATTCCTCATTAGGGTAGGGATTTTCTTAGGTTTATTTATCAAACTACAAGTTAGTCCTAGATCGCGTTCTCACCTGCCAGTGACGATGCAAAGTTAATGCTAAAAGCTAAAAGCTATGCTAAAAGCTAATGCTAAGGATGAAGCAGACTAACAATAAAAACTGCTACATGTTCCAGCATATGGCAGTCTTTATTAAACCCATAGCTACCTATCTACCCAACCCCAATCGTCACCACATTTTTTAAAATTCGAAACATGTTACAATATTACAAGGATTAAATAAATAAATAATAATTAATTAATTATTTGGGATTCCGTGCAGTTTAGCATTTAGAATAAGAATAAAATAAATATACCTACCTAGGTAAGTATACGAATTAACATATAATTTTATCAGTCTTCACATTTTATAGTTGCTTCGGATTTTCTGTTAAGTAACAAAAATAGCTTACTTAGATTTTTTATACCAATTCACGATAGGTACGCCGCGCCGGCCTCCTCAGTATAATTGTTATTTGTTTGGAGTCCATCTATACTATTATCTTCTATACTAATATAATAAAGCGGAAGAGTTTGTTTGTTTGAACGCGCTAATCTCAGAAACTACTGTAGGGCTATTCTCTAAAATACCATCTCGAAATCGAAGCTCACTCAAGTGAGATAACTCGCTTGGAAAGCAAACTCACTTCACCTTGGTTTGATATTCTGTAAACATCTGCTACGCACTTGCGAAGTGAAGTGAGTTTGAGTGAGAAGATCTGTACTATCGAGTTTTACAGAGTACAAATTAGCAAACTCATCTCGAATTCACTCTCGATAATTCGAAAATGCCTTTACAGAATAGCCCTGCTGGACCGATTTCAAAAATTCTTTCACCGTTGGATATGTGCGTGATCCTTGAGTGCTATAGACTATAATTATATTATGTACCACGGGCGAAGCCGGGGCGGACCGCTAGTATAATATAAATACATTCAGAAATGCATCGAACATCAATCAAAATAGATGTAACCTAACTGCCTACCATGCTATTAAAAATAATTGCATAGAACCAGCGTAACCTTACAAACATTGATTCGAAGAGCTTAGATATATCCTTTCCATCATATTACCTATATGTTGCATTCACTCGTTATTCATAGTTCGTAACAAGGTTCGACAGCTTTGTTTTGTAATATAGGTAGCATTCTTGGTTATATTTCATCTGTGCCCATATTGACCTGATTAGATTGATCTGGAATTGTAATCAATCCAAACACTACGATTATTATATCAGTTGTAGGTAGATACCTACTATTATAAAATTGAAACTAACTGGCAGTCTATTTGTTTGTGCGGGAACCACGCTGAATCCGCAGAACTTGAAAGAAAACCTATAAGAGTATAGGTAGTCTAACTTACATTCCCACTGCAAAGTTTGATCAAAATCGCTTGAGTAGGTAAGTAATTATTTACCTTACTTCTCAACCAAATGTTTAACTTTTTACCGCCAAACCAAATCAATCCGATCTTGATGAAAGCAAAGAGGGAAGACAAATCCTGCGGGAATTTAAAACAGCCATCTTGCCTGAAGTCATGAGCACCATCTTTTATAGGTATGTAATGCTTTCACTGTCTCAAGTATCGCAGTTATAAAAAACTGTTTTTCCCGGAAAACTGCCGACGTTTTTCGTTTCGGTTTTCGAAGTACTTCGCGCGAACGTAGTCGCGGATAAAAGCTAGCTAACACAATAACGGGAGGGCCTGTCCGCGTGGTTTGCTTCAGATAAAGCGGTATAGTGAGAGCGTCATGTACAATTATTTCATACGTCGCGTCGCGCCATGTCTAGTGCACTTCAGCGACTATCAATTGTGTTGCAACTGGCATTGCTTTGTACTGTCCTGTTGAAGCATACCAGTAACTTTGTAATAATTAGGACAGTTCGCTAATAGGGTATTGCACCCTACGAGTTTTAGTCACAATCGAGTTTTTTCAAACATCATATCAAATCAAATCAAACTTTATTCAAAATTGAAACTTTTGAACGTCAATTTTACAAGTAAGAAGTGAGGCAGCTAATGGTGATAATTACTTACGAGAACTTAAAATTAAAACGATATTCTACGATGGTTCCAAAGGCGCCCTGATCTGAGAAGAGACCAAAATAAACTCAGTCGGGTTTTTTTTCTATGATTTATGTCATTGATATGAATTATTGGCTTTTAGAGCAATCTAGAATCTAGTTATGTCCGAGACTTTTTGTCGTTAAAATAATATTTTACGCTTTATTAAGATTTTTTCAATATAAGTACCTACTTACGTAGTTTGTGTTTTGTAAATGTACTAGCGGACCCGGCAGACGTCGTCCTTTTTTTTTTTTTTGACGTGGTGGAAAGCTTTATGGCTACCCCCGTTCTTTGGGCAGAACGGGGGTTATGTGGGACTCCCCCTATGGGTATACCCTAACTAAAACCACCACGGCTGTTCCCTCTCGCTGACTGTGCTGGACGCCTGGGGAACCCGTGCAGACGTCGTCCTGCCCGCTATTAGCGCCATCTACCGGGTCCAATTTTTCTACTTATAAACTTTCCTCTTGAATCACTCTATCTATTAAAAAAAAACCGCATCAAAATCCGTTGCGTAGTTTTAAAGATTTAAGCATACATAGGGACATAGGGATATAGGGACAGAGAAAGCGACTTTGTTTTATACTATGTAGTGATAAGAATCAAGGGACCAACCTTTACCTAAGAGTACTATAACTATTACGTATTCTGTGGAATAGAGCCAATTAAAACTAAGGGTCTGATAACCGCCATTCCCATAACTCTTTTGAGTTAGCGCTTTCCATCTAAGACTATCATCGCTTCCCATCTCAAGATTCAACAAATAAGATGATACTGGTCAAGCGCCGCCTGTTATGATTTAAAAATAATCACGCAAGGCCATAGATACAGAATAGAATAGAATAGAATAGAAAAGTTTTTTATTCAAATAAACTTTTACAAGTGCTTTTGAATCGTCGATTGAGTCTACCACAGGTTCGGAATGCAGTTCCAGCCGAGAAGAACCTGTAAGAAACTCGGCGGTTGCTCTTTTTAAAAATAACATTATAACAATTATTATTATTAATGTACATGATTGAAATGCCGTCTCGCGCATTGCTGGAACGAGTTAAATCCAAGCTTTTTTATCGTTTATATAATCTTCAGTTGTATAATAAGCTTTTTTTATGAGCATACTTTTAAGAAAGTTCTTAAACTTGTGTAAAGGCAAGTCTAAGACATATTTTTTATTCGGATAAACTTTTACAAGTGCTTTTGAATCGACAAATGAATCTACCACTGGTTCAGAATGGTGCTTACAATTCCACACGTTAAGAAGGGCAGACAAAAGTAGCCCCATTTCCGACGGCGGCACCCGTTCACGAGCATGACGCATGATCCAGCCATTGCTTCGCTCAACCATATTTGAGGGAACGTAACAACCCGCACCACACGACACCACCACAGAAATGTTTAAAGAGAGCGTGACATACTTAGGCTACCCATGATTAAAGCATCGAATTGAACACCAATAATCGAATACTCCTCAAGTTATAATAGCGTATAAAGCGAATAAATTAAATCCATGCTTTTTTATCATTTATATAATCTTCAATTGTATAATATGCTTTTTTCATGAGCACACTTTTAATCGTTTCAACCAGGGGGTAAGGGAGTGCACCTCCATCTCAGCACTCCAATTGTCAACCTCACCTGCACGTGGTGCCCCCTGCTAATCAACAGACGAGGCTCTGACGACCGACAAATGGCGGTATAACCATTTCGTATCGGCTAGACTACAAAATGGCAAGGGCCGATGTCGGGCAGCAGCGACATCGGTACAATAGTCTAGCCCTGCGATCGCCAACCCGCCTGCCCAGCGTGGCGATTAAGGGCATACCCTTTGCATATATGGATTATAAAACAAAGCCACAGCCCCTAGTCCCCGGCGGCCCCGCTATTCCTAGCTCTGGCAGCGGTTACGGTAACGGCGGGGCAGGGGGTGTCAAGAATCTCCGGAAGAGATTCCGCTGCCAACCCCGACGACTGGACCTGGCAACATATAACGCACGCACTTTGAGGACCGACGAAAAGATCATCGAGCTGGAAGAAGCAGTGAGCAAGTTGAATTGGGGTGTCATAGGACTATCTGAAGTCCGAAGAGAGGGGGAGGACTCGATAATTCTTAAATCCGGCAACTTGCTTTACTACCGGGAGGGTGATCAACAATCCCAGGGTGGTGTTGGGTTTCTCGTCCACAGGTCCCTCGTTGACAACATTGTGCAAGTCGAAAGTGTGTCGAGCAGGGTAGCGTACCTTATACTCAGAATAACCAAACGGTATTCGCTGAAGGTCATACAGGTCTACGCACCGACATCGACACATCCCGACGAGGAAGTAGAGGTCATGTACGAGGACATATCAAAAGCCATGCATGCCTCTAATACCTACTACAGTGTTGTCATGGGGGATTTCAACGCAAGGCTGGGTAAGCGAAGCGGTGTAGAGTTGAAAGTGGGACAATTTGGCTATGGGCGACGGAACCATAGGGGCCAAATGTTGGCCGACTTCATGGAGAAAGAGGGCCTCTACATGATGAACTCTTTCTTTGAGAAGCGGCCACACAGGAAATGGACCTGGATGAGCCCCGACGGTTCTACGAGTAATGAGATCGACTTCATCATGTCTACCAAGCGGCATGTATTCAATGATGTCTCTGTGATCAATAGGGTGAAAACCGGCAGTGATCACCGTATGGTACGAGGCACATTGAATCTAAACATAAAGCTCGAAAGGGCCAGACTGATGAAGTCAACGCTCCGACCTTCTCGTGCCCATATCCAGAACCCCGAGAGCTTCCAACTCGAATTGCAAAACCGATTCGCTTGCCTGGCAGATTGCGATTCTGTGGATGAACTGAACAACAGGCTGGTGGAAACTGTCCATGCGGTTGGGTCTAGGTTCTTTAAGACCCACCGTAGAAGTAGAACCAAAAAATTCTCAGACCATACTCTTAAACTCATGGAACAAAGACATGAAATGAGACTGCAGTCTTCAGGAGACGCCCTCGCCTATCGGCGGATTAATAGACAGATCTCTAAATCACAAACACGCGATCTGCGATACTTTAACACCGAGCGTATCAAAGAAACCATTGAGCGGAACAAAGGCTCAAAGGTGTTCGCGAGAGATCTGTCTATCGGTCAGAGCCAGCTGACGCGACTGAAGACCGACAGCGGTAGTCTCATTTCATCTAAACATGAGATTTTGAGAGAGGTTGAGAAGTTCTATGGACAGCTGTACACGTCAACACAGAAGCCTGTTGAAGATTTGGCTAAAGATCCCAGAGCCAAATTGACCCGACACTATACCGAAGATATCCCGGACGTCAGCCTATACGAGATTAGTATGGCTCTCAAACAACTTAAGGACAACAAGGCGCCAGGTGATGACGGAATCACAGCGGAACTCCTGAAAGCAGGTGGAAAACCGGTACTTAAAGTCTTTCAGCGACTGTTCAATTCCGTCATCGACGAGGGCATAACGCCAGAGGCATGGCACAGGAGCGTGGTGGTTCTTTTCTTCAAAAAGGGCGATAATACCCTGCTGAAGAATTATAGACCCATCTCGCTGCTGAGCCATGTCTATAAGTTGTTCTCGAGAGTCATTACGAATCGTCTCGCTCGTAGGTTCGACGACTTCCAGCCTGCCGAACAGGCCGGGTTCCGAAAAGGCTTCAGCACCATAGACCACATTCATACGCTGCGGCAGATTATACAGAAGACCGAAGAGTATAACCGGCCACTTTGCTTAGCGTTTGTGGACTATGAGAAAGCCTTTGATTCGGTGGAAACTTGGGCTGTATTGAGATCACTGCAGAGATGCCGGATCGACTATCGGTACATCCAAGCGCTGAAGTGTTTGTACGAAAACGCCACTATGTCAGTCCGTATACAGGACCAGAATACGAGGCCAATCCAATTGCAGCGAGGAGTGCGTCAGGGAGATGTTATCTCCCCGAAGCTATTTACCGCTGCGTTGGAAGACGTCTTTAAGCTTCTGGACTGGAACGGACTTGGCATCAACATAAACGGCGAGTACATCACTCACCTACGGTTTGCCGATGATATAGTCGTGATGGCAGAGACTCTGGGAGACCTCAATACAATGCTCAACGATCTCAGCAGAGTTTCTCAACAGGTGGGCCTAAAAATGAACATGAGTAAGACGAAGGTCATGTCTAATGCACATGTTCCGCTCCACCCGGTAATCGTTGAGAACTCTGGACTCGAAATTGTAGACGAGTACATATACCTGGGACACACGGTCCAGCTAGGTAGGTCCAATTTCGAGAAAGAGATCAACCGCCGAATTCAACTCGGCTGGGCAGCGTTCGGGAAACTTCGAGATGTCTTTACGTCCAATATCCCTCAGTGTCTGAAGACGAAAGTCTTCGAACAGTGCGTGTTGCCAGTGATGACTTACGGATCTGAGACATGGTCGCTGACAATGGGCCTCATAAGAAGGCTCAGGGTCACTCAGCGGGCGATGGAGAGAGCTATGCTCGGAGTATCCCTGCGGGATCAAATCAGAAATGAGGAGATCCGCAGGAGAACCAGAGTTACCGACATAGCTCATCGAGTCGCGAAGCTGAAGTGGCAATGGGCGGGGCACATTGCTCGAAGAACCGATGGACGTTGGGGTCCCAAGGTGCTTGAATGGCGACCTCGCACCAGTAAACGAAGCGCAGGTAGACCCCCCACTCGTTGGACAGACGATCTCAAGCGAGTCGCTGGCAGCCGCTGGAATCAGGCGGCACAAGATCGTGTGCTGTGGCGATCCTTGCAAGAGACCTATGTCCAGCAGTGGACGTCTATTGGTTGAAACACTTTTAATAGAATTCTTAAACTTGTGTAAAGGCAAATCTAAGATTTGTTGTGGAATTTTGTTATAGAACATTACGCCCATTCCCACAAACGACCTTTGGACCTTTTTGAGGCGTAATCGAGGAATCACTAGTCCATCTCTATTTCTTAACCGCCTATCGTGTAATTCACACTTTTTATTGTAACTGTGAATGTTTTGCTTAACAAAAATTATGTTGTTATAAATATATTGAGAAGCTACTGTAAGAATACCTATTTCTTTAAATTTCTCTCGAAGGGAATCCCGCGGTTTTAAATTATAAATTGCGCGAATTGCCCTTTTTTGTAAAACGAAAATTTTTCCAATATCAGCTGCTTTACCCCATAGTAAGATTCCATACGACATAATACTATGGAAATATGCAAAATAAACTACTTTTGCAGTTTCTACGTCTGTTAACTGTCGAATCTTCCTAACAGCGTAAGCAGCAGAGCTAAGCTTGCCAGCAAGTGTTGCTATATGGGTGCCCCATTGAAGCTTTGCATCTAGGGTTATTCCCAAGAACACAGTTGTGTTCTCAGTTTTCAATGGCTGACCACTTATCTTTAAATTGTTGCTAGTAATCCTTGTATTGGGCAATAAAAACTCGACACACTTGGTTTTTTTAGCATTTAAAAGTAGATTATTTATAGTAAACCAGTGTGAAACTTGAGATAAAGTATTATTTACATCGTCAAAATTGTCTTTAGTTCTATCGACTTTAAAAATTAAAGACGTATCATCAGCAAATAGTACAATATCGCAAGCATTTTTGACGAAATGTGGTAAGTCATTAATATAAACCAGAAACATGAATGGACCTAGAATAGAGCCTTGGGGGACACCCATCACTGAGGCTGATCCGGATGACTTAACATCATTGATGCATACCCTTTGTATACGATCACCGAGATAAGACGCAATGAGACTGAGTGCAGATTCTTTAATACCATAGTGGCCTAATTTTCGTAAAAGAGTCTCGTGCTCAACGCAATCAAATGCTTTTGACAAATCACAGAAGATACCAATGGCATTCTGTGACTTTTCCCAAGCATCGAAAATGTGCCGTAACAGCCTTGCGGCCGCATCGGTTGTTGAACGACCCTTAGTAAAACCATACTGCTCAGAGTGAAGTAATTTATTTAAATTAAAGTGCAGGAGCAGTTGGTTGAGCATTATTTTTTCAAATATCTTGCTGAGAGTTGGTAGAATTGAAATCGGCCTATAGTTATTTGGATCAGTTTTACTTCCCGACTTAAACAGAGGTATCAATTTACTACATTTCATGAGGTCGGGAAATGATCCCGAATCTATGGACTTGTTAAAAATTACAGCAAGATATGGCGCAATAACATCAATAATATTGTGAATTATTTTTACTGATATTCCCCATAAATCTCCTGTTTTTTTGTGTTGCAAAGATTTAAATGTTTTGATAATATCATATGGGGTTACGTATTTAAATCGAAATAATACATTGCACTCAGAAACATTGCCCCTCAGGATATTATAGGCTTCTGTTGGCGAGGAATTCAGGGAATTAGTCGTGGTAACTGGAATATTTTGGAAGAAGTTCTCAAAAGTATTTGCTATCTCTATATCAGAGTCAATAATATGATTATTAATTTTTAACTCCAGTTTATTAGTATGTACTTTATGTTTCCCCATTTCATCACTGATGATATCCCAAGTTGCTTTTATTTTATTATCAGAATTCATGATTTTCTGTTTTATATAAAGAGATTTTGCCTGTATGCAAACATTTCGAAACAATTTGGAATAATTTCTTACGTATTCAATAAACGCGGGGGTATAATTATATTGTTTTTCTGCATACAGGTCAAACAACTTGTTTCGACTTTTATAAATGCCAACAGTTGCCCAGTCACTAAATTTAAGATTTTTAAACAATCGTTTTTCTATGATTTTAAAGATGGAGGTAAATTGAGTGTTTATTACATCAAAAAACGTGCTATAAAGTTCATCCGGATCATCCTGCGTAAGGTCAAGTGTCGGTAATATAGTTGAGATAGTATGTTTGAATTGCCTTACTTTTTTAGTGGTAACTGGCCTATATTTTATTACTTTTGCTTTATTCTGTTCACTACTAGGAACAGATATCATTTGTCCGCAGTGATCAGATCTTAGATTACTGATAATTGATTTTTCGATGATTTTACAATCACAGAAAATGTTGTCAATACAAGTAGCTGTGTTCGCAGTTATTCTTGTAGGTTCAACAAAAATATTCTCTAAATTAAAGCTTCTAAAAAGATTTAGCAGTCTACCCGTAAAAGGAGTGTGGAGCAAAATATCAATATTAAAATCTCCACAAATTATTATTTTTTTTGATGACCTACATATCCTCCTTAGAACCTCCTCCATGATATCCTCAAAGAGCACAAAGTCACCTGTGGGAGGACGGTACACGCAAACTATAATATATCGCTCCAGCTCAACACAAGACAGCTCAGTAATGCGTTCAAGAGAAAGGCTAACAATGTCTTTTCGTTCTTTGTAATTGATATTGTTTCGCATCATTATTAAAGATCCCCCGCGTATAGCCGTTTTTCTTGAGAACGCACTTGACAGAGAGTAATTTTGTAGATGTACAATTAATTGATAATTATTGAGCCAATGCTCAGTGAGGCATAAGATGTCAATATCAAATTCTTTAATGAAAAGTTCAACCTCATGTTCTTTGCCAGATAAGCCCTGTATATTTTGATGCACAAGATGAATTTTACATTGCTTATCTGTTGTCTTATTTCCTAGTTTAAATTTGTACAAGTATTTTCAGTACAACAAGAGTTAACTTCTAAGGTCAATAAACCTGGATTACTACTATTATTAATTAAATCTATATTATTTGTACAACATGTACCATTGTCAATCAATGTCAAAATACTGGAATTAGTACTATTACTAATTATGTCAATGTCATTTGTACAACATGTACCATTGGCAGTCAAGCTTAAAGTAGCCGAATCCTGTATATTACAAGCTACTAATGTAGCTATTTGTTTTCTATATCTAGCGGGCAGATACATAGTATCTCTTGTCAATTTAAAATTTTTAATAAATTTATTTGTATTAAAGAAATGGAAAGATTCTCTATGACCAAAAGTTAAATTATACAAGAGCCCATTGAGCTTGTAAACATATTTATTTTGTGCCGGGGTCAAAGTGTCTGAGTAGGGAAAAGCACAAAGTATAAATTTGCAGTCTGACTTTCTTTGAATGTTTAATAAATACTCAAAACTTTTTAGAATTTCTTTTTTGGATAGTCGCAGACTATTCCCTATTAACAGAACAACTGTACTGTGCCTGTCTAAACAACCCTCCTTAATATTTTTAATTATATGCTCATATGGAGCCCCGGGGTTGCATATGTTAAATACCTGTTGTTGTAATTTGTTACTAAGTAGACAGCCAAAGTCTTTTCCGAACTCATCAGACACAACAAAAGTTCTACGTTGTCGTGAATGTGAAACATCATTTTGATTTTTATGGACTTTTTGAATATGTGTGTATTGACCGTCCCCGGGCACATCTAGAGGAACGCTATCTGAACACTGGCATTTATTTACCAGTGAGTCAAACCGATCCATATTATATTTGCTTAGGGCTAACAATTCATCAGCAGCCAGTATTTGCTCACCAATCTGTTTTTGCGACAGCTCATACTCATATGAAACACATGAAATGTATTTGTGATCTGTTTTTGCGACAGCTCATACTCATATGAAATACATGGAATAAGATAGACGGGAATTTTTTATGCACCGTAATGAAGCCAGTATAATTATGCTTGCCACCACAACGAACACACACACACACACATACCTCGCGCAAGATGTAACCGCCTCATTGGTGTGATGGCTAGCTAATTCTGTAGAAGTCTCCGGTTCGGATGGGTCAGCAGGGCGTAATGGAAGTGTTCTGAATCGCCCTGCAGGCTGCAGGCCAAAAAAGTTAACCTTTAAGTACCGACGTGTGGTCTGACAGACACCTCGAGAGGTCGAAAAGTCTGATTACCTATGTTAGCGAAAAAGTATCCTCCTGCGCTTCTCTCTACCCCTCGGAAAGTCGCCCAGCAGCGTTCCTGCAGAGTGGCAGTGTTGGCGTGTACGATTTCGGTAAGTTTTGATTTTTATAAGATCACGAGTGGTCTGTCAGACCACTCGTCGGTACTTATGTAACTTTTTTTGGAAGCGACTTTTTTCAGATTATATTGTTTTCTCTTTTATTTTCAGTCAGTTATAACAATGGATTAGCCAGGTTCTTCAGGCATGAAACGGTCAGCCATAATAATAAAAATAAATGTGTTCCTATAGGTAAGAAAAGATATCAAACACTGCTTCAATATAAATACCACCAAGAACTTTTAGTGGAATGGCTAAATGAGAGCTCAGAGTCCGAATCTGAGGTTACCTACCCAAATTTTACTGCTGGAGAGTGACCATAATTCAGCACCTGAACAGACTTACTTGTATGAAACACGTGTGCCTACAATGCAGTAAGCCTATGCAAACACTGTTTGTAAACTTTGATAGTTCCTGCAATTTGATACTTTGTGATTTTTGAGAAAACGGTTGATTATTAAGGTTTTTTTATTTTTTATTATTTATCTAGCTATTAATCTTTAAGAAAAAAATGTTTTTAAGAAAAAATAATAGTATTACTGATACATATGAGTTATTAAGATAAAAGTTAATTTTTTCCAACGAAGAATCTATGATTTCTATATTAATGCTTATAATTAGTAATAAATGTGAAAACTTCTACATTTTGTTTAATTTATACAATAAGTAGATATTTAACAATACATAGAAACATTTTTTTAGGAGAATATTATGAAACACAAAAGTTTTCGATTGGAAAACTATGGTGGTCTGGCAGACCTCACGTCGGTACTTATGTAACTAAAATAGTATGTCGGTACTTAAAGGTTAATTAACTCTCGGTAGCAGCTCGGAATCGAGAAGTTGACCATGTTACAACTTACACCTCCGTGCATCGTAGAGCACGTAACGCCATTAATTAGCCCTGCATCTGATCTCTCCGATCGAGTCCGATTTCCGTCCCGTCGGATAATGAGAGTAAGGGAATAGAGTGCACCTGTTTTGCGCACACACTTGTGCACTATAATATCTCTTGCGAACTCGGCCAGTATTTGCTGAGATTTGCTGCTGTGGCCAAAATACCTATTTTTAATCGGTTTCTTTTTGCTTTTTAAATCCAAGAGTTTTCTTTTTATCTGTCATAATATAGGTATTGGAATTCATGCTTTTGATTTTCTATAGTCATAGAACATGTATAAATGGTGAGATAAACTACTTCAAGTGAAATAAAACAAGTGTTTTTATATATAAAATTTAATAATCGAGTCAAGGTAAAACCAGCGAGTCACTAGTAACAATAAAATATTATACATACAGTGTCGTCCGTTCACGTACTTATATCTACGTATAACATAGGTATATGACTAAGCCGGTAAGGCCGAACTTAAAGAATTAAAAGTAACATTACATTTTGTTTTTTTTTATTTTCACTATCGAAAAAAAAAACAATAATAATGCAAAATTCGTTCATCTTTTCAATTCCATTTTATAATCTACGGAAGCCGATTTAAAAAATATAAATTTTTAGTCTGTGCTTAACACTCCGTCTAAGGCTAAGGTGATATAAACATTACATTATTAAATAAGTATATATGAACATTATGATTACCCGCTAAATTATTAGTGGTAAGACATTCTTGTTTAAATATCGATTCATCGAAACAAAAATTAGTAGTTACATTAATTATTATTAGCATTAAAATATTGACTCCATAATATTAAAAATGGAGGTTCATATTATTATAATAGATATGCATGATCCCTACATTAGTTTTCTTTAATTGTCACATGTCTAGCACCACATAATTACATTTATCATTAATGTAACGACAACAATTTATCGATAATTCTATTAAAATAAGGTGGGTGTTTTTAGAATTCCAAACCAAAAAATTACTAATAAGAAACTCTTTATGGGTCGCACCAAAATTTTTGACCGCTCTGAAGTTCTCTGAAACTTATGTTATAATGTAGGTGTACTATTATAGTTAGGACATTACAAACGTGCGACCTGAGCCATAAAACATTACGACCATAGGGTTGTGAGGGCTCTCCCTCGCTCTTTATAATCTGTTATCGATTATCGACAAAATGCTTTTTTAATGTTATACACAACACCAGAGTAACAGGTTCCAGTTCTTTAAGGCCTGTAAGTGCGAGCGAGAAATCTGATAAAATGATTTATGACTCACGCACATTTGTAATGTCCCAACTTCCAACTATAGTGCAGTGTGACTCGCACCAAGTTTCTGTCGGCCATAAAGTTCGGTGGTAATTAATATTACCGTAGGTAATACACGAAAAATATTTTGGAATTCGTTATCATTCAATTATTATTTTGTATTTGATGTAAATACAAAACAAAAAGCATACAAGATCTCATCAATTAGAAGACCCTGCCCGCATTATAAATATGGGTTTTTGCAATTTTTGGAATAATTAGTCTCACTGGTATAATATCGAGTCACTGACAAATAAGCTTGTTTCAAGACCAACAAGAACATAATAAATACATAGAGAATCACATATTTTTTTAACAGCTGTGTATAAAGATTTTTTCTAAAAAAACAAAAAGGAACAATTCTTTACACAGAGTTAAAGGAAATTTGCCTTGCACTGGGTGCCCTCGCCCTGCGAGTTCTATGAAATAAATACAACTGAAGGGCACAACCTGATGGCCAAAGAATATAAAGGAGTTTTCTTCAATCAATGACATGGCTAAAGTGTCCAGTAGTAATAAAAGTGTCTAGTAATCAATGGCTAAAAGTGGTCAATGACTAACAGTAGTCACCTTTGACTGCCACATTGTTGAGGGTGATGCTCCCAATATGGTCTACGCTTTAGTTCTCAAGTGACTATCTAGTAGTATATATGGCCAAAGAATATTAAGGAGTTTTCTTTAATCAATGACATGGTTAAAGTGTCCAGTAGTAGCAAAAGTGTCTAGTAATCAAAAGTGGTCAATGGCTAAAAGTGGTCAACTTTGACCGCCACAGTGTTGAGGGTGGTGGTCGCGGGCAGGTGGATCTGGTCCCAGTCGGTGCTGAGGTGGGCCTCGGTGTCCGTCGCCTTGATGGTGAGGCCCAGGGAGGGGACTGCGTTGGCGCAGTGCGGCAGTCGCAGAGTCACAGGCCTCAGGAACACCAGGCCCTGGGGGCCGCACATCACCAGCGGGGACAGCATCGCTTCACCTGGTGTACGAAAATTATATTATAATTCTTGTCGGTGTTGGTGGGATTAGATAGTGGAAAATGTTATTTTTCTTGTGCTATCTTTGAACACTACTGCTAATAATTGGGCCATTACAAACGTGTGAATTGAGTCATAAATCATTTTTATCGGACCTCTCGCTCTCACTTACAGGCCTTATGGAACTGGAACCTGATGCTCTGGTATTGGGTAAAACAGTAAAAAAAGGATTTGTCGATAGTCGATAACAGGAAACATATAGAGCGAGGAAGAGCCCTCACAACCCTATGTCCTAATGATTTCGGTCTCAGCTCTCACGTTTGTAATGGCTCAACTTTAGTGCGTGAATTTTGATCAACGAAATTATTCAATTACCAATTACAAATTTTTTATACACCTTTAAGTACATAGTACATCGAAGAAATCGCAGAGGTTTGTCGTCGTCGATGCCTATTTGCAACGTAGAATTTTAAATTAATTTGGAATTAATTTAAATTAATTTGGAAAAATCTGTTCTTTTATACTCTCGTAATATAGCTGTACATTTGTACACAATCTTTAAACTCAATTAATTAAATAGGTCTATACGTAATTCTATTCTTTTCTGCACAGTAAATTGTGAAAAGGACAGCAAAATAACTACATAATACCTACATAGATGTTAGAAAATTTGTTGCAACTGAATAAGCAGCACATTTATTTCAGTATACGATAAAAAGTTATGTAATGAGTTATTCTAACTAAAGAATTATTAAATATTAATGCAAGTGAAAATGCTGCTTTACTATTTGATATTGGGCAAAACTGTGAGCAAAATTTATTTTTGTTTTGCTTGAGTGCTTGCTACAACGAGTACGAACTTCACAAACAAGAGGACAAAAAGTGCAAAACTATGTACGTGTAATAAATATTGAGGAATAATGAGGCATGGAGATAAAATTGCAGATGTAAGATGACATATTGAACAGTTGAAAGGGAACAACAAAAATGACACAAACACAAATCGCAACACGTTAACGCATAATATTAGAAGCAAGCAAAGCATTATACACTTACGGCTGAAACTAATAAGCTTTCTTATCCAAAATCTAAAGATTGAAAATCAAAAATTTAATCTAGATTATTGTGGTAAAATGTACAGTGTTGACCAATTGGCAAAACAGAATCTGGATATGAATAATATATCTGGATTAAACTTTTAATCTAAATCTTTAGATTTTAGATTAGACATGTTATTATAGAGTAAAAAGAGATCACACCAAGCACCACATACGTATTCGAAAATACCTCGGAAATTGAACAAATTATGCAAAACGAAATGTTGAAAAACTCCAGAGCGAAAAAGAAGAATTTGAGACAAAAACATACTCAAACCACGAAATCCGACCCGAAGACATGCGACGTGATTTGGTCAGATCAAATAGTAGTATTTTTAAGACCATGACTTTAAATTACTCACAACTAACTGACAAGTGAAGGAGGAAGTTTTATGTTAAAAAAGTGACACCCCGAATTATGTTAATTTGCCGTTTGCAGATATCAAATCAAGATATTTGGCCGTCCTTATTAAGTTTTTATGTTAGTTTAACTCATATTGAAAAGTTACATTGGGGTCTGGAAATACTACAATTTGATTTGATTCCAATCACGTCCCGTGTTATGGGTCTGTTTGCATGTTGTAGGTATATTTCCACCATTTAATGCATTAACGAAGGCATTAACAGTTAACACACTTCCACTCGATGCCGATTTTATTTCTTGCACAAAATATACAGTGCACAAACATTTGCAAACTCTTGTTCAAACCTATTATCACATTGTTGGATGGAGGTGGCACTGGCGTCGTCTCCTCTCCTCGACCTTTAAGTACGAGTGTATTGTTTGGTAGAAGCTGCGCAAAAATAAAACCACAAACATTTTACCCAGTGTTAGTCATGAACCAAATGGGCGTTATTATAAATACATGTAAATGAAAGTAAATCATAATGATGCTAATTATATGATTTGTGAAGGGAACTGAATTTGATAACAATAAGAAAATGAAACAAACGCAAGTAAATTAGGTGCCAGTGATTGAGTGGGTTAGTAGTGTTTTAGATAATCGTATAAAAGGGCCGGACTTTAATATTCTACGGATATTATAAACCTTCACATGCCATCATGCAACAAATACTTCATTAAATATCATATCCATATAAACTAGACAACGTATTGTGTTTCAAACAAAACATTCATCTCATTTCCATTTACACCCATAATTTTGGTCCCGCATTTTTTAAAAATTCCATTCCAGTCGCAAACGTTAATTGCCAATTAGTAAGTGCAGTCTACGATACTACATTCATCGCGTGCCTCGTTACAAAAGCATTACCGTTATCCATATCGATGGGAGGTCCCCCCACGCGCTGGCTCAGTCTCGGATCGGACACGGTAAAATAGATTTTTTGCTTGATCCCCGGAGCGATTGCTTTCGGAGGAATTATTAGGGATACGCCCCAATGCCTGTCCTCTAACACGCCACCTTCACTGTCGAATATCCCCCAAGTTGTTTGAGGACCATCGGGTTCAACTTCCGATGTTTTGTCAACAGAATCATTAGCCTCTGGCGTTTCTGCATTGATTACTGTGTTGTCGTTGCTTATAACGGTCTCATTTCTGCTGGATGATACGTTTTCTGAATTATTTTGGCTGCTTTCCGGACTCTTTTCAAGTATTTGTTCACAAAAAGTCACTGTACGATTATTTTTCGATGCACGTTCGACGATGTCTTGTGACGTATATGGAGTGCTTTGAGGTTTGTTCTCAAAATTCATGCTGCATTCTGAGGCATAATGAGTCTCCATAGATGTAGTGGATTCATAGGGCACGGGAGATGTCGTAACTTTCAGTGCATTTGAAATATGCCCAACAGCTTTACCGTGTAATCTGGGTGCGTATTGAGGTTCACCTTTTAAAATTTTATTTTCAGCGTTCAATGATTTTTCTTTTTCCGCGTCCGTTTTGGATTCTGTTAATCTTAACTTGGAGAAATCGATCTCTTGGAATGTTTCAGTTTCACCATTTTGTGCTTCTGCTTTTGTCGGATACAATGGTTCACGTCGCACTAAATGATTAGCATCGCTTAGCTCATATGGGCTATTTCTTGCACTGCCTTCTTGGCTTACAGGCAATGGTACATCTTTTGCTTCCTGGTGCGACTCATATATGACGCTGTCTTTTAATTCTCTCTTCGAGACATACATCGGTTCTCTACTTTTCATAGAATCGCTCTCATTAGCTTCGAGTCTGGTCTGATATATCTTTTCTTTCTTGGCTTGGTTTCTTTGTTTGATTAGTTCTAATTTTTCTTCTAATTTACTTCCGTAAATTTGTTCTTTGTTTGCCAATAAAGCAGCTTTTTGCGACAAAATTTCTTGTTTGGACACATACGTACATTCTGCGGATGCAGGTCTTATTTGTTGTGGAAAATCGAAAGAATCATTTCTGCTGCCATAATTATTATCAGAACAACTGGATTTGACTTCTGGTCGGATTGAGTATGGTGACTCGGTTTGACCTATTCTTCCGATCATTTCAGATCTGGTAGCATAGGGCGGTTCACTCATACTTTTACTCATAGGTGACAGTCTACCCGGATAATTCACTGGCGTCTGTAATCTACGATCCGGTCGAACAGCGTAAGGATTCTCGGACCAAGATGTACTCGGTGGCGGTTCGTAAGTTCGTTTACCGTAAATTGGCTCTTTACAAGTGTATGTACCATCCATTCTTTGCTTAAGCATATCTTCTTTAGTGCTATATGGAGACTCTGAAAATCTTTGACGCAACATGTCTTCCTTTGTTGCATAAGGGCTTTCTGAAGTCATTCTTTGTCTTAACATTTGTTCTTTCCTAGCATACGGTAGTTCGCTATACAGAGGTTCGGTTTTTCTTGTTACGTCATGTTTTACGGAGTAAGGGCTTTCCATTAATTCTTGATTAATAGCATAAGGATCATCTCGCATACATTCAGCCCTTGTCGCATACGGCGGATCCAACAGAGGCATCGGCAAAGTGTCTCGGTTCCCATAGGGACTCTCGAAACTTTGGTTCGACATTTCCGATCTACTAGCGTATGGATTTTCACTAGAGGTATCATAAAGAGAAGCGTAGGTTCTTCTCGGCTTAGGAATAGGGTCATATACAATATGTTCTTTGCTTTGGTATATCGGTTCTGGAGGTAGTGGTTGAGTGGGGTAAAACGGTTCATGTTTTATTTGCTGCTGTCTTTGGTAGATGGGATCTATTTTGGTAATCATATTAAAGCTGGAGTTCTGACCGTAGACGCCTCTCCTGTTATACTCTATCAGGGAGTTCTGTCTACGCAGTAACGGGGTAACTTTAGGTTCGGTTTCTATTTCGCACATCGAGTTTTGTCGTCTCAGGTTTTTCACAACGGGTTTAGCGTCATAATCTCTTATCGTACAAATGGAGCCATTCCTGTCATCGCAGAATGAGCTTTGTCGTTTGAGGATAGGTTTCAAGACGGGTTTTTCGCATGACGAGTTGCTGCGTTGCAACATTTGGTTCCTTATTTGCGTGTTCCTCATGTGCACGGTCAGATCCCCGAGGTCTGACTTCTCCCGCCTCAGCATCGGCGCTTGTTGCTGGTATCTCTGCTGCAAGTCGCTCTCGCACAACGACTTCTGTCGAGACACTTTAGAACTTTTCGTTTTCGAACGGAACAGGTCGAGGACGGCGTTTTTAATGAACGACGGTTTTTTGGACAGTTTCTTTTTAGTTTTTGGTGAGCAAGTTTCGTCCGGCTCCACACTGGAGTTCATGGCGTCGGAGAAGCTGCGGAAACCCACAACCAAAAACCCACTTAGTTACTCAATGATACTGATACGTGGACACCTCAGATTGTTCAATAGGAAATTTACTATGTCAAATAAATTCAGGTCTCAATATTTATGGTGCAAACTTTATTGAAAAGTCTGAAATGTCCCGACGAATAATGGTAGAATTCATAAGTGATGAATCTATGATTTTGATGAAAGCATATTGAAATAAATGTCTTAGAAGAGATTTATATTGTTAAATAACATAAACAGTCATCGAAAACAATCTTAAAAATACATAAATTATTTATAAATCATAATATAAAATTAGATACATATTTAAGTATTTATAAAATGAATTGTAAAGACAAAAATACTATAAATGAATTTAGAGAGAGAGAGAGAGATGAAAAAGAGAATAAATCATAATAAATAGGTACTCTGAATAAGAATGAGAGACAAATTAGTTCAATATGCTTTAGATAAATCAACAATTGCACTAAAATGCAGACACGCACTGCTAATAGTTTTCATAATGTAGACAACTACTCGGAATTACATACGTTGTTATTATATACGCCCCGAAATAAGATATTATGTTACAAATAATATATATCTATAATTTATAACCACATACGATACCATACTAATGCTGTGGCCCGACAAGACATTGTTAGTCGTTGTGAAGCGATTGGTGTTTGCATGTTAGAGCAAGTTGTACAGGGGCTTGAAGAAGAAGATTAAGATTTCCTATGATATATATTCGGAAACATGCATTAAATATTTCATTATAACATCATCTCTCTACGGAACTGTTTATACGGGAGTGACGAGTCGCGAAGATATGGCGCAGAAACATGTCTCTTTCATTAGACGTGGTATTGCCACATTCATTGATGTGAATGACGGACAAACTAAGATCCTATACATATAGTGGATTCACGTAACGATTCAAAAGCACTCGTAAAAGTTTATTAGTAAAAAAATTTTTCTTGACTATTCTATTCTATACGCCGACGAATGCAATGACTAATATTTGCAACGGAATCAACTGATGCAAAACCTATCATGTAATGGACTCCGTAAACTTGTATGGACTTGTATGTAGACATGATGCGGTTTTACGACCCATTGGGGTCTCCTCACATTTATCGATACGGGATCGGTTTAAGCCATTGCGTAACCCCACTTTAATGACATATAGGCGATTAAACGTCAATCGGCCCTTGCAACTGCAGTATACGTTGTAATTAGAAATTACCGATCCTGTGGGAATCTTGAAATATGCGGTCTTATTTCTTGTCCACAATAAAAGGACAATAAGGATTTCCTTTGAGAAATTTCAGCTTTCTAAGGCCAAGATTATGAGCTGGGCATTGTTGAGTAAGTCAGTCAGTCAGTCAGTCAGTCAGTCTATGACTCTGGTCACATCCTTTCTTTCACCAACAACGCCAACAAATCCCATTAGTCTATATAAGAGACATTTTCCCGCGCTATTCTTCACCACTGGCTGCGTAGCATGTATAAACTGTGCCTATAAAATCGATACTAATATTACTAAATCATGGTTCTATTCGTGTTTTAGGAAAATAGCTCTAATAAATTAAGTGCTGAAAAATGTGTTGAGATGTTCCGGTGTTACCTTAGATTGTGCATGTGCTGCGGTTTTCTATAAAGCTCGAATGCGGATCCGCGTTGTTCCCGGCTGCCTGCTAAATCTGTAAAAAATTTACTTAAGTTTTTAAAAAGTTCTATGAAAAAAATTGCGAACAATGTTACCCTGACTCTAAACTGAAGGTTATATTATATACCTCCCAAGGACTAATATTATACTGAACTAGAGTGTATGTAGAGGCCCCGCAAATTAGTATGGCGCCTGGCCGCCATTTTAGTGATGTTGCTGACATCACTATATTGGTGGATACAGACACAGACAGACGTCGGTACCGTTGACAAAACTGTTGGCAGAGTACGCGTATCATGTTTTGAATAATTAATACTAAATTCACAAATTTTGTTGTTATTGTGGCTAATTCTGTCGTACACAATCCTAAACCTAAACTAAAATGACAGGGCTAAATATATTCTTATCTCTTTTACAATGATACCTGCGGATGATACCTGAGATTGTGTATATGGGCGCAAGCGCCATGTATCGGCAATAAGTGGAAAATATTGATAAACTATATTTTAGTTTATCGTTTAAATAATTATAAAAATGTGTGAAATAGATGAGATTGATAAATATGATGATGAGAAATAATTATTGGTAAATATTAAACCGTTATTTATCAAGGTCTAATATTAAATAGACACCGTTTTGACTCTTTGAATGTTTGATGTCTAATTTATTGTTCAATATCACCATTTACTATTGAAATAATAGTTTGCTGTTTAAATATTTATAATAAAATCTATTAGAGTTATTAACATTAACTTTAATCAAATTTAATCATTGCAAAATTTATAATAACGTTTTGTGTAATCTATGGTAGAATCTCCTTGTAGCGCCATCTGCAGGAATTATGACTGTTGGTTGTTTGGTTGGTATTATTTAAATAAACATAGTTTGTTTAAAATAAACCATTTAGAGTTACGTAAAATTCATTTAAATATTTATTTTGATTATTAAGCTATGGTTCAAGAATTATTTTACAGTAATTTTATTTGTTCGTTATACAAAAGAAGTTGTATTGCTATATTTCCGTTATAACCTTGAGAGACAAATATAAAAGCAATCGAATCGTGAAAATGGCATGCATTCCTTTGTTAGATATTGCACTGAAATAAAATAAGTGATATTTGGTGTGTAATTTCACCGTGATTAGACCCTTAATGTGAAAGATCTGGCTTGGTCGCCGACAGCAGCGGTGGGATCACAGCCCCAAAGTTTTTAAGACCTCCGGATGAGGCGTTTTTCATTGTAAAATAAGTGATGGGTCTCAAGTGTTGCGAAAGGTGTGTTGTCAGCGGGGGTGATGGATGCACTGGTCACAGGTATTTATCCTGAATTTATTTGATCTGAGTTGTTAAGAATTGATTTTTTTTTATTTGCATAACCGCCAATTTATTTCCCAAATTAATATCTGTTCTAAAACATTACGGAAACGTAAAATTGAAAATAGAGGAAGTAAATATAGCGTTGCTAAAAAACCACGTGTTACATAACCTTCAAAATGTCAAGTCGTATGTTTTGAATGTAATCAGCCGGATGATTAGTCAGAGTGTTTCCAAGCCTAACCCTTTTTAGGCAAACAGCAATTCCAGTTCCCGTGGCAGTTTTAACAACGCTAAGTTTAATTGTAGGGTCATTCTGAGAAAAAAATAAATATGACTACCGTCAAAGCGACGAACGTAATGTTTGAAATAAAACTATCAACTAGTAATAATAATTGTTCATCTGTTAAAATGTAGCACTATTTATGTTATTATTGGTAATAAATAGTACAGGTAAAAGTTCCACGGAATTGTAATTTGAAAAAAAAAAGATGTTACCTACCTACTATACAGATGATGACATACTGACGGATGTTGTAGAAGAAGTTAGATGGATTGGTAGAAATGGATGAACGAGCGGCTCCTTAATGACAAACGCATTTTGATAAATGTAAAGCCAGAATCCACCTAGTTTAGTCAGACGCTTTTGGATTCTTACCTAATTCTAACAACTCAGACAAATTGACCAATTGACCGTATGGGCAGAGGAATCAGTGGACATCGATTAACATGCGAGTGCTTCCGTTTCCTCTGTGGCAATGCTGACTCTATGTTGTGTTTGCATTGTGTTGATATGATTTATGATTTATTTTATTTCATGATGTGCAAATCTATTTTTCCCTATCCAAAACATCCCTCCTTAAACGCTGGCTGGCCACCATGCGTATCCTTAAACCTGGTCTTGGTGGCTAGATCCCAGGATGGGTGATGCCTTTTGTGTTGGCTAGATCCCAGGATGGGTGATGCCTTTTGTGTTGGCTAGATCCCAGGATGGGTGATGCCTTTTGTGGGTCGGCTAGATCCCAGTTTGGGTGATGCCTTGTGGGAGGGCTAGATCCCAGTTTGGGTGATGCCTTGTCTGAAATTACGTCATAACAAAAAAAAAACTGAAAATATAACTTACAATTTGTGACTTTGACTTTGACTTAATGACTTTGAATTTGACTAAAAAAAAACTGCAAGGGGCACAGAATTTTAAGGGAAACAGCGCAAGGGACGCGCTGGAATCAGCATGGCCGTATGGGCGCAAGCGCCATGTATCGGCAATAAGTGGAAAATATTGATAAACTATATTTTAGTTTATCGTTTAAATAATTATAAAAATGTGTGAAATAGATGAGATTGATAAATATGATGATGAGAAATAATTATTGGTAAATATTAAACCGTTATTTATCAAGGTCTAATATTAAATAGACACCGTTTTGACTCTTTGAATGTTTGATGTCTAATTTATTGTTCAATATCACCATTTACTATTGAAATAATAGTTTGCTGTTTAAATATTTATAATAAAATCTATTAGAGTTATTAACATTAACTTTAATCAAATTTAATCATTGCAAAATTTATAATAACGTTTTGTGTAATCTATGGTAGAATCTCCTTGTAGCGCCATCTGCAGGAATTATGACTGTTGGTTGTTTGGTTGGTATTATTTAAATAAACATAGTTTGTTTAAAATAAACCATTTAGAGTTACGTAAAATTCATTTAAATATTTATTTTGATTATTAAGCTATGGTTCAAGAATTATTTTACAGTAATTTTATTTGTTCGTTATACAGAAGAAGTTGTATTGCTATATTTCCGTTATAACCTTGAGAGACAAATATAAAAGCAATCGAATCGTGAAAATGGCATGCATTCCTTTGTTAGATATTGCACTGAAATAAAATAAGTGATATTTGGTGTGTAATTTCACCGTGATTAGACCCTTAATGTGAAAGATCTGGCTTGGTCGCCGACATGTACAACAGAATTAGCCACATTGTTGTTAAGTTTCTTGTTAATTTTTTACTAGTCATTAGACGAGTTTTTTATCATTAACACAGAAAATGGTAGTGATTCAGAAACAACAGACTCTGAAAAAAAAATCCGATTCCAAATTACAAGAATGTGATTACATGAGCGGAGTTGAAGAATTAGGATATTTTTTCATTTATACAGAAGCTGAAAATTTTTTGTTCATTCATTTTAATTTATTACTAAAAAAAATTTTCGCTGCTGACGGTATATCTTAGTGTCATCTGACGTCGCGCCGGTGTTATCTGTACATGTATTGAGGCTATGAATTTCCCAATAAGGCCTTTTTCCAATATGGCTATTTACCAATATGGCTATTTACCAATATGGCTATTTATCTTAGGGCTATTTACCAATAAGGTGTGGGTTGTGCGGCAGGTTGATGGCGCGATGCGACGGCGGGCCGGCGTAGGGCGGAGACTGCGTCACCATCTGACCGCCGGCGCCGCCGTACATGTTTTGCTGTATAAAATATATAAATATATGAATTATACTGTATCACATGAATACTGACTGGCTTTTTAGCAATTTGTTGGTCCGCCAACCATTGGATAACCTCATATTAAAGTTGAAACACAAGAGAAACACTGTGTAAAAAGTTTGTTCATTTTTCTCCCTGGTGCAAGCAAGCAAAATAGAGCGTATTGCTTGATGTTTCTCTACGAAATTTCGGAAAAAAAAAACAGTCTACTGATTATACGAGAGTCGCATTTATGGTACTCTCGCTGTGACAAAGCATTTCGGCCGATAGCGATAGTCACACTGTAGCTATCATTTTTAGACAACTTTTAAACGGTGATAGCTTAGTGGTTAAGACTTCGGCCTCCCTTTCGAGGGAACCAAGTATGTGCCCTGTAATGGGCTAGTAATGGATTGATAATGATAATGATGATGATGATGGTAATGATGATGATGATGGCGATGATGATAATGACGACGACGCTGAATACACACCTGATGGTATGGATGTCCGTGTGGCGGCGGGCGGTGTGGCTGCGAGTGTGAGTGTGTGTGCGAGTAGTGCACGCCCCCCGCGCCCCCGCCCCCGCCCACGCCCGGACTTGATACTGCTTCCATACTCTATAAAAATTAATATAATAAGTTGTTTCATTCAATTCATCAGATCAATGTTATTGTATTTGAGAACAAAATATTTATACACCATTCCTGGTAAAATATCCCTAGTTTTGTTTTGACGTGATAACGTCTTATAAATCGGTGAACGCAAGCCGCACGCACAAAAAAGCATGACTCATCGTCACGTACCGCGTGCAAGGGAGAGCGTGCAAAGTTTTCTTATGACGTTATAACGAAAAATTATCGTCCGTAAACCAACTTTATAGACAACCAATTTTTTTGTTTTTTTTTTTTAATTTATTTAGTTGGTTTTCAACTTACCCCGTTCCTCGGATGTGGTTGGTACTGGTGCGGGTTGGGGGGCAGCTGCTGGTGCGGTTGGTGCGGTTGGTGCGGCTGGTGCGGCTGGTGCGGCTGGTCGGGCGGGCGGTAGTGCTTGGGCTTGGGGGGCGGCACGGGCTTGTACGGCGGCGCGCGCCCCGGGTAGTCCGCCTGCGAGGCCGAGTTGGTGCGCGCACTGACGACGAATAAATGTGTGAAATGGGGGATAGATTGACTGGCGACATGGGGGACAAAATGACTAGCAACATGGGGGGTAAATGAAATAGATGGCAATGGGGGACAGATCGACTGGCGACATGGGGGACACATTGACTAGCAACACGGGAGATGAATTAAATGGGGTGGGGGGGGGGGAATGTGGGATCTACAGAAATTGGGGGACAAAATGACTAGCAACATTAGGGACAAATTAAATGGGGGGAATGGGGTCATGAAGAAATTGGGGTACAAATCGACCGAAAAAAGGAGACCAGTCGACTGAATAAAGTTAAAATGTTTGAGTTACATATTAGAACAAAATCAAACTTCTTTTCTGAAAACGTCTTCTGCTGCTTATTGAGCTCAAATGATTACAACGATAGCATACCCCAAACACGCGTTTTTTTATATTTTCTGTCTGAGTGTCCGAGATCTTTGGAACTGTTGAACCGATTTTGACGGTACTGCCAAACATCGTCACAAACTTTCACATTTATAATATTAGTATAGATATTTGCATGCAATCACAAACCTTAATAAGAATCTCTTGGAAAATTGGGACGAGACCCTCAATCAAAATACAAAAATAAAAATATTCATTATTCACCTATATTTAGCATGATCATTTGTGGGCACGTTGGGTAACGAGGGCCCTCTCGCGTGCATAGGCGTAGTGGGCACATTGTGAGCGTTGTGGGCATTGTGCGCGCTGTGAGGGTTGTGGGCGTTGTGAGTATTGTGGGCGTTCTGCGCGTGCGGACTGTTGCCGTTCATGGGCGGCGGCCGGGTTTGCGGGGTGCGGTAGTTGTCTGTTGGCCTGGGGGATTAAAAAAATTATGCTGCTTTGAACAATTTTAACAGATTATTTTTTTATTTAAATTCTAGTTAAAATTGTACAAGAGTCAGGTATGTCAAGTATATATAAGCTGAGGCTTTTGAATAGAAGAAATTTCCGAAATAACAAAATAAATTAAACTAAATTAAATTTGATTCTATCGCATCCAGGCATAGTACATAATATAGGTACATTAAGTACCCCTTTGGATACCCCTGAAAACCTAAATGTCGACAGTTCAAATCTACTTCTAGCACTTAGGCTTTACGCTTAGTTAGAGGGGAAAGGGGAATATTAATCATGTTCAGAAAAAAAAGTTGGCCAAGGTATTTGCCAGCTTTTTCCCGATAGTCGAATGCATATGTTACCGGTAATTATTGTTGTCAGGGGTTCTGCTGTAATCGAGGGAGTTGTGTTCGTGCGAGTTGGAATTCCGCTGCGGACTTTGGCCGGCCATCGCCGCGGGGTTGGCGGCCGGGGGCAGATCCAGTTTACTGAAATAAAGGGTCATTTGTATTAAAATTCATGATCAGCCCATTACCGACCCACTAGGTACAGCGCAAGGATCTGACCTCAGAATGACAGGTTTAGACCGTAGTTTACTACGCTGGCAAAGTGCAGATTGGTGAACTTCATACGCCTCTCAGAACATTATGGAGAACTCACAGGCATGCAAGTTTTCTCACGATGTTTTTCCTTCAGCGTTAAAGCAAGTGATATTTTAATGAACTATGTACCAAACATTACCATGTACCTTTACGTGGTGAGTAGACAACTTACATGGTAGGGGGCGCAACCTTCAGATCGTCGGGCGCGTTGGGCGGCAGTCGACACGAGCCCATGGAGTTGTTGTTGGACGTACTGCCGGTATAGTCGTAGTTTGGCGCGCCGTCGTAAGAGCTCTGTTGCCAATAAAATACATAAATACAATGTTTACATTGAATTTTTTGATAATGTCCTGTAAATCGATGAACACCGGCCGCACGCACGAAAAAGAATGAGTCATTGTCACGTTCCACCTGAGCCAAGCGTGCAAGCAAGAGCGCGTAACAAGCGATAGAGAGGCGTGATCGGCCTATGCCTTCGGCTTCATCAATGTTTTCTTATGACGTTATCACGTAAAATTATCGTCCGTAGACTGACTTTACAGACAACCAATTTTTTTTGCCTGTTCAGCGTAGAAATACAGCCAGTTTGGCAACATTAATTCACGCGGACATTTGGTCAATAATTAGTTTAAAGTATACTTGTTTTATTGTAAGTACGTAATCGTATTTACTCATATATGTTTTTACCCTACCTAAGTTACTAAGAGGAATCTCTTATGTACACCAACATAGAATGCTAGGGAACAATAGGATAGGAAAGAGATAGCAGTTAAAGCACATATTAAATTAGTATCTCCCTATAAATTAATTATTTATTATTAGCCATGGGAACTCTAATTATCCTGGATAAAGCGTCTCCAGGACGCAGGTTATCCCTGTGCTTAACTTTTCACGTCTTAACAACTGGATCGATCTTGATCCAGTTGTTAGACGTGAAAAGTTAAGAACATACAGACTGACTCACTTCTGACGTATTTATAATATTATGGTACGTTTACACGCTTGGCAAGCTCACAAACAAGCCTGTAAACAGAGTATTTGACTTGGCTTGCGTGAGATTGTCGCCGATCCGTGCTAGAGTCGGTTTTTGAACACAGATCAAAGGAAGCTTGCGGCAAGCGCTTGCGACGTGTTTACACGTGGGCGCGTGTTTCGCGTGGTCACCTGTTACAGTTTCTATAGATTTTTAACATCCGCTGGTATCTTTCTGCCGATCTTTTCACTTCGTCTTCCTTTGTTTTTATTTGTATTTTGAATAAAAATATGTCAAGCCAAACGCAAGAGCCGACACAACTTCAATGTCTGTCTTGTTTGTCTGCACAATGTTTGCACAGCTTGCCTGTCCGGAACACACTAGCGCACTCGCAAGCGTGTAAATGGCATCCAAGCGTTTGTTAAGACTTGGAGCTTGTGGACGTTTGCCAAGCGTCGACAAGCGTGTAAATGAGGTATTAGTATTGAAAGCGAATGAAAGATTTTAGGGTATTAGCACACTCACCGGGTTATTGGGATGTCGATGCCTATCAAGCGAGCCCTGGCCGTGCGCGGGCCGGGCGCTGTACGTTGCAGTTTCGTCGTTACCCTCTTTGGGCGGCCCGAACAAACGTTCTTGGGCACTTGGACGAGTCTGATTAGAATGAAAATATGATTTAAGGAATCTTTTCCAAAAATGTAACTTGTTTAGAAGCTGCAGGGAAATTGTTAATTAAAAGGAATATTTATTTGTTCTGTACAGTTGTATTGGTAGAAATGTTAAAAAAGAGCAAAAAATTCAATTATGTTGTAAGCAAGGTAAATAAAGATTAGTGACTTTACCCGATGAAAATACGAATATAGATAGAAGCTTCGTTACTGTATGTATGGTGTCAACTGGCTCGCAAATATGATACAAAGGTTAATATAACATTGGGTAATACAGAACATTTTAGTGTTCCGTATAGTGTTCTGTATTACCCAATGTTCAAAATTATTCTTGACCGATTCATTTTTAGTTTTTTAAATATTTTTAACCGACTTCAAAAAAAGGAGGTTCTGTATTCGACCCGTATGTATGTATGTATGTATGTATGTATGTATGTATGTATGTATGTATGTATGTATGTAAGTATGTTCGCGATTATCTCCGCAACTAATGAACCGATTTTGATGATTGTTTCACTATCGTTATCTACATACTTTCAAGAAGGTTTTAGTATATAACACATCGAGTTATCATTCTTACGTACGAAGTTATAAGCATAAATGTATACATATGTCACTAATATGTTCTCTGAGATTGCCAGACCTATTGCTGAAGTCTGATATAGCTATTCTGTCCAAAGACTTCACTCTGCTACGCCTACGTAACATTGACCTTTTGCAAAAAGTTTTGGGCCGAAGTCAGTACAGTTGCATATAGAGTGATTCCTTGGAGTTTGTGCATGGTTACGTGTATTTCCATTCTATACAAAGCCAAACCGCAAGGGTGTGAAACTAGTCGCGTATAGATTGTAAATTACGGTCTATCCAAATTATACAAGAGTTTTACGCATACAAACTAATCTTGTATAGATCAGAAGTTAGGTTAGGTTGGGTTAGAACATAATAAAACCACTCACCTATAGTATGACACATAAAATGTATATGTCACAGGATATTTAATAATAATTAATAATATATAGGTCATAATCTATTTTACATAGTTCTCATTTATATTATTATTATTATTACCTAATATAAAGAAAACAAATCACTAAAAAGCATAAAATAATTTTTTTCAAAGAAAAATGAACCGACTTCAAACGAATCGAACTAAAAAGATTAAAATAATTTTTTATTCATTTAGATTGACGATTAAACTACCTAACTCAAATGATATATAATTTTTTGAAGTCGGCGCCAAACCACATTCAATTCGTGTAAGTAAAATCAGAATATCCACTTTTGAATGCGAGCGCGGTGAACCTAGTCGCGGAGGGTGAGTCTGGGACCCGGGGGGCACATTTTCGACTGAAGTGAACTTGAAGTCATTTGGCGCCGACTTCAAAAAATTATATATCATTTGAGTTAGGTAGTTTAATCGACAATCTAAATGAATAAAAAATTATTTTAATCTTTTTAGTTCGATTCGTTTGAAGTCGGTTCATTTTTCTTTGAAAAAAATTATTCTTATTAAGTATCATTACTTTATTTTTCAGTAAATTTCTTCATTGTTATAATATATGTTACAGCCAAAGTAATTAATTAGCTTTTATTCATAATGACTGGCAATTATAAATAATATCTAAATTGTCCAGATATTATTCATAATATCATGTCAAACCAGACATTATTCATAATAGCAGATGAACGTTGGTCAAAATGATAAATACGGCCCGCCTTGCTTCCCCTCCCGCATCTCATTCCTTTGTGGTGTGGCGTGATCACCACGATCTCGTAGTCTAAACTACCCTATCCTAACCTAACCTAACCTAGCCTAAAATTCCTGATGTAGACCGTGCCAAAGCTGATGATAGAAACATTATATGCATAGCTGTTGTAATTTCTCCGGAGACACCTCAGAAGATAAGTACCTCACGAAAATAAGTATTATTAATGAAATAGTGGATGCGTGTCACTTACAGAAGCTAGGTTAGGTTAGGTTAGAACATAAATATTGAGGTTAGAACATAAATATATCCAATAGAACCTAAGTGCCCGGCCTGCGGCCGGGCACTTAGGTTCTATTGGATCCTAGGTAGAATGTGGTCCAAAACGAAATCTGAGCACCCCAACCCAAAGCAATAAGTCGGTTAAGTTCAAACAGTTACCTAATTAATTTTGAAAAAAAAAAACAAAAATCCTATGGTTGCGTTTTGGCCTTGTATATATTGGAACGATGCACGCGCGCGTCCACGTTACAAAATATATACTAGTAGTACGCAAAATTCGTGCATACTTTGTAGTACAAAATTTGAAAACTGCATTACAATGTATACATAAGCAGAATCCTATGGGTGCATTCTGTCTATGTATATTATGTAAATACGCGCCCCCGCCCGCCGTAGAAAATTGCAGGCACCCGCGCGAGCCGTAGCGGATGAGGCAGGTCGCCGAAGGCGACCAGCAAGCCGAAGCTGCGGTGGTGAGCGTGGGTGCCTGGGCTTTGTTACGCAACCTGGGCGATGGGGCTGCACTTCCCCCAGCGCCGAAGCTGTTGCAGAAGTAACTATGTTTTTGGGTGGTATAAACTGTTTATTTGACGTTATATTTTGCAATATCTGGTGATCAGTTAAACATAAGTCCTTGTTTTGTTACTTTATCCAAGTCTTCCAAGATATTATATAAAATAGCTGAATATTATTTATAATAGCTAGATAATTTTAATAATTCTTTGTCAATTATTACTTTATCCAAATTGAGTTGATAATATTTATAATGGCTGGATAGTATACATAATATCCTTATTTATTACTTTGGCTGTAACATATACATAAACAAACTCTCTATATTATAATATCATACACAATGACGCTAATTCGGTTGTACACGATTTAAACTAAATTAAATTGACAGGTCTAAAAATGTAATGCTATCTTTTTCCACAGTAACCACTGTGAAAGGGATAAATAGTACTATACTTGTATTGAGGCCAGTCAATTTAGTTTACTTTAGAGATTGTTAACAATCAAAGAATCTTTAAAACTTTAAAAATGCGGTAAATAATCACTTACCGCAGGATTATGCCTGAGACCGTGGTGCGGTCTGGCGGGCGGCGGCGCGGGGAGTAACACGCCTCCCGCAGGCCGCGTGACTGCCGCCTGGGTGCGCGGCGGTAACTCTGGCACTGTAACAATATTTAATGTAAAATGAACCCAAAGACTCTTATTTTAAAGTCGTAATTCAATACTTCGAATATTTATTTTATTTACAACATATTTGTGCTTGGGGCGCTGGCTGTAGACGAATGAATGTATTGGCGAACTCAAACTTTAAAATAAGCCAGTTTAGGTCCATTTCACTCTGAAATCATCGTTTCGATTTTTCTTTATTTTTAACCGAAAGTACAAATACCGATTTTCATATATAACTTGAAAAATGACGTACTTTCATAGAAACTTTTATCCCCGATTTAACAACCCACTTAGGGATGGAATTCGCAATAATCCTTTCTTAGTGTGCGCCTACGTCATAAAAGGAAGCTACTGTGAAAATTTCAAGTTTCTAGCTTCAGTGGTTTAGGCTGTGCGTTGATGACCAGTCAGTCAGTCAGTCAGGACAAGCTTCTTTATATTATTAATAGATAGATAAATATTACCTGTTCCATATAGAGGTGAGTGCGGTGGCGAGTGGGTCATGGGATTGCAGTGGTAGGGCGGCGCGGCCTCGTTGCTCGGCGCCATGCTCTGGTTATGGCTGGGCCCGTTGCTTTGCACGCTGTTGCCGTTCGCAAACCCATATTTACTGTCGTAGCCACCTTGCTGTTGTAAAAAGACGCACCTAAATTTAATACTTTGGTATTATATTGTAATAAGTAGATGTATTGAAGTTAGTATTTAAGTACCTAGATGAGATGTATTATTGTAGAGTGAAGTAGTAAGTAGCAGCTATTTTATGTTAAACAATGGTAGGAAAAAAAGGTTCAAAAATCACGAAAAAGTAAGGTTTTTGGTGAGAGTGAGGTGAGGTGAAAGAGTTTTTGGTGTAACTTATAAAATATAATAATTACTGTATTTGCAAAAGTATATTGTAGAAAATTAGAAAATTTATAGAATTTTTGGTGCTAATTATGTTTTACATAATTTCCAAATTGAAATAAAACGACAGCACTCAATGTTATAGTATACTATTGTTTTCCGCGGGAAATACTCTGAAAAGGATAGCACTACATATTTTTTAACCCCCGACGCAAAAACGACGGGGTGTTATAAGTTTGACGTGTCTGTGTGTGTGTGTGTGTGTGTGTGTGTGTGTGTGTGTGTGTGTGTGTGTGTGTGTGTGTGTGTGTGTGTGTGTGTGTGTGTGTGTGTGTGTGTGTGTGTGTGTGTGTGTGTGTGTGTGTGTGTGTGTGTGTGTGTGTGTGTGTGTGTGTGTGTGTGTGTGTGTGTGTGTGTGTGTGTGTGTGTGTGTGTGTGTGTGTGTGTGTGTGTGTGTGTGTGTGTGTGTGTGTGTGTGTGTGTGTGTGTGTGTGTGTGTGTGTGTGTGTGTGTGTGTGTGTGTGTGTGTGTGTGTGTGTGTGTGTGTGTGTGTGTGTGTGTGTGTGTGTGTGTGTGTGTGTGTGTGTGTGTGTGTGTGTGTGTGTGTGTGTGTGTGTGTGTGTGTGTGTGTGTGTGTGTGTGTGTGTGTGTGTGTGTGTGTGTGTGTGTGTGTGTGTGTGTGTGTGTGTGTGTGTGTGTGTGTGTGTGTGTGTGTGTGTGTGTGTGTGTGTGTGTGTGTGTGTGTGTGTGTGTGTGTGTGTGTGTGTGTGTGTGTGTGTGTGTGTGTGTGTGTGTGTGTGTGTGTGTGTGTGTGTGTGTGTGTGTGTGTGTGTGTGTGTGTGTGTGTGTGTGTGTGTGTGTGTGTGTGTGTGTGTGTGTGTGTGTGTGTGTGTGTGTGTGTGTGTGTGTGTGTGTGTGTGTGTGTGTGTGTGTGTGTGTGTGTGTGTGTGTGTGTGTGTGTGTGTGTGTGTGTGTGTGTGTGTGTGTGTGTGTGTGTGTGTGTGTGTGTGTGTGTGTGTGTGTGTGTGTGTGTGTGTGTGTGTGTGTGTGTGTGTGTGTGTGTGTGTGTGTGTGTGTGTGTGTGTGTGTGTGTGTGTGTGTGTGTGTGTGTGTGTGTGTGTGTGTGTGTGTGTGTGTGTGTGTGTGTGTGTGTGTGTGTGTGTGTGTGTGTGTGTGTGTGTGTGTGTGTGTGTGTGTGTGTGTGTGTGTGTGTGTGTGTGTGTGTGTGTGTGTGTGTGTGTGTGTGTGTGTGTGTGTGTGTGTGTGTGTGTGTGTGTGTGTGTGTGTGTGTGTGTGTGTGTGTGTGTGTGTGTGTGTGTGTGTGTGTGTGTGTGTGTGTGTGTGTGTGTGTGTGTGTGTGTGTGTGTGTGTGTGTGTGTGTGTGTGTGTGTGTGTGTGTGTGTGTGTGTGTGTGTGTGTGTGTGTGTGTGTGTGTGTGTGTGTGTGTGTGTGTGTGTGTGTGTGTGTGTGTGTGTGTGTGGGGGGGGGGGGGGGGGGGGGGGGGGGGGGGGGGGGGGGGGGGGGGGGGGGGGGGGGGGGGGGGGGGGGGGGGGGGGGGGGGGGGGGGGGGGGGGGGGGGGGGGGGGGGGGGGGGGGGGGGGGGGGGGGGGGGGGGGGGGGGGGGGGGGGGGGGGGGGGGGGGGGGGGGGGGGGGGGGGGGGGGGGGGGGGGGGGGGGGGGGGGGGGGGGGGGGGGGGGGGGGGGGGGGGGGGGGGGGGGGGGGGGGGGGGGGGGGGGGGGGGGGGGGGGGGGGGGGGGGGGGGGGGGGGGGGGGGGGGTGTGTGTGTGGTGTGTGTGTGTGTGTGTGTGTGTGGTGTGTGTGTGTGTGTGTGTGTGTGTGTGTGTGTGGCGCTCAAACGGGTGGACCGATTTGAATGCGGTTTTTTTTGTTTGAAAGGTGAATTAGTCGAGAGTGTTCTTAGCTATGTTTGATGAAAATCGGTCCAAGATGGCCGCCGCTACAAAATGGCGGATGATATATTTTTTCACAACTCCCTTGATATGGGTATCAAATGAAAGGGCTTGACTAGTAGAATAGCACTATTGCAAATTCAAGATGGCCGCCGCCACTAAATGGCGAATGTCGGGGGTTTTTTAAATTTTCAATTTACACTTGTTAATCCTGTCAATTGCTTTAGAGATTGTGTACAACAAAATTAGTACCTATCAAATTCTTTCACTTGGTGTATTTTTTTAAATTTTCAAATAGAATAATTCTAATGTATAAGTAACTAACAGTCTTTGGTAAAATATTGTGTTAGTTTATTCAGCTAAATAGTCGTAAAGTGGGGTAAATAGGTAATGGGGTAAATTACCGAGTAGGGCGGGGGCACCGTGTCAGCCAAGTGATTCAAGTCGTCGTCGCGATCCAAGTTGTCTTGTGTAGTCGCTATGGACGGGTCCGACGACGACTTCACCAGTCGCGGCGCCGGGGGCGGACTCACTTCCAAGTCGCTCTCTGGACTAGAAGCGTACGACAATCTATTCTCTGAAGTCGAAGACATCGAGAACAGAAAGTCGTCCGACAACGGCTCCGGCCTCTGTTGTCACGCCCGCCATTTTGTTTTTCGTTCGTTGTTTTACGCCCGCCATTTTGTTTTTCCGGTGTTCCATGTTTGAGCGCAGCGGCGTCGAGGGTGGGTTGTATGGAATGGGGTGACAAGACAAGACAAATGAATGATTTTGCTCAAAAAACGTTACAGAAACTAAAAACACGTTTAGCGTCTGCGTATGATTAATGCGAGGTTCAATCGGAATCAACATTCAAATTATTGTACTTACAAAATTTTATTTTGTCTTACTAAAAATTTTATTTTATCTTATTAAAAATTAATTTGTTCGATAGTTTTGTTTTATTTGAATGTTCATTCATAATAATTATTCAAACGTGGTTGGTATATTACATTGATGGTTTGAACACTTTGTACAAAATTATTCACACATTTGTTTTTTTCAAATTAGGTACCTAACCTAAAAAAAAACTGGTTTAGGGGGCAAACTTGAACACACAAATGTATAAAATATAATCACACAAACACATAAAGCATAAATACTGATAAAAGCAGATCGATACGATTAATTATCTGCAAAATAAGCTGAAATATTATAGAATATGTACTGATATATACAAGCAAGCGATATTAGCTCAAGCGACATGCTCTTAGTACAGAAATTAATTCTAATGGTAACCATCTTTGGTAGATCTGTATCTTGTTAGTTTGTTTAGCTAAATATACCCTAAATGCTGTTCAGTAACAGGTTTATTAATGGAAGGAGCGTCTCTCACGGCCTCGAGCTCTTCCTCCTTGTCAATTTTGTCTATCTCATCCAATCTAAGAGTTGGCAGCGAAAGATTCTTGGTCTTACTCAAAGACCTCACAGAAACCGATGGCAGCGTTCGCGACTCGCTAAATCTGATACGATTATTAGCCGGTTTCTCATTACATTTACAGTTCGGGATGCGACAGATCTGTCGCAAGGGTTTCTCCAAAACGGGTCGAGACATTTCCTTTTGTAGATCCGCCTTCCATGCGGGCACTTCGTTAGACTTTTCTCTATCATCCTTGAAGAACACGGACGCCGGTCTGAACTGATCCGATATAGGGACAACCGAAATCGGCCTTTGGAAGGTCGGCAGCGGAGATTTGGAAGATGTTTCCAGAACACTGTAAGGTCTGAACGATTGGGGGCCACTGCTTTTGAACATTTGAGAGAGCTCCGGACTGATACTGGAGTTGTGCAATCTGGGGTGAATTTTGGATCTCTGCGTGAGATTCAGCCTTTCCTCGTAAGGGCTGAAGGGCCTTCCTCTATTCGGGTAAGGGTTCGGCGCATTTATATTGTTGGGCATGCAAGGAGTCAATGTTTCGGAGTAGTAGTACGGGACGTGATTACGGTTAGCGTCAAACAGCTCGTGATGACGTTTGGTTAGTTTAGCGCTCGAGTGCGATGGGGACGTGGTCGGCGTGCGTGGCGTGTGCGGGGACGCGGGATAGGCGTTCACGGGATAGGAGATGGGACTGAAGGCGGGATAGGGGGAGGGCGGGATGGGGAAGTATATGTCCGACACCATTTCAACGTGCTACACCGCCGCGAGACAGAACAGAAAGAAATTGGTTAATATATGCCTTACATATAAATAAATAGATAAATTAATAACAAATATTATGGAAGTGATCTCGAAACATTGAAAGAAATCTTTGAGAAGGAGATAGATATATATTTTCGGATTTGTAGATATATATTTTCTTAACTATTGTAAATTAACAGATGTTAAAGTAATGTCATTTCTTTTTGAAACATAATATAACTTTAGATCAGTCGCGAAAAAGATAGCACATTTTTAGACCTGAATAGTTAGTTAAAAGATTTTGTACTACTACATATTATGTAAGTATTAAATGCCAATAGGTAGAGTAATCGCCAATCTTTTTGAATGCTCTGAACATAGCCGCGTTTCGATGCGCAGAACGCAAATTTGAGGTATCATCGCACTATACGCAAGTTCGAGCTCGATTATTGAGCGGAGAACCTTTCTGCATGGTTCAGAGCATTCAAAAAGATTGGCGAAGACTTCGCGAAGTTAATGTCATTAATTACGTATATAATACATAATATCTCCAGAGTTATAAATACTTTTCAGGTACTTTCAGATTTCGTAAGACCACATCCATATTTTAAATAGGGTTACATATAATTTTGATGACACAGTTACCCGAATGTACCCAATAACAGATCAGAGACAGAGAACACCAAGCGCTATGAAATTAACTGTTGATGAAAAGACAGCTATTTAATGCAGCCTTTGCCCTTAATTTTTACTAGGTGCGCAATATTATCATGAATCGAAAGGTTTATAAAGATATGTGTGAAGTTAAGTTGTATATAAAGTAGCTACATATATAAGAAGTTTACAAAGAAAATCCCTAAGAAAGAAATAATTTAAAAACAGTCTTACAGTCGTATTATCACATTCACATCTTCGTACATTTAATTCAATAACAGGTATAAGTACTAAATAGAGTAGAACAGAATTATTATAGTGTTTTGTTTATGTAAGACAGTAAGGGGAAATTTTATTTAAAAAATTAAACATTTATTAAGTCCAATTGGTTGCGTAACTGCCACAGTGTTTTTTTTTATATTAGGATCAATTCAATATAATGAGACAAAAACAAAAATGGAGGCTAATAAAACACGATAGAAACTGCATTCATACTATCCCAAATCAATAATAGTTCTGTGGTTATTGTTCGTATTTTTTATTCTAACTAATATAACTATTATTAGTACGAGTTATATTGTGTTTTCTTGATCTGGGACAGTATGGATTGACCAGCCTCCGCTTTTGATATATTGAATTGAACTTAATATAAAAAACACAGTGGCGGTTACAGCCCCGCATACTGGTACCACCGCACACTGAGCGCTCGAGTGGCCGCGTTCGAGCCACAAGAAAATGTATGAAAAATCTCTTCCGCAACTTGTGGCCGGCCGCTAGTCGTACGTCGTGATCCAGTATGCGGGGGCGTATGTGAGTGAGCGCGCAATACACCCCGCTATGCTCACACACAAAACGGTAACCCCTATGACACTTGTGGTTCAGTGGTAGAGCGACACCTTGGTCTCACCTTGGCCTCGGACACCCACAGCTGCTGCTGCTGCGTGCGCTGCACCAGGTCGCACAGCTTGCTGAACCACGTGCCCTGGTTGGCCTCGCTCAGCGTGATGGTGTGCGTGAACACGTGGCCCCACACGCGCTCCATCTGCTGGCACTGCTCCAGTAGCTCTCACCTTGGTCTCGGACACCCACAGCTGCTGCTGCTGCGTGCGCTGCACCAGGTCGCACAGCTTGCTGAACCACGTGCCCTGGTTGGCCTCGCTCAGCGTGATGGTGTGCGTGAACACGTGGCCCCACACGCGCTCCATCTGCTGGCACTGCTCCAGTAGCTCTCACCTTGGTCTCGGACACCCACAGCTGCTGCTGCTGCGTGCGCTGCACCAGGTCGCACAGCTTGCTGAACCACGTGCCCTGATTGGCCTCGCTCAGCGTGATGGTGTGCGTGAACACGTGGCCCCACACGCGCTCCATCTGCTGGCACTGCTCCAGTAGCTCTCACCTTGGTCTCGGACACCCACAGCTGCTGCTGCTGCGTGCGCTGCACCAGGTCGCACAGCTTGCTGAACCACGTGCCCTGGTTGGCCTCGCTCAGCGTGATGGTGTGCGTGAACACGTGGCCCCACACGCGCTCCATCTGCTGGCACTGCTCCAGTAGCTCTCACCTTGGTCTCGGACACCCACAGCTGCTGCTGCTGCGTGCGCTGCACCAGGTCGCACAGCTTGCTGAACCACGTGCCCTGGTTGGCCTCGCTCAGCGTGATGGTGTGCGTGAACACGTGGCCCCACACGCGCTCCATCTGCTGGCACTGCTCCAGTAGCTCTCACCTTGGTCTCGGACACCCACAGCTGCTGCTGCTGCGTGCGCTGCACCAGGTCGCACAGCTTGCTGAACCACGTGCCCTGGTTGGCCTCGCTCAGCGTGATGGTGTGCGTGAACACGTGGCCCCACACGCGCTCCATCTGCTGGCACTGCTCCAGTAGCTCTCACCTTGGTCTCGGACACCCACAGCTGCTGCTGCTGCGTGCGCTGCACCAGGTCGCACAGCTTGCTGAACCACGTGCCCTGGTTGGCCTCGCTCAGCGTGATGGTGTGCGTGAACACGTGGCCCCACACGCGCTCCATCTGCTGGCACTGCTCCAGTAGCTCTCACCTTGGTCTCGGACACCCACAGCTGCTGCTGCTGCGTGCGCTGCACCAGGTCGCACAGCTTGCTGAACCACGTGCCCTGGTTGGCCTCGCTCAGCGTGATGGTGTGCGTGAACACGTGGCCCCACACGCGCTCCATCTGCTGGCACTGCTCCAGTAGCTCTCACCTTGGTCTCGGACACCCACAGCTGCTGCTGCTGCGTGCGCTGCACCAGGTCGCACAGCTTGCTGAACCACGTGCCCTGGTTGGCCTCGCTCAGCGTGATGGTGTGCGTGAACACGTGGCCCCACACGCGCTCCATCTGCTGGCACTGCTCCAGTAGCTCTCACCTTGGTCTCGGACACCCACAGCTGCTGCTGCTGCGTGCGCTGCACCAGGTCGCACAGCTTGCTGAACCACGTGCCCTGGTTGGCCTCGCTCAGCGTGATGGTGTGCGTGAACACGTGGCCCCACACGCGCTCCATCTGCTGGCACTGCTCCAGTAGCTCTCACCTTGGTCTCGGACACCCACAGCTGCTGCTGCTGCGTGCGCTGCACCAGGTCGCACAGCTTGCTGAACCACGTGCCCTGGTTGGCCTCGCTCAGCGTGATGGTGTGCGTGAACACGTGGCCCCACACGCGCTCCATCTGCTGGCACTGCTCCAGTAGCTCTCACCTTGGTCTCGGACACCCACAGCTGCTGCTGCTGCGTGCGCTGCACCAGGTCGCACAGCTTGCTGAACCACGTGCCCTGGTTGGCCTCGCTCAGCGTGATGGTGTGCGTGAACACGTGGCCCCACACGCGCTCCATCTGCTGGCACTGCTCCAGTAGCTCTCACCTTGGTCTCGGACACCCACAGCTGCTGCTGCTGCGTGCGCTGCACCAGGTCGCACAGCTTGCTGAACCACGTGCCCTGGTTGGCCTCGCTCAGCGTGATGGTGTGCGTGAACACGTGGCCCCACACGCGCTCCATCTGCTGGCACTGCTCCAGTAGCTCTCACCTTGGTCTCGGACACCCACAGCTGCTGCTGCTGCGTGCGCTGCACCAGGTCGCACAGCTTGCTGAACCACGTGCCCTGGTTGGCCTCGCTCAGCGTGATGGTGTGCGTGAACACGTGGCCCCACACGCGCTCCATCTGCTGGCACTGCTCCAGTAGCTCTCACCTTGGTCTCGGACACCCACAGCTGCTGCTGCTGCGTGCGCTGCACCAGGTCGCACAGCTTGCTGAACCACGTGCCCTGGTTGGCCTCGCTCAGCGTGATGGTGTGCGTGAACACGTGGCCCCACACGCGCTCCATCTGCTGGCACTGCTCCAGTAGCTCTCACCTTGGTCTCGGACACCCACAGCTGCTGCTGCTGCGTGCGCTGCACCAGGTCGCACAGCTTGCTGAACCACGTGCCCTGGTTGGCCTCGCTCAGCGTGATGGTGTGCGTGAACACGTGGCCCCACACGCGCTCCATCTGCTGGCACTGCTCCAGTAGCTCTCACCTTGGTCTCGGACACCCACAGCTGCTGCTGCTGCGTGCGCTGCACCAGGTCGCACAGCTTGCTGAACCACGTGCCCTGGTTGGCCTCGCTCAGCGTGATGGTGTGCGTGAACACGTGGCCCCACACGCGCTCCATCTGCTGGCACTGCTCCAGTAGCTCTCACCTTGGTCTCGGACACCCACAGCTGCTGCTGCTGCGTGCGCTGCACCAGGTCGCACAGCTTGCTGAACCACGTGCCCTGGTTGGCCTCGCTCAGCGTGATGGTGTGCGTGAACACGTGGCCCCACACGCGCTCCATCTGCTGGCACTGCTCCAGTAGCTCTCACCTTGGTCTCGGACACCCACAGCTGCTGCTGCTGCGTGCGCTGCACCAGGTCGCACAGCTTGCTGAACCACGTGCCCTGGTTGGCCTCGCTCAGCGTGATGGTGTGCGTGAACACGTGGCCCCACACGCGCTCCATCTGCTGGCACTGCTCCAGTAGCTCTCACCTTGGTCTCGGACACCCACAGCTGCTGCTGCTGCGTGCGCTGCACCAGGTCGCACAGCTTGCTGAACCACGTGCCCTGGTTGGCCTCGCTCAGCGTGATGGTGTGCGTGAACACGTGGCCCCACACGCGCTCCATCTGCTGGCACTGCTCCAGTAGCTCTCACCTTGGTCTCGGACACCCACAGCTGCTGCTGCTGCGTGCGCTGCACCAGGTCGCACAGCTTGCTGAACCACGTGCCCTGGTTGGCCTCGCTCAGCGTGATGGTGTGCGTGAACACGTGGCCCCACACGCGCTCCATCTGCTGGCACTGCTCCAGTAGCTCTCACCTTGGTCTCGGACACCCACAGCTGCTGCTGCTGCGTGCGCTGCACCAGGTCGCACAGCTTGCTGAACCACGTGCCCTGGTTGGCCTCGCTCAGCGTGATGGTGTGCGTGAACACGTGGCCCCACACGCGCTCCATCTGCTGGCACTGCTCCAGTAGCTCTCACCTTGGTCTCGGACACCCACAGCTGCTGCTGCTGCGTGCGCTGCACCAGGTCGCACAGCTTGCTGAACCACGTGCCCTGGTTGGCCTCGCTCAGCGTGATGGTGTGCGTGAACACGTGGCCCCACACGCGCTCCATCTGCTGGCACTGCTCCAGTAGCTCTCACCTTGGTCTCGGACACCCACAGCTGCTGCTGCTGCGTGCGCTGCACCAGGTCGCACAGCTTGCTGAACCACGTGCCCTGGTTGGCCTCGCTCAGCGTGATGGTGTGCGTGAACACGTGGCCCCACACGCGCTCCATCTGCTGGCACTGCTCCAGTAGCTCTCACCTTGGTCTCGGACACCCACAGCTGCTGCTGCTGCGTGCGCTGCACCAGGTCGCACAGCTTGCTGAACCACGTGCCCTGGTTGGCCTCGCTCAGCGTGATGGTGTGCGTGAACACGTGGCCCCACACGCGCTCCATCTGCTGGCACTGCTCCAGTAGCTCTCACCTTGGTCTCGGACACCCACAGCTGCTGCTGCTGCGTGCGCTGCACCAGGTCGCACAGCTTGCTGAACCACGTGCCCTGGTTGGCCTCGCTCAGCGTGATGGTGTGCGTGAACACGTGGCCCCACACGCGCTCCATCTGCTGGCACTGCTCCAGTAGCTCTCACCTTGGTCTCGGACACCCACAGCTGCTGCTGCTGCGTGCGCTGCACCAGGTCGCACAGCTTGCTGAACCACGTGCCCTGGTTGGCCTCGCTCAGCGTGATGGTGTGCGTGAACACGTGGCCCCACACGCGCTCCATCTGCTGGCACTGCTCCAGTAGCTCTCACCTTGGTCTCGGACACCCACAGCTGCTGCTGCTGCGTGCGCTGCACCAGGTCGCACAGCTTGCTGAACCACGTGCCCTGGTTGGCCTCGCTCAGCGTGATGGTGTGCGTGAACACGTGGCCCCACACGCGCTCCATCTGCTGGCACTGCTCCAGTAGCTCTCACCTTGGTCTCGGACACCCACAGCTGCTGCTGCTGCGTGCGCTGCACCAGGTCGCACAGCTTGCTGAACCACGTGCCCTGGTTGGCCTCGCTCAGCGTGATGGTGTGCGTGAACACGTGGCCCCACACGCGCTCCATCTGCTGGCACTGCTCCAGTAGCTCTCACCTTGGTCTCGGACACCCACAGCTGCTGCTGCTGCGTGCGCTGCACCAGGTCGCACAGCTTGCTGAACCACGTGCCCTGGTTGGCCTCGCTCAGCGTGATGGTGTGCGTGAACACGTGGCCCCACACGCGCTCCATCTGCTGGCACTGCTCCAGTAGCTCTCACCTTGGTCTCGGACACCCACAGCTGCTGCTGCTGCGTGCGCTGCACCAGGTCGCACAGCTTGCTGAACCACGTGCCCTGGTTGGCCTCACTCAGCGTGATGGTGTGCGTGAACACGTGGCCCCACACGCGCTCCATCTGCTGGCACTGCTCCAGTAGCTCTCACCTTGGTCTCGGACACCCACAGCTGCTGCTGCTGCGTGCGCTGCACCAGGTCGCACAGCTTGCTGAACCACGTGCCCTGGTTGGCCTCGCTCAGCGTGATGGTGTGCGTGAACACGTGGCCCCACACGCGCTCCATCTGCTGGCACTGCTCCAGTAGCTCTCACCTTGGTCTCGGACACCCACAGCTGTTGCTGCTGCGTGCGCTGCACCAGGTCGCACAGCTTGCTGAACCACGTGCCCTGGTTGGCCTCGCTCAGCGTGATGGTGTGCGTGAACACGTGGCCCCACACGCGCTCCATCTGCTGGCACTGCTCCAGTAGCTCTCACCTTGGTCTCGGACACCCACAGCTGCTGCTGCTGCGTGCGCTGCACCAGGTCGCACAGCTTGCTGAACCACGTGCCCTGGTTGGCCTCGCTCAGCGTGATGGTGTGCGTGAACACGTGGCCCCACACGCGCTCCATCTGCTGGCACTGCTCCAGTAGCTCTCACCTTGGTCTCGGACACCCACAGCTGCTGCTGCTGCGTGCGCTGCACCAGGTCGCACAGCTTGCTGAACCACGTGCCCTGGTTGGCCTCGCTCAGCGTGATGGTGTGCGTGAACACGTGGCCCCACACGCGCTCCATCTGCTGGCACTGCTCCAGTAGCTCTCACCTTGGTCTCGGACACCCACAGCTGCTGCTGCTGCGTGCGCTGCACCAGGTCGCACAGCTTGCTGAACCACGTGCCCTGGTTGGCCTCGCTCAGCGTGATGGTGTGCGTGAACACGTGGCCCCACACGCGCTCCATCTGCTGGCACTGCTCCAGTAGCTCTCACCTTGGTCTCGGACACCCACAGCTGCTGCTGCTGCGTGCGCTGCACCAGGTCGCACAGCTTGCTGAACCACGTGCCCTGGTTGGCCTCGCTCAGCGTGATGGTGTGCGTGAACACGTGGCCCCACACGCGCTCCATCTGCTGGCACTGCTCCAGTAGCTCTCACCTTGGTCTCGGACACCCACAGCTGCTGCTGCTGCGTGCGCTGCACCAGGTCGCACAGCTTGCTGAACCACGTGCCCTGGTTGGCCTCGCTCAGCGTGATGGTGTGCGTGAACACGTGGCCCCACACGCGCTCCATCTGCTGGCACTGCTCCAGTAGCTCTCACCTTGGTCTCGGACACCCACAGCTGCTGCTGCTGCGTGCGCTGCACCAGGTCGCACAGCTTGCTGAACCACGTGCCCTGGTTGGCCTCGCTCAGCGTGATGGTGTGCGTGAACACGTGGCCCCACACGCGCTCCATCTGCTGGCACTGCTCCAGTAGCTCTCACCTTGGTCTCGGACACCCACAGCTGCTGCTGCTGCGTGCGCTGCACCAGGTCGCACAGCTTGCTGAACCACGTGCCCTGGTTGGCCTCGCTCAGCGTGATGGTGTGCGTGAACACGTGGCCCCACACGCGCTCCATCTGCTGGCACTGCTCCAGTAGCTCTCACCTTGGTCTCGGACACCCACAGCTGCTGCTGCTGCGTGCGCTGCACCAGGTCGCACAGCTTGCTGAACCACGTGCCCTGGTTGGCCTCGCTCAGCGTGATGGTGTGCGTGAACACGTGGCCCCACACGCGCTCCATCTGCTGGCACTGCTCCAGTAGCTCTCACCTTGGTCTCGGACACCCACAGCTGCTGCTGCTGCGTGCGCTGCACCAGGTCGCACAGCTTGCTGAACCACGTGCCCTGGTTGGCCTCGCTCAGCGTGATGGTGTGCGTGAACACGTGGCCCCACACGCGCTCCATCTGCTGGCACTGCTCCAGTAGCTCTCACCTTGGTCTCGGACACCCACAGCTGCTGCTGCTGCGTGCGCTGCACCAGGTCGCACAGCTTGCTGAACCACGTGCCCTGGTTGGCCTCGCTCAGCGTGATGGTGTGCGTGAACACGTGGCCCCACACGCGCTCCATCTGCTGGCACTGCTCCAGTAGCTCTCACCTTGGTCTCGGACACCCACAGCTGCTGCTGCTGCGTGCGCTGCACCAGGTCGCACAGCTTGCTGAACCACGTGCCCTGGTTGGCCTCGCTCAGCGTGATGGTGTGCGTGAACACGTGGCCCCACACGCGCTCCATCTGCTGGCACTGCTCCAGTAGCTCTCACCTTGGTCTCGGACACCCACAGCTGCTGCTGCTGCGTGCGCTGCACCAGGTCGCACAGCTTGCTGAACCACGTGCCCTGGTTGGCCTCGCTCAGCGTGATGGTGTGCGTGAACACGTGGCCCCACACGCGCTCCATCTGCTGGCACTGCTCCAGTAGCTCTCACCTTGGTCTCGGACACCCACAGCTGCTGCTGCTGCGTGCGCTGCACCAGGTCGCACAGCTTGCTGAACCACGTGCCCTGGTTGGCCTCGCTCAGCGTGATGGTGTGCGTGAACACGTGGCCCCACACGCGCTCCATCTGCTGGCACTGCTCCAGTAGCTCTCACCTTGGTCTCGGACACCCACAGCTGCTGCTGCTGCGTGCGCTGCACCAGGTCGCACAGCTTGCTGAACCACGTGCCCTGGTTGGCCTCGCTCAGCGTGATGGTGTGCGTGAACACGTGGCCCCACACGCGCTCCATCTGCTGGCACTGCTCCAGTAGCTCTCACCTTGGTCTCGGACACCCACAGCTGCTGCTGCTGCGTGCGCTGCACCAGGTCGCACAGCTTGCTGAACCACGTGCCCTGGTTGGCCTCGCTCAGCGTGATGGTGTGCGTGAACACGTGGCCCCACACGCGCTCCATCTGCTGGCACTGCTCCAGTAGCTCTCACCTTGGTCTCGGACACCCACAGCTGCTGCTGCTGCGTGCGCTGCACCAGGTCGCACAGCTTGCTGAACCACGTGCCCTGGTTGGCCTCGCTCAGCGTGATGGTGTGCGTGAACACGTGGCCCCACACGCGCTCCATCTGCTGGCACTGCTCCAGTAGCTCTCACCTTGGTCTCGGACACCCACAGCTGCTGCTGCTGCGTGCGCTGCACCAGGTCGCACAGCTTGCTGAACCACGTGCCCTGGTTGGCCTCGCTCAGCGTGATGGTGTGCGTGAACACGTGGCCCCACACGCGCTCCATCTGCTGGCACTGCTCCAGTAGCTCTCACCTTGGTCTCGGACACCCACAGCTGCTGCTGCTGCGTGCGCTGCACCAGGTCGCACAGCTTGCTGAACCACGTGCCCTGGTTGGCCTCGCTCAGCGTGATGGTGTGCGTGAACACGTGGCCCCACACGCGCTCCATCTGCTGGCACTGCTCCAGGAGCTTTTTGGACGATTTGTGCGCTGACCTTGAATATGGAAACGACTTAAGATGACTTTCCACAAAACCAAAAAATACTTGCGCACTTTTTGATGTCACTAAATAAATAACTGCGTCAGTATTGCATTCAAGTATAAAATTCGCAGAAATCCGCGAGCCCCGACGCTAACGTGTGTCCTCGAGCAAAAAATCTGTAAACTATTCACGTTAAAGAATTGAACCAAGAATTTGTAAAAAAAATATTACAAATAACTGTCATAACTACCAAAGTGATTGTTATTTGTGATAAACAAATAACAATCACTTTGGTAAACCGCTTCTGAGTTGTTTGATAATGTGCTTATCATCTGCCTTCAGGAATATAACGATGGGGTAAAACTGCGCATAATTCAGTCGGTCCAATAATCACAAATAGTATATATAGTATTATCACAAATAACAATCACTTACTTTGGTAAACCGCTTCTGAGTTGTTTGATAATGTGCTTATTATCCGCCTTCAGGAATATAACGATGGGGTAAAACTGCGCATAATTTAATCTATCCACGGCATTGGGCGTGATGTCCAGTAGCGCGTGCTTGCCGCGTTCCATTATACTCCTGATGCTCGACAGACGTATGATGCTGGTGGATTTGGACTTGCTGTCTTCGAGAGTGCTGTCCATTTCTGGGGATAGACGAAAATATTCCACTAATTATGTGAAACTATGATATAAAATAAACAGTGTAAAATGAGTCATGGGGTTTTTTCTAAGTGAAACTTGAGTTATTTTTGAAGTTATAAAATATGTATTTCCACCATCTTAAATTTTAAAATGAATGTACGTAGGGAAAGTATCATTACGAATGACGTCACAATTTTTTGTAAGAAAATATTTTAATTACTAATAATAATTTTTGTAACAATTTTTTGTGAGTAATATGGAGTCATGGCATTTTCTTTCTTAGTAAAAACTAAAATATTTCTAAAATATGTAATTCCGCCATCTTGAATTTGTAAACGGATGTGTGTTGTACATTACGTGCGTATACATACACTACGTACGACATTCTTTTCTCTCAAAAATGTAATTTTTAACTGTCGAAAGTCACACCCATATATGTACATATATATTTTTTTCAAACTTGATATCTGTTTTTTTTTTCATGTTTTAAAAATTTTGCCCACGTCCGCCATTTTGGATTTGGAAACAGGTATACAATCACACCCTTATAATATATTTAAAAATTTAAAAAAATGTACAATATTTCCCTTTAAAAGTCACGTCCGCCATTTTGAATTTGGAAATAGAACATAGTGGCACACTTACTTGGCGAAGAGAACTTGTCAGGGCTCTCCGCTAGCAGCCTCTCCCTGGCTATATCGGCGACTGCGCCCAGGACTATCACAGGTCTAACAAAGCCAGGTTGCTTCAGCACCACCCTCTCGTACGCCGGGAACTTGCTTATGCTGTCTGATAACACCACTTCATCCCAATGTTCCTGAGATCATAAAAAAGAATGTATTGAGCCTCATTCGCCACGTTAATTTTTAAATTGGGTACCAGTTTTTATTTAAAGAAATTAAATTCAAATATTCCAAAGTGGCGTGAAATAGCTGTTCTAATATTTGTATTTCTGCAAATATCCACATATTAAATACCAAATATACCACATGAACCGCGCAAGAGTAAGAACAATCATGACAACTTTCATAAAATTCTACAAGAGGAGAAAAAATTTTCCCATGTTGGAGGATCTTCAGTATTCAATTTATAGTAAGTACCTACATCAAACAATTATAAAACGGGCAGTACTCAATTATATATAATATTCAGACAAAAACTCAACTTAGAAGCACCTGGAATTTGAAGACGATCCTGGAAGTCCTATTTAATGTTTTCTACTATCAATAAAAGTTCTGTAATATAGGAAAATTTTAGACCAAAAAGTATTTCTAATTTATATTATTACAATAACTTTAGGACCACTTTAGTAAGTAATCCTAGTTTATGTTTTCTGACATAACATAACACATAATATACCTTTCCGAGGCTCTTGCTGCGCCTGTGCGTGGATCTCCGCCGCCTGAAGAAGTTGTGTTTGACGTCGTTCCCCGACATCTCCTTCTTGTTGGCGTTGAACTGCGCCGTGGCGAGCTCCTCGGCGCGCGCCTTGTTTGGTATGGTGCCTTTTTGGACTTCCTGGTTGTTGCGACCTTCAATTTAATAATAGACGAATTATATGGAATTTATAGAAGTTTCATTAACATTTTTGTAATGTGTGATGTAAATGAGGGTAGGTCCATATTTTATTTGTCATTCACTTTTGTCCGTTGTCAGTCGCGTCATGATGTCATATATAAATATATTAAGTTTTGGAAGTGAGTAACGTTTTTTCCTTGATTCCCTGAAGTTCAGAGTGTTCCCGCGGGATTATACGTTTCAATTTTTATGTACATAGTGTATATTATAGAGTATATAATATTATAATAGTAGATTGTGAAACGAGGATGGAAAGTAGGTTTCTACAAACAGGACTATGTACGCCCGAGCCGAAGGCGAAGGTTGCTACCTACCATTGGTACCAACCTTCCAACTAAGGTACCATTAGCACGAGTTTGTAAAAACCGTAACGGCCGTGTAACACACGACGTCGTTCAATACATTTGTGAGAAAACATACAAATAAACTGACGTTTAAAACGTGGGTTCCGTACCTCAAAAGAAAAAAGGAACCCTTATAGGATCACTTCATGCTCTGTTTGTTCATCTATCTATAGCATAAATCGCAAAAACAACGCAGCAAATAATTATAATTCCAAACACGAGGAAAAGTCACACTAATATAACATCTATCATCTGGCGATTTGTCCGACGCTACGGCTGCCCGTCAGACACCACGTACCTCCCAAAAGGTCGCATTATGTACGTGTAATGGAATGCGTACCTATCCGGTAGACCTGCCACGCGCCGACGGTGCCGTTGTGTAGCGTGTCCATCACGTGGAACACGTCTCCGCAGCGGAACGACATCTCGCCCTCCGTCGGCTCCGTGTAGTGGAAGTGCGTCTTGATGTGGAACGAGTCCCCGGCTGCAACGAAAACTTACATAAAAATCCACAATAATACAATAAAAACAAAAGTGTGTCCGTTTATGATAAAATTTGCATCGAGCGTACATCTTGAGAGACTCCAGGAATTCAAAGAGACTACTGAAACTAATTTGAAATACAATTATTTATTTATTCATCATCAGCCTATCCGACTCCACAGGCTTTCCAAGGGCGCGTTCCGCTTGCCACTACCTTCTTACGATCCTCGGTCCAGAGAGCTAGAAGTCCTCTACGTTTGCCGGTACACGATCTCCTATATAATAAGTTAATAACACATCTATCTGCCCCCGGCCTCGTGGCCATAGGTTCTACCTTCTACAATTATTCTACGCATCTTCATGTAGTCACTCTAGCCGTTCGAGCTCACTCCAGGATCTAAGCAGGCCATCCAGGTCGGCGAGGATTCCAGGGAGTGTGACTGGAGAGCCAATGTAAGTTTTGTTTTGGTCAACAAAACAAAGAGCATGCTTTACATAGAAGGCTGTCTACGACAGACTTAACTTTCCCCTGGTACTTCAGCTTGCTAGTCTGAATTGGCAATGGCCAGGTTATAATATCTTTTGGCTATGTTGGTATAACTTTGGTTCCACTACGGATTTCTTCAGCTTGTGTCCCTCAACTTTGAATTACGCCAACAGTCAGTATCCACATTTATCAAATACATACTCCTCAAAAAGGAATTCTAATTTGTCCAAATAAAGTTCATTTAATTCGGCAACCTACGCATTTGCCCGCTGGCGACCGCGTTGTATTCATCGGGCGAGTGCTGCACTATGAGGTCTATCCGTTCCTGCAGACTCAGCAGAAATAGCACCGCTTCCTCCCGAGTCACCCCTTTCATTTCCATGTCGTTCACCTGCAATGGAAAAATATTGAGTTGACGTCTTTATGATCATAATGATTGAATGACAATTTGATCCAAATGGACCCATTCCGTTGTAATTTCACTTTGATACACTTTTATGATATCTGAAATTAAAGAAGACAACATACCTTTCTACAAGGTGTAGGTTATATTTATTATTGTTAGATTTATGAAAGCCACGGGAAGGCTTGGGGAAGCTGGGGCAGACTGCCAGGACACCAGTAACCTGTGTCCAAACACAGGGAACTGGGTGAAATGGTCCTTACACAGGACTGATCACCCGCCTGGCGACGGCAGGCGTCCCCTTTATAAATACATACATACAATGGAATTTCAAAAAATCCTTAGTTTACCTCTAGGGTACGTACTCAAGGAATATTTTCTCCAAACTATTCTAATTCAACCGGTTTAGGCTACAGTTGTCTGTCAGTCGGTCAGAATTTCACGGCACTGGTTTAAAGGTATCGATATGAAGGGTATTCGATAAAGGGGTTTATTAAGTTAGGTAGGCACAACCAAGCGGTGTGTGTGTGGTGTGTGGAACCATACTCCCTTCGGTGGTGTTTTCACATAACTTCAATGGGAGGATAAATAAATTCCTTAAAAGCCGGCAACGCATTAGTGGTTCCTTCTGGTGCTGCAAATGTTCATGGGCAGCGGTAATCCTAATCACTTAACATCAGGTGACCCGTCTGCTCGTTTGCCCGTAATTTTTATAATAAAAAAAGGTAAGGCTTAGTTAGAGTTAGGTATTAGGTAAACTTTGTGTTACCTTAAGTATCTTGTCGGCGGGTTGGAGGCCCTGCAGCGCGGCGGGGCTGGTCGGCTGCACGCCCGACACGAACACACCGGACCGGTTGCCGCCGCACAGCCTCAGACCCACTGAGCCTTCTTTTTGGAAGCTTATCAACCGCGGTTCACTCCTGGCAAACATAAAGCCGATGAATTCCATAATTATACTTTATGATTAACGACAAACAAAAAGTTCTGAACATAACTGTAAAGAAAAATGAAACTGAGACAAAAATACCTAAAAGTTATTAGTTATTTTTTAAGCTTGTTTCTATGATATGGATGTTACAAATTCTGAACAAGTTCTGGGGTTTTAATGATAAATTCAGCGATTAGATACTTACGGTGGTTTATTTCTTTGATTCGTCATTCCATCTTCTTCGTAAAGTTGCCTTCGACTGCTGTAGTAATCTGACAAAAAAAAAGGTTTTTTTTTTTATAAATGTGGGTAATCGCATTTCATAGGCATGTTTTTATTTCTCCAGGGACTGTCCACAGAGTCGCCAGCATGTCCATGCAGATCCAGACAAGATTGTGGGATCGTGTAAACACTTTTCTTGCCAGGATCGAATAAAATACTTGTCTAAACTTTCCCATTGACAGCCTTCGCCGGCTGTTATGACAGTCGCTGGCTCAATAACAACCTGCCTTTATGCCGAGTGATAATGCGGTCTAAGATGGAAAATCGCGAAAACTATTAGGTTAGGCAATTTAACGATACGCCATTTTAATTATATAAGGGTTACTTTTTTTCACGAATACCCACAATTTCGGTACAAAGTTTTGCGCGCGTTTACTGTCATGGATGGATCGATATTAGCCATGTTGGAGCAATTACACTCTGCAAGAGATGCTACAAATTTTTGTCGGTAGGTTGGAAACCACACATGGACGTAGAAACCAAACCAGCCAAGAGCCAAACCAAAAAATATAAACATGTAATTCCTAGGTATCGATCATCGAAATTAGGTTTCGTCTGGTTTTCGCGCCCGTCATCTTCTGAAGATATGGACATAGGTAACTTTCCCTCATATTTCCCAACTTTCGTACATATTTCCCACAGTTGGGATTCGTGTTTTTCTGTGGTATGACTTCTACAATCTCTCTTACCGTCGTTCCTGGGCGGCGGCGGTCTCGGCGGCTGCTCGTCGTGCGACATCGGGCCGCGTCGGTTGTCCGCGCCCCTCACCGGCGCCGCGACGTACAGGTTCTGCCCACTGCTGGAGTACGGGCTGGACATCGCTTCCCCGCTAGGGGGATACGTATTGTGTGGTGTTGCTTCTGTAAAAGAGATAAAGATTTTATATAAGAAAGGGTTTGAAGCTATATTTAAAAATCTGGCACGTCCTTGCCGGAAGGGTGGTAACTGGTAACTAGTCAAAAGGTGAAAATCTCTAACCAAACCTTAGAGACAGCTTAGAAATTATAAATTCTTAGATTGCCCCTGCTGGGAATCGAAGCTAGGACCTCCCGACAAATACAAAATAGTGGACTAATAGATGTAGTATGCGGCATTCCGAATCAGTGGTGGACTCAATTGACGATTCAAAAGTACCGACTGGTAAAAGTTTTCTATTCTATTCTATTTTGTGGAGTTATCTCACCTAAACTACTATAATTATTCTGTTATTGCCATTGGTGACGCCCGTGACGATCTCCTCCCTGATCAGTTCCCTGGTGACCACCAAGTTGAGCCGATCCTTGCAGGACTCAACCAGCTTCCTCGCCTCCTTCAGCGTCATGGAATCTGTCACCGCCGTGTTGTTTATGCGCGCGATGACATCACCCTCGCAGAGCCCTTGGCCCGCCTGGTTTAGCTGTTCCCTCGGTCGCGCCGTGTAGTTAACAAGGTTCCACGTTTCGCCGTACCGTGGCAAAAACGTGTGTTAACAAGAGGCCTAATAGAGGTTAGTATTATGTAGAATAAACTCACCTAAACTACTATAATTATTCTGGTAATTGCCATTCGTGACGGTCTCCTCCCTGATCAGTTCCCTGGTGACCACCAAGTTGAGCCGATCCTTGCAGGACTCAACCAGCTTCCTCGCCTCCTTCAGCGTCATGGAGTCTGTCACCGCCGTGTTGTTTATGCGCGCGATGACGTCACCCTCGCAAAGCCCTTGCCCCGCCTGGTTTAGTTGTTCTCTCGCTCGCATCGTCAGCTCTTTGACGTAGATTTTGCACCCCAGGACTATGCCGAAGTCTGGAATAGAAATGATCTAGGTTGGTCTCCCTCGATGGAGTGACGTACAACTAAATCTCGATGCACTTTAAAGAGGTTCTAATTGCAGATAGTCCATAAATAATTAATTAATAGTATGTCATACGTTTGTGCATTTCCCAAATCCAAGACTATGCTGAAGTCTGGAATGGAAGTGATCTAGGTTAGTTTTAATCAAAGTCTCCCTCGATGGAGTGACCTACAACTAAATCTCGATGAACTTTGAAGAGTATCTGATTGCAGATAGCCCAGAAATAATAGTGTAAGTACATTTGTGCATTCCCCAACTCGAACCAATTCTTAAGTTAGAACAGAAAAATTTGCCCATGGCTTGGGAACGGACGAATGGTGTTCGAACTATTCCAGCTGACTTCATTAATTTGCGTTTTCTAAGTATCAGACAAATCATTAATGATAAGCCAATTTAAGATCATGATTCCAAATTAGTTCCAACGGAATTCTATGAAAGTCTCCCGAACTTTTTTAAAAATCGAACCGTACAAGTTTACAAGTGTAAATTAAAAATTTAAAAAACCCCGACATTCGCCATTTTGTGGCGGCGGCCATCTTGGATTTGCAATAGTGCTATTCTACTAGTCAAGCCCTTTCATTTGATACCCATATAAGGGAGCTGTGAAAAAATATGTAATCCGCCATTTTGTAGCGGCGGCCATCTTGGACCGATTTTCATCAAACATAGCTAACAACACTCGACTAATTCAACTTTCAAACAAAAAAAACCGCATTCAAATCGGTCCACCTGTTTGAGCGCCACAAGGGAACAGACAGACACACACACACAGACACACACACACACACACACACAGACAGACACGTCAAACTTATAACACCCCGTCGTTTTTGCATCGGGGGTTAAAAAGTAAAACCCGATAATTTATGACATTGGTATTAGTCACGGCAAATAAGTCTAGCGTTGAACTTCAATGCGCAGAAGTCGAAAATGAGGTATCTCGGGTGGTGAGGGGGTCGCGGGGAGGGCGTAGTTAGGGATCGTTCATAAGCACTGATTAGCTCTCGCGGATCCCTCGTAAGCGCTGATTGGCTCTCCAATCGTATTGTGTCCCGCTCACTTGAAGGTCAGCGCTCGACTTACGTGCCGGGGGTTATATCGCTATTCCCATTACAAGACACCTTACTGTACAGTGTACAGTAGAGCAATTATTAAAAGCTGCACCAAAGACATAACAGTCTGTAAAACAGTTGCAGATTAAACGATAAACTAAAAATGCAGATGGAATGTGCTTGCATCGATGTTTATCCAGTTTAGATATCAAAATACCAAAGATTAAACACGAGCTATCCGGAAAGGCTCAAGGCAATCCAGTTCTTTGCTGCAACAGAATTTAGGCAATAAAGGATTTCCTATACTTACCTGCAACTAAGTAATGGATAAATATTTCACAGTGCCTGGGAATTTTGAGAGTAGATAATTAGGAACGAGATTTTAAATAAAGAATATTAAAGTTTTAAGAGATTTTTTGATAGTCTTAGAATCTTCTTAAAAAAACAAATAAAAGTTTCATAAAAATGGAAATGAATAACGAATGAAGGCGTGGAAGGAAAAAGCAAAGGATAGACTTTATGGTGCAAGTCAAGATTAAGTTTGAAATCGGAAGCTTGGAAGATAGGGGGCTATTTTATAAACAATATAAACCATGCTGAACATGAATAATATTCCCCTTTCCCCTTCAAATAAGCGTAAAGTAGGAGTAAGTAGAATAGAATAGAATAGAAAAGTACGAGTAGCGATAGTGCAATGGGTGGGACGCGTCGACCTTTCGGTTGTAAGTCTAAGCTCTGACTAAAGAGGATTTCATTAGGAACAAAGTTGTGAAGTGATAACAGTTACATTTTCTCAGATCTTAGGAGAAGAAAGGAGAAGGAGTAACAAAAGGTAGGAAATCAACTCACCCTCCTTCTTCCCGTTTCTCGTGAGCGCGAGCTTGATGGTGGTGGGCGCGGTGGGCGGCGGGGCGGGGGCTCGGCGTCGTACCACGAGCGAGACCGTCGCGCCGGACTCCCGGAGCACTTGTACCGCCCTCGCGTACTCCACATTCTCCAATGGTACGCCGTTCACTGACACTATTCTATCGTTCACTCTGGAATCAAAAGTAGGAAAAAGTTAAGCCACGCAGTGCCCAGTGGCGTAGCTAGGCGTGGGCGATGTGGGCCCTCGCCTACGGCCTCGCACTCGCGAGGGCCTCGTGTCACCTGTGGGCCACAGGTAACTAATTAATATGATCACTTTTACGCTCAAAAAGTGCTTGTTTGGGGTCTTGCAAGAAGCCCCTACGACTGCGAAGCCGTCGTAACTACCTTCAAAGATCGCGACAAGATTGACGGAATACGAGACTTGTCAGGAATTAAAAAGTATTTTTGGTAGGCTAGATCTATTGGGATTATCTTGGGAACGAAAGAGAAGGGGCCTCGCTGATGCGAATTCGCCCACGACTATTAATGTTAGTCCACGCTACGCCTCTGAAACCACCTGGGAGCTTTCATCAAAATCGTTGCCTAATCTCTGAGATATAAATAAACAATGTATGGTGGTAATTACTAGCGAGTAATTACTACCTGTGCGAAGCCGGGGCGGGTCGCTAGTATTTTATAAATTCAAAGTTCACTAGAGAGTAACCACCAATACCATCACCACCACCACCATCACCACCACCACCATCACCACCACCACTACAGCCCTTTAACGTCCATCGCTCTCATAGGAGAGAGGGATTTAGAGCTTAGGCCACGCTGCTCCAATGCGGGTTGGCGGGCTTTAACGACTATTGTAACATTATAGTGATAATAACCGGGACCGATTGCTTAACGTGCTCTCCGAGGCACGGGGGTGAAACACCGCCAACTACCAACTCCGGGCTGGCACTGAGAATTTCTTGACAGAAGACAGAAGCCCAATACCTAACGATTATTTACCCAACCCGGGAATCGAACCCGGGACCTCATGATCTGCAGTCGAATACGCTAACCACTAGAGTTAGGCCAACGAGGCAGTGGTACAGAGAATACCATGGTATTCTCTGTGGTATACAGTGCACTGTACTGTATTTCATTACGTACTAAACATTAAAATATAAGTAGAAAGTGGAAACTCGTGTTTGTCGGTGGAAATTAAATAGTCTACTTTTGGGTGTTTAAAAGAAAGTTAGAAAACGTGATGAAAGTATGTTAGATGAACTGTCGAAAATCGATGAATTATGTATTCTATGTTGTTGTATGTCATGTTTTATTATAATTAGGCTCTTCACATGGAAAAACGATAATATCACATCGTTTTACAAGTTCAGAAGGAAGCAATGGGAATCGTATATCTAGATAAATTATAAGCAGCACGTACTGGTAGGTACGCTCATCGTGATAGCCGACAAATATTTTTAAAGGTAAGCTTGCGGCGTAATTAGGAATCTAGATAGTCTAGATTGGAGCGCTCTTGCCTAGAAGTTTATAAGTGGCGAGGATCGGGATCGGGGATCAAATAAACTTTATTCAAAATTGTGGGTACACTGTACACTTTTTGAACGTCAATTTTACAAATACATAGAAGTGAGGTATTGGTGGTGATACCTACTTACGAAAACTTACTAACTAAAAACGGCTAAGGCTTCCAAACGCGCCAGGTCTGAGAAGATCCCACAAGAAACTCAGTCGGGTTTTTTTATTATCTTTTTTTTTGTTTTTTTTTTTTGTTTTTTTTTTTTTTTAATATGATTAATGGTTTGAACTATTGACTTTTAGAGCAAGAAGAACTCACTGTAGCTTGTCTTCCGCAGGCCCCCCTCGGAGTACGTCGGACACGGCGATGGAGGGGTCGCCGCTCGCGAAGTGGGGGTTGTCCCTGCCGCCGGACACGGCGATGCCGAACCCGTAGCCCGGCACGCGGTTCAGCCGCACCCTGTGCGTCTCCCAACCGGAGTTGCGTTCTGTTGTCTGGAACAGAAGAGTGATGATTTTTAATTTTTTTTTTAAATATTATATTAATTACTAGCTTTTGCCTGCGGCTTCGCCCGCGTGAATTTCGGTTTTTCACAAATCTATGACCTGTTATAAAAGGGGATTTTTAAATGACGACGTGATAGGCTTGTGGTTCCTCAACAGTAGATACGCCTCAAGAAAGTTCCAAAGTCGTTATGGGAATGGTCGTGACTTTCTGTTATGAAATTCTTTCTAACTAAATATTGTTTCTCATAGTTATATAGTCAATTTTAGACTTGCCTCATCACAAGTTTAAGACTAAAATTAAAAATTTCATTGAATAAAAAGCTTTTCTATTCTGTGGTAATCTAAATGTGACCTAGAGCAAACCAAAAGCTTAATCGTCTGGTCAGGTTATTGCAGTATAGTTAGGTTTCAAATATAGGTTTCAAATTATGGCAGGAATTTCTTCCTTATAGCAAATCAGGTTTAAATCAGGAAATGTAAGAAAATAATGCACCACCCGTGAATTAAGTAGAATGCTATTTTTAACCCCCGACGCAAAAACGACGGGGTGTTATAAGTTTGACGTGTCTGTGTGTGTGTGTGTGTGTGTGTGTGTGTGTGTGTCTGTCTGTTCCCCTGTGGCGCTCAAACGGGTGGACCGATTTGAATGCGGTTTTTTTTGTTTGAAAGGTGAATTAGTCGAGAGTGTTGTTAGCTATGTTTGATGAAAATCGGACCAAGATGGCCGCCGCTACAAAATGGCGGATTACATATTTTATCACAACGCCCTCAATATGGGTATCAAATGAAAGGGCTTGACTAGTAGAATAGCACTATGCAAATCCAAGATGGCCGCCACCACACAATGGCGAGTGTCGGGGGTTTTTTAAATTTTTAATTTACACTTGTAACTTGTTTCTTTGTTACCGTTACTTGTATTGTCGCATTGTGAAAATCCTTTTTGAAGATCTGATTACAGGTGCCCTTTCATACGCGTGTCCCAGAAAGCCTTTGACGCGTATGGTCATATTGTGGTCATGCTTTCTCTTCGTCGTATCAAATTGTTCTCTTATAAAATGACAAAATGTACAGTAGAAATACAAAGCAAGGGAATATTACCACTGTTAACAAATTCACCATAAGTTTACTTAAAGGACAATTTGGCAATAGTTTGATTGTATAAATATGCTATTTAAGTATTTTTAACGCTAAAACCTGTTGTTTCAAAGACGAAATTGATCGACAATTTAACTAAGTATAATAAGTACGTTTTAACCAACTACAAAAAAACGAGGAGGTTCTCAATTCGTCGGAATCTTTTTAGGGATCCGTAGTCAACAAGGAACCCTTATAGTTTCGCCATGTCCGTCTGTCTGTCTGTCCGTCTGTATTTTCCCCGATTATTCAAAGACGCCTGGACCGATTTGAAAAATTCTTCTTTTGTTTGAAAGGGTATGTAGTATGTACTTCCCACGTCTCATGCAGTCTGTAATGCAGGATGTAATGATAGGATTCTGGAGAAATCGAGGGAACTCTTCAAATTTTATGGTTACATTGAATTCGGTTTAATTTGTCCTAAAATATAGCTTGTTATAAGTCCGTCTGTATATCACTGATTGACATGACCTGGATACTTTCGCAGAAGATAATGGCACGTGTTGCATAAAAACCCTTTGTTAGCCGTATGTTGCAACACTTACAATCTGCAGGGCGATTCAGAACACTTCGATTCGGTTTCGGTTTCGACAACTACCCTGTCGATACGGTTATTCTGAATTGAAAATACATCTTATCGTACGATAACTTACCGAATCGATCGATAGTTACGTTATCGAAGTGTTCTGAATTACTTACCGTACGATAAGATGTATTTTTAATTCAGAATAACCGTATCGGCAGGGTAGTTGTCGAAACCGAAACCGAATCGAAGTGTTCTGAATCGCCCTGCTGGTTAGAGATCCTATTACATAGACATATTCTGAAATACCTAAACACGGCTTAGATCTATTGATAAAAGTATGTTGTGCTTACTTTCTATTAAATCGTTTATTTTATAATCGGTTACTTTCTTCGAAATTTAAATACTTTTGGTTCACTTTTCTTTTTTCCAATTGACGGTAGGTATTTTACAGTTTATGGACTTAAGTCATATTTTGAGGGAGCCACGAGTCCACGATCTTGACAGTTGAGCGAAAGATGCAAGAAGAAGAATTCAGTAAATAATAAGTATTTAATGGGTTTAATGCATTGGTTTAATAAGTATTTAATGGGTTTAATGCATTGGTTTAATAAGTATGTACTTAATCATAGTTTCAATTTTATGTGTAACCTAAGTTCTTTTTTTTTAAACTTTACTAAAATAATAAAATAATAAGGTACCTACACTAGCGGCACGCTATGATGGCCGGTTTGACACATTACAATAGTGATGTGGAATGTCAATTTATTCTCGAACAAAAAACAATTAAGTTTTGTTTTTGTACCTGATTAAATAGGTTTAATAAAACAAAAATGTATATGTTTATTTAATTTATTTGAACGAACTGAATATTTGAACGAAAATGAATATACATACTTTATATGCACACAAGAAACATATGAATACAAAAGATACCAAAAAAGGTGCCACAAAAGGCCATAATTAATCAGATTCGTCCATACTACTATTTTCACTGTCGTCACTGCTATCATCACATACATTAATAATTATATGTTCGTTTTCTATAATATTATCTATTTTCACATCTCTTTCATAATCTTCCCTTATTAATTTAACAGTTCTATTCACAACCTTTTCCCAGTCTCCTTTAGTCACATGTTCACAAGCTTCTTCTAATAATTTTAGCATTTTTTTTGTGGTAAATGGGGGTTCTGTATTGTGTCTTGCAGCATATCCCTTAATTTGAGCCCACACCAACTCAATCGCATTATACTCACAATGGTAAGGCGGTAACCGTATAACTCTGTGCCCATGTTCTAATGCTATTTCGTCAATGACGTATCGGATCTTGGTTGGTTTGTTTTCTTTTAAAAGACGTACTAATTCCGCTTTTAACATATTCATGTTTGCATCTACGCCATTTTTACGAAGCCATGCGACGATATCAGCTTTCTTTTGGGATTGGGCAGGTGGCTTGTCAATTTGCATCGAGTGGTATGGGGCGTTGTCCATAATTATAATAGATGGTTCAGGGAGGCTACACAACATTGAGGTAAACCATTCAGTAAACTTTTCTCCATTCATGTCTTCATGATAGTCTCCAGTGGTTTTTGACGCAAAAGCCATGAGAGAACCTTCGACAAACCCGTTGATGGTTCCGGCGTGACAAATTATAAGTCGCGATCCTTTTCCTACAGGAACTTTGGAAGTAGATGCTGCTGTGTCATCGTTCCAAGAACGGCCTACAGTATGGTTAGCATTAAGCCATGTTTCATCCAAGAACACAACATTTTGCCAATTTTTGATTTCTTTCACTTGCCGTAAAAAAGTATACCTTGCCATCGCTATATCAAATCTTTCCATCAATATTTTGCGTTTGTTACATTTTTTGTATCGAAATCCAATGGTCTTCAAAATCTTCGTTAAAGAACTTTCCCCACCGAAGAATAATCCAGCTTCCTTCAGTGAATGCACCAACTTTTTTCTTGTTGGATACTCCTTTTGTAAATAGTAGCCGTAAACATGTCTTCGGATAGCATCGGCATCAAAGCTATCGATGCCTACGACTGGTTTTGCTCGTTTTCTCTTTTTTGGTGTGTGAAGTTTATTTTCTTCTGTGCCAGTCTCGCCATATTTTTTTTTAGTTATCCGTCTAACAGTTCGTTGTCCAATATTAAGCGCATCAGCTACGCGTTCAACCACTGACGTTATAGGTAAAATTGGCCCTCCATTTTGAGCTTCACGATCGAAATAGTTACGAAGGCGTATTACGAACTCACGTGTCTGACTATTTAGAACAGTTCTCTGCGTACGTTCGGTCATATCGACGAAATCCACAACAAAGGGCTTGAACAGAGTCCAAATTAACGAGCAAGGGTCAACAGTAATGCAGTATCAATATTTGAAATCCAAAGCCAGGTCAAAACTATATCACAATCGCATTGCACTGACAGTTTATACTTTTCGAAGCAACGTCAATTCGAAACTGCTTTGTTTTGCATTGAGCATTGACGCGAGTTTGCCGGAGGTAGTAGTTGTGCTAGCCAGCGATCCTATGTGACGATCGTATTAGATTCCATTTTTAAAAATTTATTGATATTTTTTTGCGATTTCAGAGGTTTGTCCACATAGTGAAAATTGTTCATATTCACAAGTACATTCACCCCTTAAATGGTGCAAACTGATTTTTCTACACTTGTATACATTTAAGAAATCAATTTAATAAATAAATTTTGAGTCCTAAACCTAAAACTACATTCGATAAAATTTATGAATCTCTGCACATCACTATCGTCAATAAAGTAATACAATTATTTCCTTCAAAGTCGTTATCAATTAATACGGAACTTCATGAGCGGACAAACGTCAAACCGGCCATCATAGCGTGCCGCTAGAGTAATGGATACAATTATCATACTTAATTTCCGTTTGTACTAAGTATAGTGAATGCCTACCTATTTTCATAGTGGACTCATGCCTGAAAAGTAGATTGTTTTACAAAAGTAAAGCTAGAGTAGCTAGCTACCTATCGATATTAGGTATTATTTATTTATTTGCCTTTACCTTTTAATCTTTTATAGCCTTTCATATTTAACAAGTCATCAGTAACAGTTATATGTACTTATATTCCAGTCAAAGCAAATTCCACAAATAGCGAAGGGTCACCTGAGTCATAATTCCAGCTACAGCGATAAGGAATCCATCAAAATTCTTCGCATCAGCGATCCGTTGTTGAGGCTATACCGCTATAGTCAACACAAGTGAATTTAATAGTACGGCAGCCGCCGAACAAAATTTTTAGTGATTAATAACAAGCTGAATTTTCGTGAGTAGGTTCGTTTCGACTAGACGTCCAACTTTTTTATCTATGAAAATTCTCGATGGAGGTAGCTTCTCGAGTGGGGAGGTGTTAAAAATTTCGATTCGCTCGGGTGGAAAATCGTTCCACTAAATTTGTAGGACTATATGACCATTTCTTTATACAAGTATTTATTAGGCTGCATACAAAAAATCTGATGGTTAATAATAATATTCTACAGCGTCCTCCACTGACGAATATTTCCAAATAATGAGGTTTTAAAAAGGATTAAACATTATTAATAACTAGCTGGTTTTTTGTATGCAGCTTAGTAAATACTTGTATAATGAATTGGCTACATAGTACTACAAATTTAGTGGAACGATTTCCCACCCGAGCGAATCGAAATTTTTAACACCTCCCCACTCGAGAAGCTACCACTATCGAGAATTTTCATAGATAAAAAAGTTGGTCCTCTCCTTGAAACGAACCTACTCACGAAAATTCAGCTTGTTATTAATCACTAAAAATTTTGTTCGGCGGCTGCCGTACTATAACACTAGTAGATACTACACGCTATCTATTAAAACAAAATTGCTCTTCGTATCTCTCTGTCTCTATACGATGCATTTAATAGAAGTCACCCTCGTGACGTGAAGTGCTCTGGAATGCGCCCCGTACAAATGAAGTTTGATTCTTATTTTAAAATTAACTAATCAAAGTCAACGACAGATTCTGGATACAACCAACGACAAAGAACAAAATTCGACTGTTAAACTTTCGTAGGCACAGTTGTAACAAGCTATAATTTAAGAAAAATTAAACCGCTTTTAATATAGGTACCGAAATAAATAATTGGCCATTATCTTCAAAATCACTGAATCGATTTTGATGAAACTAGCACTGTTCTCTAAGTTGAAGTAAATGTAAGCTAATAAAAAAAATGCGTGAACAAACCCAATAAACATACAAACGTACATACATACCCCTAAAAAAATTGTACATTTGTTTGGAAGCCCTAATAGATTTATCATATTTATATTGCGGTTCCAATAATATTACAATTAGGTACATACGAGTTGAATTGATAACCTCCCTTTTTTAAAGTCGGTTAAAAAGTAGCCCAAATTCGTGACACGCACAGCCTAGATCGCAGAAGGCAGTACGGTAAGTACAGAAGCCCCGGAGCGCGGACAGATTACACAGATTAGTCTGAGAAAGGACACGGAGCCGTCAGCTGAGCGATATAACCCGGAGACAATTCGATTAACTACTCTAGCGGCACGCTATGATGGCCGGTTTGACGTTTGTCCGCTCATGAAGTTCCGTATTAATTGATAACGACTTTGAAGGAAATAATTGTATTACTTTATTGACGATAGTCATGTGCAGAGATTCATAAATTTTATCGAATGTAGTTTTAGGTTTAGGACTCAAAATTTATTTATTAAATTGATTTCTTAAATGTATACAAGTGTAGAAAAATCAGTTTGCACCATTTAAGGGGTGAATGTACTTGTGAATATGAACAATTTTCACTATGTGGACAAACCTCTGAAATCGCAAAAAAATATCAATAAATTTTTAAAAATGGAATCTAATACGATCGTCACATAGGATCGCTGGCTAGCACAACTACTACCTCCGGCAAACTCGCGTCAATGCTCAATGCAAAACAAAGCAGTTTCGAATTGACGTTGCTTCGAAAAGTATAAACTGTCAGTGCAATGCGATTGTGATATAGTTTTGACCTGGCTTTGGATTTCAAATATTGATACTGCATTACTGTTGACCCTTGCTCGTTAATTTGGACTCTGTTCAAGCCCTTTGTTGTGGATTTCGTCGATATGACCGAACGTACGCAGAGAACTGTTCTAAATAGTCAGACACGTGAGTTCGTAATACGCCTTCGTAACTATTTCGATCGTGAAGCTCAAAATGGAGGGCCAATTTTACCTATAACGTCAGTGGTTGAACGCGTAGCTGATGCGCTTAATATTGGACAACGAACTGTTAGACGGATAACTAAAAAAAAATATGGCGAGACTGGCACAGAAGAAAATAAACTTCACACACCAAAAAAGAGAAAACGAGCAAAACCAGTCGTAGGCATCGATAGCTTTGATGCCGATGCTATCCGAAGACATGTTTACGGCTACTATTTACAGAAGGAGTATCCAACAAGAAAAAAGTTGGTGCATTCACTGAAGGAAGCTGGATTATTCTTCGGTGGGGAAAGTTCTTTAACGAAGATTTTGAAGACCATTGGATTTCGATACAAAAAATGTAACAAACGCAAAATATTGATGGAAAGATTTGATATAGCGATGGCAAGGTATACTTTTTTACGGCAAGTGAAAGAAATCAAAAATTGGCAAAATGTTGTGTTCTTGGATGAAACATGGCTTAATGCTAACCATACTGTAGGCCGTTCTTGGAACGATGACACAGCAGCATCTACTTCCAAAGTTCCTGTAGGAAAAGGATCGCGACTTATAATTTGTCACGCCGGAACCATCAACGGGTTTGTCGAAGGTTCTCTCATGGCTTTTGCGTCAAAAACCACTGGAGACTATCATGAAGACATGAATGGAGAAAAGTTTACTGAATGGTTTACCTCAATGTTGTGTAGCCTCCCTGAACCATCTATTATAATTATGGACAACGCCCCATACCACTCGATGCAAATTGACAAGCCACCTGCCCAATCCCAAAAGAAAGCTGATATCGTCGCATGGCTTCGTAAAAATGGCGTAGATGCAAACATGAATATGTTAAAAGCGGAATTAGTACGTCTTTTAAAAGAAAACAAACCAACCAAGATCCGATACGTCATTGACGAAATAGCATTAGAACATGGGCACAGAGTTATACGGTTACCGCCTTACCATTGTGAGTATAATGCGATTGAGTTGGTGTGGGCTCAAATTAAGGGATATGCTGCAAGACACAATACAGAACCCCCATTTACCACAAAAAAAATGCTAAAATTATTAGAAGAAGCTTGTGAACATGTGACTAAAGGAGACTGGGAAAAGGTTGTGAATAGAACTGTTAAATTAATAAGGGAAGATTATGAAAGAGATGTGAAAATAGATAATATTATAGAAAACGAACATATAATTATTAATGTATGTGATGATAGCAGTGACGACAGTGAAAATAGTAGTATGGACGAATCTGATTAATTATGGCCTTTTGTGGCACCTTTTTTGGTATCTTTTGTATTCATATGTTTCTTGTGTGCATATAAAGTATGTATATTCATTTTCGTTCAAATATTCAGTTCGTTCAAATAAATTAAATAAACATATACATTTTTGTTTTATTAAACCTATTTAATCAGGTACAAAAACAAAACTTAATTGTTTTTTGTTCGAGAATAAATTGACATTCCACATCACTATTGTAATGTGTCAAACCGGCCATCATAGCGTGCCGCTAGTGTAACTTCGTTACCACGCTAAGCCGAGTTTCCATTGAAATTCCAAGCTGACGTGACGTCACAGTTTCTACTACGTTTTTAACTAAGACAGCAATGGCGGCCTTAGGCCTCTTGTTAACACGCCGTGAAAACTCACGTTTTGTATGGATACCGCCGGATACGGCTGTAGAGGCCTTAGACGGTGGCAAGCAAGGCCCGGGGTCTTGCTCTTGCAGAGGCCTCGCGCCCTCAATCCTCATATGGGACTCCGTTACTACACAGTAAGGCCTCTTGTCCACACGTCCTGAAAAATTACGGTTACGCTTACGGTCTGCAGTATTGTATGGAGCACAATGGAAGCTTGTTAACAGGCACGGTTATACGGCACGGCCTGTGACACGGCGCAAGGTTCATTTTCGATGACTAATCGATGAAGCCCCGACAATGAAAGCAAAAATCCCGAATAATTAACCGTCTAATTTGGGCTTTACCAAGCTCCCACCATTGTGCTTCATACAACAGTAACACTGACGACCGTGTAACCGTAACCGTACCGTAACCGTAATTTTTCACGGCGAGTGAACTAGAGGTATGGCAGTGTTGACGGAGGACTGCTCTAATCTCCGGATTGGATTTCGCGCAGTTTGCGATTGCTGCACGCGATTGTTGATGCATTATGGAGCACGAGTCTCCTAACTATGCATATTCAGGCTTTGATGTCTATATTTACTTTTACGTTATGAACGTTTACGATTTATTAACCCCTGACGCAAAAACGGGGTGTTATAAGTTTGACGTGTCTGTGTGTGTGTGTGTGTGTGTCTGTCTGTTCCACCGTAGCGCTCAAACGGGTGAACCGATATGAATGCGGTTTTTTTTTTGTTTGAAAGGTAAATAAGTCGGGAGTGTTCTTAGCTATGTTTGATGAAAATCGGTCCAAGATGGCCGTCGCAACAAAATGGCGGATTACATACCTATTTTTTCACAACTGCCTCAATGTGGGTATCAAATGAAAGGGCTTGACTAGTAGAATAGCACTATGTAAATTCAAGATGGCCGCCACCACAAAATGGCGAATGTCGGGGGTTTTAAATTTTTAATTTATTGAATGAAACGTTTATGAACAGGAGATTTTCAATAATGTTTTTTACTAAATTCAATATGCTATAAAAAATTTGCACAGTATGCCTCAATATCTGGTTAGTTTGCAGTTTCAGGTGGATTTTACTTACGTAGTACGATAAGTTGATAAGACCTGTGCAAAGATTTAAAATTACATCTCAGCACTATTAAAACCCTCGTCTACGGCTCAGGCTCAAAAATTCCACACCAGAATATAACACTTGTATCATGAGTCATGACCTATTAAGCTAGTAGGTACTTTTAAGAAACGGATCAACCCGATTGGAATTGAAAAGTAAAATGGAAAACTTCATAACACACAACACGTTACCTAATGAAGCTGTAGGTTATTCGATGTGACTTGCCTAAAAAATTTCTATCCATAAAGGGACTCCTACGCATTGACCAAAACATCTCATTTATGCAACAGACGAACCATGTTTGGATGTTATTTCGAATACATAAATCCAAATTGATTACACATAACATGAAAAAGGTTAAACATTGTATCACTAGATTCACTAGTATAGATACATTGATAAACACAACTGTAAATGATCGGAATGTTTCAACAGTTTTCTGAATCTTAAGATTCCAAATTTTTATCCCCTTAAATAATCATTTATATTATAGAGATGAGGATGTTAAATTAAAATTTCCTTTCCTACATTTGAACTTTAAAGTTAAAAGTTAAACCAATAGAACTTTTTTTATATATGTATATGAATTTCAGGCAAACGGGCAAGCGGGTCACCTAATATTAAGTGATTACCGCCATCCATGAACATTTGTAGCACCAGAGGGGCCAGTTGCCGGCCTTTAAGTTTCTTGATCCGCCTCTTGAATAACCCCATATCAAAGTTATGTGGAAACACCATCGGAGGGAGAAACTTCTTTACGTTCTAAATTATACCTATAGGAGTAATTTGGGAATACTGCATCGTCATTTACATTTCTACATTTAATTTTTTTCTACTACATTATTTTATTATTATTCATAACTAGATGAGATCGCAGTGAAGAGCTAACTTGTACTTAGCAAAAAGAAAAAAAAAATTGAAGATGAGATTTTCTCGGCGGTTTATTGCTTTACTTTAGGCTACGTTTAATTTTCACTATTATTTGAGACATACGTAGTCCGTGAATTCCATTCACTTATTTAAGTGTCTAAGTACCTACAAATATTTAACAAAATTGCAATGTGACTTACGAACACCTAGCTACGGGTTTCGCCTAACCGGATTACATGCATTTTTTTCGACGAGTCAACGTTTTTGACCTCTTGTGATCTCAACGTCGATGGCTTGAGATAAGATACCTATAGTTATATAGGTACCTACCTACCATCTATACACACAAATAAACTAAAATGAAGTGCATATCCATGTTTGTAGCTGTAGTAGGTACCTAGTACCTACCTATGTTATTAGTCCTGTTAACATTTAGAATATTTTTTATCCCGTAAACAGTACGGCTCCTTTGGGATAGGGGATCAAATCATCAAGCTCTGCCTTTGAACCATGATAACACCAGATTAGTTTTGTCCTTTGGTAAACACTCGATGAATATTATCGGAGATAGAGTAGGTGCAGAACACCCGAATGGATTAAAGCAACTAATTCACTTATACTATGTAGACTTAAAGAAAAGTAGGTACTAAATACACATAAATGAGGGTCCTTAACCACTACTTACCCATTAATGATTAATCACATAATGGTAGGCAGGTGTTTTCATAAAATTCTTTTCGCAAATGAAGTCACAAACTGAGCTTCTTAATGCTAGTTTCAAGTAGCGACCACATCTACGGGATAACATAGCGATAACCGTAGGTGTGGCCGCTTTACTGCGTAAATCTGCCATTTACCGCCACCCGACCCAATGCCCAATGCTTTAATGACATTAACAAGAGAGTTTGAAGAACGCATAGTGTTTAGTCGAAGAAATATCCACAAGTGTGCAGCCGGGGCGGGACAACTAGTAAATAATATACATTATATATTAGGTATATTATATATACGTAAATGTGCGTAGATATTTATAAACATTGACCTAACGCCCTTTCCAATAAGGCAATATAGGTGTAGGAGTTATAATTACAATCAACGAACCTTCGCTCTCAGAGTTCAGACCGCAGCTTGCCTTCTCAATGTCTTATACATACGAGTACACATTGTGACTAAATTCTGCTGTACACAATCTCTAAAGTTTAGAGTCTAGACTAATCTAAATTGACAAGTTTAAAAATAGTGCTACCCTTTTCCGCATGGAACATTGTGAAAGAGATAGGAATATGCTTAGACCTGTTATTTTAGTTTAGTTCAGAAATTGTTTTTAAAACAGAATTAGTTTCATTGTGTATCTACAAGCTAATAATATCCGCGTAGATATATTTTTTAATCCTGTGGGAAATCTCGTTTCCCTGGATTAAAATTAGCCTAGGTCCGTCTCCGGAATCCGAGCTATCTCTGTGCCAAATTTCGTCAATATCAGTCCAGCCGTGAAAATGTATTATCGTTTATCACCTACGTCCTTAATTTAAATTACCTATGATTTATGTGCCTAATATCAACACTCAATAGTTTCTATTTTTTTACGCAGGAATCCTAAATATTTAACCCTAAGTAAAACTTTCTCACATCGGAAAAATGTTTTTTGAAGCTACTCTTAATTAAATAATTAATCGTAGGTAAGTAGGTGTAAATTCTGTAGTAAAAAAGTTCTTATCCGCAATCTAAGACATGGACGAGTGATTTTTCCCACGAAAGACGACTTACATAATTTTTTTTATGTTCTAGTTCATAGCTCTCGCTGTCTAAGCTTTATCAAGTATAAACAATTGTTATGTATGGAGTAATAATGATACAAGCCTTTCGAACCTTGCTCCTATGAAATGGTATAACAGGTTAACTCGAGACCTTTTCAAATTAACCCAACAGAGAATCGAATCTAACGCCTGTGCTCATTTCAAAGTCAAAGTCATTTCAGAGTCAAATACTTAGTTTGGGCATTAAAGAAATGGTTATTCTACTATATAAAAATAAGTCGGGTTTTCCTTCCTGACGCTATAACTCTAGAACGCACGAACCGATTTCCACGGTTTTGCATTCGTTGGAAAGGTCTCGGGCTCCGTGATAGCTCCGTTTATAGCAAAGAAAAACACGCGAACGAAGTCGCGGGGGTCAGCTAGTTTAATATAATTGTATTTCAAGCGTACCTATACGTATGCAGTATGCACACAGCACTAATCTTGCCTCCGACTTTAGTGCTCTACAATTCAAGGTAAGTCCTAGTACTCAAGTTACAGCTAAGCTAGTTAAATAACTAGTGTAGTTATGCAGAACTGCAGAAGTCGTTTGCCTTCTTACGTTTTAACCTACTGAGATGTGTACCTATATTTAGTAGAAAATCTTAGTTATAGCAGTATTTAAACGGTGTAAGCGAATTCCGACAGGCCGTAGGATAGCCGTAGGTTGAAACCCCACCTGTTGGAATGTTCCCTAAGTAAGGAACCCATAGCGAAGAGTGGCGAAGACGTCACCTAAATCTTACTCGTCATTGGCGTCGATTGGCGATCACCACTGCGCCAGGGAGATCGTCAAAATCCTCCGAATTTAATCAGAAAACGTTAAGAAGTTACATAGGTATGTAAGTAGGTAAATGATCCAATTACATGTAATAGTTACGCCATGTGAACGGACAACATACCCGGATATAATATTTAGGTAGGTACATATACGTAGGTACTCAGATTTCTAAATATGAATAAAAAGTGCTCTGTATGCTCTGTGCTCAGGAATGTGCTGATTAAAAGTGCAAGGTCATTTCACGTCCTCAAAGAAATTTAAGTATGCAAGTATGCATCCTTGTCGGCACTTAAATTTTTTTCGGTATTATGTTACCTCCTAACTACATGCGTTTGGCATTAGATTATGTCTGCGTGTGCGTTTATTTAATACGATTTTCTTGAAAATGATCGGACTGATTTTAATGGTTTTCTTATATACCTACGTGTCAAGACTTCTAGGCAAGTTCTTAATTATGTTTTACGTCTAATTTGTCGTTGGCAAGTCGTTGGTTTTTAAAGTTTTATGTCGAACATTTTCAATACTTTCAATTTGAACTTCTTTCAGCCCGAAAACCTAAATTCGGATTTGATTGGTAAGTTATGTTTTATTTGTCTGTTTGTAAGATAGATAACATACTAAACTGATTTCAATCTGGTTTTCACTATGCCAATAAGTATAGGTACCTACTCAGTAAAAAAAAAATTGAAAACCTGTAATTTTTCAAATCCAAAGTTATCCAACTTCATCTCTGCACACAGTTGTTTCATCGAAATGTCAACACTCCTCAAACACTCGCACTATTCACAACACTAACGTACAGTATGTTTATTTTATAAACATTATTCACTAATGCAATAAACACACATTAAAAAAAACTATTAATTTTTTTAAACAACCTTCCTAACTCGATATTCACACTTGGAGAACGGTGCAAAGAGGTTTTAATGCGCCGAAACTTTTTTTTTTTTTAAATTAAATATTCTAATGGCACGCCGCGCGCCGAAGGCTCTATCGTAGGCGTCCACCGGTGACGCCTCGTCGCGCCATATGAGATTACTGTACTGCCTTGTTTTAAAGTTCGAAGGCATTATACACCGAGTTCAAACATGCATGGTTCGCTTTAGTTTCTGGAACGAGATCGCGTTTTCCGAAATCGGTCGCATGAAACATGTTATGCTGCGTATGTTATGCCGAACACCGTTTTATTTGTCCTGAAATTAGGTAGCGTGCAGCATCTTACTTATAGACACGAAGACTAATATAGAAGTATTGATTCAACGAAATGTGTCGTTAGGACAGGACTTGAAACATACTCGTGCGTTATGAATTATGATTGTCATATTACAAAGTTACTTACTTGTATACGTAACCAAATCTATGTATATCCTTAGCCGTACCTAAATCATGTCTGCACATCTCTTAGTACCTAGGTAGGTTATAGGTATCTAGTCAAAAAAGAAACTATTACAGGATTTTCTCATCCTAGTTATAATAGGTAGGTACCTACTGTATGGTAAAACTTGACAGAGCTTTATGTTGTAAGTACCTACTTACCTACTGACATAAATTGAATTTTTAATTTTAACTCTAGAGTACCTACCTTCGCTCTATCAGGGACGATTAAGTCTAGACTCTAGAAGTCTAGAGTAACTCTGATTCTACTCAGACTCAAGACAGATTCATATCAGGGCCATATTTATGTCCCGAACTCTGTATTGAGTCTGAGTACCTACGTAGAGTCAACTCAGAGTATGTACCTACGCCCTATAGATCTCAGCATTAGATCTCAACCTAAGTAGGTGCCTACCTAGGAGATTATAAAAGTACCGTATCTAAAGCTAGGTAGGTATCGTTCCTGCGTGCACCGGATTTCCCGGCTTCACCGATTTCGATGAAACTTTCCGGAACTCCGGAAAGTTAGTTAATCACATAATATTATGTAGTTAGTAGGTAGGCATATCATTAATCATGATTCATGAAACATACAGTAACAGCTATTTAAATTCATAATATAATTATTAATTAATTAAATAGGTACCTAGGTACCTACTTGGCTTCTATCATAAACATGTTAGCTATATGAACATTGTACTTTACAGTCATAAAATAAAGAATGTAAGAATACATTCTTGTCCCATTGTATTCAATACCTTATTGACTGTAGGAAGTAGTACATACACGTATTACCTTGTGAAGATCGAATCAGCGACTAGGCAGGTATTTAAATTTCAATATGTATGTTAAAGTGTTGAGTAGGAGGACATCTATTATGTATTTAATCTCTTGAACTTATGCTCAATTCATCACGCATTGGAAAACATTATGTAGAGATGTACTTACCGATATACCTACTTAGGTACCTTAGCTACCATCACGTTATAAATTCCTAAGTTCCCAAATTGATCCATTCTAATTGTAAGACTGAAGTGAACACCACTGCGCTAGAGAAGTAACTTCTCTAGCGCAGTGGTGTTCACTTCAGTGTGTATTGTGTTTGATGCTTTGACAACTGTTGTCAAAGCATCAAACACAATACACATCACGAGCTAAACTAACTTAGCTTAGAGGGTTAGCGTGAAACAAACTATGCGAGCCAAAATATGTAGGTTCAGAGTTCAGACGTAAAATTAGATGTGATGGAGCGTCATCAGTTGACATACCGGAACGGTCCGGGGATGAAGGCAGGCAAAAGAGCGACTTTAAGCTTAGATGGTATCACTGGGCAGAGCTAGTCCACAGGACAGTTAGCTCGCTTAGCTTCTGCTAGCTCGTAGTATCTACGCGGTGTGAAGTGATGTATGAAAAGAAAATTACCAAGGCTAGCGCTTAATATCGACTAGGTATAATTTCTTGCTTTTATGCTTCATGAAACCTTATGTGAACTATAAGCGTAAGTTACACAATAATATTATTATTATAACACATTACACACTGGCAGTAAACAGAAACCAGTCTTATTCCACACGCACCTACTTAAACAGTAGACCGCTATTTATTTACCTAAATCGGCACCTGTCGATGTCGTTGTCACCTAATACCGCGAAAGCCTCAAACAAATCGAATTCCAACTATTTCACAAAGCGGTCGCGTACGCGGTAAACATTGTACGGCATCACTATTCAACCTGCAATCCTATAAGCGTCTACAGACTGGACCAACTTGCCTCTGCAACTTACGTGTTTTAAACTTACAATCTCAAACGCACGCCGCGGCCGCGAACAAAATTAACGAGATATGATAGCATAGATGAGCACCACGAACTACGGAGCTAGGTACTAGGTAAATATGAAAAGATCCCGTAACTATGTATGAGCTAAGCAAGTCAGCTAATATAGCTTAGCTCACGTAACTACGACGTCTTTTAAATCTTTTAATAGTTAGCTCTGTCTGTGGTTCGCAGTGTCAACTAAAGTATGAAAAGACTACGATGTCTTAAAATGTTAAAGTGAAGAATGAAAAGACATAAAAGTAGGTATAAGTTCGACGTGTTCACGTGGCTTGCGATAGTCATTTTGAAATCAGCCTGTGTAGACCTCCACTGCTGAACATAGGCTTTACCGAGTGTGGCTGGCATCACACTCGGACCTTTCATCTAACTCTTTTCGACACCATATTATTATTGTCTAGCTTTGCTATGGATGCTTTGACGGACGGTTAACACAACTGCATTATATTATATTACCATGTTGGAACGTAAGTTGGAGAAGACAGTCGGTCCTGTCTGTAGAGGCGTATCGTTATTCAACCTGCAATCTTATACGATACGCAAACTATACTACCTATTTACGAGTTTGCATATCCAGGTAGTTATTTAGAACCTATTATAAGCAGATAAGGTGCTAATTGGCATGTAAGACCAACCCACGCCCGCAAAGCCATTTGTGGGTTACCTTTAGGGCTGCCACTCATTAAAATAGAAAGTAGAAAAAAACTTGTTTATTTAGTGAGTGTCACAGTTTTATATACTAACGTAACAATACTGTTCATCTGTAACACCACCAAAATCTGTGTAGGTACCTACAATATATCTACAACTCAGTTTTATTTTTTGCATAGTTGCACTTTTGTAGCTTATGTACCTACCTAATATTATGATTCCTATTGCTTTATGCTAAAAAATACACATTGATTTGTAAAACTAATTTACTGTGATACTTAAAAATAATTATTATCTTAAAATTTTTGAGATCAATATAATACGCAAAATATTTTTCGAATTAAATTGCTCTATAGTACATACTACGTAGGTACTTTCGATTAGCTTATGCGAATTTATATTTTATTGTTTCTAGCAAAGGACTACATCATTAAAATACTGTAACAGCCCTACGTACTTTACATACAATGGACATTCTATACCCTGTGGTACTATTAAGTCAATTGTAATACATGGGCATTCAGCCTTAAAGTCATGAGAAATAAGACATAAATTCACCTGCCATGGATTCACAATATCCCAAATTATGATGCCACACCATGCTTCAAATTGAACATAGAATAGGTTTTTTTTGCTTTAAAACTTCAATATGCATGTTACAAGCACTGAATAAATCAGAACAGGTAATTCGAATGAGTAGTAGCTGTAAGGAAGTAAATACTAGGTAAGTATAATAAAATTAATTTAAAAATATCATAAGATTTTGACAAAATTAATTAAAATTAATTATTTATAGGTGTAATTTATGATTATCAACATCTAATAGATGAAAATTACTATTATTATCAAGTTGAGTTATGTAAGAGCCAAATTCAACATCATTAAAATCTGAATATTTTTGAAAACAAAATTTTCCCTTAAACCCTAAGAACATTTAAGTACCTACCTAATAAGTTAGTACCCAATTTTCAAAATTAAGTGATAATTCAGTTCTAGTATCAAAGAAGCATAGGTTTAATAAATAAAAGAGTTCTTTGGATTCCATAATGTAAACAATTTATTATAAAAACTATATTAAAAGTTTTTTAGTTGAGTAGGTACTAAATCTATTTCCTATCAGTCCTAAAATTCACATACTTTCATTAAAAAAATTCTGAAAACATTCTTATTAATAAAAAACACTTTCAAATAGCAATACAAACTAAATTATTAACTAATTAATTATTTATAAAAGCTAATCATCCATATTTTGAGTTTAATAATCTAACTTAGGAATTAATTTAATTTAATTTAAAGAAACTATTGAAATATCAAACTTATTCATCAGTTAAAGATTATTTGGCAATAATTACCATAAAATCATAGCTCCAAAGAATTGGAGACAATCAGAATAACAAACAAGAAATTGAAATTTTCCCCCTTTCCCTTTCTTTCTACAACTACTGATATTTGGAGAACTTGGGAAATGTCAGTGAGCCTCGCTAACAAAATAAAATTCACACACTGGCCCCTGTGGAGCGAGCTATGTTGGGTGACTCTCTTATGGATAAAAGCTAAACTGAAGAAATTAATTGGAAAACCATAGTGACTAACATAGCTCATAGCAAGCTGAATAGTCAGTGGGTGAGTCATGCCTGTCACAGAACCAACTGCCGATGGGGCAGACCTAGTGAAGACGGCTTACTGGCAAATTGATATAAGAGCTGGCGAACAAAATGGCATAATTACACCTCTGGTCAAAATAGTTTTTTTTAATCAGGTGGTTTTTGGCCTGCTGAACAAGAATCACAACTTATTTATCTCCAAAACAGTCTAAAACTTCATCAAAATTCCACCCAAAGTTTTATGGCTTCGAACAAGTCTTAACAGCTTTGTAACAGCTTTGTAGTAATTATGCCATGATGTTCACCAGCTCCACATATATAAAGCACTCACATTTTGTCAGTTTTCTTAGTACCAACATACTATCCTCATTATCTCCTACCTACCAGATTGATGACAGAAAACATCTACGCAAAACAGTCCACTGTTTCTACTATAACAGATATCTCAAACAAGCTTACTTGGGATACCCGACAATAGAGGAGAAGTTAGTACCTTTAAAATCAATTATTTCATCCGGATTCGCTTTCAGTTTTGCAACTAAGTTTTCTCTATCAAACCTAATCAAATTTAGATTCACATGTCTCAGAAACTTAATTTTATCGATCACTCTTTGTCTCAAAATTTCGGGTAATGAGTCTTTTAACATGTTTTGTAGCTCCTGTATAGTATCAGGAAGAGGTACAGTATAACTCTCCGACTCAATCTGCACACGCTGTGTGGGCTGGTACCTGTTATAAGTTGGTAACCGATCTGGGCATATATGATGTTGGTACGAACTTCCTACAGCTTCAATAACCTGTCCATCATCATTATACACTAATTTACTATTTAAGGCACACTTGCATTCATTTTGAGAGTCACTTTCATCTTTTCTTTTCCGAGTAATGCAGTCATCTTCATCTAAATTCAGTAAATGTCCATATTTAGATTCGATTTTCAACAACACTGACTTACATTTTTTATAGACGCGTCTTAACTCTTCTAAATCGCTTTCTGATATTTCATTTGTATCGTTATTGGTCTCACAATCGTCCGCAGAGGAGGAAATCTGCTTTTCTGACTTCTTTCGTTTTTTTCCTTTATTTGAAGGCTCCTTGGTTATCTTACTCAGTTCTTGACTATTTTCGCAGTCGGTGGTCCGGGCCTCGGCAATTTCTCGCACGTGGTTTTTCACGACAAGGTATTTCTTAGATTCCATGTTTAGTTTCTTCTCTGAAGCCTCTGCGGGCAAAAGTTCGTTCTGTATAATCATTTCCAGTTGTTTTTTGTACTTGTAACAACCTTTATTCCATTTTGGAAGGATTGTAGCAAAAAATCACAAAATATGTTTTATTATAAAGAATTTACAGGGTTTCCTATTTAGATTTTGTCGGATTTTATTTACAAAAACCTAATTGAGTAATTCACGTGCACATATTCAGTGATAATTTCTAACATTTCGAATTTCGATTTTCTTGACACTGACAGTGACAACCACTGTCAAATTCTTGAAAATAGTGAAGTTCAGTTATTTGAACTAGTAGCTCAATTTTATCGATAAATATTCTTTACAGAATATTGTGACATAAAAGTATCTTCTAAATAATGAAAGTTTGTTTACAATGCAATCTTTATCTTACTAAGAAACTTCCACCAAAATAACATTAAACTACTTACATTTAAATGTGAATAAAATTATAGCCAATGTATCGAGCTGCGAGTATCGAGCACGCCCGCGCCATGCCAACAGGCAACAGCCGAACAGCGCGCGGATCTATTTCTGTACACAACATGGCCGCCGGATATCATTCAATGACGTAATCGCAAACGTTCCGAAACTCGCACAACTCACAAGTTAGGTAGAATGGTTCATAAAATAAGTTAAATAATATTATAAATATAGTTAGTGTTAGTAAATAGATTGGTACTGATTCTGTTGTATGCTAACAATCTCTAAACCAAATTGACAGGTCTTAAGAAAAAATAATCCAACTTCAATATACCGAATAAAGAATGAAAAGTTAGTGTCCATGACCATAATTATCCTGAAAAATACTAAACCGATTTTAATAAAACTTGCACTGTGCCTTAAGTGTAAGCCAAAAAAAAAACAATATTTTCAGAGAAATGCGCGGACAACCATATATACACCTATAACGTTTCGTACTTATATTTGTTTGGAAGTCTTATCAGATTCATAATATTATGTGAATACATAATAAATCGCGGTTCTACATGTATGTAATATTACATACATATCTGTAGAACTAATAACCTCCTTTGTTGAAAAAGTGCTATTTTTTTTTAATGTTCCTCGTGGAAAAGGATAGTATTAGAATTAGAGCAGCTGTCAATTTAGTTCAGAGATTTGTTTACAACAGAATTAGCATCAATATTTAATATACATAAGTACCTAGCAATTTTAAATATTACATAAGTCTTACATAAGTATTACTAATATTGTGAAGACAACTAAGGGATTTAATAAAACAATATAATTAATAATATAAAAATATAATTTTCTAATTTATTTATCATAAATCTTGATTTTTTCTTTTCTTTTTCTTTTTAGGAACATTATGTTCTGGAGATAAATGCTCTTGAATATCTTCAATATGATTTTTAATCATACTTTTCTGCTTTATTTTGCTAATTTCCTCACATGGGTCCGTTTCATCTTCAAGACATTCTTGATACTTTTTCTTTTTAGATTTTTTCTTTTCTTTTTTTCTTACATCTTGAGTGTATAGGGTATTTGACTAATTTTTGGAAATTGTTTTAAATTATTCTTTATTACTTATTAAAACACACTACATTGATATTTTTCGCAATATCTACAGTATTAAGAATTAAATCAATGATAAAGTTTAAGTTTTGAAAACCACGCCAAAAACGACATTTCTGATCACATGATACGCGTGACGTCACAAATCGCTATGCAAGTCACTTCTCTCGCTCACTCCTTTTCGGAACTCGGTGCGTGCGACAGAGACGCTACGCAAGGCGACTGCTATATCGTAATGTTGTAAATTGTTATGCCTACTCATTTTAATATCAATCTTATTCTTTCTAGTTTAAAGTTTAGTTTCGGTTGACTTGATAAACTTCAATTATAACAAACCAAGTTAACAAATGTCGAATGACGTCACAAACAATCCCAGAGCGTTCACGTTCCTGATAAAATTTCAAAAATTATTATGTTTTATTTCGTGCAAAATATCGCGTAAAATTACATAATTTAGTTTTTTTGAGTGAAATATGTCTTTTTTAGTCTATTATCTGATAAGATGACCACAATCAATAGTATATTTTCAATGTTGTCAAATACCCTATTCTGAAGAATAACTCTCTCCTACTTTATCCAATAATTTAGTTTCTTCAATGAATTCTTTATGCTTTTTCTTTTTAGATTTCTTTACTTTAGTAGATTCTACATCCATCAAAATTTGTTCTTTTGGAGTTGTATCTTGACATTCTGACAAATTAATTTCTTCCACCTTTAATGATCGAGTTTTTTCAATACATCCTGCATGCTTTTTATTTTTCGATTTCTTTACTTTAGTTGATTCTACATCCATCAGAATTTCTTCAGTCATTTCTGGCATGGCTTTCTGTAAATCATTTTCTTCAACCACCATTTTACTTAATATTTCTTGCACTTTTGATTTTTTCTTTTTCTTACTCTTAGTTTCAGCATCCTGACAAGTCAACTCATCATTTTGGCTTACATCCTCTTTTTGTGAACTATAAAAAGAAAATGGTTGATACACAAATCCATTTTGATCACTTTCTGGTTCTATCGAGTTTGAAAAGCCCTGAAATCCATAATCAGAGCCATCTCTTGAATTTGAGTCGTTATTAAGAAGTTTAGATTTTAATTTTAAAGCGGCCAATTTGGTCTTAAAATAATCATTCATATTTCCTTTCTCTGTGAAAACTTGCTCTGTGGTTTTCAATATATCCTCTTTTATGCATTCTTCAGTCTCCGGCTCTTTAAAGCTTTTTTTACCAAATATGTTTGCCAAGTCCTTTTCGCTGTAACGTGACAGGTCCTTTCCTCGTGTAAACTTGTGGTAGTGAATGCGGGCCTTGCTATTCTTGGATTTTTTTTCTAATGAAATGCCACTGTGCAATGTTTCAGGACCTTCAAGACTGCCAGCTGAAAACCAATCACTCATGTAATATTTGATTTTACTTACTAGCATTTCCAGGCAGAAAAGTATCCAAAAACCGTTTCCAGAATATAAGCTTTCTCTGTGCCATATTTCACTCAATCGGAGAAACAACAGACAGACAAACATTTATGTTTATTTTAATAAGACTAAGACTTATGAACAAATAACTCCTAAGACTAAATACAATTGATGAACCTGCAGAATTTGTACAGATAATTCCTTTTGACAATCACAATTATTTGAATAATAACTCAAATATATATATTTTTTTAATTTTATTTAGTCTGACTGTTTGTCTGAGTGAATCTTTAGAACTGTTTCAAAAGGACTGTCATAAAAGCTAAACAATTATGCAAGAATTAATCTAATCTGTTTTTATCCCGGAAAATCAATTATCATAGTTTTTTTAAAACCCTAATCCATACATACAAACATATGGGCATCAGGCTATCTAATCTAGATTAATTACTTTATAAGAGAAACATTCTTAGTCAATTACAGGCCAAAAGAATAGGTATCTTTTTCCACATAAATATTATAAAACACCAGAGCTATAAGTTAACTAGGTCAAATATTTTGTGCACAAATAAACCATGAAAAACATCAAATAACTACTACATACATTTATCTCAACAAATAACAAAGATTACTATTTGAATAGGTTATAATTACCGTTTGAAAGGTTCGCGAGCAACGAATTGAAATCATCCTCGTGCTTCGTCCACTGGTCGTTTCTGTCCTCAAAACCCAATCCCCTATCATCATTCTTGTATTTAGCCACCACATGCTCCACAATTCCGTTTTCATTAGCACCTAACCCCTTGCCAGAACTCCATCCCATTTTCTCCAACATTCTTTGTCCGAACTTGGTGCTGTCATTGCTCCAAGCGTTGTTTTTCGCACGTAAATTAATCACTTTTTGTTTACGACGAGGTTCAGCCAGCATAGACATATTTAACTAATTATTTATTGCAGAAATATTTATTCATAACAACGTGTTCATTTTGATAAATTGACATTAATGATTATTGATTAAACGTCAAATCAAAAATGAAATCCAAAATGGACGGCGCGGCGGTCACCCCTCCGCCCGGCGCGCAATACAGATTATACCACCGCTGCCGAGTGCCGTGGTGCCGGATGGCTTATACGTATACAGTCTGAAGTTAGCGTGCAATAACGAAACGAACGATGCGTTCATTGGTCGATAAGACCTATTGTACGTGGTCGGTGGTAGCTTTCTATTTCATTGGTAGGATTTTAAAAGTGCGTTTTATTCTTGCTATTTTATATGATTTTATCTTTTAAAGATTTTACTTTTTTTTAGTTTTTATTAGAGTTCCGTACCCGACGGGTAAAAACGGAGCCCTATTAATGTCACTCTGCTCTCTGTCCGTCTGTCTGTCTGTCTATCTGTCTGTCTGTCTGTCTGTCCGTCGGCCGGTCACAGGTCTCTAGCTCATACACGAAATGAGTTACAAACCTGAAATTTTGGTATTTGGTGTAGAACGTTGACCCAAAATCAAATATTAAATTAGAAATTGAATTATTTAATTTAATAATTATTAAATTTAATAAGGGGGGCTCCCATATATGAAAAACGAGCCGGCAAAATTTTTCTTTCTTACCCTAGCTTGTGGGATATCATTGTTTAGAGCTCAAGAGCAAGTAGAGTAAGTACGAATATTATACTTTTTTTTTTTTTAATTTTGCTTAAAAAATAAGGAAATGGGGGGGCCTTAAAAGTTGTTACTTTTAGACCATTTTTGTGACGGGGACTATCTCAAAAACTAAACCAGTTAGGAATATGAAATTTCGGTATATTATGTGCCATATCCAGTGGCGTAACTACACCGATGGGGGCCCGTGGCAAATTAATCAGATGGGGCCCCTTCTGCTCAGAAGGTCAACTAACGATAAAGTATATTCATTTTATCTATACTAATAAATAAAATTGAAGTGTCTGTCTGTAATTTCGAAATAACTACCTCATATTAAGCTCATACGGTTATTTGAACTGTACCATAACCGAATCACACGTTTTTAAAATTTTTGTCTGTCTGTCTGTCTGTCTCTCTGTCTGTCTGTCTGTCTGTCTGTTTGAACGGGCTAATCTTCGGAACGGATGAACCGATTTTGACGGGACTTTCACATACAAGTAGAGAATTAACCAGGGAGTAACATAGGCTACTTTTTTAACCGACTTTCAAAAAAGGAGGAGTTGTGTTTTTCTACCTATGTACACCGATATCTCCGAGATTTCTGAACCGATTTTAGTAATTCTTTTTTTAATCGATAGAAAAACTTTGCGACCCCGTTGTATAAAAAATTTGGATTCCAACTTCTCAATCCTGATGCTGTAGATGACCTGATCCCCAAAACTAATGTGATTTAGAAACTTTCGGTTATTTAAATTGATATTGCGGTACCAATTAAAGACTTTATCGTTGAATAACTCGAGTAGGTACATATCCAACTCCTCAACCCTGATGCTGTAAGGAATTGCATTCCGAAATCGTGGGGATCCCACGGGATTTTTCCGTTTTGGGGACGGGTTACTTAACAAATAAGCTACTTTTTGTTCTGGAAAATCAAAAGTTCCCACGGGATTTTTAAAAACCTAAATCGGGCGAAGCCGTGGGCATCATCTAGTTTTAAAATAAATCATGTAAGTACGTAAAGAAGGTACATAAAACGCTATTAAAATTAGTTGTTTTTCTAGTAACTTTCAATTTAAGAGCATGGACGAACATTTTGCTTAGTTTATGAACATTTTGTTCTGAAACAAAAAATGTGATGCAATTTTCGTCTTATGGTGCTGCCACACTACACACACTACACCGCCCACACCGCCGCGCCGCGCAGTTACAAAATATGTTAGTAAACATTATTGTTAGTTAACATTTTGCCACAAATGTTAGCAAAGTTCTAAATGTTTTCATGTTTATGAAACATTTTTAACAAATTTTTATTAAACACTAGCTTTTGCCCGCGGCTTCACCCGCGTGAATTTCGATTTTTTACAAATCCTAAGGGAATCTTGGATATCTGCTTTCCGTTTTCGCTCCCTTTTCCAACCTTTATACCTACTTTCAAGGAAGTTTGCTATAGCTGTACTACCTATAGCTGTAGATATGGATTTCGGGTTTTTTAAAATCCCGCGGGAACTGTGGATTTTTCCAGGATAAAAAGTATGCCTATGGTTTAAGTCAGAGTCATAATCTATCTCCATTCAAAATTTCAGCCAAATCGGTTCAGTAGTTGCGACGTTATAGAGTAACAAACATCCAAACATCCACACTTTCACATTTATAATATTAGTAGGATTTTGCAACAAGTATAATAGACTAGTCAATAAGTTCAAAAACGTGAAAAATAGAGATAAAGGTCCTAAAAATATGAGCGATACCTCATTCGATTCGGAATCACCTCTAGAAAAATGTTTTTGAAGAATTTTGGTGCAGGTAAAAAATTGCAATTGTTATTAACAAAATACGATGAAAAAAAAATGATATTTCGTTTTATGTTAATAACACAAAAAATATTTAAGTATATTATTTAAGCAATTTTGAAAAAAGCTCGTTAAAGAGGAGGAAATCTATATATGTATATAAAACAAAGTCGTGTTAGTTCGACCACTTATAACTCAAGAACGGCTGGACCGATTTTCATTGTTTTTGATTTGTTATATTTGGGACCGTCCCGAATAGCAGAATAACTATTAAAAACATTAAAAAATAGACGAAAACATAAAATAAAAGAAAAAACATTTTCCCATACAAAATGTTCACGGGTTTCGTAACTGTCAAACATCCCGTCGTGTGGATACGGTAAACTCTCTTACCCGTACCTACATATATTATTATTCTTCTGTACGTGTGTTTGTCACCTAACTCCTCCTAAACGGCTGGATCAATTTGGATGAAATTTTGTGTGTATATTTCAATGGGTTCCTGGATAGTTCGAAAACACAATTACCGGGTAGGTAACAGGCAGGTAACCTACCGGGTCTCGGTAGGTGATGCTGATGTCGGTATGTCACCATCGCGCAGGACGAAGTCTGCGGGATCCACTAGTTTCCAATAAAAAAGTCTCAACTTCCGAAACTCTATCTCCATTATTATATCCGTCAAATTAAAGTATATTATAAAATTATACTTTAATTTGACGTTAAAATAGGACTGCGCGCGGCGCTTACGGCAAGCGCGCGCGAGCCTTCAGCAATGAAAATATTTTTTTTATAACATAAAATGTGATTTTAAAAATTTTAAAAATTTTAGTATCTTCTTAACACTTGAAAACATTGAGCCCTGAAGAAAAAAAAGTTTAATCACCATTTTTCAATAAGTTATTCAATTGTAAACTAACAAATTTGTTCCCAATTTCCGTTGGCTTAAACAATGTGGTGAAAGGTATAAAAAATTGACCTAAAAATTTTAAATTTCGTGGAGCCCTTCTGATATATATATACTTCATAAAATCCTGTAATAAATTTTCGTAAAAGTTTATTAATTTGTTAATTATGATTTTTTATAATTATTGTAAATCATATGATTTACAGGATTATTATATTATGATTTTTCAATAGTTATAAAAAATCATAATTAACAAATTAATAATGATAAATTGATGTATTTAATATATTAAATGTTAGGATACTCCGATGCTCACGACCCTCTCGGGCCGGGGGCCCCTTTCGGCTCGGGGCCCGTGGCATTTTGCCGAAATGCCACCCTGTAGTTACGCCACTGGCCATATCATAATATACTGTATTTAAACAACAAATAAGTACTTACTGAAAACAACGATTAATAAAGTAGTTTGTAAGCTGTGACCAAAACAAACTAACAATTTTTGGGGTTTTCTTTCCGGTTTCTTGCGATGCTCAGAAATTAAATATTTCTTACACCAAAAATATTATGTTATTCATAATTATGTACGGAACCCTTAAAGAGCGAGGTGGACTTGCACTTGGTCAATTTTTAGGGTTCCGTACCCGAAGGGTAAAAAACGGAGCCCTATTAATGTCACTCGGCTGTCTGTCTGTCTGTCTGTCCGTCTGTCCGCCGGTCACAGGTCTCTAGCTCGCAGACGAAATGAGTTACAAACCTGAAATTTTGGTATTTAGTGTAAAACGTTAACCCAAAATCAAATATTGAATTAGAAATTGAATTAAATTATTTTTCAGGGGGGCTCCCATACATGAAAAAGGAGCCGAAAAAAAAAATTTTTTCTTTACCCTAGCTTGTGGGGTATCATTGTTTAGAGCTCATTAAGTAGAGTACAAATATATATTTTTTTAATTTTTACCTCAAAAAATAAGGGAATGGGAGGCCATCAAAGTTGTCAGTTTTAGACCATTTTTGTGACGGGGGCTATCTCAAAAACTAAACTAGTTGGGAATAATATGATATTTCAGTATATTATGTACTATATGCTCTATTTAAACAACAAATACTGAAAACAACGATTTATTAAATAGTTTATAAGCTGTGACCAAAATAAACGAACATTTTTTTGGGTTTTTCTTTCACGGTTTGTTGCGATGTCTAGCTCGGAAATTAAATATTTCTTAGACCCAAAATATTATATTGTTCATAATTATGTACGGAACCCTGAAAGAGCGAGGCCCGACTCGCACTTGGCTGATTTTTATTAATTAAGTACTTTGAAAGAACCAGTCTTTTGAACATTTTAAAATAGATAAAATAATTTGCCTTTGTTTAAAATTTTTTTTAAACAGGGCTAAAATATCACCGTTCCTATCTATCTAATAAAGCTCTACTTAGCTTGCTTTTCTCTCGATGTACAGACTGACTACATTCTCAATGTCGCGACTTCTCACTTCACGAGGTATATTGGTATCTGGCATGATACTATTAACATTAATTTAACGATTACCTGCCCTACCTGCTTCATTAATTAGAACGTTTCGAGGCAAAATAGTTTCAACGAATACAAAAACAACAAGTAGGTATAAAGCACAGGTTAGGTATTAGTTACTAGTAGGTATAAAGTTCGTAAACTAAAACCCGACTACGCTTAATAATTTAATCCATCAATGAGACACCTCATTCTATAAAAAAAGATCCAGTAGTTTAGGCGCTACGGTGGTACACACAGAATCTCATACAAAAATCGGCCACATACCTACATACGTAGACTGCTAAAATCATAACCCTTCCTTTTGGCTTTGCCGTAGTCACTAGTCGGGTCAAGATGGATGACTTCACCGATTATAACTGCGGCAGGCGCGGTACAGCGACGCGGCGGTGACGTTGCTGCTTGCCTTAGTGGATTCGGGTTAGATTACCGCTCGTGGCAAAAATGTATCTAACTAGGTAGGTACTTTGTTTTATTCAAAGAAAGATCGATATCCTTCAAAGATCTCTACAACTCTATCTTATCCTTACGATGATTAATAGACTTGGGAATTGCTCTAGGGTACCTCACGATTGGCTGAGCCTGAACACGAGATCCTGGGTTCGGTTCCCGGGTCGGGCCTACGATTAATTTAGGTATTGGGTATTTTTGACAAGAATTACTTAATGACAGTCCAGAGTTAGTAGTTGGTGTTGTATCACCGCCGTGCTTCGGAGAGCACGTTAAGCCGTCGCCGCGCCGTCCCGGTCCCGGTTATTATTACTATCATGAGATATTATAATGGTTGTTAAAACCCGACAACCCGCACTGGAACAGCACGTTGCGTGGCGGGTCTAAGCTCTATATCCCTCTCAGCTATAAAAGGGTAAGGTCTTTCCCCACCAATGGGACGTTAAAGGGAGTGGTGGCGATGGCATTCTGCTGTCATACATAATACTTATATGAATATTTTCCCAGTAAAAGATTAATTATAAGAATCTTTAAATAATCTAAGTGTGCCAAAAAACCAAATGGTAGGTATGTACCTAATTACAGTATCTGGTTGAATTGATAAATAGTTGTTAAAATATCAAATGAGTAAAACTGGTTCCGCCCACAAAAAGTGTTCAATAACATCGATGATATAATTAATAATATATTTTTAAGAACTTTACATTTTGTGTGTACCTATATCACATAATATTAATATTATGTTTATAGCTATAAAAAGAGTTTTAAATTGGCTATTTTTCTGTTAGCCCCCTGCTAATTCCTTAGTTCTCTATACATACATGATAATGATAATAATATGATAAGTAATAAATATGAAAAATATTTTATTTAATGTGTTCTGCCAACCTCGAATATGGTTAAGCGAAGCAATGGCTGGATCATGCGTCATGCTCGTGAACGGGTGCCACCGTCGGAAATGGGGCTACTTTTGTCTGCCCTTCTTCACAATATGTGTAGAATTGTATGCACCATTCCGAACCTGTGGTAGATTCATTTGTCGATTCGTAAGCGCTTGTGAAAGTTTATCTGAATAAAATTGAAGATTACTTATATAAATGATAAAAAGGCGTGGATTTGACTCGTCCCAGCAATGCGCGAGACGGCAATTCAATCATGTACTTAACATAAAATTGTTATATTGATATTGTAAATTTGGAAAAGAGCAACCGCCGAGTTTCTTGCTGGTTCTTCTCGGTTGGAATGGCATTCCGAACCAGTGGTAGATTCATTTGACTATTCAAAAGTACTTGTAAAAGTTTATTTGAATAAAAAACTTTTCTATTCTATTCTATTCTATTTAGGTATGAACCTAAGCAGTTAAGCAATTTTAAGAACATAAAATTATTTTATAAAACATTATTTTTTTATGTACTTCATTCGTGAACTCGTGGTACTGTGACTAAGTACAAGTATAAATTAAAAATTTAAAAAACCCCCGACATTCGGCGGCCATCTTGGATCGATTTTCATCAAACATAGCTAACAGCACTCTCGACTAATTCACCTTTCAAACAAAAAAAAACGCATTCAAATCGGTTCACCCGTTTGAGCGCAACAGGGGAACAGACAGACACACACACACACAGACACATCAAACTTATAACACCCCGTCGTTTTTGCGTCGGAGGTTAAAAAATATCTGTCTTAAACAATTTCTTAAATCAAAACGACATGATGATAATATTATAATATATTATGATGGCATGACAACCTCTCTGGCTGGCGTAGGTACCTAGTGGTGAGCGTTGTGGTATTATAAGTGAGAAGTACTTAATGCTCGGTTCCCGGCAGGGGTAGAAACCGACTAGAGATAAGTACAAGTGTAATAGAAACTGCCGTAAGTACCTCTTCCACGTTAGCCCGCTTCCACCTTAGACTGCATCGTGACATCGCCTCAAAACAAAGTGAGAACGCAGTCAAGGGTTAACTTGTACAAGAACAAAAAGTAAAGAGTCGATTAACAAAAAGAAAAGAGCCTTTGAAACATAAAGAATTACGAGTTTAAACATAACACCTCGATGCCAATGGTACCATAATGGTGGTTTACCAAGATTTCTCGGGACCAACTGACCAACTCGCCGCGGCCCAGCCGACCGGTTCCCGAAAAGTAAAAGTGCGATTTGATTTTCTGTGCAACACACGTTATGCAAAGACTTAATGTGTATAGCTTTCCACCAGTTACGAAAGGTTACCAGTTTCCGCGTATCTCTATCGACTTGTTAATGGTGCTTTGGCAGGAAAGACAGCTTATAATTAATACCTCTAGCCTCTTTAGCTTAATATTCCTTTAGCTATATTTTTTATAGACAAGTTTACTCGTATTTCTATAGTGTGTGTCTGTTTGTCTGCTAGCCTTTCACGGCCCAACAGTGTAACCGATTGTGATGAAAGTTACAGAGGTAGCTTACATCCCGGGGAAGGACATAGGCTACTTTTTATCCCGGAAAAATAACGTGTTCCCACGGGATAACCATACCACGGATAACCGATTTTGACGTTTGGAACAAAGTTAGCTTACAGCCTGGGGTCGACCACACTCTTGTTATCTCGGAAAATTAAAGAGTTCCCACGGGATTCTTGAAAGTTCATCCGTTTAACCGATTTATACGAAAGGTACAGAGGTAGCTTTCGACCCTGCAATTGACATAGGCAACTTTTATCCCGAAAAATTAAATAGTTCCCTCAGGATTTTAAGAAACCTAAATCCACGCGGACGAAGTCGCAGGCATCATCTAGTAGACTATAGGTTTTGGCAGGAAATACAGCTTTTATAGTAGATATCTCTAGCTATCCTCTTTAATTAAATTAAATAAAAGCTGTGATAGCCTAGTGGTTAGGACGACCGAATTCTAATCGGAGGTCGTGGGTTCGATCCCGGGCACGCACCTCTAACTTTTTGGAGTTATGTGCGTTTTAAGTATTTAAATATCACTTGCTTTAACGGTGAAGGAAAACATCGTGAGGAAACCTGCATGCCTGAGAGTTCTCCATAACGTTCTCAAAGGTTTGTGAAGTCTGCCAATCCGCTTGGCCAGCGTGGGAGACTATGGCCAAAACCCTTCTCACTCTGAGAGGAGACCCGTGCTCTGTAGTGAGCCGGTAATGGGTTGATCATGATGATGATGATGATGATCCTCTTTAGCTTAATATACATCTAGCTAGCCTCTTTAAATTCCCGCGACTTCGTCTACGATGATTCACATTGTAGTCGCTATAGGTATATCTATTCTATTGATTACATTGGAGTCTAGCCTCAGCCTAAATCCCTACATGTATATACCTACGTCCCTAACTTTAATAATTTATTAATGAACCACTCAAGTCAGAACCTTACTTATATGTAAGTCTTTACAGTTTCCATTAATTACTATACATGAGATGAGAGTGGTCCGGTCGTTTAAGAAAGCTAACATCCAGTTCGCGAGAAAACGTCTGTCTCTACCCGGTATCTAAAGGCCTGGAGGGGAAAAAAGCGGCAGAACCTCACGATTAATGCGAAACGATTTGTAATACAAGGTAGTTGCGATTTGTAATGTATGAGGTGTGTTACACTTCATTGATATATTATTATGTTACAAATTGAAAAGAGTAACCGCTGAGTTTCTTGCCGGTTCTTCTCAGTAGGGCCTGCTTTCCGAATATGTGGTAATCTGGACATGTCACAAGAAATAGAAATAGCAAAAAAGAAAAGCTTTTTATTCAAATAAAAATAAACATTTTACATGAGTCACAACTTCATGTTGTTTTTTAGGGTTCCGTACCCAAAGGGTAAAAACGGAGCCCTATTAATGTCACTCGGCTGTTTGTCTGTCTGTCCGCCGGTCACAGGTCTCTAGCTCGTAGACTAAATGAGTTACAAACCTAAAATTTTGGTATTTGGTGTAGAACGTTAACCCAAAACTAAATATTGAATTAGAAACTGAATTAAATTATTTTTCATGGGGGCTCCCATACATGAAAAACGAGCCGAAAAAAAATTTTTTTTCTTACCCTAGCTTATGGGGTATCATTCTTTAGAACTTATTGAGCAGAGCACGAACATATTTTTACTTGCGGTCCGCCCCGGCTTTGCCCGTGGTACATGTTATATAGCCTATAGCGCTCAAGGATCACGTACATATCCAACGGTGAAAGAATTTTTGAAATCGGTCCAGTAGTTCCTGAGATTAGCGCGTTCAAAGAAACAAACTCTTCCGCTTTATTATATTAGTATAGATTTAATTTTTTGCTTAAAAAAATAAGGAAATGGGGAGCCATCAAAGTTGTTAGTTTTAGACCATTTTTGTGACGGGTGCTATCTCAAAAACTAAACCAGTTAAGAATATGAAACTTCGGTATATTAGGTACCATATACTATACTAGCGGACCCGGCAGACGTCGTCCTGCCCGCTATTAGCGCCACTTACTGGGTCCAATTTTTCTACTTATAAACCTTCCTCTTGAATCACTCTATCTATTAAAAAAACCGCATCAAAATCCGTTGCGTAGTTTTAAAGATTTAAGCATACATAGGGACATAGGGATATAGGGACAGAGAAAGCGACTTTGTTTTATACTATGTAGTGATTTAAACAACAAGTACTAAAAACAACAATTCATAATATAGTTTGTAAGCTGTGACCAAAACAAACGAGCATTTTTTGGGGTTTTCTTTCACGACTTGTCGCGATGTCTAGCTCGGAAATGAAATATTTCTTACGCCCAAAATATTATGTTGTTCGTAATTATGTACGGAACCCTAAAAGAGCGAGGCTCGACTCGCACTTGGCCAGTTTTATAATTTATTACCCCACTAGGGTGAAGTCAAAAGGAGGGTTATGATTTTAACAGTCTATGTATGTATTTATGTATGTTTATATTTACGTATGTTCCTGTTCATTGTCAATTATTGTTATTCGACTATATTTTCGACTGTATTTTCTGGTGAAAACCCTATAGGTATTAGGTACATTAGACCTGCGGATACATTAATAAAAGTGGACTGTGCTACAAGCGTTATCTTGTCAATCTCGTTAACTTTCGTCTGAGGAAAGCTGATTTTACAAGTTTTGTAGTAGGTAGGTACCTACTAGGTACCTACCGTACTGATTGTACCTACGTAGCAACATAGAGTTTGTAATACGCTTTGAAATATGTATCTAGTGAATAGGATACAAAACAAAAGTGGCAGGCGTTATATTTTATTGGTGTCATCAGTTGTTGTTATAATTGCAGATTAAGAGCAACCCGAAATATCTGTCAGTTTCATCTAATCACCCATTGTGAACTCTATTTTTATATCGGGCAAGGAAAAAACCAGCATTAAAACTTTGAGCTTTTATCAAACACATCCTAATTCCCTACGAGCTCTCGGTCCATACATTGAATGAAGTAGGAAGTGTGCGATCAAAGTTATTTTTGCAATATAGAACTGCAAGGAAGTGTAGGTAAGCCGGCTGTGACCTATATTAGCAGTTTATACTGAACTCTAAAATAGTCATGTCTCCAACCGTTAGTTTCTGCTAATACGAAGTCCATCGTTGTTTATTTAGCAACTTGATGAAAAATTGGCCAAGTGCGAGTCGGGCCTCGCTCTTTTAGGGTTCCGTACATAATTATGAACAACATAATATATTTTTGGGTGTCAGAAATATTTAATCTCAGAGCTTAGACATCGCAACAAGTCGTGAAAGAAAACCCCAAAAAATGTGCATTTGTTTTGGTCACAGCTTAAAACTATACTTTATGAATCGTTGTTTTCAGTATATTTTGTTGTATAAATACTGTATATGGTACATAATATACCGAAATTTCATATTCCTAACCAGTTTGGTTTTTGAGATAGCCCCCGTCACAAAAACGGCCTAAAACTGACATGGCCTTCCATTTCCTTATTTTTTTCTTATTTCCTTATTTTTTCCTTAGTTATTATTTTGCAAAAATCTTCAATGCTTGCTCTTCTCTTGCTCTTCAAAAGTTGCTCTTAATCTTTATTATATGTATACTGTAGTCCTACCGACTTTATTACTTAGTCTAGATAAGTAGACACTTGGGAGATAGGTACATAGGTATATGTAAGAATTAGATGTTCGCTGTTAAAAAAACATGACATTAATTTTATTAAATTGTTAGATTTATAGGTGCATACTGCATACCTATACCACTAATTTTTATTGCATAAACAGATGGATTCAATCTAGCTCCAGACTATCTGTGAATACCTAATTTCATGATAAAAGGTTACTAATAGCAAATATTTGTGTCAGATCAAAATAAAATAAAACAGTCCGTTTTTATTGGCTCGTTTATTTACGAAATCGAATTTATGCAAATTAATTGGAAGTTTTTTAACGTGGGAAGACAGATGAGTCACTCCGACAGGTCTGCAATTTTGTACCATGGCACGAAAAGAACCTACCTGCACCCTGCACGTTACAGCAGAGCTTTCTTTTGTTCTGTGTCACAAGAAAAAAAAAATACTGTCTACGGTCAGGGGTGTTCACTTATTTCTAATCATAGACAGTCTAGTTATAAATATGTATGTATGTACATATGTACATAATATTATTATGTATGTAGGTATATATCGAGCCGTTACCGCCAAATTATCGTAAGCGACACTTTTGTCGAAAATTCGTTTTTAATCGACACTAATAATATTAGTTTTCATGATAAGTCTTATCATTAGGGTTCCGTAGTAAACAAGAAACCCTTACAGTTTCGCCATGTACGTCCGTCCGTCGTCGGTTAATCTCAGAGACTATTAGTGCTAGAAATCTGTAATTGGGCATGGGTATAAATATTAATCACGCCGATAAAGTGGTGAAATAAAATTTTGATAAATATTTTTTTTAGGGTAGCTCCCTTACATGTAAAGTGAGAATGGATATTTTTTCTCTCGTCTATCCCATAGTCTGGGGTTTGTTTGTTTGTTTATTTAGGGGTATCGTTGAATAGGTTTTTTAAAAATACTGTGGGTGTGGGAACATCATTTTTCGATTTCTAGATCCGTTTGTAAAATATGATGTTTTAAAGTGCTAATTTTTATAATATACAGGAACTTGAAAAAATTCACAGCAGTAGTATATATAAACAATTTTAAAGGAAAACTATCATGGCTAAGTAGGGTTCACAGGTTAAGGAGTTATATCTGTTTTTCGAGGATTGTGACTACGGAACCCTACACTGCGCGTGGCCCGCCACGCACTTGGCCGGTTTTTTTTGTTTTATTTTCAATCATATGTTTAAATGTCTAAAAATCATTAATGTAGGTACTTATGTGAAATTTTTATATACTAGCACACTTCTGTTTAAAAATATTTAAAAAAACCCTTCTGTAAAATTTGGCTTTTGTCGGTTGCGCTAAAACGGCGGTAAAGGCTCGATATGTTCGCAATTATTTCCAAAACCAATGAACCGATTTTGATGATTTTTCACTATCGTAATCAACATACTTTCAGGAAGATTTTAATGTATAACACAATTAGTTATCAATCTTAAGTACGAAGTTACAAGCATAAATGTGTCACTAATATTTTTGATTGATTGATTGATTTAGTTGTACCTACTGATTTCTCTGAGATTGCTGGACCGAAATCGGTTTAATTTTTTCTAAAATATGGTTTGTTATTTTTTCAATTTGCGTTGAATGTAATTTATTGATGCATTGAAAGATAACACCAATCTCACAATTTACATATATTCTCTCAAGAAGCCTTTACGCGTTGGACCTAATAATTATGTTCCTATCTACCCGCGCAAAGCATAAGCGAATTGAAAGTACCTAGGAGGCTGACTAGACATTCTGGAAATTAGACGTAATAGACATAGGCACCTGCTAGACATTCGAGGAATTGGGCCAAGCGAAGGGGTCGGGATTTTGTTCCGTGTGAATACTGAATAGGTAGGTACACCACATCTTCAGTATGCTTTGGGGTGGTTTGACTTTTCGATTAATGATATGAAAAAAAAAACAAAGAGTCCATAATAATAATAATTAGAGAAGTTAACGGTGTATCTCGGAGGCTGAACGCCCGAGGCTGGACCAAAAGAAAATAAAGTAAAAAGGGTAAATTATTGGCGACCCGACCGCTTTGCCGCCGACAGCTGCGAATTGGCGCGAAACTGGTTTCGCCTGGAGGAGTGACGTCATCTGACATGTGCCTCCTCCGAATTTGAGCGTTCTCGGCACAAAAAATGAATCTTTTTCCCCGCACGATGATCCATTCGATTTTACGGCTCTTCATTGTTATGATACAGCTTTGTCTGCGCGTATTGTTCTTGCACGGACAGGTGATTTCGGAAGATTGCCGTCAGTAATATGAGGTTGAAAATCAATAGATTTTTTCAATAACTAAAGTAGGTAGGTACGTACCTACTTACCTAGGTATTCTGCGTTGTAGATTTTTGAAATTGAATAGAAAACATTATAATATTATACAGGTACAGGTAAACGTGACACATCACTCAGGCTCGTATTTTGGTAGGTAAGTACCTACTAGGCACTACTAAAACGAACCCATCGCGCGTCTTCATCCTAAAATTATCAAAGCAGGTAGGTATGCTGTGCTTTTATGCTTATAAGGGCACGCAACTGCCTACGACGAACGACCGGACCTGTGACATTGTATAGTAATAGTAGAGACTCGGATAAATAAGTTTTTAACCTTATCTTTTAATATTATTCTTATCTCTAATAAACGTACCTATCTACCTATTCGAAAAAACATAACATAGGTAACTACTAGGTAGGTACCTATCATCATCATCATCATCATCATGATCAACCCATTACCGGCTCACTACAGAGCACGGGTCTCCTCTCAGAGAAGGGTTTTGGCCATAGTCTACCACGCTGGCCAAGCGGATTGGCAGACTTCACACACCTTTGAGAACGTTATGGAGAACTCTCAGGCATGCAGGTTTCCTCACGATGTTTTCCTTCACCGTTAAAGCGAGTGATATTTAAATACTTAAAACGCACATAACTCCGAAAAGTTAGAGGTGCGTGCCCGGGATCGAACCCACGACCTCCGATTAGAAGTCGGTCGTCCTAACCACTAGGCTATCACAGCTTCAGGTACCTATAATTGCATTCAACTGTACGAAATTATTGATCAAAAATCATAATTACTAATTAGTAATTATTGTAAAAAAAAAGCAAATTACTTAGGTAGGTAGAGGGCACCTATGCAGTTTTTGCTAGTTCAGCAAAATACACTATGAATGACTTAAAAGTGTTTGTGCGCTTTTTAACACTTTCACGAGCTTTTTTCAATCATCAAAGTTGTGTGAATGCATCAGTGACTCGGAACGTAGATCTTGTCTTGTCTTATCAGTAGGTAAAGTGTGTAATTACAACAATAAACATAAGTAATTTCGCATTGTATTCATACAGGACTCTGTTTAATGTGGGAACTGTTTAAAATCATAAGGACAAGACTACAAAATTGTAGTTTAATTCTATTGCAATTTTGGATGAAGTTCTAGGTTATGCATTTTTGGATGAATCGAAAATTAATCTCTAGATAATGACAAAATCTATTTGTTTGAAAAAGAGTTTAAAACAAAGTAAGTAAAGTCTCATAGAAGTAATATAAACCTCGGGCTCAAAAATATTCTAATCAAATAAAAATAAAATAATTATAGGACTATAGGTAGATTAGAGAGAATGAGGAACTTTGTTAGAGCATCTATGAAATTATGATTTTTTTATTTTTAATAAAAAATTAGGAACAAATACTTAACTAATTCCATGTTAGTTGAAGGATCACATTAAACTTCCTTTCAAATAGTTATTTGTTCGACAAGATAGCAAAATTATTGTTTGTTGCGAGTGCCTAGTTTGAATCCCGAGCGAGCGAAGGATTCTAATTTAGAATCACGAGCGTAGCGAGTGATTCTTATATAGAATCCTGAGTGTAGTGAGGGATTCAAAGGCACAAGAAACAAAAAGTTTGCTATCGTGTGATACATACAACTTTTCACCTCAATAGCGAAAAAATACAAGATGTAAGTAACAAAAATATTTACTGAAACAAAAAGGATTTTTTACATTCAGATTACGTACCTACTTACTTATTATTATGCTTAACTTAAAAATCAGCGAAGTGCCAGTCGGGACTCAAATTTTTTATCAAATAAATTTTCTTTTTTGCAGCGAGAAAATTTTCATCTGGTGCTTTAAGAACTTTTCAATATCATGATCGGTGAAAACTTTAGATTTTTTAGATTTGTGCCCCTTGTATGATATTCGTATTTTGTTGGATTAAAACTCGTCACAGCAATGTGTTTTATTAATTATTATAATTTTACAATATAGATGGGCTGTTGCCTGTGCGAAAAGTGTGCCTATAAGTAAAACATAAACTAACAAAGTTAGAAGTAACTCTCAAAGTTAGCCACCTATTGATGACCGGACAGTGTTCCTTTAAGTAAAATATAAATTAACAAAGTTAGACATAATGGTTTTGTTTTTTTATATTATAAATATTAAACACCCCTCCGACTGTCTTCACAAAAATGCGATAAGTTTAGATAGGTTTCAATCTGAACGTCGCATTTCGATTTGATTGTAGCTTATAACATGGAGTAAATACTACATAATATAAAGATTGCCTTGTTTTAGACAATTCCATGAAATATGATAAAATCACAGTCTCTGAACAAGTCTTCGCACCTTTTGTCTCCAATTATTAAATAATTCATAGGCTTTCAGGTATTTTTTACGCGACTTTTCCGGCAGAAAGTTTAATTCAGCGTTAGTCACTAATTCTTTTAATTCTGAAGGTGTTAAATTATCACTGGAGTCACTCATTTTGTTTTAATTTTTTTACAACAAATAACTACAAATAAATTAGTTAGGTACCTAATTAAGATATAGAGTATAAACAAATTTTTTTCCCGCCATTTTTTTTTATTCCTCTTTTGTCTGCGTTCGGAATTGCGTAATTCAAGAAAAAAATTAACTAATTATTTTAATTCTCCTTAAATCGTTTACGTTTCATGTTGTTTTACAGAATTATAAATTCTAAAACACATTTTAAGGAAATCTCAATAAGTAGTTAAAATAATATATAATAGAAAATTTTGATGAAATAAAATGTTGGGGCTACTATACAAACTATTTGATACAAAACTTTTTCGAACTTTTCTTGAGACAGTGAATTGAAGAAATGACAATCCAAAGCGTTCTATATTCAAAACACTTTTTCTCACGGAGTGAGCAAAAACGAGTTTTGCTCACTGGTTTTGGCCAGCAAACACGCCCTTTTTGAGCTACTGAGGTGAAAAGGAACTTTTCCTTGTCCAATTTCTTAGGTTTCAAACCTACCAACCTGCCGAATCGAAAATTCCCGCCGAAAACTCGAAGGACTTTTTCCATCTAATTCAAATTTAAATAATTTACGAAGAAAATCATTTGGGAGGAAAAAATCTGAAGGAATGTCACGAAATATCTCTCAACACAGCAGTAAAATCATTATCCCTGGTTGAATTTATATGTATAGGTTAGGTATAAAGTATTTGAAAATTTTGAATGAAACTATATTGTTACGCATCTTTAGCAATGATAATGTTTTAAGAGACCATCATAACCCTGTTGAAAATCATGCAAAATGCATCTTTCAATATTGTTACAAAGTTATGGAAAAACAGTGCCTTCAAAAAAATCTTAGAACACTAACAAATTGTTGTGTATTAGGAAGGTTACAGTAGGTAGTAATATACTTATGAAAAGTTGAAATGATAACATTGGAACTATTTAAATCAATGAGAAAGTTAAAATAGGATGTCAAATGAACCATGAAAACAGGAATGATTGGGGAGTCATTGCACTTATTCATAGGCAGGTATGCAACAGCAACCAGCAAACGTGTTTTGCCTCATCGATACCTACGACTTACCTGAGACTCACTCCGGACGTGGTTCAAATTGTTCACAACTAATCCGTTGTCTACCATTGGATCCATCGTGGATTCATCATCCAATCACTGACCGATCCCTATCACTGCACATTTCAGTCTGAAAACACCGAAATTTCCCGCAGGATTTCTACGTAGAACAGAAACTTAACACAAAGTAGTCGTTAATCATTAAAGCACAAAGCACAGCCGATCGTGAACGTAAACTACACAACGAACCAACGAAACAAACCGCACAACACCCGTGTTCACCGAAACCAACTTATATTATTGTATTTTTGAGGAATTTAAAAGTTTCGTACGCTTCGTGCCGCGGCACGTCCGTCCGATCCTAAGTAAGGACGCCAGGCGGCGAAAAGTTAACCGTGCGTGATTTCTCGGGACTTTCAAAACCGAATGGTCATATACGCTATCAATCTTTGCATACCAGAGTCGTGCGATGAGACGGAGATCAGAGAGGGTCTCGTGATCGCGCCGGGAGCGAAAGGGACAGCACAAAAGCAGGTACTCCGCCCCGAAGTAGACGAACAGTATCTACAGGTTTTGCTCCCACTACAAGGTACGGACTCGGAGAGGCTCGGAGCTTGAAAGTTAACGTAGACTATAGTTGAAAAACATATAGCTCGGCGCAGCCGTCACTAGACAAGCCAGTTTTTACAATCGAGCCTATTTTAAAACAACCACGCTTTCCTCTCCGCGTCCGTTACCAATAACCTTTTCTTCGATACCAGTTATGGAACATTATTCACGGTTTCAGATATCCAAACTTACTTAGTTGTTCTTTTAATTATTTTATAACAAAATTATGGATGGTCGTTTATGAACACATTTGGTCAAACAGAAACGATTGACCCGATCGATCAATCGAACCGGTCCAATGCATCTCTGGTGAAGGCCGCAACGGAATTATCCTTTACGGAGACTAATGTCCCATCGAAAATTGAAAACGATTCACAATCAACTTTATACCATTCCAATACGGTCTTAAATTAAGAGGATGAAGGGATTTCACGGGACGAAGCTTAACCAATTTTAAAAGCTATTCTACTAGTGAAACGCACACAAACAAAAACATCCAAGTATGCTAGGGATTTTTACCTGGACTCTGTGCTTCTACGTAATTTATTTTTTACTAGCAGATTCACGCGATTTCATGCCGTGTCCTAATTCGTACTTGACTTTGAACCCTAAGTTATACGAGTATACGATTCTTTATAAGTTATTTATTTACATTCTCATATCTAAAAGGTTACAAAATTTTCCAACTTAATAAAATCTAAATCGTCGGCAATCTGGGCGGCCTGCTAAGTTTCTGGAGTGAGCTTGCTTGGCTGGATTGAAGACAGCCGCAGGGAGAGGCATTTCATGCACAACATGCTTAACATAATGCTTAACCAGCTTATGTTTAAAACCTGTCCAGCATAAAGAATGATGAACTCCAGTGGTCCTAGATAGCTCCAGTATAACTTAGCAGATCGACAGAGTTATCAAAAACTTCATGAAAAATCTTTTGATGTTTTAAGATATAGGTATACGGCACTTCATTTTCATTGATTCATTATTCTTTTTCGGATCTATTGCTTTTCTTTCTACACTCTAGAGATTCAAAGATATGTGGAAGTAATTATCTACAGTGTTACATAATAAGCCGACAATTATGTTGATTAAATTGTTATTATGATATCTATAAGTCAGTATAATTACAGTCCCCCGGCTAATGCGTATGCAGTCTACAAAGTACAAACCAGAATGTTGGATATGCAAGTGAAAGTGGTTGCGCAATCTCATCTCTTATGCTTCGCTTATAAATATATTATGGTTTCGTTGATAAGTCCGAGGTGTGATAATGTATCATGGATCATCTTGATTTGATGATTTATATGCGCATAAAAATCATTTTTAGAAATTGGTTTGACCTTTTTCAAACTATTTTCATTGTAATAGAAGGGAAACCTTTTGAACCTTTTTCCGACCACCTTGGGAGAGGTCGTGAATCGTGATAGGTGACAATTTGTCACTGACAAACCCCTTGGGAGGCTACCATATACAAATTACAACAGGATCTCCGAAAAACGTAATGGTTTTTCAAGATTTAATGGTAAGGATAAGCTTTAGTTTCGACACATTGGATTTTAGGAAATGCTGAAAACCTGTTGGATTAATATAGGACAGTTTATGCAGAATTTTTGCTATTTAGTAACTAGTACAAAATGTAAGTTTTAGAATTTACAGGTACATAATTCAAGGTATTATATTCCAAGAAAAAAAAACTCCCATGCTAGTGAACTGACTTTATGTTAGTGTAATAGGATATCCTAACCCTGAGAAATTAATTTGTTGCATCAATCTTAACAGACGGTTTGTTTTAAAGCTAATTTAGAGAAACAAGTTTTTAGGATATTTACTGCTACACTGCTACTATAATAATATGATAATAATACATAACTCGTTTCGTATAAAAAACCATAATGTAATACGAATGTCAAACTTTGATAGACTCTCGAAGAAACGAGATCAATCTGAAAATGTCATGAACCGGCAAGAACTCGTGCTCTTTATTACAACTTCAGCAATTTTCTCCTGTATAGTCACATTTATACATAATAGCACCAGAGGCGGTACTCAAAGCTAACCATAATGGTTAATAAATAAAATTAGCTTAGGTATTAAAAGGTGATGGTAAATATACTGCGAGTTTTCCCTATCAATCCCTCGATCCATAGTATATTCTATCTATTGTTCGTTATAGTTTCATTTGATTCTTCTGGGTTAGCTAGCTATCCTTACTGTTATACCGTTTTGTTGACCTTCGGTGGTGGTTTTGGAATATCGTGACCAGCTTTGTAAAACAACATACGAACACCACCAATATAGGCCATTCGATGAATAATTAATAATAATAAAATGATTATATTATTTTCAGGCTTCACAGCACAATTCTCTAATGGACCCAAAAAATAACCTATAATGATCACAAAATTAATAACAGTTAATTGCTTAATGTTTCAAAAACGTAATAATTGGACACCTACACAAAATGCTGGATAAATTCCGCGGTATCAAACCGACCCACTTGTGGCATCACACTAGTTTAAAGGCCTTCAGAGCTGCTATCAAAGACCGTTACGATGCTGTCAAAAATCTGGACGCAAGGTTCTACAAGCCTGGACAAAGTCTGGCATTTGCAGGTAACTAATTATAAATACCATGACCATATTGCAGTGTGACCATTATTGTATTGTACACAAGTTACACAGTTGAAATGGGTGGTGTACATAGCTCGAAGAATCAATAGACATCGAGATCCCACCACCACTACAACCTTTATAACGTCCCACTATTGGGCACAGGCCTCCTCTTTCATAGAAGAGAGCAATTAAGAGAGAACCACCAAGCTGCTCCAATGTGGGTTGGTGAGCTTTAACGATATATCATAGTCATGATAGTGATAATAAATCAAATCAAATAAACTTTATTCAAAATTGGTAAACTGAACACTTTTTGAACGTCAATAACCGGGACCAACTGCTTAACGTGCTCTCTGAGGTACGGGGGTGACTAGCAACCCTCACACCGGCAAACACACCATTGGAAGACCCCTCACCAGATGACGGACAATCTGAAGAAAGTCTCCGACAGCCGCACTGCATACGCTTGTATCCAGCAAGATTGTGTTCTGTAGCGATCTTTGCATGAACGATACGCGAACGCATAGAGAACGATAAAGATGATCGGACAGACATATAAACGAACGTGAATTGGGATTTTATTTGTTTGTTTTCCCGCGTTACCTAGACATTTTTCCGGAACAAAAAATAGCTTACATCCTTCTTCTTGCAGGATTGCTCTGCGCCCAAATTCGTGAAGATCTTTTCAGTGGAGAGGCCCTAAAAAGGCAACAACAGATATCTGTTTGTTGCGTTGTTTGCGAAATAATGTTGTTTGTAAATTATTATAATTGCGAAAGTGTTTTCGCATTTATTATAATTAGAATGAATAAAGAAATTAATATTGTATTCTCAACAGGTTTTGTCTGGGCATCTGCGCTGGTCATCTTTTACTCTTTGGGAGCGTTTGATCCGGAAAAAGTTGTAAACACTCTATTGCCATACGAGTGTAAAACTACACCCACAGAGGAGATATGCAAAAAAGAGGAAAAGAAAATGCCCGCCTGTCCTTCGGACATTAAAAAGAAGCCTTGCTGACATTTTACCGAACTCAACTATTTGGAGATGACTGAAAACTTAACTAACCTAACTAAATCTACATAAAGTTTTTGTCGGAACATGCATTTTTAATAAAGTTTGTTTATATAATATCATTAACTTTGTTTTTATTTTGTGTACCTATCTGTTTGTATCTTCAATCATTTTAATATAGTTAAGCGATGACACATCGATTATTTTAGGGCCTATTTCTAATTAATTTTTCATAATTTACCTGAAAACAAAGGATGTCATTAGGTCATAGATAGTGCATTTTGGCAGCAATTGTCATTTGGTTGTCATCTAATAAACTAAAAATTCTAAGCGCATTTATATAATTTGAAATCTTTTCATTGGATTTACGTATGTGATGAGCAAATTAAATGGACAGAAAAGAACAGCTGAAGTTTTTTTGCGTGGTACTATCTATGGCTACTCTAATAGAATATTCCTTCGGTATTTTCACATTGCCTAGCTGGAGTTCAAATAAGGAGAAAATATCGAACCCCAAACAAAAGCGACTTCAAAACGTAAGCGACGACGAAGAAATGCCGGCACCAAAAAAAGCGGGACTGATCTCGGAAACAAAAACGGCGGAATTTGGCCCGGAACCAAAAATGGTGGAACACAGCCCGGAACTGAAAATGGCGGAACTTAGTTCGGAACTAAAAACGATGGGACTCAGCTCGGGATTAAAAAATGCGGGACAACCGGGATTTAGCTCCTCCCGATTAAAGAAGCCGGGACTTAACTCTGCAGAAGTTTTGGAGCTATTCAGCCGTGAATAAAATGTGATCCTTGAATCTTAAACGAAAATCGTGAATGAAAGAATCTTTAATAATAAAATGTTGTTTATGTTGCAGATTTGTAATATTTTTTGACTAGTAATTTAGGTATACCTAAAGGTAGACGCCCCCTGAAGTTTGCAGAACACTATAGATTATAATTATTATGACCGACCTAGATATTTAATACGCACTGTGTGGTAGGTACGTACATAGACACAGAATACTTAGTAAATAAGTGTAGATACAAGAAGCAGCTTTTAGGTACGCGACTTTGAGGCACGCGACCGCGACACGTGACGCTTGCACACTGCTTTTTATAAAAATGTATGGAGCGTAGATAGAGTATGGAGTACATTTTGAGGTGGACGACTGTGCCGTGTGCGGGCCGAGAGTGCCATAGATATAGCAGTCGATGGAGGCAAAACTCAGATTTCGCATGTCGCGTTCACGTACCTGAAAGTCTACCTTTGCTTTTTGTATCTATGTCTATTACTTAAGTATTCTGAGCATCGAACTAAGATTCTGACTCTAAAAATCTAGGTCGGTTATCTACAATTTACAGTGCTCTGAAAACTTTAGGGGGCGTACTTACTATCTACCTACATAATATTATTATTATATACATATAAGTAACACACATTTACACATTATTTTATAGATAAGTAGTCATCAACTAAAAGTAGATAAAGTTACAATTAAAAAAAAATCGTTTAAATACCGCATAGAAAAATTAATCAAGAAAAGCAAAGAAAAGCTGAAAAAAATAGTAAAATGCAAATTCATAAGCAGGTAGGTAATACTAATAATAATGAGAAAAACTTAACGAAAATAAATAAACCACACATTTCATCATTTTTCCTACACAGCCATGAAAGTATTTAGAAAAATTATCTCCGATGCCTTGGTATTTTCCACGTCTTGCTTCGTGTCGTACCGACTCATGTCGTTATTCATTGAGAGATATCGAGTGAAACGCATCGACAGCGGGAAATAAACTGTTGAATATTCAGTGAGATACTTTTTAAATTTTCTCTAGAAAAAGAAAATGCAAAAATTCCTTAGCACCTAGCCTAAGAAAAAATGGACCGAACCATGACTGTTATTTTAATCATCCATCTTTTTCTTTTAGTCTAAAGTTTTGAAGCACAATAAATAATAATTAATTATGTTACTAAATAGTGAAGATTTGTCATTCGTACCTAAATACTCTTCAGTCTTTATACTGTCTTATAATTTGCCTCAGAATTTATACAATTATATTTTGGACAGAAATGATATATTTATCAAAATATATTCGTGATCGTAGTAAAAAAAAAAAACAATTAAAAGTTAACTTTTCATCATTTTGATACGAAAATGCTGCCACGGCCGTCTGTCTGCACATTAAAAGTAACCGAAAAACTCAAAAATAAACTTACTCGTTTACGTCTCTTTCTTCCAGGAAAGGTGTTTAATGACTGAGGCGGAGGCGGTATATGGTAGAAGTATGGCGGAGCGAAAATAACGTCCTCCATACCCGCCGTTATGGGCGTATTCCTTGGCACCACGGACCGGACAGTGCCATACAAATTTCTGTTATGCCTATGACGCGTGCTTCCGTACAAGTTCATCATTACACCAAGAGTCCAAGTCACAATTACGAAAAAAAAAAGTCTCACTTCAATTAAATGCGCGCGTACTTTATTTGCACAGATTAAAATTTAAATAATTAAAAAATTAAAAAAAATGACCACACGCGTACGGCACGATGAGCTATTGTAAGTAGATCTTATTTTTAAAATAAAAAAATAAGCTACCGTGTAAATTGTTGTTGGATATTTTAAACCGATAGGTAAACGAGGTCTCTAAACGGTAAATATTTTTTGGAAATATTTAAATCCCTAGCACCCCGTTGATGCCAATTTTTTTATTTTAGATGCGTGCGAGTATACAGTGTTCTCAATTTGAAATGCGTTGGCGGGATGCAGATGTATGTACACATTGCATGTAATTATCACACTTTATCTGCTTTTTCCAATAGGGTACGTCGAGCGCGACGTATCTGAAATAGGAGAAAAACATGTAACACGCATTGGCAGTTGGCGCGAGCCGATACACATGAATGAGTTTGAAAAGTTTGTCATCATTGTGATAGAACATCGATGGATAGAACATTTTGTGGAATACAGAATAGTGGTCGTATTGTTACAGAATAGAATTGAATAGAATAGAAAAGTTTTTTATTCAAATAAACTTTTACAAGTACTTTTGAGTGATCAATTGATATGAATGGTCAACAGATTCTATAGAATCTGTAGATTCATCAGATCATGTAGATTCTATCAGATTCTGTAGAATCTTCAGATCTAAGTACCTGGCCACACCTAGGTATACCTAATAAGGGTAGTGATAGAGACATACCAAAATGTAGAGGCAGTGTATAAGAATTTAGGTGAAAAATGTTCTTTGAAAGTGACCATAGTAACAGTAACTAGACAGGAGTAGAGTTACTGACAGAAATTTAACACGTTCATCGACTAAATAAATGAGTCTCAAAAGTCTCTAGCGTTATTAGTTTAATTACTACTTATAATAGCTACCAACCAATACTATTATAGACGATAGAGATCCTATATCGCCATACCTACTACCTATTTGAAAAAACGGTTATTATTAGGCAATTTTAGGTAATGGTTAGTTTATTATTGAAACCGATAGTTTTACAATTTTGTAACAATCGAACGTTTTTCTCAGATAACTTCCTTGATAACTTTAACTTATATTTAATTAGAACTAGCATTAAAATCCTTTGTGGTAATCCGTCGTGAAAAATTAGCCTTCATTCAAACATTCAAAGTTACACCACCAACTGTAGTCTATATACTATCTCCATCCGAATTTCGAAGAAACATACTTATTTATTCACTACAACGCCATCTCTCTCAATATCAGTAAACTTCTTATTTAACACAAGCTACAGCTATGTACCATTTATGTTGACTTGCACCATCCATGTTCTACAGCTATGCTCTACTACATAAATCTGTCTCTTAAGTATAGATGGCGTTGCAGATCGCGAACATGAAAACCGTTTTCGTGAAATTTTGAAATTAAAAAATCTAGATGTTTATGTTTTGTCAAAATGGCTGACCACTGGGAAAGTTAATAATTATACGATAAAATGTTAAATGCGCGACAAAACATCCGTCGTGCCACCGAAATTTTAATTTTTTTACATCCCGTTTCATAATATGGCCGCTGGACAGTTATCCAAAGCTTTTTTCGCTCTAATATTCAGTAAAGTGCACTGTAGTAGTTCACGCGGTAAAGATAATGGATTCGGGAGCAATTACGTGTGGGCAGGGTCACTTGAGGCGGGCATGCAAATTGCGGTGAACCACAAGAAACCTGTAATGGTCATAATCCACAAATCTTGGTGTACCGCGTGCAAGAATCTCAAGCCGAAATTCGCGAACTCGAATGAAATCCAGTCTCTGAGTAAACATTTCGTTATGGTAAACCTAATCGATGAAGATGAACCGAAGAGCAATAAATTTGCACCTGACGGTACTTATATTCCAAGGTTAGACTTAGAACCTACTTACGTCTTATTCGAATCACATCGTCATTCTTTGAAAATATCCGAATTTAGAGACTAAGTCAGGATATCTGCAGTTAAACAAGTTGATATGCATCTCAGTCTCCAGCTGCTTTACGAACTTACGGTAAGCATATTTAACAGACAGACCTACATGAGATCGAAGACTGCCGAGAACGCAAGAAATGAGACCAGTATGTAATAAATGTAAAACATCATTACAGGCTTCTATATTATTTGTTCCGTCATCGACATCCGGAATCCATGTAGAGTTTAGCTTTCTGTTTGTTCGTATGTTCCGACTTACCCTCGCATCCAGTCCACCACCACGTTCCCACCATGTTTGGATTGAATATGGCGATTTTCAACCCATTTAGGTAACGGAAGATATATAGAACAATGGCACATAGACACGGTTATGTCTATTGTTCTTTAAACTTTACGCTCATAGTGTTTTTTTTAACCTAATAAAATAAACCCTTGTTCATGTGTTCTTTCAGGAAGCACTTTGGTTTTCAGTCGTCGCCCTACTTCGCCTTCGATTAGTGATAGGTTACAGTGTAATTTCTAGAAATAAATAATTAATTCGTTGCCTGATATTTCAGAATCCTCTTCGTATCCCCGAGGGGCGCGGTCGACCTTGACATTTACAACGAGCAGGGCAGCAGTCAACACAAATACTTCTACAGCAGGCCGGAACAAATCGCCAAATCGATGAGGAAAGTGATCGAAAAATACAAGGGCGAGCAGTTCGATGTATGACAAATATTTTATGGCACCGCTTCTTGTAAGTTACGCCACAATTGAATTAGAAACATGAGAATGAATTTAATTCCCACAAATAAAAGTCTAATCTGAACCAAAACTGTAAATAACATATGTATAACAGTAAGATCTATCTACTTGTATGTTCGTTATTTTTAGAATACCCAAGGAAAATTATCTCGAATTTTAATAAAGTACCTACTTCCCCTTTGATTTAATTTTCTTTGTTTCCAGAAATAATTTTAGAGAAGCCCTCGTAAGAACATTTAGATCAAGTCAAAATTGTTAAAAAATTGCATTTTTTTTTTAAATATAAAATCTGTACTTAATATTATATCTTTTAACTTTGAACCCCAATTTTTATTCAACAATTTCGATTATTTTGAACTAATAGAACTTGATGCTAAGGAAGACACTAAAATAAATAAATAGTCGGATTCAGCGAAAGCTAATTACAATAATAATTCAAGCAAGTAAAAATTGTAGCCATTAGCGAATCTAATAAGCTCCAGTTGGTTCTAGTGGTCAGATATGCGGTATAATATCTGATGTAACTTTACCATTTTATCACCCACATTTGAGCTTTTTGATGATTTCGCTGCGGTCGTATAATAGGGAGGTCGAACCCGAATGCCGGATATCGAACCCGTAGTTCGATATCCGGCAGGGGCAATTTGAGTATTTAGAATTTTTAAATTGTTTCTAGTCTGGTCTGGTGAGAAGTGGTCTTGTGTCTTAGACGGCATCGTCACTTACCCACCAGGTGAGATCACAGTCAAAGGGTAGGTAATGTATTGTCTTAAGGTGCGTCCAGACTTGAACATTTCACCGACTTTCGCCGAACTGTTACGCAGTAACCCATCTCAAGCGCTCCAAGCGCGCCGTCCACATTGAGCGTAACAAGTTCGCCGAAATGTTCGCTGTTCGGTTCGGTGAAATGTTCAAGTCTGGACGCACCTTTAAACAATCGGGGTATTGCTGTGACGTGAACACGGCCGTGGTTTACGTAATGCGTATCATTTTTCACCCCTGACGCAAAAACGACGGGGTGTTATAACTGAGCATGTATAACCAACAAAACGGAAATTATGTGACGACCTCAAAATTGGGGTCCTCACTCCTCAGAGTCCTCACTCAACATAACGTATTCTTTGATCTTTTAGTTATTATAGGGATGTGATTCCACCTATGTGGCCAAAGTCAACCTCACCTACGCGCGGTGCACCCTGCCAATATGCTAACAAGGCCCTGATACTCTCAGTCCCCTCTACGGGTTGTTGTGCCTGATATGTTGTGCTTATTGTGGTAGGATTCTACCCCGAATCCGCCTGGCTAGCGACCACACTTCAGCCGTAATCTGCCGCAAAGCATCCGATGCGTTCCGGCAGCGAGCTGAATAGCCAGTTCCCTTTCTCAAAAACCAGCAACGCATTAGTGGTTCCTCGGGTGCTGCTAATGTTCATGGGCGGCGGTATAATCACTTAACATCAGGTGACCCGCTTGCTAGTTTGCCCGTAAAAAAAATGTATATAAAGAAGTGTACTCACGTTTTCGACGACGGGCTCCACATACATCTCCATGGTGTTGTTGAGGGGCGGCAGCGGCATCGGGGACGCGGCGACCGACGAGCGGCGCGACGCGCTGTTGCACGAGCATTGCGACACGGACCGGCGCGAGCGCGGAGATTCTCTGTAACAATGATTGTGGGGTGTTGAATGCTGGCGGTACTTTAGTGCACCGATTGTGTGAAAATTTGTGATGATGGCGTCCAACAATCACATAATGGTAGGAGTTTTTATTGGCATAATAGGACTGACGTGCATTGCGACACGGACCAACGCGACGTGAGCGCGGAGATTCTCTGTAACGCAAGGAGCGTGGGGTGTTGGATGCTGGCGGTACTTCAGAGTGTGATTCTCACCAATGTGAGAATGTGTTATGCCCGTTTCGCACAGTGAAGCATCAGTGTCGGCACATTTCAGGCCTGTCCGTTTAAGTGACGGCGCAGTGTTTCAGTTACAGTTCATAGAGAATGACATATTTTTCACTGTGCCGGAACTCCGCCGGCCGTGTCACTGATGCTTCACTGATATTATAATTATGTGCAAACGGGCCTTTATCAGACACGAATAGAATTAACCGCGCTGTTTGCCGATTGTCAACTGATGTGCGTGTCATCTATTGTGCCTAAGCTTACAGGATTTTTAAATATATCTGAACAAAATATAACACCGATATAAAAATGGTTGGATTCGATTATGTTACTGATTCTGAATAAGCTACTTTCAGGTTTTGCTTAAAGTAAAACTATAACGCTAGAACGAACTTGCTTAAAGTAAAACTGAACGCTTCCACTCCGGGTTGACTGACAGCGACTGACTAGTCAATAAATCCTCACGAAGGTTGATGATTATATCGATGATCAGGTACGTACCTAATTCTGCTTCTCCGACAAACGTGTCGCGAGGTCCTGTCGCACTTGCACCGCACCGGCACGAAGTAGCCCAGTGTCAGCTGCGGCAGCGGAGCGGGCTCCGACGACTCGCTGGAGTCGCTCCACTCCGGCTGACTGAACGGACCCATGTCCAGGGCCGATGGCATTATTAGGCTTTTTCACTGCCTATTTCTGTTATCATGGATAGTTTTGTCACTCTTTTTTTGTTGTCATATTTTTTTTCTTTTTGTATTTTTTTTTGGCGTTATTGTTTAATTCTGGTTTGGTCACAAATCATTTTGATCACTTTTAATTTGGTCATGTTCCACGGATTCTCTTAATAATAGTAAAAATATATCACAAGTTTATTGCTTGTTCTACCAACGAAATAATACCTACTTTGATTTTATACATTGAAGGAAATTTACTATTTACTGTGTTTGCAAATTAAATATAATTTTTTGCGATTATTTAACAATGAAGCCTATCAGCACTTTTTCACTATAAACACATTTAAACCAAAGAATTTTCAACAAGCCCCATAATTCGCGTTATTTTATGACCAATTTTTATGTGCTAATGTTTAAAGCGGATATAATTTCGCGTAGGTATCGAAACCATTAACCTATTTGAAATTTGATAGGGTGTAAACAAAGCGAGATATGAAATGAGATTTCGGGTGCGTACCGGCAATTAGATATAAACTGCTTCGATAAGATAATATGACTTAGTGTCGGCAGCGATTTAGGCGTTTGGCATAAAAACCCAGGTAAATTCACAAAATAAATACTTATCAATATAGTCCTATTTAATTATTATTAGGATTTTCTTTATTAATAACAAGTTCTCAAATCTCAATATTAATTTAATGTCTTAATGATATTATGTGCAATAAGTGCATCTGTGAATTTTATTAATACGATCTCTCAAGTTTTCTAATTATAAAGGCTTAGGATCTTATTAAACTTTAGATAAGTGAATATGGGTCGTAGAACTATTGGCATACATGTCTATCATACCTAGGTATATATATCTATATATCTCTGTTTTTGTTTTAAAAGCTTCTACACTTCTATAGAGTTTAAAGTAAACAATAGGACGATCCCATTGATGGGATAGTACTAGATCACCCAAATTTTTCTATCCAACAAACTCTATGCTGTCTAATTTACATGAATTACGGTCATCTTTGTCACAAAGACCAAAATAAATAATAATTAACACGAAAGATCAATTATTTTGGTCGGTCGTTTAGACCAAAAAACTACAAATATAACAGTCCTAAAAACATAAGCCGCATGACTTTTGGAAGCAAAACAAAATACAAAAATCGGCCAAGTTCGAGTCGGATTCGAAAACAAAGGGTTCCGTACCATTTTCTATAAAAACGGCAAAAAATCATGTTTATGGGAGTCCCTTAATTATTTATTTTATTCTTTTTTTTATTTGTTGTTATAGCGGCAACAGAAATACATCATCTGTGAAAATTTCAACTGTCTAACAATCACGGTTCATAAGATACAGCCTGGACGGACGGACGGACAGACAGACAGATAGACAGACAGACGGACAGCGGAGTCTTAATAATAGCGTCCCGTTTTACCCTTTGAGTACAGAACCCTAAAAAGCTATAAAGGTACAAAGTACTACAGCCATCGCGTCCGGGACGTGAGAGCACGCGCATACTCCAAGGGCCCGGGCGGCGTGACGCACAAAGGCGCCGATAATGCGATCAAGGGATGTGGTTTTTTAGTTACGTGGTAATTCAACACGCGTCTAGCTTTCACCTGCTCTACACAACGAAAAAAAAATCTTTAATGAGATTAAAAAGTAAAATGTGGCCTGTGGGCTTAGAAGTTTGAACCGTCGACCTTTCAGATTTCAGTCCTCTTCTCAACCGTTGAGCTGTTGAGGCTCAAATCAGTAAGTTTTATATAATAACATCGAAACTAATACTAACTCAACAAAACATACTTAACTCTTCAACCTAGTAGAACAAAGTGTAGTCAAAAAATTTTTAGCGGTCCACGGTTTGATGGGACAAGTCACAGAGTAAGTAGAGTCGCCATTCGCTGCTCGGCGTATGGATGTGCCAAAAATATTTTCTGCCAAATAAAGGTAGCTACCCCACCGCCGCGCCGTCCACATTCACAATCAATAGGTATGTACACTGGCAGAAAAATTGTTGGCAGAAATGTGTCACTGCGACGGAAGACATTTAATCAATTCACGCACACTTCAATAAATTCACGATCATTGATCATGAATGTCCGCAAGTAATTTCCGTTGCCGAACGCTAAGTAGTCCATTTTTTTTTCAACTTTTTGTTTGGATCATGCTATCGATTCTTAGTTCAAAATATAATCATACGAACTTATAGTTGGAGATCCCGTCTTAGAAATTTATACCCTTGTAGGGACTCACTACACATACACACACCTCGCATACATTCCATCGATACTACACAACCCTATCAGTTGATCGATAATATTTTCATCGAATGCATGCCGCGCCTACGGTTACTACCTCTGTCCGCTCCAGGACATAAAAACCGTTAGGTCCGGCAGCATCTGCACCGATGCCGCGCGTAGAAAGCTTGGGTCCTCGTCCTTGGAAACAATTAGAAAGTTAGTCGAAACAAAGCCTTTGTACCAAGCGCACGCTCGTCGACTCACGACACACACTTCGCGAGGACGCTTTCGCCCGCGTCTAGCTTAAAATACGCTATGTAAATATAATAGATAGATAATTAGCACTAGGGTAAATTTAGAATACTTAGCATCTACTTGTACATAGCCATATAATATTATCTAGGTTAGTACAGTATTAGGCTTAGTGAAATAAATAACTCAGTGAGCAACCAGCCAGTGCTTATTTAGTTCTCACAGACTACAGTGCCCAACATTAGTGCTAAACCCTCATCTGTTATTTAAACGAATTATATGTCAAATGAAAGATTATTTTATTCCCAATCGAACTGTATTTGGCTGCCTGGTCAAAAGTGGTGCTAAATCATGGTTGTCTGGATTTTAAGATATAAAATTTTCTGTACGAGTGTTGAAAGTGACAGAAAAGTGTTGCGCGCGCAATTCCATTTGACAGACAAAGATGCAGTGAGGCAGGCGTGCACTCAGCAGGTGCTTAGTCTATACATAGATTAAAACCATAGACTTGCTGTGCCTGTCCATTAAAGATATTTGCAAAAAAAATAAGTGAGAGACGTAAGGTATAAGTAATAAAACGTAAAAAAGCTGTTTTTGAAAATTTTGTCTGTTTGTCTGTATGTTTGTGCATGTATTACGCAAACACTACTGAATGGATTGAAATTAAACTTGGCATGATTTAAGTTCATACTACATAATAGCATATAGGATACTTTTTATCCCGAAATTCAGCACAGTTCCCTTGGGAGAGTGAATTACAGCTAAGTACATATTTTGACTTTCATCCTCTTTCCCAAGGGAACTCTGCTGAATTTCGGGATAAAAGGTATCCTATATGCTATTATGTAGTATGAACTTAAATCATGCCAAGTTTAATTTCAATCCATTCAGTAGTTTTTGCGTAATACATGCGCAAACATATAGACAAACAGACAAAATTTTCAAAAACAGCTTTTTTACGTTTTATTACTTATCCCTTACGTCTCTCACTTATTTTTTTTGCAAATATCTTTAATGGACAGGCACAGCAAGTCTATGGTTTTAATCTATGTATAGACTAAGCACCTGCCGAGTGCACGCCTGCCTCACTGCATCTTTGTCTGTCAAATGAAATTGCGCGCGCAACACTTTTCTGTCACTTTCAACACTCGCACCGAAAATTTTATGTCTTAAAATCCAGACAACCATGATTTAGCACCACTTTTGACCAGGCAACCAAATACGGTTCGATTGGGAATAAAATAATCTTTCATTTGACATATAATTCGTTTAAATAACAGATGAGGGTATAAATTTCTAAGACGGGATCCCAGACCATTAATAAAAGCATAAAGACAGTTATTTGAAAATCACAGACAGATTTAGGTATGTATTTGTAAGTTTATTTTGTATTCTGAACTCGTTTAGAGTGCCGACTCTGTCAGGCCTATAGAATAACTGACACTACAAGCATCTAAAGTGGATGAGTTAGTTCACTTCTATTACTAAATAAGTAAATAGTGAATGCCTCTGTATTCATTCAAGCATTTGTCAAGCAAGCGTAGTATAGAATTTAATTAGATATTTCATATTCATTTACACACGCTTCACTTTATAATATTAAAGCTTTATAATCCTCTTATTAATAGGTTTTTTTTTGGTTTTTCGTTGGATCGTGTCATTAATCTTGGATTTAATCTTGGTTAAAATTGACCCTACCTTAACCATGGAGATACGAAACTAACTTGCACGTGCAATCTGCTTTATTATCTTCCTGCGTGCCTGCCCGAGCCTGAGGCCTCTTGTGAACACGCCGTGAAAACTTACGTTTTGTATGGATAACGCCGCCTCCAGCGTTATCCATACTAAACATGAGTTTTCACGGCGTTTTAAGTTTTTAACAAGAGGCCTGAGACTTGGTCCGCGTAAAATAAGGCTGTTTATAAATCCCATGTGATGAATCCTTTGTTTTGATGGGATAAAAGTTAAGTTTCCGTTTCCAAAATTGCTAAATAATAAATATAGGTAGGTACATTGTAATATGTGCTATAAAATCAAGATTGTGTTAGCAGTTGCACCAAGTATTATAATAATACTCGTATTACGCAAGTACCGATTGTTTTTAAAATAGGTTCAGTTATAATACTACTAAGGGCCTGTTTCACCACCTTCTGATAAGTGTCGGATAGCTTAAACGTAAGTTTTGTCACTTTCATATTGTTATGTCAAGTGACAAAGACAAAAGTTGTGAATAAGCTGTCCGACACTTTTCAATAGTTACTACATACTTTGTTTAGCGTACATTTTTTCCCTACTTTTGACCTAGTGTTTGTAATACGTACGAGTAAGTATAAATGGTGTCGAAGCTCTGATGCAAACATAAATAATCTTCCAATTTTCTGTATTACGTATGCAATAGAGTCCAGGATGTGTTGTTTAAACTGAAGACACATAGCGCACACCAGGTGTAAAGTGAAGCGAAGGGGAGATGAATCAGCGAGCGTTGACTTCAGGCGCAGACGCTTTGGCAATCGACAGTCGCCATTCAGAGTGTCTTTAGGCCTTTGATAAATGAGATCACACTACGGCTTAGACGAATGTAATACATCAACGTCTCTCTATACGTCGATATTTTGATGTCTACAAGTGTAAGTTAAAAATTACAAGTATAAATTAAATAAAAATTAAAAAAACCCAACATTCGCCGTTTTGTGGTGGCGGCCATCTTTGATTTACATAGTGCTATTCTACTAGTCAAGCCCTTTCATTTGATACCCATATTGAGGGAGTTGTGAAAAAATATGTACTTATTCAGCCATTTTGGGGCGGCAGCCATCTTGGACAGACATCTTGGACAGCCATTGTTAGACATAGTTAAGAACACTTCCGACTAATTCACCTTTTAAACAAAAAAACCGCATTCAAATCTGTTCATCCGTTTGAGCGCTACGGTGGAACAGACAGACACACACACACACACAGACAAGTCAAACTTATCACCCCGTTGTTTTTGCGTCGGGGGTTATAAAAATCACTCCCGGTATGTAGAATCTGTTTATGTTGATGTACGCAGTACGATATACTTAATGAGCTCAAACACGATATAATAATTATCTGCTGTTAGTTGTCCAAGAGTTAGACACTTCGCAGACTGTTCTAATCTACACTATCAGGTCAAGGTTACCAGTTACCATATTATAATTGCAGTGTCATCGGGTATATTTAGTGAACCAAAAGTCGAAGAAGTGGACATGAAATTTTCAATTGTTTATTTAGAGAGATGGAAACAATCGTAGGTACGTATACTAAACAGTCGAAATTAACCTGGTTCAAAGTTAGTTAACCAAACTAAACTCGAGAAACACATCGATGAGTTAATTCCTCCTGAAGAGATTAAAAGATTCGTCATTCAACACGATTAAATAATAAACATACCGTTTCCTTCAGAATGCCCATTAGCGTTTTTGGGGAAACGATTCCCCAGCAATGGCGCTGTCACCAGAAATATCCAATGACAACAGACAAGAGTATTATTTTAGAAAACGAGTCATTCCTACAAACTCCAAATGATGCTATGTTTTTTGCTCTGAATTTTAATAAAATTCCTTCTCAAACTCTTCTGTGATTGTACGTAATATCGAGTAAAAATCTACATCTACAACGATGTGTTTTTTGTATCAGGCATGTTAAAGATGATCCAAATAAGAATGTGGGTAGCTGAATATGTTAGATGTTATGATAGTTAACAATGAATGTACGGGATTTGAGCCCAACCTTTCGGATAAATCCACCATAAAACTGTCGAGTTTTAAAGAAGCCAAATCATTGGTGAAAATTGACGCTAATCTAGTATAATATTTATTTCTGCTTATAAACTAGATATGCCTAAATATAGACGCAAAGTCAAGCTCCTCGTAATCAATAGGTATTACAGAATTTCAAACACGCCCTGGTTTGAGAAAAATCCACAACAAACTGGATATTATGGCTTCGTTTTGGATAATTTTACCTTTCGAAAGAGCAACTGTTGAGTTTCTGGCTCACTCTAGATTCTAGAACCTGCTTTCCTAATCGATGGTATAGTCTTAACATGTTATTAGAGCTACAAGTCTAAATTACTACATCCTACATGATTTTTTTACCAGACTTCAAAAAGGAGGTTCTGTATTCATTGTATGTATGCATGTTTGTTCGCGATTATATAAAAACTAATGAACCGATTTCGATAATACGAGTATACCTACAGAGAATTAATAAAGGCTTGGCGCTACTTTTAGTCATGTGACATGTCATTTATTTCAGTTACAGTTCGTTGATTTATTGAATCCTTATAAAGGGGATGTTCCTTATTTATTTCCACACCACTTCCAAACTTACACCCGTATTCTTAGTTCTAAACTCATGATTTACTCGACTCGACTCAACCTCACAGAGGTGTTTTGATATTCATAGTTGTAATTTTTGTCCTTACCTCAAACACTTTCCTCACTCGAGGAGAGTTGAGTCGAGTCAAATGTAAGGTTGATCGGCATCTACCTTGAGGAAGTTTTTATGTGATTGTTAGCTACAAAAGAAGTATTTTATTAATTTTTTATAATGTCTTTTGATAGTTTTATTGAATATAATGTACGATAGTCGCGATAATTAGTCGTAAGGACTATCGTTTGCGCACGCACCGCACGCAGCGCACGCACCGCACGCAGCGCACGCACCGCACGCAGCGCACGCACCGCACGCAGCGCACGCACCGCACGCACCCCACGCAGCGCACGCACCGGACGCAGCGCACGCAGCGCACGCACCGCACGCAGCGCACGGACCGCACGCAGCGCATGCACCGCACGGACCGCACGCAGCGCATGCAGTGCACGCAGCGCACGCACCGCACGCAGCGCACGCAGCGCACGCACCGCACGCAGCGCACGCAGCGCACGCACCGCACGCAGCGCACGCACCGCACGCACCCCACGCAGCGCACGCACCGGACGCAGCGCACGCACCACACGCAGCGCACGCACCGCACGCAGCGCACGCACCGCACGCAGCGCACGGACCGCACGCAGCGCATGCACCGCACGGACCGCACGCAGCGCATGCAGTGCACGCAGCGCACGCACCGCACGCAGCGCACGCAGCGCACGCACCGCACGCACCGCACGCAGCGCACGCACCGCACGCAGCGCACGCACCGCACGCACCCCACGCAGCGCACGCACCCCACGCAGCGCACGCACCGCACGCAGCGCACGGACCGCACGCAGCGCATGCACCGCACGGACCGCACGCAGCGCATGCAGTGCACGCAGCGCACGCACCGCACGCAGCGCACGCAGCGCACGCACCGCACGCAGCGCACGCACCGGACGCAGTGCATGCAGCGTACGCACCGCACGCACAGCACGCAGCGTACGCACCGGACGCAGTGCATGCAGCGTACGCACCGCACGCACCGCACGCAGCGCACGCAGCGCACGGACCGCACGCAGCGCACGCAGCGTACGCACCAGACGCAGCGCACGCACTGCATGCAGCGCATGGACCGCACGCAGCGCACGCACCGCACGCAGCGCACGGACCGCACGCAGCGCATGCAGCGCATGCAGCGCACGCACCGCACGCACCGCACGCACCGCACGCAGACACGCAGCGCACGCACCGGACGCAGCGCACGCACCGGACGCAACACACGCAGCGCACGCACCAGACGCAGCGCATGTACCGCACGCAGACACGCACCGCACTCAGACACGCACCGCACGCAGCGCACGCACCGGACGCAGCGCAAACACCGGACGCAGACACGCACCGCACGCACCGGACGCAGCGCACGCACCGGACGCAGCGCACGCACCGCACGCAGCGCACGCACCGCACGCAGCGCACGCACCGCACGCAGCGCACGCAGCGCACGCACCGGACGCAGCGCGCACGCACCGGACGCAGCGCACGCACCGGATGCAGTGCACGCACCGCACGCAGACACGCAGCGCACGCACTCGCACTCGAACTCGCACTCGCACTCGAAGTCGCACTCGCACTAGCACTCGCACTCGGACTCGAACTCGCACTCGCACTCGCTCTCGCACTCGCACTCGCACTCGCACTCGCACTCGGACTCGAACTCGCACTCGCACTCGAACTCGCACTCGAACTCGCACTTGCACTCGCACTCGAACTCGCACCGCACTCGAACTCGCACTCGAACTCGAACTCGCACTCGCACTCGGAACTCGCACTCGCACTCGAACTCACACTTGAACTCGCACTCGAAGTCGCTCTCGCACTCGCACTCGAACTCGCACTCGCACTCGAACTCGCACTCGAACTCGCACTCGCACTAGCACTCGAACTCGCACTCGAAGTCGCACTCGCACTCGCACTCGGACTCGCACTCGAACTCCCACTCGCACTAACACTCGCAATTGCACTCGCACTCGCACATAAAAAAAATCGTCCATTATTAAGGTTAGCTAACGTCATAACAAACGAAACATTCCTCCAAACGATGACGTAATCCTTGAGTTTTACCTTGACTCCACTCATTCGAGGAACCTCGAGAATTCCTCAACCTGACAACTATGAATACCGATCTTGAGGTTCTTTCAAGTCATTCCTTGAGGCCTCCTCGAGTGAGTTGGAGTCGAGGGGCTTTTCGAGTTACGACTTAGAATATGGGTGTTAGTCTGAGTTCGTTGCGCGTTTGTTTTAATATTTTTAGGGCGAAGGTATCTTAGTCAGCCATTTGTCGTCCCGCATGCGATCATAAATCAATCAATTCTAATTATGGCGTCCCCGATATCTAGATGCCCAATTAGATGGTCGATTTGTGTTATTATAGAAATGTATTTTACGAAAAAACTTTAAGGCTAATGTCTCTCTCCCAGTCTCTTGGAGAATTTTGAAGACACTCTGTAAATCTCAGGCTTAGGATGGACCTAATTTTTACAAACTAAATTAAAAATTTAAAAAACCCTCGAAATTCGCCATTTTGTGGTGGCGGCCATTTTGGATTTACCATAGTGCTATTCTACTAGTCAAGCCCTTTCATTTGATACCCATATTGAGGGAGTTGTGAAAAATATGTAATCCGCCATCTTGTGGCGGCGGCCATCTTGGACCGATTTACATCAAACATAGCTAAGAACACTCCCGATTAATTCACCTTTCAAACAAAAAAAACGCATTCAGATCGGTGCACCTGTTTGAGCGCTACGGGGGAACAGACAGACAGACACACAAACACACAGACAGACACGTCAAACTTACAACACCCCGTCGTTTTAGCGTAGGTGGTTAATAACACGGAGAAAAAATTACCCGTGTTGTTACTGGTACTAATACTGGTATTAACACGGTATAAAGACTGGTAGAAAATCGTAAAAGATCGGTTCCTATGGTAGAACCTTGAAGCACAGCTTGACCCGGATTTCACGCGGGCGGGCAAAATCTATAGTTCGTGGGAAGTTGTCAGTTGTTTGTTTGCACAAATAATAATAATTATCCCACCGAACAAGCAAAACGTCTAAACTTTTGGACGAAGAGAAAGCAATAAAGCGGAACCGGATCGCTTCGTAAGCTAAATCTTTCTCCGATAATCATTTCTTTGGCTAAATCTTACACAAATAGATTAGATTAGACACAAATATATTAAACCGTGTTTGCTTAATTAGAACGCGGAGATCCTTGGCAAATGGTGACGAGTTCGAATCTACCGAGTTTCTAGGAAAACGTTATATTCATAACTTTGGGGATCTCCGAAAAAGCTGATTGTGGAGGGTCACAGCTGCATTGATATAATAACGTCAATGGTTCACAGAGTAACTTTGCGATGCTAAATAATTATTACCTATGGTAAGATGTTTCTTTTTAACCCCCGACGCAAAAACGACGGGGTGTTATAAGTTTTACGTGTCTGTGTGTGTGTGTTTGAGTGTGTGTGTGTGTGTGTGTGTGTGTGTGTGTGTGTGTGTGTGTGTGTGTGTGTGTGTGTGTGTGTGTGTGTGTGTGTGTGTGTGTGTGTGTGTATGTGTGTGTGTATGTGTGTGTGTGTCTGTCTGTTCCCCTGTAGCGCTCAAACGGGTGGACCGATTTGAATGCGGTTTTTTTTTGTTTGAAAGGGGAATTAGTCGAGTGTTGTTAGCTATGTTTGATGAAAATCGATCCAAGATGGCCGCCACTACAAAATGGCAGATTATATATTTTTTCACAACTCCGTTAATATGGGTATCAAATGAAAGGGCTTGACTAGTAGAATAGCACTACGCAAATCCAAGATGGCCGCGACCACAAAATGACCAATGTCGGGGATTTTTAAATTTTTAATTTATACTTGTTATAGCATCTGTCAAACGAGTTATAGAGACAAAAAAAATGGTTCATGCAGGTAGTAAGTAAGTAGTAGGAGTACCAGTAAATTCATATTGAAGTGAAACCTGCAATATGAATTTACTGGTACTTACTAGTACTACCAGTTATACTACTCATGCATAATTTGTAAAAAGTAATAACTAATAGCCTGTGATAGCCTAGTGGTTAGGACGACCGACTTCTAATCGGAGGTCGTGGGTTCGATCCCGGGCACGCACCTCTAACTTTTCGGAGTTATGTGCGTTTTAAGTATTTAAATATCACTTGCTTTAACGGTGAAGGAAAACATCGTGAGGAAACCTGCACATAAAGGTGTGTGAAGTCTGCCAATCCGCTTGGCCAGCGTGGTAGACTATGGCCAAAACCCTTCTCACTCTGAGAGGAGACCCGTGCTCTGTAGTGAGCCGGTAATGGGTTGATCATGATGATGAATAACTAATAAGTAAGGGAAATGGCTCATACTGGTATATGGAATTCTTTGCTGGTAGGTATAGAAAAGTAGGAAAATGTCCGTTAAAAACATTTCAGGCGCCATAAAGTATAAACAGCTGGTTTAAAGCAACCACTTAGCGCTGGCGAAACTTTACAAAAAATAGACGAGGCTCGAAATTTTCGGCAGACTCCAAAAAAAAAAAAGAAAGGGCTCTTATTTTGAATTTTGCCTTATGTCTATTCCGGTTTTTTTGTAAAATTTTAGTGGATTAACGCTGAACAAACTGAACTATACATATACACATATACATAGTTACATGCCTACAAGATTCCTACTTCATACCTAGCATTAACAATTTTATTATTTTTTTTCTTTCATTCAATATTGATCTCTTAGCAGTTGGAATTTTAGAAATGAATTTTTGCAGCTGACTGTACTAATAACACACATCATGTATGTAATGTTAATATTAGGTTTGAAACCATTTAACACTTTCCTATTTAGGTTAGGTTTACTGCGAGAATCTGAGCTGAGCCGAAGTTCTCATGCATTGTATATCGCCAGACTGTTCTGTAGAGTTCCTGATTCATTAATTCCAAGATTTCCAAGTAAATGGAATGTGGGTACACTTCATAATATAGAAGGATCAAGCGTAAAAACATTCGAATTGTACGTAAACCAAAAAAAAATCTTTAAAAAATATTTACGAGCTTTATGTAACGGAAAATTGTAAATTGTAAGTATTCATGATAATTGCTAAATCATTATGAACTTATTGAAGTGTGCGTGAATTGTGCAATGCATTCCATCAAAATATTTTTCGCGCATGCTAGAGAGCGAGGTTAGAATAATTCCAGTCAAAATTATTCAAAAAAGTATTTTTCAGTGTGACAACCCTATTCATATTTGACGTCACTTAACCAGCCGTGTTTACTATTTGCCCGGGAGGCGCGGCTAAAGGCCGATTTCTCACGCGCTCCCTGTTTGCATTAACAAACTGACAAACAAGATGTAATCTGCCTAATGGACTTTACCTACGAGCTCGCTACCCCCGCAGTCCGCACCCGGACTGTGTTCACGTCGGACTTGCGTGTAATAATCGACTTTTAGTAGATTACCACTGTCTGGCGTGAGACGCCTCTATAAAGGCCAAATTAGACGGTTCATTTTTTGCTTTCATTTTCGAGGCTTCATCAGTGAATCATCGAAAATGAACCGTCTAAACACCGACCGTTCATCGTTCACAGGCACTTTGCCATAGTAAATATAGTATCGTACATCGTTCGCCGCAAAAATGAACGATGAATAGGGCACCGTCTAATTCGGCCTTTAGGGCAGTCTTTTTACACTTTTACAAAGCAACGAAAAATTTCTAAGTATAGCCGAAACTAGCTCTATACTTATTGCTATTTTCGTGAAGAGTTACCTTATCTTTTTTTTATCCTAAAGTACCTATATTTGCTACTATAAATAGTAAATACTCCCCTTTCCCCTCTAGCGTAAATTAATCTTGTGTCCGGAAGGAGCATGTCTTTTCAACAATTTAGTGCAGCAATGGGTTTCAGTCCGCTATTTGCTCTTTGAGTTATTGCTTTGAGCTAGTTAATACTATTCATAAGGAGTTACTTAAAATCAAAGAGCTTAATTTTTTTAGTATACGAGCATCAACAAAAATCGCTATAAGAACCACTTGTATCTTAATGTATCTTGTATGTAGTGATGTTACAATATTATGTGTAGAGAAGCAGTGAATGAGTGATTGATTGACACAAACCGATTGCCTCCTAAATATTTTTTACTGATAGGTTGCTCGAAAAATTGTTACTTTTACTGTAACTCTATTTGTAGGTAATGTACATATTTTGGAAACTATGTACGTGTACGTAACAATAAAGTAGGTTGCACTTAAAGTTTAAAAAAATTGTGCAATTTGACATTTAAGAAATATTTATACACTAGTGACACATTTTATGACGTAGCTGCCGCCGCGCCGTGGTGAGCGCTGTGGTCTTATAAGTGGGATGTGCCTTGTTCGATTCCCGGCAGTCATTTGGGATTTTATAATTTCTAAATTTATTACTGCTGTTGTCCCGTGGAAGGTTCCAGCCGTGGCTGTTACCACTGTTACCAACCTATCAGCCAAGCAGTTCCGCTAAGGGATTTAGCGTTCCGGTACAATGCCGCACAGAAACCGATCAGTGGTATGGGTTTGATAAAAACTCTTCCAGGTCAACCCGCTTTCATTTTGACCTTAGTACGTCGTCACTTACCATAGTCAAGAGCTAAGTTGTAGTAGCTATGCGTAAGAAAACGTCCTATTATAATGTGATATTTTTTAAATATCCTGTGTTCGTAACAAACATCGCGCGACATAAAGCACTGGCCGTGGAGTATTAATTTGTAGGGCAGACGAAGCATCAGATCTATATCCGTACGCCGGTGACAGGCCGCGTACGTCGTGTCTACCGCCCGCCGGATACAATACGGGAGAGATACACATAGCTGACATAGCGCGGGTACAAATAAAATTTGACAAGTTTACCTATGAATGAATAGAATAAAAAAAAATGTGTCTGAACTTTGGATTAAAAATAGATTATTATTATTAATCATGTGAACTAAATAAGAGGTTCTTACGAAATCACTATTAAATTTGTATTGGATTTCGTTCTGGATAAAGATATTCTTTCATTTACGGAGAAATACACGTAAGTGTCTAAAATACAAATAAGTATGTAGTTAACCTCAAAATCAAAATAGTCCCAAAAAAAACACAACGATTAAAATAAAAAGCGATGTATCAAACTAAGACTTGCCCACCTGCCAGATGGGCAGCGTTCGCTTGAGAATATAATATTTAATTTGATAATTTAGACTGTAGAAATCTGTAGTAAGTAGTTGGTTATTCTTATTAGTTACATAATATTTAATTAAGTCACTCACTTAGTTTTTTACTCACTAGAAATAAGAAAGCAAACACTTGCAACGTAACTGATATAAATGAACTAAATAGAACATCGAAGTACCTACGATGCAACAGAAAGTAGCCAAGCGTCTAATTTTCGATTCACCGCTCCAGGCCACTAGTTTAAGTTTTATTGACAGATTTATTGTTATCGTTCTGTTACACGCTGCAACTTTAACAAATTAATAACTTTGTTTTGAGTTACGAGGGGATAAGATCATAAGAGCCGTGAAATATCGACTTTACTTACTTTATGATTTGGATATAAACATTATACTTAGCTCTAAAGATATTCTTATTGTGCTAATGAGCTGATATTTATAGGATACTAAAAATATAATCTATACTAATATAATAAAGCGGAAGAGTTTGTTTGTTTGAACCATGTTTGAACGCGCTAATCTCGGAAACTACTGGACCGATTTAAAAAATTCTTTCGCCGTTGGATATGTACGTGATCCTTGAGTGCTATAGGCTATATATTATGTACCACGGGCGAAGCCGGGGCGGACCGCTAGTATGATTATAAACTAATTTCGGGCACACAGACCACAGTTTAGAAAAGTCTATTGATTTGTCCATATTTGGATCTTTTGTGAATAGTAGTGCACCGAGTATAGATTATGGACAAAAAGTGTTGGATCTTTTGTGAATAAGTAGTGCACCGAGTAGATTATGGACAAAAAGTGTCTATTCAAAGTTATTTTATCTTTTTTTCTCTTTATAATATATTTATGTAACCAAAAGAAGCACATAGTATGTAAGTATGATTTAATACGACCTACTATTTTTAATTTTATAATCTCACTTTGTTTAATGAACACGAGATCAGATCAAAGATACAAAGTACAAACGAATAACTCATTCAAAACCATTCATTAAAATACATCACTATTAATTTTATATTTATAGTCATAGAGTAGGTACATTCGATGTTTTATGTATGAATGTGCGAAAAATATTTTCTGCCTAATTTTGTGAGTCCCCCCGCTGCCCACCTGCCCAATAATAGACCTAGTACCTATACGTGCGTAATTAATTGAACGTACTTTTTCTGTCAGTGTCAGAAAAGTAAAGAAAATTACAGAAAAATTATGCATCACTACGATGGATCATGGAATACATCAATAAACAATTAACGCTTTCATCAATATATTCATGATCATTTATCATGAATGCACGACCGACATTTTCGTTGCCAAAAGCGAGTCCATTACATTTATTTAAATTTTTTTTTAAATCGGTCTATGTTCATAATAGTTACGTATTCGGTATCCATTCATTAAAAGATGACTAGGTTGTAAACACCTGTTATATAATAAGCTCATGAAACATTTATGATGTTATGTAAACATAGAGATTATTTTAAACAAACTCCCATCCATGGTTCATCGTTTGATGTTGTTGAAAAATAGTTTGCCCGTATCACGCCCGTAATAAAATGTAAAATTTACATTAACGATCCAAATGTAACCGTAAAATTAACGCTGAAACCAATATAACTGTAGATAGACATTTACGTAAATGTATACATATATACATATACATATAACCATTTGTGTACACGTAAAGGCTACGTAAATGGTGATATTTTTATTGAAAGCAGTCGGTTTCCATTTCTAAAAATAAATTCTGTTGATTTGGCGTGGCGGATATAGGTCATAAATTGGGTTGTAAACTTCTACTTTCAGCGGATTTTTTATTGAAATTCATAAAATTTTGACAATATTGGGTTTCGATATTCGAAATCTACCAACGACGTTTGCCCAGATTATTGAACTCATACTAACCCTGCAGACATTTTTGTAATTCGGCGAGGAAGTCAAGGATGTTCGAATGAAAAGATGTGAATTGGCGGCCGGCCAAAATTGTAAGTGACATTCGCAATATGTTCAATTCGTTCAGTGCACGGTACCTATTCATTCGGTAAATTAAATTTTGCTATTACTTTTTAGTGCTTGAGAGTGCCTGTCCAATAAAGCGGAGACGTATTCGAGACGATGATATTTCGATGATGTGTTAAATTTTCACGTCATCTGTCAATGATCTGAATCACTGATTTCTATTAATATATTGAAATATATACACACTAGTTGATGCCCACAACTTCGCCCGAATAGATTTAGGTTTTTTTGAAAATCAACGCTTTGATTTTTTGGGATAAAAATAAGCTTGTCCTTTTCCGAGGTCTAATCTACCTCTGTACCAATGTCATCAAAATCGGTTCAGTGGTTTAGGCGTGAAAGGTAACACACAGACAGTTACTTTCACATTTATAATATTAGTTAGGCTAGATATGTCCAATAAAGCACTGGACCTGGATATACGAAATGAGCTGATTCTTACGCTGCGCTGATTCAAAGCACCGTCGAAGGCGCTGAGAACTAAAATCGATATTTTCCATTACAATTTATCACATTTCACATTAATTCCGAGTTCTTTCGCTCTCACTTCTTCTTCTTCTTAGCAATCATCGTTCAAATAGCATAATCAAATTGCTGTAGGCCAGTGAATCAGAATGTCTCCAGACACCAGAGTGCTTAGTCTCAGTTTGAAGCGCTCCAAAACTACAAGTATACTATAAGTATACTTACTATTGATCGAATCAAAAATGACTTCAGAGCAAAATGAACTCAAAGACTCTTATTTTAGGTCCATTTTACTCTGAAGTCATTGTGATTCGATCAATAGTATAGTTATAGTATACTATAAAGTTTTGGAGCGCTCCAAACTGAGACTAATCACTCAGAGCAAATATTCACTCCGCTCCGCTTCAGTGGAAAGAGCCCTTTCGCTACAAAATATCGATATTGGGATCAGCATTATGAGTTTTGTGTACAGTTTAAATCAGGTAAGGTAATTATCAAGTTAATCTTAAAAATTATATTTGAATAGGATTACGATTGAATTGATTATTATTAATTGGTGCTATTATCACGTTACCAAACTGCTCTAAAAGCGAAAGTAGATTATTTTAGTAGATGATGATGAACAATGCCATATCCACGATGATGCAAGAGCTGCTCATAGCAGTAACACTATTGGCACACATACGTTGTCGTTTAAAATAAAGATTTTATTGTAAAGAATTCACAAAACTTTGTATGTCAAATGATTAGTCACAAACATTGTAACAATTAGGGTCGGGGCATACTAGCACAGAGTTGAAGCGCATCAAAGCGCATCGAATCGTCAAGCAAAAATGTTAATGACTTGGCATAATATACCTATACGAGTATCTCTACAAAATAAGGAACAAGAGTATACGTAATTTTTTTATGGAAAATGCCTCGTTTTATAGAGATAGGTGCCAACTGCCAATATGCCGTGAAAATTGTTTCGATTCGCTTCGATGCGCTTCGACTCTGCGCAGGTATGCCCCGACCCTTAGGCAGGCCTAGTAAAACATTAGGAAAACGGGGCGTGACATAATTTTGTTGCGTATAAATATCGCCACGGTCCCGTTCACAATAACTACTTAGTAATTAGAACACTTAATAAATCTAAGCCTGGTCTATAATCTACGTGATTTTGTTGCAATCGTAATAATACTAATTTCATTAATACCTATCCAAGTTTCTACAATGTTTTGCTTCATTGGCCAAATCTAGAGAGGCTTGATTTCTATAACAGAGTACAGAAACTATTTTAATCCGTTACCTACAGATTTAGATCGACGTTAAGAAAATAGGTCAATAATAAAAAAGATAACAATAACAGATCAAATAGAAAATGCCATACCTCTTCCACAATAGCCCGCTTCCATCTTATACCGCATCATCACTTAGCATCAGGTGAGATGATCGCAGTCAAGAGATAACTTTTAGATGAATAAATAAAATATATGTATGATACTTACCTATGTAAAAAAATAACCCAGTTTTATTTGAAACGCTATTAAATCCATAACTAATATTACAATTCAAAAGTAACTCGCTCTATCTGTTGTAAGTAATCTTTGAACTCTGAACCGCTGAATCGATTTTGACAAAACTTTGTTAGGAAATAACTTGCATCCTGAAGAAGCACCTTTACATACAAGAAGATCCAAGATGAATTAAGGTAACTATTGTCCTAAAAATTAGAAAATTCTCATCCCGGAAAAGACTTTTCCAGACAACGGAGTTCTTGTACCTATCGTTAATCCGATTGAGCTGAAACTTGGCAGAGGTAGCTTGCATCCTGGAATTAGATATAGGATACCTTTCATCCAAAAAAAAAAGTTCCCCCGGGGACAAAGTCGCAGGCATCAGCTAGTGCTCTTATAAGGAACATTCATTTTAAAAACTCAATTAATTTATTAAGTTTAAAAAAGAAAATTCATGAATATATTAGCTAATGCATTAGAATCTCTTTCTGTGGATCCTATAAACTTGCCTACATAAACAAACTTTCTGACAGGTTGTTTATATTATTTAGAAAGTCCATTTATCTGTTAGTTACTAAATTTATCTTGCACGGGATAAAGAAGTTAAAACGATTTGCCTAAAACTCATCATGCTTATAGATTCTTAATTTCTTATGAATATGTGTGTCGTTCCGTCGATCTAACATTTATCATTTTATTTACTAGAAGCATGTAGGTATCAATAGTATATGTGGTAGTACTGGTACAGAACCCTTTGTGCGCGAATCAGACTCGCGCTTGGACGATTTTTATCGTGTAAGATAAACAAGCACAAATTGCTACTGAAATAACAATTTAATTGAAACATAATTTTAATAAAGTGTCATATACATTCAGTCATCGAAGAGCTTATTTTTATACCGATCTACTATGAGACGTTTAAATCAAATCATGGTAGTACGACGTATATAGGTGTACCTACAAGGTACCTCCTGCGTCCATGGTTCAAATTCCTATAAATTGTAGAACACATCGTTAATACCATAGGAACTATCAATTAACTACTGTGCATAGTTTGTCATCAGCACATAACATGTCTGCGAATTTAATAATTTAGCATCCTTCCCAGTTCCCCCAGGTCAATGTATTAAGTCTAAATATAGTCTGCACTTATTTCCATTTTTTGGTGCAACATTAACGTGTTCTAATTAATTCTCGTCTCAAAACGTGTTGTTAACTAGCATTTAATTCACTTTTAATATAGCATTTCACTTTGAAAAATTTTTTTGAAATTCCATTCTCTATTTTTCTACGAAAAACCTGCCATCTTTGTCAACTCAATTTCATTCATTTTTAAATCAGCATTCAATTCAATTTAAATCACTACGAAACCTATTTGCAAATTGATTGCAGAAATCGTTCACTCACTATTTACACATTCGATTTTTAAATGAACCACCAATACGAATCAATCGATTTCGCAACATTAATATTGTGTCACATCACTAAAAACTTTTTTGAAATTGGAACAAGGGTTCGAATTTTGATTTTTCTCATCGAATTCGGCGTTCGAATGCGTCATTCGACGCGGGTCTACGCGTCACTCTGCCCGCGTCGACTGGGCGCCGCGTTGCAGACTGCGGACGTCTGCCAAAGAATCCATGACTGAAAAGTTATATTTATATACGTATGTATAGATATTAGTACATAATTACAGAGCTTTCAGAAGCTTAATCCCGAGAATGACTTTTTACAAGCTTTTCATTAGCTTGCAGTAGTGCAGTGCAGTCCTTTTCTCAGCCTCTTTTTGTTGGACCTCTATGGTCTAGGCATTCTATAGATTGTTGTTATTTTCATTCATACCATCATCAAATCAGAATAAAGTTATTCCTAAATGGTTAAACTAGTTCTGCCAGGAATCGAGCGCGGTATAAATATATTTTTCTTACGCGAATATCCACAACTCAAAAGAGGTCATTAAAATTTTCTATAAGTTTCGAAAGAAGTGTCGCTTCCTTCCAAAACACTTATTTCGACACGACATGAAAAAAAAACTTCCCCGAAGCTGTGAAGTTCACGGACAACAACATTTGAGATGTTTTTGAAAAAGTTTATTTTAAAATATTTTTACTTTAAAATTAGAATGTTTTCCATGTTAAACATAAATTAACTTATATTCACCTTTCCCCTCGATAGTGGAACAGGCCAAATTAAGCATGAAGCTTAAGAGCAGTTTTACCTTTTCTCTGAAAAATCTGAGATTTCAAGCTCCAAATTTAGCATCGTAGGAGAGACTTTCACATATTTCAATACATGTTTTAAATAAACTAATCCTTCATATTGACATTTGTCAGACCATATTTACAAAAACTATTTTATTTATTTTGTAATGATCAATTTTCCACACCTCGTTTTAATAAAATAAATAGCAGACTCAACTTTGAAGCTCTATATCTGTCCTTTAAAGTCATCTGATTTACTTGAAAAAAATACTTAAATATCAGACATATAGTCCTATTGACACATTACAGACCAGAATATAGATTTTTTATCAAATTAATGGGTAAAAAAAAATGAACTTCCGCCAAATTTCCCGAATTATACGGTTAATTTAACACGATTTTTTGTATTGAAAAAAGCATAAATTCAATAAAATTTTTATGTAGAAATAAACTATGTTCTTTAACGAATCTATGTATATAGTTTAATTAACAATCCATTTATTTGATCAAACATAAAAACTTATTAAACATCACCCTAAATTACAATAAATAGCTACGCATTGTCTTAGCTTATTTAGTATGCGCCCGGCGCTCGTTGGGGAAGGACCTGTGCAAAGGACATGACCAGTGCCTGCCTACCGATTAGGAAAAATGTGCAGGATTTCTGCTTTTACAGTAAGATTCAAAAATTAAAGCTTAATTTAATATGGATTTATTATTTCGAAAAAGGCCATGGTTTAAAATATCTAAAAAAACAGTATGTTTATTGATTCCGATTTTTCCTTTTATTTACTACTCCATCAGAATTGCCAGAAAGGTATGAAATGTACGAAATTGGTACTTTTTAGGTGACCTTCGGTCTTATTTTCAATTTAACTTTTATTTATACATTCTTTGACGTTTCCATTGCTACCAGATTTTTATAAAAATAAATATTGCTGGGGACAAAAAGAGATTAGTATGAATCACTAGCTCGGTTGCTACAGTAGCTATATGAGTAACTTTAGAAAGGTGTCAAATATTATGAGTCTTTTTTTTAATAAACATAGCGAGCAAACAACAACAAACCATTATTATTAACAGAATAAAAACTTCGTATTGGATTTTGTACCTGGAAGTCCCTTAATGAATGACGACCTCTGACTCCTGACGTTCTCTTTCGTTCCGAGAATATTGACTTTTTGTTACGAAAGTCAGTGGCACTACAGCTTCGTACTTTATCTAGCTTTCGAACTTTTTCAGGGTCTCGTTCGTAGGATTCACGACATACCATCTGGCAACACTACACCATTTATACAAATAATAATCATTCATGAAAGTTTTACGAAATAACTCTGCTATTCGATACTAGATGGCGCTAGGCAATGTCTAATCAAGTCTAAAATGTAAAAAAAATGATTTTCTACTATTCAACGTCATCTATATAGGTGGAACTTTGCTATAAAAAGTAAAGCTATTTATTATTTGTTCAGAATAATTTAAATTATTCGGATTTGCTTGAAACGCCTAGCGCCATCTAGTATCGAAAAGCAGAGTTATTTCGTTTTAAAGTTTTATGAAATAACTCTGCCCCTCGATACTAGATGGCGCTAGGCGTTTCAAGCAAATCTCAATAATTTAAATTATTCTGAACAAATAATAGAAAGCTTTACTTTTTATAGCAAAGTTCCACCTATATAGATGACGTTGAATAGTAGAAAACCATTTTTTTTTTTACATTTATACTTGATATTCCACAATGTTTAGCGCCATCTAGCATCGAAAGGCAGAGTTCTTCGTAAAACTTTTCTTTATTTTTCTCAGTTTTCTGAGCCTTTAGATCCCTGAAAGTTTTTTATCTGAAAACTAGAGAATATAAGAATTCCAAAAATAAAACAATCATTGCTGCACATTGATTTTTGACACCTAGGCAAGTGCCCATAGTGCCACTGGTCATGTCCTTTTGCCACCATCCAGATGCACGTACGAGAGTCGTGTAAACACTAATTTATACAACGACTGCAAAGTTTTGAGCATGAATATTTTTCTAAAAAATATGCGTGAGTAGTAAGTAATAGTGCGTATTTTTTTAAATAAGTGAAATTACAGCATAGCACCTAGGACAGTCACGGAAATATAATATTATAAACTAATATTCCATTTTGAAATCCAAGATGGCCGTCGTATTTTTTTTTAAAGAAATTATCTTCTATACATATCTATACATCTGTACTCTATACTAATAAATAAAATTGAAGTGTCTGTCTGTAATATCGAAATAACTACCTCATATTAAGCTCATTAGGTTATTTGAACGAAACTATAACCGAATCACACGTTTTTAAAATTTTTGTCTGTCTGTCTGTCTGTTTGTCTGTCTGTCTGTCTGTCTGTCTGTCTGTCTGTTTGAACGGGCTAATCTTTGGAACGGCTGAACCGATTTTGACGGGACTTTCACATACAAGTAGAGAATTAACCAGGGAGTGACATAGGCTACTTTTTTAACCGACTTTCAAAAAAGGAGGAGTTGTGTTTTTCTACCTATGTACACCGATATCTCCGAGATTTCTGAACCGATTTGCGTAATTTTTTTTTAATCGATAGAGAAACATTGCGACATTGTCCTACAAAAAATTTGGATTCCAACTCCTCAATCCTGATGCTGTAGGGGATCTGATCCCCAAAACTAATGGGATTTAGCCACTGTCGGTTATTTAAATTGATATTGGGGATACCAATTAAAGACTTTATTGTTGAATGACCTCGAGTAGGTACATGTCCAACTCCTTAACCCTGATGCTGTAAGGAATTGCATTCCGAAATCATAAGGATCCCACGGAATTTTTCCGTTTTGTGGACGGGTTACTACTTACTACAGATAGGCTACTTTTTGTTCTGGAAAATCAAAGTTCTCACGAGATTTTTACAAACTTAAATACACACGGGCGAAGCCGTGGGCATCATCTAGTAATATAATAAAATCGTAGAATTGCCATATGTGTACATTGAAGATTTGTGCAAAATAATTACTGGTGGATGTTAGGGATAAGTAATAGAACATAAAAAAGCTATTTTTGAAATTTTTGTCTGTTTATCTGTTTGTCTGTATGTTTGTGCGCGCATCACGTAAAAACTACTAAATGGATTGAAATGAAACTCGGCATGATTTAAGTTCATACTACGGAGTAATATATAGGATACTTTTTATCCCAAAATTCAGCACGGTTCCCTTGGGAGAGGGGATGAAAGTCAAAATGTGTACTTAGCTGTAATTCGTTAACGGGTGGTCCGATTTCATTCATTCTTTTTTTGTTAGAAAGGAGATACTTTAAAGATTACCGGCCAATCTCTGAAAGGCTGGACCGATTTTGATAGGACTTTCACTGGCGGATGTTTACATTTTGATGTACCTAAACATCCGCCAGTGAAATTTCAACAGTTTTTAGCAAGGTATAAGCTCAAAGGAGCTTAGGAAAAACAAAGAGTTCTCAATGAGAGGGATTTTTAAAAACCAATATCCATGCGAACGAAGTCGCGGGTTTATCCACTTGTTTATAATATGGGTGTCATTTCATTTCCGAAGTTTTTTGGTGGGACTGAACATAAAAAATGATGTCCATTTTGGAATCCAAAATGGCCGTTGTATTTTTTTAAGGAAGAAATCAAAAGAAGAAGAAAAAAAAATTATACGAAATAGCAAAATTCGCCCCCTCCTCCCAAAAAAATATACTAGGTACCTACCTAATGACTACAAACACCTGTTGTTTATTACTAATTACTGTAATAAAAGTCGCACTTGCACTTCTGACTAAACCGACATTTTAGCAGTAAACAAAGATTGCATACTTTTTATTGTTCTATTGGTAAACTTTAAATAATTGTACTCTTATCAGAAAATGTATCCAAGAACTTCAACAGGTGCAATGCAACAGCTCTGTAATGTTATTTTCAGACAGATGATTTGAAATATGTATAATAATAATAATAATTGGTAATTGTTAAATAATTAAAAAGGTGATTGTTTCTTTTATTAGTTAGTTTAGAAAAAAATGGTTGAAGGCTAAATATGCGTGATACCTATGATATAAATACGGAACCCTACATGTCATTATAGAGAAGAACATCATATTATCCTGGTCGCTTTTGTTTTGTAAGTTGAACGTAGACTAATGAAATACTTATTCGATAAAGTCCCACGCGAAGTCATTTTAAAAATATTTTATAGTAAATATATAATATATAATACTACAATATCAAATAAATAATTTATAAATTAATATTTAATACAAGTACCAAAACTATAGTCATAGTCGCGCTATATCCAAGTAGTCGTCCGTGTAACTGGCCGCTAGCCTACCTGCCGTTAGATACCTAAACTTCCATAGCGTCAAACTGGGAGAGGGGTCTTAATACTGTAAGGTTCGTTGCAAATTCAGTATTGCAATAGGACCTTCTTTTGTTGATTTAAGGTATTTTTATGATTATTGATCTGACAATTCAAAAAAAGAGGTTGAGACAGGAGTGGAAATGGCAGACATGAGATGTAAGCGAAAAAGAGAATGTTTGGAAAGACTAATAAAATGTAAAATGGTATTAAGAGAATGGAATAATAATAATTAAAGGAAATTATATAATTAAAGAGGATTTTTATTATATCTCAGAAGTGGTAAGACAACGCCGACTTTATTATTTTGTTCGATCTCAAAATTCATCTTATTTGATTTGTCGAATTACTAATACAAATTTTATGTTTTCTGTTCGAGCTCTAAATAATGCCGGGTGATGGGAATAAGGAGTTTCGACGTTTACAAACGCCTGCAGCATGTAGACGGACGTCTCGCGGTGGATGATTCTAACACAGCAGTGAGACCGAGTCCTCCGCGAAGTGGTTACCGCAGCCGTAGTCGCAGCCGTAGCCGCGGTCATGTGAGAAGTCGTTCTCGGGAGCGTACGAGTAGCTATAGGAGGAGTACAGGACTGCGAACAGGAGGAACAACGCGAGCGATTTTTGAGGATTGAAAAGGACTTAGGCGTAGCTCGTGGACAATATTCAGCAGAACGACGACGTTATTCTCGTGAAGAATCTCGGGAATGTAGAATTTCTGGTTCCAGTCATCAGAACCGAAGGCTTAGAATGGACAGACCTGAAGATAGGACTAAGTCTACAAGATCATGTACCTAGCTTAAATTATTTTTTATTTTTTTAAATTTTGCTCAATCTTTGGAGGACATGCTGAGATGGAAAAGCAGATATAATGAACCCAGAATTACTTTTATGAAAACTACTTAGCACTTATAAATCAATGCGATATTACTGGTAAGCGTGCCGCAGATTATATTATACATGGCACTCATTAACGACAAAACGATTAGATCTAGTGCACTTGCACTACGTTGTGAACATCTAAATAAATTAATTAGAATTTTTGACTAGTAACAAAGAAGGATTTGGAGATAGAGTTGTTTTTAAAGATTTATTTTTATTTTTATGTATAACTGAACATTGACTAAAACAGAATGAATACAATCATGTTCAATTTTGGTGATCTTTAGGTTGGTGGTTCGTTCATCAGAACCAATGCTATTCATGGGGGCTGATTAATATTGTTGGCCAAAAAAAATATCTGTTGTACGGACAATAGAACTAGCGGCAGTTGAATTAGAGCAATTCATTGTTGTGTCTCTTTACAACTACTGTTGTCCAATTTCGGACTTTTTGACTTTTATTTTTTTTGACAAAAACCATGAACATAATTTGCTCTAAAAGTCAACAGTTAAAATCATTTTAAAGCCATTTTGTAAGATGGTGATAATATAAAAAGAAAACCCAGCTGAGTTTGTTGTGGGCTCTTCTCAGACCAGGGCGCGTTGGAACCCTCGTAGTTTTAGTTTTAAGTTTTCGTAAATAATTATCACCATTAAAGTATACAGTGTACCAATTTTGAATTAAGTTTATTTGACTTGACTTAACATGGCTTAAATGTCGATGATACTAGCATGGATGAAGATGACAAGGATGAGAGTTGGACTAGTTAAAGTTTGTCTATTTTTTTTTCTCCTTGTTGAAGTTAAAATATTACGTAATGTTATCACTGATTAAGTTCGGTTTAGTTGACTTCGAATTTTTACTTTAGAGTTTGAGTTTATTACGCCATTTTTTTTGTTGTTGTTATTATAAGAGTGATGAGATGATAAAATGTATAGTTTGACAAAAAGGAATACTAGAGATTAGTAGCAAACGTTTTTACATTTAATTTGTTATATTATTGAGTGGTGGCTTCTCAATTTCTTTAATGGTTGATAATATTAATTAATGGTTCATAATATGAAATATTCCTAAGGTACGTTTTTAAGAATTGAAACGTAGGTATCTCGTATGTTCTCGATAATGATATTGTATGTAATATTGATTTTATTATATTGATTCTATTGATGTTCTATTGATATTCTATTGATTTTATGATGATTTAGTGAGTTTAAATGGTGAGCATTAAATAAGATGGATTAGCTTCGTGACACGATTGCTGTGGAATTATAAGATTGATAAGCATATCTATATTACCATTGAAATACAGAGTAAGGTCATTCACATAGATTGATTTGAAAGGTTGTTACATATGATTGTTGCATTTGGCGTCAATAGAGGGGTTGATGTCAGTGCAATAGATATATATTATAGAGAGTTATAAAAGATAGATTGAACATCACTAGACGTGGTGATGTCAGTACAATAAATGTATATAGAGAGTTATAATAGATAGATTGAACATCACTAGACGTGTTGATGTCAATGAAAGATTATGTTTGTTGCATTTGGTGCCAATAGATGGGTTAATATCAGTGAAGTAAATATATAGAGATATAAAAGATAGATCATCAATAGACGAGTTGATGTTATTGAAATAAATATTATATAGTTTTACAAGTCATCAATAGACGAGTTGATGTTAGTGAAGTAAATATTATATAAAGAGTTTTACAAGTCATCAATAGACGAGTTGATGTTAGTAAAATAAATATATAAAGAGTTTTATAAGTCATCAATAGACGAGTTGATGTTAGTAAAATAAATATATAAAGAGTTTTATAAGTCATCAATAGACGAGTTGATGTTATTGAAATAAATATTATATAGAAAGTTTTACAAGATAGATCATCAATAGACGAGTTGATGTTATTGAAATAAATATTATATAAAGAGTTTTACAAGTCATTAATAGACGAGTTGATGTTAGTAAAATAAATATATAAAGAGTTTTATAAGTCATCAATAGACGAGTTGATGTTAGTAAAATAAATATATAAAGAGTTTTATAAGTCATCAATAGACGAGTTGATGTTATTGAAATAAATATTATATAGAAAGTTTTACAAGATAGATCATCAATATACAGGTTGATTTCAGTGTAATAAATGTATAGAGAGTTTTAAAATATAAAACATCAATAAATGGTTGATGTCTGTGAAATAAATGTATAGAAAGTTTTAAAAGATAAAAAATAAATAAATGGTTGATGTGAGTGAAATAAATACATAGAGAGTTTTAAAAGAATTTCTGTGAAATAAGTGTATAGAAACTTTTAAAAGATGAATCATCAATAAATGGTTGATGTTAGTAGAACAAATATACTATACAGAGTTTTACAAGATCGAGCATCAATACACGGGTTGATGTTAGTGGAATAAATATAGGTACTATACAGAGTTTTACAAAATCGAGCATCAATAGACGGGTTGATACTAGTGAAATAAATATATACAGAGTTTTTCAAGATCGATCATCCATAGATGGGTTGATGCCAATAGAATTTTATTTCAATGGTTTGACTGTTACGATAAAAGATTTTAAAATTAAGTACCTACAGTAGAGACAGTCTACTTCTAACAAGCATACGATATTCAGGTTTATTTATAATAAGTATAACACTGTTTGTTGTATTACTGTGATGACGTATGGAGCAGAAACGTCGACACTGACGGTTGGCCTTGTCCATAAATTAAAAGTCCCTAGCGCGCTATGGAGCGAGCTATGTTGGGCGTTTTCCTCAGGGATAAAATCCGAAACGAGAAGATTCATAGGAGAACCAAAGTGACCGACATAGCTCAGAGGATCAGTGGCGGTGGACGTCTACAGGCTGATGGATTGGATTAAAAGTATTACAATTTAAAATCAGAAAGGTCAAAACTATGGCCATCAAAGCTCTAGTATCAAATGAAATTAATGAGTGGGCAGATGAAAAAACAGAGATAAACACAGTCAGTCGAAGATAATTGGAACCAACTTAAACTGGAAATAACTGACATTAACTTAATTTTAATTTTGCTGGTCTAAAATTTGTAGGTCAGAATAGAAGTTTCAGAGGTAATAGCGAGGATAGAGATCTCATCGTAGAAATGGTGAGTTCATTGAACGAATTGGATGAAGTGACAACAATGAACTGGTTGCTGGATAGTGGTTAGCAGTAGAAGTGTATATGTAAACGAATTAGACGTATCAGTGAAGGAAAAGGAGAGATTGGTCACGTTAAATTTCATAAGTTGAAGGAATTTAGAGTGATGAAAATAGTAAATAAAGTAAGAGATGCAAATGATTATGATAATGAAAAATTTTATGACAGTATTGAAGATAATAAAGAAGATGATCTGTGATGATGACGGTCTTGCAGAGAATGAACAAGGAGTTAGAAGTTTTCACTGCAATCAAATGTAGGAAGCTGCAATATCTTGGGCATATCACGCGTCACGAGAAGTACCGATTATTGCAATTACTAATACAGGGCAAGATTCAGGGACACCGAAAACCTGGCAGACGACGTTCTTCCTGGCTCAAGAATCTCCGCGAGTGGTACGGGATGAGCACGCGATTATTGTTCCGAGCGGCGGCATCAAAGATTAAAATAGCCTTCGTTCCTAGAGACGGCACTTGAAAAGAAGAAGAAAGAAGATGAGAGAATGAAACTTAGAGTTGAGGAGGTAAAGGAAACAAGTTGACTTAAGGGAGAAAAAAGATTGCTTTAAAAATTTAATGATCATGTTGTTTATGTGAATGTGTGCCGGAGAAGAAGCAATGAAAGTTCAGAAGCAAAAAAATGGATAAATGCGATGAGATAAATAGTTTGAAACAAAATGAAACGTGGGAAATTGTTGAGGAACCAATGGATGAAAATGTGCGAAGCAAAATGGATTTTTAGGATAGGGTCAAATGGGAGATACAACGCGGAAAGTGGCAAAAGGTTTTAAACAAATTTATGATGTGAAATGAAGAAATGTATTTGCTCGTGGAACAAGATAGTAATAGAAGAGGAGGAAGAGTGATAACTATGAAAGTTGTCAATGTCAATTGCATGTGTGGGAGGTTGGCATTTAGAAAGTATGGATGTAGAAACCGTTTTTTTTTAAATGGAACTATTAAATCTGAAGTTTCACCAGATGGTTATGAAATTGAGATAAGGTCTACAAGTTGAGAAGGGCTTTGTTTGGGTTGAGGAAGAGCCCGAGAGATTGGTACGAGTGTTATAGTGAGTTTATGTGGAGCATAAGGTCAAACTATGATTATTGTCTGTAAACAGGATGTATTAGTGGTAAAAAAGTTTACATGTGGATCATAATTTAATATGCTTAAAATGAATATATGATTTAAAATATAAAGCAAATAGGTACTCAGTAAGAAATTTCGTATGAAAGACTTAGGAAAAGTGAAACAGTAGTTGGGAATTGATATTGATTGTGGTCCAGAACTGAATAAAATTACTTTGGTTCATTGTAGGTGTATAGAAGGTTTAGCAGAATAAAGGATTCGGAGAGGTTTGAAACACCCATGGAACAAAATTTGTTAGTTGAACTTTTGAAGTTCTTTATAATGTTTATGTATTTTCCGTTGATATTATTACTTCTCAAAGCATTCCATATAGCTGAGTGTGTTATGCTATCGAAAGTTTTGGATATCGAATGTTATATAAAGTGGTTTGTTGAGTTCTTTAGATTTTTCAATTATATGTTCTATGACATATATGTGGTCAATGATTGTGGAGTAATGTGGTCGGAAACCGGCCTGTTCTATTCGTTGGTTTTTGTCTATTTCTGGTGCTATTCTACACAGAATGATTGATGAAAAGAGTTTATAATTGTGGATAATTTCTGTTGACCTTTCTCTGTTCCTAGTTCTATTTTGTTTCTCTTGTGCTACCTATTTCTTGTTGTGGTTTTCTGTATAGATCTGAATAGAAGGTCGTTGCACATTTTACTGTCTTCTTATGTAAGAATAACTGAAACAGGTATTCAAAAAGAATAACAGAGCCATTAGATTATGATAGCTTTAGAAGAACAGTCATTGAATGAAATTTTTTAACACATCGAAGTTTAAAAGAGCTTATAAAGAGCTGACAACTCACAAAAATTGGATACAATGTTTAACTGATGGAAGCAAAGTGGCTAGAGACAGGGAATACAGTGTTATTTAGTTACTTGAACATAAATATTATGATACTGATACTGAACTGAAAGGAGATGTTTTAGAGTGAGGTTCGTTTGGTTTCGGTAAAGAGAATAAAATGGATGATGTTGTTGTCATATCAAGTATCGAACATGTCATTGTCTTTCTAATCATGTAAATGTGTTGCATTTAAGCATGGTTTACTATATAGTATAGTTGTCTCACATTGAATACTGAAGTATTAATGATAATAGCAAGTATCGCGGTGTATACTCCTACTTTAACATGACGAATGTAAGGTGTTTACCGGATGTGTATGAGGACATACACGTTGTCAGGATGGACGAATGTAAGGTTCGTTGCAAATTCAGTATTGCAATAGGACCTTCTTTTGTTGATTTAAGGTATTTTTATGATTATTGATCTGACAATTCAAAAAAAGAGGTTGAGACAGGAGTGGAAATGGCAGACATGAGATGTAAGCGAAAAAGAGAATGTTTGGAAAGACTAATAAAATGTAAAATGGTATTAAGAGAATGGAATAATAATAATTAAAGGAAATTATATAATTAAAGAGGATTTTTATTATATCACTATGAGTGGGTAAGACAGTAGTGCAACGGGTGAGATTTGAACCGTCAACCTTACCCATTGAGCTTTTGAGGCTATATAAATTTGTAATTTCCTAAAACAAACATGGTTTTGTATGAAAACAGTACAGACACATGGAATTAATGTTTGGTTTGTCGAACAAAGCTATTCATTAACATCCATAGGAGTATGAATGCGAACTGAATGTCTTTACAAAAGTCTAATGTTTTTGCAACTTTGATGCTGGGGGAAGGGTGGGGTGAGGGGTTCTGTTCTGACCCTGACCAAACAAGTCTGGGATAGAAATAGAATTCAAAATCAAGGTACTTAACTTTTGAACTGCTGATCAAGCGAGAAGTAGGTATGTACATAGACGTTTACTGCTATGTCTAGCACTAATTCTGACTGGCCCGTTGGCGTGGTTGGCGGTGACCCTGCCTTCCGCTCCGGGGTCGCGGGTTCGATTCCCGCCCCGAGTCTGGGTGTATTTATGATATGTATGTATGTATACCTTTATTAAAATATATATGTATTTATATGTAAATATGTCTATCAGTCGGCTGTTAACTATAACACAGGCATTAAGTTGCCTACTTTAGGAACAGACGACCGTGTGTGTATGTGTGAGTATTTATTTATTTGAGTATTTATTTAATTCTCTTGTAGACACTTCCACACCCCGCGGATGCGACTTGCGCCGCTTGTAGCCTTGTACCCTGCGACTCGTCTGATGTAGTCGGATCACCTAATGGGAGTCTGCCAACACTACGCCCGGAACACCACCGTCTATCGGTTGTTCCACCTATGTGCTTTCAGACATGCTGGGTTATTCTGTAACTTAGTTAGCAACTGAAAATAGTTGCCAACGAATTAGTTTGATATACATTCCTGCTTTACTGTGGGAAATATAAAGTGTTTTCATAATTTTACACAGTAAAGCAGCAATGTATATTGAACTAATTCGTTGGCAACTATTTTCAGTTGCTAACTAAGTTACAGAATAACCCCCATGGTCGCTATTTATGGGCCTCTTTCAAAAATATTATATATAGGTAAGTACATTGCCCGCTGCGTGAGTCTGAATTTTTTTAAGGATCCATACCTACAGTACTTAGCAACAATATCTCGGAGCCATAAGGAAGCCACAGAGAAATTTTGGACAAGAAGACATATCGAAGCATGCTGAAAGCTGTTCAACCGAGTTGTATTCTAAAGTAGCTAGGTAATGCGTATTTTAGTCATTACCACTACAATCATATAAAACAAAGTCGTGTTAGTTCGAACACTTATAACTCGAGAACGGCTGGACCAATTTTCATGGTTTTTGATTTGTTGTATTTGTCTCCATCCAGAATAGCATAATAAATATTAAAAACATTAGAAAAATGACGAAAAATTAAAATACGAGAAAAAACATTTTCCCATACAAAATGTTCACGGGTTTCGTAACTGTCAAACATCCCGTCGCGTGGATACGGTACTCTCTCACCCGTACCTACATAACTCTTCCGTACGTGCGTTTGTCACCTAACTTCTCCTAAACGGCTGGACTGATTTGGATGAAATTTTGTTTGTATATTTCAATCCTGGATGGGTATTAACGGGTAGGTACAGGTAACCTGCCGGGTCTCAGTAGGTGGCACCGATGTCGGTAGGGGAGACTGGGTACGGTTGAAACATTTTAGCGTTAATCGTCCATTTCGTCGGAAATACTTAAGCGAGCGTTGAAGGAAATATATCAAATAAAAGAGCACGTATCTTTCTACGAATGGGCAATGTTATTTGAGATCACTGTATTGTATTTTATGTGTAAAATCAAATCTAAAAAAAAATGGAAACTGTTTCAACCGTCCCCATGCCAGGGTCGGTTGAAACAGTGCCTGGGGTCAATTGAAACACATGCAAATAATACAAAATATAATAAATGAACATGTTTTATTCATCGTCTAATAACATTTTAAGACTTTCTAGTTGTATATCCTTTAGTTTCGCATAGTTTTGTTAGACATACTTTTTAGGTAGGCAAAAATACGAGGTCTGTCCCAAAAGTATCCGACCTGCCTCGATTTCTCGGCGCTTGGTTTATTCTTCGTCATCCAGGGGGTGGCATCCTTCGAAGTAGTCCCCATTTGATTGAACAAGACGCTCATATCGATGTTTCCACTTATTAAAGCACTCTTGAAAATCAGACTTCGGAATCGTCTTTAGTGCATTCGTCGCATTAGTTTCAACAGTCTGTTTATTGTCAAATCGATGTCCCTTAAGCGACATTTTCGATCGCGGAAACAGCCAAAAGTCGCAGAGAGCTATATCAGCACTGTATGGAGGCTGGCGGAGCTGCGCAACACTGTGTTTCAATAAATACTGCTGCACAAGGTTTGTTGATGCGTGCGCTGGAGCATTGTCGTGATGAAGATTCTTTTTTGCCGCTGTTCTTAACCAAGATCCGGCTTTTACATCTTCTTATGCATATTTGTACGTCAATAAGTCAACTTGACGTATCGTAGTCTCCCTTTGGCGTACCCTTGGCATCTTAACCTTTAACTATGGACACTTATTTTTTGTAACACTAGCATGGACATGGGGTCTCACAGACCCCTAAATTGTTTGGGGTCATTTATATTAATAGCTAATAAAAATAATTAAAAAAGCAGTCAAAGTGGATGTAAGGATTATAAATAATAAGATTTTAAAAATATATTAGAAATATTTATTACAAAATACAAATTATTACAAAAAACGAACAATGGCACTTTTCAGTCCAAATTGGCAGTGAGATCACTTAAAGTTCTATAAAGTAATTTTTTCTTTGAAAAATCAATGTTAATGTTATTTTTTATTAAAATTTAATACATTTTTAATAAAAAAAATTAAAAAGTTCATTCTTAACTGTAAACAAAAAATTTTTGACCAAGAGTCAATTACCCCATAATTATGAACATTCAATGGGGGTTTGGACATTGCAGATATACATACATTTGTTGGCAGTCTTTTTAATGTAGTTTTGGTGGACTAAGGTTACATTTTCTTGGTCTTCTTCTTGAGTTTCGACATCATCTGGAGGAACATCATCATCAGGCGGATCATCTAAATGCAATGTTTTTTTTCGTCTTCTGCTTCCCAATCGTTTCTTATAAAGGTCTTTTTGAACCGGAAGTCTTTGGTTAATTATTTTCGACCATTTTGAACCTAAAATCTTAAACAAAAGTAAGGATTTTCAAATATTGTTTCAATAAGAACTATGGACATGGGGTCTGACAGACCCCGTTTAAACTTTAAATATGTATAACCTACATATATGGCACCGGACAGCGCAACTTCCTCCTTCGTCGAGCGTTTGGTGCCTTAACTCGAAGCTACTGAAACGGTCACTCGCGTGGGGTGGCGGGAAATATGTTATTTTACGAAATCAACAAGAGCCAAAGGTCTGTGAGACCCCGTGTCCACAGTTAAAGGTTAAAAACAAGAAAATTAAATAAATAAAATGTTTCAACCGTACCCACAAAAAATGTTTCAACTGTCCCCAGCCCCCCTTCTAGGTATAAAATGGTTCACAGTAAGAATAATAATAAATTTGAATAAACACTAATCATACAACCATATTCTACAAACTTCTATAAAAGCGATACAAAACTCTCAGTACTCTAACTTTAATAAAACCATTATAATTGCAAAAATGTAAGTTCAAAAAATACTTACTTTTACGTCAAAAAACACAATGGGGCCTCCTATCTACAAGTACAGCGCGCGAAGGGCGACGCAACACCAAAATTCGTGTTTGGACTTGTCGTCCGCTTCGTTCTTCCCTTGTAACCATCAACCTCACCACACACGGTGTCGAGATATTCGCTTTGTTTCAACCGTCCACCGTTTCAACCGTACCCAGTCTACCCTATGTCACCGGGCAGGACGAAGTCTGCCGGGTCCACTATAGTATTAAATAAATCAATAACAGATAAATTCCTCACTATACTTACATAGAATTATTTTTAACTGACTCCATTAATATGAGCGTTTTTACTCCATTCATAACTCCATCATACCTATTCCATTTCAAAATGACAAAAAATTCACTAAAACCTCATCTCTTCTCTACATTCAATGCAAAGCGCGAACTGAAGAGTGCAAACTACTAAATCCGGCCTTCGACAGATCATAAATGTTTTTATTACTGCAACTGTACCATTCATAACATTATAAACCTTATTTCCAGGAGGTAAAGTGTAAAATCTAAAAAAAAATCAACTACATTTTGGATGCGGTTTTTGCACTTTGAAGTAGGCACCCGCGAATCGGTTTCCCGCCTCGCTCGTTACGAATTTAGGACGACTGTTTGACCTAAATCTGACATAGGTTACCTATACTTACATCACTTGATGATGTAAGCCTGTTTACCCCGAAGCTAGTTCTTAATGTGCTGGTCTGTTTTATGCCCAATTATGTATAATTAGATCAGATCCGATGTTTGTGGAATTGGAGCATGTGATCACTTCGATCGATCGCGATTAGCGATATGATGAAATGATCGCACCTTGTAGCATTGAAGATGTGAGTATTAAGCACAGAAGAAGATAAGTTTCATCCTAGCGTAAATTACGAGCTGGAGTGCCTCAAGGTGATGTGTTGTCTCCATTACTTTTTACCATCTTCATTACCTAATGCAATCTACAAAAAAATTACTTCTCTTTATTACAAGTATGCTTTCACTATTACATATTACAGTAGCCAAATAAAATAAAGCTGATTAAATATTATACAAAGTCAGATAAAGTTGAGTGACCCTACTAACCTAAGGGCCCTCCCTTCCGGTGACCGGATATCGTGGTTAGATACATTTATGATTTACACATAAACTGTTCGTGGTTCAATATAAGAATTTAATGCATGATAAGACTGAATAAAAAATGAATAAAAATGATATTCAAGCAATCAAAAGTAGGAAAATGCTATTATTACCAATACGACAGCACCTGTGCACTTGTGACAAACAAAACATATCCAGATCCCAGAGGTCTGACCATTGAGTTACTAGTACTGAATAATTCAATGGGTCTGAGTCAGAATTTTTGTAATAACTAGTCGGACACACACCGGCGAAGGCCGTAAAGCTATGTACGTGCGGTCAGCCTCAGTCAGCCTAGTCAAGAGTCAGTCAGTTAATGGATATCACTCACGAGACCCTTTAAATGTTTTCTAATTGTTCAATTTTCCCAGCAGAATTAGATGTTTACCGCAATAATTAGTAGCCCGTAGTAATTATAATAAAACACCGTGAACCAGGTAAAAGGTAGCTGCTCCATTAGCCGTTAATTCATCACTCGAGTTACAGAGGTTGGCACTAAAGAATTCCATTTAAATCCGTCCGCACAAAAGGCCCAAGGATCCAGACAATAACATTTTCCACGTGTATTATAATTCATAAACCCTCGGCGGGTTTGACGACCTTATAAAAGCGAGCGGGCTCAAACGACTGCACGACTATTAGATAAATGATGAATTGACATGCATAATTTTAAGGCAGCTTGATGCATGAAACTCTGTACGAAAAGTTCGTACATTCGGGGCTTTAGAGTCTGAAAACTAGTTTTAGACAACACTCGTCACTGGGGGTGGCTTTCTGTCGATGGTAACTGAAATGGAATAAGCTGGAGGATTAGCAAGCTGGCAGTTGGCAGGTTTTTGGTCCGCTGAGGAATACATATTCAGAAGTTCATGTAACTTAACAGGTTAACGTGAATTCAGCTAACGTGGCATGAGCGTAGGTAAATCTGTCATTTAGTAACTATCACATGGATAGGCAAACTTGACATCATCATCTTGACTTGAACTCTATTTGCCATGTTTGTGCTTTTGCTCCTTCCAGTTCTTTTAATGACCTTTTCCATTTGCAATGTTTGGCAACTTCCCAGTTTCCCAGTTCAGCGGCTTCCTACTTTTCGTAAATATCGACTAAAGTAACATTATATGGACTAGGAGCTCATACTTTCAGATCGTGTTCTATATTCGCAGCAAAAATATTAACCTTTTAAACATAACACTCGTTCTAAACTTCACTTATTAGTGGTCTTATACTCCCATACCTTTTTAAACCTTGTGTTATATAGAGTTAAGAATTAAATTCGCCTGAACCCAAATCCATTATGCTATCAGATCGCATTTATTTTATCAACAAGAGCGCACGTGCGGCAACCGAGATCAAAATTACATAATCGAGCGATGGGTAATCGCTGCAGTTTACTGAATGAATAGACGTGGTAAAAGATGAAGCGATGCAGCGCTTTATTATACGCAGAACAGCTGCTGCGCTGCAGTGCAGGGTCACTTTCATAAGTTTCATACGGTATACAGAGTATGGTGTGTGTTCGAAAGGTAATTTAATACTGCAATTTGTTCCGGGCTTTAAGAGCATTTCCTGTATTACGGTTCAGAGCTGTTAACTGAACAGATTCTATATTACAAACATTAGATAAAAAAAATCTACGTAGAACTCCAGGGTTAGAAACTACCCATGAAACTTTCTGGAAAGGAATATTTGTTAGCTCACGTGAGCGGTGAAAAACAATTAATAGCAATTATTATTAACTATCCCGTTGATCTAGTGGTCACGAGTTGGACTGCGGATCACAAGGTCCTGGGTTCGATTTCCGGGACGGACGAAAAATTGTTAGGTATTGGGTTTTTCTATCAAGAAATTCTCAGAGCTAGCCCGGAGTTCGTAGTTGACGATGTTTCACTCACGTGCCTCGGAGAACACGTTAAGCAGTCGATCTCGGTTATTATCACTATCCCTCATTGGAGCAGCGTGGCGTGTCTAAGCTCTAAATCCCTCACTCCTATGAGAGAGGAGGCCTGTGCAGAGCAGTGGGACGTTAAAAGGTTGTAGTGGTGGTGGTGATAATTAACTATCCCGTTGCTTTACTGGTCACGAGTTGGACTGCGGAGCACAAAGCCCTGGGTTTGATTCCCGGGTCGGGCCAAAATTTGTTAGGTATTGGGTTTTTCTATCAAGAAATTCTCAGAGTTAAATGTTGGTAATTAGCGCTGTTTCACCCACGTGCTACAATTCCATTCGATGCACTATTATCGTAAGTACCTACCTATATTCCATAGTACATACTTTTCCGAAAGGAAAGAAAAATATCAGTCATATTCGGCACGGCTAATATTCTCTTAAGCGAAAAGAAATAATTAAATTCTCGAGCTCGATTCTCGGGTTTGCCAAGTTTGAAGAACTGCTAAAAAGTCCTGCTAATGATTCATTGTTAATTTATATGCAGATATTTTGTTTGGTTCAGGCGTTCGTCACACTGATTTACTACTAACCCATTCCCGCCTCAACACTGTGACTCTATCGTTTGGTTTTATTTAGTTTTGTATGCGTGGCTGGCGCCTGTCCCAACTTTAGATACTCGCAGCTTGGTGTAAGAAGCAAACATACGATTTAGAATGAAAATCCCTATTTATATTAAATGCGTTTGTTTGTTGGTTTGTCCTTCGATCATTGTAACGGATCGATACTATATTTTTAACCGACTTCAAAAAAAGCAGATTATCAATTCGACAGTATGTACATTATTGGAACTATATATATCACATAGATATACTAGTATATCTATGTGATCTAAAATATATTTTTACCTAGCTTTTACCCCACGATTTTACCCGCGTTACTGCTCCGCTCCTATGTCGTTTTTATCAGTCAGTAAGATGATACTACCAGTGATTCTACTGTCTATGAAGTTATCAATCAGTTAAGCTTTTCATATTATGATTATTTTATAATTTTGGTTAAAGCAGGGTTCGAGGATATATATCTTGATATATATCCGATATATATCAAACTGGGTTCGATGATATATATATTAATAATGGATATATATCCGATATAATCAAATGTTTTTTAAAAATAATATATTGCAATACGTGTTTCTTGATTATTCTATTATTTTTTACAAAGAAAGTAATCGCTAGATAACTTTAGTATATTTAAGTAACATAGCAGATATATAGTATTCATAAATAATGCAATAAAATAATAATATGGCTTTCATACAAAATAGATATATATGAAACTTGATATATATATCCGATATATATCATAAATATCCGATATTTTGATATTTATAATAAATATCGGAAATTTTTGAGCCCTGGTTTAAAGTAGATACATATATTAAGTACTAGCCGACCCCCGCGACTTCGTTCGCATGGATATAGGTTTTTATATCGGATCGGACCCCATAATTCTTTTTTGTACCTATTCTAAATGTATCCTAAGTTACCCCTTAACATCACCTATCTGCCATTGAAAGTTCCATCAAAATCGATCCAGCCGTTTCGGAGATTAGCTGGAACAAATAGACAGGCCGACAAACATAAATTTAAACGCACGCCAGTTTAAAATAAGCCGTACGTACAAACATCCGCGTCCCAAGTTATTTGAACCCAATAAATGTCTGTCATTTCTGAACTAATAAACCTATGACCTTGAAATATTTACGGGACAATACTTAAAGTACTATCTTTCTAACAAAAAAAGAATGAGTGAAATCGAACTACGCGTTAATTAATTACAGCTAAATACATGTTTTAACTTTCTTCCCCTCTCCCAAGGGAACCGTGCTGAATTTCGGGATAAAAAGTATCCTATGTCCTACCTCGGAGTATAAACTCAAAACGTACCAAATTTCATTCGAATCCGTTCAGTAGTTTCGGCGTGATGCGCGGCCAAGATACAGACAGACAGACAGACAGACAGACAGACAGACAGAAAGACAGACAGACAGACAAAAATGAAACAAATTGCAGTTTTGGCTTCAGTATCGATTATAGAGTGCCCTCCAATAAAAAATTTCAAAATATCTTCAATGTACAGAATTGGATCTGTTACAGTTTTATTATATTATAGATTTCTTTTCGTTACGCCTATGGAATCTATCGGTTTGTCATTAGGCCATCACGGTTTTGTAGACAATTATGTCAACGCTTCCTCTTCACGGTGAAGGATTAAAACAATGCCTCTTTGATACCTCCATAATGCCTCTGTACAACTAACTGACTATTTAATGTTACGCCCATGACATAATCCCGTTCAATAGCGCTTACGTTCTCAATAAACCCGATGTACCTAATCATGTCAGTATAACTCGTACAGAACTAAATAACTAAATAGAGCCATTCATTCACTGGGGCTTTAATAAAATGTAATCCTACATTTATTGAGAATTTGGGTGCTTACTAAATCTATACGAATAGTACCAACCAGACAGAATAGATCATACTAGTACGAACCCAATAGTCTAGATGTCTATTACATAGTGGGAACACCTAGCTATCGCCTGCCATTTAAGTGCGAGCGAGTGAGGGAAAAAGTGAGCTATTTAAACCTTACGTGCATCACTTTTCTGTGATGACAAAATCCCTACCATCCGATTCAAAAGTTTACTGAACTTATTTATTTTTGAGCGTATTTATAAAATTATTTATATTTTAGACATTGGATAAAGTAACCTATTGTTAGAAACAATAAAAAAAATCGATATGTGTTCCATAATTGGGACCTGTGATTCTTAAATTTTATTAAAAGGACGTTCTGAAAGAGATGGAATGGGTTAACAAAATGTGTAGTTAAATCACAATACTAACCTATTTAAATTATGATTCATCACCATGTTTTCTTTGGTATTGCTGGTGTATCCTGCAACAAAAAATATTTATATTATTAATTAAGAAATTGCATTGATTGATTTGATCATAGAGAAAGCTAAGCAGATGTACCTCTTGACAAAGTGACAAAAGTAAAACTGCATTAAAATGAAGTATGGTGTACACTAAAAACTTCAAACAATTTGTGTTATGTTATTGACATTCGTAATGTCGTCTGTAGGTACTTCACATTCATTAGGTACAATTATTGATTTATTTCTCATAAGCATTAGTAGCATCGAGTTTTATTGTCCCTTTAAAAGGAGAACACGGAAGAGCTTAAAATAAACTCAGCTGAAATGACACTTTTTTGATACATTGCTCCAACAGCCTCAAACAATTCGTGCTGGATTGACATTCGTAATGTATGTCACATTCATTACGATTAGTTGCTCATAAATCTTCGAAGTAACGTTGGTAGAATCTTTTGAGTTTTACTGTACCTTAAAAAGGACCTTCTTAGGTTAACCTAACCGGACTTTTCGCTGTAACGCCTCGTATCGGGGAAGGCAATGTTTATTATTCAGAATTAGTTGTAATTTTAGAAACAAGGTAGCAAGTTAGCAACAATGAATGATGATTGGATGATCGTTAGAGGTAGAGATACATTGCAAAATATTTCCTTATATTTATAAAAGAATATTTTCCTCATTACTAATAACGATATGAAAAATTATACACCGAAGTTATACAGACAACAATAAAGGTAGTAATTTATGAATCATATAAGTACTTTTGTACGTGGTTAATCGCTTTAATGATTACAATTTGGCCAAAATCCTTGTAATAATTCAAGTTTCCAAATAAAATCTGTTAAGAACAGGTTCATTGTGCTACCACGGCATATCTGCATTGAGTTATAGACCATAGAGATGCAAAAAACAAACATCAAGCGTCTAAAAGTCTTCGACATTAACCAATAGACGTCCACTGCAGGACTTAGACTGAGATCTCTAAAGCGTACTCTGGACTCTACTCTTGGATTAGACTTGAAACTGAGTTAAAACGAAAAAGATTTATGTCCCTAAAGACTTCTATAGGTCTCTTGTAAGGAGTCCACACGTAGCGGTCTTGCGCCGCTTGTATACAGCGGGTACCTGCGATTGTCCATCTAGTAAAGGGGGAATGCCTCTTTCTGGTGCGAGATCGCCACTCCAACACCGTGGGAGCCCAGCCTCTATTGGTTCTTCGCGCGAAGAACGTTTAATGAGCAATTGCCAACTTTCATGCTGTCAACACGTGTTGGTGGCAAATTTTTCTTTGATGCAGAACCAGCTTTAGGTTCAGGCCGTTTTACAGAATATGATTTCTCTAGTATTTCAAACCTCTACTTACTTATATTTTATCTTGGTTTTGCTTGAACATAATCGGCTTTTACTTCAATTATGTTAACTAATCCTGCCACAACTACGTTTTGAATAAGTATAACCTGGATAACAAGTTAATATGTATGTAGTTAAACAATTATTTTCATGATTTATAATTTTAACTTATATTCCGTAATTTTTTAAGTATTATATAATACTTTTATTGCTGCTTTAGCTAGTCTTAATATTAATTATCATCTATGAATATCTATGCGTTTATATTATAACTTCGTAAAACACATACACTTTTACATTATTAATAATTAGATGGTTACTGGTTATTAATGATACATTATTTGTTACTTATTTTATTTTTGTTTTTCTTTAGTGTTGGTCTAAAGACTCTTATCGCCTGAGGATGCCTGCTACCATATATCTCCATAGCTGAAAGAAATGTGAGTAGGGTATCTTCTAGAATCTAGAGAGAGTAGTAGAGTATCTCTCTATCCGATCTTGTATTCTATGGCAAAAAGTTTTTTTTATATTCAATGGCACGTTATTCTGAAGTCATTATAATTTAAATAACAATTAATTATTAATTATTTTAACTAAAAACAAATAACTAACTTACACCTAATTCTTGTAAAGGTAAGCTGAAATCAACTTTAAGTACAAACATGTAATCAAAGGTTCAAACATAACTTATAGAATTTTCTTCGTCGTATACGAGTAGTTCTTCGAATAAAGGACAATAACTTAAATTACAACATGGCAAACACAAGGCGATTTATGACATCTCGACGTAAACAAATCTGTTTACGCGTTTACACAATGCATCGTTAACATGATGCACTTATACAGGGTTAAATAAAAAATACCAGAAAGCTCTCGGCACGTAATTGTTATCATTAAAACTAACAACTTTTGTTCTACGACTTTTTTTTTAACTCGATATTTTGTGAAATATTTAATATTCAATAGTTTACATAGATTATCTCCTTGTAGCTACTCTGTAACATCGGCAACGCCGCACGAACGCACGTCACGTGTCTTGGTCTCGAGTCTCGACTCTGTGCGCACAGAGTAATGTCACTTTAGAGAAATAACATATTTTTTAAATATTTTTGTATGAAAAAAATTAATGCGGAATTTTGAAAAGTCGTAGAACAAAAGTTGTTAGTTTTAATGATAACAATTACGTGTCGAGAGCATTCTGGTATTTTTTATTTAACCCTGTATATATTATAGTAACAAAGCCAAGAGTCGAGACGAAAAAAGGGTATTTCGGAGTGTTCAGCCGTTTAGGGTTATCAGAATTATATCCAGCCTGTGTAGGGATGTCTTATAATTGATATTTATACATATTATATTCCTTCCGCTTATCAAGCGGTACCTACCACACTTGATATTGCAATAATATAGTAACCTTGACTTGTTGGTGCCACCAAGACAGTCTGCAGAATATCCAACTCCTCAACAAGTTACATCAGATGTATCACGTTTGGATTCATTGATTTTTTCCCGATAAGTAGTTGGCTTAGAGTTAAAGATATTCTAATATGACCCGTGACCACTACTCCATAATCATCAGGGTATGATTATGGAGCAGGAAAGTGATGACAGAAACTCAGCTTTATTAGAGTTTGGACCCCAAGTAGGCCAACTGTACTCCAACTCCAACTGTTTTGGTCCAGCGAGTATTCTTGACTACAGTTAGATTGTCTTGACAAATAATCTTGATTAATGTTGGTTAAACTTGATTTCGGGCATATCATACATAGACCCATAGATTTCATATATTATCGAGTGTGATTAGGGGCCATTCATAAATTACGTCACACAAACATGATTTTTTGACCCCTCCCCCGTCCTTGTCACAGCTGGTCATATTTGTGAGACCCCCCGTCTTAACGTGTGGATGGCCCCTAATATAGGTAGGTATATCCTGTGGTAGCGGGCAGAAATTCGGTAACCGCTCGAATGTAAAGCAGCATTGAGAAATATTGCCGTTTATTTAAATAAATATCTTACAAAACCCTTACTCGAAACAGTCGAAAGTCTAGGTTACCTGCGTATAGCCCGATTGCGAATATTATCGATTTCAAGGTTTATTTATTACACAAAAACTGCATTTTTATATTAAGCAATTTTAATACCTTGGTTAATATCCAATGATGGATCAGGGCGCGTTTGGAACCCTCGTAGTTTTAGTTTTAAGTTTTAAGTAATAATTATCACTCACTTGCATGTAAGTACTTCATATATTGACGTTCAAAAAGTGTACAGTGTAGGTAGGTACCAACTTTGAATAAAATTTTGAATTTTATTTTGAACTAGGTAGGTAATTTTCAGATATTACGCGCAGAAGAAGTTGCGGTTAATTGCTAGTCAATAAGTTAATGTAACAATGTAGACATTCACAGTTGCAACGGCCGTTCGCCGTTGTGAATGACGTAACCCGGCATGCACTTAGCATAACTTAACAGTTTTACGATCTTTGCAATGTTACTAGAAAGCTAATGAAAATACTTTGGTAGGCAGTTATGTATTCTAGAGAAATATAGCTAGATAAATATTTACTGTGTACTTAGAAATAAAATTTCCATTACGCAAGAGTAAAAATTACATTAGACTTTTTGCTAATGGGCTACTGCACATTATAACTTAATAACACAAAGCGTACACAAGTAAGTACATAATATTATATCCGCAATCACAGTCGCACTTTTTTTCCCTCACTCTCATAGCCAATCCGAACGAGGGTGTAACCACCGCCAGCTTCACCAATCCGGGATGCGGAGAATTCACTGTCGGAAAAACCCTATAACTTTTTTGGCCCGACACGGGACTCGAACCCAGGAAATCCACGGCTGGACATAGGTCTCTTGTAGGGACTTCCACACGCCGCGGTTTTGTGCCGCTTGTATCCAGCGGCTCCCTGCGTATAGGTATTCTCAATACCTACAATCCCAAGCCAAATAAACTAGGCAAAAGGATAAATTATATGATAGTATATTTTTATTTATATACCTACTCCTGCTACGGCACGCACCTCTAACTTTTCGGAGTTATGTGCGTTTTAAGTATTTAAATATCACTTGCTTTAACGGTGAAGGAAAACATCGTGAGGAAACCTGCATGCCTGAGAGTTCTCCATAACGTTCTCAAAGGTGTGTGAAGTCTGCCAATCCGCTTGACCAGCGTGGTAGACTATGGCCAAAACCCTTCTCACTCTGAGAGGAGACCCGTGCTCTGTAGTGAACCGGTAATGGGTTGATCATGATGATGATGATGATGATGATGATGATGATGATGATGAGATCCATACAAAAACATTGATTATCTGTAAAGTAAAGTCGGTTTACGAACTATTTTACGTGATAACGTCATAAGAAAACAAAGAGAGATAGATACGTCACAAGCCGAACGCTCGATCGTGCCTACTCTATCGCTTGTTCCGCGCTCTCACTTGCACGCGGTAGGTACGTGAGTCGTGACAATGAGTCATGCTTTTTCGTGCGTGCAGCCGGCGTTCATCGATTTGTAAGATTTTTCGTGCGTGCAGCCGGCGTTCATCGATTTATAAGACGTTATCACGTCAAAAAATTAGTAGGTAGGTTTCAAATGCTTGGAAATTGCTTAATGAGCCCAATACAGCATTTAACACAACCCATCTCAGCATTTTATATTTACTTAAACAGAAAACACGTGTATTTTACTATCAACTACATAAAAGGCATGTTTGTTTACACTTCGCGGTTTGTTAACGCGCGTGTAAAGTTTGCTGACCTTTCACTTGCTTTTTACCATTTACCACCGTTTACGAGTGCACTTTAATTAACTATAACGTGGTGTATATATATGTAGTGTAATACGAGCACAGAATAACGAGGGTGTTAGTGCTGTTTTCCGTACTTGAACGTGTGCTTGAACTGAGAACCCTGAGATATAGTTGTTGCAATTAAGGTTAAACTAACAAGCGCTAATGTGACAATTTTACGTGGGCTTAATATCTCCCTCATCTAACACTGTTCAATTATTCGCAATTCTAAAATACCGTTTTGTACGAACTAGGTCATATTTTATCTAGGAACAAAAATCTAGTTCATGCGAATATCATAACAAAATACTTACATAGCATTTTGCAATGAGTAGATTAGGGATAAATGGCACACTAAAATATTAATATAAATTATGTGTTTAGCATAATATTGATTTCAAAATAGCGGAAATCATTAATTTAAAATTCAATCATTCGCCTTATTAAATCGTGTTGTTTTGAATCTGATACTAAAAAACTGGTTCACGTCCTCAAAAAACGAGTCATTTGCGAGTTTTTGCTTTTCCTAAGGAAACAAATTGCTGTTACTTAAAAATTTGTATATGTGTGGTCAATCAGATTTTACACTTGCTCAGTGCATGTGTTCGAATATAGAATTTTAGAGAAACACTAACCATGGTAAGTTATCATTTAACGTACAGTTGTTAATCAAGTTGTTGTTAAGACTTTTGTTTCTGCCGCTACACGCTCTCCCTAGTCACCCTCGATATCCTGTGTCGATGATAATAATAATTTTGCATTTCCTCCAGTAACAATCGAAGCATTAAACGAGACGAACGCGGCCACAAAATGAAACTCATAATCTTCATTTGTTTGAGTTTCTTTATTTTGTACGCAAAATGCGGTTTATTAGGCGGTCTGGGCGGTCTACTCGACGACCAACTTGATTTATCTAACGGAAAAGCTGTCAAAAACGTTGTGGGAACTCTGGATAAGCAAACTAAGGGAGCCGTTGAAGACTTGGGTGAATTGCTGTTTCCTAATAAGAACGATAAATCAAAAGATAATGAAGCAGCTGAAGAAAATGAGGTGAAAGATGATAAAAGCCAAGATACGACTGCAGCGGCAACATCTCCAGCGAATAAAAACGGAAATAAAAAGAAAACTACCGAACAAGAAAAGCCAAAGAACGATAAACAAACTGCTACTGCTACTGAGGTGAACAAAAATGAAGACAAAGAGAAATCAACAACGGAATCTCTCATCACTACGAGTACAACAGCAAAAGAACCAACCGTTACTGAAAAAAGTAAAACGAAGTGAGTGCAAATAAAAGAAATTCTGAATGTCTATCGATAATAAAAGCATAAGTTATGAATGTATACTTATGTTATACGAAACAAAGAAACGTAAAAATTATATTTTACTCAATATTAAGATAATATGAATAAATTGTAAACATAATAAAATTGTAATATTACAGTTACCATCTTTTATTTTTTTTTTAACTACTCACGACACTGGTGAATTTTAAATTAAGCAAAAATGACTCAACCTTGAATCTAAACCTAGCTATCTATCGCCGTTCAGTTTATCTGTACTTACTAACTTCAATGTTTATATTTAATCATTATCATAATAGTGGTTTTCCAATAAATAATATTATTATAATAAACCCAGTATCAAAGCCGGTCACTCTCGATATCTTGCACGATTGATAATGATGATTTTATCTTGCATTTCTTCTGCCAGTGTTGTTTAAAACTGAAACTAGAGCAAACGTATCACTGCAAGTGTCAAAATGAAACTTGTAATAATCCTTTGTTTAAGTTCCCTAGTTTTGAGTGCAAAATGTGGCCTTATAAAGGATTTTCTTGGCACGGTAAGCGAAGAGGCACACAAGTTGGCCAAAGAAAGTGTCATTGTTAAGACAGTGCATAAAATAGTGGAGGTAAAGAAGGGAATGATTAGTGATTTCAGCAAGATGATCAATCCTAATAATTATTTTAAACCAAATAATAATGAACAAGCTAATAAGAACACACCACAACAAATTCAACCCCAAAATACAGACCATTATGATATTTCATTATCAGTAACGAAACCTACAATAAATTTAAATGACAACGTTCCACCACTCAATAATAAACCCATATTAGAAAACGGTCCCATATCAGAAAACTCAATAAATAAGCCAAATGAAGGAAAAGATCAAGTCGTACATACATCAACAGAATTATATAAACCGATAATTTTTGACCAGAATGCTGGTAATGTAGATATAAATGAATATGAATTTGGAATAGAACCGAGAATATCGCCAAATATCGCCATATGATTTTGAAGACACTATGCTCAAACAAAGAGACTCAGAAAAAGAGGACATTGAAGAAACAAATTAAAAACAAATACGATAACGTTAAGGTTAACAAAGACAAATTATTTTATATTGTTATAGCTAAAGGAAAATATGAGGATATTTCAATAAATTTTGATGTTCCACCAAACAACAGCGGTGTGTTTGAGACGGTAGTGGTAAGCGGAAGTCCTAAAGGTTTTGCAATAGTTGCAGAGGGCTCATGTGTGCTTAGATTCGACTCACGCTGAGAACGGCACGTGCCAGGAAACAATTTACGATTAGTCTATAAGAATAAAATATCTGCTAAATATGTATTTTTTAGATGGTAATTCTAAGAGAGCATAGCAAATGTGAGTTTTATTATTACGCCTCAGATTACATTGGTGTTAACTGAATCAGTGAACGGAATGGTCCAAACTGGAGGAAAACTGCGCTCGACCAATCACGTAAAATCCATTTTTCTTTAGCTGATTTTTACAAAACAAATCGCAGAAGACATTCTTAACGTCTTAACAATTTTCCCTTTTTTTTAAATCACGGTATCATTGCTAGTTCGCAGTAAGAACGTCCTATGCGCTGGGCACAGGGCGTCGCTTACACGTTTCTGCGAGGAGAGAATTGATTACTTTTTAAGTAAGCTAAAGAAAAATAAATTGTATATCTATGGGGCGCCGGAACATAATATTCTTCACAGTGGGCAAGAAATTTGCTAAATGACTCAATAATAATATCTAAAATCACTTAATTACGATACATTATAAATTATAAAATTTTCCGATACATAGATATTGCATAAAGTCGAGAAAGTCAGTGATTCGTCGGAACGTAAATTTTTTTTAAATTATCTTTCTAAAAATATTAATTCTGTTATTTTATGCTTGAAGACTGTCACGCTATTAGCTCTGTTTTTTTAACTGATTAGATACTTAACCATAATAGTTTTAGATTTTTATCATACTTACACTATGTTAAGGCTACCTATCTATTAAGTGATTCAAAAGTGCCTCACAATAAACTGATTAAAATGTTTATTTCTGAATGTATTGTTAGTTACTTACTAGCTTTTGCTAGTAGATCCTTTATAGCTCTGTTGCGGCGTGATTGACAAACCAACAAACTCATAAACTTTCGCATTTAGAATAATATTAGTGAGATGTGATTAGTTTTTAAGAAACGCATATCATGTCAACTAATTACATCACTGGCACTATCATTAATCATTAAACATAAAATTTTATTCCTTACATTACAAGCAACATCAAAAGGTCATCAAATATGTTACCTATAACTGCGGCGGTATAAGATAAGAATTATAGCTGTTAATATTTTGATAACAAAACTAGAGTCCAAAAAAAAAATAAGTACAGTATACAGTAAAATTTTAAATACGTTACACTCATGTGAAAATTAGGTGTATGTTTTCGTCCTATGACCAATCCCAAAACCCCGAAACAACTTCTTTATTTCAGTATCATTAAAAAATTAAAATTTTCGCGTATCAGCAACATTGACTAGAGAGAATACGACTTCCTTGCCTTGACTGCTTACTTTACAAGTATAAATTGAAAATTTAAAAAACCCCCGACATTCGCCATTTTATGGCAGCGGCCATTTTGGATTTGCATAGTGCTATTCTACTAGTCAAGCCCTTTCATTTGATACCCATATTAAGGGGGTTGTGTAAAAATATGTAATCCGCCATTTTGTAGCGGCGGCCATCTTGGATTGATTTTCATCAAACATAGCTAACAACACTCTCGACTAATCCACCTTTCAAACAAAAAATATCGCATTCAAATCGGTCCACCCGTTGCAGCGCCACAGGGGAACAGACAGACACACACACACACACACACACACACATACACACACACACAGACACGTCAAACTTATAACACCCCGTCGTTTTTGCGTCGGGGGTTAAAAATGCAATGTCATTAAGTTTTATTGTTATTTGCATTATGTAGATCATATATATGCGCGTAAGTAAATAAGAATAACATAATTATGTTGTGACCATACTGGGCTGTAAGATTCTTGATATTATCTTGTCAGTGTGGGCGTATGTTTAGAGATATGTTTGACTGACTCTGTATGTATGTAGGTACCTACTGTGATTAATGATGAATGATGAATAACGAGTCATCCTCAAGTACTTTTATAAGAGACGTTGATGTTATTAATTTAGATTTCTATTGATATACAAGAAATCTCGAGAATGTAAATAGAAGACAGAATCAGTCAGTCCTGGTACCTACTTCTGATAATAAAGTACACGAACAAAGCTGAAAACGTAGAAGTACCAGAATCCGAACAATAAGCTCAATCAGTAGGATTACCAGGACCACCGACAGCTCAAAGGGTTGAAAAGGTCAATTTGTAATGGACAGGGCACATGTTAGAAGAACCGATAGACATTAGGGTCCTAAGGTCCTGGAAAGGCGACCGCGCAGCGGAGTAATGGTTGAGCCCCCACTATAGGTGAATCGACGACATACGAGGGAGCTGTTTGACACAAGCGGCGCAAAATTTCGGCGTGTGGTACTTTCTACAAGCGATCTATGTTCTGCAGTGGCTGACGGTGATGATATATACTAGATAAGTTGCAAGGAAGTTAACAGAACTCAGAAGTGACTTGCACTGGGCAAGTGGACAGGCCTATGTCAACGTCAATCGCAGAACCGATGGTCGCTGGGGCAGACGTGTTCTAGAGCGGACAGTGAGAGCGCAAGCGTAGCATGGGATAACCTCTAGCCCGCTGAACTTGAGATTTGAGGAGATAAAGAAAGTCGGTTAAAAAATTCGCACTGCACAGGATTGGCCCAACACTTTAAAGAACTATGAAAATGCAATTGAAATGCTATTTTCATGGCGGTAGAAACATGTGTAAATTTTCGTTCTTATATTTTTTTTAATGATTTTATTGGATTTCTGAAGTCTTTTTAATATTGAAAGTTATATTACGTACTTTGTAATATCGATTTGCTTTCAATCGTAAGAGTTCATTCATCGAAAGAGTTCAATGAAACAAGTTACAGCAATTAGGACATTCGCTAGATTGGACTAATCAAATCAGCGAATCACCAGACAGAAATTCTTTGTTGTAATTTTGCTCGATACATTACAACATCTTTTAAAAGCTAGAGACAGATTGAAAGATAACATTTTAATGCTAAGTAACTAATTAGTTAAATTAAAAGTACGATTAAAATTTTGATGAAGATTTTATCGCCACTGAGTTACCAAATCTTGAATTATTTGAAAATGTAGGAGTCAAAAGCAAATTAAAATAAAGTTTTATTATGGGGTCTCACAAAAAACGATGCCGTAAAATATAGTTTACAAAAAGTACTAAAAGCGATTAAAGAACATAATATTATGTACGTTGAATGTACCTACCTACATTGTATGTACATATTTATGGTGAAAATCCTACCTATCTCTTTGTAAGTTTGTTAACGAGTCACGCAAACTCACATAAAGCTCTGCCGGCAGATTCTTGGGTAATAATTAAAATGAAATTTGTAATTAAAATGTACAAATGTACATTTTAATTAGGTAAATAAATGTCTCTGCAAACGGATGGAAAAAAGCAAATGCTACGTATTTGATTTAGACAAACAAAAATCCAATAAAGTAGGGCTTATTACATAGGTACATACATACTTACAAGGTCTTGACGAAAATATTTGCTGTCTGGAATATTCGGCTACTGCACATATTCAATGTTTTCTTTATTTGATTTCTATTCATCTTTTAGACAGGGTCGAAATTAAACTTAATAATCTGACGTCATACCACATATATGTATTAATTGGTAATTAATGTTTACAAATAATATGCAGAACATAGTATAAAAGTCAAATGAAGTTAACCTAAACATAATTTTATCTAAGTACTTTATGTTTATGTTATTACTTACTAGATATCAGTACAGCTACAGATAAGTATTAAAGGTCTTTTAATAACGATAGCCGTTGATCTGTACTCGACATAATGTATTTAGAAAATAAGCTACCTATAACGTTCTAATCTCTTTCGCCAATGTTTCGATTGTGCCCTCACAAAACATATTTCACCAAAGTTACGTCGATAAAAATTACCCAAGAGTCTGCCAACAGAGCTTTATGTGAGTTTGCGTGACTTGTTAACAAACTTAACAAAGAGATAGGTAGGATTTATTTTGTGATAAATTGTGAGTAAACAATAAATCAGAGCAAATAATCGCCGAACTAGAGCGGAGAGTTCCCACAGACGTCGACGGTGGCGACGTAACGATAAAGTCGTGTCTCGTGTTACCATTGAACGAGGTTGAACTACAAACAATACAATTTTACTTAAAATTTTACCTAATAATAATTTTTTTCAAAGAAAAATGAACCGACTTCAAACGATTCGAACTATAAAGTTTAAAATAATTTTTATTCATTTAGATTGATGATTAAACTACCTAACTCAAATGATATATAATTTTTTGAAGTCGGCGCCAAATGACTCATACTTTTCAAGTCGAAAATATGCACCCCGCGTCCCGGACAGCCTCGCCCTCCGCGACTATTATGGTTCATCGCGCTCGCATTCAAAAGTGGATAGTTACTCTGATTTTACTAAGACGAATTGAATGTGGTTTGGCGCCGACTCCAAATAATTATATATTATTTGAGTTAGGTAGTTTAATCATCAATCTAAATGAATAAAAATTATTTTAAACTTTTTAGTTCGAATCGTTTGAAGTCGGTTCATTTTTCTTTGAAAAAAATTATTTTATGCTTTTTAGTGATTTGTTTTCTTTATATTAATAATAATATAAATGAGAGCTATGTAAAATAGATTATGACCTAAATATTATTAATTATTATTAAATATCCTGTGACATATTACATACATTTTATGTGTCATACTAAGTATTAAGGTGAATGGTTTTATAATGTTCTAACCCAACCTAACCTAACTTCCGATCTATACAAGATTAGTTTGTATGCGTACTACTATTGTATAATTTGGAAGACCTTGATTAAAAAGTAATTTACAATCTATACGCGACCAGTTTCACACCCTTGTGGTTTGGCTTTGTATAGAATGAAAATACACGTAACCGTGCACAAACTCCAAAGAATCACTCTATAGTACAGCTGTACTGAATTCGGCCCAAAAGTTTTTGCAAAAGGTCAATGTTACGTAGGCGTAGCAGAGTGAAGTCTTTGGACAGAATAGGTATAGTCTGTTCGTTTTCTTACGGTCACCTTTGATCGCGCCGCCTCGACACGCGCGGCGTCTTGTCAAAGGGACCGCCTGCGACTTCAAAAGATGCCGCATGGGGTGTACAGGTACAAGAGGTTTTGGCGTTTTATACTTACTCATATTTTTATATTAAAATTCTCTTTCCTTTTTATATTTTTTTATATTCGTATTTTATTACAATATAACCATAAACATAAAATATAATATTATCATGAACACGGGTCTTCTCTCAAAATGAGAAGGATTTTAACCATAGTCTACCACGCTGGCCAAGTGTGGATTGGCAGACTATTCGGAGATTCTGTTAGAATAGAAAAAAAATTACAAACAGAAAAAAAGTAATAAAAATAAAAGCAGAATACTAAGAGCACCTGCGCCTGTACCGACACTAAGTTACCGAACGAACTATATATTAGACTTCAGTAATAGGTCTGGCAATATCAGAGAACATATTGACAACAGTGACATATGTATACATATATGGTTATAACTTCGTACGTAAGAATGATAACTCGATATGTTATATACTAAAACCTTCCTGAAAGTATGTAGATTACGATAGCGAAACAATCATCAAAATCGGTTCATTAGTTGCGGAGATAATCACGAACATACTTACATACATACATACATACATACATACTTACATACATACATACGGGTCGAATACAGAACCTCCTTTTTTTGAAGTCGGTTAAAAATACCTACGAGCATAGCCTATAAAATTAGTCTAATCTAAAAATATTACTATAGTCTGATTTTTAATTCTGTGGGAATCTGACAGGTGGCATTTAAAAATAGAATGAGTTATTTGTATGATATACAGGGTTGTTGTTCCACCTGAAGTTCAATTGTACCCCAAACTAAAATACCTGAAGTATCTCTCACGCAATTGTCATATCTACATGAGGCAATTGATTTTTATTTATATGTAAGTTTTGAATTTATTATCTTTTTTGTGGGAACTGTTTTATTTCTGGTAACATTAAGGAACGTCAGTCAGTCAACGAAAGTCAGAATTCCATGGAATATCTTTGCTGTCGCGCATTCGGAAAAAAGATTCGTGATAAACAGTACGAGTAGTTCAATGTTAATTAATTCGTTTTAATCATCAATTATTGCGTTCATGGCTCCAGCCGTTCAGAAGATTTACTTACAACGCCTACCTAAGCAACAAGTTTATTTTTGAACAAATTCTCAAGAGTTAGGCTTAAATAAACACTGGCGTGTAATTAAAATTTACGCAGAAAAGCTTCGGAATCATTGAACCTGGTTCAATAGCTGCCGTGACAAAACAGATTGAGTACGCTTTACCCCTTTTCTTCAAAACATTGATTGTAACTTGAATGCAATAGACTACGGGCAATTTTTTAAAAGCAAAGTTCAAAGACCATACCGTATAATATAAAGACAGTTTTATTTTTTTTCAATAATTCATAAATTAAGAACCAGAGAACCTTCTAATATAATACTAAACTAGTGTTGCGCTCGGTGCGTGAGCTGCAAGCAGCTCGCGTGCCTTGTAGTCTTTTCAATATTCGTAAAATAAAGAAATGGGAGGCCATACCAAATACCAGAATATACTGGAGAGTCTCTTGAAAGATAGTAAGAATAGAAATATTGGTATCACGTTTCGTATCTTTTCTGAAAGGACACTAATCAGTTCTATGCATGCGTTTAGTGGAAAAAAAGGATCTATACAAAAATGTTCTGGAGATCCACTTGAAAATTAAAAAGAAATTTTGTATGGACACGAATTTTTTTGTTCTGTAGCTATCTTTTTTTTACTGGCTCACCAAAGGGCCTAAGGTCTTGAACATTTTTAGTTTCAGGACCATGCCTCTATGATTGATAGTTTTTGAGGGCCGTTAGGGTTCTCTGGTAATTTTTCCGCATTCACTACGTTTTGTGATTTTTGTGAAAAAAAATCTTTAAGTTCTATTTATAAGTGTAGTAGGGGGAAAATTTTTCATACAAAAATGTCTAAGAGAGCCTCTTGAAAAGAACCCAAAAAATTTGTATGGAGAGATTTTTTTTTTCGGCGGCCATGTTTTTTTTACCGGTTCACCCAATGGCCCAAGGTTTTTAATAACATTTGTTTGGGACCATGTCTGTATGACTGGTAGTTTTGGAGGACCCATGAGCTACTCTGGTAAAATTTCCACATTCATGACGTTTCATAATTTTCCTGAAGGAAGACCTATAAGTTCTACGCACATAAATAGTGAAGGGAAAAAGTTCCATACAAAATTGTTCTGGAGAGCCTCTTGAAAAGAACCCAAAATTTTTTTTGTTCGGCGGCCATCTTTTTTTTACCGGTTCACCCAATGGCCCAAGGTCTTTAATAACATTTGTTTGGGACCATGTCTGTATGATTGGTAGTTTTGGAGGACCCATGGGGTACTCTGGTAAATTTTCCACAATCATGACGTTTCAGAATTTTTCTGAAGGAAGACCCATAAGTTCGACGTATATAAATAGTGAAGGGAAAAGGTTCCATACAAAATTGTTCTGGAGAGCCTCTTGAAAAGAACTCACTAAATTTGTATGGAGAGAATTTTTTTTTGTTCGGTGGCCATCTTTTTTTCACCGGTTCACCTAATGGCCTAAGGTCTTTAATAACATTTGTTTGGGACCATGTCTGTATGACTGGTAGTTTTGGAGGACCCCTGAGGTACTCTGGTAAATTTTCCACATTCATGTCGTTCCATAATTTTCTGAAGGAAGACCTATAAGTTCTACGCACATAAATAGTGAAGGGAAAAAAGTTCCATACAAAATTGTTCTGGAGAGCCTCTTGAAAATTACCCAAAAAATTTATATGGAGAAAATTTTTTTTTGTTCGGCGGCCATCTTTTTTTTACCGGTTCACCTAATGGCCCAAGGTCTTTAATAACATTTGTTTGGGACCATGTCTGTATGACTGGTAGTTTTGGAGGACCCATGAGGTACTCTGGTAAATTTTCCACATTCATGACGTTTCATATTTTTCCTGAAGGAAGACCCATAAGTTCTACGCATATAAATAGTGAGGCGAAAAAAGTTCCATACAAAATTGTTCTGGAGAGCCTCTTGAAAATTTGCAAAATTTTTGTATGGAGACGAAATTTTTTTTTGTTTGGTGGCCATATTTTTTTCACCGGTTCACCCAATGGCCCAAGGTTTTAAACATTTTTTGTTTCGGGACGGTACCTTTCCGACTGATAGTTTTCGAGATCCCTTAGGGTACCCTAGTCAGTTTTCCACGTTCAGCTCTCTCTATAATTTTGTAGACCTTATATTTTTGAATTTTACACACATGAAAATTATGGTGAAAAAGTCCCATACAAAATTGTTCAGGAGAGGTGATCAGTACCTGACTTCAAGTAGCTTTATATATATAACTAGTATGGCGCGTGGGTGCGCGGCCCGCAAGCGGACCGCGAGGATTCGAGTAGTTTTTGTTTGAGCACGTCCCACCTATCTTCAATACCCTCGCCGTGTTCTTCATCCGTCTCCGAAATCTTCGATCATCAGCTCTTTCCGTATTTTTCCTCCGCATGAATTTTTGTTTTCTACACGAAACCATCAATAAAAATTTTTTTTGTGTAGAAAAATAATTTCCGCCATCTTGATTTTTTTCTGTTCATCAAATTGTAGATCTTCAGTTCTTGATCATCTTTTGCCAAGAAACCACTCTTCCATCTTTTATACCCTTCGAGATGGACACCGACAAAATTTGTATGGCGGCCATCTTTTTTTCGCCATTTTGAATTTTTTTTCGGCTCACTGCCAATTGGATGACGTTTCGAGTGACATTTGTTCGAGCATCCCCCACGTATCTTCAATACCTTAAGCGTGCTCTTCAACCGTCTCCGAAATCCTCAATCATCAGCTCTCTCCATATTTTTCCTCTTAATGAATTTTTGTCCTCTATACGAAACCATTTGTGAAAAAAAAATTTTTCATACAAAATTTTACAGGAGAGGCGATGAATGAGTCAGTGAATCAGAACGAACAGCTATATATATATTAATACCTACTAAGATTATGACCCTTGATCGGTATTTGAAGTTTAGATATCTAACAAGGATTTTTATTATTGTTATATTTGTTAATAAAAAAAAAACGTAACAATTAATATTATAAGATTAATAACTGCAACAATAATTATTATTACTGTTTCTTTAATCATGAGAAAACTGCTCTTAGGTAATGTAATACAAATATTACATACTAATAAAAATACATATAATATGAATAATAGATGCAATGTATTTAGGTAAGTACCTACGTACAAAGGTAGGTACATGTATCTCTGTATCTCAGTCGTTATAGGTATATGTATGTATCTCAGCGATATAGAGTCATATAATTCCACTTAATTAATTGTCTCAATTACGTATAGGTAGTCCTTGAATTATTGTGTGTTTGGATTAATTAAATCTAAACGAGATTCAAATTTGGAATTCCTGAGTCATCCAAGACGTTAGAAATTCTAATTAATTTCACAAAGTACCTACCTTTTTTTTTTTTTGACGTGGTGGAAAGCTTTATGGCTACCCCCGTTCTTTGGGCAGAACGGGGGTTATGTGGGACTCAAAGTACCTACCTACCTTCGTATCATCCCTACGTATTATTTTAAATAATAAATAGGCAACGTTCTACTGATTGAATTTCGGTCAAGGCGGCCAATTTCAACGGAGACTAATCATTTACACAAGAGATACTATAGTGCACAAGTGTGTGCGCGAACACTGACAGGTACACTCCTTATTCCATCACTCTCTGAGTCCGGTGGGACGGCAATACGTAAACTTCTATGAACAAATGTAAGTAGGTGAATTATGTCCTGCTTCACCACCTTCTTATAAGTGTCGGATAGCTTATTCACAACTTTTGTCTTTGTCACTTGACATAAAGTAAGAAAGTTGGTACGGCAGCCCTGGAACAAAATTTTTGGTGATTAATAACAAGCTGAATTTTCGTGAGCAGGTTCGTTTCCACGAGACGAACAACTTTTTTATCTATGAAAATTCTCGATGGAGGTAGCTACTCGAGTAGGGAGGTGTTAAAAATTTCGATTCACTCGGGTGGGAAATCGTTCCACTAAATTTGTAGGACTATATGGCCATTTCATTATACAAGTATTTATTAGGCTGCACACAAAAAATCTGCTGGTTATTAATAATACTCTACAGCGTCCTCCACTCCGAATATTTCCAAATAATGAGATTATAAAAATAATTAAACATTATTAATAGCTAGGTGGTGGTGAAACAGGCCCTTAATCTCGGATTCCGCTCAATATAATACCTGCAACAACCGCCATACCACATACAAAACGCTCAAAGACAAAGCACGCGATACAGACATTCCACGCAACAAAAACGCCTCACAAATAGACGGGTTCGACGGAACAGACTCCCATGTCGGATTCCCACGGACGATCGTCACACCCCGTGAGCGCCGTGGCAATAGTGCGGTAATAGTCTAAACGAGCCGGGTTGACCGGCCTTTGACCCCCGGTACTTTAACAAGGCCTATCATTTCGTGCGATGGGCACACGATCTATTTCTTATATTATACAAGAAAATTAAGCTATAATTTTGTGTGATAGGCACACGATTTAAGAATTTCTTAAATTACGAGAAAATTATATAACTTTGTGGCTTTGGTTTGGATTGGGCTTTCGGTTAGAAAATAGAGAAATAAGTGTTTCAGGATTTTCGGAAGTTTTACCCTCAAGTGGATTAATTATTTATTATTAGAGGATGAAAGTTTTTATGAGAGTCCATCAATTTTTTCACGTTATTTTTCGAGTTATATCCATGAAAATTGATATTTGGGCTTTCGGTTAGAAAATAAATGAGTGATTCAGGATTTTCGGAAGTTTTACCCTCAAGTGGGTTAATTATTAGAGGATGAAAGTTTTTATGAGAGTCCATCAATTTTTCACGTTATTTTTCAAAATGAAAATTGATATTTGGGCTTTCGTTTGGAAAATAGAGAAATACGTGTTTCAGGATTTTCGGAAATTGCAGCCGCAAGGGAGTAGAGTAGAGGATAAAATTCTCAAGTATATTTGCATGAATCCACACGGACGAAGTCAGCTGTCACTCAGCTAGTACCTACTAGATATAGATAAAATCAACCAAAAAGCTTGCAGTAACATAGGTACAGTTGGTACCTACGAATTACGATCTAATAAAATTACCATGAAGACTTATCAAATAAACATCATCACAGTTTAATTATCCATTAATTTCCAATTAATTTTAAAGCTAATAAAAACAGTTTGAGTAAAATTACATAAAGATCTCGTGCAGCTGCGCAAAATAGCACCGATAAAGTTACCGGGCAGATGTTTTAAAGCACATGCCTTTAACCAAAACGATTTTTTGTGCAAAACCGTTTTAAAACTAACTGTTTGTCGTGTACGCCTTTTAATTCCGAGTTCATTTTTAAAGCAATAACGACTGAAATAATTTCTGCACACTTTTACAGCTGGAATGTTATAGAGATAAAACAGTTCCCACAAAAAAGATAATAAATTCAAAACTTACATAAATAAAACTCAATGCCTCATGTAGATATTATGACAAATGCCTGACAGGACAGATACTTAAGTTTGGGGTAAAATCGAACTTCAGGTGGCAACCCTGTTTTTCATACAAATAACTCATTCTATTTTTAAATGACAACTGTCAGAATTCCACCGAATTAAAAATCAGATATAAGTAAAGAAGAAATTCTTACTTGAATAAGAAAAATGTACTTGTATATTAATCAAACTCAATGAAACTTTGTAAACACGTCCTAGAAAATTACATTTAATGTTTGTGATTAAATTTTCATAAAAAAATGTAGTTTCAACGTTACACGGTCTCAAAGATCCATACTATCCTACTAATATTATAAATGTGAAAGTGTGGATGTTTGGATGTTTAGATGTTTGTATGTTTGTATGTTTGGATGTTTGTATGTTTGTTACTCAATCACGCCGCAACTACTGAACCGATTTGGCTGAAATTTTGAATGGAGATAGCTTATGCCCTGACTTAAAACATAGGCTACTTTTTATCCCGGAAAAGTATTCCTGTGGGACTAAAATAGATATAATCTTCCAAAAACGCCATAGAGGGCGCTGACTGTTCTTAGGTAAATCACGTTCACATAACACATTATTGCAATAGTTTGCTGTGTTGCATGCATTGGCAACACATAGGCTACTTTTTATCCTGGAAAAAATGCACAGTTCCCATGGGATTTTGAAAAACCCGAAGTCTATATCTACAACTATAGGTAGATTATTATAGCGAACTTCCTTGATAGAAAGTATAAAGGTTGGAAAAGGGATCGGGAACGGGAACCGGGAATCAACGATTCCCTCGGGATTTGTTCAAAACCGAAATTTACGCGAGCGAAGCTGCGGGCAGAAGCTATCACACATAATCACAATACCAATCCTACTAATCCTACTATCCTACTAATCCTACTAATCCTCCTACTATCCTACTAATATCATAAATGTGAAAGTGTGGATGTTTGGATGTTTAGATGTTTGGATGTTTGGATGTTTGGATGTTTGTTACTCAATCACGCCGCAATTACTAAACCGATTTGGCTGAAATTTTGAAAGGAGATAGATTATACCCTGACTTAAAACATAGGCTACTTTTTATCCCGGAAAAATCCACAGTTCCCACGGGATTTTGAAAAAAACCGAAATCTCTAGCTACAACTATAGGTAGATTACTATAGCAAACTTCCTTGAAAGTAGGTGTAAAGGTTAGAAAAGGGAGCGGGAATGGGAACCGGAAATCCACGACTCCCTCGGGATTTGTGAAAAACCAAAATTCACGCGGGCGAAGCCGCGGGCATTCTCTAGTAATATTATAAATGCGAAAGTCTGTCTGTTTGTCTACCTGTCTACGTTAAAACGTTATTAGTAAATACCTACATCTTTTGTCTTCGTAACTTTTTTTTACTTTCTCTGCGCTTGTTATAAATTTAATGTCATCTTTATAATGGCATAATTTGAAAAGGTGTCTTTTAATGGGGTCAAACCGTCTCGTTACTCATTCAAACATCAAACAAGACATGATGAATGCAACTTTGTCTAACTACAGGTGATTATTATTTAAACGAGTTAATTATGGCAGTTTTTGGAATATCAGACCAGTTTTATTAGGAGGCAGCTGCAGTCAAAGAACGTTTTTTGAGAGTTAGTCATACACCGTAGGTAAACAAAAATTATACGTATTAATTTTATTTTAAACTAGCTTTTGCCCGCGGCTTCGCCCGCGTGAATTTCGGTTTTTCACAAATCCTGAGGGATAAGTAGATTTCTGGTTCACCCGCCCCCCGCCGCGCGGCGGCGTACCGACTACCGCGGTACCGCGTACGACGGGCGCAGGGCGCAGGGTCGCGCGGCGCGGCGCGGGGAGTTCCGTGCAGCGCGAGCGTCGGCCGTCGCGCGCAGCGAAAATACCTATCAGGGCGTTTTTAACATAGGTACTTACCGATTTCAACACAACTCCTTTTTTGAAAGTCGGTTAAAAAAGTAGCCTATGTTACTCCTTGGTTAATACTCTACTTGTCTGTGAAAGTCCCGTCAAAATCGGTTCAGCCGTTCCGAAGATTAGCCCGTTCAAACAGACAGACAGACAGACAAAAATTTTAAAAACGTGTGATTCGGTTATTGTATCGTTCAAATAACCATATGAGCTTAATATGTGGTAGTTATTTCGAAATTACAGACAGACACTTCAATTTTATTTATTAGTGTATATAGATACCTATTAATTTTTTTTGCGCGATACATTGTAGTGTAGAATAAATATTCCCGGTAGAAATTAATTACTTAGTTACTTATATTTAAAAATTGCATTTGAAAATCGATGAAACGAAAAAGCGACACCAAAATCCTTGCATACCAGGAGTCCATAATTATGGTGACAGGAGGACGATTTACTTCCCAAGCGCTGCACAAGTAACAGAGAGGTACAAACATATAATTCATATAGGATATAGCCTGCGAGAATGAGATAGAATACAAGTCGGTTTCCAAGACGCTCCACTTCCGCTCTCCGCCTACGTTCCGTTTTTGAACCCTTTTATTTCAAAAACATAAACAAGGTTGTAATGTTTAATCTATACTAATAAATAAAATTGAAGTGTCTGTCTGTAATTTTGAAATAACCTCATATTAAGTTCATAATATGGTTATTTGAACGGTACCATAACCGAATCACACGTTTTTAAAATTTTTGTCTGTCTGTCTGTTTGAACGGGCTAATCTTCGGAGCGGCTGAACCGATTTTGACGGGACTTTCACATACAAGTAGAGAATTAACCAGGGAGTAACATAGACACTGTCCTACAAAAAATTTGGATTCCAACTCCTCAATCCTGATGCTGTAGGGGACCTGATCCCCAAAACTAATAGGATTTAGGAACTGTCGGTTATTTAAATTGATATTGGGGGTACCAATTAAAGACTTTATCGTTAAATGAACTCGAGCAGGTACATATCCAACTCTTCAACCCTGATGCTGTAAGGAATTGCATTCCGAAATCGTAGGGATTCCACGGAATTTTTCCGTTTTGGGGACGGGTTACTACTTACTACAGATAGGCTACTTTTTGTTCTGGAAAATGAAAAGTTCCCACGGGATTTATAAAAACGTAATATAAATACATAATATTTCGGAGCTTTCGAAAAATTAGAATATAAGTTTCACATCTACCGTGTGTAAATTACACACAGACACTTTATTTTTATTTTTAAACGATCTTTCTAAATTACCGTCAAGAAACTTGACATTTTACACGAGTACCTACTCTTGTACGATGAACTTTATAATAAGCACATTTCGTTTGATATCGTAACCACTGACGTCCAAGACTCTTAACATTGCCTACCCTTTGCTTTGACATGTCCTTTATTAACTTTGTTTGAAGTTTCAAGATACTCTTTCAAAGGCAAAAGGGACTATCACTGCCGTATCTCCTAGGCCGTATCTAATTAGTGTACCTGACTTCAACGCAAGATACTTAAAAAAGGCTTTATAAGACCACTTGAGGTAAACTGAGGGTGGACTACTAAAGAGCGCACTGCCAGGATTTAGGTTCTAGAAGAGTTAAAATTGAAGAGTTCTGCATATGACGTTATTTTGTGCCGAACGATTTATTCAAGTTTAGGAACAGTAGGGCTATTCTCTAAAATACCATCTCGATATCGAAGCTCACTCAAGTGAGATAACTCGCTTCGAAAGCAAACTCACTTCACCTTGGTTTGATATTCTGTAAACATCTGCTACGCACTTGCGAAGTGAAGTGAGTTTGAGTGAGAAGACCTGTACTATCGAGTTTTACAGAGTACAAATTAGCAAACTCATCTCGAATTCACTCTCTATAATTCGAAAATGGCTTTACAGAATAGCCCTGCTGGCACTGAAACACTACTGAAGTGAGATCAGCTATGCGATTCCCTAAGGAAAAATAAAATTTACCGCAGTTGCGCATCAGCTGTTAGGTTAGACGAAGTAAATTTGGTATTCTCTTGTGTAACTTCGACTCGCCTTTGCGACACTAGCGCTTCATGAGCGAATGTGCTGGATGTGGAAAACTTGATTTTGACATTTACGTATGAAAATTGGTATTCCGCAAGCAATTTTACCGCGGTTGCAACTACATCGTACGCCTTCGCCTTCGATTTTAAATGTCAAAATGAAAAGCGTTTTGATTTTAGCTTTTTCCTACGATGTAAATACGATCACGAGTAAAATTGGTTCATAAACTTAAAGAAATCTTTGAATAAATTAACAATGTGAGTTTTCTTTTACCACAAAACGTTATAGCTCACATGGAAATGAGTTTAAATGTAAAAAAGGTAAGCAACTCCGTGGTAACATGCCTGTTTCTTAATCACGTAGATTAATTGAAACGTTTTCATATCTTAGAATAAACTTGGTTTTTTTCTCTCAGATATAAAAAGTTTCAAAACTTATCAGTGTTGATGGATCATAATCATTTTAGTAACCCACATTAGAAATGTAACATTTACTTACTGATGAAACTAATTAGGTAGATTTAAACCTAATCAACAAGGGTGTAATTTAATCATTTGAATGTCATAGTACAATAGGGTTAATAAGAGGTACTTACCTAAGTAAATAGTCTTGCGTTAGTGCTGTAGGTAGGTATGTTAGATTGTTTAATATACCTACCCTAAGTTGATAAGCACATATATAGATCCTGACTGTCACATAACCATACCTACCTTCTTAGTTTTTTATGGTTCTTGTTAGATTTAACTTACTTAAGTAGTTTTAATATTCTCTGCACTATTTTTAATATATTATTATTTAAATGCTTAAATCAATTTTCAGATATATTCACACAGAGTCCACCTTACTTACAACTAAGTAAGTACATATCTATTTCATGAAGCAATTCTGCAGATTCATCAAAAGAACTTGATAATGCTACTTTTACAAAAGGGATAACACAAGGAATAGTATAAATTAGCAGCTAAAAGAATATTTGGCACAATTCTACATAGCATATTTTTTTTTTCAACTATTTAATTAGCCAACACCAAAGACAGTAATTATGAGTGAGAAAAAATAAAAATATTTTTCAAGAAAACTGATTTTTATTTTACAATTTCACATTTGTTAGCATTGCAACGAGTTAGCTAGGTTAGCGATTATTCTTACACATTGTTATGTTTTGTATTAAATAATAACAGTATTTAATTATATTCATAGAAATTGCCATTACCACAGGTACTTATCTTACATATTGGAATTGACTTATTATTCTCTGAGATTTAAAAAGTTTCAAAACTTATAAGATTTACCTACTGTATTGAGGGGACTATTCATAGTCTTAATAATTATGTAAGTATAGTATCATAGATATTAGAAATAAAGCATTTGCAGATGACACAAATTAGGAACAATCATAAATTAATATTCAACAAGTTCAATAACTGCCTCGTTGGTCTAGTGGTTAGCATATTCGACTGCAGATCACGAGGTCCCGAGTTTGATTTCCAGGTTGGGCAAATAATTGTTAGGTATTGGGTTTTTCTGTCAAGAAATTCTCAGTGCCAGCCCGGAGTTGGTAGTTGGCGGTGATTCACTCCCGTGCCTCGGAGAGCACGTTAAGCAGTCGGTCAGGGTTATTATCACTATTATGTGACAATATTCGTTAAAGCCCGCTAACCCGTATTGGAGCAGCGTGGCGGATCTAAGCTCTAAATCCCTCTCTCCTAAATCCTAGAAGAGAGGAGGCCTGTGCCCAGCAGTGGGGCGTCAATCAAAAGTGTCAAAAAGTGTCATACAATATGGTTATTGAGGGATAGATAAATGAGGCCTTGGGTTATCACTATGTATATATATATGTGTGATGCTGATGCCGCGACTTCGTCCGCGTGGATTTGAGTGAATTTTGGTTTTTCACAAATCCCGAGGGAATCGTGGATTTTTCCTTCCCGTTCCCGCTCCCTTTTCCAACCTTTATACCTACTTTCAAGGAAGTTTACTATAGTAATCTGCCTATAGCTATAGCTGTAAGAGAACTCTCAGGCATGCAGGTTTCCTCACGATGTTTTCCTTCACCGTTATCATCATCATCATCATCATGATCAACCCATTACCGGCTCACTACAGAGCACGGGTCTCCTCTCAGAGTAAGAAGGGTTTTGGCCATAGTCTACCACGCTGGCCAAGCGGATTGGCAGACTTCACACACCTTTGAGAACGTTATGGAGAACTCTCAGGTATGCAGGTTTCCTCACGATGTTTTCCTTCACCGTTAAAGCAAGTGATATTTAAATACTTAAAACGCACATAACTCCGAAAAGTTAGAGGTGCGTGCCCCGGGATCGAACCCACGACCTCCGATTAGAAGTCGGTCGTCCTAACCACTAGGCTATCACCCTCACCGTTATAGCAAGTGATATTTAAATACTTAAAACGCACATAACTCCGAAAAGTTAGAGGTGCGTGCCCGGGATCGAACCCACGACCTCCGATTAGAAGTCGGTCGTCCTAACCACTAGGCTATCACAGCTTGTAGCTGTAAATTGCTATAGCAAATTTCGGTTTTTTTTAAATCCCGCGGGAACTCTAGATGTTTCCAGGATAATAACAATAGCCTATGTGTTATTCCAGGTTTATAAGCTATGTATGTTTTAAATTTCAGCCAAATCGGTTCTGTAGTTGCGGCGTGAAAGAGTAACAAACATACACACAAACTTTCGCCTTTATAATTATTAGAAGTGTGATAAGATAAGAATAGGATCATACAATATTTAGGTATAGGCCGAGTTATTATGCACTTCCACTCTTTGTCTCATTAAGGTCTAATTACGAGAAAGTTTTAAGAGGTTTTACAGTAGATTTGCTACTTATAACTTTGCTTTTATCAATTTTCTGATAATTTATTGTAAACTGGATGATGCCCGCGACTTCACCCGCGTGGATTTAGGTTTTTGAAATCCTGTGGGAACCACTTGCTTTTCCGGGATACAATTTGCCTATGTCCGTCCCCAGGATGTAAGCTACCTCTGTACCAAATTTCATCAAAATCGGTTAAACTGTTGAGCCGTGAAAAGCTAGCAGATAGACAGACAGAAAGACAGACAGACTTTCGCATTTTTAATATTGCAATATGGATTCTTGAAGGAATTCTGCAGATTATATTGTTTGTACCTTCTTCTAAAAAATGGATATAAGTTGTGTAATAAATAGTGGTAGATTTAAATGACGATTCAAAAGTACTTGTAAAAGTTTATTTGCATAAAAAAACTTTTCTATTCTATTCTATAGCAATAAATAAAAGAAAGTAAGTTAATCTAAAAGATTGAAAGTTAAACCGACTTCACCACTTAACAGTTCATATCGTGACAATTAAGTACTGAACCGATTTTGATAAAACTTGCACTGTTCCCTAAATTGAAGTTTTAAGCTAATAAAAATAAATAAAGAGAAAGAAGAATGGCCAGAATACGATCAATAGTTTCAGAGAAATGCGTGGACAAACATACACCGATGAAATGTATATATTTTTGTTTAGAAGCCCTTATAGATATGAATGATCATATGTGAATATTTTGCAGTTTCAATAACATTACATACATACGTTCGAATTGATAACCTCCTTTTTCTCAAGTTGGTTAGTGAAAGTACTTTTTTCTAGCCAACTATACCAACCTCAAAGACAGACTAGTAAAAAAAATAAGAGATTTAAAAAAGTGATTTTTATTTTACAATTTTCATGTGTTGTGTAATTAATACATTAAATAATATTATAGGGGCTTGAATCATGATTCATCATGTGCCCTACGCGCTGCTGATCGATACATTTTGATTCCTTCAAAATCCTTCCTGAAAGTTACGTCCATCTCTTCCATTCATTCCAGCTGAAACATTTTAATTTAATATTAAATAAAACATTAAGTACAGCAAACTTAAAATATATGTAAGTAGTATAATTAGACAAATAATAAATAAACAAGACAGACACTTCAAACTTCCACATTATCAAGCTGCTATAATTATTTGAAGCATAACTAAAACATTTTGAAAATTTTTAGAATAGGTACCTATTCTGACTAGAATAGAATGTCTGTCAGGCTAATCTTTTGAATGAACCGATTTTGATATGACTTTTACAGGCTTAAAGAGGACTAATAATAGTACAAAGAATGATGTAGGCTAGGTACTCTTTAACCCAGGAATACCTATTTAAAAAAAAAAATTCTTTACATGCAACAATATAATACAGATTTTTAAAACTAAATCCTTGCAGACGAAGTCGTGGAAATCAATTAGTATTTGATGAAATAACACTGTCCTAATTCCGGCTATAGAATTCAACCGATTTATACTGGGCGAGCAATTATAGTACCTAGGTAGTAATGAGTACCTAACTATCATCTTGTTACGAACCTTTTGCGTATATCTTCTGTCGATGCTCACAACTATAGAATTTCAACTTCTCATCATTATATTATTATTGTCTTGTGTCCATTATTCAAGTTTGACTGGTCATCAATATCGCCACTGAACTCCTATGGTTTCTACCAAATTTAAAGCATTTAATGCATGTAGTATTATTCCCAGGGACTGAAATGATTGTCGATCTCACGAAATTTAGCACAATAATTCATATTCACATTTACGAGTAAGTTTAAATTTGTTTATAGTAATTATTGCTGAGGTCTGACTTGTCACCAACACAGAACACCAACTTAAGATACTCAGAAGTAGTCTGAACACTATAATTGTAGGTCGCCATAGCACTGCAGTATTGCGAGAATGAAAGTGGAATTTTAAGTGTTTCGCTTTGTTTCTCTTTTTTATAGTTTCTCAAGAGTTAGAAAAATTCCTTCCCAAGTTTCAAGTGTTTACATACATGGTGATGTCATCCTGCCGGTACCCCAACGTTATTTTTTTATCGTGACGGCAAAGGTCAACAAGCATTCTGCCTTAGTCGAAGATAAAAGTCCTAAACAATGTTCATTTTCAGAGTATTTTGTATTTCTTTATGTAATTTTGTCATAAAACAATAAAATGTATCATAAAATAATTTAAAAGCCATTAAAAAGGCTGAATTTCTGAATCGTAAACTTTTTCCGATATTAAAATGAAAATAGCATGACATCACTGGGTCGCCCGGTTGAACATCGTAGGGTTCGTCTCGACAATAAGATCGCCGGATATGTTTATGCTACTCCAGAATACCAAATTTAACAACAGCTGTAGGTCTAGTCGATGTGTACGATGTTACATCGTAGACTACATCGATTCTAGCAACGTATAAACGTTTTTAAGAGAATCACACTGCAGGCGCAGGAACGACGACTTTACACGCTCAAATACCTGGATAATACTAGAATATTAATAACGAGCGGATACCCGCGACTTCGTTCGCGTGGATATTGATTTTAATAATCCCGTGGGAATCATTTTGTTTTTCCTATGCTCCTTTGAGCTTAAACCTTGCTAAAAACTGTTAAAAGTTCACTGGCGGATGTTTAGGTACATCAAAATGTAAACATCCGCCAGTGAAAGTCCCATCAAAATCGGTCCAGCCTTTCGGAGATTAGCCAGTAGTCTTTAAAGTATCTACTTTCTAACAAAAAAAGAATGAATGAAATCGGACCACCCGTTAACGAATTACAGCTAAGTAGGTACACATTTTGCCTTTCATCCCCTCTCCCAAGGGAACCGTGCTGAATTTCGGGATAAAAAGTATCCTATATGTTACTCCATAGTATTAACTTAAATCATGCCGAGTTTCATTTCAATCCATTCAGTAGTTTTTACGTGATGCGCGCACAAACATACAGACAAACAGATAAACAGACAAACAGACAAACAGACAAACAGATAAACAGACAAACAGACAAAAATTTCAAAAATAGCTTTTTTACGTTCTATTACTTATCCCTAACATCCCCCAGTTATTATTTTGCAAAAATCTTCAATGTACAGATACGGCAATTCTACGATTTTATTATATGTACTAGCTGATCCCCGCAACTTCGTTCGCGTAGAAATAAGGTTTTTATATAGGATCGGATCGGATCCCATGATTCTTTTATGTACCTAAACTAAATGTAGTCTTAAGTTACTCCTTATAACATTGAAAGTCCCATTAAAATCGATCCAGCCATTTCGGAGATTAGCTGGAACAAATAGACAGACCGATAAACATAAATTTAAACGCACACCAGTTTAAAATAAGCCGTACGTACAAAGATCCGGGTCCCAAGTTATTGGAACCCAATAAATGCCTGACATTTCTAAACTAAAAAACCTATGACCTTGAAATATTTACGGGACAATACTTAAAGTACTACCTTTCTAACAAAAAAAGAATGAGTTAAATCGAACGACGCGTTAATGAATTACAGCTAAATACACGTTTTAACTTTCTTGCCCTCTCCCAAGGGAACCGTGCTGAATTTCGGGATAAAAAGTATCCTATGTCCTACCTCGGAGTATAAACTCAAATCGTGCCAAGTTTCATTCGAATCCGTTCAGTAGTTTCGGCGTGATGCGCGGCCAAGATACAGACAGACAGACAGACAGACAGACAGACAGAAAGACAGACAAAAATGAAACAAATTGCAGTTTTGGCTTCAGTATCGATTATAGAGTGCCCTCCGATAAAAATTTTCAAAATATCTTCAATGTACAGAATTGGATCTGTTACAGTTTTATTATATTATAGATAGAAGATAGATATAGATATAGAAGAAGACTAGATTCATCACCATTTTGCGGGACAAATGTGCAATAACTTATCACACAATATTATATATTTTATATTTGTCCAAAGTAATCTTGTATTTTTTTTGCCAGTTTTGTTATTTTATCTTTAATGCTCCTGAACGTTTTTCCTTGTTTTCTTTATTTTTTAGATTCTGCCAGTCTCTGAAGAATTATTCAATTTTAGTGATGATATATTTTTTTTTAAATGAATATTATCCCACAAAATGACTTCGCATGCCGCCAAAGTCTCATATTCACGAATGGTTTTCTTTTTTACATTTTTCTAGATTCATCACCATTTTGCGGGACAAATGTGCAAAAACTTATCACGCGTGTCCAAAGTAATTTCATATTTCATTTTATAAAGCTCAGTTATTTGAACTCTTATTCAACAATACATAAAAAAGTCGACTGGACAGTGTATCAAATTATGAATGCAAGTAGGTATAGTGTATACCCGAGCGATTTACACCGTAAAATTTCTAAGATGAGTCTCTCCTGTCTATAATGCGATACCCAAGTAAGACGTAGTGGGCAAAAACTTGACACGTGTCTGTGACGAATTGAAACACGAACGCTATCATAATCTAAGTTGTGCGTTTTGCAGCATTATGTACACATTAACTAGGTAGGTACATAACATGAATGCTCCGCTGATCTAGCGGTGTGGTTAGAATGTTGAACTTTTTTTTATACAACTGCAAGTTAGCCCTTCACTGCAGTCTCAATTGATGGTAAGTGACGATGCAATCTGAAGATGGAAGCGGAAGTTGGAAGAGTTATGCATACCCCTTATCGGTTTCTACAGGGCATCGTACCGGAACGCTAAAAAGCTTGGCGGCACGACCTTGCCTTGGGTGGTAATCAGCCACGGCAGAAGCCAGACCAGACCAATGATTTAGAAATTATAACATCCCTAATTGCCCCTACCAGGAATCGAACCCGGGACCTCCCACTTATAAGACAACAGAGCTCATCATTACGCCAGGGATATGGTCGATTGAAGATCGTCCTGGATTCGACTCTCGAGTTGACCCTTGTACCTCTGAGAGCACGGTCCCGGTTATTATTACTATCATAATATTATTGTGACAATAGTCGTTAAAGCCCACCAACCCGTATTGGAGCAACGTGGCGGGTCTAAGCTCTAAATCCCTTACACTTTTAAGACAAGAGGCCTGTGTCCAGCAGTGGACCGTTGAAGGACTGGTGTGAGTGATTGTGGTGGACCTTGTGGACACGCGTTCAACTTTTTTATGCAAGAAAAGATCAATGCTAAACTTGTCGATAGATAGGTACTTATATTCTTCAGTAGCTTTTTGCTATTGTTAGCACTGGATTATGAAAGACTTAAATAAGTGCAAAGAATTACTCGGGCAACAGTGAAACTATTAACTTCTCACGATGTTATACAAGTAGGTATAATTCTTAAATGGCGTACATACCTAATGCAATTGGAATGACGTAACGGCTAATAATATAAATACAATATTGCTTTATTCAGCAACTATCAGAAACCCGAGCCTTCCTGCATGGGAATGTGTGAATGCTTTATATGCAAAATGTCTACTTACTAGATATGTGTTACATTAGCTTTAAGCCGAACTGTCGGTAAATACGAGTAGGCATAAAAAATGCGACAATGAAACATATGTCGACCGTCGAAAAATGACAGACAGTTTGACGATCCCATTCATTTCTGATTGGCCGACAATCTCCCGCTATTGGCTGAAATGCATTGTTAGGAGAAAATAATACCATAAAAAACAATCACCACAAATGAGATAGTAGCAATAGAACTCTGCAAGAAAAAGTCCTTATCCTTAAATAGGTATAGTCCGATGGGACGCCAATGCGACGCAACCGGAGAGAGATCAGGCGCAGTACCAGCGCCTTTACGTGCTCACCGAGGCACGGGGTTGTAACTTGTACCTAACTAACACCGCCAACTTCTCCGGGCTGGCACTGAGAATAATTTCTTGACAGAAAAACCTAATACCTCATAATTTCTGGTACGATCCGGGAATCAAACTCAGGACCTCGTGATCGGCTCGACCACGCCAACCGCTAGACCACCGAGACAGTTACATGTAGGTAAGTATGCAAGTAAGTAAAATTAGTGTGGATATTAGATACGGATGTGATGCACATGCTGATTATTATTATCTAGGCTTTCCAAGAAGCGAAGTTCTGTTATGATTTCAGTTCTGGGAAGGGCACTTCGCGACTCGCGAGACAATGATCGTGTAGCGAGTAGCGGGCTCGGTTCGACGCACTTTTCGTGGTTAGTACGAGTTTGCAGATTGCGACCAACGTTGATCGATTTCGAGTATCGAAACATAATAATTGCAAAGTAAAATGGACTTAGGCTAACTTGTTTTAAGGTTTGAGTTCGTCCATATCTACATCTGCAGCCAACGCCGTAAGCAGAAACTTTGCGAAATAAAAATCAGTATGCACGACTTTGCACATCTCTACAACGTTGAACACTTCGAGTGTCGAAACACTATAACGTCAGCGCAAAGTGGACTAACCCTTATTTTAGAGTCGCAAATTCAGTGCTACCGATTTTTATTTCGCTAATTTTTCCGCTTGGGGCGCTGGAAGTAGATGCATGGATGAACTTTGGCCTAACAATGAACTTAAGGTACATTTTGCTTTGACGTTATAGTGTTTCGATACACCAAATGTATCAACGTTACGCTGTCAGATGTGCAAAGTACTAAGCATACTGATTTTATAAGTACAAAATGTACGAATTTAAACAATAGGCTGTAGGTTCATTTTACTCTCTCATATAGTTTTTCGATATTCGAAATCTATCAACATCGAAATGTGCAAACTCACACTAAGGGTACGCCAGTACAAGATAAAAGATAGTCAACATAGGGTATTTAAAAACTATGACGTTTTTGGACTTGTAAACACGTGTGTGTGGACTGGTAAACAAACCATTGTAGAACTTTGAAAGCGTCGTCTAATACATAGTACCACCTAAGTTACAAGGTAGGTACATACTTATGCGCGTGCTTACGTGACCGGTCAGTTTACAACTTATTTACGCAGTTATTAGTAGGTAGGTATTTAGGTATAGTATGTCTATATTATGTAGGTTTTTAGGTACCTATCTAGTACCTACTGCCACTAGTTACTCATAAGAAAGCTCTAGAATCACTCAAATAACTATTATTGCATAGCCTGACTTCGTACGCTGTGCACGCTACATTTTACGTAGAAAAGGAAGGGCCGACTTAGAACTTTATTTATTTTAACTTAGTTTTGCCGTTTAAGCGCAGGCGGTGTGTTGCACACGGGCGCAGCGGTTTCAGGGGTCGCCGGGCCTCGGCACTTTCATAATATTTGTAACTATTCCATTTTGACCGTGGGCCATCGAACTATTACGCTTAGAAGGTAAGTTTCTAACAAATTTCCGCTCGAAACGTAAGCTATAAACCAACCCATGTGTGCCCTGTAACTACATTTGCCGACACGCACACAAGCGCATGAGTACCTTGAGCACTGACGCGACGATAGACGTACCGAGTTGTTTAGGCTTGCTAAAAACGGCTTATCGCCGCGTCGACGACTGCCTTTCTTTACCTATTTATTCTAAGCCGTGGGCTTACTAAAGGGCGCTAGGGTAATGATTGCACATGGGCGCTACATGGGCTAGAGACGCCTCTGTTGGGATCGAAGCGAAACGAACCTACAATAGGTAGTTTCGTTTCGCTTGGCTCCCAACGTGGCCTGCACTTGTCATTTTTCACACTAATATTATAAAGGAAAAAGTTTGTGTGTGTGTATGTTTGTTACTCTTTAACGCCGCAACTACTGAACCGATTTAACTGAAATTTTGAATGGAGATAAATTATGCCCTGACTTAACACATAGGCTATTTATCCTGGAAAAATCCACAGTTCCCACGGGATTTTGAAAAAACCGAAATCTATAGCTACAGTAACTATAGCAAACTTCCTTGTAGGTTGGAAAAGGGAGCGGGAACGGGGACCCGGAAATCCACGATTCCCTCGGGATTTGTGAAAACCGAAATTCACGTGGGCGAAGCCGCGGGCAGAAGCTAGTGTTGTGTAACGTTTAAATCACATAAACCATAACTATACCTTTTTAAATTGTTCGAACCACATAATAGATCGGTTCTAAAGGCGAGGTCGATTTCCGAACGCACCCGCATGGCGCATTCACGACGACAATAAATAAACTTACGATTTTGCGGTCATTCCATGCGATTGTTCGTTTAAATCTAAACCTAAATCTTGTCTAATAAAGTCTATTTATGTAAAACGGATGTATTTCATCTCCGGCTCTCCCCTTCTTTTGGACAATCGACATGCAATTTTTCAATCACACTCGTGTTTGGGTTTCGTGTGCCGTGCAATTAGATTGTACAGCTGGTCATTCACCATAATATTTTTATGTATATTATTGTTCTATATTATAAAATTCTATTCTAGTCTATTTTTGTTTAATTGCACTGACCTCTATTAAAATACAAATAATTAATAATAATTTAAACGCAGTTAAACTCTTCTTTCGTTTAAGTTCAATTCCCGAACGGTGAATGGACGTTATTTTTAAACTCGGCGATAGATTTTACGGTTTTAACTTTTTACCCTTCGAGCATTTAAACAGGATATTAAATATAGCTTAAAGCGAAGAATTCTCATTCTTAGCATTTAAGAAGTTATCAAATGTGGGTCAGGCTAACATTTCAGACTACATAGTAGTAGTGGATAAAGTGATGGTTTCTAGACCAAAAATTCTGGTGATCAGAGTTTTTGTGACGCGACGTTCTTTTTTTTAATTATGTAGATGGCTAGGTATTTAGGTAAGTTCCTCATGTTTAGCAGTAGAACCACACGAGTAGAAAATCTAAGAACCATGAACGTAAGAAATGTAGGTAAATGAACCTAGTTAGGTACCATTATAATAAACATTATTGTCTATCTTCTGTTCCGGGAGATTCCTGTTCCCGAGTGAATTTCGGGAATTAGATGGTCACCCAGGAGGTGAGTACGGATTGTAAATAGTTAGCCTATCCACTAGATCCTGAAGGTGTTCTTAAACATTAAAGTGGCGTTACTACAGCTGTGAGAATGCGAAGTCCCAACTTTTCTCTCATGTGGCTGCAAGGGCGTCGCCAGGTAGGGGCAGGGGGGGGCAGCTGCCCCCCCCTAGAGATCTGAGAAAATATAAATATGCTATAGTTTGAAAAGAAAATTCAGATTTTTTTAATATGTTGTTAGGACCACTACCAGTAGTATCCAATTTTGCAGTTTCGGAAGACATTTTGCAGCACTTGAAAAATATGACTGGCCTATTTACACTTTTCGCATACTATAATATCATCAACTTGCCCCCCCCTTGGCCAGCGGCTGGCGACGCCCTTGTGTGGCTGGTTGGTATAAGTAGAACATTTAGAAATAGAAGGATAGAAACCAGCGACGTAAGGTACCTACGTAGATTCATTCTATTCTACATTGTTCTACATTGAAGGTAGTTAAAAACTCAACAGTTGAAAAACAAACGGCTTTTGAGCATCAAAACATGGGGAGTAACTTGCTGCACAGTGGATTTACGAGTAAATATCACTATTTAATAGCGCATTAACTTGCATGGATTTATATGATTGTTTACTGATAGGACCTACCATTTATAACGTATCGCCTATCGTCCATCAACTCCTTCGCCAGTTTGGGACACTCGTTGTAAAGCACCGTGCAAAGTTCCCGCAGCTTGCCGGCGGTTTGTTTACCAACAACTTCAATGAAGTAGTCGCACTTGTCACTGTCCCCCGCACCGGTGATCACTTCCAAGTCGTTCACATTGAAGATACCCTTCTTCACCAGTACATCGAGCACGTTGGTGTCGCACAGTTCGCGGAGCAACACCGCTTTGTGCTGCGCGAGGCCGGCGCACACATCCATCGCGGCTGGCGGCGCTGCTCGACTGACGTCAGACGTGACGGACGCCGGTAAAGTTGACTTGACGGTAAAGTTGGTGAAGGAAAAAAATGGTGCCCATTGAATACGTCCATTCGGAAAGAACAGATGCAAGCTAGGGTTATCACTTTCACAGTATCAGTTATGCATAATAGTCACATAATTATTATTTTCGTCCACGTGGATTTAGGTTTTCACAAAATCCCGTGGGAACTCATTAACTGCTATTTGCTCGTGATAAAAAGTAGCTAGGTTTTTATCCTTAGGTAGTCAGGTAGTATTTTATTCTCATCTACAAGTTACTTACCTAGTCCTTTGACTGCTCTCTCACTCTCACCTGATGGTAAGTGACGATGCAGTTAAGGAGGAAGCGGACTAACTTGGAAGAAATAGTTATGCCAGTTTTTATTAAACCCATACGGCATACACATGATCGATTTCTACGCAACATCGTACCGGAACGCTAAATCGCTTGGCGGTACGATTTTGCCGGTAGAGTGGTGTAACTAGCTACGGGTGAAGCCTCCCACGAGACCAGAGTAGACCAAAGACAATAAGTATAGTAATTAGTAATAGCCCGCTTCCAACTTAGACTGCAGCATCGTCACTTACCATCAGGTGAGATTGCAGTCAAGGGCTAACTTGCAGATGAATAAATATATAACTATTATTGCTGAGAAAAAAACAGGCAGACAAAAATCGCATGTTTGGAATCATAATATCTAAGTAGGATAAGATCATAAGCAAAGGCTGATTTTTCGCTTATACTAATCTTCGAAATAACTGAACTCATTTGGACAGTAGAACCTACCTTCATTCGCAGGCAGGTATAGGCGGTAGACTGTAGAGTAGAGGACTGTTTTCTACGAAACTTTTGAAAAACGAAATTTTTAAATGAGGTTTGTTAAAAATTTCGTGAATTTATGTGAAGTTTTTAAAAGTTCACGAAGTAGCGGGCAAACCTACGCGACGGTCTACTTATATTTTATAGTTAATAATTTACACTCCAAAGCGACAACCCTATAAGTAGTAATCTTAAGTTGTAGTTTAAATAGTTTATTTTTGGGAATTTGAACTTTAATGTAATGGATTACGTTTTAAAGTAGATAGCAATAGGTAAACATACCCAACTTTCGAAGTAACCAGAGAATTTTGTGTCGTCGACGTGGTTGTCTGATCAAAATGTAACTTTGTAATACCTAATACTCAATAATTAATAATATGATCTAGAATCTAGATTATTATTAAACAAGTATAAATTGAAAATTTAAAAAACCCCCGACATGCGTTATTTTGTGGCGGCGGCCATCTTGGATTTGCATAGTGCTATTCTACTAGTCAAGCCCTTTCATTTGATACCCATATTAAGGAGTTGTGAAAAAATATGTAATCCGCCATTTTGTAGCGGCGGCCATTTTGGATCGATTTTCATCAAACATAGCTAACAACACTCTCGACTATTTCACCTTTCAAACAAAAAAAACCGCATTCAAATCGGTCCACCCGTTTGAGCGCCACAGGGGAACAGACAGACACATACACACACACACAGAGACACGTCAAACTTATAACACCCCGTCGTTTTTGCGTCGGGGGTTAAAAACGAAAGCTAAATAGACGCAAAACGAAAGCTAACACTGCCGTAAAAACCGGCCAAGTGCGAGTAGGGCCTCGCTCTTTTAGGGTTCCGTACAAAATTATGAACAACATAATATTTTGGGTGTAAGAAATATTTAATTTCCGAGCTATAGACATCGTATTGCAATTCGCAACAAACCGTGAAAGCACAGAGTACATTATATACTGGTATCGTGAAAGAAAACCCCAAAAAATTTGCGTTTATTTTGGTCACAGCTTACAAGCTAGGTACCTAGGTCTACTTTATGAATCGTTGTTTTCACTTTCAGTATATTTTGTTGTTTATATACACTACTATACAGTACAATTGGTTGGTATGGTAGGTTCATAATATACCGTAATTTCATATTCCTAACTGGTTTAGTTTTTGAGATATCCCGTCACAAAAATGGTCTAAAACTGACAACTTTGATGGTCCTCCCATTTCGTTATTTTTTATTTTGATACCGTAAAACCGGGTAACTTCGCCCAACTAACCTAACTTTGCCCGACGCAGTACTTTTTACAAATGTTGAATAATCTGGAAAGATATTTTACTTACGTTTATTATTTAATCTGTGGTACAAAATTGAGTATATTTCTGGCAAAATTGCATAAGCAACTGTTACCAATTTCACTTCAGTTAGCAGTGAGCACCAGTCAAAGTTGATGGTATAAAAAGCGGGCCAAAAATAGTGTAAAAAACTTTTGTTGTAACTCGCTTGGTAATTGCAACAGGTAAGTAATTTTGAAACTACAGTTATTTGATATCAAATAAACGATATAGATCGAATAATCAGCGCGGAAGCTTTCTCAGTTTCAGAAATATGTTGGTGGGCAATGTTATATTGCTGTTTCGGACGCACATTTTATAACTTTGCCCACCAAAATATAGCCCTTAGGGTTGTCACCTGTACAGTAAATTTAAATTGACATTGTGGCTAATTCTGTTGTACACAATCTCTAAATCTAAACTAAAATGACAGGCCTAAATATATTCCTATCTCTTTCACAATGCTCCCTGCAGAAAAGGATAGCACTATTTTTAAACCTGTCAATTTAGTTTAGTTTAGAGAATTGTGTACAACAGAATCGGCCACATTATCATTTTATTAGTATGAAAAGTTACAAAAAAATTATAGCAACTTTGCCCACTCAATTTTGGCAGCTAATATGAACATTTAAATGTTTAGTAATAAGATCCTATGTTACATAAACTATTTTTCTAAAGTAATCCTAAGTTTCATGATCTTACGGTTAAAAATACTGGAGTTATATAAGTTTTCCCAAAATGGGCAAAGTTGTAAAAAGTGATCAATTTTTGGCCCGCTCTCTAAATTTAGCTTTTTATCATATACATTTCCATTTGATTGTTAGATTTGATAGATTTTAATTATATGAAAAGAAGAGTACATTTAACAGTAGTGTAGCTCACAAACAAAGTAAAACTAATAATAGTTTTTTAAATATTCGACATTGAACCAAAAAACTTAAGAAATTCGGGCCAAGTTACCCGGGTTTACGGTACTTTTTGGCTTTTTAGGGTTCCGTAGTAAACAAGGAACCCTTATAAATTCGCCATGTCCGTCCGTCCTCGGTTAATCTCAGAGACTATTAGTGATAGAAATCTGTAATTTGGCATGGGTATAAAAATTAATCACGCCGACAAAGTGGTGAAATAAAATTTTGATAAATATTTTTTTTTAGGGTTGCTCCCCTACATGTAAAGTGGGGATGAATATTTTTTTCTCGTCTACCCCATAGTGTGGGGTATCGTTGAATAGGTCTTTTAAAAATACTGTGGGTGTGGGAACATTATTTTTCGATTTCTAGATCCGTTTGTAAAATATGATGTTTTAAAGTGCTAATTTTTATTAGAGTCAAGTGTCCCCCCCCCCCCCCCCTCTATCAGCCAAATGGCAGTATATAGGAACAAGAAAAAATTCACAGCAGTAGCAGTTAATATAATAATCAATTTTAAAGGAAAACTATCATGGCTAAGTAGGGTTCACAGGTTAAGGAGTTATGATATCTGTTTTTTCGAGGATTGTGACTACGGAACCCTACAATGCGCGTGGCCCGCCATGCACTTGGCCGGTTTTATGCTCTTTCTAATGCCATTGGAGGCGCTGTTGTCGCTGTAAGTGCCGCCCTCTATAGTTTCGGCTAAGTACCAATACGTCAAGTGATCAACTGACATTGACCAACAGGCCGTCCAAGAAATTGGCAGGCCTGAGCCGACATCGGCTCGAAGAACATCACCGGGGAGGCAAACCTCCCCGCGCCCCACCCGGGTAAGGAGGCCTGGCCTCGACGCCCGTACCTCCGTGGCCTGACGGCCACGAAGAAGACCCTGTTGTGAACTGACATTGTTCATCTGTGGTTTTTGTGGGTTTTTGTTCTGTGGTGATTTGGTGAATGGTGATGGCTTTTTTGCTCTGAAGTAGGGATGAGCGATATTAATAAAATATCGATATTGATATCGATATGGATATCGGTAACTCAATATCGATATTTCGATATTATCGACCACAAAATATCGATATTTTATAATATCGATGTTTTATTGACACTTTTAAGGCATGCCAGTCTTACGATAGCAAACTATAATCAACTGTAAGGTAAGCTAAAAATAATGTTATAAATACTAAAGACATCATATTTTTATCGGAATTTATTACAAACTAGCTTTTGCCCGCGGCTTCACCCGCGTAAATTTCGGTTTTTTAAATGCAAGCTTAAAAAAGGAGTAAGTACCTACCTAGATAAGTATCTAGGTTTACTTAAGTTGGAATTAACGCCAGTACCTACCTACTAAAAATAAAAATAAACTTGGGTAGGTAGGTAGTAGGTACTACCTATATACTACCAGTACTCTGTGCCGCGGTGCCGCGTGTGGCGGGCGCAGGGGCGCGCGGCGCGGCGCGGGGAGTTCCGTGCAGCGCGAGCGTTGGCCGTCGCGTGCAATACCTACAGGGCGTTTTTTAACATAGGTACTTACCGATTTCAACACAACTTTTTTTGAAAGTCGGTTAAAAACGTAGCCTATGTTACTCCTTGGTTAATCTTCTACTTGTCTGTGAAAGTCCCGTCAAAATCGGTTCAGCCGTTCCGAAGATTAGCCCGTTTAAACAGACAGACAGACAAAAATTTTAAAAACGTGTGATTCGGATACCGTTCAAATAACCATATGAGCTTAATATGTGGTAGTTATTTCGAAATTACAGACAGACACTTCAATTTTATTTATTAGTATAGATTGCAAAAAAAACGGTTTAAATAACTAAAAACACGCTGTTATTAATAGCGATACAATGGATTTTTATTTAATGACGCAATTTAGAATAATTTAATACCTAATTATATTATTTTGAGATAATAATATAGTGAATATTTTACGACTTTCCCTTTACTTAAAATATTATTGTTAAATAAAAATTAAAACAAATAGGTACGATATTTTTGTTGAAAATAACGATATTTCGATATTTTTGTTGAAAATAATGATTTTCGATATTTTTGTTGAAAATATCGATATTCCGATATTTGATAAGAGTGATTATCGATATTTTACCAGTATCGATAAATATCGCTCATCCCTACTCTGAAGTTCGCGAAGTTTATTTTTGATAATAAACAATTAAAGAATAACCTAAAAGTAAAATACAATATTGAGTATTATTTTACAGTTTGTGGAGTATATTGTGTAGTATTCATTTAAAACAGTTTACGCGTTAAAATGGCACCAATAGCGAATAATGTTTCAGATGGTGAGTTTATTTTGTTTTTCTATTAATCGTTCGTAATCGTAACTGCTACTTTTTAGTTAAAACTTAAAATCTATTGCAATGTGATACTTCTTGCTGTAATATTACAAATTGGTTATAAACACCTGCGACAACCGTATCAGGCAAAAATGCACAAAATAATATCCACCTAAGAGGTTCTTCCAGGTTATTGCTAAGTGTCTAATATCAATAAAGTAGGTAAAAGCAGAAGTCAGCAATGGCAAGTCACTTGCACTGTGCAAATACTCGCAGCAAATCAATTGCAACTTTTACATAGTCTGATAATGACTTCTGCCAGAAATTGTGGAAGTTAGTCAGTCAGAGTTACAAACACAGTGTTAAATAGATAGTCTGTTAATAAAATTAGGTACGTATAAGTTTTGTATAAGAATAATTTATTAACAAACTCACAAACCATAGTTATCTTACAAGCTATTACTTATAAAGAATGGAAGTATACTTTCTGTATTCTACAACCAATAATCATCTTCTAGAGTTAAGGGTAGTTTGTTTGTTTAAATTATTATTACATATAAAGACGACGCACGAAGTCCCTAGCGCAGCGATGAGCGTAGTTTTCTTAAGTGGGATGTCACAGGTTGATTCCAGGCAGAGGCAATTTGGGATTTTCTGGTGGTCTGGTGGGAAACTTCATTTATGGCTAATTGACTAGTATCATCATACCAACATAAAAAGAAGCCTAAATAACATCCTGGATAATCCTCTACGTTCCTGTGAAAGTTTAAAACAATAATCATCACATTCACATTAATATTCTTTTCAGATACAGACTCCGGTTCAGATTCTGATAGTGCTTCGAGTGGTAGTCGGAGCAAGAGCCCCAGTCCTGCTCCATCTGGTAAAGAGGGCAGTCAGTCACGGTAAGAAATATTAACTAATAACATGAAAATCAAATTAAATATTACTTTGCAGTCAAATGCTACAGCATTGTTTCCTTCAAATATTCTTCTTGCCTGGTTGGAAACATAAACTGTGTGGCTAGTTAAAACCCTACTGACAAAGAGTGTTACCAAGTAGTTTAGCTTTCTGACATGATACAAGTCACATCAAATTAGTCGAGCAGTGACCTTCAGTGACCTTCAAGAAGTCGAAAATGAGGTATCTCGGGGTCGCGGGGAGGGCGTGGGGATCGTTCGTAAGCACTGATTAGCTCTCGCGGATGCCTGGTAAGCGCTGATTGGCTCTCCGATCGTATTGTGTCCCGCTCACTCGTACGACGCTGCGCGCACTTGAAGGTCACCGCTCGACAAATTAAGGGTTAAATTAAACTGTGATACCTAATCCAAGTAAACCCACTTAGATCTTTGCATCGTCACATACCACCAGGTTAAATAGCAATTTTCAGTCAAGTGCTAATGCTAATGATGCTTGGCATCAAATAAGAAAAAACTTAACTATAATGAATGAATGAATGGTGTATGTCAAAACTTAATAAATACATTGATAAAATTAAATGTAACTTAGATCTAACTGTATACCATTTTTTTTACACTAACTGTACCAGCTGTGTTTTATTGTCCATTTGTGAAAACCTATTATTACCTTTAAGATACCTAATTTTAAGAATATTACGTAAAACAATAAGCTGTTGGTTTTTCCCAATAAATAAAATAATAAAATCTATAACTATGAATAAAATTGAAGTATATTATGTCTGTAATTTTGAATAATTTTTTTCAAAGAAAAACCGGCCAAGTGCGTGGCGGGCCACGCGCAGTGTAGGGTTCCGTAGTTACAATCCTCAAAAAACAGATATAACTCCTTAACCTGTGAACCCTACTTAGCCGTGATAGTTTTCCTTTAAAATTGATTATATACCCTACTGCTGTGAATTTTTTCAAGTTCCTATATAATGCCATTTGGCTGATAGAGGGGGGGGGACACTTGACTCTAATAAAAATTTGCACTTTAAAACATCATATTTTACAAACGGATCTAGAAATCGAAAAATGATGTTCCCACACCCACAGTATTTTTAAAAGACCTATTCAACGATACCCCACACTATGGGGTAGACGAGAAAAAAAATATTCATCCCCACTTTACATGTAGGGGAGCTACCCTAAAAAAAATATTTATCAAAATTTTATTTCACCACTTTGTCGGCGTGATTAATATTTATACTCATGCCAAATTACGGATTTCTAGCACTAATAGTCTCTGAGATTAACCGAGGACGGACGGACAGACGGACAGACGGACAGACGGACAGACGGACAGACGGACAGACGGACGGACATGGCGAAACTATAAGGGTTCCTTGTTTACTACGGAACCCTAAAAATGAACCGACTTCAAACGAATCGAACTAAAAAGTTTAAAATAATTTTTTATTCATTTAGATTGACGATTAAAGTACCTAACTCAAATGATATATAATTTTTTGAAGTCGGCGCCAAATGACTTCAAGTTCACTTCAAGTCGAAAATGTGCCCCCCGCGTCCCGGACAGCTTCACCCTCCGCGACTACATTCAAAAGTGGATATTTTGATTTTACTTACACGAATTGGATGTGGTTTGGCGCCGACTCCAAAAAATTATATATCATTTGAGTTAGGTACTTTAATCGTCAATCTAAATGAATAAAAAATTATTTTAAACTTTTTAGTTCGATTCGTTTGAAGTCGGTTCATTTTTCTTTGAAAAAAATTATTTTATGCTTTTTAGTGATTTGTTTTCTTTATATTAGGTAATAATAATAATATAAATGAGAACTATGTAAAATAAATTATGACCTATATATTATTAATTATTATTAAAATATCATGTGACATATACATTTTATGTGTCATACTATAGGTAAGTGGTTTTATAATGTTCTAACCCAACCTAACCTAACTTCTGATCTATACCTACAAGATTAGTTTGTATGCGTACTACTCTTGTATAATTTGGATAGACCGTAATGTAAAATCTATACGCGACTAGTTTCACACCCTTGCGGTTTGGCTTTGTATAGAATAGAAATACACGTAACCGTGCACAAACTCCAAGGAATCACTCTATATGCAGCTGTACTGACTTCGGCCCAAAACTTTTTTCAAAAGGTCAATGTTACGTAGGCGTAGCAGAGTGAAGTCTTTGGACAGAATAGCTATATCAGACTTCAGCAATAGGTCTGGCAATCTCAGAGAACATATTAGTGACATATGTGTACATTTATGCTTATAACTTCGTACGTATGAATGATAACTCGATGTGTTATATACTAAAACCTTCTTGAAAGTATGTAGATAACGATAGTGTAACAATCATCAAAATCGGTTAATTAGTTGCGGAGATAATCGCGAACATACTTACATACATACATACATACATACATACTTACATACATACGGGTCGAATACAGAACCTCCTTTTTTTGAAGTCGGTTAAAAACCATCAAGCCATAGATAAAATGAATAAGACGAGATATGGCAAGGGGGCGTGGTTCCTGAGAACTCTTCTGGCGTTAAATACACCTGAGAACCATTTTTGTCTTGAGTCGAATGTCGTCCAACGATCGCTTCACCGCTCTCGATTTTTAACAAAATGCCGTGTTGTTCAGTGGTTGTTTGCAAAAAATCAAGCAAAAAAGTGAATCATACAAAATATGGCATCTCATTTCACACTTAAGTACAAGCTATTGTTGTTATTTTCCATAAAAAACAAGAAAACATTATTTTGTATATTTACATTATGCTAAAAATGTGCTAAATTGAGAAGTCTATATCTCATTATGAACAAAATCCATTGCTTGCTTAGTAGAAATCAATCATTGAATCGGTCAGTCTTAGGACGCAATGGACTTGTACTATATAAATATATTCCTTCACTAAGAAGTTAGACTCACGGTACGGACGCCGATCGGGTGGTCGTGGTCGTAGAGATGTCATGATGTTAGCTAAGTACATTGTTATCGATATTTTAACGACTAAACGATGATTTTTGATACAGTTATTATTAATTAACCCCCGAAGCAAAAACGACGGGGTGTTATAAGTTTGACGTGTCTGTTTGTGTGTGTGTGTGTGTGTGTGCGTGTGTCTGTCTGTTCCCCTGTGGAGCTCAAACGGGTGGACCGATTTGAATGCGTTTTTTTTTTGTTTGAAAGGTGAATTAGTCGAGAGTGTTGTTAGCTATGTTTGAAGAAAATCGGTCCAAGATGGCCGCCGCTACAAAATGGCGGATTACATATTTTTTTACAACCCCCTTAATATGGGTATCAAATGAAAGGGCTTGACTAGTAGAATAGCACTATGCAAATACAAGATTGCACCACCACCACAGAATTTTGGGTAAAAAGAAACCCAGTCCCTCATTTTTATTTCGAAATTAATTTTTTTGAATCGTTATATCTCAAAAACGGTGGCTCTTAGGAAAAAAAGTATACAGACATTTTTTATAGATAATTATCTGATTTACAATTTTGTTTAAAATAATTTTATGATAAGACTTACCGTTTTGCTGAAAAATTTCCCGTGAAAACTTTGACACCGAGTAATTTTTTTCCAGGTGTCGGATCGATGAGGAATTTTCACATTTCATTTATAATAGTGTTTTGAACAATCCTACCAATTTTCAGCCAGGTGTGAATATTGTAATCTTGGAAGTCTAAATTGATCGTATTATATAAGTAGGCATTTTTTATATCGTATTATTTTTGATTCATAATAATAATAATATATCGCTTTTCTTAATATATAAGTCATTGTCAAAACCCAAATAGTAAAAAAATTAAGAATCGATAAAGGAGAATGCCCAAAAATCTATGGGCGTGTAACCCAGTCGTTTACAAGCGTGTTGTATGCAGCATTTATTGCAGGTTTATTCCTGATAACCAAACACACCATTTTAATACCTCTAGGACTTGTAGTTTTAAATAAATCCAAGTTTAAGTTTGAAAATGATTCTAGGTTATGTGTAGTTTATAATTGTTAAAGTAGTAAGGAAAGCCGTGTATCTTTCCTGCCGATTTGAACTATTTGTTTGGCGCGCACTATACTTAACATACCTGTCCAACGATATCCAATACAAAAACAATAAACCAAATTAATATTGGTCTCCGCTGTGCTACAATAAACATTCAAAATGTAAACAGAGTAGACGTCACTAGCGTCACACAACTAAAACAATGACATGTCACATTGACATCTTGAAATAAGTTTCGTTACACAAAATCAAAAAGGTTGTAGTTATATTATATTCCATTGCACAAAACGCAACGAAGTTAAAACAATATTATAAAAAAAATATATATTAATTATTACTTATTTACTTTAAGCATATATTGTACGATTTACAACAAATAACAAATAAAATAATGTATTTAAATAATTAATATCCGTTCTATTTTAAATGTAATTATTTTTTTAAAAATAACAAACCTCTTTTTTGGGCATGTACCTATGCGTAGAATGTAATGCAAATGGCCGTCAGATTTAAACGGGAAGTTGAAAAGACGGTTTAATTCCTTTTTTATTACATTTTTTTATCGTGAAGTGTAGCATTAATAATTATTAATTTTCAAATTGTCATATATTCGTAAGATAATTTTTAATAAATTACATTTTGTGTAAATGTTTGGGTCAGGGGTGACCATTCTCCTTTACATTTTAGTCAATCACTAAAGTTTTAATGGCTTTTACTCAACATTTTTATTTACTCATCAGTGCATACATACCAGCACTTTTATTTAATTTTATAATTACCTTTTTTAATTTTCTTTTTGCGAATAAACAAAATAACGAGTATCTATCGATATCGATAGATAATTCAATGAGCTACGTGGTGCAGCCCTAAATGAGTAGCAATACAGCGCCATCTATGGTCAAGTAGCGGAATTAATTGGACAATCGAATCTAGTGTGACTATAGGTCATAAATACATTCTTCCGTTAAAGCAAAATAAATCTTATTTCTAGAAAATCAGGGTTTGTTTCCAAATCTGTGAGTTCTGTGAAGTAGGCTAGTTTTGACTAAACTTAAAACGACAAATCAAACGATTTGTTTCTTTGTAGTGCAATATATGATTAACGGTATATTTGTATGAGTTTGGCGACAGCGGTTCCTATAGTAGTTTTGGTGCATTTCACTTCCCCTGCCTTTTCTCTTCCGTGCATCAAGCTCTTAAGATTAATTGAATAATAGTATAACCTAGACTTAAATCCATTTGGTAGAATTTGTGGGAATAAGCTAGTGAAATTGAATGAATATGAATGTTTCAGGTTAAAGTAAATTGGTAAAGCTAAAGAAACACTTTGCAAATTAATGCACTAATTGGTAATTTGTAAACTGTAAATTTACAAAGAAAAGCCTTAATCATTGTTAATGCACAGTTTACGAATTGCGAAATTAGCACCAACACATAAAATTTAATTTGTGAAAACTTTGCTTATAGGTCTCCCTCAAGAAGCCCACAAAAATCTGGAAGCGAGTCTCCTAAATCAAACAAATCTGGGCGGTCTGGGCGTTCAAGGAAATCATCTAATGTTTCAAATGCTTCCCACAGCAAGTCCAACTCTCCAGCAGGATCTCAAAGATCAGGCTCCGCTCACAGCAATAAGTCTGGATCGTCTAGTCCAAAGTCAAACGCCAGCCCTAAATCCAATGCCAGCGCAAAGTCTAACGCTTCAAAGTCGCCAAGGACCTCAAAATCGAGGTCACGGTCTAGAAGTGGTTCAGCAAGCGCTAGGTCCCGTTCCGGAAGTCCGAAATCCGGACCACAAAGTCCCAAATCCAGGTCGCAAAGTCCCAAATCACGGTCACAGAGTCCTAAGTCTCGATCGCAAAGTCCTAAATCCAGATCGCAAAGTCCAAAATCTCGATCACAGTCTCGTTCGCCCAGTCCAAAATCCCAAAGCGCCAAAAGTCGATCTCGTAGCGGGAGTCCCAAAAGTAGGAAATCCAGGTCAAGGTCAGGGAGTGCATCGTCAAGGTCAAAGAGTCCTGCAAGACCAGATGTTGCAGATAGTAGATCAAACTCTCCTAACCTTATGATTGATGATGGAGAGGCTAAGGAAAAATCAGGTAGCAGATCAAGGTATATTTATTTATTATTCTTATGTTATGGATTTCTTATGAATAAAGCTATAGCATCCAATGACGCTACTAAAATTTATCTATTGAATCAAGATGGTGTGTTCCCTAGATAGTGATTTTGACATTTTTCATATTCATATATTTCATATATCAGCATATGTGCTAGAAAACCAGAGCTTTAGATATAGGTTTTAGTTTCATTTATGTATGTTTAATATCATCATCATCATGATCAACCCATTACCGGCTCACTACAGAGCACGGGTCTCCTCTCAGAGTGAGAAGGGTTTTGGCCATAGTCTACCACGCTGGCCAAGCGGATTGGCAGACTTCACACACCTTTGAGAACGTTATGGAGAACTCTCAGGCATGCAGGTTTCCTCACGATGTTTTCCTTCACCGTTAAAGCAAGTGATATTTAAATACTTAAAACGCACATAACTCCGAAAAGTTAGAGGTGCGTGCCCCGGGATCGAACCCACGACCTCCGATTAGAAGTCGGTCGTCCTAACCACTAGGCTATCACAGCTTTTATGTTTAATATTGGAAATGTATTTTCAGATCCGGCTCCAGACACTCAAAGTCTAGATCAAGAAGTAAATCAAAGTCCAAAAGTCGTTCAAGGTCACGTTCAAAAAGTTCTAATGCTTCTGAAGGGGCCGAAGGTAATAATCTCTCAATTGTGGCCAGATTTTAGAAATGATCACTTCATGATTTGGCTGATCATTTCATGAAACAGAACCATATCATGAAATGGTCGGCGACATCATGATATGGCTTGGCCAGATCAATGAATGATCATTGTTTAGTGATATCAACATCTAATTATTTATTTATTATTATTAATAACTTAGAAACTATGATATCATGGAAACCCTACATATATGATATGGCCAAACATGGATGGAAATATCATTAAACGTTGATGTTTAAACAATATGGTCAGTTTTAGATGGCCTTATAATGAAATATAATAGAACCATTTCATGAAATGATTGGCCACCTCATAACAATTCTGATATCTGGCCACAACTCCCATCATCTGCTGATTGACTCAGATCTTTATTGGAGCAACCATTGTTGGAGTTTTGTTTTGTTAATGAAGACTGTTAAGAAAGTGTGCTTTGTTATGATTAAAAACTTGGTTTCAGCGGACAAGAAAAAAAGGACAGTCCTATCTGACTCAGAGAGTGGTGACGAGGGATCAAAAAGTGCTAAACGCAAGAAGGGCTCCGACAGTGGGTCGGACACGAGCAGCAAGCCTAGCAAGAAGAAGTCCAAGCAAATTGTTGACTCCGATGAGGAGAATCAAGAGAAACCTGACACTGGTAAGTGTAATATATTTTGCACCCATACAAAATAAAGCTCAGTAAATTAAGGTAGCTTTTACGGATGAAGAAGGGGCAAGCGCTAAAATAATGGGAACAAATAGTATAAAAAGATGCCGGCTTCAAAACAGCTGTTCTCTTTGGTGACCATAGTGGTTAAAATCATAGACAGTACAATTCCTATTTACGATTTTAACCAGAAGAATTCGTACATAGTCATAAAACGTATATACTATAAATACACACAGACGTTAAGTTCAGACACCATATCGATTATGCGCCATTGCGATGTTCCGAATCGTGATTTGTACATGTGTGGGGTCTTTTTTACTAACCGACGCAAAAACGACGGGGTGTTATAAGTTTGACGTGTCTGTGTGTGTGTGTGTGTATGTGTTTGTGTTTGTCTGTTCCCCTGTAGCGCTCAAACGGGTGGACCGATTTAAAGCCGTTTTTTTTTGTTTGAAAGGTGAATTAGCCGAGAGTGTTGTTTGCTATGTTTAATGAAAATCGATCCAAGATGGCCGCCGCTACAAAATGGCGGATTACATATTTTTTCACAACTCCCTTAATATGGGTATCAAATGAAAGGGCTTGACTAGTAGAATAGCACTATTGCAAATCCAAGATGGCCGCCGACACAAAATGGCGAATGTCGGGGGTTTTTTAAATTTTTAATTTATACTTTTTACTAACCGACTTCAAAAAAGGAGGTTATTCATCTAGGAAACTTAGTGAGTGTAGTTATTGACACGTTTTTAAAGTAGTCATGCCAGGTCTGCTGTCTATAATGTGTGTGGGTTTAAAATTTAAATAATTGTTCTTCATTTTCAGTGACGGCAGACGCCTTATTCGGCGACGCGTCCGACATCAGCACAGACAACGAGGCGGAAAAGGACAAGGGCTCGGAGAGATCGCGGTCCCGGTCCAAGTCGCGGTCGCGTTCCAGAAGCCGCAGCCGCGCGCGCTCCGATGACGACAGACGCTCCGGTGACGAAGCGAAGGGGAGCGGGGATGAGGTGAGTGTATTAGCGTTTAAATCGGAGCTTCTCGAACTTACTTCGTCCACCGCCCACTTTGAGGGTCAATTATATCTTTCATTAATTCATGTATATTTTCATCAATGTTTATATCTTTCAATGTTCAATTTTTGATTTGTGGACCTTTTCGATTTAAGCAGCGATGTATTCTGCCAAGACACGTCAAACTTATAACACCCCGTGGTTTTTGCGTATTGCCTGGTGAGTAAAATTAGCTTTTCACCTCAGTAGCTCAAAAAGGGCGCGTTTGCTGGCCAATACCAGTGAGCAAAAGTCGTTTTTGCTACTAGGCACTCGCAACAAAAAATAATTTTGCAATCTTGTAGAACAAATAACTATTTCCACGGTATACATTTTTTATATAAATCTTTGGTGGTAACATTTCAACAGGAAGCCAGAGACAAACCGGAAGAGGAAGAGGAGGTGGAAATCCCCGAAACCCGCATAGATGTGGACATGCCGAAGATATGGACAGAGCTGGGCAAGGAGTTGCACTTTGTCAAGTTGCCCAACTTCTTGTCCGTGGAGACGAGGCCTTACGACCCCAACACGTATGAGGACGAGATTGACGAGGAGGAGACGTTGGACGAGGAAGGAAGAGCCAGGTGAGAAATTATTACTTATTAGTTAAGTTGGCCCGGATTTGGGTATAGCTTGGCAAGGAGTTGCACTTTGTCAAGTTGCCCAACTTCTTGTCCGTGGAGACGAGGCCTTACGACCCCAACACGTATGAGGACGAGATTGACGAGGAGGAGACGTTGGACGAGGAAGGAAGAGCCAGGTGAGAAATTATTACTTATTAGTTAAGTTGGCCAGGATTTGGGTATAGCTTGGCAAGGAGTTGCACTTTGTCAAGTTGCCCAACTTCTTGTCCGTGGAGACGAGGCCTTACGACCCCAACACGTATGAGGACGAGATTGACGAGGAGGAGACGTTGGACGAGGAAGGAAGAGCCAGGTGAGAAATTATTACTTATTAGTTAAGTTGGCCAGGATTTGGGTATAGCTTGGCAAGTGCAACTCACTTTGTCAAGTTGCCCAACTTCTTGTCCGTGGAGACGAGGCCTTACGATCCCAACACATGAGGACGAGATTGACGAAGAGGAGACCTTGGACGAGGAAGGAAGAGCCAGGTAAGAAATCCGTCCAGGCGTCGTCTACCAATTCACACTTGGCCAGCATGGTGGACTACCGCCTAAACCCTTTTCGTTCTGAAAGGAGACCTGTACTCGGTAGTGGGTGGGTTGATGATGATGATAATGATGAAAGTCATTGCTATTAGCAGATTAATGCTGTATGCCTATACAGCATTATGCTTAGCTGGGACCTTTTTTCCAGGGACTGAAAGCGGTAGAGCATACCGGTACATACCACCGTTATCATACCGGTACAAAATAGGTACCAAAATCGCAACCTTTATAAAAGATACCTTTATTTAACCGGTTTGCGATTTCGGTACCGAAAAAATACGAAAAGGTGCGCGCGCGGGGTGAAGAATTTGACCACGTGCCGCGCGCCGCGCGTCCCCCGCTTCCCGTCGGTTCCAGTGTTTGTTAAAACGTAAGGATTTTAAGAAATTCCAAATGCTAGTTTTAATCTAAAAATAAGAATATTAAAGAATATAGAATGCCGAAGTGGTGGGATTCATTCAACGGCACATCAAAGTAAAGCCTTATTAGATAAAAATATCGATATAAAATTTCGGTACCGGTAAACTGAAATATAAAGGTACAGAAATAAAGAGGTACCGAAATGAAGCGGTACCGAAATTATAGGTATTTAAACAATTCGGTACTTTTATTAAAAGGGTAGGCCCATTACCGCTAAATAAAACTACCATTAAATTCCGGTTATTCAGTCCCTGCTTTTTTCGGGTTGTGCCACTTAAGACAGACTATGTTATCCTATCGTTTCTATCGCTTGGGAATTAATTATTTATTTGATTCACTCTTTGAATAACCCTATGTCAAAGTTACGTGGAAACACCTTCAAAGAGAGTTGGTTCCACAGTTTTTGAGTGCGCGGAAGGAATGACCTCGCGCAACGCTTGGTTGATGTATGCCAGTGATCCAGGTGGTGAGGGTGATAGCATTTTCGGTGTTTTTTCTTTTTCTTTCTAGATTAAAACTGAAAGTGGAGAACACAATGCGTTGGCGCACGGCGTTCGACAAAGAAGGCAACGCCATCAAGGAGTCCAACGCGCGAATGGTGAAATGGTCCGACGGTAGCATGTCACTGCACTTAGGTTCCGAGATATTCGACGTATACAAACAGCCCTTGCACGTATGTTAAAAACTTATTTCTAAATAATGCTATGAAATGTGCACATTTCAGGCTGTCAGCTTCGAAAGCGATTTTCTTCCCGTATGATTATATCATAGCTTCAATAGCTCAACGGTAGTCGGAAGGGGACTGAGAACCGGAAGGTCGACGGTTCAAATCCCACCCGTTGCACTATTGCCATATCGACTCCTAACGTACACTTTTCGCTTATTTGGAAGGGAAAGCAAATAAGCTTCAAGAAAAAAAGTGTGTGTGTGCAATTCACACTCGGCAGAAGTGAAACTTCAGAAAAGTAACCTTAAGGTTGAGATAACCTTAACTTAAAATTTAAATTTAACTTTGACTTTGATTTTGCAGGCTAAAGTGGTGTCGCTTTTTCGTTTCATCTAATTTTCTAATGCACAACGATCTTAAAAAAGTTTCATTTCAAAAATCTGTTCCCAGGGCGACCACAACCACCTGTTCGTACGTCAAGGTACCGGTCTCCAGGGGCAGGCCGTGTTCCGCACGAAGCTGTCCTTCAGGCCGCACTCCACCGACTCGTTCACGCACAGGAAGATGACCCTCTCGGCCGCGGACCGCTCCACGAAGACCTCCGCCATCAAGATCCTGTCGCAAGTCGGCAGCGACCCCGATGCGGATAGGAAATACCAGCTCAAGGTGAGTGACTCACGTGGGAATCTGCGGATAGGAAATACTAGCTCAGGCCAAGTAACTGACAAGAGTATAAAATTCAAAAAATGTTTTTCGAAACAAGTAAATTGTTTAAAAAATAATATTTTCATTGTATATCATGGATTTCCTCAATGTGACACCTGCCTTTATTCAAGATTTAACATTAGTTTCTCGGAATCCAATTTGTTTTTTTCTCTTTCATTTCTTTTAATCCAATAACAGAAAGAGGAAATGGAGCTCCGTGCCGCGATGCGTTCCCGAGCGTCCACTCGGCCCAAGCGGCGCGCGGGGACCGCGGGCGGAGGCCGGGGCGCCGCCCGCCACGACGACTCCGAGGACGAGGGCGGAGTCTCCCTCGCCGCCATCAAGAACAAGTACAAGGCTGGACAGAAGGGTGAGTGAAACGTGCGCTAATGCGTATTACTATATTATATACGTAAATACGTATTAACACAAACGATGTAACGCATACGCAAACACGGATGTAACGCATACACAAACACGGATACAACGCATACGCAAACACGGATGCAACGCATACACAAACACGGATGCAACGCATACACAAACACGGCTGTAAGGCATACGCAAACACGGATGCAACGCATACGCAAACACGGGTGTGACACATACGCAAACACGGATGCGCATGCTGCTGAGGACGGGCGACGAGTCTCCCTCCTCCGTTCATGTATGATGGCACGTTATTTTAGTATTTTTATCTTCCACTACGATTTGGTAGAGTACGTGAGCAAGTATTTCTATATTATACTAAATTTTTGAAGTGAAAACAGGCGCGCCAAGCACTTTATTTTGTGGGTATTAAATGAGACTGATCCGTCACGCTCGGCTATGTAATACTCGTTCGAGTAAAGTCTCGCTCTACTTTATGAATATAAAACAAAACAAAGAAGTTTTATTTAATATTATTAACCACTCCTTGATGAAGTTTTCATTTCTGTCGTAAGGTCTTTAACTTTAGGAACCTTCTTTAATGTAAGATTGTTGTGCATTAAAAAAAATCGATGAAACGAAAAAGCGACACTAAAAAGAGACATATTCATTTTACGCTGCGAGAGAATGAGATAGAATACAAGTCGGTTCCATGACGACCGCTCTCCGTTTACGTTCCGTTTTTGAACCCAAATATTTTTTTATCACACTGTTCACATTATACACTATACTTTATCTATGGTTTTCCGTGTTTTTTCCCCAGCAAGCGCCGGCGCCGCCATTTACTCGTCGGAGTCCGAGGGCTCCGATGTGGAGACGCGGCGCGCGCGGCGCCTGGACCGCGCCAAGGCCCTCAAGGATTCCGATGACGAAGGTAGCGATGCTGGGGAGGAGAACACACCCCAGAAGAGCCACAGCGAATCGGGCTCCGCCAGCGGCAGTGAATAAACCTGTCTCCTATACGGTATTCTACTTTTACTCAGATGTGACGCATACGCAAACACGGATGTGACGCATACGCAAACACGGATGTGACGCATACGCAAACACGGATGTGACGTATACGCAAACACGGATGTGACGCATACGTAAACACGGATGTGACGCATACGTAAACACGGATGTGAAGCATACGCAAACACGGATGTGACGCATACGCAAACACGGATGTGACGTATACGTAAACACGGATGTGACGCATACGCAAACACGGATGTAACGTATACGCAAACACGGATGTGACGCGCGTCCATGTGATTTATCGTTCCGATACGATGCCGCGTAGGATCCGATTAGGGGTTTAATGAAAGCGGGCTAACCCGGAAAGGGGTATGATAATACCCCTTTCCGGGTTAGCCCGCTTCACTTACCACCAAGAGGAATCGCGGTCAAAAGCAAGCTTGTAGAAGAATAAAAAACATGTCTAGAGACAGATTTTAATCAATGTCGATTCGTCTAAGCCGTGGAATGGTTAAAGGTTAGGTTTTGTTTTTTTTACACTACCAAAATGGCGGTAGAGATTGAAGAAGAAATTTCAAAAACAACATGATGTTTCCTAGACCATTTTATTATTTACATCACAGCTATAAGTCCCGTTAGAATTGCATGTAATTTTGAAACGGGGCTCATAGATAGGTACCTAAGGGCCTCCTTCACCACCTTCTGATAAGTGTTAGATAATAAGTGTTGCTTATTCACAACTTTTGTCTTTGTCACTTGACATAAAGTAAGAAAGTGATAAAACTTACGGTTAAGCTATCCGACATTTATCAGGAGGTGGTGAAACAGGCCCTTAAAGTTGTATAGGTTATAGGTAGCACCTCTACATATTATTTTCTTTTTAATCCCTTGTTAACAAATACCGTTGTATTTGTTAACAAGGGATATCATATTGATTTTTATTCACTGTCGTGTAGCGAAAAAGAGATGACAATACTACCACGAATTGATCAAATAAATCAAATAACGTGGTTTTAACAATTTTATGTTCACAAAAAAAAAAATATGACAATTTTTGAAATTGTAATAAAATTAAAATTAAAAATATATATTCTATATCAAACAACTGTGTTTAGATTTAAAAAAATCGAGAAAACGGCTACCAATCTGTTTTCTATCTATCGACCTGGACTTTAACAAGATATGCTTGACAGGCTGTGACAGAAAATGACAGCTGATTCTTGTGCCGATTTACCATAGAGATAATAATAATAATAAATAGAGTTGGCATACCTACCTTAAAAACGTGCCAAAATTACAGTCACACACGCACAATCCGAAGACATAAAATGGCGCGTGTTCATTGTGATGTCTCAAGTTGTGCGTGTGTGAGTGTTCATGTATACATTTTAGGGAGGCCATCTTAAGTCACGTATCTGCCGCAAACTGCTTTATTATTATGTCAAAAATGTAATGTTGTCTCTTTCACACTTATGAAAATTTTGATAAGCTTGAGCTATTTTCCGATCCACTAATTTCTATAGGACATTATGCCAACTCTATTTATTATTATTATCTCTATGCGATTTACCGACCGAGAGTACTGGGAACTAAATTTGACATAATACAATTTAGCACATTCACATTAGTTCCGAGCACTTCCGCTTTCGCTTTTGTTAACAATTGGAGCCAAAGCTTCAAATAGCTTCTTTAACTTCCCCTATAACAGCCGGTCAAGCATACTTGCGTCTATTTTATTTATGGTATGTGAGCCAATTTTTTTTTTCACATGTTATTATATTGATTAATATTATTAATATTAAAAGGTAATTAGGACTCGTGTAAATAGTTATTAAAGCAAAATATAAGTTAAAAATAGTAAAGCCTTTCATTATTATGCCTTCAAGCGAAAATTTACAAAAAGTTACCATTTTGGACATCTTTGTTTCCTAGAGGTCGTAACAAAGGTGATGATCTCCGAAATAGCTGATTTTCACTTATGGATTCAATAATAGCTTCATATTAATGCTTTTTCCATGGCGCTTCATCGTTAGTTCGCGGTAAGAACGTCCTATGGGCCATGCAAAGCTCGTCGCTTACCTACGCATTTCTGCGGAAGTAACTTGATTGCCTTTTAAGACCGCTAAGAGGAAACAGATTGTAAATTGTCGCTTAAACTACAAAAAGCACTGACGTCTTCACTATTCCAAACCAGCTCGCATACTAAGCGCGCTTTTTGAAGTTTCTGATTTGATAAATTGGCAACATCTCTATTGCCCTTATTAGGTAATAATAAATTGTCCTTCACGAGATTTTTCTATCACAAATCTTCGTCGTCTATCAGTAAATTAACCTCTCCCTTGTATACAAACTTTCCTACACCTAAAATCGTCCATGTTCCTTCATCGTCTCTCGTCACATTGGGTATCCGGAATCCGCACGAATCCATATTGAATCTGTCTCTATCGTAAAATCTGTCGAATGCTGTCCAGGGTGGTCTTATCTCACAACTCTGAAGGTTGTTTATCGAGTACAGAAATCGTGGTTCGAAGGTTTCACCGAGGACCAATTTGGTTTTTGGTGCATGTGCTGGTAACGATTCTGCAAAGAAAAATGTAACTTTTAAAAGGTGATTACATAAAAAAACACACTGACCTCTAATACCACGTGATAATGAAGCAATTTGATGATCATCTTTTTTGGCGCTGATTGCTAAGGGAAGTGAGCGTGAGGGTACTCGGAACTAATTTGAATTGTGATAAATTCTATTGGGAAACGCTGACAGCCGTTGAATACCAGCGGCAAAAGATCATTTTCTGGATCGATCGTTCCAGCTTTTAGCATTTAACAAATCTAGTGTCAACTTTGGACGTTTGAGACGACGCACGTAACATTTAGTTCCCGGTACGCTTGGTGGGGCGCTTTCAATCGGCACGAAAAAGAACTCTCATTTTGTACGGCACAGGCCACAGATGAGGAATTATGCCCTGATCTGGGGTATAGCCTGTTCAACGTACCTACTTGTATTATTCAGAGTTCAGTGGAAAAAAAGAGAATTTCTAATACATTTAATACCTATTATAAATTATTAAATTATTTTAGTCCTGCACTGTGCCACTACCTTGGAACTTACTTAGTTAAACTACTATTTCTACTCGTGTGGTTAAACGGTAGGCCTATACCGACTCCCGTGTGGGGTTGCTGGTCCCCCATCGGGCGCGTCCCCTGGTGGCGGATAGGGGAACGCCTCCCAGATATGGGAGGTACCGGGGAAACCCGGCGCGGACCAAAACCAGCAGGGGATTGCCGCTTGGAGGCTCCTGGTACTTCTCTGCTTATCAGAGTGGAGTGTGCGGGACTCCGGGTGGCAACAACGGGGGGGAGGCTTTCGGGCCGTGAGGAAGAAAACCTCGTTAAAAAATTACCGGTGGGGGTGGAAACGCCCTGCGCGGCGGGTCCGCCGGTCTTTGTGGCCGGTGGGCGCTGGCTTCGGCCACCGTCGAGCAACCCGTAATCCGCACTGAGCGGAACCGGGGGCCCCACGCACTGAGCGAGGGGCCGCGAGGAAGAAAACCTCTATAAAAAATTACACGAGGGGTGAACCTCTTGAGGGTCGCCTGCGGGTGTGGTCCTCTTGAGGGTTGCCTCTAGCGGGGAACTCCGGGTGATGGATTGGCGTATCCGTCGCCCGTTGAGACGCCTCGGGTCGGGGGGCGCACCATCATGTTCCTGGTGCGCCTCAGACGGTGTTAGGGGACCTTTAGGTCCCCCTGTGGAGGGTCTGCTTCGGTGGACAGCGCCGGCTGGGTCGCGGATGATTGCGCAAGTGTACCCGTAACCCAGCCACCAGGCGACACGGAGGAACATCGCTGGGTTTTAGTGGGTATTCTGGCCACTTCTTGGCCTGCTTGAGTCCCACACTACCTTCCGGAAGCGTCGCAGTCCGCTGCGCTGCTTCCGAAAGGTGTGCGTAAATGCATTTCCCAGTGTAAAAAAAAGGCCTATACCGACTAAGGGGTTGTCCATTAATCACGTGATGTTTTTTTAACATTTTTTAACCCCTCCCTCTCCCATGGTGATACGTGGTGAGGTTTAAGACTACCCATCCACCCCCCACCAAAAATCACGTGTATTTTTATCTTACAAAGAATCTTAATTTTTAAGTACCGGTATAAAGTATAATCTAATCCTTAATTCTAGAAAATTAATTCGGGGTTTAGAAATCACGCGTCTGAAAAATAAGTACATGTGATACCTTACTATACCCCCCCTCCCCCTTGTGATATTTCGTGATTTTTGTCGAACCTCTCCCCCCCTTTCGAACCTCACGTGATTAATGGACAGCCCCTAAGTATGTACTCACTGACTATGTTTATAGTAATGACTTGAAATAATTCATTCCAATCGCCATCATCTTCTTTAGAATACAAACTCAGGACCCAATTTCCGTGATCGTCTTCACCGAGGGGACCTATTGTAAAATCGTTAGGTTTTCTCTCAAAATCATCGTAAAGACTCTCATAATTTTCATTGGACAAACTAGTTATCTTGCGTTTTTGCGTAGTGCCCCTAATAATTTTCACTCTTCCTTCTTTCGTCGCGTTAGGATTATGATAATTGTAATTTTTAATTCGTGATGTTTCTTCATCGGTCGTAAATAGAGTCGTGTTTATGTTGAGTTTCCTATTATCGCCCTTGGGATCGCTTAAATAGTACACGGCGTTGGAATCGTCGATAACCGGTGCTGAAAAAACTATGATGTCTCCCAGTCCTGCTGATACGAAGAGAGATGTCAGTTCAGTTTTACAGCAGTCCACGTTAGTTCTACCTGTAACAATATAAACAATAATTTTAACTGTAAATTAAAAATTTTAATAACCTCCGACCCGTGGGAAAACCTGATACTACTGCACTGTACTGTCTACCGTACTTGTCGAGACAAATCTAACCGCATCCAAATCGGTTCACCCATTTAGCTACGGTGCGACAGACAGACACACACATACACACAAACTTATAACAACCCTCTTTTGCATCGGGGGTTAAAAAATAAAATCCGTACACCAGCACCGTAGGCTTGTAGATCTGAGATCGATTAGATAATCGAAAAATCGATTAATTCTACCTACCTAAGTTGAATTAGAATCGAATCGAAATCGAAAAATGGAGATCGATTTTTAGCCGAGACTTATCGCAGAAGGAATTTAAATTCGTTTAACCTAGATCCTAGGAGACTGTGTATATTTATATTTATGACTTCTACGCTACCTTGCATTTTCCTGAAAAACGGTTCTGAAAAAAGTTCGGTTTTTGGGATATCAGGTTGTTGAGCCTATGACATGGTCAATCTTGACAAAACCCCCAAAAACAAACTAAAGAATTAAAAAAAATATTTAAGGTTATTGTACTTATTACGAAAATTCCGATTTTCAGAAACACACTAACAACTAATTAAATTAATTCCTTTGAGAAACCTAAGTATTTCGATGTAAAATTTTGATATACCTACTTACTTACCTATCTACATATATTTTTACAATGATATACTTACATAAATAAGTTGTTATATTTGAGCATAAAATAAACACCTGTTCAAAGCTACTATAATCTAAGAAAACCATAAGAAAACCTTGTATTTTGTAAACAAAATAAAAGTAGGTATAGTAGGTACGACGTTACTAGTTACTAGGTAAGCAGACGGTTTTCTTTCACGGAGGAAATATGAAATAAAATATGGAAATTGGCGTGAAATTAATTTTGTTGGAATAATATTACCTACTTCTTACTGACTGATAATCCTTTATCAGTCAGCTGATAATATTATGATAAAAAGTTTGCCCTGATTTTTTTTGAATTCACCCAAAGGTTTCCTTTAATCGAGACTATAGGCACAATAGGTATCCTAGTAGTTGGGTATGAGATCAAGGATCTCAGTGTAAGGATCTAGAATCGAACTTGTGAGTTGAGACCTGTTTTTTTTTAACCCCCGACGCATAAACGACGGGGTGTTATAAGTTTGACGTGTCTGTGTGTGTGTGTGTGTCTGTCTGTTCCCCCGTAGCGCTCAAACGGGTGAACCGATTTGGATGCGGTTTTCTTCGTTTGAAAGGTGAATTAGTCGAGAGTGTTGTTAGCTATGTCTAATGAAAATCGATCCAAGATGGCCGCCGCTACAAAATGGTGGATTACATATTTTTTCACAACTCTCTTAATATGGGTATCAAATGAAAGGGCTTGACTAGTAGAATAGCACTATGCAAATCCAAGATGGCCGCCGCCACAAAATGGCGAATGTCGGAGGTTTTTTAAATTTTTAATTTACACTTGTTTTGAAAATTACTGTGGTGCTAATTCGATTGGAATGTAAGGAGCTGGACCGCCATTCCCCTAAAGCGTGAGTTCTACGTAACTGTAACGTGTAGCATTTTAAATCACCGAATTTTCTGGCTTCAGAACAGAACACAGAAAACAGGTAGGTAGATAGGCAGGTTAGGTATTGGGTTTTTCTGTAAAGAAATTTTTAGCAGCAGCCTGAAGTTAGGAAGCTGGCAGTGTTATGACTTAATATCAGTCACCACCGTGCCTCGCAGAGCACGTAGAGACGCGGTCCTGCACCTGATCTATCTCCGGTCGTGTGAAATGCCATTCCAACCGACTATGAAAGTGAGGGAATATAGAGTACCTACACTTGTGTTTGCGCGCACACTTCTGCACTATAAAATCTCCTGTTGGCCACCGCGCGCTGGAAGCGGGGTCGGGGAAACATTACCTACCCATCACATCCGGTGTATCACTAGATTCTATTCTCACTATCACGCATAATAAAAACGGCGAGTGTATGAAGAAGGTACACAAAATATCACACGCCTTCATATCTTGAGCGTTACACACAAACTGACATTAAAAAACATAGAATAATGTACCTATCACTATCAGTTCATAATTCATATCAATAACAGGTTTTATTTAATAGGTAGTAGCATTAATTAGGTCGTATATTATAAAATCTACATTTTGGAAGAAAATATTAAGAAAGAAAAGCAATGCTTACTTGTGAAAAATTAAACCGACTTTAATATAGGTAGGTAGGTACTTATTCAAAATAAGCCAGGCCGTCACACTTATACACGTAGCTATTAGCCCATATCTTGAAAACTACTCGACCGATTTTGATGAAACTTGCACTGTTCCCTAAGCTGAAGTAAGTACCTAAATGTAAGCTTATTACAAAAGAAGGGTCAAAGTATGATTAGCGGTTTCAGTGAAATTCGTGGACGAACATACATACATACATACATACATAGGTACGCTCTGATGGGCAACTTTAAGGATATATGCTTGAGAGTGTTTTTGGAAAGTAGGTACCTATTTGAAGTCGGCGTCTCTTCTGTGTTTCTTAGTATTGTAAACTCATCTATAATACCTTTGTGAGATTTTTAAATTTGGAACTGCCAAGTATTTCGGGTCTGTCACCTCCTCAAAAAGCCCCGCCAGCTCTTGGGTTTACCTAACGAGATTATATACCGAATCAACTTTTAGACGATAAGCTTATCGAATATTGGTCGATAATACAATCTAGTGTAAATACGAGTATATTTAAAGGTAGGTAGAGTTTCGTTACACTAGGTAGGTAGGTAAGTATCTATGTACTTACTACTTACTTCTTCGGTAGAGACATTCCGAATAAAAATTGCACGGCCCACACGTCCCACTTCACTTTCCATATCTATGTGTGTACATACAATTATATTTTATAGACATAATACGTTTATGGTACAAATAAATAAAACTGAGGTGTTTGTTTGTAAGTAGTTTCGAAATGGCTGCTCATGACTAAGTATATAGGTACCTAATTGAATATTTTAATGATAGCATAAAGGCGCCTCTACACGTTGGCCAACATGATGGCGGAAATAATGGAAGGTATTGGGCGAGGACCGAGGAGTTTGTGTTCGCGTCCACACGTTGGAAGGTCGTTCAGTATGCTCCGGTTAGGGCCAATGTGCGGACGTATTTACTAAATTGAATATTGAGACGTTAACAGCTGCTGCGGTTTAATTATTCACAGCATACCGCAACTACGTGAATGTGTATACGAAAATTGTATTTTTTTATTTTTGTGATTTTATTTCTTGGGTTTCACAAACAATTTTCGGCTTAGTAGGGCTCTATAAAGCAAAAAGTTTCTTCATTGGTCATTGCCACTGCCATTTTGTGGACATTATACTAGTTACGACGCGTGAATATAAAAAGACATGCATGCGTGCGATCACTCTGAGAGTTCGTAGCAAACTCAACTTGCCTCCAACGTGTGGATGCGGCGGCCAAACTCTGTTCGCCGCCAAACCACCAAACCAAAGGCCAAACCCTTTGATGTACCGACACAAAATGGATCTCGCGCCAACTTGCGGGCCATCATTTCAATACCTACCAAAATAGCACAAACTCCCGCTCTACACGTTGGCCAACGTATTGGGCCAGCATGTTCGCCAACGTGTGGATGAGGAGTAACCCAAAAAACATGACATTTATATCCAACATGGGTTTTTTTTTTCAAAGAATATTAGCCATGATGAACATGACTAATATTCAGGATAGAATAGAATAGAATAGAAAAGTTTTTTATTCAAATAAACTTTTACAATTACTTTTGAATCGTCAATTGAATCTACCACATACCTACATACGGTAGACAGAATTCGCAAAATAAATGATTTTTTTTAGAATTTAGTAGTCCGCGCCACCTGAGTGTTAATGTTGGGGAAAAGAGCCCACTACCACATTTATTTGTACAGCAGTGGCCCGCCTGTAACCCTGAACTTTGTCGAAGCGTTGCGCGTGCTCTATGCAATAATATGACGTACCTAATATAAAATCCAACATGGCGGATACGCGAGACAAAATACGCAAAAAAAACGGCCAAGTGCGAGTCTGACTCGCACACGAAGGGTTCCGTACCATTATCTATAAAAACGCCAAAAAAAAACACCTTAGTTGTATGGGAGCCCTCTTAAATATTTATTTTATTTAGTTTTTTTAGTAAGTATTCGTTGTTATAGCGGCAACAGAATGTATACATCATCTGTGAAAATTTAAACTGACTAATTATTACGGTTCATGATATACAGCCTGGTGAAAGACAGACTTATTATATATATTTCACAAGCAGAAATCGACTACTTTGGCAGTATTTATGTTAATAAAGAACGTAATTTCATTAATTGACAAAGGCAGTCCCGCATGTGCTATTTTCTGTGATATGACCAAGGCTTTTATATGACCTACGTTTCACATGACTTATTATTGAAAAAATGCGAACATTATGGATTACGAGGGCTATGCTATGATTGGTTAAAATGTTATTTGAAAGATAGGAAACAAATAGTAGAAATATCAAAATTAAATTAAAAAAATGCGCTAACAAAATTTAGTTCAGAGGTAGAGATAAATTCATTTGGTGTGCCGCAGGGCAGTGTCCTTGGGCCGCTTCTATTTTTGATTTACATCAATGATCTTCCCGATTGTACTAAACATAAATGCATCATGTTTGCAGATGATGTCTCTATTATTGTGCCATGTGTGAAAAATAATGACAACTCTTCTGAAATAAATAAAGCTCTAAACGACGTACACGAATGGCTTATAAGTAATAACTTATGTTTAAACCTAAAAAAAAAAACTAAATACATGATTTTGAGAAACAGAAAAATGACATTTAAAAATAATAAGGTGACATGTGCTGGTGAAAACATAGAACGAATATCTACGATTTGTTTTTTGGGTATGATTTTGGATGAATTTTGTGCTTGGGGTCCTAATATTGACAACTTGTGCAACAAAATCAATAAATTTGTCTTTGCTTTACGTAGAATATCTAAAATTGCTGACCGAAGCACGGCTCTTTCGGCATATCATGGCTATGTTGTTTCCAATATTCGGTACGGAGTTTTAATTTGGGGTAATGCTTCCGAAATGAATAGAGTCTTTTTAATTCAGAAAAAGTGTATACGGGCAATTTGTAACAAAGATCCAATGCAATCATGTAAGCCACTTTTTAAAACGCTGAAATTATTAACATTACCATGTATATATATCTATACGAAGTGGCGTGTTTCGTAAAGAAATTCAAAAATGAATATTTTCAAACACGTCAAAATGTTGTATCATTTAATGCCAGATATTCGAACATTTACTATCCACAGTGTAGGACTGCTCTGAGCTCAAAAAGTTGTTTTTATATTATGATGATTAAAATTTATAATAAGCTACCCTCTATAATAAAAGATTTACCATATAACTGGTTGGTTGACAAATGTTTTTACTCTGTAAAAGAGTTCCTTAATGAATAAATTAAAATTCTTATAAAAATTGTATGACTTCTGTAGCATAAGAATTAGACTAATTTTGTATTTTATTCACAACTGTAAAATCTAATTATTGCACGCCATTATAATTATGGCTGATTGTAACATGCAAACAAAACTTTGTAACACCTACCATGTACAATCATGCAATAAAATCTATTCTATTCTATTCTATTCTAGACAGACAGACAGTCGGACAGCGGAATCTTAGGGTCTCGTTTTAGTCTTTAGGTACGGAACACTAAAAAGAAATGAAACGAGATAAATGTTTTGGATTCAGTTTAATATGTAGGTATGTTAGGCAGTGGCAATGGCTTCGATCCACCGCGACAGTGGCGCCACCCTGGTGTTGACGTTGGGGAACAGCGCGTCGCCGCAGCGCGCAGACCACGAGAACACGCCCACCACCGCGGCGTGGTGCAGCAGCGGACCGCCCGTGTCGCCCTGGACAGTGGGGAAATTGTCTCTATTCATTAATTATTATAAAGTACTAGCTGTCCGCCCCGGCTTCGCCCGTAGTACATAATATATAGCCTATAGTACTCAAGAATCACGTACATATCCAACGGTGAAAGAATTTTTGAAATCGGTCCAGTAGTTTCCGAGATTAGCGCGTTCAAACAAACAAACTCTTCCGCTTTATTATATTAGTAATAGATTAAAGATATATTTCTTTAGGCGCGTTACGAAAAATGATGAGTGAATTTTTATGATGCGCGCGCACAGGGTGACACGAAAAACGACACGTTGAAATTTGGCAACGTCTGACAGTAGAGAGTTTAGCGAGCAACTTCAAGTTGCTCACTAACTTCTCGACTGTCAGACGCTTTGCAAACAAACATGGCCGTCTGTCGAGCCATAGCTAGCTCTGATTGTAATTAATTATTTGCATGCAAAGAAGTATAGTAACTTCTTACGCGTGTACTTAAGTATGTAGGTTAGCTAGTAGGTTAGTCACTGCAATGTGACGATGCAGTCTAAGATGTAAGCGGGTTAACTTGGAAGAGTATAGCAGTTTTTATTTAAACCTGATCAGTTTCTAAACGGCATCTTCTTCTTAGACCATGTACAAACTGAGCAGCGAAGGAAAATGAAGGAGAAGTGAGGGGAAGTCGAGAGGTTAGCGAGACACTTCCAATTGCTCGCTAAACTCTCGACTGTCAGACGTATGATAAAAATTCACTTTCATCATTTTTCATAACGCACCTAAAGAAGGATAACTTAAAAAAGATAGTAAGTAAGTATAGGGATATAAAGATGAAGAGACAATACAATTTCAAGATATGAAAATACAATTTCAAGTTGGCCAACTAAATCGCAATTTATACTGATAAGCACAGTGACTTATGACACCCCGCATATCATAACCAACTAAATCGTTCAACTAAACTATTTGACGACGATTGTATCAGAATCGGAATTACCTTCCGATTACGTCCAATATAAAAGTTGGCCGATTAAATTGTGAATGTTCGCGATTCAGTTGTTCGATAGTCGGCCAACTTGAAATTGTATGTCTGCGGGGTCTCTAAAAGTGATTCACTCACCACACACTGTCCTCGAATGCCCACGTCGAGCAGCCCGGCGCACAACATCGAGTCGGTGACCGTGAAGTTCAGCGTCTCGTACCGCTCGGCGCACACGCGCTGGTCGTTCAGCAGGATCCGCACGCGACGAAGATCCGGCGACGAAGGACCGGAGTCCTGGAACATTGCGCAACGTTCACATCTATTATGCTTTGTTTTTTTTTTGCCGCGAAAAAGTACGGTTTATTCGCCGTATGTAGACACGGTCGTCAGTGTTATATATGGAGCACAATGGAAGCTTGTTCACACGTACGGCGGCACTACGTCACGACAAACACGCCGTTACGAAACCGTGCTGTGAACAGGAGGCCTTACAATCGAAAGAGCTCGGTGCTTGAACTACTGCAGTCAGTCCACGTTGTTCGACTAAGAACAAGTCGGCGCAGTGGTCGGCAAGAGCGCTGTTGTCTTGTAAGTGGGAGATTCCGGGTTCAATTTCCGGCAGTGGCAATTTTGGATTTTATAATTTCTAAATTGTGTTTGGTCTGGTATACCTAGTAGGCTTCAGGCTTCAGCCGTGTTTAGTTACCACCCTACCGGCAAAGCCGTGCCGCCAAACGCTAAATCGCTTTTGGTACCTACGATGACGCGTAGAAAAGTTGACTTGCTTATTTGGCTGACGCAAACAGCGAATGAACGTTTGTACAAGAGATGAGGAACTTACACTGGTAGCCCCCCAGCCTATCGCCACGACCCAGTCGTTTGTGTTCAGCCTGTACGCGCCGCCGGCTATGTACGCAGGCTGCACGGCCGCGCTGAACGCTATAGTGGCCACTGTTCGTATGACCGCCACGTCGTTGACTCGGGTGGCTGACGCAAACAGCGGGTGGGTGGTTATACGCGAGATGGTGTACTTACACTGGTAGCCCCCCAGCCTATCGCCACGACCCAGTCGTTTGTGTTCGTCCTGTACGCGCCGCCGGCTATGTACGCAGGCTGCACGGTCGCGCTGAACGCTATAGTGGCCACTGTTCGTATGACCGCCACGTCGTTGACTCGTGTGGCTGACGCAAACAGCGGGTGGGTGGTTATACGAGAGATGGTGTACTTACACTTGTAGCCCCCCAGCCTATCGCCACGACCCAGTCGTTTGTGTTCGTCCTGTACGCGCCGCCGGCTATGTACGCAGGCTGCACGGTTTCGCTGAACGCTATATTGGCCACTGTTCGTATGATCGCCACGTCGTTGACTCGGGTGGCTGACACAAACAGCGGGTGGGTGGTTATACGAGAGATGACGTACAGCAGCCCTCGGGTCTCCGAGGACGTTGAACCCACTCGCGCGCGCCACGCTCTTGCTGGGGTTATCCTGAAAGGTACACAACAGTGAGATATTCGTTTGTAAGTACTTAGTTTCATTTTAGTTTGTATTTAAGTAGGTATCTAAGATTTTCCTTGCTTTTTATTCGAAGGTTTTACGTGCTCTCCTAGGCACGGAGGAACCGAAAAGACCTAATTCCATTCAAAGTCGGTTACACATCCAGCCACCTACTAGGCACAACATTTATTATTACACAATAAATCATGCGCTTTCGCAGTGGATCCAGTGCATTGCCGGCTTTTAAGGAATTTGTTGATCCTCCCCTTGAATAACCCCATATCAAAATTATGTGGAAACACCAACGAAGAGAGTTGGTTGCACAGTTTTAGAGTGCGCGGAAGGAAAGACCCGCACACCGCTTGGTTGTGTTGCGCCAATGATCCAGAATCCAGTTGTTGTGGATGATAACATTTTCGGTGGCGTGCGATGCGGTGATAAAAAGAGAAGGAGAAGTATGTATTACTTAATATGTATTATGTAATTATACTCACTGGTTATCAATAACGAAACACGAAGCAGCGGACAGGATAGCTGTGCTGGAAAGTATGGTGCCACCGCAGACTTGCCGAAACGACGCCGATCCTATGTTATTGAGGAGAGCAGTCGCAAACGGGTATTGTAGTATGTCTGCTACCTCACCCCCTGCTATTCTTGATTGTGCTGTGCAATGTTAATAAACTAATTGAAATTGTATATACATATCCAAACATATAGGTACACCATCAGGTGAGATCACAATAAAGGGCTAACTTGAAAAAAAAATAGTCCAATCCCCGTTAGGTAGACGAATTAGGTAAGTATTTGTGACTAAGACAATCCAACTAATTCATGCGACTTTATCATTCTCAGTTCCGAACTGATGAACAATATGTCATCTAATCATATCTAAGAAGGCCTACTTAAGTAATATTTAAAAACTAGCGGTCCGCCCCGGCTTCGCCCGTGGTACATATATTATTATAGCCTATAGCACTCCAAGATCACGTACATATCCAACGGTGAAAGAATTTTTGAAATCGGTCCGGTAGTTCCTGAGATTAGCGCGTTCAAACAAACAAACTCTTCCGCTTTATTATATTAGTATAGATAGGTATCCATTCGTTATAATTTTTACCAAGAAACGTTTGTTAATCATGGTTACTGGTGATCACATTCACACATTCTTTATTTTTTAATGATTAAAAAAAATTCTTTAGTTAAGTACCTACTTGCGTAATAACACGTATAATTACCAAATACTTGTAACTAGCGGTCCGCCCCGGCTTCGCCCGTGGTACATAATATATAGTCTATAGCACTCAAGGATCACGTACATATCCAATAGTGAAAGAATTTTTGAAATCGGTCAAGTAGTTCCTGAGATTAGCGCGTTCAAACAAACAAATTCTTCAGCTTTATAATATTAGTATAGACTAGCGGTCCGCCCCGGCTTCGCCCGTGGTACATATTATATAGCGGAGCCTATAGCACTCAAGGATCACGAACATATCCAACGGTGAAAGAATTTTTGAAATCGGTTCAGTAGTTCCTGAGATTAGCGCGTTCAAACAAACAAACTCTTCCGCTTTATTATATTAGTATAGAAGTATAGATATAAAAATATTGTGAGACAGGATAGAAAATAGAAACATTACAAAGATATTAAACTAAGTATTTTATCATAATAACTAAGTTGTCCATACCATTAATACTTGAAATTACACAAACCGCATAAAAAACAATTAAAAATTTCATTGTGGTCGTTTTGGTGAACTCAGACCTGTACTAATTAAGGAATACTTATAATATCATTGCAATCATTTGGATATCTCATAATTACTCGTTTATCAATTTAATTCTGGCTCCATGCTTCCAATTGATGATTGATAAGTGCATATCTACTTTACCTAAATATATATAATATAATATAACATAGTCACTAGTCGTTTCAACCGATTGAAGAATGAAAAGAAAACTGGAGTGTATAGGGTGGAAATCCCTATAGTCCAGTTTTCTTTTCCACATTCCAGGGCCTTGGGGCGATGAGAATAAACAACTTACCTCAAATTCAGGCCTTTATGTTTCTGACAAGTTTTACCACGGCCCACCGCGTGGATCTTCAGACCTCCCAAAAGTTTTTAGCCTGCGGTTAAGTGTGTTGCCATCTTTACAAACTTTCAGCCATTTCATCTGGCACCTCCTCAAAGTTGCCCATCAGCAAGACGTGCTCCAGAAATATTCATTTCATCAATTGCACGCTTTGCAACATGCGTAAAGGAGAGAAATAAAATAAAAGCACAATTTATATCAACAATTTTTTTATTATCAATCAAGAAATAAATGGCATAGGACAATTTTCGAATATTTAACATGATATATTATATATAATATGTTTAGACACAAACCAAAATTAACATACCATAGGCATAGTGTTTATTTATATTACTTATATTATGTAAAATAACTATACAATTTAATAACGTAATTAAGTACACAGTAAAAATTTATTACACGCCTTTGACAACGAGACTGAAACTATCCCTCGGTAGCTACTACATCAGTCAATTCCATCAATCACGAATGATGAATGATGATTGATAAATGATTGATGGAGTGGGCAATTAGTCAGATGTTTGTCGTGCAAACATCAGTAATCGCATTGGACGGACAAAACCGTCAGACCCAGCAGTGGGATGCAGCTATTACAGTTGACATAAATGGGTCCCAACGTAGAAGCATTGAAAAAACAGTTTTTGGGTTCTCCAGAAAAGTTGAAAGAAACGACTTCGGTTCAAATGGCTCAAACTTAAGTACAGAAGTAGGACTAAAGGTGAGATCTATAGAGCGTACTCTGACTGTACTCAGACTCAAGACAGAGTTAAAAAGGGACATAAATATATCTCTAACATGAATCTGTCTCGTTTTAACACAGTCTTGAGGTTGGGTAGAGTCAAGAGTACGCGTCTGACGCTACCGGCTCAGTTGTATGGCAAACGTGCGCTGAACTGTGAGTGTACCTACAGTAGGCCGCTTGTATAAAACTTCCTCTCTATAGGGATATCTACTCATGTGCTATAGATCTCACCCTGAAAGTTGATTAATGGCCTGTTTCACCACTTTCTGATAAGTATCGGATAGCCTACACGTAAGTTTTGTCACTTTCTTACTTTATGTCAAGTGACAAAGACAAAAGTTGTGAATAAGCTATCTGACACTTATCAGAAGGTGGTGAAGCAGGCACTTAGAGTAGAGTCTAAGCAGCCACGGCGGTGTTCTGGCTGGCGTCGTTGGCGCCCTGTGTCGCCTTCTTGGCCGTGAAGCTGGTCCGGATGGCGCTGGCGCGCGCGTACGTCCACTCCCTGTTCTTCTTGGGCCCGACGAAACCGGCCATCAGGATCATGCACATACCGATCGACATCACGACTATCCATGCTCCTGGGAAACGGAATCCTGGAAAAGATAAATTAATTATCATCACTACATAGTATACAAGTATAAATTAAAAATTTAAAAAACCCCCGACATTCGCCATTTTGTGGTGGCGGCCATCTTGGATTTGCATAGTGCTATTCTACTAGTCAAGCCCTTTCATTTGATACTCATATTGAGGGCGTTGTGATAAAATATGCAGGCCGCCATTTTGTAGCGACGGCCATCTTGGTCCGATTTTCATTAAACATAGCTAACAACACTCTCGACTAATTCACCTTTCAAACAAAAAAAACCGCATTCAAATTGGTCCACCCGTTTGAGCGCCACAGGGGAACAGACAGACACACACACACACAGACACGTCAAACTTATAACACCCCGTCGTTTTTTCGTCGGGGGTTAAAAACAAAGTCGCTTTCTCTGTCCCTTTGTCCCTATGTCCCTATGTATGCTTAAATCTTTAAAACTACGCAACAGATTTTGATGCGGTTTTTTTTAATAGATAGAGTGATTCAAGAGGAAGGTTTGTAAGTAGAAAAATTGGAACCGGCAGGTGGCGCTAATAGCGGGCAGGACGACGTCTGCCGGGTCCGCTAGTTATCAATATATTTCAAAATGAAGTGATTATTATTGATATGAAAAGATAAATTATTTTGACAACCTCCCTGGCGCTGTGGTGAGAGCTGTGGTCTTACAAGTTGGAGGTCCCGGGTTCGATTCCCGGCAGGGGCAATTTGGGATTTTATAATTTCTAAATACTTGATAAAAAAACGGATGATATAATGTTGTACTTACTGAATTTCATTACAACACTCGTTTGGATGATGTAATGGTTATTAGGACATTGGGTGTTTTAATCATGGCAATAAGCTAACTATTTCAGAATCTTTAATAGAGAATTTAAAGCATGGGTGTACATAAAATGACATAATTCGATACCTCAGTTCATTCTCAGTTTCAAAGTGTACTTACTACTTAGATATAATACATTTCATTTCACGGCACTATATGCTAGGGCTTTTATCATCCCACTGCTGGGGACAGACCTCCTGAACATAAAAGCAAGTTACCTCGCCCGGAGCCTCCGCCGGCCGGGGGAGTGGGGTCGCTGGGGAAGGCCAGGTCCGTGGTCCGCGTCAGCTCGGTCTCCTGGCCGCTGATCCTGGCCGCCACCACCCACGGGTGTAGGTCCAGGGTCGACGGGTGCCAGATCGTGATGGAGCACAGGCCCCGCGACAGATCCGACCAGTTGTCTGTGTTCGGGGGCATGTTTTGATCGGTGAAACCTGGAAACAAGAATATTATATATTTACTAGCTTTTGCCCGCGGCTTCGCCCGCGTGGATTTCGATTTTTCACAAATCCTGAGGGAATCGTAGATATCGGATTTCCAACCTTTATATCTACTTTCAAGGAGTTTGCTATAGTAATCTACCTATAGCTGTAGATATGGATTTTGGGTTTTTCAAAATCCCGCGGGAACTGTGGATTTTTCCAGGATAAAAATAGCCTATGTTTTAATTCAGGGCATAATCTATCTCCATCAAAATTTCAGACAAATCGGTTCAGTAGGTACCTAGTTGCGACGTTATAGAGTAACAAACATCTAAACATCCAAACATCTAAACATCCAAACATCCACACTTTCACATTTATAATATTAGTAGGATTATCGTAGGTATATTAAAAATAAATTAAAACTTAATAAAAATGTTTTGATTTCATTTCCCGGCCGGAGCAACAGCAAAAGCGTAGTAACTAAACCTAGTTACTTATCAAACATTACACATTACAAAGAAAAATTATCAACTAGCTGATGCCCGCGACTTCGTCTGCGTGGATTCATATAGGTATAATTGCATACAAACATATTTCAACCCCTATTTAATCCCCTTAGAGATTGAATTTTCAAAAACTGAATATAATATTATCTTTTTTTGTGGGAACTGTTACTTATGTTTGACAGTTACGAAACCCATAAACATTTTGTATGGGAAAATGTTTTTTCTTTTATGTTATTTTTTTGTCAAATTTCCAATGTTTTTAATACTCGTACTTAGTTATTCTGCTATTCGGGACGGAGACAAATACAACAAATCAAAAACCATGAAAATCGGTCCAGACGATCTCGAGTTATAAGTGTTCGAACAAACCCGACTTTGTTTAATATACAAAAAGAGAAGTCAGAAATTAAAATGATTGATTACCAAGTCCATCGATGCGAACAAATCGGCAATAGTCGAGAGGTCTGTCAGTGTGAACTCGCCCTTTTATTTCCAGCATGTCGTTATCCCTGGTCGGCCCGTGCTGACTGACCTCCATAGCATCTGAAAGGTGAACATATTATATAGGAAAATAACAGCTATACCTACTAAGAACAAAATGCTTCACATGAATTAGCTTTGGTATGTTGGTACAGCAGTAGATACGTAACTCGTCTCAACAAACTGATGAATAGAAGCAGGCGTTACTTTGCGGAATTTCATGATATTATACAATGAACACAAAATTACTTTGCTATAATCCGCTAACAGTGACTTTGTAGGCACAACACCACACAAATTCACCACTTTAACTCGACGATCGTTTCGCTCCGATCCGAAAGTTGGACTTTGCAATCGTCCGTTGTGAAGTAGACATCTCCTGAAGATGCTCCGGTGTCGGAGCGAAACGATCGTCGAGTTTTTGTGGTGAATTTGTGTGGTGTTGTGCCTACAAATTTGTCACTGTTAGCATCCGCTTTACATTACATTAGCATAGCAAAGTAATTTTGTGTTCATTGTATAATCAACAAACTGACGTTGGACATAGGTCTCTCGCAATGATCACTACAGGACATGACATCTTGTGCCGGTCATATCCGGTGGCTGCCAGCGACTTTGTTGAGATCGTCCGTCCACCGAGATCGTAGTCAATGTGGCCTATTCTGTTGTACACAATCTCTAAATCTAAACTAAATGCAGAAAAGGATAACACTATTTTTAAACCTGTCAATTTAGTTTAAGTTTAGAGATTGTGTACAACATAATTGGCCACATTGGCTTACTTGTCGTCCAATAACGACAATGCATATTAAAACCGCTTTAGGTACAGGCAAGTCTGCCGATCCACACTCGGCCCGCGTGGTGGACTACGGACTAAACACTTCTCATTCTAAGAAATGGGCCTGCAGTGGGCTGGTAAAAGGTTGATCGTGACGATGGTAATGAAGGGAGGCGCCATAATTGGATGTCGCTTAATTCTTAAACTTGCCTCGGGCCGGCACTGCTTATGGAAAACTATGGTCTAAGTTGGAACGCGTTTGCCTAGAAAATGTCTATTCACTCTTGAAGGTACTCGAGTCGTACGAAGCGGGAAACACGAACGCTGGAAGGCCGTCCTATGCCCTAGCGGTTCGTATCAAAAAGGTTGACTGATAAAGCGTTTCGTGCGATTAGACTGTACGTCAACCACATAGGGATGCCAACGCTCACGACTTCTCACTGTTTGTGGTGAAACGGTGAAGGAGGAAATAGGTTAAAAAGTCTAATAGATATAGATCGACCAGAATCTCGTGAAAAATAGGGAAATGAAATTCCAAGGTTAGCAACACTACGGCTGCCCTAGCGATAAACAAAGTAACTGACATTTTTTGTGAAATTGACTTTTTGCATTAACAAAAGTTTCATGTCGAGTAGTTTTTTACCACAGTTTAATATTTCAAATAACTTGAACCGTTTACTGTTTAAATTGCCCAAACAAAGTAACTGCACTCACTAACCCGGAATATAAATGCAAAAACCAAGTAAACAACAAGCACAATACAAAAACAAAGTAATTGGATGTTGATTACTTTGTTTTTGTATTTAAAATGCAGTTGCTTGATTTTTCGTTTCGTGAAACGATCCCAGGTAAGGTGTTCTGAATGTAATTACTTTGTTTATCACTAGGGCAGCCGAGTTAACCTAGTGTTGCTTACTACAAAATTTAATTTCCCTATTTTTCATGAGATTCTGGTCGATCTATACAAGTATAAATTAAAAATTTAAAAAACCCCCCGCATACGCCATTTTGTGGTGGTGGCCATCTTAGATTTACATAGTGCTATTCTACTAGTGATGCCCTTTCATTTGATACCCATATTGAAGGAGTTGTGAAAAAATATGTAATCCGCCATTTTGTGGCGGCGGCCATCTGGATCGATTTTTATCAAACATAGCTAAGAACTTCTGTCTAATTCACCTTTCAAACAAAAAACCTCATTCAAATCTGTTTACCCGTTTGAGTGCTACGGTGGAATAGACAGACACACAGACACGTCAAAATTATAACACCCCGTCGTTTTGCGTGGGGAGTTGAAACAAATTTAGGTATCTATATTCTTTAGGAAATTACCGGTAATGAAGAGTTCGAATCGTGCGCGCTGTTCCGACGGCCGCCGGTCGAGCAGCCCGACGTGGCAGCTCCAGTAGCCGGAGTCTGTCGCGGCGAGGCCCGGGAAGCTGGCGCCGCACTCGCCCGCGTCGAAGCCCGCGCCCACGTACGTGGCCAGGTCGTGCGACTCCGCTGATAAATCATATTTCGAGCTATTATAAGGAACGTATCCCTGGAAGGAACTATTCCTCTGCGATACAGGTTTCCCAGTGCAGAGGGTAGACTGGGGACTGTCACAAATTGTGTAAGTATATTTCTTTGATTATTATTATACTTAATTGTTTATTGCATTCATATAAAGTCTTAAAATTTTATTGTGAGCTATGTTTTCAAAAATAATACGCGGTAGGTACAAAAATAGACGCAATTTATGATGTCAATCACAATAGCATAATATACATATAAAATATTGGTTATGAAATAAAATTTCTCCATTGCTTCATAAAATTACTTTCGATGAATCTTTAACCGATGTTTCGTCGGTCAGTCGGTCTCGGATATTATATCACTATCATGTGACAACTGTCGTTGAAGACCGCCAACATTGGAGCAGTGGCGGGTCTAAGCTCAAAATCCCTCTCTCCTATGAGAGAGGAGGCCTGTGCCCAGCTGTGGGACGTAAAAAGGCTGAAGTGGTGGTGGAATCTTTAACTAGAATTTTCGTTAAGAAATAAGTGTTGTACTCACAGGGTGCAACATTGAAGACGGTGCCGTTCCTGGCGCGGAAGTAGCAGTAGCGGATGGGCGCCTGTATGGAGCAGCTCATGGTGACGCTGTCGCCCGACACGCTGCTGATCGGGCTTCTGTCAGCCTTCAGGGTTGGCACTGCAATGACAATAATCAGTTTTATATACATACTTCTGTTTTATATTGTTTTATCAAAATAAAAAAGGTACCTTAATACAAATTAATGCAACTTTAAGGGCCTGTTTCACCACCTTCTGATATCGGACACTTTCAAGTGTCGGATAGCGTAAACGTAAGTTTTGGTCACTTTCTTACTTTATGTCAAGTGACAAAGACAAAACTTATGAATAAGCTATCCGACATTTATCAGAAGGTGGTGAAACAGGTCCATAACCACCTTAATAAATTCATTGTGGCCATAAGGTTCTACGCGAAAATGATTTTTCATTTCGTTTACCTGTCGTGATCGAAGCGGCGATTTCGGGATCTCTGATCCAATCGGGCTTGGCGGTGAGGAAACCATAGTAGGTTTCGGCTGGGGTGTCGATCTCGCATCGCCAGATCCCATAGTCACTGATGATGGTGTTCGTTATGTGGAGGCCGCACTCGTGAAACTCGGCCGTGTAACTGGAAGTTAAATAAACAAACGTACTTACTTAAGGAGTCAACCATAGAAATAAATTATCAAGGATATAACGGCGTTGTGGGAGGAATATTCGTGCCAAACTTGGGTACATTTATACACTAGTTTCCAAAATCGCGCTCCACCTCTTGGTGAGACGTAATTTATTTGTTTTAGAATTTATTTCAAACTAGATGATGCCCACGGCTTAGCCCGTGTGGATTTAGGTTTTTAAAAATCCCGTGGGAACTTTTGATTTTTCAGATCAAAAAGTAGCCTATCTGTAGTAACCCGTCACCAAAACGGAAAAATTCCGTGGGATCCCCACGATTTCGGAATGCAATTCCTTACAGCATCAGGGTTGAGGAGTTGAATATGTACCTACTCGAGTTCATTCAACGATAGTCTATAATTGGTACCCCCAATATCAATTTAAATAACCGACAGTTCCTAAATCCCATTAATTTTGGGGATCAGTTCCCCTACAGCATCAGGATTGAGGAGTTGGAATCCAAGTTTTTTGTAGAACAGTGTCGTTATATTTCTCTATCGATTAAAAAAAAAAATTACGCAAATCGGTTCAGAAATCTCGGAGATATCGGTGTACATAGGTAGAAAAACACAACTCCTCCTTTTTTGAAAGTCGGTTAAAAAGTAGCCTATGTTACTCCCTGGTTAATTTTCTACTTATATGTGAAAGTTTCGTCAAAATCGGTTCAGCCGTTCCGAAGATTAGCCCGTTCAAACAGACAGACAGACAGACAGACAACAATTTTAAAAACGTGTGATTCGGTTATGGTACCGTTCAAATAACCATATGAGCTTAATATGAGGTAGTTATTTCGATATTACAGACAGACACTTCAATTTTATTTATTAGTATAGATATTTTCCAAGCGATTCATACAACCCGCACTTTCCTGCATTTTGTTCTAGTATGCAACTTGCAAGCCGTATATAGGTACATCATTATCATGATCAACCCATTAGTAACGACCCACAACAGGGCATGAGTCTTCTTTCAGAATGAGAAGGGTTTAGGCTGCAGTTCACCACGCTTGTCAAGTGCGGATTGATAGACTTCACACGCCTTTGATCTAACATTATGGAGAACTCTCAGGCGTGCAGGTTTTCTTACGATATTTTTCTTCACCGATAAAGCAAGTGATAATTAATTGCAAGCGTACGTCTACGCCTAAAGATGTATTTATGGTTGAGCCCTGAAACGGTTACAGAGAGACACTTTCGTATTTCTAAATATTAATAAATATTATGGACTATCGATGGAACAGGAATTATCAGGAAGTGTTCATTACTTTCCACTGCTGTACCAGCTGTATCTGCTTTGAGCCACCGCTTCAGCAGCCATCAATATACGACCCGACGGGTCGCGGAATTGGCAGACCCCTATTGAGTCCCCTCGGACTGCGCCATTCAGGTGGCAGGATAAAGTCATGTTCCTCACGTTAACACCGTCAGCCTTTATATGACGAATCGACGTTAAGACTTTCGGCTTGGGATCTGCAATTATAATGATTTCATTAGCAAAAATAGTTGTGACATTTGTGTCTTTCCAGGTCCTTTGAACGATGTAGAGGCACACAGCCTCTATTGATGACAGTTAGCTGGCAGCCCACAAATAAGACAAGCAATTCTACGAAGCTGTCATTTGGAACGCAGTTCAAATTCCTGCTGGCTCTGGTGCGACCAGCCGGGAGCACATTCAACCAAAGGCTTTCCGCCACAAGTGATATCCTACTTACGAGTACGTTTTGCACCAAACTGTGACCATAGACAACGCCTGGGCCACTCCAACCATTAATGTACCTACATACGATCATGTCAATACAAATATTGCAAATACAAGATGTAAATAATGTAGCAGTGCTTTTCATTAGAGTCATCCACAAGCTACAACATCACAAAAACTAGCTTTACCCGCGACTTCTTTAGCGTGTATTTGGGATAGCGGCCGTGTGTGTATGTGTGCGTGTGCGTGTGTGTGTGTATTACAATACTTACTCGCTTCTTGCACTATAACGTGGACATTGTAGATATCACTGATTACATGTCCTGGCATTCCAACCTCCATCTTCCAGGTACCTTGGTGTTTGGATTTAATGACTCTGTCTATATTAATCACACATCTTCCAAATCCACTATAAACTGCAAAGCCTTCGGGACTTCTTATTCTGCAGTAAATTGCGTTTTCTGGTCCGAGAGTTTCTTTGACCGGTCTATCTTTAGTCCAGAAGAAGTACTTTTCTGTGTTAGTAGGGGCACCTGTGACGTAATAGTGTTAAATTAGTTATGTATGCAACTGTTGTATTCCTAATTATCAACAGTTGCATACAAGACTTTATCTACACCCATACTTAATATGAATCCTCTATAAAAGATTCTAAAACAGTTAGCATAATATAATTTATATGCTAACATTAAAACAGCCCATCCTAGTAACCATAATATCATCCAAAGGTGTATTATTATGAAAACGGATGATATAATGTTGTACTGAATTTCGTAATAACACTCCTTTAGATGATATATTATGGTTATTAGGAAATTGGGTGTTTTAATGTTGACAATAAGCTAACTGTTTCAGAATCCTTTATAGAGGATGTAAAGCTTGGGTATAGATAATAAATTACGTAATTAAAAAAACTAAAAACCCGACTGCGTAAAACAAACTAGTTCTGGTAACTGAAAAGCAAAAAACAAGCTTTGTACTTTATAAACTAGAATTTGATAAGATCATAAACATAATTAATGTTAGAAAATGTATGGCATGCGGGGGCGAACTAATAGTCCTGAGTAGTTGGCTAAGTAATGCCCCCGCCTGCCATACATTTTCTAACATTAATTATGTTTATGATCTTATCAAATTCTAGTTTATAAAGTACAAAGCTTGTTTTTTGCTTTTCAGTTACCAGAACTAGTTTGTTTTACGCAGTCGGGTTTTTAGTTTTTTTAATTACGTAATTTATTTCTTGGTTTTTAGTGCAAAACTATGAAAAATTTTTAGATGCATATTTTTACAAGAGACAGGCCTGTGTCACTCCGCGTGTAGGTAATAGCGCGTTTAAGACCACTATTAGCGCCATCTGTTGAACACTAGAAACTTTGAATGGAAGCAGGCGTTACTTTGCGGAATTAATGAATTTTATATTCATTGTATAACTAGAAACTTTAATAAGGTCCTTCATAATATTATTGTATTATTTTAGTGTTTGGCGATTTAAGGTTAAATTATTAGTGCTACAATAATTGATGAGAAGGGGGGAGGTGTAGGGGGGATTATGTGGAATGTAGTAGAGTGGAGTGGGAAGGGATCTTAAATAAATTACCACCAATTTACTCACAGTTTAGTTGTTATTTATTTTGTTTTCTATGATTTGTCACTCCAAACTGATTACAAATATATAATTGTATACATTTTTGTATTTGCCTTTTAAATCCCTTCATTTTGATACCCCACTCGAGGGTCTTGAGGAAAAAATTTTTTTTCAGCTCGCACATTAAAGCGCATAAAGTCCGCCATTTTAATTTTTTTTTTAATTTAGGTACCCTATAACACTCGCGTCATGAAGACAAATCTAATGACGTATCATTTATCAAAATCCGTTGAGCCGTTGATTAGTTACACGCGGACATAGGAATGGACATACATACACACAGGTGAAACACATAACCCAGTCGGGTAAAAAAAATTAAATCATCCCTGACATGTGGTTTAAGTATCTATGTTGGATAAACCACCATCAGTGTTCCAACATCAGTAGTGCTCCAACATTAAAGCTTGATCACTTTTTTGATTTGACGACCGCCCTGGCGCAGTGGTGAACGTTGTGGTCATATAAGTGGGAGGCCTCGGGTTCGATTCACGGCAGGGGCAATTTGGGATTTTATAATTTCTAAATTGTCTCTGGTCTGGTCTTGTAGGAGGCTTCAGCCGTGGCTGGTTACCGCCCTGCCGGCATAGCCGTGCCGCCAAGCGATTTACCGTATCCGGTATGATACCGTGTAGAAACCGATCAGGGGTATGCATAGCTCTTTCAAGTTAGCCCGATTCTTAAACTGCATCATCACTTACCATCAGGTGAGATTGCAGTCAAGTGCTAACTTGTACTTAAATAAAAAATACTACGTGTCTACCAGATTCTAGGCAAGTAGGTACCTACTAACTCGATGGAAATTCGTTTAAGTTCCTGTTGCACCTTCCCGCTCCATCATGAGAGACTAATAAGTGTCTATGGCGCCAGCCAATCATCGACGTCAAACCAATGAGTCCAAACATGGCACATCTGCTGTAAGTTGTCTAGGAGTTGGGTCCGCAGACCGTAGATAGGTACTGGTTGCAGTAAGTCTACCATAATATTGCAATGTCGTTACAATTGTATTTAGGATTGTATTGATTTTTGCGTTTGAGCGTTTGAGCGCTAGCACGACACACATGGACAGATTATTTAGATATTTTATTATTTATTTTTTTATTCTTACTTAGTAAAAAAATATATCAGTAAAAAAATTGGTTGTCTGTAAAGTCGGTTTACGGACGATAATTTTACGTTATAACGTCACAAGAAGAAAACATTCCCTCTCTATCGCTTGTTCCGCGCTCTCGTTTGCACGCTCGGCTAGACGGAACGTGACAATGAGTCATGCTTTTCCGTGCGTGCGGCCAGCGTAATTTTTTATTTATTATAATACTAGCTTTTGCCCGCGGCTTCGCCCGCATGAATTTCGATTTTTCACAAATCCTGAGGGAATCGTGGATTTCCGGTTCCCGTTCCCGCTCCCTTTTCCAACCTTTATACCTACCTACTTTCAAGGAAGTTTGCTATAGTAATCTACCTATAGCTGTAGATATATTTCGGGTTTTTCAACATCCCGCGGGAACTGTGAATTTTCCAGCATAAAAAGTCAGGTTAAGTCAGGGCATAATCAATCTCCATTCAAAATTTCAGCCAAATCGGTTCTATATGCGCCGTGATTGAGTATCTAACAAACATCCAAACATCCAAACATCTAAACATCCAAAAATCCACACTTTCACATTTATAATATTATTAAGTAGTAGGATAAGTAGGTAATTTAGTACTTATTGTTAGTAGAAAATATTTCATAATCACCATGAACAGTGAGACTGGTAACTGCTCTATATACAATTTTGTTGCCATAATTTATTTCCCAATCTCCACTATCGCTCATCGTCACGTTGTCCACTCTGAAGGTGCACTTATCGAAGCGGTGCACGCGAGCAGGCGGCGCTGGCAAGCCGTTCGGCTGCAGAAGTTTGCACGTGTCGTTGTATTCGTGTCTGAAGTACAGCACACCGATGTAGAAACTATTCCCTTCCCTTACGTCTACTGTATACCTAAGAGCACCAACAAATTCTGCAATTAAAAAGGACACGTTTGAGTTATACATATAATCAAAACTAGCTGACCCCCGCGACTTCGTTCGCGTGTTTTTCTTCGCTATAAACCTCACGGAGCCCGAGACCTTTCCAACGAATGCAAAACCGTGGAAATCGGTTCGTGCGTTCTGGAGTTATAGCGTCAGGAAGGAAAACCCGACTTATTTTTATATAGTAGATAATTTTGCATAGCGAGCATCGGACGATCTAACACAAAGTTTCGTCACTAAAGGCCAAATTAGCCGGTGCCCCGTTCATCGTTCATTTTTGCGGTGAACGATGCGGTGAACGGAATGAAACTTGGCACGATTTAAGTTTGTAGTAGGTAGGTATAAACTTAAATAATCGTGGCAAGTTTCATTTCAATCCATTCTGTAGTTTTTTAGCAAAAAGGTGTGTTGGTTTACATATTTTTAGCTCAACTCTATTGAAACGGACTATGTACAGATATGTATATTTAATGTAAAAATACATTAATATATAGTAAGTACATGAAGTATAAATTTTATTTGTAATGTATGTAGATTGTAGGTATTTCTTCTATAAGAATACAAAGAATGTGTGATTGGTTTTTATTTTTTACTTTAATCACTTTATCATTGGATGCTATCATTTTTCGCCGTAACTTGATAATGTTCTTAGTGCGCACATTTCTTTTGAGATTAAAAATGAATCAGCGAAACATTCTCCTTTCTACGAGGACGAACTTTCCGAAGCGATAGCAGATTCAGAACAACTTGTAGGTAATTCATTGTTTCATATAGACTGGTCAACAAGTTCGAAAACGTGAAAAATGGAGATAAAGGTCCAAAAAATATGAGCGATATCTCATTCGATTCGGAATCACCTCTAGAAAAATGTTTTTGAAGGATTTTAGTGCAGGTAAAAAATTGCAATTGTTATTAACAAAATAAGATGAAAAAAAAATGATATTTCGTTTTATGTTAATAACTCGAAAAATATTTATATTTAAGCAATTTTGAAAAAAGCTTGTTAAAAAGGAGAAAATTTCCAATCAAAAAGTTTTAACTTCCGAAACTCTATCTCCATTATTTATAACTTTAATTTGACGTTGAAAATAGGGCTCCGCGCGGCGTTTACGGCATGCGCGCGCGAGCTTGCACCCTGTTTCGATATACAAATATTTGTTGGCAGTAAGTATAACGAAACAGGGTCCCTTTGTAATATCAGTATCATACATAATAATTTTATTGATGTGCAAGCGCGATAACAACTTTATTTATCATTTGATATGATTGATAAATGGCCGCCTTAACATTACTTTATATAGGTACCTAAGATAGATATTTAAATTAAAAACTGAAACTAGAATAAGTAATCCTTTTTGTACACCAAACGAAAAGAATGATAAAATAACATTATTTAGGCTAGCTAAGTGCGTGGCGGGCCACGCGCAGTGTAGGGTTCCGTAGTCACAATCCTCGAAAAACAGGTATAACTCCTTAACCTGTGAACCCTACTTAGCCATGATAGTTTTCCTTTAAAATTGATTATATATACTGCTACTGTGAATTTTTTAAAGTTCCTATGTACTGCCATTTGGCTGATAGAGGGGGGGACACTTGACTGTAATAAAAATTAGCACTTTAAAACATCATATTTTACAAACGGATCTAGAAATCGAAAAATGATGTTCCCACACCCACAGTATTTTTAAAAGACCTATTCAACGATACCCCACACTATGGGGTAGACGAGAAAAAAAATATTCATCCCCACTTTACATGTAGGGGAGCTACCCTAAAAAAAAAATTTTATCAAAATTTTATTTCACTACTTTGTCGTCGTGATTAATATTTATACCCATGCCAAATTACAGATTTCTAGCACTAATACTTAGTCTCCTCTCTGAGATTAACCGAGGACGGACGGACGGACATGGCGAAACTATAAGGGTTCCTTGTTTACTACGGAACCCTAAAAACGATCTTTTTTATAAAAATTGCGGGCAAACGAGCTGGCGAGTCACCCGATGCTAAGTGATTACCGCCGCCCAATAACATTTGCAGTAAGGGAACCACTTAAGTATGTGTTGCCGGCTTTTGAGGAATTTGTTGAGGATGTTGTGCGGTGCGGTGATCAAAGAGAGAAGGCGGAATTAAGTCAAACAACTCTTCAGAACAGTCTCCGTTGTCGAGGCGATAGAATAGACAAAGGGAGCTGACATCCCTGCGTACTTCTAAGCTTTAATCTCTTCCAAGCAATCTTATAAGAATTCAAAAATCAAAATAAACGGAGCGGATGATTCTTGCCACCATTGTATTGCTCAGATATATATATATACTCAGATTAAGCTAATTATTGTAACATGTTAATATAATAAAGGAAAGATAAATTGACTAGAATCTGCCCGTGGCTTCGCCCGCGTGAAATTCGGTTTTAATCAAATCCCGAGGGAATCGTGGATTTCCAGTTTCTGTTCCCGCTCCCTTTTCCAACCTTTATACCTATTATCAAGGAAGTTCGCTATAGTAATCTACCTATAGCTGTAGCTATAGATTTCGGGTTTTTCAAAATCCCGTGGGAACTGTGCATTTTTCCAGGATAAGTAGCCTATGTTTTAAGTCAGGGCATAATCTATTTCCATTCAAAATTTCAGCCAAATCGGTTCAGTAGTTGCGGCGTGATTGAGTAACAAACATCCAAACATCCAAACATCCACACTTTCACATTTATAATATTAGTAGGATTACAACGATAAGAAAAAGAAAAGGAAAAATCTAAATAAATTGTAAAACATACATACCTTCGACGTGAATGGTAAAAGGTAATCTTCTTTCAATTTTCTCAGAGTATCTATGTCCCACAGATACTAACATCCAGTGACCAATAACGTCTTCTGATGCCACATTCAGGGAAATTGAACATTTGCTGTGTGTAGACCGAGAGATGGTGTCGTTGATACCTGCTGCATCTAACTCCTCGATATCGATCTTTGTCCCGGTGGGCTTGATGATATGACAACTTATAGCGTCACCAAACGAAATGTCAGGTATATAAAACGTATGTCTTGCTCCGATCGTGGTGTTTTTGAATATACTGTCTAAATATTCAACGCGTTTATTATTTTCTGCATCTGAAAGGAGACATTGAGTTTAAGTTAAACTCTATCTCCATTATTTATAACTTTAATTTGACGTTGAAAATAGGGCTCCGCGCGGCGTTTACGGCATGCGCGCGCGAGCTTGCACCCTGTTTCGATATACAAATATTTGTTGGCAGTAAGTATAACGAAACAGGGTCCCTTTGTAATATCAGTATCATACATAATAATTTTATTGATGTGCAAGCGCGATAACAACTTTATTTATCATTTGATATGATTGATAAATGGCCGCCTTAACATAACTTTATATAGGTACCTAAGATAGATATTTAAATTAAAAACTGAAACTAGAATAAGTAATCTTTTTTGTACACCAAACGAAAAGAATGATAAAATAACATTATTTAGGCTAGGTAATCGTAAAATAAAAACCGGACAAGTGCGTGGCGGGCCACGCGCAGTGTAGGGTTCCGTAGTCACAATCCTCGAAAAACAGGTATAACTCCTTAACCTGTGAACCCTACTTAGCCATGATAGTTTTCCTTTAAAATTGATTATATATACTGCTACTGTGAATTTTTTAAAGTTCCTATGTACTGCCATTTGGCTGATAGAGGGGGGGACACTTGACTGTAATAAAAATTAGCACTTTAAAACATCATATTTTACAAACGGATCTAGAAATCGAAAAATGATGTTCCCACACCCACAGTATTTTTAAAAGACCTATTCAACGATACCCCACACTATGGGGTAGACGAGAAAAAAAATATTCATCCCCACTTTACATGTAGGGGAGCTACCCTAAAAAAAATATTTATCAAAATTTTATTTCACTACTTTGTCGGCGTGATTAATATTTATACCCACGCTAAATTACAGATTTCTAGCACTAATACTTAGTCTCTGAGATTAACCGAGGACGGACGGACGGACATGGCGAAACTATAAGGGTTCCTTGTTTACTACGGAACCCTAAAAACGATCTTTTTTTATAAAAATTGCGGGCAAACGAGCTGGCGGGTCACCCGATGTTAAGTGATTACCGCCGCCCATGAACATTTGCAGTAAGTAAGGGAACCACTTAAGTATGTGTTGCCGGCTTTTGAGGAATTTGTTGATCCTCCCCTTGAATAACCCCATATTGAAGTTATGTGGAAACACCACCGAAGGGAGTTGATTCCACAGTTTTAGAGTGCGCGAAAGGAAAGACCTCGCACACCGCTTGGTTGTGTTGCGCCAATGATCCAGGTGGTGAGGATGATAACATTTTCGGCGGCGTGCGGTGCGGTGATCAAAGAGAGAAGGCGGAATTAAGTCAAACAACTCTTCAGAACAGTCTCCGTTGTCGAGGCGATAGAATAGGCAAAGGGAGCTGACATCCCTGCGTACTTCTAAGCTTTCTCTCCAACTCTTCCAAGCAATCTTATAAGAATTCAAAAATCAAATAAACGGAGCGGATGTATGTACCTACTTAAATGTTAATATTAAGCACCGAAATGCAGTCAGTACCTACCTATTCTTGCCACCATTGTATTGCTCAGATATAATATATATACTCAGATTAAGCTAATTAGTTATATGTTTAATTGTATATAATAAAGGAAAGATAAATTGATTACAACGATAAGAAAAAGAAAAGGAAAAATCTAAATAAATTGTAAAAAATACATACCTTCGACGTGAATGGTAAAAGGTAATCTTCTTTCAATTTTCTCAGAGTATCTATGTCCCACAGATACTAACATCCAGTCACCAATAACGTCTTCTGATGCCACATTCAGGGAAATTGAACATTTGCTGTGTGTAGTCCGAGAGATGGTGTCGTTGATACCTGCTGCATTTAACTCTTCGATATCGATCTTTATCCCGGTGGGCTTGATGATATGACAACTTATAGCGTCACCAAACGAAATGTCAGGTATATAAAACGTATGTCTTGCTCCAATCGTGGTGTTTTTGAATACATTGTCTAAATATTCAACGCGTTTATTATTTTCTGCATCTGAAAGGAGACATTGAGTTTAAGTTAATGTAACTATGATGTTCTGACCGACTTTAACTTAACTGGAAGTTAACGGTGTAACACCGTTAACTTCCCAACTCCAGACGGCTATTGAGAATTTATTAAAAGAAAACCCCAATAACTTTGTGGCCTGGACACAAGACCTCATGAGTCATGGTCTAAATAGACAGCTAACGTTGAAAACAAAAATACATGTTAGGTAATTGAATCGGTAATTTTAAAAACCCAATACTTACCTTGGAAGTCACAAAATTAGACTAACAATAAGTATAATATTTATGTACCTACCTATAGTAAAAAAGTAGAAAAGAATGTGAATTGGGTGGTTTTTACCACACAACGTTTTTACCCAGTTGTGTGTTTATCGAGACGTTTGCGACATAACATGTAGGTATTATGTTATAAAGAACTTAACTTAGATGGTTTTTGGTTGGAACCAATTCAATTAGTCGTTTAATTGCTACTCCCTGCATGCGTTGCAATGCCACGTAATGTATGGTTTAGGAACGCATAGAGGAGAAACATACAAACATCCATTTTTATGTAGATTTTTTGGGCCACAAACCTGCGCGGGAGTACCCAGAAGAACCCAAAAAAGTTTCACCACAACCGGTTCAATAGTTCAGCAGCGTATACAGGATATACAGACAAACATTTATTTATTTATTATTAGTAGTTATAGATTATTACAAATATTTAGAGAGAAACACTAATCTATGAACTTAATTTATATTGGTATTTTTATTGTGTTTTTAATAAACCCTTGCATTTCGGCAATGGAAGTATACAGGTTTATTAGTGATTCTCTCAAATTGAATAATAGGTTTTTGTTTGTAGTTTAGTAACTATGTAACGATGGGGCTGACATATATACATTTATACAACGTTAGTTTTACTTTGCGCAAAAACCGAAACACGTGTCAAATATTTTTACATTAAGAATATTTATACAAAATTTCAAAAATATAATGAAAAATAACGAAGTTATAAGCTTGTTATGTTGCGTCGTTGTCCTCGAAAAAAATGGTCACCGCAAGCCGTCGCCGCAGCGCCTAGCGATCGACGCGAGTTGAATGACCGCCGCTGTGTGCCATGCGTCAGCTGATGCGCCGTAAATCATTGTGTCTAAGCTTGTGAGATTTCAAAATATTTTTGGACAAAAATATAACACTATATAAAAATGGTTGGATTCGATTTTGTTACTGATTCTGAGCAAACTACTTTCAGGTTTTGCGTAAAGTAAAACTAACGTTGTATATTTAGGTCACCTAAGTCCCGTTAAAATATAAGAATAAAAAAAAAATAACCTTACCTGGATCACTAATCACGCTAATATTATAAATCTGAACTCGTCTCGTCTCATCTTCCGCCACGGACGTCAGCGTCCACAAACCGTCATCATTGACGTCGATATTCATCCAAGCACGACATTGTGATGTATCCGTGTCTGATATTATTTTAAATTTATCAAAAGAGTCGTCATCTGGCTTGAATTCCGTTTTTATTCCATTCGGGGATACCAAATAACATTCTCTTACATCATCGTAAAATGTGGTGACCTCGATCGTTAGACGATCCCCTGGGTTTAAAGTTACTTGTAGCGTTGACGTCGGAACAGAACTACCAGAAATCAAACCTGAAATAGATTAGTCTTTATTGTAACAAGTAGAAAAAAACATGGTCACACAGATAAACCTAACATAAATATTAAATTGCCATGAGCATCGCCAGCTGATGGGCAAAGGGGAAATGTCCTCTTTCGTACCTTGCCCTTGAAATGCAAGGAGGATGGACGATGATGACTACCTATGCTCTATCTATCTATCCTTATTGGAAAACTCAATGAAATTCTCTCACTCACTCACTGAAACTCAACTCAAAAAAATGAAGCCAGAAAGCAGAAGCGTGTTTTTTTAGTGTATTTTAAACTAGGTACCTACCTATATATCTACATATCGATACTAATATAAAGAGGCTTGTCCTGACTGACTGACTGATCAACGCACAGCCTAAACAACTAAGAAGGAATCTACTTACTTTCACAGTAACTTTTATAACGTAGGCGCACATTAAGAAAGGATTATTGCGAATTCCACCCCTAAGGGGGTTAAATAGAGGATGAGAGTTTGTATGAAAGTCCCTCATTTTTCAAGTTATATCCATGAAAATTGGTGTAGGTTTTCGGTTAAAAATAAAGAGTTACGTGTTTAAGGAATTTTGGAAAAACTACCCCCAAGTGGGTTAAATGGGGGATGAAAGTTTGTATGAAAGTCCGTCATTATATCAATGAAAATCGGTATTTCTAATGTCTGTTAAAAATAAAGAATTACGTGTTTCTGGAATTTTGGCAATTCTATCCCCAAGTGGGTTAAATAGGGGATGGGATTTATAAGAATCCAAGCGGACGAAGTCGCTGGCATCGACTAGTATAATATATTTAGAAATCTATATTAATATGTAGAATGTACCTAGAAGTACGTAGGTAGTACTATTATATATTCTGTGCTACAAGTGGATTGGAATAATTGAATATAGATAATTAATATAATATGTTCTTAGATTATAGTGATCAATGGACCGGGATTTTTAAAATTGTTTCCAACGATAATATGTACGTATTTTATGTACCTACCTATTATGTTTATGCATGCCAGTTTCGCAAGAGTCGACAGGTAGGTATGTATATAGGTACGTGGATTGCTAATCGGTGATCGCGGTTTTTATTATCGGTTAAATCGTAATTGCGATAAAAAATAAGCTCTTATATATCCTATCCTATATAATATTATTATCCTATCCTATGTATTTCATAGAATACATAATAATATAAGGAATACACACAGTATTCCTATATTTGTTTCGACTTTCGACTGAGTATGCAATGAATATAAAATTACTTTGCTATAATCCGCTAACAGTGAAAAATTTGTAGGCACAACACCACACAAATTCACCACAAAATGAACTCGACGATCGTTTCGCTCCGACACCGGAGCATCTTCAGGAGATGTTGACTTCACAACGGACGAATTTGTCACTGTTAGCGGATTATAGCAAAGTAATTTTATATTCTAGACTTCATCGTCATATAAAAAAACCGGCCAAGTGCGAGTCGGGCCTCGCTCTATTAGGGTTCCGTACATAATTATGAGCTACATAATATTTTGGATGTAAGAAATATTTAATTTCCGAGCTAGACATCGCAACAAACCGTGAAAGAAAAACCCAAAAAATGATCGATTGTTTTGGTCACAGCATACAAACTACTTTATGAATCATTGTTTTCAGTATTTGTTGTTTAAATACAGTATATGGTACATAATATACCGCATATTCCTAATGGTACGGCAGCCCTGGAACAAAATTTTTAGTGATTAATAACAAGCTGAATTTTCGTGAGCAGGTTCGTTTCGACGAGACGAACAACTTTTTTATCTATGAAAATTCTCGGTGGAGGTAGCTACTCGAGTGGGGAGGTGTTAAAAATTTCGATTCACTCGGGTGGGAAATCGTTCCACTAAATTTATAGGACTATATGGCCATTTCATTATACAAGTATTTATTAGGCTGCATACAAAAACTCAGCTGGTTATTAATAATACTCTACAGCGTCCTCCACTCCGAATATTTCCAAATAATGAGGTTATAAAAATGACTAAACATTATTAATAGCTAGCTGATTTTTTGTATGTAGGCTGTAGCTTAGTAAATACTTGTATAATGAAATGGCTACATAGTCCATATCCTACAAATTTAGTGCAACGATTTCCCATACGAGCGAATTGAAATTTTTAACACCTCCCCATTCGATTAGCTACCTCCATCGAGAATTTTCATAGATAAAAAAGTTGTTTGTCTCGTCGAAAAGAACCTGCTCACCAAAATTCAGCTTGCACGTTCACTGCGGGCGAGGTCGATATCAGCCTCGCAGTAGACTTTCGTCTGGTGCGGCGCGCAAAACTCGTGTTTTCTCGCCTGTGCGGGAGCTGTCTACGATCAACCGTAAGACGTATGACAAAGACAAATATAGTTTTCTTTATGTCTTCAAAGCCTCGACTCGTTGGTATAAAAAAATAGGACGAGGTCAAAATAAGCGTCGTACGCACTGAGTTGAAAATTATTTAATTCAGTGCGGGACGACGCTGATTTAGTCCTCGTGCGGTACAGGGTGCAGGCGGCCCGGGAATGATTCAGTCAATGTTAGTGCCGCGACCATAGTCGATACCGGAGCACGCGTTTTACGCAGGAGTCGATATCCTGAGTCCACATCATGACTTCGAAATACATTTTATTATGTGTTCAGTGCTCCCTCGGGTATAAGTTGACTTTTTTACGTGTTTAAGTAAGTTAACTTGATGACGTGATAAAGTCTTATAAATCGATGAACGCCGGCTGCAAGCACGAAAAACCGTGAGTATTGTCACGTTCCGCCGGAGAACGCAGAACAAGCGATAGAGAGGCACGATTGGTCTCAGAGTTCAGATTGTGATGCATCTATCTGTCTTTGTTTTTAACCCCCGACGCAAAAACAACGAGGTGTTATAAGTTTGACGTGTGTGCGTGTGTGTGTGCGTGTGCGTGTGTGTGTGTGTCTGCCTGTGTGTATGTGTGTGTGTGTGTGAGTGTCTGTGTGTGTCTGTGTGTGTGTCTGTCTGTCTGTGTTTGTGTCCGTGTCTCTGTGTCTGTGTGTGTGAGTGTGTGTGTGTGAGTGTGCGTGTTTGTGTGTGTGTCTGTCGGTTCCCCTGTAACTGGAGAACCGATTTGAATGCGGTTTTTTTGTTTGAAAGGTGAATTAGTCGAGAGTGTTGTTAGCTTTGTTTGATGAAAATCAATCCAAGATGGCCGCCGCTACAAAATGGCGGATTACATATTTTTCACAACTCCCTTAATATGGGTATCAAATGAAAGGGCTTGACTAGTAAAATAGCACTATGCAAATCCAAGATGGCCGCCACCACAAAATTGCGAATGTCGGGGGTTTTCTAAATTTTAAATTTATAATTGTTATCCCTAAGGTATCCATAACATTGACTTCGATATTCATCGATATTATACCAGAGAAATTTATTCCCGTCACTAGTGCAACCCAAATTAGGTGCGGCGCGGGATCTAAAGCGACCTCGGCAATGTTTTCGGTATTTTCTCTTAAACCAAGGGTCAGAACCCCAGGCGAAGCTAGTTTTAGTTAAAATATTAACACATAAATGATTTTAGCACAAATCTAAACAGTTTGTCACGTTCCTGGTCAAATTATGACATATTTATCAAACCATTCAGCACGAGGCCAAAAAAGCGTCAACCGCACTGAAATAGAGTTCCAGGTTTCCTAAATCGACCTCAACCGCACCAGCTGAAAGTTCTCTAAATTTTGGCTCGCAGTGAACGTGAATCACTAAAAATTTTGTTCCAGGGCTGCCGTACTATAACTTGTTTAGATTTTCAGATAGCCCCCGTCACAAAAATGGTCTGTCAACTTTGACGGCCGTCCATTACCTACTTTATTTTTCAATATAGGTATTTCTTGCGCAAAAATGATGTTAATTTTAGCGCACTAGATTATTTTTCTGCTGCACTTATCTTAATCTGGCTAGGTATTCATAAACATCAACGTCCTGAAACTCTTGAAATGTCTACTTGAAGTAAGTAGGTATATATGCATACCTATCTACTTATTAGCAATTTTTGATTGTTTTCGCTTTTTGGAGAAATGCATTCAATATAGTAGAAATGCATACCTACCTACTACCTTCATGTCTATCGTATGGGACTTGGGAGGTACTGATCTCTTTTAGAATCACTGACCTCTATATGTATCTATACCTATTACCTACTAGATGATAGGTCAGTGATTCTAAATCTATAATTAATAGATAAACCTTCCCCTTTGATAAATTATTCTCTAATTTATCAAAGACCTTCCCTTGTGTTGTGAAGCCAGGAGAATCAGTTATTTATCTTTTACCCGCAAAATAAAAATAACCGCCAACCCTACGTATCAGAAAAAGTTTAATATGTATAGATAGGTAGGTAGATGACAGATAAATAGATGGCGCCGACTTAAAATCCCATAGGACATTTTTGTTCTTGCCTGGATAATAAATCTCCACAAGGTTTTCCTAGTGTGGAGATTGCTAGAAATCGATTGTAAATTCTTTTTTCTCTTTTTTGGTAAATAAAGTTTTTTTTTTTAAATAGAGTATAGAATTAGGTAGGTAGACATTACTAAGTCGGTAGGTACTCGGTATCATGTGCGCATGGTCACAACTCACAGCTCACATGCGCAATCTAAAAATTTAAAATACTTCGTACAGATGATAAAATACTTATTAGTTTTGCCTGTTGAGTCATCATTATTTTTTACAGTAAGTAGGTACCTACCTATGTAGGTATAGCTATAGAAATATTTATTTAACACAGCAAACTGAGTGTTTACAATATTCATTACATTACGGGGCTGCCTTCTGTGTTTCTGCGAGACGAGATTATAGTGTACCAACCTGTATTGTAGGTAGATAGGTATTATATATACCTGCTAGGTAACTACATACTTTGTTTTAAAGTTTTATGTACATATAGGTATTGTTTACCTAATACGTTTCAAGGTTGACCAAGAGCCATCAAATACTAATAAGGTACCTAGGTATAATAATTAGTGACGTACGACTCTGACCGGTTTCAAAGCAAGTTTGCTGGAAAATGAGAAAGGCTTTTACATACTTGCAAAGCACGAATATTGAGATCCTGTTAATGCTTGCAAAACTAATACGAGTAGGTAACTTACAAACAAATGGAGTTAACCTACAGAGCTACGAAAAGATTAGATTATTCTACGTCACTGAACCGAGGCCATAAGAAGTTTTGACGGCGTACAAAAACACGTATTATCACGAAAACAAAACACACCTGTGATTAATACACCGCACACGATACCCAGGTGCGACCGCATTATGTCGCAACACACACAGCACTGCGCTAGCGCACAAACTCAACAAAGTGGCTTCGCGAAGCCAAGTCTCTATCAACCCTTATCCTTATATCGTTGTAATTGATCAGCAAGCGATCCACATTAACTGGTCCGAAATCCAAATCCTCCTATCTAATCGTCTACGTGATGTATGTTGTCCCTTGATTGCTGTCAGCGGATTGAAAGGCTGAGTATAGATTACGAGTAGCGTTTTAATGAAGGTGATGCGATGTCACAGCGCCGCGCTGGTAATTTCACTTGTTCGTTTATTGCAAGTTTTTTTAACACTTTTAATCCTTCTTGCTTGTTTATTGTAGGTACACTTTAAAGCTGCAATCTTTCTTTCTTATAGGTTGCAATTTTTTCATTCATTCATAAGTTTTCTTTGCTTCAAACTCATTCGGTAGTCGCTAAAGGTACCTAAGTATAGTTTTCTAAATAACTCGACAAAATTAAAGTGTAGGATAAAAAGTTAGGTTATGTTTAGAGTAAAAGTAACTTTATTATTTCTAATTTTTCACTTCTTTTTTCAAAATTCACTTTTCACACAATACTTAGGTACACTTGATTGAAAATTAAACTAAGTAGTTTGAATGAGGCAAAAGGCAACCGGTGTATGGTTTTTCCAACATACGTTATCCCAACGGCTACATACTCAGTGTCAGTACGTTATCCTGTGATCACCCACTAAGTATGAATTATTATATACTGTTGCCAGCTAAAACAGTCACTATGAATTTCACTTTTCCATTTATTAATTTATAATTCACTTTTGCGTTTATTCACTCCTAAATCCTAATGCGACTTTAATTTCAATGCAAATTTTGTACGAAGAGCAAAAGTATCGACCGGTATTATAGATTTCTTTACGTAAACTCTCGTATAATATGAAATCACTTATCTTAATATAGTTAGTTCTGTTTATGTGCGAGATACGGATTTATCTCAAGTCACATATTTGTTTGCACAAATCCATTACGTTTTAATATCTGGAACACTTACACACGATGAATTTTAATACATTTTTAATCGACTCAGTGTTTTAGAGGCTAACGACTAACGAGCTAAAAATACTTTTGTATAGTTATTCTACAGTAGTTACCTACTTAGTTACGTATTCATTCGCTCTTGAGACCGTTTTCCTTGTACACGCTTAAAAATCATATATATAAGTATATATGTACATATAGATATCTAGAAATCATAACGATTTCTTTCATGTAGGTCAATCTATAAATCTTATGAGATGCATATAATCATCTAAAGTAGGTGGTACCTACGTTATCTTTTCACGGTCTAACCGCTGAACCGATTTTCACGAAATTCTGCACCAGCATAGTTCATCCCGAAGAGATAAAATAGGCCACTTTTTAATTTTTTTACACGCGAAGATATTATTTATGTAGTAGTCTAAGAAAAGAGAGCATTAAATTGTAGGTACAAGGTATGACAGTTTTATTAAACCCATGGTAAACATAATCGGTTTATACGTGGCGTCGTACCGGAACGCTAAATCTTTTACCGGTAAAGTACGTCTTGCCCGTAGGGTAACTTCAACTTGGCCAATTCATCCCACACCATGCTATAAAGTCTTACTAGATGCATAAATTATGTACACAAACACAATGTAGTATAAGGTATTAACCTAAATTATTTATAGGTCTGCGAAATCTCCAAACTTTGTTATTATAATTAACGGGATATTATAATTACCTAATGCACCGTGTATTCTCGTAGGACCTCACAGAGCCTTGCTAGGGTGACCACGGCTTCCATTTAACAGAAAATAATTAAATATTATCAGATTTTGTTTGTAAATGCAATAAATGTCGTATAGCCTGTGAGTATTCAGTTAGCAATGTCTATCATTCTGTAGTTAGTAATAAATAATTTGAATTCAATAACAGGCGTTATACAAAAGTTTTTTTTAAGGACTATTAGCCAACATGGCTAACTAGTCCCCTTTTCCCTCCAAATAAGCCTTAAGCTTCATGTTAGGAGTGGGTACGACAACTGTGCAACAGGTGGGATTTGATTATCTCAGTTCTCAGTCCGCGACGGTTGCGTTATTAAGCCTATAATAAATCATTTAATGTCATTTTGGCATAACATGACCATAATTATTTAGAAGAGTGTTTATGAGAAAAACGATTTTCAATATTTTAGTAGATAGGTATAACCCGCGCCACGCACATCAAACGCTGAAGGAAAGTGGAGGGGGTAAGATATTGTATTACGTGCGTAGGTAATAGGTACAGTTATCAGCCAACCGTTTTAGATAAACACATTTACTACAGCGCCTCCAGATGGCTTATAACCGTTAAACGCGTCTACAAACCAGCTCTGATATGAAAGTTATAACTGCATCAAAAGTGGCCCAGCAGTATTTGAATAATCCCTAAGGGTGAGATTAAGAAAGATCTATAAAGCGTAGTCTAACTCTATTCAGACTCAGTATATACTTAAAACGAGACAGATTTATCTAGGCTTGGTCTAGGCATATATTTATGTCCCATTTTAACTCTGTCTTGAGTCTGAGTAAAGTCAGAGCACGCTCTATAGATCTCACACTAAGTTCCTTTTAAGTTATCTTATGTAGGTACTTACTAGGTAAAACTTAGGTCGCACTTTATGAATTTTTTTATGGTAGTTTAAAATAATATAACAATTGTCCATGTTGTATCTAAATGGAAGACGCAGTAGTGTGATATGGTAGTGTATATAACGCCTGTTATTGAATTCAAATTATTTATTACTAACTACAGAATGATAGACATTGCTAACTGAATACTCACAGGCTATACGACATTTATTGCATTTACAAACAAAATCTGATAATATTTAATTATTTTCTGTTAAATGGAAGACGCAGTAGTGTGATATTCCATTTAGATACAACATGGACAATTGTTATATTATTTTAAACTACCATAAAAAAATTCATAAAGTGCGACCTAAGTTTTACCTAGTAAGTACCTACATAAGATAACTTAAAAGGAACTTAGTGTGAGATCTATAGAGCGTGCTCTGACTTTACTCAGACTCAAGACAGAGTTAAAATGGGACATAAATATATGCCTAGACCTAGCCTAGATAAATCTGTCTCGTTTTAAGTATATACTGAGTCTGAATAGAGTTAGACTACGCTTTATAGATCTTTCTTAATCTCACCCTTAGGGATTATTCAAATACTGCTGGGCCACTTTTGATGCAGTTATAACTTTCATATCAGAGCTGGTTTGTAGACGCGTTTAACGGTTATAAGCCATCTGGAGGCGCTGTAGTAAATGTGTTTATCTAAAACGGTTGGCTGATAACTGTACCTATTACCTACGCACGTAATACAATATCTTACCCCCTCCACTTTCCTTCAGCGTTTGATGTGCGTGGCGCGGGTTATACCTATCTACTAAAATATTGAAAATCGTTTTTCTCATAAACACTCTTCTAAATAATTATGGTCATGTTATGCCAAAATGACATTAAATGATTTATTATAGGCTTAATAACGCAACCGTCGCGGACTGAGAACTGAGATAATCAAATCCCACCTGTTGCACAGTTGTCGTACCCACTCCTAACATGAAGCTTAAGGCTTATTTGGAGGGAAAAGGGGACTAGTTAGCCATGTTGGCTAATAGTCCTTAAAAAAAACTTTTGTATAACGCCTGTTATTGAATTCAAATTATTTATTACTAACTACAGAATGATAGACATTGCTAACTGAATACTCACAGGCTATACGACATTTATTGCATTTACAAACAAAATCTGATAATATTTAATTATTTTCTGTTAAATGGAAGCCGTGGTCACCCTAGCAAGGCTCTGTGAGGTCCTACGAGAATACACGGTGCATTAGGTAATTATAATATCCCGTTAATTATAATAACAAAGTTTGGAGATTTCGCAGACCTATAAATAATTTAGGTTAATACCTTATACTACATTGTGTTTGTGTACATAATTTATGCATCTAGTAAGACTTTATAGCATGGTGTGGGATGAATTGGCCAAGTTGAAGTTGACTGCATCAAAAGTGGCCCAGCAGTATTTGAATAATCCCTAAGGGTGAGATTAAGAAAGATCTATAAAGCGTAGTCTAACTCTATTCAGACTCAGTATATACTTAAAACGAGACAGATTTATCTAGGCTAGGTCTAGGCATATATTTATGTCCCATTTTAACTCTGTCTTGAGTCTGAGTAAAGTCAGAGCACGCTCTATAGATCTCACACTAAGTTCCTTTTAAGTTATCTTATGTAGGTACTTACTAGGTAAAACTTAGGTCGCACTTTATGAATTTTTTTATGGTAGTTTAAAATAATATAACAATTGTCCATGTTGTATCTAAATGGAAGACGCAGTAGTGTGATATTCCAGGCGAATGAACACCTTACACGCGTGAGGAGTACGAGCATTCGCGTAGAAACTATTCACCCCAGCGCGCTGGGCCCATGTGATGTGCGCATGCATAAAGGGATACAATTTTTTTACCCGACTACGGCAAAGCCAAAAGGAAGGGTTATGATTTTTGCAGTCTATGTTTGTATGTATGTTTGTGTCCGAGTCTTGTATAAGATTCTGCGTGTTCCACCGTAGCGCCGCTACTGGGCCGATTTTAATGAATGAGGTGTCAATTAATTCTTTGTTATGGTCCGTGTGACATAGGCTACATTTAATATACGAAAAAATCGAGAAGCGACGTCCTAGTGACTAAACTAAAATGTTAATTAGTTTCGGTTAAAAAAACAGTGGAATCAGCACAAAAATAAAAATCTAAACTGCTTCAAACTAGCTTCCAACTAGTTCAAACTGAAAAACACGTCATATCACATGTCGAAGTGGCTTATATACAGAGATAAAAAGTTTTTTGATGTTGCAACAATATTTCTTTGTGCAATGCAATAATGGATAAGATATCCTACCTACGTAGGTAACAATACAAAGTTCAAAAACTTTAACCCTAATAAAAAATATAGATCTATATTTTGTTTACAAGCATAGATAATACGAAGTAATACGAAATAGGTACTCTTATTTATATGTATAGATAGACGAAAAAATCGAGCGATTGATTTAATTTTATTTAAAATATTTTATGTCATTTCGTTCACCAGGCAACATAGTTTAAGTACCGGTGTTCAGTTTTTAATATCTCTTAAATTACTGAGAAAATAGTCGCTTTAAAAAAATTCTGCAGAGTTATTTTAAGAATAGGGTATTTGACAACATTGAAAATATACTATTGATTGTGGTCATCTTAACAGATAATAGCCTAAAAAAGACATATTTCACTCAATCAAACTAAACTATGTAATTTTACGCGATATTTTGCACGAAATAAAACATAATAATTTTTGAAATTTTATCAGGGGGTTATTCTGTAACTTAGTTAGCAACTGAAAATAATTGCCAACTAAATAGTTAGATATACATTGCTGCTTTACTGTGTAAAATTATGAAAACACTTTATATTCCCCACAGTAAAGCAGCAATGTATATCTAACTAATTAGTTGGCAACTTATTTCAGTTGCTAACTAAGTTACAGAATAACCCAGCAGGAACGTGAACGCTCTGGGATTGTTTGTGATGTCACTTGATAGCACGTAACTTGGTTGATATAATTGAAGTTTATCAAGTCAACCGAAACTAAACTTTATACTTGAAAGAATAAGATTGATATTAAAATAAGTAGGTATAACAATTTAGAACATTACGATACAGCAGTCGCCTTGCGTAGCGTCTCTGTCGCACGCACCGAGTTCCGAAAAGGAGCGAGCGAGAGAAGTGACTTGCATAGCGATTTGTGACATCACGCGTATCATGTGATCAGAAATGTCGTTTTTGGCGTGGTTTTCAAAACTTAAACTTTATCATTGATTTAATTCTTAATACTGTAGATATTGCGAAAAATATCAATGCAATGTAGTGTGTTTTATTATGTAATAAAGTATAATTTAAAACAATTTCCAAAAATTAGTCAAATACCCTATTTCCTTAGAGGCTTAGACCGTTGATACGTCTACCAAAAATTTGATAAAATCTGAATTTTATTTTTTTATGTTGTTGTTTTGTTTGTTATACATTCGATCCGTTGACCAAGCCAACCTCATTTACAAAAATCTAATGACCAATTAATAGTTTGGCAATTATGAAGGAACCGATAAACCGACACATACAACAGCTAAGCGCTATTTCTCCCGTAATTGGGTTAAAACAAAGCCAAAAGTGATTTAACATTTCACTAGTATGACTTTTTAATCTTAATAACATGCTGCAGACAAACATTTAAGTCGCGATATCCTTTCGCCTTTTCTCTCCGCATAAAAGAAATGTGTAAACGGCCGTGGCATACACAATTTGTATGTGGAGCGAAACCGAAGCAATACAAAATGGCTATACGACAAACGAATCGCCCCCTTATAGCGTGAATATCGAAAGGTGAATAATCCGAGCAGGATGTGGCATTCTTAAGACCTTTAAGGCGCTTGAGGGGCAACTCGACCGGCGCGGCAGTTCCAACTTCCAACTTCCATGCTCGATTCACGTCATCAGTCAAATAGAGATCCGCGTGTGGGGAGTACGCGTTTTCTGCTCTCGTGTCGTAATAAACCAGTATCAAAAAGTTCAATACAAATTCACTTAAAGTAGCGGTGTTATCTGTGCTTCTTCGGAACTGCATATATTGTTTCTGTGTCAACGCAACCATCACGGATTCCTTCAGCAAAGTGAGTAAGACTGTCGACTTTTGTTTGGAAGTTTTGGAAAGTTCTTTTCAAAATACAAATACTTACACAGAATAATGTTGTTCAATTAATTAGAGCCAATTGGACGGAAAGAATGTATCGTCCGCGATTTCGTTACTGGTGTCTTCTTTTGAACTTGTCTGACTACTATTATCTGCTTCTGTTTTATATTTAGGTACTGTGAGTGCATATTTTCTATTTCCATGAATATTTATTTCATTGTACATGATAATATATTCTGTGTTTGAATATAACATACATGTGTTAATTACATTATAGTAAAGTTGATTGGAAACCGCCATGACTAATCTGTGGTTGGCTGTATTTATGAAATATTTATAAGTGGCCAGTTTGTTTAGATATCACTTAACGTTCAATATACAACGGCAATGCACAGTCTCAAATGATAAAATAATACGAATTAGCTAAAGTTAACCGTTATTTTATCTCCTACCTCCTAAATAGCATCCTTTATTTAATTTCAAACCAACGCAAGAGTTGGTCATACCTATTTTTTCAATCACATCTAAAATGATCTACTAACTCTTGAATTCTCAAAGTTTACATTTCGGCGATATTAGTAATTGTAGCATAAAGATGAGGGGGATAAGTGACTTTTAAACATCATCATAATGGATTTTTCTAGATTCTCATCAAAGTTTTGTTTGCATCAATGTCGTTTTTAGCAGAGTAATCGATAAGCACACAGGAGTTTTCAATGGGTCATATGCACCCTCATGATAATGGAGTTTTGTATTGTATACTTAAGTCTCTTCAAATTTTGCTTCAATGGTGATTGGTGAGCGAAATGTCCGTTAAACTTGTAAATGCACAAAAATGTGGACCATAGTTGAAAACTTCGAGGACCTTACGCCAACGTGGATATATGATGATTCCAATCACAATTGAGTGATACACTTTTTGGGTAAATGATACAAGGCAGCTGTAACAAGAGTACGGTAAATTCAGCCAATCGATCTCGATGAGATAAGCTTACGTCCGGTTCTACAGCCACTGTTTACAACTACAGTTTGATTGATACACAAATACTTGAAACCTTATGGTATGGCTGTACATTTTTTAATCCCATTACTTTATAAAAATCTTGAAAATGTATTTAATCACAAACTTCGATTGATAAATAGCAAGCTCACACTGTTCATTCTAAGGATTATATTAATACTTTCTTCAAATCTGTAGTTTTAAATTGTCGTAAATGTCTATCGCAACTTCCATAAAGTAAAATTGAATTAACATTCAAAAAGTAAAAAAAAAAAAACTTTTAAATAAGGCAATAAGAATCTGAATCTGACTGAAAACAGTATAAATATTACATCTCTATTTATAATGGATAAAAAAAAACAAAGGTCAAACATTGAAGAATGTGTGCTAACGTACACACTACACATAAAATCTCAATAAGGTCAAAAGAATCAATGTCTTTATTGAGCATGAACGAAACAAGAAAACGTAAGTAATATAAAATATAAATAAAAAGCGTATCGAGCTATTAAAGTTATTATAGAATTGATTGTTATAATCCAAAACCATACTTAATTCTCCAGATACCTAGTTATACTTAAAAAACTTACAATTTAACGTACCTAAATTCATGAATTCTGACAAGACATTCAATAGGCTTTAAGAGGTTTTAAGTAACTATACCTACTTTCTATAAGAAAATGTATTTCATAAGGTTTCTAAATACATAGTATGAGTAAAATACACTACCCTTTTTCAATAACAGTTGCCATGACAAAAGTGAATTTTTACTTTTCAATAGCACTGAATTACGTTACAAAATATTCGTAATTTCTACAGTAAGTAACGTTACTTAGTTTCATTATTGTTTAGGCAACGTGTAACATGTAACCATAGAAAAAGTATCAATACTCACCGAAAACGGTGAAAAACGTGAAAATCAAACATTTTGGGCTGTCACTGTAATGCGCAACTCAAATCACAATGGCACGATGATGTAAACCCATATTATTTTGTGGATCGTAAAACTTACTTCCTACTTACTTACTTAATTTAACAATTTTTGAATCTCATACCATGGATTATAATACGAAGGTAAGTAGTGCCTTCGTATTTTCTTTTTTTTAACTTCTTAAAAATCTTTTTCTTGATATGCTTCAATTTTCATTCATATTTTCTTTGATTGATTTTATGGATTTGTTGTGTTTTGCCTTTCGCAAAGTAATTAATTAAGTGTAAAGTAATTAAGTAATTACTACGGGATAACTCTATGACGTCACTTCATTTCTTTAATTCGTATGAGTTTTTCGTGTTTTTACTTATAATACTCTACGTGTGGTAGATTAAATTATTACAAGACGGTGGTCTCAATTCAATTCACTTCTCCAATTATCATGGCTTTACTCGCGACTATCTTATGTATAAACTATTTTTCTAGTCATGTGGATTTAGTTGTGCACGTAAAGAGACCAGCGATTGTATTATGACCGAAATTAGTTATGACTCTCTGAGTATTGGCTAAAATGCACAATTGATTAAAAAGAGTACGTTTGAGACTAATGTGCCGTGAAGGCATACAGCAGTGCTTATTGTAAGGAACGGACTGCTTAAGTTAAAGAAAGAGAAGTGACATTAAACTATCATTGAAATTGTTTTTTAATAATAACCTGCCTAGGAACCCTGTCCACGCCACTGGGCAGTGAGTCTGAGATCATTTTGCTAGACGTCTAACTGACTCTAGTAACATGGCAACTCTCTGGTCATGTGTAACTGTTTTAGTCAAAAGAATATAAGAAGTTACGGTACACGGTACAAATGACTAATAATAATGACAAACTAGTAGAACGCAATCTGAAGAGGAAAAACGGTACAGTAGAATACAACTCGACATTGATTGAGAATTACTAATTTGTTTTGACAATGGCTACGAACTACGAAGAAGCTGACTGTGAGGTTTCATGAAGAATGGTTTCGTAATGTTTTTGAGTTTGATAAATAGGTATATTTAGATACGTGCGATTTGCGTGTTACATGCTTTAAGTGCGTATAGAAAAAAAAGACAAGGTTATTGACAGTAACTTCTCTGTAGAAGAAAAACTTGAAACTCAAACACATAGGTAGTTCTTTTTTGCAAACTATAGATATTTACAGTAGGTACACAAACACTGAAACGCCACCTTATAGCCGAGAACATGATAAGATTAGATGAAGGTTTGATGTTGGTACGGACAAATACCAATAAAACCGGTCAAGTGCGTGGCGGGCCACGCGCAGTGTAGGGTTCCGTAGTCACAATCCTCGAAAAACAGATATAACTCCTTAACCTGTGAACCCTACTTAGCCGTGATAGTTTTCCTTTAAAATTGATTATATACCCTACTGCTGTGAATTTTTTCAAGTTCCTATATACTGCCATTTGGCTGATAGAGGGGGGGGACACTTGACTCTAATAAAAATTTGCACTTTAAAACATCATATTTTACAAACGGATCTAGAAATCGAAAAATGATGTTCCCACACCCACAGTATTTTTAAAAGACCTATTCAACGATACCCCACACTATGGGGTAGACGAGAAAAAAAATATTCATCCCCACTTTACATGTAGGGGAGCTACCCTAAAAAAAAATATTTATCAAAATTTTATTTCACCACTTTGTCGGCGTGATTAATATTTATACTCATGCCAAATTACGGATTTCTAGCACTAATAGTCTCTGAGATTAACCGAGGACGGACGGACAGACGGACAGACGGACAGACGGACAGACGGACAGACGGACAGACGGACGGACATGGCGAAACTATAAGGGTTCCTTGTTTACTACGGAACCCTAAAAATGGTGTAAATAGTTAAAATTGGGTAAAGCAGTGCTTAAAGTTTTAAGAAATATTTTGGTTTTAGAGTGTCTACGACCAAATGCAAAATGATCTTTTGTGAATAAAAAATTTGGGTCATCAATCGTTGAATCATCAATGGTTATTAATGTGGTAAGTGGATAGGTAAGTATTCACTAGCAATTAAAGTTATAGAAACCTACTTTGCTTAAAGTTAACTCTAACATTTTCTAAAACTTCCGAGAAGAACTATCTAATAGATAAGAAGCTAGGAAGTTCTGGTTAATATTTTCAAAACCCGGTAATTCTTTTAGATTATACGAATAGAGATGAAGAAATGCAATCCATAAAATCTCGTTTAGTTATACCTATTGCCACAAGAGCGGAATATAGATGGCCGCAAATGAATTCAGTTTACGGAATAATATCTTGCGTGTGCCAACTGCTTGTGTTTTGTTGAAAAACTGTCTAAATTTATGTCCGTCTGTCACGAGCATCCTCGAAGGTCGTCGACCGATGTTACTCAGCCATAAATGTATGTCTATTTCCAACAAATGAATCATGTTCTTTACTAAACAAAAGGAAATGTATTTGTGTCCATTGCGAAACCGTGTTTTTGCTTAAAAATCAGTACTTATAGGTATTACTATGTAGGTAATCGCATAATACAGATTTTTTTGATTTTTTTGTCGTAAAAATAAAACTGGAAAGGGGTGAAATAAGTAGGGGATGGAAGTTTGTACGGGAAACCATTCTTCAAGTTAGCCGATATCCAAATTCATGTTCGCTTTTCGAAAAAATAAAAGTGTCTCAGCGTTTTTGAAAAATCATCTCTCGAGGCCTGCTCAATAGGGGATGATTTTTTTAATTTTTTTAGTCATAGTACTAATAAATGCGAAAGCAGGTAGGTCTGTTACTTTTCACGGCTCAACATCTGAACGGATCTTGATAAAATTCAGCACAGAGATAGCTTGCATCCTGGAGACGTATTCAGGGTACTTTTCATCCCGAAAAATCAAAAAGTTCCACCGGATTTATAAAAAACCTAAATCCACGCGGACGAAGACGCCGGCATCAGCTAGTATTAAAATAACGGCTGTATCCCACAATAGAGAAACGTCCTTACAATAGGTATAAGGTCGTGTCCACATTAATTCATGCAATTTCTTTACCTTCACTTGCTTTTACAACAATACTACAACTGCGGCGATGAGACCATTCTAGGTTCGCAACAATAGACACGAATCCATATTTATCTAGTGACGAGCGTAGTACCATTGTTATAAATAACATGCTTTATACACCATCATAAAAGCATTCGCTACTCCAATTTGAATCTTGATTAATGGTAATAAGACAAAGGACCTATAAAGTTGATCGTAAAACTAACTTGGTGTTATGGTGTATCAGAGGAGCTCGGTCGAAATTGTCAACATAACGAGATAAACCCATCTTTGAAGAGTGATGTAACTCACATACTAATACGAAGGTATCTTATTTATGTAGGTATACACATATGTAACGAATTTATTTGATTAATTTTAAAAACTAGTTGTCTTACTTTTATATCTGCCTTCTATAAGTATTTTTTTCTTGTGTTTCTTGCACACATAAGGTATCCTAGTAGGGAACGGGAAGTATAATGTCCAATATAGATAAAATATTGCTGACTACCCAGATTAAATATCTAGCGCAGGGGCAGGCACTCTTACAGACACACATATTTTTTGGTAACTGACATAATAATTTTTTGGTAACTGCATGTAATTTTAGAGGAACATAACTTGGGAACTGGGCGGTTGTTTCTGCAGCACATTTTTACTTCTGCAGACTGCAGTAATCGTGTCACAGGTATAAATTACAAATTTAAAAAACCCCGACATTCGCCATTTTGTGGTGGCGGCCATCTTGGATTGCAATCTCATATTGCTATTCTATTAGTCAAGCCTTTTCGTTTGATACCCATATTGAGGGAGGAGTGAAAAAATATGTAAGTAATCCACCAGTTTGTGGCGGCGGCTATCTTGTACCGATTTTCATCAAACATAGCTAAGAACACTCCCGACTCATTCACCTTTTAAACACAAAAAACTGCATTCAAATCGGTTCAGCCGTTTGAGCGCTACGGTGGAACAGACAGACACGCACACATACACACACAGACACGTCAAACCCCCCGTCGTTTTGTATACTTACCTAGTAATTTAAATGAGTAATATTTGATATCTTTGGGCTCTAGTTTATTTGAATAAAAAACTTTTCTATTCTATTCTATGGAAAATTGGTTTTTCTTTTCCATTGAAAATTATTTGGCCAATAATTAATTATTATTATTATATAGGTATCAAAGAGTTGCAAATCCTATTAAAAATGGTATAAAATATCCTAAAGCTTGTTTACCCTTGGGTAACGATTTGGTATCCTAAGATTGTTACCCGTGTTTAATGAACGGCAAAGACAGACATGCAAATTGGCTCACCCAGCACCCTCCGCGCGTGATGTGTTAATCTTCACAATCTACATTCCTTAGCCCTCATTACACATACAGTTTGCTTTAGTACCTACGACTTTGCACACCTCGACAACGTGTTACACTTCGAGACCCTATAACGTCAGCGTAAAGTGGACTTAAGGTTACTTATTTTAGAATCTTGTTTGAACGCGCTAATCCCAGGAACTACTGGACCGATTTCAAAAATTCTTTCACCGTTGGATATGTACGTGATCCTTGAGTGCTATAGGCTATATATATGTACCACGGGCGAAGCCGGGGCGGACCGCTAGTATAATATATAGAGGCAGTTGCTCCACCATCAACTGCTTGTCTTTCAAGGTATAGGCTGTGGTATAGGTGGATAGGTTTACGTGTTTACGTTGTTTCGTGTTTCTCGTTGTTGAGAGTAGAAACCCCTTCCATTCATTGCGGCGGGTAGAGGTTATTATATAAGGCTACGGTCTGTTGGTCCCACTGCTTTGACCCACTCCGTGCGTCCATCAGAATCCAAGGATTTTCATGTCCTGATGGTCCCACTTAGATAGCGGAACCAATAATACGGCGGGTTATCAGATAGTTCCGAATGCTCCCGGATCCTTTGCATTTTTATCATCGTTCTATTAATGTACGCAGTTAGGTTTTTGCCCCCGATATCTACCGCTGATGTCTATTTAAAAGAAATATTAAACATCTCAATTAATAAAGAAAAATATGTTTAGGTACCTATACTTCCCAACTAGCACAAACTAGTTGCTTAAGAGCTTTGGAGCTAATCCGATTATTCCCAAAAGTGCTAAGCTCAAGCGCCAGAGCGTGCACTGCAGACCTTATGCGGCCGCTTTGCAGCCAAAGGGGCACAACTTTTTGCAACCTCCAGTTCCATTAGAGCTTCATAATAGTGGCATAAAAGCGCTACAGGAGCTGCAACTAATAATTAACACCACAATAAAGCTCTTGTGGCGCTTATTGAATGAATGACAGGTTTAACTGAACGAATAAGGATCACTTATCCATTCACCTTGTCTCTCATTTTTAATTAAATACATCTGTTGTTCCTGATGTCAGACTATTACAGAATACAAATAAATAATAAATGAAGTCAAGGTATTAAGTGTTTTTGAGTTATATTTTGTATTTTAAGCAAGTGGCTAAAAACGCAGATCAGTTTATCGTGCAAATAGTTGATATTATTGGAGTATTTTTAAAGCGCCTCAATAATTACCTCAGAATATCGTAAAATATGTAAAATATTATTATTTAAATAATATTATATCACATACCTACACGATATTGAAATTACATACTTGACTACATTTTTATTTAGTAAGTTGCTGGTTCTATATTTAGTTATATTTTACTACAAATTGTGATAAAAACTTATACATTTCTCAAGTAATGATAAATAATTGTCTTGTAAACAATGGCGTCTATGAGAAGCAGCTTTTACGCTCCTGCTTCTATTGTGAAGCCTTAATATCGCTATTAGTAAAACAGTCGATCAAATTGCTACTTAAGTCTGCGCAAAAATACAAATCACTTCTGCAATGAAACTTTCAGTGGCAGAACAGTAATAAATATGTCTTTTATACAGTTCCGTTACAAAGTCTGCAATTAAAGTATTTATGCAATTCTGAAGCGTACAGCAGCGGCAATAGAAGCTTTATAGCAGTTTTAAGTTTTAACATATATGTTTTAACTCTCTTTTAAAGCTATAGACGGCAATGGGTTGTAAAATTAACTCTTATAAAGCCTAAAGTGGCATTTGGTTCAGTGTCTGCAACCCCTAGTGATATTTACAGCTATGAGCAGTTACGAAAGCAATAGTAGAACTTAAAACCACTTTCTGAACCCCTAAAGCGCTACAGTACAGCTAAAAGTTGCAAAATAGGCTGCTATTTCCACTAGTGTGCTAGTTGGGTTATATCTAAAACTAACAAATTTTAGTAAAAATATAAAGTTGATAAATATTTTTTTATAACTTTTTGTAAATAATATAATAATATTCAAGGACCCTGTAATAATATGCATATTAGGTAGCCTTATTATGAGCGTTACGAAAGTGGAGGTTTCATAAACTGAAGGTGAACCCCAACCATTATAATAAGAATATCTGATGATTTATTTGTGTAAGTAAATAAATAAATACTTACTCGTAACATTGCTAAGTGCAAAACGTAACAAAAAAAAATATCAATGTAAAAATAACGATAAAAATACAAGCAAAGCAATATCATCGAATATAACAATGTGGATCTAAACACACTCAATAAAAATTACAAGTTAATAAGGAAGTGACCAAAATCGATAGCTGCTGTTGTAGTCTCACTATCTTCCTATTAGACCAGTGTATAATTATAATATACTAGCGGTCCGCCCCGGCTTCGCCCGTGGTACATAATTTGAAATCGGTCTCGTAGTTCCTGAGATTAGCGCGCTCAAACAAACAAACTCTTCCGCTTTATTATATTAGTATAGATTGACTGGTACAGACTGTAGACTGATATTATTTAGCTGATGCTCGCGACTTCACCCTTGTACAGAGATAACGTTTTTTTTTTTTTTTTTGAAATTAGTTATTCTGCACATCCGTCTGAACTTTTTTCTTTTTTATTTCACGTGATAAAAAGTATTTCTGTCGGTTCAGAATGCATTTAGCTTGCATCCTTATAAATCGGTTCATCGATTAGGTAGTTCAATCGTTTACCTATAAATATATTTTTCCTAATATCAACAGTTTTTATTCTTTTACAGAAGAACTCTAAATATTTCCCTGGATAAAAAGTAACTTAGTTTACCTCCCTGTAAAATGATCTACTTGCCTGTGAAAATCTCGTCAAAATCGGTTCAGCAGTTCCGAAAAATAAACGAATGCTGAATGTATTGGCGAACTCAAACCTTAAAATAAGTCCGTTTATGTCCGTTTCACCTGAAGTCATTGTGTTTCAATATGTAGTATTTAGTAAAGTTATCGAGGTGTGCAAACTGAGACTAACCATACTAAAGATCTAAGACGCTTAGAATATGTTTAAAAGCACGATTCAGCTATTTTATAAATACAAAAATGTTATAGTGTTCATAATGCGAAAGTTCTCGGAGTAATCTTGAGAGTTGCACAGCATCTTGCTAGCGGGAGGCGGTCGTCATGACAACCGGGCTGGGTGCGCTATTTTCGTCTTGATCTCGCAAGGAATTCCTCCTGCATGAGCCATTGCGTTTTGACATACAGTAGGTAGGTACATAGAGTGATTTAAAATTGCATATTTGTATACGTAGTATATTATGTAGGTACTGATTATGAGCTATTGGTAATGGCGTATGGTGGAAGCTTCGAAAACCTCCCTGTCGCAGTGGTATTCTCGCAAGTGAGACGTCCCGGGTTCGATTTCCAGCAGGGATAGTTTGTCATTGTCATTTGTTTGATAATAATAATTTTCCTCGGTATGGTCTGGTGGGAAGCATTCAAGCCGTTACCGCTCTATCGGCAAAACCTAGTAAGACGACGACCTAAAAGAATTTAATAACAAGTATAAATTAAAAAAACCCCCGACATTCGCCATTTTATGGCGGCGGCCATCTTGGATTTGCATAGAGCTATTCTACTAGTCAAGCCCTTTCATTTGATACCCATATTAAGGGAGTTGTGAAAAAGTATTTAATCCGCCATTTTGTAGCGGCGGCCATCTTGGATCGATTTTCATCAAACATAGCTAACAACACTCTCGACTAACTCACCTTTCGAACAAAAAAAACCGCATTCAAATCGGTTCACCCGTTTGAGCGCTCCAGGGGAACATACAGACACACACACACACACACACACTCACACTCACACACACACACACACACACACACACACACACTCACACTCTCTCTCACACACACACACACACACACACACACACACACACACACTCACGCACTCACGCACGCACGCACGCACGCACGCACGCACGCACGCACGCACGCACGCACGCACGCACATAATAAAATATTTAATAAAAATTGCCATACCCAAAGCCTGTTATGTCTCTCTTCTAGACTTTAGTTAGGATATACTTATTTAAAATTCACTAAAATAAAGATAGTTTTTCAACCTCCCCCCGTACTTTTTTGAGCCTCGATAAAATGTCTGATTTTGTCCCCCTGCCTTACATCACCCCAAATAGAACGCCGTACTTTAGTTCACAGCTAAACTAACTATCTGTCTCTCTGCCAACTGTTATTCCCCCTTCTGGGACATTAAAAGAATCATACTAGTTCCTTGAAAGAATCACTGTGTAGTAGGTCGCGACTCGCGGCAGTTTGTCAACACCCTCCCCCCTCTTCAGTCGTGATAAGTGTCTGTATGTTGATATGTTCCCTTTCTTCGACACTATAATACTTCGGCACCGCAGCGGCGCAGACAAAGCGCCACACTTGAGTCACTCATTAGAGTCAACAAGATAGTGCACGTCACAGTGATTGTGCTCTACCGGATTCATTGCATAGGCGACTGTACATGTACTGATTTATCCTGACGTAGGTCGGAGCCTAACGAAGAGGTCGTCTACGCAGGTGCACCTGTACCTACTGGGTACAATCAGGGCCCTTTCGATATTATGATATTTCAAAGTGGTCATGCGTCGTGAAAAACTGAGAATGTTTTTGAAAAGGTTGTTCTACGCTTGCTTTATACTTTATATTTCAGATTTCTTTATCTTTCAATATTGTTGGTACACTGTACACTATTTGAATGTTTATCAATTTCAAAAATAAATGGAAGCACCATTACCCCAATGGTGATAATAATAATTATTTCCGACAACTTTGAACTCAAACCACGAGGTGTCCAAACGCGCCCGTTTGAGAAGAGTTTACATCAAATCCAACTTGGCTATTTATTTTTATTATAACTATCTCACATATTCACTATTCACTAAATATTACCTAATTCTACAAATATGCTTAGAGCGTGTATAGGGAGAAGGAGTTTTGCTTATTTTTATGAAAACCTGAAATGAATTAAAAAATCAGATCTCCGCTCGAATAATAAACGCGTATCAAAAGGATCGGTGTGTTTCATCGTGTCATTCTAAACGACTTTAATGCGATTCGTTTCCGCAGCCTGGCCTAGCTCGTCACTGAATCTGTACGTGTGGTGACCGCTTTATATTGTGAGCTCTTAATCGTGATTGGCCTTACTTCCTTATCTGCTAGACGTAAACGGAGACGGACTTAAATAGCGAGTCGAGGTTTTAGATGTACATTAACATCTGATTAACTAATCATAAGTATATTTATAACTTGGCTTTGCGGAAGATCAGTCCTGTGTCCTGACAGACAGAATATTCTGAGTGAAGAACCTTTTGGTAATTAACCATAAACCAACATCGAGTAATAAGTTATGTATATTTTGAACCAATAATATAATTAGTAAATACCTGATAATTATACAAAGCAAGTATTATTTTCCGCCCACGGTATGATAAAATTAATTATACTAACGGACCCAGCAGACGTCGTCCAGTGTGCTTAGTCTAAAGCGGAGCACTCGAAAACGAACTCGAAAACTATTGATCGATTTCAGAGTAAAATAGACCTAAAACGTCTTGTATTAAGGTTTGAGTTCGCCAATACATTCAGCATTGTTCGAATGCTGAATGTATTGGCGAACTCAAACCTTAATACAAGCCATTTTAGGTCTATTTTACTCTGAAATCGATCAATAGTTTTCGAGTTCGTTTTCGAGTGCTCCGCTTTAGACTAAGCACACTGGCCGGTGACATATCGACATCAGCTCCACCTACCGGGTCCAATTGTGTTTTCAAAACATCGAGGAACCCATTGAAGTATCATCCAAATCGGTCGAGCCGTATCTTAATAGATAGGGGAGGTGCGTTCCTCTTCAATTCGTAAACGAGGTTCCCTCCTATCTATCGAGGTTCTATTTTAGGGCTAAGAATGCGAGCAAATGGGTGTTAGCGGAATTTTGCAAGCTCACTCGTATCGTGTATACTCCGACTTGGGGAGTATTTATCTGCTATGTTTGAGCTAAAAATAGGAACCAAGCAGGTACTTGTTGCTGCTTGGAACATAGACTAGGTACCTACTTAATATCTTGGTAATAAAATATTTGTTACTAGGTAGAATATGTTTGCTTGTTGGAAGATTGCATCTTAGATTCATGAGTAGGTTTGATATCTTACTTCTAAAAAAGCGATAAGTACCGGTATTATCAGGTATCACTATCGTGATCGTGCTGTTTGAGTCATAATATCTAGAAATCTATTCTTTTTGATATAAGATTGTTCGTTCGGTAACTTAGTGTCGGTACAGGCGCAGGTGCTCTTAGTATTCTGCTTTTATTTTTATTAATTTTTTTCTGTTTGTTATTTTTTTCTATTCTAACAGAATCTCCGAATAGTCTGCCAATCCGCACTTGGCCAGCGTGGTAGACTATGGTTAAAATCCTTCTCATTTTGTCAGAAGACCCGTGTTCATGAGAATATTATATTTTATGTTTATGGTTATATTGTAATAAAATACGAATATAAAAAAATATAAAAAGGAAAGAGAATTTTAATGAAAAAATATTAGTAGGTATAAAACGCCAAAACCCCTTGTGCCTGTACATCCCTCGCGGCATGCTTTGAAGTCACGGCGGTGTCTTTGGCAAAACACCGCGCGGCCGAGGCGGCTAGACACAAAAGGCGACCGTAAGAAAACGAACAGACATACTTACCCTGCAAGAAAACGCCTATAGCATTATGCGAGTAATGGATTAAGAGTTAAGACCCTCAAAATACGTCATCGTCGTCTCAACTCTCAACCGGTGTATCTACGTCAACCGCTGGACATAGAGTAGAGGTCTCTAAACTCTTGCAACGGTCTTGTGCCGCTTGTATCCAGCGGCTGCCTAAATACGACAAATAACGACGGCGACGATGACGAATACGACAAGTGAAGTGAACTCTTAAAGCCGGTTGAACAATTTAATTTGTTAACGTTCTTATGCGCCCAACTAACAGTTTATTGTATCCACCTCCCACAGTAATCACTAATGACAGTATCGCATGGAACAATAAAGTAATTCTTTTAACACAAGGCTTACTTTACTTTCGTAGCGGCAGGCCGTGGCCGTGGGACACACGCCGCACGTTTGAAAGGTACATTAATTGCTGTCAAAACAATAGGAGGCATTGTTTTATACTTGAAAAAAGAACTTGAAAACACGTCTAATAAATAATAGATATTAAGTTTTTATCCGCGTAAATCGATGTTGAGATAATCATTAAAGTGAACGCTTATTGCAACTTAAACCTTAGTCAATATTTTATTTATAATAGAAACCGTATAGAATAGAATTTATAATAGAAAATTTCTATTTTTTTATTAAAATTTAATAGTAAGAGGTATATCGGAGAAATATGCCTGGCGTTTAAGACATTCTAAAGCTTGATTTTTAACTTATACTTGTATATTCAATAATACGAAAGACGTGTCGATTTTGCGAGATGCAACTGAAGTCAGTCTAGGTAGGTACTTAGGTCCAGAAATCTTTAAGAAATTAGCATACAATTACTGTTTATATAATAATTATTATTTTCATTATTTTCTTTTATACATATATAAGTATAGTATGTATAAAAGAAAATAAATAACATAATAGTCGATTAAAAATTACAAATCTATACAAGCTACAAGCTATACTGAAAAAAAAAAAAAAAAAACTGAAAAATGATTTATTCATAGAAAAAAGATTTTTTACAAAATATTAATCAGTTGTTGGGACATCCTTTTAGGTAAATTTATACCTGTGCCAGGATGTCCCGCTCTTCCGTAGACAATCTTTATGAAAATCTTATATATAGAAATGAAGTAACTACAATATATTTAAGATATAAATTAAATACAATATTAAATTAAATATCCTAAAAGTGTGTGTGTGTATGTGTGTGTGTGTGTATGTGTGAGTGTGTTTGTGTGTGTGTGTGTGTGTGTGTGTGTGTGTGTGTGTGTGTGTGTGTGTGTGTGTGTGTGTGTGTGCATGCATGCGCGCGCAGGTAGTTCTTTCAGGTGATAACTTCGAGTAAAGCCTCAGTGTCTTCATAATTTAGGTTAGTGAGCCATTCAGTTAGAGACTTTTTAAGATCGTGAGTATTTAATGAATATATTTTTAACAAATTATTTACTTTCTTGTAAATGTAAGCCGATTGATTAGTATACTGTTTACTAGCAAATGTAGTTTTTATAATATTTGTTTCTATTCTAATCTTTACTCTTCTTTTTGTCATTGTGTCAGTATCTATAGTAACTGTTTTATGCCGATTTAGTATTAGTTTTAAAATATATAGCTTTCTCACTGTCATTAAATTATTTATGGAGTATAGCTCATTTGTTGGGAACCGATAAGGTTTGCAGTACATAACTTTTAATAGGGCACGTTGACTACGCTCTAATTCAAGAAATTTAATTTTTGATGCTCCTCCCCATACTGGAATGCAATACGACAGTATAGATTCAGCAAGGGCTGTATACACTTGAATTAGAACTTTGTTAGTTGCAACATGTCTTAATGTTTTAAAAATCCAAATAAGTTTTCTAATTCTGCTAGATAGTAGTTCCAGATGGGAGTGCCAGGATAATCTTTAGTCAATAATTATACCTAGATATTTAATTGAGTCAATTTTATCAATGGTAGGACACGTGCAAATTACGCTCTGGACGTTACAATGATGAATTCGTAGATTTGATGTTAAAGGTTGACTTTTATTATTTATTGCAAAACATATGTAGTTTGTCTTATTAGTGTTAAGTGTCAGAAAATTTGATTTAAGCCAACTAGATATTTTCCTTAAGCCTGTTTCGGCAGTACTATGCACTTCTTTCCAAGTTTTCCCATGAAAGACTATAGCAGTGTCATCTGCATAAGAATAAATATTTCCAGAATCTATTTTAAAATCACATAGGTCATTTATATATATTAAAAACAAGGTAGGTCCTAGGACACTACCTTGTGGAACACCGAAGGTCATTTCAAGGTCAGTACTGGTATAGTCTTCTATTTTTACACGCTGAGTTCGATTACTTAGATAGTCCTTCAACAGATTAAGCTGATTTCCTCTAATGCCAATGTTTTCGAGCTTTTTTAGAAGGATAGGGATCGAAACTGTATCAAACGCCTTTTTGAGGTCCAAAAAGACGGTCAAACATTTATTTTTACTATCAAGATGGTTTACAATATGCGAAGTTAACGCCAAAATAGCATCTTGCGTACATTTCCCTTGCCTAAACCCGTATTGTGAGGTTGATAAAATATTAAATTTATAAAGGTATTGCATTAGTCTATTATTAATTAATTTTTCCATTACTTTAGAGAGTCCCGTTAAGACTGAAATTGGCCTATAGTTATTGATTTGAGTTTTATCCCCATTCTTATACACAGGAGTAATTATTGATTGTTTCATGAGCGAAGGAAAAATACCTTTAGTAAAACAAAGATTTGCTAAGTAAGTGAGTATGGGAACTATTAAGTCTTTTGATAGTTTTAGAAATTTTGTAGGGATATTGTCAAGTCCAGAAGCACTGTCTGATTTTAAATTCATAAGGATTGAAGTAACCTCTTCGTGATCAGTATTTAAGATAACAAAGGATGACAATTGATTTTTATCGTAAGGTATATGTATTGGATTGTTATGCTGTAATAATTGGTTTTTCATTTGAATTTCTTTAGCAAGATTTGATCCGACATTAGCAAAGAAGTTGTTTACTGAGTTAACTGCCTTCATAGGACATGGGTCAATATCAAGTAATTGTGAATTGATTGTTTTAGCAGGTTTTGTGCTTGTTAAATTTTTAAATTTTTAAATTTTATACTTCCGATAGATTATGTTAATGTCGAAATATGTCAATCAGTTATGAATGAATAAATTATAGGTATATTTATTCATATAAATTATATATTTATTCATAACTGCAAATACAATTTAAATTTGGAAACTAAAATTCACATAACACTATAGCAGAAATTTCTAAAACCGTAGAAGATTCGTAGAAGTTAGGTAACAACGAGTTACGGCGACTTGTTTTTAGCAATTTTAATAATAAGTAATTAAATAAATTAAATTATTGAATAGATTAAAAATAAAAATTAAACAAGTTAAGTATAATATTCTATAATTAATTGCTTATAATATTATGAAGGTGAATATTATTAAGATGACTGCTTAATATTAATAAATAATATTGGATATGAGTTTTATCTTTCAGATTGATTGCTAAAAACTGATTGATAAAGAATGCTTTGCTATGCTTTCTATATTATGTCGCCCAATAAAGGATTATCTTTTATTACTTTCTATTAAATATGTACCTATGTACGTAGTTAAAACCTAGCGCAACTTATTAATAAATCATAATATAAAGTCTAGATAATTTTAGAATAGAATTTAAGGATAATTTAATATACGAGTTAACATCATAAATTTCCCTAAGTATAAATAGTATCCATTACTCATATACGATGTATACGATAAATAGAGTTTTTATACAATGATATATTTTATATTAAAGTTTTTATAAATATTACGGCACGCAATTAAACCTTAGGCGATTTATCGTTGTTTATTGCATAAAAAAAATTTTAGCTAAGTACCTAGGTACCGCTAGGTAGGCATAAGTAGAGGCGCGTATAACTGAAACATAAGTATTAAAAGCGTGCAAAAAATTGAAATACATACAATACATGGGGTATTATAATATTTTATGTATGTACCAATTATTATACCTATCTATTTACTGTGAATAATGTAGTAGGTAGGCTAGGTACCTAATTGATAGCCTATTTTTTAGTTCCAATAAGCAAATAACATTCGAACTGCTTAAGATGAAAAGAATTAGATATCTACTTGAATAAGGCATCTCTTGAACACCTACCACGCAAAAGGTAGCATGCCTGTCCAGTATTTTGCTAAACGAGTTTGTGTCACAGATAAACACTTCACGGCAGCTACTAGAGTTTAATCTATAGCGATACAGGCATCAGGCGGCCATCTTTATCTCTTCCTCGAACAGATTATAAGACGGGTTGAGGAAATCATAAACTTTGATTTATTGGTGTGGCGAAACGGCGCGGCGTGTAAATATAAGGTTCCGGGTTTGACTCTCGTTAAAGATTTTACTAACTCCATTTTCATATTATAGAATTCCTATAAAAATGTTTATGTAGAGTCATATAGATAGACCATAACTCGAATGCGATCCTTACAAATGTATCGTAGGTTTGAATCTGAGAGAAATTATTTTTATTTTAACTAGGTATATACTTACAGTATCCACATGATTTTCTTTTGTTACTATTTTAAACTGCTCACATCAAAATTAGTACCTACCTTAGCATTAAATTAACCTCCAGGGAAATTCACGAAAACAATAACATTAATGAAGCAAGAAAGATTTTTTCCATTGAGGAGTATACCTAGCAAAGTCTTTTGCAACTTTTAAAAGCTAAATTGTTTATTGCTATATTCTTATCTTAAATTATTTAAATATAATGACTAGGTAGGAAATAAATGAATATGTGGAAACTTTTGCATTAAGTGTTTCTTCTATGGGATTGCGAAAAAAGTTTTTGAATTCGCAATAACCATAAAATCTCACACGAATGTTGTGTTGCATCTGTATTTATGTATCCGGGTTAACTTGGAATATCATCTGGTAATAACAAACGGCCTTGAAAGTAGGTCAGCTACCAGGTAATAGTACTATTAAATGTATATTCTGTGCTAATACCAAAGTGGCTATTAGTTTAATAGGCTCTAGTGTAACTTTTCGAGTTAACGTTAACTAGGTAGGTATAGGTACCTACTATGTGTTAATTTGCGCGGAACTAGTTGTATTTTGTACTATATAGTTAAGTAGTAGGTATGTACTATATAAGTAGGCATCTCCTTATCCCGATCAAATTAGACCAAAAAATAGTGGTGAGGTTACAATAATTCACACTTGGCTGAAAATTAGTAGGATCGTTTAAAACCCTATTAGGAAATGATATGTGAAAAGTCCTCATCGATCCGACACCTGAAAAAAAAATTACTCGGGGTCAAAGGTCACAAAAACGGGGTTTTCACGATTTTCAGCAAAACGGTAAGTTTTATCATAAAATTAGCTCAGACAAAAATTGTAGATCAGATAATTATCTACTTATAAAAAATGTCTGAATACTTTTTTCCTAAGTGTGTGTAACTTATATGTGTAAGTTACACACACACATATAAAATATTAAGAAAATATTAGAAATATCAAAATTTCGGGTGTGTTGAAAACACGTGCTGGTGACAAAAAATTCTGTAAAGCCGGGTAAGAAAAATCTCCATCCAAGAAAAATTGCCAACATTTGTGTTATCATCAACACGTGCAGTTGGTGAAAGTTGGCAATTTTTCTATGGTGGAGACCCGGCTAACAACACCTCATCTATCAACCCGTTGAGGCTACAGATGTACAGATATGTACCTACATACGTACGTATACGTATGTATCATATACACCGAAAAACATGAGGTACTCTACTTCTTATGCAGTTGGTTAAAAAATAGATAGATACATAGTACCTACTTAAGTACATACCTACTAGGGAGGTACATAATATTATATTAATCAATTAAATCTTTTCCGAGTTTTAAACTTTTAAGTTTAAAAGACTATGGATAGATTTCACGTCAATGGCTAATAAGTCATTTAACCTTTAACAATGGTTGTTTCCTTTCCTGTCGTCGGCAAGGCCGAGGCCATATTGATGAAGTCTGAATAAAAAGCACAAAAATCGCCCGCATTGGATGTTCACGTTTATCGAGTCTCAAACCTGCATGTTACGTCACACTCAGGACTTAAACGTGACATAAATATTGATTTCTATTGATTCGAATACCTTGGAAGGTTACGTTGTTGTAATTTTTTTATTAAAAAAGTTACATATAAAACTTATATAAGTAGTGTAGCGAAAATCAAACAAGCAGCTACATTTGCTTATAATAACGCCGTATATTTCGTGATAAATAATACAACAATAAAATTGAACTCAAAGAATTTTCAAGGCTCTGGCCCGGGACGTAGACGAACTGATGTAGGTATATATGCAGTATGCACGGTAGAAGAATCTGAGTCGAAGTGAGTTTTCGAAGCGAATCGCGGCTCGATAATTTCAATTCTTATTTTGTTCTCTTTGACAATCACTTTTCTTCTGGTGTAGTCAGCCAGCCGCGAGCGAATAGAGGTTACATACCTCGACAATAGGTACCTTAGCTATCTTTTCAATTACTATACAAATATAATTATACTGCACATGCAATCTAAGATGGAAGTGCTAACTTGGAAGAGGTATGCATACGGCTGATGCCTCCCACCAGACCAGGACCAGAGACAATTTAGAAATCATAAAATCCCAAATTGCCTCTGCCGGGAATCGAATCCGGGACCTCCCACTTATAAGGCCATAGCGTTCACTAATGCGCCGGGGAGGTCGTAATAATAGTACTTAAATCGCTATATAGATGTTACCAAATGCAGTTGACGGAGCCCCGCTTTTTCTGGGTAGTATAAAAAAAATAACAACGAAGGGGTCCGTAAGACCCCGCCATCGCCTTCTAACCTAACCTTCCGAGTCGGGGTGCCGCAAGTCATGAGTTCCCTTCGCTCGCTCTTGGACCCTTAGTAAGAAATTCCGTTATAAGACTTTATAATTTAGTGTGTTATATTTATGTAGTATTTGTTATAGGTACGTTCAGTATTTTAGAGGTGCAATTACAACCTATCCCTCAAATTATTTTTTGAAAGATCTTTCACTACGGACAATTTGTTAACTATTTATTTTTTACCCCCGACGCAAAAACGACGGGGTGTTATAAGTTTGACGTGTCTGTGTGTGTGTGTGTTTGTGTGTGTGTGTGTGTGTGTGTGTGTCTGTTCCCCTGTGGCGCTCAAACGGGTGGACCGATTTGAATGCGGTTTTTTTTGTTTGAAAGGTAAATTAGTCGAGAGTTAGCATAGTGTTAGCTATGTTTGATGAAAATCGGTCCAAGATGGCCGCCGCTACAAAATGGCGGATTACATATTTTATCACAACACTGTCAATATGGGTAGGTACCTATCAAATGAAAGGGCTTGACTAGTAGAATAGCACTATGCAAATCCAAGATGGCCGCCACCACAAAATGGTGAATGTCGAGAGTTTTTTAAATTTCTAATTTATACCTACTTGTCGCTATTTAGCTACGTGGCTACATCCTTGCTAAGTTACTCGTATAAGTAGGCCGCAGGTTTAACGACCATGACGAGAAAGCAGGATAAAAAATAATAATAACGCGAGGGGATCGTAAATATTAGCACCCCAATATAAATAGTAAGGTCACACGAGTAGAAAAGGAACAGAGAGGAAGCTACCTACAAGCGTCCCGCAGTAAGTACACTCACACATAGCGCCGCTCACGCACACACGAGCTGTCACGGACGCTCCGCTAGTGAACAATTAGTTGAATAACGTCAAGGCTGTCGTGTGGTCATGAAGCGTGCGCATTAAATTATTAGCGAGAGTTATTGGCGAGAGTTTAGACAACTGTGTACTTAAAATAGTGTAAATTATACTTATAAAAAATTAAGTGTTGTGTTTAGACAAATATGCCTCAGTATTGTTATACAGTATGTTTAAGTTCCACTATAAAAAATAAGGATATTAATTCTTTTTTTTTGTACCCTAGAGATCAAGTGAAGTAAGTATACAAGTAAGTATACCTTTACATAATATTATATTATCTACACAAAAAATTAATGAAATGAAATTAATTGAAATGAAATGAATTTATTTATTTTATGATAGCATGTGCCACTTATGATATTATGTCAAGACTCTACCACTGGTACGGAAATCAGATTCTACTCAATGGAATTAGGTAAAACATTGCCAGGTAAGTTAAAATAGCTCCTGTACACAATGGACCATTTCGATGGGCCTATCTAAGGTACCTATCTAAGCAACTAGGTACTTAATTCATTCAATTTACTAAAGTAAGTAAGTATCTAGGTACTGTCACTAGGGATACCTACGCATGTGCACACTTACTTTTAGTAGGTACCTACTAATGTCCTGACCGAATTTCAGCCACGGCGGCCAATCTCAACCGAGGCAGAGACTAGCCATCTGCGCAGGAGATATTATAGTGCACAAGTGTGTGCGCATACACAGGTGCACTCTCTATTCCCTCACTCTCATAGTCCGATGGGACGCCAATGCGACACGACCGGAGAGAGATTAGGCGCAGGACCGACGGATTTACGTGCTCTCCGAGGCACGGGGGTGTATCTAACACCGCCAACATCCAGCTCCGGGCTGGCACTGAGAATTTCTTGACAGAAAAACCCAATACCTCATTTTTTTTTTGGCCCGACCCGGGAATCGAGCTCAAGACCTCGTGATCCACAGTCGAACGTGCTAACCGCTAGACCAACGAGGCAGTCAAGATGGTACTACCTAGCTAAGCTAGTATAATATAAAAAACATTTTATTCCAATCATTACTACATATCTTGCTATACATAATATATACTAGTATATAATATTTTTATTTTTACCCATAATTTTTCACATGCAACAGGTGACAACCCTATCAGAATAGGTATAAATTTTGGACGTTCTTAGGTAGCTTCCCTTCTGGTTATTCTGTGGTAAGGTGAAACACCTGATGAGTCACGAACTTGATCGCGCCCTGTCGCAAAACATCGGTAGGGTTATGCCAAGTTACAACGCTACTAGATTTCGAATATCGTAAATCTACAATATCAGAGGAAAATGGACCCAAAACTTCAGGCCGCTCTCTTCATGCGCTTCTCCATACAAACGTATTACGCCTATTATTCTAATATTTGTCGCAATAGGTCTAAAGTTAAGCCAGATATCAATTTATATCTCCATTATCTATGCCATAAAATAAAAATATTAGTAAAATTATATTTATTTTGAAAGTTATGACGCTTGAAAAATCACTATTTTTGGGCAAATTTTGGGGCAACTTCGTGCGTAAATAAACTATATAAGAAACTAGAAAATTGAAAAACGACCGAAGTCTTATCATAGGTTACTTCATAATAATTACAAATGTCTTTAGTTCATGTAAAAAATTGCCAAATATTTGCTAAAATAGGCGAAATACCAAACCTAGATTTGCACCTTTTTACTTTGCCGTTTTTCACTAAAAATCATGATAGGTATCTCAAGCAAAATTTATTTATTTAATTAATTTATTATTTATTTATGTATATATTTTTAGTACTCTTCTTTACTGAAGACGTCTCGCTCTCTAAATGCAGAAATCACTGTTTTAGACTCCACTCACCAACGATTTGTCGATGCCATGGAGAGGGCTCTTAAAGTCGTTCAGTATTCACTATTATTCAGGACTTAAAATTTTTATTTTGCAAAAATGGACGAACTCAAAGATTAAAACAAGCCACTTTAGATCCATTTCACTTTGAAGTCATTGTGTTTCGATACTCGAATTCGATCAACGTTGCCGCAATGTGCACTCCATAATCCCACGGGTTCCTTCGGTGTAACTTCGGTGCACGGACTGACTGGGAATGGTTCAAAGCAAACATTTCGACGTTCCCTCGGTGTACCTATTTTGGACAATCATAACTTCACCCAGGTTTTAGTTACCTACACGCAAAGCCACAGACATTAGTAGGTATACTAGTCGCCTTGGCTGATAGACCTCGTTTTGAATTATGTCTAAGCATCTGAGTCTGTCTGAGATGCAAGCAAGATTAGCAGTAAACGTGACCGTGATGTCTCTTTTGTTTTGGCTTATCTTGAGTTAAATAAATAAAAAATAAAATAAAATCTTGAGTTACCGAAACGTAATCTCGCACCGAATTCCAGTTGATGCTGTTTTAAACATGACAGTCTTTCTCGTTGGCATTTAAGAAAAATTAAAAATAGCTGTAGGTATCTCAGAGAATGAGGACCTGAGAGAACTTCGTTTTTTGACATGATAACGTCTTATAAATCAATGAACGCCGACCGCACGCACGAAAAAGCATGACTCATTGTCACGTACCGCGTGCAAGCGAGAGCGCGGAACAAGCGATAGTGAGGCAATGTTTTCCTGTGACGTTATCACGTAAAATTATCGTCCGTAAACCGACTTTACAGGCAACCAATTTTTTTCCTAAACTCAAACTAAAGGCTCTGCATCTTTCAGACTCTTAGTAACATTACGTAATCAATAACAAGTATAAATTGAAAATTTAAAAACCCCCGACATTCGCCATTTTGTGGTGGCGGCCATCTTGAATTTGCAATAGTGCTATTCTACTAGTCAAGCCCTTTCATTTGATACCCATATCAAGGGAGTTGTGAAAAAATATATCATCCGCCATTTTGTAGCGGCGGCCATCTTGGACCGATTTTCATCAAACATAGCTAACAACACTCTCGACTAATTCACCTTTCAAACAAAAAAAACCGCACTCAAATCGGTCCACCCGTTTGAGCGCCACAGGGGAACAGACAGACACACACACACACAGACACGTCAAACTTATAACACCCCGTCGTTTTTGCGTCGGGGGTTAAAAACAAAAATTGCTGAAATGTAGAGAAGAAAAATTCCAGCCATATAGGTACCTACCTACTCGTATCGGACTTTACTGAATTTTCCTGACAATAATCTGGAAAATCGTTTAGCAACCCCGTTGGCCGTTGTGCAATGCCTCTTTGTAGCCCGTCGGTTGCCAGTCGCTCATAACAAAGTACAAAGTACACACTGCACTCGCCGACCTACATTTTTCAGGTCAGGTGGCCCATTTGGCTCCGTTTTTAGATGCTGTTTATAATATACATTGTGTAACAGATAGTTCGCTCTCATTCCATGTCAGCCATTAATATACAACACCCTAGATACATACAATATGTAGTATCGTTTAAATGCCTAATTGGTCCAGTTCCCAGCTTATTCGAGTGCCGGGTCGCGCTAAAAAACAAAAGTTTTTGAGTAAAGAAATTCTCAGTAGAAACGGTTGGGAAGTTGGTGGTGTTAGTATCTACCTCGAAGAACATGTAAAGCAAAGTCCTGCGCTTGATCTCTCTTCGGTAGAGTCGCATTTATGTCGCGTACACACTTGTACACTATAATATCTCCGGAGTAGTTGGCTAGTCTCCACGTCCGTTGAGGTTGATCGCCATGGCCAAAATTCCGTTGGGAGGCCATTATTATGCAGTCTCGTGTGAAAATGTGGCTAAAAAAGTGCACTAATTTGTTCGCTTTTCAGCACAAAGACCACTTCTAAGAGAGGAAATAAATAGACCGCTATTTTTACTTTAATTGTACTTTTTGTATGGCGCTATAATTATGTTAAAGCATGACAAATTGATTAGAAATTGCATCAGCCATCAAGTGCCGTTTGAGTCACAATGAAAAATCATTTCACTTCCGTTTGTTGTTAAAATAAGTTTTTTTGTCGCAATGAAAACTGTATCTTTTTCTAATCTACGAAAGATATTAATTAACACTTTCAGCGGTTAAAATAATAGGTACATCTGACCTAAAAATAGTAACTAGGTAGGTAGAAATACATTTATTTTATGTAACAAAATTGAAATTGCATGCACTTCTACAAAAAATCAATGTACCTATCTAATATTCTGTGCTACCTACCTATTCTCGTATACATACTCATATTTTGAAAAGGACAAACAACTGCTGAGTTTCTTGCCAGCATTTCTCAACGGAATCTGCTTTCCGAACCGGTGGTAATTATGCGAAAGTGTGTATGTTTGTTGATTCGTTGGTTTGTTCGTCACTCTCAGTAACGGATCGATTAATTTTTTGCATGAAACTTAAAGACCTAGGATAAAGTGATAAGTCCATCACTCTTTAAGTAACAAAGGGTACCTACTTTTGTGTCCCGACAAAACAAAAGGTTCCAGAAGGATTGTTAAAAACCTAATTCCACGCGGACAAAGTCACGGGCATAAGCTAGTATCTGATTATTACAATAATTGACCTACATGAACAAAATCATTTTGAATATACTAATTATTATTTTTATCTGCTAGTATTTTTTTAACTGGGCTCGTACATGCATGTTTTCTTTTTTAACCTTTATTGTTATTACTCTGTTGCTCGTAACTAAACGCATTATGGTACAAAATTGGTCAAAATTAACCCTCTTCATGCAAGAACTATTAAACACATCACAAGTAGCAAGACTCGATTTGAATGTAGTAGAGAATCAAGGCCTTGTACATCTTCGGTATATGTGCATGTGTCAATGCTTTCGGTCGATTTAGATGTTCAGTTTAAAGTTTATAGAGAAGTGGATCAGTGTGTTACACTCTGAGAACTGGTTCCGAGCAATTGCGCGTTGCAACACTCTGGTGTGAATGTGTGCCGCGGAGATGTGTTTCGAGTACGTAACGAGCTTCTTAGAAAGTTATTACTGCAGTTGACACTAAACTTTTTATTAAATAGCCAAGGTAACTACATAGATACTTAGTTTACTTTTTCTATTTTCTAATTATTTTTTAAATCCCAGGATAAAATAAAAACCAGCCAAGTACGAGTCGTACCCGCGCACGAAGGGTTCCGTACACGGAAGAGAAAATCATTTTATCTATGGTTCCGTACCATTACCTATCTATAAAAAACGTTAAAAAAATCACGTCTGTGTATGAAATATTAAATAATAATGAATATTAAATAAATATTTAAGGGGGCTACCCCCTTAAATATTTATTTAATTATTTGTTTTTATTATAGCGTTTTTAAGTATTTGTTTTTATAGCGGCAACAGAAATACATCATCTGTGAAAGTTTCAACTGTCTAACTATCACGGTTCATGAGATACATACAGCCTGGTGACCGACGGACGGACAGACAGACAGGCGGGCAGCGGAGTCTTAGTAATAGGGTCCCGTTTTACCCTTTGGGTACGGAACCCTAAAAATGGCTATGCCCATCTCCGGCATGCCAACTATCACAGTACCAAACTTTTTGGTTACCGCATTTTGACGAGAGGCAACTTGATATTAAAATTATTATATAAAATTATTAAAACTAATAAAATTAGAGGCAAAGATAGAGAGAAGCAGAAGCCTGCATTCTCAAGACAGACACAGGCTACTTTTTATCCCGGAAAATCAGAGATTTCCAACAGGATTTTAAAAACCTGAATGAAAAAAACCTGAAAAAAAGATGAAGGCGAGGGCATCAGCTAATTTTCTATAAATAATTCCAAACAAATAAACCTCAAGGGTGAATTGTTTCAATTTTAATGTGGAATTCTATTTCAATTTAATAAATCTTTTGGACCATCATCGGTCTTCATGAGCTTTGGACTTTGAAGCGTTTACATTTGAGAATATTTATACGCTTCGGATCAAACGAGTCCACAAGTCACGCCAAGCGGGAGATAAAAAGTCTATTAATAAACTAAGCTACAAATATCTACTCACTTTATTTATTTTTTATTCCTGTTTTGTTGTATGGACGTCTATGATAAATACGTAATTGTCTGCGCCATTATTATCTACTAATTATTATCTTGAATCAGCTACCCAAATCCTAGCAGCAATCAAAAAGTAACAACACAAAAAGAACCCAAAAATTTCCTCTCGAGTTTCCTACCCAAAGTTCCTACCTATGGATACTTAGGGTGAGTTGTATGGAACCAATGATTGGTTATCGTAACTACGTTCGTTAAAATGTAACAGATTCGAATGTATTCGAAGTTTAACATCTGTTAATTTACGAGGGTTGCTTCATTGTTCAAAAAACAGTTCGTCATTGTTATTCGGGTTGCCTGCAAGCGAAAGGTTATTTTCGCCTAATATTTTATGGGGAATTTTTTTACTAGTAGCAATACTGATGAAAACAATGTCATTTGAAGCCTATTCTTCTAAGAACCTTTACAACGGTGTTTTATGTTTTGTACGGAGAGTTATTAGTCGGGGTATTTTTAATTTTTGTGTTTAACTATCTATACTAATATAATAAAGTGGATGAGTTTGTTTGTTTGAACGAGCTAATCTCAGGAACTACTGGACCGATTTCAAAAATTCTTTCACCGTTGAACATGTACCTACGTGATCCTTGAGTGCTATAGGCTATATATGTATCACGGGCGAAATCAGGGCGGACCACTAGAATAAATATAAAATTGAATTGCTGTTCGTTAGTAGGTATCGCTAAAACTCAGAAACGGCTTGTCCGATTCTGATGATTTTTTTGTGTAGGTATTTGATTAGGTCCAGGGAAGGTTTCGATTTATGATTGGACCACAGAGTCACCTACCAGGTGGCTCTGCAGTGGGGTTGCAGGATTTTTTTATTTTATTACGGATTTTGATGAAATTTCTTATGTGTATTCAAGATGGTTCTTGGAGGGTTTAGATTTGCAATAATTAATTGGACCCGGTAGGTGGATCTGCAATCAGTTTCTAGGTTCAGTTTATTACTATATTGCATCAATTCTTGACTCGATTAGGTACTTTCAGAGAACGCTAACGCTACTTTCACTATATTTTGGAAAAGAAAAGAAGGTAAGGTAAAAGAATTTAATCGATGAATACAATAGCATAATTACCTATTATATTTACTTACCTAAGAAAACCGACAATACAAACATTTGCACAAAAAGAGCATGGAATGCGATTAATACCGAGGTCATACTTCCTTTGACATCTGGAATTTATTAATAAATTCATCTTCTTGAGATAAATCGTACAGGCTACTTAGTTATAAAAATTCGCATTTTAAACACTTTTTTCTTTCTCGCAACTTCTCTTTCATCTTAGAAAACCGCCATTAAAAGTATTAAATACAATTCATTCCATTATAATTTGTAAGTTATTTAAAAATATGCTGCTCGTATAGAAAGTACAAAGTTACGAACAGATTTGACGATAACCAATGGTCCCAGCACTGGTTAACGTAAACGTAACTTTTTAACGAACGATATGGCTAACAGATGGTGAAACAACGCTTTTTTTGTTTAACGTTCGTTAGCGCCATATTTAAAGATAACGTGTCCGTCAAAATGTGCTGATGCAACCCGCCCTTAGTAGTTATTAAGATTGATTTTCTAATGTTTGTTTTTCTATTGAGATTTTTAACAATCTTACAGGATTGTTAAAAAATCTTTGTTTTTTAGCCTTAAGTATATCTGTGAATTCGTTTCGTTCGAAATCGGTTGAGTCCTTACTAATCTTTAATCGTTGAGCTACAAAGCGTAAGAAATAACAAATAATCAAACACACTTTAGTATCATCACTACATAATATTATATTAACAAAATCCCTCGACGCGTCTGTCTATCTGTCTGTCTGTTCAGGCTAAAGTCAAAAACTACTGAACGGATTTTCGTGCGGTTTTCACCAATAGACTCATGAGAAAGGTTTAAGTGTATAATTTGTTTAGGTTTGGTGTAAATTGATTGAAATAATGATGATACCTAACTAATTGTTGAAAATATCGGAGAAAGTCACTCGCCTGGGAGCTGTCATCGAAAACACCACCTTGCACCTTTTGAGGCTAACTAACCTATTTATAACGAAATAATAACTTAGTAGGTCGGTATCGCGAATAGATGTCAGTTAAAACCTAGGTAGGATTACATCTCAAGAATATTTTCCTTGAACCTAATTAGTAATTTAAATTTAGCTCAACTAATTTTGTCCTCGAATTACCTACCCACTGACCAAGTAGCCGAATATCTACTTGAATGAAACAAGATGAAAAAACCCTGACTAATCATTGAGGTTGTCAACTGAACGACACAAAAATAAAGTTAATCGTTCACAGTTGCGCAATCTAACTGTGTCAGTGCTAAACGAAAGTGCATGTCTTGTAAACAATACAAAAAGTCAACTAAACGATTTGTGCGCTGCGTTGCGACTTGCGAGTTGCGACACTTACCTATATCGAATTATGCACACTTATACGGAAAATCGTATTGCCCATTTTGCCGAAGGAATGTCGATTAGTGTTAGGGTTGTCACTATTTAGAAAATTCGGGAAATTAGCAAACGCACTTTAATTTCCGTATGTTTTTGTCCAAGCGTGATCATTTTGCGTTTATTATGCTCTCTGTTAAGAAAGGTACCTACGTTTTCCTACTAGGTATTTACTATTTATTAATTAATTAATAATAATAATTATGCTTAGATACAAATACATGATAATCATAAGCAAGTTACGTCAGGTAGGTACTTATCTTCTATTCTAATGATTAAGATATTATAAGTTTATTCCGATTATGTTTTTTGTACCAGCTTTTTATACCCATACAATAACTGCCTATAGAAAGAAGTAGTATTATAATAAAGCGGAACTATTGCCGTCGGTAAAATTAGTCATCAATCATTGAATAATAAAGTCAGTGAGTCGCGAACATAAACACGCCAGCGACAGCCGATACCGGCAGTAAGGGCCAGCAGACGTTGTCTAAGTATATTATCTAATATTTACTATGTATTTATATTGTGTACAGAGTTGATCCATGTCACTTTCGCCTAGTGTCACCGAGATCGGATCGGCGGTAAACTTTCACTGGTCACTGGTGAGTGATATTAGGTAAACGCGCGCTCAGAATGGGATGAACATTATCTAATTATCCCGTTTTTTCACAGTGTTGTCTCCTGAAAATATATCATTACTTTTAGACTTATCAATTTAGTATAGGAATTATATTATGTAGGTACTTCTGATTTGAGTCATTTTATAAGAGATTAAAATTGTTTATTGTATGTGTTATACTCAAAACTGGGAAGCATCTAAAAAGAGAAAAATAAAATAAACCACAAAATAATTTTTATTTGAATAAGGTTGTTTTCCTTCATTAGATGATTTTTTGTATACCTAATATGTATTTGAAAATATTATACATATATTATTGAAGCAATTTATGTAATGTAGGTACTATTTAATAAATATTTTAAAGCTAAAGGGGAAAACAATAATTAATAAAATAATGGTACTTACAAAAGTTTATTTTCACGCAAAACGGGCGGACAGCGCCCACTTGCGTAGAAAACACAGGAGAATGAATAGCTTATTTTAAAATGATTCATAAAAATTAGTATCACCTACCTAGTCGGTACTCGGTATAAATACTTAATAACATTTTGACAACCCTATATAACTTAGTATTAGGCATGAGGTACATTACGTACCTTTGTATGTACGTGGTAGTCGTATAGTCACATACATATATAGTTCTAAGTGACATCCTCAACTCAACACTTCGTAGTTCGTACCGTAACGCCAAGGCTTTGGTGGTCTAGAGTCTAGACACTATAGTCTCCAAGTGTAAGTACTTTGTATGTGACAAAGAAAAAATAAAAAGCGTTTTTATTTGCACACGCACTCTCGCCTATCCGCGGTTCTGAAGTTGTCTCAGACAAATGACAATGGCTAAGGCAGACACTATAAAATTGTCTGCGTAAAAGGGTGTAGTCTGGTACCTACTACTAGATAGGTAGGTACTTTCTTTTCCGAGATGAAAAGTGTCTACGAATCGTCTTCAGGATGCTTGCTGTCTCTGTGTCAAGTTTCAGCTCACAAACAAATATTTGTTTTTATAAATGTTATAAATATTTTTATTGATTTTCACGATGAATACTCTTACAGCTAAATTATTTTACTTAAATACTGTTTTTGTGTAGACTGGTAGGTAAAATAATTGTAGCCTTAAAAGTACTTATTTGTTTTTATATTTTAACTTCAGTTAGATAAAGTTTTATTCCAATTTCTTTCAAATAATGTAGGTAGCGAAAAAAGTCTATGGTTATTACGAACACAAAAAAAAAATTTCACTCGAAAGAAGCGAAAATCATTAACAAGTGTAAATTGAAAATTTAAAAAACCCCCGACATTCGCCATTTAGTGGCGGCGGCCATCTTGAATTTGCAATAGTGCTATTCTACTAGTCAAGCCCTTTCATTTGATACCCATATTAAGGGAGTTGTGAAAAAATATATCATCCGCCATTTTGTAGCGGCGGCCATCTTGGACCGATTTTCATCAAACATAGCTAAGAACACTCTCGACTAATTTACCTTTCAAACAAAAAAAACCGCACTCAAATCGGTCCACCCGTTTGAGCGCCACAGGGGAACAGACAGACACACACACACACACACACACACACACACACACACACACACACACACACACACACACACACACACACACACAGACACGTCAAACTTATAACACCCCGTCGTTTTTGCGTCGGGGGTTAAAAACAAACTAAAGAGATTGAAAATAAAGATTGTAAGTAGTGTTTGAATATTCGATATCGACAAATTACCTTACTATGCTTATATCTAGTCTTTTATATTATTTTAATAGGTAAACTACATAACTGTAAAAGAACTCAAAGATAGAAATCCCAGACAGTCAGTCAACTAAGCACTTGTCTAGCAAAGCTAAGCTAAGTGGCTGGCTACATTCCAACTGTCAACGTTTCTTATTAAAGTCCTTTCCTTTTCCTTGCCTACTTCGTAGAATGCTGAGAGCGTGGAAACTGACGGGTACAAGGGCGTCGCCAGGTAGGGGCAGGGGGGGGCAGCTGCCCCCCCCTAGAGATTTGAGAAAATATAAATATGCTATAGTTTGAAAAGAAAATTCTGATTTTTTTAATATGTTGTTAGGACCACTACCAGTAGTCTCCAATTTTGCAGTTTCGGAAGACATAATATGTGCTAACTTTGCAGCACTTGAAAAATATGACTGGCCTATTTACACTTTTCGCATACTATAATATCACCAGCTTGCCCCCCCCTTGGCCAGCGGCTGGCGACGCCCTTGGACGGGTAGTTTCTTTTTTATTTACCCGACTGGGTATATGTGTTTCACCTGTGTGTATATTGTATGTCCATTCCTATGTCCGCTTGTAACTAATCAACGGCTCAACGGATTTTGATAAATGATACGTCATTAGATTTGTCTCAATGACGCGAGTGTTATAGGGTACCTAAATTAAAAAAAAATCAAAATGGCGGACTTTATGCGCTTTAATGTGCGAGCTGAAAAAAATTTTTTCTTCAAGACCCTCGAGTGGGGTATCAAAATAAAGGGATTCAAAAGGCAAATACGAAAATGTATAAATTTATATATTTGGAAACAATTTGGAGTGATAAATCGTAGAAAATGACCGTTTCCTATGTCAGTTCGTAACTACTTAACGGCTCAACCTATTTTGATAAATTATACGTCATTAGATTTGTCTTGACGGCGCAAATGTTACTGGGTACATAAAATTCATAAAAAATCAAAATGGCGAATGTTATGCACTTTAATGTGCGGGCTGAAAAAAATTTTTTTCTTCAAGACCCTCGAGTGGGGTATCAAAATAAAGGGCTTTAAAAGGCGAGTACGAAAATGTATACATCTATATGTTTTAAATCAATTTGGAGTGACAAATCATGAAAAACAAAATAAATAACAACTACACTGTTTAAGTGGTACGGTGGTAGTTTATTAATTTTTTAGTTCGTTTTTTAGCATGGCAGTCGGGTTTTTTTAATTTTTAAATTATAGCTTGTTATTTAGATAATTGTTGGTAAATTGCCAATGCTTCTTTACGCAAAATAAAGAGATTTCATATTAAGTAAGTAGGTACCTACCTAATGATGAGTCAGTATAAAATAAATAAAATATATACCTCCCTCTTAATTATATTGCCACTAGCTGATGCCGCGAATTCGTCCGCGTGGATTCAGGTTTTTTTAAATATCCCACGGGAACTCGTTGATTTCCTGAGATGAAAAGTAGACTGTGTCCGTTTTTATCTAGAACGCAAGCTAGGTACTATCTATTGCTCCTGATTTCAACAGTATGTTTGTTCAGATTAATTTAAGAACGGCTGAACAGATTTGGACGGGACTTTCACTGGCAGACAGAGGATTATACGCGGAGTGATCTAGGCTACATTTTATATTCCAGAAATACTTAGGGTTCCTTCGTAAAAGTGTGAACTGTTGATATTAAACATTTTCACAGCTTAATCACTGAATCGAACTTGATAAATTTGGCACAGGGATAGCTTGCATCCTGGAGACGGGATACACTTTATCCCTGTAAATTAAAGGGTAGGTATCATTCAAGTTCGCGAGCGAGTAAATCGTTTGTATGGAGCTTCTCTCAACATGTGAAAAATTATTATTAAAAAAATACTACAATAACGTGACCTCTAACTTCAGCGGAATAATCTTATCTTATCCGTGCGTCAGTCAGTCAGTCAGTACCGAGAAGCTGCTTCAAACGAGAGATAAGTGAAGGTGCTCTGAAACTGACAGCCATCTGATAGGGATGCTGTACAGATTGTCCTCTCCATAGTGGGTCGTTATCTTCTATGCAGTACAATTGAGAAGAACGTCGCGTCGGCAAGGTATGTAATTTGTAAGGTAGTTTGTAATTTGTAATAAATTAAAAAAATACCTAAGAATTTATTTAGCAATAAAGAAATCTCGAAGTAATATTAGTTTGATATTTCCTTTCGAGTAGGCATATTCTGTATAAGTTCTGTGTTCGAGTAGGCATATAATAAAACGCAAATTAATTGAAAATCTTAATAGTACTTAGCTTAAAAGATTTTTTTAATGACAAAAATCTAATGGACATAAATTGCTCTAAAAGCCAACAGTTCAAACCATTTTTATGGCTAATCCATATTGTAAGATGGTGATAATAAAAAAAAAACTGAGTTTACTGTGGGCTCTTCTCAGACCAGGGCGCGTTTGGATCCCTCGTAGTTGTAGTTTTAAGTTTCCGTAAATAATTATCACCATTACCTGTTCTTAAATTGACGTTCAACGGTCCAAAAAGTGTACAGTGTACCAATTATGAATAAAATTTATTTGAGTTTAAGTTTGTGTAGTAGGTAGGTAGGTACTCTTCTTAGTACAAATGCAACTATGGTCGCATTGGTCATCTATGCTTATCTTAAATGCATTTGGTACCGTAAGCAAGATAAAGTCATAACTAAAACCGGACTACTAGCTATAGTTTATTTATTTGAATTAGGTTAATAAATTGTGTTTAGAAAGAAAAAAGATTACTAATTACTAAACAAACTAGATTTTATCTACATTAGGCCTATAAACAATGTTTATATCCATTAGGCTACCATTAGCTTTATAGCTCGTTAATTCATAACTAGGTTTAATCTATTTGTTTTATACAGAACTAGACAATGCCCCTTACTTCGCTCAAATATATTTTTTTATTGCATGATAGGCGTTTGACGATAATCATGTCTGATGGAATGCAATTGGTATTTGGTACCTACCTATCTAGGTCTAAACATGTTCTAGGGAGCTTGTTAGAAGATGCCTATCCACTCTTTTCTTGAAGATACTCAAGTTGTACCAAGGACGGAAGGACGTTCGATACCCTAGCGGTTCGGATCAAAAACATTGAACGGAAGGATTTTGTGCGACTAGATTGGATTGAACATGGGGATGCCAACGCTCACGTCTTTTCGAAATTCTGTAGTGTAGAAGGAACAAACTTATGAAGTTCCTCAGCACACCCTCCGATAGAAGACCGATAGACGGGCGACATTGTGTCGGTGTTGTAAATGAGCAATTTCGCCTGCGTTAGTGATTGATAGCCTGTAATTCCATGGGCGCGGCGCGGCGGTCGAAATGCGTCAAGGTGGTACCATCTATGGTGGTACCCATGTACCTGCCTGCTTGGCAGAGCCTTCCCAATGGTGGCAGAATACGTATATTTGCCTTGTTAAACATGGCTAATATTCCCCTATAAAGACTCGTGTTAGGAGTGGGTTCGACCTTTGATTATCTAAACTCTTTGGGTTCGACATTAGTGCATTTAGCCCGGAGTTGAGAATTATTACTGCCGATTCCTCAACTTCGGGCTGTTAAGGCTTTATTGGCCCGAGTCCAACTGTCCAACTCGGCATTCAAACCCGGGACCTCATGATTCGAATTCGAACAAGCTAGCCTGTAGAAAAGTGGACAAGCACCTATTGATGATTATTTTCAATCCACAGTTTCAATCTAAGTATAGGTTCCTTTGTTCCGAGAAAGAATGACCACCCCAATTTCTATTATATTAAGTATACTTATTTATGTGTACACAAGATACAAAAACAAGGTCGTTAGGTATCGATTCCAAAAGCGCGGTTTAATAATAATATTTTTCTTTTTTTCACAGATTTCACCAACGAGCCATGTAATCGTCTGTCAGTTCACGCCAGACCAGCGTCGAGGACGCATCTCTACTAATAGATAAATAAAATTATCGTACAGTAGATAAAACACGTCATCTCAGTTATCTTGACTCTAAAGAAAAAACTCTAACAGTACTCAGCCATTCTGAAAAGCGGATCGTAAAAGAAAAGTTCTTTTTATTTGAATACTATAAAATTGAAAATAAAGTTTGGTGCCGCGTTCAAAAGCCTACGTAACTTGTACAAGTATTGATCAGTGAAATTTTTTTGGAATTAAAATAAACTTAATTACTTATTTGGGATTAAAATATACATATAAGGACATTTTATTTATGAATTAGAATAAAGAATAATAAATTGTTTGCGAGTTTCGCGCTTTATTAAAACGCATTTGTAACTTGTAAAGTGAACTATTACGTTGAAATCAAAACAGTTTGTTGTGAATCTCGTGCCGCGTTCGAACGCGTTCGTAACTCGTACGAGTGTGGTGCCAGTGGACTGTGAAAAGATGGCGACGACAGGCAGTGAGATGTGGCTGCAATGGTTCGCGTGCTGCTACCAGCCGGCCGCGCAGGCGCAGCGCACCGCGCGCCGGAGAATAGACAGATCCATGATCGGCGCGCCAACCAATTTTCAACACACAGGTCACATAGGTAAGTTCCCAATTCCCAAAGCATTAACTGCATCCCTTCTTCTTCTTGCAATGCCATCGCCCATCTCCTACAGGAGTTAGCAACCATTAGGGTTATTTTCTACTTTAAACGCTGCTGCACGGAACAGGGATCGGGTACGTTTCCCGTAATGTTGCCGCAAATTTTTCAGCCAAGGCTTCTACGGCCAGGTGGTCATATTCCGGCTATTTTCTCCTGAATTATGAGCTGCAGGAAGTCATACTTGGTATTACTCATACCGTGGCCAAAGTACCTACTCTCTAGCTTACGTACTTTTATGGTTATATGGGAATTTTAAATAATATCATACAAATTGTATCGTTCTCATGGTCTTTAAATATCCACAGATCTTATTTTAAACTTGAACTTTGAAGTGTACGAGGAAAGAAGGGTCAGTTTTAATGCAATCTAGATGAAAATTCAAATCACTTTCATAATTCATTCTATGACACAATAAAACGCTGAAATAGATCAATGTTATCTTATTACTCAAAAATAGTTTGGATTGTCGTAGAAATAAAAATCATGGTCACCGCAGTTGTTTAATCAGATCAAATTGCTCTGTAAAGCAATTTATGTATTAATTATCTCAAAAATAATTACATTATGACAATGACCTTTATTTTCCGGTGCCCTTCATTTGTTATATTATTATTTCGTGATTTCGACCGACAGACATCCGTCGTCCACTGCTGGACATGTATCTTGCAGGATTGCCAGTTGCCACACAACACATTCTTGTGCCACTTGTGTCCAGCGGCTCTCAGCGACTCTTTTGAGATCGTCTGTTCATCTAGTGGGGATTCCCCATAATCTCCATTCAAGCACTTTGGGAACCCAAACATCTACTTATTGGATCTTCAAATAATGCCTCCCGCCCATTGCCATATACTCGTTGTATTATATCGGCTACTCTGCGAAATAGTATCTGCTGTATGAAATACTTCGGTATCTGCTGTATAAGATCGGTCTTCTTAGAGCGATTTTTAACTACCTACTATAGGTACTTGTATCCAAAGCAATGCAAATAAAATTAACCGCTATGCAAATTGCAATAACGTTGTTTTCATACAACACGCACTGCGTGTTTTATTATACACACGACAAGTTCAAGCTCCTTTGCCATTTCTACGTCTTCTGGATTCTACTGGGCCCTAATTCTCTATTGCCCAGTTTCCGAAACGCTATTCGCTATCAAACTACAGAATCGGCTGAATAATGGTTAATCAATTTCATTACCAAATTGAGTTGTAATTAGGATGATTCAGCCACAACAGATTTGTTAATTAATTTTAAATTAAAGCTAAAACATATTAACTTGGTAAATAAACAAGATAAAGACGTTTACTGTTAATACTACGGGAGCTCGATGACCAATTGAAAAAGTCATTTTATACCGACTGGAAATTTTAACAACAATAGTTTAGACCGAACCCATCACAGCTCCGAACGTCAGCTGCCGCACCAGTGGTGGAGTTAAGAGTGAGAGCATGTGAAAGTGCTTGAAAATCAAAGCGCTCCGAGTGATTTTATCCCGGACAAAAATGGTCTTAAATCATTGTTCCGATCATTTTTGATACAGAAACAATCGTCAGCTGCGGCGCCGAGGGTGGGTTATACGTCCGCTACGCGCATGAAGTGCATTAAAATTTTGGCAAATAAAGTTATTTTATACCTTATGAAATTTATGCAGCAGAATTTTCACACTTTTAAAATAATAAAGAAAATCGTCAGCTGCACTTCTGGTGGGGGAAAGACCGTCAGTCAGCGTGATAAACATTTTGCGCGCACAGTACATTTAGCCTAGTAAATCTAGGAAAAATATCCTATAGTTTCAAAAATTAGCCAAATGTATTCTTTGGACCTTCTTCTTGAATATATCCAAAAACCCCATATGGGGGATGCATAACCAGCCGCCATTTTTAATTTTGTCCTTTTTTTCGGTTTTTTTCTCATACCACGAAAATCTCTTTGAATAGCATCATAATTACTTCTGACAAAAGTTTTAACATACAATTTGCCACAAATGTAGTCTCTTGCAGTTTTACTCTAAGTTTATTACTTTAGGAGCTATAGGGTATTTTAGGTCCCTTTTTCGTTTTTTTTGCTCATATCTCGAAAGTCTCTACGAATAGCATTATAATTACTTTTGATAAAAGTTTTCGTATAAAATTTTCTACAAATTTGGTTCCATGCATTTTTACTCTAAGTTTAATATTTTAAGAGCTATAGGATGTTTAAGTTAATATTTGAGGTCCTTTTTTTAATTTTTTGCTCATATCTCGAAAATCTCTACGAATAGCATTATAATTACTTCTGTAAAAAGTTTTTACATAAAATTTTGTACAAATTCGGTCATGGTAATTTTTACGCTAAGCTTACTACTTTAGGAGTTATAGGGTGTTTAAGTTTATATTTGAGGTTCCTTTTTCAGTTTTTTGCTCATATCTCGAAAATCTCTACGAATACCAATAAAATTACTTCTGACAAAAGTTTTAATATAAAATTTTCTACAAATTTTGTCCTGTTCATTTTTACGTATTTCAAACAAAAAAACCGCATTGCGGTTTTTTTTGTATGAAAGGTGAATTAGTCGGAAGTGTTCTTAGCTATGTTTGATGAAAATTGGTCCAAGATAGCCGCCGCCACAAAATAACGAATGTCAGGGGATTAATCTATACTAGTTTATCTCTCTGTTAAATTTAACACTCTGTAGCTCCTAAAGTAATAAGCTCAGCGTAAATTAAATAGGACCAAATTTGTAGAAAATTTTATGTAAAAACTTTTGCCAGAAGTAATTAAAATGCTATTCGTAGAGATTTTCGAGATATGAGCAAAAAACTGAAAAAGGGACCTCAAATATTAACTTAAACAACCTATAACTCCTAAAGTAGTAAGCTTAGCGTAAAAATTACCATGACCAAATTTGTACAAAATTTTATGTAAAAACTTTTTACAGGAGTAATTATAATGCTATTCGTAGAGATTTTCGAGATATGCGCAAAAAACTAAAAAAAGGACCTCAAATATTAACTTAAACATCCTATAGCTCTTAAAATAATAAACTTAGAGTAAAAATGCATGGAACCAAATTTGTAGAAAATTTTATACGAAAACTTTTATCAGAAGTAATTATAATGCTTTTCGTAGAGACTTTCGAGATATGAGCAAAAAAAACGAAAAAGGGACCTAAAATACCCTAAACTACCCTAAAATACAAATACCTAAAATACCCTAAAGCTCCTAAAGTAATAAACTTAGCGTAAAACTGCAAGAGACTACATTTGTGGCAAATTGTATAATAAAACTTTTGTCAGAAGTAATTATAATGCTATTCGTAGAGATTTTCGTGATATGAGAAAAAAACCGAAAAAAAGGACAAAATTAAAAATGGCGGCTGGTTATGCACCCCCCATATGTGGTTTTTGGATATATTCTAGAGGAAGGCCCAAAAAATACATTTGGCTAATTTTTAAAACTATAGGATATTCTTCCTAGATTTACAGGCTAAATGTACTGAGCGCGCAAAATGTTTATCACGCTGACTGACGGTCTTTCCCCCACCAGAAGTGCAGCTGACGATTTTCTTTATTATTTTAAAAGTGTGAAAATTCTGCTGCATAAATTTCATAAGGTATAAAATAACTTTTTTTGCCAAAATTTTAATGCACTTCATGCGCGTAGCGGACGTATAACCCACCCTCGGCGCCGCAGCTGACGATTGTTTCTGTATCAAAAATGATCGGAACAATGATTTAAGACCATTTTTGTCCGGGATAAAATCACTCGGAGCGCTTTGATTTTCAAGCACTTTCACATGCTCTCACTCTTAACTCCACCACTGGTGCGGCAGCTGACGTTCGGGGCTGTGATGGGTTCGGTCTAAACTATTGTTGTTAAAATTTCCAGTCGGTATGAAATGACTTTTTCAATTGGTCATCGACCTCCCGTAGTATAATTTTTTTTATCAATATTAAAATAAGAACTCTGACGTTATTAAAATAATTATTTTGATTTGGTAACTTAAGTAATACAACAGGGCATCGATACCTATTTATTCTAAGCAACAGGGTTAGTTTTAGGGCTACAGTTATTCTGTATTCTATGTATTCTGCCTCGTTGGTGTAGCGGTTAGCACGTTCGACTGTGGATCACGAGGTCCTGGGCTCGATTCCCGGGTCGGGCCAAAAAAAAAATGAGGTATTGGGTTTTTCTGTCAAGAAATTCTCAGTGCCAGCCCAGCCCGTCGGTCCTGCGCCTAATCTCTCTCTGGTCGTGTCGCATTGGCGTCCCATCGGACTATGAGAGTGAGTCAATAGAGAGTGCACCTGTGTATGCGCACACACTTGTGCACTATAATATCTCCTGCGCAGATGGCTAGTCTCTGCCTCGGTTGAGATTGGCCGCCGTGGCCGAAATTCGGTCAGGAGGACATAATTTATTATTATTCTATGTATATTCTGTTTTAGAAGTATGTATAAAAATTAAGAAAACCCTATGTATATGTAGGTAGATAGGATTCACTAAGTCGAGTTTAGTAATTTTATGTTTTCCATATTATCTACATACGTCGTTTTGGCACTTAAACGTTTATTTTCTTTTATCTTCGAGTGGCACTTGAAAGTGATCGTTGAAATCGTGCGCAATAGATGCAATGAAAAGATAACGTGTCATTCGATTTTTGGGCAACCTTCGAATAGTACAAAGTGAACGACCGATCGATTCTAAACGTATCGATACACGACGCAATGGCATGGTTCTATAATATTGTAAGCGCATGTCTAGACAACTTAGATTTTAGTCTGTTAATCTCGCAGATAAATAATTCAAAATATCTAAGTAATAGGTATACCTATTAAGAGGAAGTATTGTTAAGAAAATTTAAGCATGCGAATTTTCTTATAAAGGTCTCCGGTCTCAACACGAAATTAAAGTTGTTCATTTAAAAATAACTTGTACCGGGTGCGATGCCAATAAATGACTGGGTACCAGTAGATGAACAAATCGCAGTTTTTATTTAATTATAAGAATTAGGCACTAACTACCACTTTTGTTGTATTTTTCCTTGAAGTGGCAACACCATACGCTTCTTTCTAAATTAACAAGCAGTGTCTAAATCAGGCACCCCGCTGGACTTCAACAAGTGCGCATGTATACCGGTCTTTGAGTTTTTGTATGGAGAACGTGCTAAGATGAGTCTACCACTTTCTTAAGCTTGTACCTAAGTGAATTACCGATCCATTTATATTAATAAGCCCCAAGTAAATATTTTTCAGTAAACTACATTATTATCTTAATTAGAAAATCAACCAAAATATGTTCTTTTCAATCAGATTTTTTAGAAATAGAGTGTTCAATTAATGGTTCGTATAAGACGCTCAAATCTTAATTATGAACGACCGTTCAGAATAAGCATGACCCACTAAAATTAGTTTTAATATTGCAATTTTTGTATATGGTTTTTTACTGATGTTGTGGGTTTTTTCTAACTGCATTATGTACAGAATACTATATACCGATACTTGAACATAGGTTAATTAGACAAAAATCACTTTTTTATCATATTATTATTTCAGGTGTTCATAAATTATTCTGAATGTTGTATTAATGAACGAAGTACTTTGTCCATTCGTAATTGAAAAGAACTTATTATGACCTAAGTTATGACCACTCGTTTTAACACCTGTATTATTGTTGTGGTAGGTAAATAAGAACATTTATTTATGGTTCTTCAATAATAAAAGTAAACCAATATTATTGAGCCGTTCATCAAGATTTTAGATTGTAGAGCACTTACCTGACTGACACTGACCTCTTGTTTCAATACTTATCTATTTTATTGTTGTATTGAATAAGAAGAGATATTTAGGGTTCTTCAATAATAAAAGTAAACCAATATTATTGAGCCATAGATTTTAGATTGTAGGGCGTTACTTATAATGATCGTTTGTTTTAATACTTACCTGTTTAATTTTTGTGGTGAATAAGAACAAATATTTAAGGTTCTTCAATAATAAAAGTAAAATTCATTAAAATAAAGGAAATTTTAATTATTTTAACTACTTAAAGCGAAATAATGCTGAAATAATAAAAAGTTTGATTTGATATTTCGCCTTTTATTTTCTTAGTTCATAAATAGGTCGGATTTTGGTCACAATAAGGAATATATCAGTCAAAATAAGGCACTTTTTCAGTATTTTTGCTATTTTAGCCTAGTTTGCGTTAATTTAGAGAAAAATAAAAATTACTGCTTAATAAATTAACTATCCACCTAATCATTTAAAGTAAAACATTAAGAATTTAGTTCATAATATGAGAGTTGGGAAAAATTATAACAAGTTGAATTCCGCTTAATCGTTCATCTATTGGTATCGTCACCCTATTTTATTAGAAAGCAAAGTATACGGCTATGCAATCATAATGTTGATTGGCTTGAGATCGCTAGAAGACAGACATTTTGTGTCGGGTGTTGCCAATATACTAAATTAAAATAGTAGAATTCTTCGAGAAGTATTACCAGAGGTGTACTTTATACACAATTTCTTATCTAATCAAAAAATGCATGTTTTATTATATAAAGTAACTCTCTGTGGACACACGATTTTTTGAACAAAAAGGCCGTATCTATATCTAAAACTGTGTCTTCGAAATTATCTGACGACAAAACTGTGTCTTTTTAAAAAATTATATTATGAAGCAAACAAAAAATGGGGAACAGAAAGGCTTTCACCTACAGCCTACTCCTACATCTACATATTACATACATATCCGCAAACCTCATTGCTTATCCGCCAATTTATTACCGGCCTTTGTGTAAAGATTTCGGACGCGTTAATATTTACCGCTAATGGATAAAGTAGGTAGGTATTCCGTATTATGATTACAGTTATCTCATAATCTCATTATATACGTAGATGTAATGAATATACATGTAATGTGGAGCATTAGCCTTAAAATGTTACGAGAATTTTTTGATATAGTACAAACTTACCGCTATAGGTAAAAAAAGGAAAAATAATAAAATATTATGTACTTATTTGTATATTTTACATACACATAAAACTGTTTTAATGTTTCAAAACGTGCAGTGTAGCGTAAATAACTTACTATGTAGAGTTGTCTCATATTTAGGTATAGTCTAGTCCAGTATATAATATTCCGCTGTGATTATAATTTTTAATCATTTCTATAACCTCATTATTTGGAAATATTTGGAGTGGAGGGCGCTGTAGAATATTATTAATACCCAGCTAATTTTTTGTATGCAGCTTAGTAAATACTTGTATAATGAAATGGCCACATAGCCCTACAAATTTAGTGGAACGATTTCCCATCCGAACGAATCGAAATGTTTAACACCTGCGCACTCGAGTAGCTACCCCCATCGAGAATTTTCATAGATAAAAACTTGGTCGTCTCGGCGAAATTAGCCTACTCACGAAAAATCAGCTTGTTATTAATCACTAAAAAATTTGTTCGTCGGCTGACGGACCATTATAGTTGGTCTCCACCATATGTCTCCGAGCAGCTCAGATGTTGTTCCTGATCAGTTACACAGCATTCGCAGTTTCCGTCGCGTTTTGTCTGTCCAGAGCCATAGCGACACAGTGAAGTGGTTTTCCTTTATAAAGCTGCTCTGTTTAGTCATATTAGGTACTTCCACTCGACATTAATAATGTAAGAAAAACTGCTGTGAGCTTTGTCCTAAGATTGCCTTTTCCGGACAAGTTCTAGTTCTAAAAGCATAATATTATTGGACAAAGATCTAATAATTGCTAGTCGATAGTCAATGAACTATATGTTATGTGATACAAGTATGTCATACTCATACAGTAGTAAAATAAATTACACAAGTAGAAATGTACCTATCTACGCTAACTCCAGTTCCTTACGTTGGCCCCAATACGCCTCAATACAATCCGTACGATATCTAGGCAAATCGACAAAAGAGCGATGGTCTGCCAAGGTTGGGAGTTGGATATAAAACAATCCTTAGAAGATTTTGATAGGGGGCAGTGCCGGCCCTAGGGGGGGGGTCGACCCGGGCGGTCGCCCGGGGCGCCAGGCTCTAGAGGGCGCCGCATGCGCCACCTTAACTTCACCACAATACTAGAAAGCCGCGGCGGGTGCGAAGCCGGGGCGGCGGGTGTAATTCCTTGTATTGTATCATTAAACCCATAAACGATAGCAACTAATGACAAGAGGCTACTTGAGAGCATTAAAATAAACATTTGGTTTTAATACTTAATGAGTGTACGATTGATGTTGTTATAACTTTTAACGAACATCTCGTTAACATATTTATTAACAAAATTAAAAGTGAAAAAAAAAAAATTATGTGTTATATTAAATGTTATAACGTTTAATCCTCACCTCTAATCCCACTAGGGTAATGGTGCCTAGAACAACGAGCAACACTTGAGGAGCGATGGAGCCGTTTTATTTATGACGGAGTCACAATAAATATTTTTTCTGAAATACCTAGTGGCTAGTTCATTTCTATCTAAATATTGGCTGGCACGGTTCAGTACGTAGTACCGTAGTGAGTGGTGATAAAATATTTTATTTTTAAATGCAAAAAAAACCAAGTGTGTCGAATTTCTATTGCCCAATACAAGGGTTACTTGTAATAATTTAAAGATAAGTGGTGAGCCATTGAAAACTGAGGACACAACTGTGTTCTTGGGAATAACCCTGGATGCAAAGCTTCAATGGGGCACCCATATAGCAACGCTTGCTGGCAAGCTTAGCTCTGCTGCTTACGCTGTTAGAAAGATTCGACAGTTAACAGATGTTGAAACTGCAAAAATTGTTTACTTTGCATATTTCCATAGTATCATGTCGTATGGAATCTTATTATGGGGTAAAGCAGCTGATATTGAAAAAATTTTCGTTTTACAAAAAAGGGCAATTCGTGCAATTTATAATTTAAAACCGCGGGATTCCCTTCGAGAGAAATTTAAAGAAATAGGTATTCTTACAGTAGCTTCTCAATATATTTATAACAACATAATTTTTGTTAAGCAAAACATTCACAGTTACAATAAAAAGTGTGAATTACACGATAGGCAATTAAGAAATAGAAATAGACTCGTGATTCCTCGATTACGCCTCAAAAAGGTCCAAAAGTCGTTTGTGGGAATGGGCGTAATGTTCTATAATAAAATTCCACAACAAATCTTAGATTTGCCTTTACACAAGTTTAAGAATTCTATTAAAAGTGTGCTCATGAAAAAAGCATATTATACAATTGAAGATTATATAAATGATAAAAAAGCATGGATTTAATTTATTCGCTTTATACGCTATTATAACTTGAGGAGTATTCGATTATTGGTGTTTAATTCGATGCTTTAATCATGGGTAGCCTAAGTATGTCACGCTCTCCTTAAACATTTCTGTGGTGGTGTCGTGTGGTGCGGGTTGTTACGTTCCCTCAAATATGGTTGAGCGAAGCAATGGCTGGATCATGCGTCATGCTCGTGAACGGGTGCCGCCGTCGGAAATGGGGCTACTTTTGTCTGCCCTTCTTAACGTGTAGAATTGTAAGCACCATTCCGAACCAGTGGTAGATTCATTTGTCGATTCAAAAGCACTATTGTAAAAGTTTATCTGAATAAAAAATATGTCTTAGACTTGCCTTTACACAAGTTTAAGAACTCTATTAAAAGTATGCTCATAAAAAAAGCTTATTATACAATTGAAGATTATATAAACGATAAAAAAGCTTGGATTTAACTCGTTCCAGCAATGCGCGAGACGGCATTTCAATCATGTACATTAATAATAATAATTGTTATAATGTTATTTTTTTAAAAAGAGCAACCGCCGAGTTTCTTACAGGTTCTTCTCGGCTGGAACTGCATTCCGAACCTGTGGTAGACTCAATCGACGATTCAAAAGCACTTGTAAAAGTTTATTTGAATAAAAAACTTTTCTATTCTATTTCTATTCTATTCTATTCTATTTTAACCCCCGACGAAAAACCGCAAAACGACGGGATGATATTATAAGTTTGACGTGTCTGTCTGTTCCACCGTAGTGCTCAAACGGGTGAACCGATTTGAATGCGATTTTTTCGTTTGAAAGGTGAATTATTCGGGAGTATTCTTAGCTATTTTTGATGAAAATCGGCTCAAGATGGCCACCGCCACAAAATGGCGAATTACATATTTTTTCACAACTCCTTCAATATGGGTATCAAATGAAAGGGCTCAACTAGTAGAATACTATTGTGCAAATCGAAGATAGCCGCCACCACAAAATGGCGAATGTCGGGGTTTTCAAAATTTTAATTTATACTTGTAACTAACGAAATTGTAAGACTTTAAACTTAACTAAGTAGTTAAAACAAGAATGTTTTATATTACTAATTATTTACTTATCAAAAAATTATAATGTATAGTGGCTAAAGAAAAATCGTGACCGTGATTTTTGATAAGTCCGAACAACATTTTTATCTTTCTGTTACACTCAATATTTTACCCAACTGCGGTAATTAACAAAAACATTTTAATTTGCAATAGATAGATGTAATATTAGGGGTTAAACTATGAAATTGCCGATTTGTACTGAAAAATAAAAATTCGTTTTTTTTTAATTTAACATATTTATTTAATCAAAATAATTACCATTATTATCTATACGTTGCTGCCATCTAATAGGAAGCTCATTTATGCCTTTGCGATAGAACTCTGGTGATCTAGATTCGACAAACTGTGTGAAAGCATTTTGCACTGCCTCCTGAGAAGAAAACCTTTTATCACGCAGAAAATTGTCCAAATCACGAAAAAAATGGTAGTCCGTTGGAGCAAGGTCTGGCGAATACGGAGGGTGACGATTGGTTTCTAATTGCAGTTCCTGTAGAGTTAAAACGGTTTCTCGTGCTGTATGAGGTCTCGCGTTATCATGGAGCAATAATGGTGAAGATCGATTCATAAGTCGGGACTGTTTCACTGCTAGTTTCGCTATCATTGTTCGGAGTTCGGTGCAGTAGACATCTGCCGTTATTGCTTGACCAGATCGGAGAAAGCTATAGTGAATAACACCACGCTGAGACCACCAAACCGTTACCATTACCTTTTTATTGGTAAGCTTTGCTTTAGGACACTGTTGCGGCGTTTGACCTGGGGTCAGCCATTGCATTTTCCGCTTACGATTATCGTAAAGAATCCATTTTTCATCACATGTTACAATTCGATCCAATATTCCTTCATTTCTGTATCGATTCAACAAGGCAACGCAAGTTTCAACACACGTTTCTTTCTGCAGATCAGTCAAATCATGACGCATCCATTTTTCATATTTTTTCAAATCATTGTTATTCACCTGTGTGGGCGGTCTTCCACGTGGTTCGTTCTTCAAATCGAAGTTTCCATCACGAAAGCGTTTAAACCAAAATCGCACACTGCGTTCATTAGCAGTCCCCTCTCCAAACGCAACACTAATATTGCGAGCTGTTTCTGCCGCGTTAGTTCCGCGTCGGAACTCGTATTCAAAAATCACACGAATTTTCGAAGTATCCATCTTTATTGTCTAAGCTGAATAAAAAAAAAACAACTGAAAGTTGATAATCGAATGTAGCACATTTTTTAAAAGAAGAACTACATAGGTACCGTATGAAAAAAGTTTCACTCAAAAATCTCAAACCATGAAGGTTCTATGTCAATTCGAAGTACCTATTACAATAAAACGGCAATTTCATACTTTAACCCCTATTATAAGAAACATCATAATCGTGAAATAAAGCAGTGCTCACATTTGAAGAATAATGACAGAAAATAAAGATATACTTAATTAAAAAAGCTTTCTGGATCGGAAAATCGTTCGGGAAATCGTAAAGTTTCATCAAAATTAGTTTTTGCGTGGGAAATTAACAAACATTCTTACAAACTTCCACGTTTATAATATTGATAGGAAGTAGGATAAGGGCGCCAAATGCTTGACTCGCCCGGGGCGCCTAGATGGTTAAGGCCGGCACTGATAGGGGGAATTTTGGTAGGAAGCTTTGATCAATTAAACATAGGAAGGGTATTTTGAACCGGCTCGTTTCGTCTGTCTGATACTAAGCGAGTCAGTCGCTGGAGCTGGATACAAGTACCTAGCACTAATCGTGGTCTGTGGCAATCCTTGCAACAGACCTAATATGTCCAGCAGTGGACATCTATCGGTTGAGACCACGACGACGACGAATGAAAAAATTATATTTGATTCCGTTCTATTCTATTGAGACTATTTTCTCTAATGCTGTGTCAATGAACTCAACTGTACTGAATGACGTAGGTATAACGAAAAAATATGAAACCCTAACAAAATATTAATTTGCATAAAAGGTAGCCTATCAGCAAAGTAAAGTCGGACATACCTACCTATTATAAATCAATATTAGCTGATATATTTACTTGCTAAGTAATCGTTTTAAGTTGATGAGTTTGTTGGACAGTTTCCAACAAAATTGCTTTTCTGGAATCTGGTTTGCTTTGAGTGCGCACTCAACTGCCTGACTGCTCTGCCCTACTTAGTGATAGAGCATGCTTTGACGTTAAAAAGTTAAATCGCAAGAATCATATTTCAAACGTTTGAAACGTTTAAAAAAAATATGACAAAACCTTCGCTTTTCACACGACTTCAGTGCTTCATGTCTACAGAGTTATCTAACGATAAACATTGTTTTTTTTGTTATGATGGGTTTATTGTGAAATTGAGGACAATTCCAATTATAATTATAATAATAATTTGATCTAATCTCATCAATCAAAATAAAACTAATCTCATACGTATCTATCAAATAAGTTCGTTTGAAATCAGACTACTTTTCATCATTTTCCATGAAAAAAACACACCCTGGTTCAACATTTTTGCACCCAAGAGCGCTTACACCACAGAGATAGCATCACATAATATTCTATAGGTAGTAGGTACGCAATGGTATAGTACAACATGGGTGCCTTATGTCATCGTACTTACAACCATTTGGATGGCAACGTATTATACTGTACGTAGATAGTCATATATAATCGGTGTACTTAGTATGCCGTGTACACACGTGCGTTCCAAATTCGGTATCGAAATGGCCGGTTGGACGTCTGCTTCCGTAAATGGCAAAGAATTGTCGCATTTGAGCTGTAAGCAGAACTCACACACACTGCGTGTACGGTGTAATGCACGACGATGTCCGGTGAATAATTATTGCGAACGTTGTCATGCGATTTATACGTATGCTACAGAAAATAATACATAATAATAGATGATGCCCGCGACTTCGTCCGCGTGGATTTAGGTTTTTTAATAATCCCACGGGAACTTTTTGCTTTTCTGGGATAAAATAGTTAAAATAAGTAGCCCATGTCCGTCCCCTGGATGTAAGCTAATCCTGTACCAAATTTCATCCAAATCGGTCAAACTATTGAGCCTTGAAAATCTAGCAGACAGACAGACAGACAGACAGACCCACTTTCGCATTGATAATATTAGTATGGATTATGTTGTGAAATAGTTGAAGGATAACACAAGAGAATAACAAAATAATGCAGTGTCTTTAACTTCTACAAATCTCAATAATTTGGTGTGATGTTTGTTGTTTAGACTTGAATTTATCCTGCGCTGATATCGTTCGCACGTAAACACGTAGACGAAGTGCTCTTGAGAATAATTTGGTCTTCGTAAACACAAACAACGACATATTGACATCGCTGACAGTGTAAGCCTCCTCTTCACAATCGGCGACTAGACTAGGTATATATCACTCATACTCAGACGATGTCTGTAGTAAGCCGATATTGGGTTATTAAAGATGACTCAGACGATTACATGCGTGTACGCGTGTTAAGGTGGGTCCAAATATGTATCACTTGCCCGATCCGAACACCGTATCTGCATATCACGTATCAAGCCCCGTACAAGTTGTAGACGCCTCGATTTGCTTTATATCCGTATCTTTACAATAGTACAGTTTACAGTAGTATCACCTTTGATGATCGGACAAAAACCGACACGAAATGGGTCGGGCCGTACCATAACGGCGGCGTATCGAGATCGCGTATCATGATACGCGTATCATCATCCGTCCACATATGCGATCACGATACGCGTCGACAATACGGATACGGTGATCGGATCGGGCAAGTGATACATATCTGGACCCACCTTTACTTGCTTGTAGTCGCCGATCATCGTCGTCAACACACACAATCGTCAGTAATCATGGCGATCGGCGACTTGTCGGTTTTTCGGGTACGCATTCGGAAATTCGCGTGTAGATGCGTGCGTGTGCCCACACGGTAGCCGATCATTTAAACACTAGGATTACCTATTAAATTGTGTATATTTATATTACTTACTTTGTTCTATTGCAATGAATGCTCAAACACCACCATCTTTTCTTCTTCTATTTTTTTCACACATTTTCGTTCAACTAAATTGGACAAAATTATTGTATACTGAAATTAAATTAATACAGCAGCTACAAACTCCAAGTCCATCTTAAACCCTAGCCGCTGAATAAAATATGATAATGGACGATAGTGTGGATGCTTGCACGATGATCGTGACGTTTACATCGGCGATGGCATCGGCAATGGTGAAGGCTTAATCAACGGTCATCACTTAGCACGAGCGAGTGCGCCCCATGATTTAGTAGTAGCCTAGTAGGTTGACTTACCAATTCGAGCTTACGTATCTAACTATCTACCTAGTTCTTTTGTAAATGCACAATCGGGGCAGTAGCAGTTTTCCTTTTGTTATAAAATATTATTCGTTCTGAGATTTTGAACTAGGTACTTATTGGCTTGTTAGTTGGCAGATACCACGCAGATACGAATACGTCTTGCCTTGTTGTTTACTGAAAATTAAAGACTTCCAGGGATGCTTTGAAGTCTGATTTCATTAAAATACAATTGAAAAATATTATTCTTCAAGTTGATGAAATAAGGTGCTCAAGCTGTATTTATTAGTTGCTATATTAGACTTAATTTAAATATAATGTTAGCATATTATATTAAAGTTATTAAGCTATATTAAACAATAATAGTTAGGCCTATTATATCCATTAGATAAGAGTCTTCCCGTCTTTAAGCTGACATCATTTCCTTCAAGTCTTCCGCGATGCTAGTTACTAATTACTATAAGTAAGCACATGTTTTTACTTATTGCTGTAGGTACGACATCATAGGAAATACGTTGTTTTTTGAGAATTCTTTAAGGAAAATACTACCTAAGATAAGAAATAATTTGAAGTTTTGATTTTGATGTCTTGCATATCATTGTTTATTTAATCCTGGCTAACTAACATTTATAATTTCAGTTTAAACGGTTCTAGATCTTAGTCAAAGAAAATAAAATTATAAGTAGGTACTTAACGAGTTGACGAGTTAAAAAAATTACAAAACAACAGACTCCAATGAAAGTTCTAAAGCTAAATAGGTAAAGTTAGTGAAATTATTATTCGAGCATTTCGGCAGCTTTGGTTTAAACCAAATGAAAAAACCAAGCCCAGACCTGCCTGGAAACCTCGGAGAAAAAATAGATAGGTAGGTACGTACCTACCTATGTAATTAGATGCGTTCCTCCTAACCGTATAGAACCTCTTTTTTTTAAATCTCGGTTATGCATGGTGGCTAAAAAAGGTGCACTGTTTAGTTAGCTATTTTAATTTTTTTTTATTTAATTTTTAATTGACTCGTATACATATTATACCTAAGTATATAGTATATACCTAATAACTATCGATTTCGTACATAGACTAGGTAGCTCGTTTCTATACTTAATTCCTACCTAGCCGGATGCTAATCTGATAATACCTACCTTTTACAGCGTATTAATAGAGCTCTTAACGATAAACACTAATTGAAGTAGATACATATTAGCTTAGTTGAAGCCATATTATTTATATAATATTATCTTTGTATAACTAACTAACTAAACTCTAGCTACACGTCTTATAAATAAAAAAATGTTGATACCTACCCATCTACAATATACCTACGTAACTATTTTGAGTTTCTAGTTTCTACGACTGTTCTCGCTCGATTCTTGCGTGATCATGATCAATACATTTGTACATAAAGAAAATAATAGAGACAGGAATAACCGCTGCTGTCGTTTGAATTTAAATTTAGAATATCGGAGTAGGTACATATTCATTGCTAACAAACGTCGAAAATAATCTAAGTTCGCCGGCCGAGCCCCTTGGCAAGTGAGCAGGCGACTGGCGACTGGCGAGTGACTCATCTTCGTTCAAACGCGCACTCGTAAAGGTACGGACAGACGTGCTCATTACTAGCACGAAAGCATGCTTTTATTGAGCAAGTGCTTATTAGTAGCACGTGTGTAATGTAATGAGCATGCTTATTTAGAGCATGCTCATAAATCAACCGACGTTTGATTTTCGAGCATGCTACCTGAGGCGCGGGTAGAAGGGGGCGTGCTTTGAGCGCATCTGAACAGGGTTTGCTTATTAGCATGCTATTATCGATTCGATCTCGATCCGCGGCGATTCTGTTTATCCAATTACGAACACAAATTCTCCTTTTTTGTTTTTTTCTGTTCCACCAAAATGTTATTACACAATTCCGTTGCAAGAATATGATTATTTTATTGAGTTTTGTATGGATAGCACTGTCACTATATATCTTTGTACATCCATTTTGTCCAAGAGCCTGGTGCCAAATAGAAGCACGTCTGTCCGGTATGTTTGCTTTGAGCATGCTTATTTATGAGTATGCTTCAAGCAAGCATGCTTATTGCTGGCAAATGTCGCATGAGCATGTTAACTTTAAGCATGCTTATAAGCACGCTTTTTTTGAGCACGTCTGTCCGTACCTTAAGTCGTAGCAGATGATATTATTTCTAAGTTCAACATTTTCAATGGCCTCGCAGGCATTTTTTTTGCGTAAACATAATATCTAATAATAATAGGTAGGTACCATCTCAAATTACAAGCACTTAACTATGTATATAAATAAAATATTCATCCGTAAACGTATGTATGTATTAATGTTATAACCACAGAGCAGACACAGTGGTTATAACTTAATATAAATAACTGCGATGATTTAAAAAGCGCAATTTTTCAGCGCGAAAGTTGCCAACACACAACCTACCTACCTGACAGACCAAAGTTTAAAAACGTACCTATGTTTGAGAATTTTATTTACATAATACCTATGTTTGTCATTCAAATTACCATACTTTGTAATGAACCTAGTTATTGTAAGATGCCTTCCTGATCTATTTCGAAATCACAAACAGACACTTAAATTTTATTGATTTGTATACGTTCACATTTAAGTACTAGTTAGAATAAATAAGTCCACCCGTGCGACACTGCGAAGTGAGGGTGGGTCTAGTTTGTTGATGATTTGAACACGCCCGCAATTTCAACACGAATGCGGTTTTATATGACATTGCTGATTGCGTGTTGGCCGACGCGATGTAATTAGTCGGACAGCATAACATATTATAGTTTGTGCTAATTAGGTACAACAATGCTATCATGTTATAAAACTTACTAGCGACCCGCCCCGGCTTCGCACGGGTAATAATTACCCGCTACTATCCCACCATAAGTACATTGTTTTGTTATAATATCTCGAAGGGCAAGGGCAGCGTTTTCGATGAAAGCCTCAAGGCTTTTTTATGATTTTCAACAATTATAGTCATATTTCAACTAATTTACACAAAACCTTAACAAATAATACGCCTAAACTTTCCTCATGAATCACTCTGTCTATATTGGTGAAAACCGCATGAAAATCCGTTCAGTAGTTTTGAGTTTATCGCGAAAAGGCAGACAGACAGACAAACAGACGCGGCAATAGACTTGGTTTTTAGGGTTCCGTACCCGAAGGGTAAAAAACGGAGCCCTATTAATGTCACTCGGCTGTCTGTATGTCTGTCTGTCTGTCTGTCCGTCTGTCCGCCGGTCACAGGTCTCTAGCTCGCAGACGAAATGAGTTACAAACCTGAAATTTTGGTATTTAGTGTAAAACGTTAACCCAAAATCAAATATTGAATTAGAAATTGAATTAAATTATTTTTCAGGGGGGCTCCCATACATGAAAAAGGAGCCGGAAAAAAAAATTTTTTCTTTACCCTAGCTTGTGGGGTATCATTGTTTAGAGCTCATTAAGTAGAGTACAAATATATATTTTTTTAATTTTTATCTCAAAAAATAAGGGAATGGGAGGCCATCAAAGTTGTCAGTTTTAGACCATTTTTGTGACGGGGGCTATCTCAAAAACTAAACTAGTTGGGAATATGATATTTCAGTATATTATGTACTATATGCTCTATTTAAACAACAAATACTGAAAACAACGATTTATTAAAGAGTTTATAAGCTGTGACCAAAATAAACGAACATTTTTTTGGGTTTTTCTTTCACGGTTTGTTGCGATGTCTAGCTCAGAAATTAAATATTTCTTAGACCCAAAATATTATATTGTTCATAATTATGTACGGAACCCTGAAAGAGCGAGGCCCGACTCGCAATTGGCTGATTTTTATAATATGTAGTGAATAATGATGGGCTATGTATTAACCCTAGGTCGGTCGCGCTAGTTTTTGTAACTTCGTCGGTCGCATGGGGTCTTTGAAAGCCCCGTTTTATTTTATATATTTTTTTATAATTACTTCGTATATTCTGATTTTTTATTTATGTATTAATAAGGTACTAAGATGTATTTTAAAATAAAAGTATTATAATCTTTTAAATCTTTATAAGATTACGTCAGTCTCAGTCCCACTAGAGAAAAACATTTTTGACTCATTTTCGGCAACTTTAGTTTAAATTAATATAAAACCAATCATTTATTATATTTTCTTTCTAAAATCAACACAAACTATCAAAATAAGACTTATTTTAACGAAATAACAAAAAACAATATGAATGAATTCATAAACATTAGTAAATTTTTACACCTCATTTTGCAATTTCGAACAGCTTGCGCAATTTGATGCTGCATGCCTCGGGTATATATTCTGGCGACATGAAAAGCATCCTGTCTAATTTTTTCTATCAAATATATCGTGGACAATATGTGCATCTCTTTCTGGACATTTGTGGCTGATTTTCACATCGATTTTGCAGGACATCAGGACCAAAAAGCGCTTCATATGCTGCCACACCGGAGCGTTCTCGGGAGGGTGTTTATAATCATCAAAAAGATGAAATGCATGTGTTTTGAAATAGTCTTCGCGTATCTTGGTCCTATTTGGCTAATTATATTCCAATATTGTCTCTGACTGAAGGATTAGGAGCAGTTTTTTTCCAGCTAAATATCGTTTCAGTATTTCGATGGCGTAGTTTTCCGACTAATAACATAATATGTGGTTGATGTTAAATAAATAAATAAATAAATGTTATTTGTTGAGCGAGTGGAACCTTATCCTCATCATCATTGTCTGAATCCAGTTATTCGGGCAGCTCAGGATGCCTCAGAATTAGTTTCAAGAGAACTTTTTTCAATTACGTCAGGTCCAAAATCAAAATGTTTACCAATGTTTCATCGATCGTAACATCTACATCATCTTCGGACTGTTCTTCTAGCCTTCGGACAATCTGCTGGTTTTTAAAATATTCCATTTTCGGTTAAATTTAACATAATGTAAGTGTCTGCCTTCAAACAAAAAATGTTACACGTTTGGTCGCGTGGGGTCTTTTGAAGCCCGTGCGCAAAACAAACGTTTATCATGCGCAAACGCAGTGCGCTAAATCAGTGATAACTGCTCTATTTTATACTTAAGTATATTTTAGGAAGCTACTATAAATTACAAGTTCGTATCATAACTATTAAAAAAAATATGACAGTTTTTGCAAACCCCGGGCTTTCAAAGACCCCATGCGACCGACCTAGGGTTAATAGAAAATACAATGCAAAGCCGGCAGTCAAATAAAACCTCCATGGCCCGTCTACCAACCGTTCGTTGGTGTTTACTTGTAAAACTCCAGAGCTTTCTTAACGCTGATAAAGCCGGTTATTTCTCCAATTAAACTTTGAAGAGATAATACGTCCCGTATTCAAACGAGTAAGACGGCCGCCTACTAAGCAGGTCAAGCGTTTCTTTGCGGAAATAAGTACAGAAGTTTAGAGCTCAGACAGCTCCCACGGGATAAACTCGAGATGTGTACCTACTGCGACTTCCGAGAGGCACGAACCAGAACTTAGATCCTTTTATTAGAGGGTTTTATGGATAAAAATATTATCATCACAGTATCTATAATACCTATGTATTTCTTTAATACTGGATCTCTTTGGGAAGAGGGTTGGATAGGCTGGCCGCTGGTTATAGGTCTCTACATATAGATAACAAAAAATATGCCCTGAAACGAGAACTTTATCCTTTTGATAATAAATATCTGTTAAAAACGGTCTAGGGAATAATACCTATACCTAATACCTTTGGGAGATGTCGCCTAATCTCATATTTTTCGTAACATAAATAAGAAGGCTAGGCCGGCTAGAATGTCGAATGGAAATGATTAGTCCTGCTATTTTCCGACGACTTTGCACTAGTATGGATAGTATCTACAATAGATAACGTTGCGTTATGCTTGTTTGCCTTTATGCTTGTTTAATTAGAAATTGTTGATGACGAATTCCTGTCTGCCTACCTTTCGCGAGACCTTTGAAGGTCGTTACCTACTCGACAAACGCGGGTCAGTCACGACTCACGATTCACGACGCAGCTCAGGGCTCACGACTCATGACAACTACTTTTTAGGGTTCCGTATTAAGTAGTTATCTACTTAGTTTCGTTTAGTTCGTTTGTCTATAATAGGTATGTGTGTCGTAGCGAGTTTATTCAGAAACTTTTAAAACTACAAAGTTTGGCACAGTTAAATAAACTTCTAAGCTCTACAGAAGGCAGAAGAAGCTTGTACGAAAAACGTTGAACACAAAATTTGTTTTCAGGGTACCTCCGGAACATTAAAGTAGAAAAAAAAAACAGTTTTACGTACCCCCTCAAATGGGGCACTAGTCGTTAAGAATAGGTAGGTATTTTAAAATCATTATGTTACAAAGCAGGTTTTCGGCAAAAACTACTTACCGTTTACGAAATAATGAATGCCAAAGTGGCAGTCTTACATGATTCGGACGACCTAATATGTTCAATACATTTTCACAGCCTGAATCGATTTTGACGAAAGCCACAGTCCACAGAGATAGCTCGCTTCTCGGAAACAAGAACTTTTATCCCGGGAAATCAAATAATTCACTAGATGTTTAAGGCTTAATTTACACCGCGGTGGAATCGAAGCGTCAAATTCGCCTCATGACGCGGAAGGCGCGCGAATTCGCTGGAATGCTCGAGAATTCTCGCGCATTCCAGCTAAACGCTTGGCACGGCACTGCTATGACCGACCCAACGAACTCTCCGTTCGCGCCTCTTCCCGCGGATTCCACAGACGGCGCCGACAGTAGCTACGGGAATTCTCGATAATGCGCGAGAATTCCGCGGAAGACGCGCGACCTTTTTTTGGGTCCTATTTAATTTGTATGTTATGCAATTGACATAAAGTTCATTTAGATATGTACAATTTCGTTGCAAAAAGTCGCTTCCATTCCATTCCGCCGCGGTCTAAATTGAGCCTTAGAAACCTAAAACCACGGGTATTAGCTAGATCTTTATACATTTGACTATAATACCTACTTACATTACATGAACCCTGACGACGGTGACTCAGTGCGCTCGTGTCTGGTTGCAGGCTCCACGGACGTGGACATGCCGTCGTCGCTGCTGCACTCCATCCAGAACCAGATGCAGAGCAAGGGCGGCTACGAGATGGCGTATGGTGTTAAGGTACCTAACAGATAATAATGCCAACTACAAGTCACGGCAAATAAGTCGAGCGGTGACCTTCAATGCGCAGAAGTCAAAAATGAGGTATCTCGGGATGTGAGGAGATCGCGGGGAGGGCGTGGGGATCGTTCGTAAGCACTGATTAGCTCTCACAGATCCCTCGTAAGCGCTGATTGGGTCTCCAATCGTATTGTGTCCCGCTGACTCGTACGACGCTGCGCGCACTTGAAGGTGGGCACACCGCTAGACTTACATGCCGGGGGTTATAATAATAATATATTTTGCTGACGTCACATTCCTCCTTGACCTAATTCATAGTGATAAACGTTTATGATTGCGTCACGTCTAGCTGAAACCTTATTTCCTGTAGCTGACAGCTCAGGCCTCAGAGGCCATAGCTAATAATGATTAATGTCCTCCGCACCAGTTTCGTCCTTCAACGGAGGCGGAGACTAGTTAACTACGCAGGAAATATTATAGTGCAGGAATGTGTGTGCAAATAACAATGTACTTACTAAGAACTCTCTATTCCCTCATTCTCCTAGTCCGGAGAGATCAGACGAAAGATCGATGGCTTTACGTGCATTTCCGTACATATTGTTAAGATGAAAAATTTGCGTTTATTTTGGTAACAGCTTAAAAACTACATTATGAATCGATGTTTTCCGCATTTTGTTTAAATACAGTAGTTATATACATAATTATGTATATAATAGGCAGGTGGTATATAATTTACAGAAATTCCAAATTCCTATCTACTTATTTTCTTATTATTTATTAATAAAATGAAAAGGGTCTGGAGAATTCGATTACCTATCCAATCAACCACGAAAAAATTTGACCCATATTTTCATATAAAATGATGATGATAAATAATATTTTCATAATATAGCATTTTATTTTTTAATGTATTTAATACTTTACCTATTTAAAAAATTACCCAAATAGGTACCTATCTGTGAACACCACATTTTAACAATGTGAGAATAAAGTAATGTTAATTTTTTTCTATTTTTTTTCCAGGTTTACTGAGGAGATGCGACGCGAAGTTATCAGAGACACTAGTGACAAAAAAACAGAGTGAAAATGTTTCGAATATGATCTTGACATGTATTTATTAAAGAAGACTAGTGTAAGTTTAGTTTTTGTAGTTTTGTTGTGTACAGGGAGTCACACTGAGTCAGTTGAAAAACGTACAGGTATCCGAGTTACCTGATCAGCGCACGATGCGACGGACGCACAGAAAACTGTTTTTTGTCTTGTTTATGAAATTAATAACGATAGGTTTGTCACGGTGCGTAAGCGCGAATCTAAAAATTAGAAGACAATTATTGTCTTCTAATTTTTAGGATATGCTCAAAAATTCGAGGCAAAATAATCTAGTTGGTACAGTTATACCACACGAGTAGATAAGTACAGAGAGGAAGCTTCATACAAACGGCCCGCTGTAGGTACACTCACACAAACACACTCACTAACGGTTCACGGACGCCCGCTCGTTCCACTAACGGGTACAGTTGGTGACAAACGTGCGCATATGTGTGAGTGTACCTACAGCGGGCCGCTTGTAGAAGCTTCCCCTCTGTACTTATCTACTCTGTGGTTATACTTTAACTACACAAGACAACGGCAAAGAATAATAAGGACTACGTTTATTATTTATCTATGACAACGGCTAGTCTAGACTCACATGCTGTACATACATCGGAGTATACCCGACTAAAATTGTGGGGGAAGGGGAGGCAGTATCTTAATCATAATATGACTACCTGCGGTGCTCTATATGACAATGAGTGAGCGACTTAGCTAATGAAATGATAGATATCTATAATTATGTCCTAGAACAGTAGTTCCCAAAGTGGTCCAGGTGGACCCCCAAGGGTCCACGGGAGACTCGACGGGGATCTACGTTGGCGTGACAAAAAAATGGGGGTTCACGAGTTGTAAGCGGGGGTCCACGAAAATTTATCTGCTTTCGATAATGAAGACATAAAATGTTGGCTTGACTTCATCTAACAATGTAGGCAGATAATATTTTAAGAAGCTCAGCGACTATTACTTGTAAAAACTTGCATATTCCATATTCAGAACTTAACTTTACTTTGCAGAACTTTACTTTTTGACGTCCACTCACAGCACAATCAAATAACCAATCAATTCTCACTTTTTTCGAAAACGAATTTCGTGGTTGGAACTCAGCCGCAATGCAAATTTCCATAGTAAGATATAATATTCACATTTTTTTTCGAGTTTTGGGAATATGGTAGAAATCTAGCTACAGGGGGTCCATCGGAACTAGCTAAATTTTGAAAGTGGTCTATGAGCAAAAAAAGTTTGGGAACCCCTGTCCTAGAATAACAAGTCAGTCGTTGGCATCTCTAGTAAAAGCAAAGCGATTATACAGTACCGCGGGATATAGTGCAAGGAAGCGGGAACCAGCCTTCCAACGAGGAGACATGTTAGCTAAACTGAGTTGTAAGGCATTGTTGGTGGAAATTCGCCATATAATCGCTACAAAGCTGTTCCAGTAAAATGTTGATATTACAGTCCACAAGTTTAAAGATGCTCCATTATAATATGGTAACTAGACAAAAAATGATAAGTAGGTATGTAAAATTGTCGGACGGTAGTCGAAATACCAAATGATTCTTCTCATTAAACTACTTGTAATGTTATACATATAATACTTGTCTACTATAATCTAGTAGGTATCATAGGATGTAAAATTGTAAACTTGTGTGTGTTTAAAGTTTGTTAGTTGGACTATTCTCGTGTTTACAGTAAGATGTTTGTACCTTTATTACTTATATACTGTTGTTTAATACATATTCCTATTACGTACAAAGTCTTCATGCCCGAATCTCTTTGGGCATACGAATGACTGATATATGCCAGCGGACTGTTTTACATGATACATTGACACGGTATGTGTAGGTAGATGCATGCTGCAAACATTAAGGTGGGTCCAGATATGTATCACTTGCCCGATCCGATCACCTCCGTATCGCTGACGCTTATCATGATCGCATATATGGACGGGTGATGATACGCGTATCATGATACGCGATCTCGATACGCCGCGCCGTTATGATACGTCCCGACCTATTTCGTGTCGGTTTTTGTCCGATCATCAAAGGTGATACTACTGTAAACTGTACTATTGTAAAAATACGGATACGGAGCAAATCGAGGCGTCCACAACTTGTACGGGGCTTAATACATGATACACTGATACGGATACGGTGATCGGATCGGGCAAGTGATACATATTTGGACCCACCTTTATGTATAGAACCGTATCTTCAACTCCTAATCGAGTATCCACACTCTCCACAAGGGTATAACGAGTGCAAGAGTGTAAACGGCATCCTCGCCTCGCGTTTCCGCGCCTCCGCGCAGTTTTATGACCGGAGTCATCACGCGAGGGCTTCAGGAGGCATGCTCGCGAGAATGTGGATCAGGCATTTAAATAAATCAAATCAAATCAAATAAACTTTATTCAAAATTGGTACACTGTACACTTTTTGAACGTCAATTTAGGTACAGGCAATGGTGATAATTATTTACGGAAACTTAAAACTAAAACTACGAGGGTTCCAAACGCGCCCTGGTCTGAGAAGAGCCCACAACAAACTCAGCCGGGTTTATATATTTTTTTATTATCATCATCTTACAATATGGTAAAATACATTTTAAAGCTCTTATAAGTATATACTTAAAGACACCAAACGCATCTGAGCCTCAAGGGGATTTCCCATTTGTTTTAAGGAACATGAAAAAAGAAAAAGCTTCCTTTTGTCTAATGACGTTACGACGTCCACAGAACGAAATAATTTATGCGAACTGCCAAGAGTCACGTTCCCTGTAATCTTCTCTAACTATCCATCTATAAACTATACTTATAAATTATACAAATCTAATTATACATCCTGAATATAAAAATAACTGCAAACGATTTTTTTTTCTGAGAAATTTTACAAACGCTCGATTTTATTTGTTTTAAATGTGAAATAATTTTTCTTTTGATACCTACGTGCCTTACGAACTAACAAACAATAAATTGATAGCGTTCCAGTAGGTGTCAATAGGTAGGTACTTACCTAAGTATAATAGGTATACCTACTCATACCGTGTCAGCAAAATTATAACGAAATAAGTAACTATTTAGCCATATAAACTAGGTCAAGTAGAGTATTGTATCTATTTACACTCCAACTTTAGCAAATCTGTTGAAATAATTTTGTCATTTTATTGTTGAAACGACAAAGTTGTGTGTAACCCCAATAGAATAATAATCAATAGTTATTTATATATTCTATTTGAAAAATATGAATTGTGGAAAGATATTTTTTTGTTTTATTTTCAATCATACCAAAAAAGTCGAGAGGCAGAGTCGAAGCATATCGAAGCGTCTACAAAAAAAAATTCATGGCATATTGGCTTCCTATCTCTACAAAGCATCTATTAGCCACATGATGAACATGACTAATCCTCTTTCCCCTCCTTGTGCTTGTATCGACACTTTGCGCTATGATCGTAATGGTTTATGACTCTGTTCGCACGTTTGTAATGTCCCAAGGCATGCCCCGAGAAGATTTTTTTTTTTTTCGGATTGTGTATACTGCTTAGGCCCTATTGGCCGCTACAGCGTCACCGGGGGGTTGGGCGAGCGCAGAAGCTTCGCCAGAGAGGGTTTGAGCCCGAGGGCTCGAAGAATGTCGGGCAGAACGTCGTCCTAAGGGCGCCTCCTGTGAGGCTCGGAGCCCTGAGAAGAGGAGGTACTTATACTTTATCTTAGATGCCCCGACCCTAATAAAAGATGTTCCGGTTTTTATTGATTCAATGACAGTAAGTACAATCACCAATCACAGACAAGATAGTAGGTATAGGGTATAGACGATACTATACTCTGTGTATGTTAAACAGGTAACCCTTGCAGATTTTCAAATAATCCCGTAAACAGGTGATTACGTACCTGTTAACGGGATTATTTGAAAATCTTGGAATGCAGTTTTATTTACCTATACGTTAAAATCGACTCCATGGTGTCTTGAGACCTAATTCCTCTATCCATCATAATCGGTTCAGCGCTTTAAGTACCCGTTAATAAAACAAACAGAAAAGAAACTTTCTCACTTTTATAATAAAATATCTATAAATGTGGATATTTTCTCTGGTTACGTCTAGGTTGCGTATACTATTAAATTGGCTGTATAGTATTCCTTTCATAAAAAAACACTTATTGACATTTAAATTATTTTATTGCCTCAACATAAATTAATATACAAAATGAAGTGATGTATAAATAAATAAACAGTTAACAAACACGTTACAACTTACAAAATTTAACGTTACACACAGACTGACAGATTTAGTAATAAAGCACACAAAATTTTACAAAGGTTGTCACACGTTGCAAGCGACATTCTCTGTTATCTTTTCCTGTGCCTATGTTCGGATCGCACCGCATTCGACTTTGACTTCTCCTTGTATCTCGAATCATCTGTAAATAAAATTGTAACAAGTAAAAAATCTAAAAATAACTGCAGCGCTATAAATGTAAAATTAAATGTAAGAACTGGCTTTGACAATGCAACAAGTATAAAGTTCGTAAACTAAAACCCGACTACGCTTAATAATTTAATAATAATTTAGTGTGCAGAAAGCGCGGGGCAAGCAGCTAGTGGCGCCATCTGTTATGTCTATCCGAAACTAATTTAATAATCTAGAAAGCCGTGCGAAGTTCACTTCTCGATTTTTTTCGTAAATAAAATGTTGCCTATATCACCCGAACCATAACAATGAATAAATAGACACCTCATTCATCAAAATCGGTCCAGTAGTTTAGGCGCTACGGTGGTTCACACAGAATCTCATACAAAAATCGGTCACAAACATATATATATACATATGTATATTACATACATACATACATACATACATACATACATACATACATACATACATACATACATAGACTGCTAAAAGCATAACCCTTCCTTTTGGCTTTGCCGTACTAGGGTAAAAAGCACGAATTCATTTCAGTTGTTTTGAGGTATCGGACCTAACCAAGGAATCAGGTCTTACCGGTAACTGAAGCGCCTACTTACTAACCTAAAAACTAACCTTCCAAGTTAGCCCGCTTCCATCTTAGACACACTTACCATCAGTTGAGATCGCAGTCAAGGGCTAGCTTGTAGACGAATAAAAAAACTGCAGCGTCCCATGGTAGGTATAGTAAACGGCATGGTTCGTGAGGCGGAAAAGTGGCGAATAGTTGTGCACTCGCCCTGCAAATGATTCTTGTGTGTGCGGCAGACTGAAGGTAGACGGCGGTAACCAATGCGGGATGCAGATTATGACGTGATATTATGACAGTGAACCAAACATGCGCCCCGCTTTGTCCCGCGAAACAGATTAAACTTACAGAGTGTAAGAGGTACCACTACCGAAAACGAAGACACGTGCTGATAAGATGCCACAACAATGCGCGAAAAAAGTTTCATCTAAGTACCTATATGAAAGCCCCATTAAAATACTGTACATTCAAGGTCCTTGAGATCCGCGTGCTGGTAACTATAGGTCATAGCTCAATCTATGTTGTATTTTGCGACCTGTCACCCTGCCTGCATCCCCGCATACAGCTAACAGTGGTCATAGCATAGTTTAGATACCAGTGGGATTGGGCGGACAGAAAGGGACGGAGCTAGCACGAACCTGCGCGAGTTCGCTCTCGCACCTCAAGCTCAGAGACGAATATTTGTTTGTCGTCAACTATACCTCGATCTCTATCCTTGTGTCGACGGCGTCTGTCCCTGGAGGCCTGCGAATCCGGGGAGGATCGTCTGCGCGAGCGCTGCCCGCTGTCCCCGGCCCACCACCACGCCGGCGGCGCGGACGCGCGGCCGCGCAGGGGCGACGCGCCCGCGCCGTACCCGGGGGGCATCGGACCCATCTGGGGGACAACACAGCGAGATAATGATAGTTATAATAATCGGGACCGACGGCTTAACGTGCTCCCCGAAGCACGAGGGTGAAAAACTGCCAACTTCCAAATCCGGGCTGGCATTAAGAATTTCATGAGTGAAAAGCCAATAACCTCATTATTTTTGGCCCAACCCGGGAATCGAACTCAGGGCCTCGTGATTTGCAGTCGATCACGCCAACCGCTAGAGTTAGACCAACGAGCTTGCTTAAAAAGATACTTTATTTTCTATGGTGGGTATACCGTATAACAGTGTATACGTATATGTGGGTATAGTGGGGATGTAGAGTAGTAGTTCTACTGATCCGTCCGCGTCCCGGGACTAGACTAGCCACTAGACCAAAGAGGCAGATAAATACCATTTTAAGAAAATTACATACGGATGGATAGTTATTCTTTAACAAAATAAGATGTGTAACGTTTACATAAAGAATGTTATATACCGGCGGGTAGTGATGCGGCAGTCGGTAGGGCGCCGCTGCCGGGCCTTCGCCCTCGGCACACACCAGCGGGGCCGCCGCCGGCGCCAGCGCCGGCCGCGTCGGGCTCTCCGACGACGCCAACTGACAAAAGCTTAGGTTAGAATGGTTTAAACTTCTCAAGACATCTCAAGAAACTTGGAAGTACATTTAAATTCAAACAGAATTAGTCTTTTCATGGAAAATGATGAAAATATAAATATTTTTAACAAACCCAGATACAAGATTGATGAGATTAGTTAGAACATCAAATTGTATGTGAATTACCTTTTCTTATCCAAACAAATAAGATAGTAACTACGTCAGATAACTCTATGGAGACAAGATTGTAAAACGTTTGTAAAAATTCACATAAGGAAAAAAGCTTCAATTTTCACAAGACTTAAGTGTTTTGTGTCTACGGAGTAATCTGACGATAAAACTGTCTTTTCTGGGTTTGATAAAAATTCTAATGTTATTATATTATTATAAAAACATGATCACAAGTTAGGTACAGCGATTCTGCCAAGTTTTGAAATTGAAATTATAAAATTGAAGTAAATGAATAAAATGGCGCCATGTCACCTGTTGCTTGAGGCTGTTGAAGTCGTTGCTCATATCGCGGTACCTCTGCAGACACTCCTGCCACATGCTCGCCATCTCGGACATCTCCGAGCGCTGCTTGTTTATCTCCTCCTGACATCACAAAAACAATCTAGAACATCTAACAGTTTCAACATTTAACATATTATGTCATTATGGTTACCAAATCTGAGCACTCAACCAAGGCGAAGAAAAATAAAAAGAAACCAAAAATAACACAGAGATACACGGAGATAATAAAAAACCTACGTAAATGGAGAGAAACTTAATAAAAATAAACTAAATTCAAATAATTTCACAAGTATAAATTGAAAATTTAAAAAACCCCCAACATTCGCCATTTTGTGGTGGCGGCCATCTTGGATGTGCATAGTGCTATTCTACAAGTCAAGCCCTTTCATTTGATACCCATATTGAGGGCATTGTGATAAAATATGTAATCCGCCATTTTGTAGCGGTGGCCATTTTGGTCCGATTTTCATCAAACATAGCTAACAACACTCTCGACTAATTCACCTTTCAAACAAAAAAAACCGCATTCAAATCGGTCCACCCGTTTGAGCGCCACAGGGGAACAGACAGACACACACACACACACACACACACACACACACACACACACACACACACACACACACACACACACACACACACACACACACAGACACGTCAAACTTATAACACCCCGTCGTTTTTGCGTCGGGGGTTAAAAATAGGAAATAAGATAGGAGTAACCTAAAAATATATATTGTTAGAATAATTAGCACATGAAAATCTAGTTTTATTGAGCGGAGATTGCAGCAAGCAAGGGCAGAAAATGAGCAATGGACCAATACAAGAATATTATGAGTTAACTAGCGAGACATTGATGACTATAAAATAATAGTTATATACCATAAGTCTGGCGTCCGTGTCGCCGACGTCCCTCGCGACGGTCTCGTAGCGGCGCATGCACTCGCGCCACAAGCGGAGCTGCGCCGCCGCAGACTCGCGCGCGTTGTTCGCTGATTCCTGCAACAATTAAGTACAAGGAGGCATCTGTTCAAGTTATTTACATTTGAATCAAAGAGGAGTTATTTTAAACTGTAAACAATCGAATACAAAATATGTAGTATTCATACAATAATTTGAATGTTCTTTTATATTTAATTGTTTATCAATGTCTTTAAGATTATATACAAGCAGCTGTTTAGCGACGTGAATTGTCCAAAAAACAAATAAATTGTTGATGAAATCAAGTATTCAATGTGTTACTAACGTTGACGGATTTGTCTTTCCCTGGAGATTGAGATACGTCTTTGAAACACCGCATCAACTCCTTCCACAGCTTCATCATCTTGTCCATCGCCTCCCGCTGCTCTGATATCTCTTGCTATAAATTAAAATAAAATGTTACTTAAACGTAATCCGTAGGAGGACAAAAGTTACCGAAGTAGCCCCATCATCAGTAAACTGAAGTGTAAAAATATGTTTTTTAAACTGACCTTGACAACTTTCAAGTAGTTGCTTTTTTCGCTTATTGTACTAGTTTCGCCGTCTGCTACGCTGAGACCTGAATCCCTTTCCCTTTCAGAAAACCTCTCCCGTTCCTTATAATCCTCATCTCTGGATACTACGGACATTCTGTCTCGGTCATTCATTCTATCTAAACGCTCTAGATTACGCTTCGAACGACGATCTTTAGTTGGCAAAGTTGCAAAATTCCTGGCACGTTCCTGGTCGTCATAATATTTATCTCTATCATCCCTTCCATCTCTATTACCCCTGTCGCAATACCTTCTTTCTCTGTAATCTCTATCATCTAAAGTTTTATCTTTCATTCCATCGCTTCTAGCCGTCCTGCGATAGTACCCATCATCTTCTACATATCCATCTCTGCGCATATCAAAGCTTCTACTAGTTTTCTGTTCGCAAATCCGTCTTCTGTCTTCGTACTTTCGGAGATCCCTTCTGTCCTCATAATCTCTGTCAGGTCTTTGGTCTGGTTCACGGGGTCTGTAATACCCGTTAATGCAACTTCTAGTGGCAGATCTCTCGGGAGGATAGTCGCGATATCTCTCCCCTTCGTGAGTTCTCATCAGGTTCCCCTTGCTTGCATATCTTTGTTGTTGTATATCTCTGTTGTCATAGGGGCCACAGACACGTTTATCTTTTCGATCATCGTGTGGGACAGCAATATTCTCACGACTGTGGAGCCTATTGCAAAAGTTCTCGTAGCTGCGTATTTTTGATGGTGAATGGCGGTCTTTGGAATGGTCTCGACTTCTGAGGCGTACGGGCTGGTGTTCCGCGTCGAATGAATCGCGCCTCGATACCACTTCGCACTGCAGTGACTTATGGCTTTGTGATCGTGGCTGAAATAAAACAATAACTAGCCAGTATAATAATTGTGCTAATTGGGTTATACTCAAATCCCAATATCTAATTTTTCGGATTTCATTACTTTAACGGCCTGTTTCACCACCTTCTGGTAAGTGTCGGATAGCCTGAACGTAAGTTTTGTCACTTTCTTACTTTATGTCAAGTGACAAAGACAAAAGTTGTAGATAGCTATCTAATACATATCAGAAGGTGGTGAAACAGGCACTAAGACTTGTCTATTTGGGGACTTAAGAAATTCAGCACTAGGTATTCATTTCAAATCGTCTTCGACTAAAACAGAAAAAAACAATAAATCTTACAACTTGATTAGCATTCGAATGGTTGGTCGTCTTCTCATTCATCTGTGCGCACAGCTTTGCGAATGTCTCGAAGAGGGCCGCTTGCTCTAACGCGGGGCGTTCTTCCTTCGCCGCTCTTTTTAAATAAACATTTCATTAATAATTATTAAACTTTGAAAGCCTCGAGGACCGAGGTGTCCTATTGAAGTTTCGATTCGTTTGCTCCATCCTACATGCCGTGATCAGCAACCCAACACTTCTAAAATTAACACGCCTAATTAGATATAACCGAGCGAATTTATATTATAGAAAGCTTTGCTCCGTGATTGACCAATCCGATGCCTATCCCATGGCCTATTTTGTCTCCCCACCTAGCCAGTAGGTACATAAAAAACCTACTTTTCGCTTTCCCTGTGCTCATCCCGATGCCTGCGATGGTGTTTGTGGCAGTCCCTGGTGATCGACGCGTCTCGGTTTCGAGTCGCGCGGCATTCCTCGTGCCGTCGCGCGTGTTTGTGCCTATGGGTTGACGAAAAACAATCAAAATCTTTATTGTTACAATAAATTATGATCATAATAATGTTCTCTTTTAATCATAATAGCTGTGACAGCCTAGTGGTTAGGACGACCGACTTCTAATCGGAGGTCGTGGGTTCGATCCCGAGCACGCACCTCTAACTTTTCGGAGTTATGTGCGTTTTAAGTATTTAAATATCACTTGCTTTAACGGTGAAGGAAAACATCGTGAGGAAACCTGCATGCCTGAGAGTTCTGCATAACGTTCTCAAAGGTGTGTGAAGTCTGACAATCCGCTTGGCCAGCGTGGTAGACTATGGCCAAACCCTTCTCACTCTGAGAGGAGACCCGTGCTCTGTAGTGAGCCGGTAATGGGTTGATAATGATGAATGTTCTCTTGAACGAATTTTGGCCACGGCGGCTAATCTCAGTGGAGACTAGGCATCTAAAGCAGGGGATATTAGTGCCCAAATGTGCGCGCAAAGACAGGTGGATAGACTTCCTTACTCTCAGTGCCCGATGGAACGGCAATCATAGACAGATCAGGGCAGGTTGGATGGCTTTACGTGTTCTCCGAGGTACCACGGTGTAAGACCACCAACTTTCTATAACTTCTTTGGCCCAACCTAGGGCACCATGAGTCATTCTCTAGTTATTTCCAATTTCAGTGGAGTTGTCTATTGAAATATATCACTAACAGTTGTTTATAGTTTAGACTAATGTCAAAATATACCATACTTAGGTTTTACAGGTCACAACTTTCGGAATCGACGGTTAAGTAAGCGGTGGTGCCGTGGTATTATGGGACACAACACACTCCAGAAAGTTGGTTTGAAATGTTTGAATCCCACTATTGCCGAACAATTTTTGACAGGTTACCTACCTACCTCGCATTAAAAATTAGGTAGGTACCTAAGTGTAAGAAGTAAGTATAATAGAATTGCTAATTTATTGAAAACTTAACAGAGCTTACTTCTTTTTATCCCTCTTGATGGCTTCCTCCAAGAAGGCGTAAATGAAGGAGTCTTGATCCTGAGGAATAGATTCGATTGCATCTTCGCCGTCCTGTTGAAAATAACTTCTCAGTATCTATCTACGTATTTTTACTGCTTCATTGGTCTAGTGGTCAGCTTGTTCGGCTGCGAATCATAATTCATGAGGCCGGGTTCGAATCCCGTGTGGGGACGTAAAAAGTTATTGAGTTATTCTGCTAAGAAATTCTCAGCAGTAGATACTAAACCCGAATTAGAGAAGTAGGCTGCATTACACCCCCTTGCCTCGGACAAACATTTATTTATATTATCTCTCTTCAGACGTATCCAATTGCCTACCCATCAAACTATGAGAGTGTGGGAATAGAGAATGCACCTGTGCACTATAATATCTCCTGCGTGCTTAGCTGACTAGTCTGTGTTGAGATTGACCGCTATGGCTGAAATTTGGTCAGGAGGACATTAACTTATTAAGTAGGTACCTACCTACAATATTTTCATACATACATTACCTACTATGTACTTCGGAGACTCAAATCTCACAGCTCAAATCCTATTCATGTGTAGTTAATAGGTACCTGTGCAGCTGGTGAGATGGACCGAGGTGTCGACACTAGCCCGGCTTTGAGGGCCAGGGATATACCTTCACGCCTGTAATTTGTTCCAAAAACTTTTAAATGAAATACGAATATGTAGAAAGGTAAGTAGGTAGGTAAATAATTGAAAGGAAAAAAAGAATTTAGGAATTAAAATTTGCTAATTTTCTACCCTTGTTAGGTAAATGGCAGCATAAATGCAGAGCATGCTACGACGGTCGTCTTCAACGAATAGACGTCCAGACATAGGTCTGTTGTAGGGACTACCACACCACCACTTGTATCCCTCGACTTCCTGCGACCACCGTTTGATGTCATCTGTCCATTTAGTCTGGGAGTCTGCCAACACAATTTGTAAGAGCGGCGTGTCGTGGGAAGCGGCGTAAAGAGAACAATTCGCCAGCACTGCGCTTTCAGATATAAAGCCATTCTGTCATTAGGACTCCAATGTCTATCAGGTCTTCGAGTTATGAAAAGAATTTTAATTGAAAATGTGGCCCGCTCTTTGCCACTTACGACAGTAAGGTAACCTATCCCTAATGATGTTTCATTAGTTGGAACTTAGGAAGATTTTATTATTATTCAATCACATACGCAATGCGTCTTGCGCGGCGCGGCGACCGCGTCGCCCGGTGCGCATCGACAGGCGAGCGCGGCATCGACGGACTGCTGTCCCTTTCTCTGTAGGGATGCAGATTTAAGACGGTACTCGAGTCGTGAGGAATTTGAAAAATAGGTATTTGAAGAAACTATTGCCATCGCTCTGGCACCGACACCACGAGTACCAAGCGAGCTATCAATGTGTGCACGAGTAGTGTATTTGTGTGCCCGCCGCCGCCGCCCGCCGCGCCCGCGCGCGCCGCGCGCGCGCATCTCCCTCTATGCCCGTATAATATATTCATTCATTCATATTATTTCGAAATTTATGTTATTTTACTCTTTTCAGTGTTTTTATTTGATATTGTCCTTTTTGCGTCGGGGGTTAAAAAAAACAACAAATAAAAAAGATTCCAACGAATTGAGAACCTCTTCCTTTTTGAGCTCGGTTAAAACACTTCTTCACTTTATTGGATTAAAAAAGTAAGTATTGATTTAAATCAAATCAAATCAAATGAAATCAACGACTCAAAAAAAAATTTTAACCGCGATCATCTCAACCTGCTTCAACAATAAAAAATAATAGGGTTTTGTTACCGGTTATCGTCCATTTAGTGGAGTTACTGAGTTTGAGAGGGTGAAAATATAGGTAATATATATTAAAAAAAATTTAAAATGTACTAGTCTATTTGTATTTTATATTAGTTGTTTTAAGCTTAGGTACTTTTTTAAATCCAGCTTACTCTTTTAAATCCAGTTATCATCCACCTGTATACCTGTTATTGACCACTGATTTGTATGAGAAATTTTCTTTAGAAATGTATGCAAGTATAATTGAACGTGCGACATTGACGACCTCCCTGATGGCAGTTGTGAGCACTATAATCTTATAAGTGGGAGGTCCCGGGTTTCATTCCCGGCAGTGGCAATTTGGTATATTATCACACTAATATTATAAAGGTGAAAGTGTGTGTATGTGTGTGTAACTTAACCGATTTGGCTGAAATTTTGAATGGAGATAGATTATGCCCTACCTGACTTAACAAATATGCTACTTTTTATCCTGGAATAATCCACAGTTCTCACGGGATGTTGAAAAAACTGAAATCTATAGCTATAGGTAGATTACTTTTGTTAAGTCAGTAATACTTTTGTATACATCACTTTAATCAGACCACATCACTTTTTATAAGGTCTACCTGTCTGTGAAAGTTCTGAATAAAATAGGTTCAACTCTTTCCAAGAGTACAGATAGTGTAAATAGACGGACAAAAGAAAACCTTTTTTTTATAATTGTTTACGTGGCTTTACGTAATAAAAGCAAGATAGAATAGAATAGAAAAGTTTTTTATTCAAATAAACTTTTACAAGTAAGTACTTTTGAATAGTCAATTGAATCTACCACTGGTTCGGAATGTCATTCCAACCGAGAAGAACCAGCAAGAAACTCGGCGGTTGCTCTTTTCCAAATTTTGTTAATTTGGAAAAGAGCAACCGCCGAGTTTCTATATAACAATTTTATGTTAAGTACATGATATTTCGAAATGACAGACAGACAGTTTCATTTTAATTTGTAAATACATATAATTAACACTAGTATTTTGTTTTATTAATCACATGTTAGCCCTTGACTGCAACCTCACCTGAAGATGATGTGACGATGCAGTCTAAGGTGGAAGCGGGCTAACCTGGAAGAGATGGGTATATATGGCAGTTTTTATTTAACCCATATTAGAACGCTAAATCGCTTGGCGGCATGGCTTAGCTCGGAGGGTGGTATTCAGCCACGACTGAGGCCTCCGACCAGACCAGACCAGGAATAATTTAGAAATTACTAGCTTCTGCCCGTGTCTTCGCTCGCGTGAATTTCGGTTTTTTACAAATCCCGAGAGAATCGTGGATTTTCGGTTCCCGTTCCCGCTCCCTTTTCCAACCTTTATACCTACTTTCAAGGAAGTTTGTTAGAGTAATCTACCTACAGCTGTAGCTATAGATTTCGGATTTTTCAAAATCCCGTGGGAACTTGACGGGCGAAAACTAAAATATTTATTCAGTGTAAAAGATTTCGGATTCGAATTAATAAACCTAATTTAAATTTTTTGCACACTTCATTGTATAACAGTACAGAGTACCTAAAATAAAATTTCTAAACCAGTTTTTGACCACCCGGACGATAATAGGATTTCTTAAGAAAATAGTGAACTAGTTCTTGTCTACTCCTTTTTTGTATTCTTATGTAATAAAAAGTAAAATAAACACTTTCATAGTATTTTATGAAACATAAATAAGTGCTACCAAGACTAACTGACTAAATCTTATAGTAAATTGATTAATAACTAACCGTGATAATTGCAGCATGCCACTATTTTTTTTGCTCTACACGACTCGTTTTCATTCATTAGGTGCAAGCTCAAAATTAGATCGCTTTGTTTTCAAAGAAACTTGAGCGCAATAAACTTTTTTACTGCTCATGTCCTGATAAGATATTCAAATTGGCTCAGAGATGAATTTTATTTAATTCACACCCTTTTTCACCACCTTCTGATAAGTGTCGGATAGTCGTAAGTTTTGTCACTTTCTTACTTTACGTCAAGTGACAAAGACAAAAGCTACCAGACACTTATCAGAAGGTGATGAAACAGGCCCTGAGTCTTATAATACTTTTATTTTGTAAGCATTCCTGAGTGATTCGCTAGGTGTCCGAGAACAGGTACGATATCCTACTTACAATCACACGATTTAATAAATTTTAATTCAAATTTCATTTATTCAAAGTAGGTACACTATACACTTTTTGAACGTCAATATAATATACTTAAAGTACATGAAAATGAGGTAATGGTGATAATTACTACGAAAACTTATAATTAAAATTACGAGGATTCCAAACGCGCCCTGGTCTGAGAAGAGCCCTCAACAAACTCAGCCGGGTTATTTTTTTTTATTATAACTGTTGAATGTATAACGTTAAAATTGTATCTATTGTCATTCCGTTCACCGTAAAGTAGTCGCCAATAAACTCGCGAACAAGTAACACGTATTTCACTACCAAAGATCCTTACCCATAGTAAAGTGAACCTTAACACCTCAACATATGGTCCTTCGAGCCGGATTACAAGCGAGCGAGCGGCCGCCGTTCAAGCCATCGAAGATAAAAGATAAGGATTGACCTATTTACATACGCACGGCGCGCGCTCCTAGCATATTTTACAACTTATAACTTTGACGCGATCTATTACTTTGGATTTTTACAAGATGAATCAAGAACAAATTATAAGTATTTTAGAAGATGCGGCCCAACTATTACAGAAAACTAAAATTAATATAAAGAAATGCCCTAAGGAGCGCCTAACACCAGGTTATATAGAATCCCGAATTCAAGCAATCAACGATTATTGGAATACGTATAAAAGTGCACATCAAGACTTAATAAAGTGTACGAATCGTGACGAACGCGCTAAGATGCCATATTTCGGGAAAGAAGAATTTTTTAACCAAGAAGAAGTGTATCTGTACCTACAAGGTTACTTGAAGGATTTATTGTCAACAAAAACAAGTTCCGAAGAGCAAAGTAGTTCAAGTTCAAGTCCAAATGCACGGGAATCAGTTCACGCAAATTCAGTCCTAGCAAGATTACCCAAGATACAACTACCTACATTTAACGGAAGTTATGAAGATTGGCCCACATTCAAGGATTTATTTGTGTCTTTAGTGCACACCGACAGGTCGCTTACAAATGTTCAAAAATTACACTATTTGAAGACTAGTTTAACAGGTGAGGCTGCAGGTTTATTACGATATATACAAATTACGAATGATAATTATGCACTCGCCTGGGATACACTAAAAAATAGATACGGCAATCGACGCCTCATAGTTAACTCCCTTCTAAGAAGACTTTTTTCTTTGCGTAAAGCCACCAACATACAGTCCGCTCAGCACATAAAAACCCTGCTTGATACTACTAGCGAAGTAATTAATAGCTTGCGCAATCAAAATATTGATACCGACTCCTGGGATCCTATGTTAATTTATCTCACGGTGCAGAAACTAGACCCGGAGTCCCATAAACAGTGGGAAGACTACGCACACAAAGACAACATTGAAGAGCTACCGACGTGGACAGATTTAAAGAAATTCCTTGAAACGAAATTTAGAACTTTAGAACTTGTGGCACCTTCTACAAGTAAAGAAAAATTATCGGCTCCTTCTACAAGTAAAGAAAAGAATAGCAAGGAAAAAGTATTTCATGTGGCCAACCGAACGAAGATATGTGTCCGATGTAAGGGTGACCATACACTGACTAACTGCGAGGACTTTTTAAAACTTTCACCAGTGGATAGAGGCCTTTATGTGAAGGAAAATAACATCTGCTTCAACTGCCTGGCTTCTGGACATAATGCTCCCATGTGCCGAATTCCACAGTTTTGCAAGATCTGTTCAAGGCCCCATCACACAAAACTCCATCAAAATAGAACGGACACGTCAAGTAATCAAGAACCTTCAAAACCGACAGTGTCTAACGAACGCAATGGAGAAGTAGTGCAAGTTAACACCAGAATCGAACCTACTACCGATGAACCATCAAGCATAGCTTTATTGGCAACAGCATTAGTAAAAATAAAAGATGACTATGGACACACTACTATAGTAAAGGCTCTCGTGGACACAGGATCACAAGCAAGTTTCATAAGCGAAAGGGCAGCACAAGCATTACGATTGAAAAGAAGAAGAATAAATGGAACAATTACGGGTGTTGGGTCATCAAGAACTACTGTCAAACAAGCTACAGAAGTATACATCTTACCAAGTAATGAAGAAGAATTTAAGATCAAGACATACATCGTACCAACGAGACTCACCTCTCACCTACCTACAACAACCATCGCTAACAACACCTGGCCGCACTTAGAAGGCCTCGTTCTGGCAGATCCAAGTTTCAGCCAACCAGGACGAGTAGACATGCTGCTTGGTGTAGATGTGTGTGCCCAAATAATGAAAGCAGAAATCATCAAAGGTCCACCTGGAACACCATGCGCTCAAAATACCAGCCTGGGTTGGATTTTATTTGGGACCATACAAAAGACACATAGAGATGAGATTATAAGCATGCACCTAAATCTGGATCTGGACAACCTTCTCAAAACAATGTGGGAACAAGACACAAATGAAATTAGAAGACCCACACAAGAAGAAAGAAAAGCTGAAGAACTTTACAAGAATACAACCACCAGAACAGAGCAAGGACGGTACATTGTACAACTACCAAGAAAAACAGAAACACTGCAATGTACTGATGGAAAAACTAGAGAAATAGCTCTAAAAAGATTATATCAACTAGAAAAAAGATTAGAAAAGGATACTTACTTAAAAACAGAATACGTTAAAGTTATGGAAGAATACAAAGACATGCAACACATGGAAGAAGTACCAAAAGAAGAACTGAACAACCCAGCAGTTTACCTACCACATCATGCTGTCATCAAGGCTGAAAAGGAAACGACTAAAGTCAGAACAGTTTTTAATGCATCACAGAAGGGATGTAATCAAATCTCCCTTAATGAAGAGTTACTAGTAGGTCCACAACTACAAGATGACATGAGAAGTTTAATTCTAAGATGGCGCACGAAGAAAGTGTGTTTCGTCGCAGATATACAAAAAATGTATCGCCAGATACTTGTTACCAAAGAAGACCGTGATTTGCAAAGAATTCTCTGGCGTAATAACAACGAAGAACCTGTAAAGGACTATAGACTCGGAAGAGTAACGTTTGGAACGGCCTGTGCACCTTTCCTAGCAGTCCGAACGTTACATCAAGTTGCTGAAGACGAAGGCTACAACGCCCCCGAAGCTGCGACAATTATTAAACAAGACTTCTACATGGACGATCTTATGTCTGGAAAGGATAATCTGGAAGAAGCAATCAAGATTGCAAAAGATATAGATTTTATTTTACGAAAAGGAGGCTTCGTTCTGCAGAAGTGGTGCTCTAATAATGCTGAATTCCTGAAACAATTTGAACCCGATCAAAGAAGTTCCAAGGTTAATTTAGACATAACAATAGATGGTAGTATCAGAGCACTTGGATTACAGTGGAACATGGGAACAGACAAATTTCAATACAATCTCAACTTACCTGCCGAAGCTGATCCAATCACGAAGAGAACGATCCTTGCTGATATGCAACGTTTATTTGACCCACTCGGCTGGTTAGCTCCTTCCATCTTACCTGCAAAATTATTAATTCAAAAATTATGGTTACAAGGAATAACATGGGATGAAGAAGTAAATGAAACAATTGCTGAAGAATGGCTTGATCTACGAAATAGTTTCCAACACTTACCTGATATAGAGATAGATCGATGGCTCCAAACAACTGAAAAAGTGATGAAGAATGTTACAGTTCACGGTTTCTGCGATGCATCCAACAGAGCTTACGGTGCAGTCGCCTACATGAGAGTGAATACCGCTGAAGGAGAAGTGAAGACTACGATCATCGCAGCTAAAACACGGGTAGCCTCGACTAAATCTAAATCCTTACCTCGCCTAGAACTCAACGGCGCGGTACTGCTTGCTGGTCTTCTGAAACAGATAAAAGAAGCCATGAGAATACCTACCTGTCAGATATATGCTTGGACAGACTCCACAATAGTTCTGTCCTGGTTATTTGGAGATCCTGCAAGATGGAATACTTACGTGCGAAATCGTGTGGTTGAGATCCTCGAAGACATTGGCAATCACAATTGGTATCACGTCCAATCACAAGACAATCCCGCTGACATCGCCTCAAGAGGAATGCCTTTAGTAGACCTGAAAGAGTACAAAATGTGGTGGAATGGACCTGAATGGTTATGTCATGAAGAGATCGAATACAGCAGACCGAAGAACCTAACTACAAACCTGGAAGGAAAGGAAATTATAGAAACAAACCTGAAAACAGAAAATAAAAAAGAAAGTTTAATTACAAAATTTGAAAATTGTGATAGCTTAACGGAACTACTCAAAGTTATAACATACAGCAAAAGATTTTTAAAAGGAAAGAACTTACAAGATAAAGATATAGGTATTACAACAAGGGAATTAGATGAAGCATTAAAAACATGCATTAAGCTAACACAGCAAGAAAGCTTTAAAGAAGATATCAATTATTTAAAGGCTAACGGAAGAGTTCAAATAAAAAGCAAATTAAAAACCTTACAACCTTACCTTGATGATGATGGAATCGTCAGGGTGGGCGGTAGATTGCGACATGCAGATCTAAACGAAGATGGTAGAAACCCTATCATACTAGACCATGATACTTACCTGTCCAAGCTCGTTGTCACCGATGCCCATTTGAAGACTTTGCACGGTGGACCGCAACTGATGTTGGGATACTTACGGCAGAGATACTGGATCCTGAAATCAAAAAAAATTGCCAAATTAATATTTAAGAAATGTTTGATATGTGCCAAGCACAATGCAGCCGTAAGATCACAGCTTATGGGAGACTTACCTCGAGAAAGAGTAACTCCATCCAGACCCTTTTTGCACAGCGGCGTAGATTTTGCTGGCCCTTACCAAGTTCTGACGTCCAAGGGAAGAGGAATCCGAACAACTAAGGCATACATATGCATCTTCATTTGCATGTCCACGAAAGCTGTTCACCTAGAACTTGTTGGAAATATGACGTCAGAAGCGTTCATTGCCAGCATGAGAAGATTTGTCTAGACTTCAACAACGATACAAGTGGAATAAGAGCATAAAGGAGCTAGATATAGGACATATCGTGCTCATTAAATCCACCTGGAAAGTGGATGCTAGGTCGCATCACGGACAAACATCCCGGCAATGACGGTGACACGTGTGTACAGAGTTAAAAGTGGTGATCGTATAGTGCAAAGATCCATAACTAAATTATGCCCCTTGCCAATTGATGTTGATTAATGTAACTTAACTTTATGTACCTACTTATGTAATAAGATTTAAAAAAATGTTTCTAAAAGAATATTGTAACCTAGTTAATTGTTAAGTCAAGATACTATGTACCTAAATCTTATCAAGTTTTGTTAAAAGCTGTGTAACCTATCATTGTGTATTGTTAACTTAAGTTTACTTTCAAGCTCTTGTTTATCTATCATTGTAGGTTATAAAGGACGCTTAGAGTCCTTTGGTGGGCGGTATGTTGAATGTATAACGTTAAAATTGTATCTATTGTCATTCCGTTCACCGTAAAGTAGTCGCCAATAAACTCGCGAACAAGTAACACGTATTTCACTACCAAAGATCCTTACCCATAGTAAAGTGAACCTTAACACCTCAACAATAACCATCTCAAATAATGTATAATTTCTAAATAATTTGAACTGTTGACTTTTAGAGCAATCTATGTTCATGGTTTTTTGTCATTAAAATATAATAGGATTTTTCAATTATTTGCGTTTTATAAGAACCTTGAACTTACCTATTGAGAAACAAATCCAAAATATCCACCGACAACCGATTATAAGAAAGTACCTACCTATTAGAATTACCAACAAAAGATTTACTAATTTTCCGCAGCCTCGTAGCGGCCAGCGGGCGAATAAAGTCGGTAAACAATAAATAAAAATAATAATTGTATAGTGTAAATATTGAAAATATCCACTTCCCTATTAGTGTACGTGTAAGCCTTCCCCCCTCGCCACCAACCTGCCCCCGTAAAGTATGATAGGGACAACTGCAGCTCAGGCTGATTTTACCTACAAAACCGTTGGCGAAAAGACGTTTCGTATTCTGCTATTTCCTCCTTCAAAACTGAACAGATCTCAAAAATTCTGGTATCAAAATTTAGAGGAATAGTTTATCTATGCCTCTATTATTTTCTTTTTTGTTAAAAACTTATCAAATTTGTCTGATAGTCGTCTGAACACGGCAGTAAAAACGGGTATTTTTTTCGGGTTTTTGGATTGTCATATTTCTTGTAGTGATTATGTTTTGGAAAAAAGGAAATGATAGAGGCACGCATTAATTAGACATAGATTTTTTGGGAAAAAAACATTGCTCTAGAGGTATTATCCACGAAGGAAACAGCAGAATACGTTTGTATGGAGAAAGGTCCACTCGAGTCCCCTCTTAACTGTTTCAAATTTTATAGGAACGCGCTTTGGTATAGTTCGTTCGGTAACTTAGTGTCGGTACAGGCGCAGGTGCTCTTAGTATTCTGCTTTTATTTTTATTACTTTTTTTCTGTTTGTAATTTTTATTCTATTCTAACAGAATCTCCGAATAGTCTGCCAATCCGCACTTGGCCAGCGTGGTAGACTATGGTTAAAATCCTTCTCATTTTGAGAGAAGACCCGTGTTCATGAGAATATTATATTTTATGTTTATGGTTATATTGTAAGTAATAAAATACAAATATAAAAAAATATAAAAAGGAAAGAGAATTTTAATGAAAAAATATGAGTAGGTATAAAACGCCAAAACCCCTTGTGCCTGTACAACCCGCGCGGCATGCTTTGAAGTCACGGCGGTGTCTTTGGCAAAACACCGCGTGGCGGAGGCGGCTAGACACAAAAGGCGACCGTAAGAAAACGAACAGACTATATAAATGTACCTACCTATATCCAAAACTACTAAGATTGTATGTATCACCTAAAATACCAGTTTAATTGTTAGTTAGGTACTTTGTTCGATATATCTAATATCCTAAGGATATGCTGGTCAGAAGTCCTTCCTAATATAGACATGGCTATATTAGGAAGGACTTCTGGCTTCCTAATATAGAATTCATGCCATGCCATGCCATGCCATGAATAACGCAACTACCTTCAAAACCGATTGAACTAGATGGGACAAACACTGCGTCGAGCACCCGACCCAAGCAGACGTTGGATTGGATCCTACAAGTCCAAAGAAAGGGTGGGTGGACGGCTAAAGCGAACTTGGCGTATAGGTAGGTACTATTCGCTATGAGGCTAAATATATCGGTCTCACATGGGGTTGAATCCTACTAATATTATAAATGTGAAAGTGTGGATGTTTGGATGTTTGGATGTTTGGATGTTTAGATGTTTGTATGTTTGGATGTTTGTTACTCAATCACGCCGCAACTACTGAACCGATTTGGCTGAAATTTTGAATGCAGATAGCTTATGCCCTGACTTAAAACATAGGCTACATTTTATCCCGGAAAAGTATTCCTGTGGGACTAAAATAGATATAATCTTCCAAAAACGTCATAGAGGGCGCTGACTGTTCTTAGGTAAATCACGTTCACATAACACATTATTGCAATAGTTTGCTGTGTTGCATGCATTGGCAACACATAGGCTACTTTTTATCCTGGAAAAAATGCACAGTTCCCATGGGATTTTGAAAACCCCGAAGTCTATATCTACAGCTATAGGTAGATTATTATAGCAAACTTCCTTGATAGAAAGTATAAAGGTTGGAAAAGGGAGCGGGAACGGGAACTGGGAATCAACGATTCCCTCGGGATTTGTTCAAAACCGAAATTCACGCGAGCGAAGCTGCGGGCAGAAGCTATCACACATAATCACAATACCAATCCTACTAATCCTACTATCCTACTAATAAGTATTATAAATGTGAAAGTGTGGATGTTTGGATGTTTAGATGTTTGGATGTTTGGATGTTTGTTACTCAATCACGCCGCAACTACTGAACCGATTTGGCTGAAATTTTGAATGGAGATAGCTTATGCCCTGGCTTAAAACATAGGCTACTTTTTATCCCGGAAAAGTATTCCTGTGGGACTAAAATAGATATAGACTTCCAAAAACGTCATAGAGGGCGCTGACTGTTCTTAGGTAAATCACGTTCACATAACACATTATTGCAATAGTTTGCTGTGTTGCATGCATTGGCAACACATAGGCTACTTTTTATCCTGGAAAAAATGCACAGTTCCCATGGGATTTTGAAAACCCCGAAGTCTATATCTACAGCTATAGGTAGATTATTATAGCGAACTTCCTTGATAGAAAGTATAAAGGTTGGAAAAGGGAGCGGGAACGGGAACTGGGAATCAACGATTCCCTCGGGATTTGTTCAAAACCGAAATTCACGCGAGCGAAGCTGCAGGCAGAAGCTATCACACATAATCACAATACCAATCCTACTAATCCTACTATATTTATATTTATATTTATATATAATAATATAAATGTGAAAGTGTGGATGTTTGGATGTTTAGATGTTTGGATGTTTGTTACTCAATCACGCCGCAACTTCTGAACCGATTTGGCTGAAATTTTGAATGGAGATAGCTTATGCCCTGACTTAAAACATAGGGTACTTTTTATCCCGGAAAAGTATTCCTGTGGGACTAAAATAGATATAGACTTCCAAAAACGTCATAGAGGGCGCTGACTGTTCTTAGGTAAATCACGTTCACATAACACATTATTGCAATAGTTTGCTGTGTTGCATGCATTGGCAACACATAGGCTACTTTTTATCCTGGAAAAAATGCACAGTTCCCATGGGATTTTGAAAACCCCGAAGTCTATATCTACAGCTATAGGTAGATTATTATAGCGAACTTCCTTGATAGAAAGTATAAAGGTTGGAAAAGGGAGCGGGAACGGGAACTGGGAATCAACGATTCCCTCGGGATTTGTTCAAAACCGAAATTCACGCGAGCGAAGCTGCGGGCAGAAGCTATCACACATAATCACAATACCAATCCTACTAATCCTACTATCCTACTAATAATAATAAGTATTATAAATGTGAAAGTGTGGATGTTTGGATGTTTAGATGTTTGGATGTTTGGATGTTTGTTACTCAATCACGCCGCAACTACTGAACCGATTTGGCTGAAATTTTGAATGGAGATAGCTTATGCCCTGGCTTAAAACATAGGCTACTTTTTATCCTGGAAAAAATGCACAGTTCCCATGGGATTTTGAAAACCCCGAAGTCTATATCTACAGCTATAGGTAGATTATTATAGCGAACTTCTCTGATAGAAAGTATAAAGGTTGGAAAAGGGAGCGGGAACGGGAACCGGGAATCAACGATTCCCTCGGAATTTGTTCAAAACCGAAATTCACGCGAGCGAAGCTGCAGGCAGAAGCTATCACACATAATCACAATACCAATCCTACTAATCCTACTATATTTATATATAATAATATAAATGTGAAAGTGTGGATGTTTGGATGTTTAGATGTTTGGATGTTTGTTACTCAATCACGCCGCAACTACTGAACCGATTTGGCTGAAATTTTGAATGGAGATAGCTTATGCCCTGACTTAAAACATAGGGTTTTTATCCCGGAAAAGTATTCCTGTGGGACTAAAATAGATATAGACTTCCAAAAACGCGATAGATGGCGTTGACTGTTCTTAGGTAAATCACGCTCACATAGCACATTATTACAATAGTTGCATGCATCTGTATGCGTATGCACTTTTTATCCTGGAAAAATCCACAGTTCCCACGGGATTTTGATAAAAATGAAATATATATCTACAGCTATAGGTAGATTACTATAGCAAACTTCCTTGAAAGTAGGTATAAAGTTTGGAAAAGGGAGCGGGAACGGGAGCCGGAAATCCACGATTCCCTTGGGATTTGTGAAAAACCTAAATTCACGCTGGCGAAGCCGCGGGCAGAATCTAGTATTATAATATGGCGTCAGATAGAGAGAAGAGTAGCGTCTAAACCAGTTATTTCACCAGTTTTGAGTGGAGTAATTGGTAAGTGCCTAATTACCTAACAATTTTGATTAGGTACCTAGGTACCTACCAATGGACTGCTCAAACAATTTTACTAAAACCTAAATAGGTTAGGTTAGTAAATAGGTATATATTTCGAAGTAGGTATTCTGCCTATATATTTACCTACATTCAAAAATAAATACTTAGATGTAAGTAGTAGATACCTACTTGAAATAATTTCAATATTGACCTTTTGGCATTATCTTGAACGCAGTCACCGTCTGCGGTAGGAGGGACATCTTGCAGACTTGCCTTAGCAGACGATATTCGACGCCCGTTGCCTTGGCAACCCTGGAGAATCGTTTTGTGAAAATACTTAAGTCCAGACTCCAGACGTTCGTTAGTAAGATTCTACAGTCCAAATCTAAATTGCCAACATTAACCCTATCCTACCCTACTGCTGTAGTAGTACCATGTACTTACTACAATCAAATGACCGATCAAGAGAATAGCAATGTTATGGTAAAAATATCAATGAGGGTAGGGGGTAGACCGTTTTGACAAGTTGAAGGTAGGAGGCATATATAGTCCTACAAACTTAAGTGATCCGGTGGCGGGATGTGGAATTAACGACGCCACTTTGAATTTGACAACATTTACTTAATATGCGGCGAGCGCCGCTGTCACCGGGTCAGATATGTTTGTAGGACTATACAAGTCACGGCAAATAAGTCTAGCGTTGACCTTCAATGCGTAGAAGTCGAAAATGAGGTATCTCGGGGTGTGAGGGGGTCGCGGGGATTGTTCGTAAGTACTGATTAGCTCTCGCGGATCCCTCGTAAGCGCAGATTGGCTCTCCAATCGTATTGTGTCTCGCTCACTCGTACGACGCTGCGCGCACTTGAAGGTTACCGCTCGACTTACGTGCCGGGGGTTATACCTACTCTTTTGCCAAATTATGACAAGCAGACGAAATTCTTATTTGACTGTCGAGTTTAAACAAACAAGTTATATACTTACACCGTTAGAGTCGTCCGTAGCTATAGAGTTGGTGTCGTTGTTTGCTCCGCGCTTTGTCCTGGTCCGGTTGCGTTTGGACGCGTCGAAAACTTTAAATAATTTCTTACTATCGCTCGGCTTACACTCCATCGGATGTCCTCGAATGGATCTCTGAACATCTGAATTACTTAAACTATTTCCATTCTTATCACTTGTTAAATATAATATTTATTTAGTATCGTTTAAAAGTTTAATATTAAATTCGGAATTTATACAAATTTTTTATCCAAATAAACACGAACAGATAAGGGAATTTGACACGAGGATGGAATAATTGAAATTGGAATTCTTAGTGACATTCTGGCAGTGACAGTTCCTGTGTGCCAGACTCAATTTGTATCTAGCCGAGGAGTGTGAAACCTCAGACTGTATATTTTTCCGTAAACCGAGCGATATGGTGCGGGCGTGGGGTAAGCCCGTAAGAATCTTACCCCGGCGCCACACATCGACAAATATTTATTTGCTCACACATTTGAACATAGATTTGCTTCACGGCCAGACAGACTGCAAATAATATGATCGCTTCATTTGAATTTGCACTTTTAGCCGGGTCAAAATAGACATTTCACAGTACAACACAGTAATTCCCACAGAGCTGAATTTTGGTAGAGACCTTGGATACACCAGTAGGAATAATGTGTCAAAAGTCCCCATTGATCCCATGTCTGCTAAAAAATTATGGGATTTAGGAACTGTCGGTTATTTAAATTGATATTGGGGGTACCAATCAAAGATTTTATCGTTGAATGAACTCGAGTATAATACATATCCAACTCCTTAACCCTGGTGCTGTAAGGAATTTCATTCCGAAATCGTGGGAATCTCACGGGATTTTTCAGTTTTGGGGACGGATTGCTACAAATAGGTTACTTTTTGTTCTGGAAAATGAAAAGTTCCCACGAGATTTTTAAAAACCTAAATCCACACGGGCGAAGCCGTGGGCATCATCTAGTTAAATATAAAATTCAAGAAATGTAAAAAATCAGGGGCTTTCTGGATAGATAAATGAACAATAATCCGCCAGAAAAATAAAATTATCACAATTTTTCAATTAGTTATGCAATAGTTAATTTGGTACTTGAAGATGATTGAATTGAATTGTTAATAAAAAAATAATCTTTTTAAACTTTTCCACCGGGAATCTATTCTAAAGCCTTTCAAAAATAGCTTCAAGAAAGGAAAAAAATCTGAAATTTATAGTTTAACAATTATCACGCTTGCAATTTTCATCTTCAAGTAGCAAATTAACTATTGCATAACTAATTGAAAAGTTGTGATAATTTTATTTTTTCAGGGGATTATTGATCATTTATTAAGCCTCTAAATTTTTACATTTCTTAAATTTTATATTTAATATCTTTAAACGAATTTTATTGATAAAGTGTCTCGAAGTAGGCGTGAACTTTTTTAGAATGGCGATATCTTAGAAAAAAAAGTATAAAGAATATTTTTGTAGACAATTTCATGATCTACAATTTTTGCCTGGACTATATTTTTATAAAACTTAACGTTTTCGAGAAAAATCCAAAAAAAAAAAACCGAAAATTGTGACTTTGACCTTGAATAACTTTTTTAGCAGACATGGGATCAATGGGGACATTTGACACTTTATTCCTACTGGTGTAGCCAAGGTCTCTACCAAAATTCAGCTCTGTCGGAATTACTGCTATTTGATAACATTTTTACGTCTATTTTGACTGGGTAATTTAAAAGCTTTGATGTGCGTTAAAACAAACCGATACTGAATGGCAAAGTGCAAATGTGTGTTCAAATGTTTACACGATGTGTGCCGCCCAGATTAAGGCCAGTTGCACGTGAGGCGGTTGCAACTAGTAAATAAGGCTCATTACACTATCCTACTTCACCTACAATGCTTTCAACTCTCTCGACGTTCGCGTTCAGACTAAGTTGGGGCCTGATTGGTCTCCAGAGCAGTGTGATAAGCGACGCACTATAATACTTGGTAACCTTACTCTAAAAACAAACTTACCAATTTCTAAATTGGTAAGTTCGGTGCCACTAAATAGCTTTGTGTATCCAGTATTGTATGGTAAAATGTAGAGCGACCCGTCATTTTACTATAAACTTTTACCATAAGAAATATTAGACTTGAGCCAGTTTAGAAATCAATGTTTCTTTCTCTGCCAAAATTAGTGATTTATATGTATATAGTGTGGCAGTGTATTCTTGAAATACATCTTTGATAATTTAGTTAAAAACGACTACAAGACGTATTATTTGGTCTTGTAGGATTGTATAAACGCACCTGACAAACACAAGATAGATATAATAGTCATTTTATAGAAATAAACACAATTACAAACAAATAAAAAAAAGTTTCGCAAATTACAAAATTGTAATTTTATTTGGCTAAGTATAATAATAATCGTTAATTTCTAATATTGACAAAAATATGGATACCCATATTTGGTATTTTTTATATTTACAGAATGTGTCTAAATGTAAAATATTACTTTAAAACAAAAAAATCTCAATTCGGTGAATCGGAGTCAGGTATGGAATTTAAAATGCCAATTAGAAAAAAAATAATGAAATCAGATTCAATTTCAATATATTATAGATTATTGTAATAATTCACATTAAACTTAATTAAAACTTATAGCCCACATAAGTCCTCGCTCGTCGCCGCGGTCTCTCATGGACGAGGCGCTAAGGTACTCGGTATAAAATCTCCATCATAAAACCAATAAACAGATTCAAGTCCCATTTTATTATAAAAATCAAAACGACTCGTTATAATACAGCATCTGTTCACTATGTATGTACACTGAGTGGGAGGGGGTGGGGGGCAGTCACGCCTGGCTGCAGTGCCACAGCACGTCGGCCAGCTCGTGCGCCACCTTCTGGTCCAGGATCTGCGACATGACGAGCGACAGCAGGCGGCGCTCGTGGCGGCGGATGAGCGGGCGGTTCTCGGCGCGCTCGGCCAGCCGCAGCAGCGTGGCGGCGGCGCGGCGCAGCATGTCCAGCGACGTGCCCATCGCGTCGGGGTTGTCGCGCAGCGCCGCCACGCCGTGCTGGTTGGCCACGCCCAGCGCCGTCTGCTCGGCGCGCTCGATGAACGCCACCAGCTGCGCGACGGCGGGCGCGTGCAGCGCCACCTCGCGCGCCGCGCCCCCGCCCGCGCCCGCCAGGTAGTGCAGCAGGTTCACGGCGAACTCGCGCACCACGGGCCGCTCCGGCCGGCACAGGTCGCGCGCCAGCCCCGCGCACAGCGCCGCCAGCCGGCCGCGCGGCGGCGTCGCCAGCACCAGGTCCACGTTCGCGTCCGTCACGCACAGCTTGCACAGCGCCTCGAGCGCCAGCCGCCGCGGCGACAGCGGCGACGCGGCGCCCGCGCCCGGCGGCGCGTCGCCCGCCACCGCCGCCGGGCACACGCTCCAGTGCAGCAGCCCGTCGAGCAGCGGGCGCGCCACCGCCTCCGGCTGCGCCGCCAGCTCCACGCCGCCCGCGATGTTCGCGCACGCCACCAGCGCGTCCTCGCGCAGCGCCGCCAGCGCGTCCCACCACCACTCGCCCGCGCCGCGCAGGCTCGAGCAGCACGCGTCCGCGTCGCCGTCGTCGCGCGCGGCGCGCTCGTAGGCGCGCGCGCGGGCGGCGCGCGGCGCGTGCTCGTGGTGCAGCAGCAGCAGCTTGCCGGCCAGCGCCAGGAACGCGCCCGAGCGCGAGAACTCCGCCTCGTTGCCGGGCACGAACGTCAGTCCGCGCAGGATGTTGGACAGCGCGACGCAGCGCTTGGCGAGCGCGTCGCGCGTCTCCGTCACCAGGTTGAGGCTGGGCTCGTCGCGCGTGTAGCACTCGTCCTCGTAGTCCTCGAGCCGGCGCCGCTTGAGCACGCCGGCGGGGTCGCGCACCTGCAGCGCGGGCCGCCGCTCCGGCTCCAGCTCCATCGGCTCCGCCTCGAGGTTGTCGCCGCCCGGGGAGGGCGCGCGCGGCGCGGCGCAGGGCGCGGGCGCGGGCGCGGGCGCGGGCGAGGGCGCGCGCGCGCCGGGCAGCACGCGCACGAAGGGCAGGTGCACGAGCTCGCCGCGCGGGCAGGGGATGACGTGCGCGGCCGAGTCGCCGCTGAGCTGCCAGGGCTCGGTGACGTCGTCCACGTCGCGGTCGGGCTCGTCGTCGTCGGGCGCGAACAGCTCGTCGTCGGGGCGCGACGCCAGCGTGACGGGCAGGCGGCGCCGCGACTCGAGCGTGAAGTTCTCGCAGGCCACGAGGCGCACCCGGTCGGCGGGGTCGGGCGGCTCCGCTCTCCGCTTCGCCTTGGCGACGGGCTCGGGGCTGGAGGGCGGCGCGTACCAGGGTTCGCTCTCGGCGGCGGGCGCGTCGAACACGTCGCTGAGACTCTTGTGGAAGTGCTCCAGCAGCAGGTCGAGCAGGCCCGGCATGTGCTGCAGCCCGAAGTAGCCTATGCAGTTGTCGTCGAACAGCAGGATGTTGAGGATGTCGAGCGCCCAGCACGTCTCGGCCAGCAGGCCGGATTTGAGCGCCATCATTATCCGCCACGCGTCGACGGGCGCCACGTCGGCTTTCGTTAGTCGCCGTCGCTTCTCGGCGGCGGGGACGGTGGCTTCGACGCAGTCCGGGGGAAACGTTAACTCTCTTTTGATCTGACCGACGCCCGGCGTCGCACCCTGTCGAAATAAAATCGAATCGAAATGAAGCTACACGTACATTTTCAGAAATAAAGAGTAAAGGATGTTTTGCGTAAAGGATTGGATGCCCCTCGCCAACTGCGCGGCATGTGCATGTATGTATGTACTCACCGGCGGATGGTAGGGCTGGTGCGGGTGCGGCTGCGGCCAGGGCGGCGCGTGGTGCAGCGGCGGATGCGGCAGCGGCGCGGGCGGGCGCCAGGCGGGTGCGGGCGCGGCGCGCGGGAAGGCGCCGGCCCACGCGCCGCTCGCGAACCTCTGGGGCGCGCCCGCCGCCGCCCCCGCGCCGGGAGGGAACCCGCCCTCGGCCTTCGCGAAGTCGGGATGCCGCCGCGGGACGCCCGCCGCCGCCGCGCTCGCTGCGCCGCCGGCCGCGCCTGCCGTGCCGCCCTTCGCGTCCGACTGTGCGTGTTATGTATATGCATATCATTTTTACCGATTGCATCCTGCGCTCTCCTAAACTTTGTAATTCGAATTTCTACATCTACATATTTACATTGTCCATATCTTAGAGAATTTCAAATTCGTCGATGGCATCGTGTGAACAAAAATTAAAATTACCGTAATAAACATAAAGTGGAATCACGATGACATTCAGTTTAGAAAATTATAGAATGCCTTTACTACCCTTTCCGAATCAAACTTTAGGAGAGCAAAAACCAAAGTAAACGACGATATAGATGAACAAAAAATTGGAAGTAGACAACGAGACGAAACAACTTTGTTTTACAAAAACCAAGTTTAATGAAAACATTACTTCCGACTTTCTGTTTGATAACACTAGCCATGAGCCCAGTATGCGTCCATAAACTAGTGATGATTTAATCGATAAATGTATTAAGACAGATCTCAACAAGTCTGTTAAGCTCATGATTCATTGCTCGATGTTTACTGAACTAACAGTGGCAAAGCAAACTCAATTAACGTATAAACGCTGGTTCATTTCATTCGTCAATGACAAATAATCGTTAGCAATAAATTCAAGATTATCATGAGCCCGAAACAAAACTGCTGCCAAAAAAATCACAACAGCGAAGTCGTTAACACTCCAAAACAATGAATGAACTTTTATACCGACACCTAAATCATTACAGTGAATCAGAAGCTTATTGTCGAGTGTCCACTGGCAAGTAACTTGATAAAACTTGCAGAATACTGTGAAAGTGATTCGCCAGAGTTAAGTCCTGTAAGTTTTATTGCTAGTGGACACTCGGCATACGGTTAATGTATTTATTGTTAGGATCGACTCATCGAGACGTGTCCCGCTAGGTAGGTGCCACTATCCCCATTGCGAATTTCCATGGAAATTGAATATTAATTTCATACAAAAAGTTCCCACTATCCCCTTTATACAACAAACACTGGTGCTATTTATGGTGAACGGGCATAGTGGGATTTTTAGACGTAATAACGTCTTATTCGACGTATAACGTATTAATCGATGAACGCCGGCTACACGCACGAAAAAACACGACTCATTGTCACGTTCCGCGTGCAAATCCGAGCGCAGAACAAGCGATAGAGAAGGCACGATCGGCCTAAGCGTTCGGCTTGTGACGCACCTACATATCTCTCTTTGTTTTCTTATGACGTTATCACGTAAAATTATCGTCCGTAAACCGACTTTACAGACAACCGATTTTTTTTTTCACGATTAATGGGGATAGTGGATATAGTCGGCATTGTACAAAGCCACGACGACGCAGGCCCACTTACAGCTAAGCTTACATGATATCTGTGAATGCATGCAAATGAATCGAGTGACGTAGTATATTCATCACGTAAAGCCACCACCACACACTCTAAACCTTAACTTCCATGTTTTTTTTTGTTTTTTTTTTTTGGTTAAATTTTGAAAGAGTCGGGTTGTTTCTTATTCCGGATAGCCAATTAATCACACCGCAAGCCAAAATTTTGGTTAAAAACGAAAACTGAAGAAAAATTAACAGTGAAAATTTTCGTTAAGCGAGTGGTAATATTATTGGTATAAATAAATTAAATGAAGCCAAAACCACGGATGAGTTTGCGTCCCCGCTCGGCGACGTCTGTATTCCCCGCGCAATCACATTGCAAGGGGCGGTACAGGCGACCAACGAACACCACATCATAATTGGGTTTTAAATATTGTGACAGTTACTTACAACGTTGGTGGTGATACGAGTATCACTGTGTGACGCTTACTGTACTGATCTTTTGAGTGAACCGTTGTGTGTAATGGACTTAACTACATAATATATTGTGATAAAATAAGTGAAACTGGTGATTGATTTACTAAATGTGCAAAAAAAAAAAACCATGTACCTACTCTATGTAGAAAATACTAATGCTTGTAAAACTATGCGCGCATAACGAAAATCAATTTCTGACAATCTATAACAGATAGGTATTATAAATGCGAAAGTGCGTTTGTTTGTTGGTTTGTTCTTTCTTTAATCACGCCGCAACAGAGCTACGGCTCGAAGTGATTTTTGCACGGGTATGGTTGAGGTCCTGGAGAAGACATAGTATAGCTACCTTATTTCTGGAAAGGAGATTTACTTTTAAAAATTCGTTGCCGCGGGATTGTTTTTAAACTTAATTCCACGCGCACGAAGTCGCCCAATAAACAAAATAAATGCGCGCGCACTAAAACTAACCAGCCCCGCATAGGGGACGAGAAGGGCATATATTTTCTTGTGACTCGAGCGCTCAGTGTGTGGGTGTGGGGGTCGGGGAGTGTGCCCAATTACGATGAGTGGTGTGGTGTGAGCGGGGTCGGTGGGGTCGGTCGGTCGGCGGTGCGAGCGATGGGTCGAAGGGCGACGCCAATATGGGAAGCGGTGTTGAGTGCGTGGTACAAACGGGGCGTCCGTACGTAGGGGCGGGCCGGCGACGGCAGCGGCGCGACCAGCTGCCGCGCGAGCTGCGACCCCATAATGCCCGCGCCGCACGCGCCCGCGCCGGACATCTACGCACACGCACAACACGCGCTCAGCACACGACCGCTCACACTCGCCCCTGCGGCCTGCTCCAACGCAGTGCGTCGCCGACACATCTGCCGCCGTCTGCGTTAGAGCAGGCCGTCGTACGATGGACAAGTCGTGGCGGAACTTCGGCGATTTCACGGCGGAAGTGAGCTAAAGGTCTAAATGTCTAGCATTCACGGGCGCACCAATAATCAGCCGGATTTGTCGCTGGCGACAAGTCCTGCCGTCAGTCAGTTGTCATGTGAGACAACTTGCAAGACCGGCCGTCGCGGACCCGACGCGCGACCCGCTGTTTGCGCGCTTACAATAATTAATTACAATATAACTTTAAAATGTAATATATTATCACGACCTGTAGACCTATTTCGTATCTGAGTGGCTCACGGCCGATAAAAAAAATTACAGAAATTCTTCGAGCTTTTAACTCTTTTATATAAAATTCATAGTTGTCCCAGCGTATCAATCCCAAATGAACGCGTTGAAACAGTTTTCTATGTTCCTTGCAATCCTCCATATCCTGTTGTTACAAATAAATCCTTACATTCTAATCATGCAAGAACTACATCATGTACTAACAATCTTACGGATTAACAATGACACAATTTATCTTTAAACATTTTTTAAATAAACAAAATGGTAACTGTTGCCTTAGAAGACTACGTCTAGAGGCCAAACGAGCATTACAGTTTTTAGGAGTTTGCCTCTTCATATTTCATATTAATCAAACTAAGTGTGAATATGTTTGCTTTACAAAAGGGTCGGTTGTAGCTTTAACGAAACAGTGTGTTAATTATTTAAAAAAAAAATAAAAACTTAAGTAAACTTAACTTAAAATAATAACTTAAAAAAAAACTAAACTTAACTTAAAATAATAACTTAAAAAAAAAATTTAGTTATAAAAGATTTATCGAACCGTTCACAGTAATCGTTGAGTGTACATAGTATAAAGATAACAAGGGATAGTGGGATAGTCACCTCGTGCGGCTGCTGCGGCGGGTGCGGCGGATGCGGCGAGTGCGGCGGGTGCGGCGGGTGCGGCGGCGGGTGCTGCGGGTGCGGGTGCGGGTGGTGCGGGTGCGGCGCGCGGTAGTAGTCGGGGTAGGGCTGCGCGGGCGAGGCGGGCGGCGCGGGCGCGGCGGCGGGGGACTGCGCACCGCCGGGGGGCGCGGGGGGCGCGCCTGCTCGGTACCCGCCGTACCCGCCGTACCGGTACTCGCCACCCGACGCGTAACTCCTGCAATCACACAAAATAACAGATATTCATCCCTTCAACCACATAAAATAACAGATATTCACCCCTGCAACCACACAAAATAACATTCACCCCTGCAACCACACAAAATAACAGATATTCATCCCTGCAACCACACAAAATAACAGATATTCATCCCTGCAACCACACAAAATAACAGATATTCACCCCTGCAACCATACAAAATAACAGATATTCACCCCTGCAACCATACAAAATAACAGATATAAACCCCTGCAATCACACAAAATAACAGACATTCACCCCTGCAATCACACAAAATAACAGATAATACAATAAATAGCTTATCCTCTGTTTAACGTAGCTAACGAAAAGTGATACGAGTACATTTCTTTGATCAACCATCATGAAGTGATTTGATTAGACCCTCATTGCTTCTTTATCTTATACTAGCGGTCCGCCCCAGCTTCGCCCGTGGTACATAATATATAGCCTATAGCATTCAAGGATCACGTACATATCCAACGGTGAAAGAATTTTTGAAATCGGTCTAGTAGTTCCTGAGATTAGCGCGTTCAAACAAACAAACTCTTCCGCTTTATTATCTATACTAATAAATAAAATTGAAGTGTCTGTCTGTAATATCGAAATAACTACCTCATATTAAGCTCATATGGTTATTTGAACGCTACCATAACCGAATCACACGTTTTTAAAATTTTTGTCTGTCTGTCTGTCTGTATTAGCCCGTTCAAACAGACAGACAGACAGACAGACAGACGTCTGTCTGTCTGTCTGTCTGTTTGAACGGGCTAATCTTCGGAACGGCTGAACCGATTTTGACGGGACTTTCACATATAAGTAGAGAATGAACCAGGGAGTAACATAGGCTACTTTTTTAACCGACTTTCAAAAAAGGAGGAGTTGTGTTTTTCTACCTATGTACACCGATATCTCCGAGATTTCTGAACCGATTTGCGTATTTTTTTTTTAATCGATAGAGAAACACTGCGACACTGTCCTACAAAAAACTTGGATTCCAACTCCTCAATCCTGATGCTGTAGGGGAACTGATCCCCAAAACTAATCGGATTTAGGAACTGTCGGTTATTTAAATTGATATTGGGGGTACCAATTAAAGACTTTATCGTTGAATGAACTCGAGTAGGTACATATTCAACTCCTCAACCCTGATGCTGTAAGGAATTGCATTCCGAAATCGTGGGGATCCCACGGAATTTTTCCGTTTTGGTGACGGGTTATTACAGATAGGCTACTTTTTGTTCTGGAAAATCAAAAGTTCCCACGGGATTTTTAAAACCTAAATCCACACGGGCGAAGCCGTGGGCATCATCTAGTATTAAAGTATAGATGACCTAAAATCTAAATGTCGACAGTCTTAGTGCAGTACGATCTACGAAATAGTTAGTATATTTGCGGCTTCTGACCCTTAATTCACGAATTATATAGTACGTAGACTTTCGATCTGGCAATTAAACTGAAACCCGTATAACCATCTTCTGTCGTGAATGAAGTATTTTTTTTGAAGCCATTCGATTAGGTAGGCATTAAAGTCGCCAGTAATTAGGATACAAAAGAACCACTGAATGGAACTTACCGATCTCCCTCAGGGCCGTAGGGGGGATACACCGGCCTGTTGGCGGGGTAGGAGGGGCCGTATTCATACCCGTAACCTTGCTGGTAACCTGAAACGCAACAAGAATATTCCATGTAACCAAAATATAACTGAATAACCTGTTTCACTACCTTCTGATAAGTGTCAGATATCCTAAACGTAAGTTTTGTCCCTTTCTTACTTTATGTCAAGTGACAAAGACCAAAGTTGTGAATAAGCTATCTGACACTTATCAGAAAGTGGTGAAACAGGTCGTAATTGTTATAACTAATTACTAAACATACTACTACATGCCTAGAAAGGCTAGGCGGCCTTTACATGCGACTTTTTTTAAATTAATCTTTGTTATGCATAATATCCAGTATTTCCAGCAAATCCAAACATTTTTCAATACTAAGCGTCAAAATTAGCAAGAAAAGCCATACGCTATTTATATTTCTAAATTATCGAAATTAATTTATTATTTATGTAAGCAATGAAATAGAAAAGTGTGAATTCAACTTAAATACAAAACGGTGTTTTCTGTGTTTAAGTTGATATAAGATTATGAATGAATAAGATGTATTGAGAAATTATTGTGAAGTAACCCGTTAATCACCAGATAGGTACAAAATTGACATGATTTTTGTATAAATAATGTTAATAAAACGATAGTAAAAGTACAGGGACATTACTTAAAAATCTTATACAGTCTAATTTAGCAATTGCAACTAAAAATGAATCTTAGATGAATGGGGATAATACTAACAGATACAAAGTTATTAAAAAAAATACCTTTAAAAATGATTTAACGTGAGAATTCGAACAGTAAGGTGACTATACGATGCCAAAATATTTAGTTAAGGACTACCTTCAAATTATATTGTTTACGTATTTTTTTTTAATCAGTATTAAATGAATCATTAAAATCCGAGTAAAATAACTAACAATAATAATAATGAATCTAATCTGCTAGCAAAATCTTTTTCTCAATGTTCCTTGCGGAATAAGATAGCATTACATTGAGCTGTTTTAGTTTACAGATTGTGATAATGTGGCCGATTCTGTTGTACACAATCTCTAAATCTAAACTAAAATGACAGGTCTAAATATATTCCTGTCTCTTTCACAATCCTCCCTGCTGAAGGGGATAGCACTATTTTTAAACCTGTCAATTTAGTTTAGGTTTAGAGATTGTGTACAACAGAATTAGCCACAATGTATTATCTGTGTATTAATTATCTGTGGAAAGGGACGGCACTATTTTTAGACCTGTCAATTTAGTTTAGAGATTATGTAAAACCGAATAAATTGCTAATAATATTGCTGAAATAACAGTTTGGGTGCAATTAATCTGGAGGCATCGTACAACACGCCACTGGAAAAGTAAACAAACTAATATTGTGCTGTCGACTGTGTAAAATGTATAACCCTTACGCTAAAAGGATTGACACCTCCCGCTAACTTCACTCACAAAGGTAATAATGTTATCGCCTCCTGTTGTTTCACAACACAACACAACACACAACAACACAACACAACACTAGTTTGTCGGGCCCGCAATGCTTGTGAATGTTACTGTTGGGTGTAGTGAGGCAAGCGCGGTGAGTACCTGGGGGTCGCCTGGGCCCCGGCGGCTCGTCGAAAGGGTTGGAGGCGGCGAGGTTGTCGCCGCCCGGCCCGCCGCCTACAACCACACGGTTATAGGTTAAGACCACCCGTTATTACGTGCACGGTGGAAATCTACTGACTTGAACACTTCATACTCGACTATTTTTACAATCAATAATACAGACGGGACATTTAAGGCTCAAAGCATATACAGAGCCGAAACAATGCGACGCGTTTCTTCTATAATGTTACCAATTATACTAAATTTTACCATCAATATGATCAGGATCGATACTGTTACTGTACTGCTTTGCATGGGCCTTGGCTTAATTAAGCATATTTTTCCACTCCCATAACATTCATTGGCCTTCTCTAGTGCAAATGTTAAGCAAAAATAAAAAGACAAATGTGACATTACAATTGCGAAGAAAAAAGTTCATTATACTTTGTAACATTATAAAAAGACGGGTCTTTTCGCTTCCACTCGACGCTAATATACCTTGAGCCTCATATAAATTTTGGTAAACATGTAATATCTTAGAGGATATCTCAATATACGATTGTCAGAAGATTTCCTTTATATGGTAACATTCTCATCAATTGACAACCGCCATGAAAAAACACCATTTATTCCCAATAAGAACTAGCCGGGTGGCACTTTTGTATATCATTTTCAGACAATCCTAATCAGAGTTTATTATTATTAATATAATATGACAAAGTAAATCACATTTTCGTGGATTTTTTTGATCTTTAAAATATGTAAGTATCTATTTTCAAGGCGATGGTTTCAATGGTTGAATCTAAAGTGATTGTTTTTTAAATTTAGGGAGTTAGTGACAAGCGAAATAAAGCAATATAATTTGTTAGCCATCGTTTTCAGAGCAAAATAATGAAGATTCAGAAAAAAATGTACCTACTACCAAAAATTTAACAATGACGCACAAAATCGCCAAATAAAGTAAATTGACAGGTTAAAGAGCATCCTTTTCCATAAAGAACGATGTGAAAAGGACAGCCGCACTACTTTTAGATCAAACAATTTAAAAGTTTGTTTACCTACAACCAATATTTTGGTGGTAGTACCTAGTCGGTCACTTTCATTTATTTTGCTCCGATTTCGACGTTAAACCAGCCGATGATTCTGAATTGTTATAGTACAAGTTAGTTCGGACTGAGTAAATATGAAAAACAAGCACCGAGCGTTGATGTATCGTCAACCACACGGAAGCGGTTCTCCTAACACTAGATCTATTCAGCACATTTACAGCGGTAGACAGTCCGTGCACTCGTCAACACTAGTCTAGTGCTTTGAACCCAACTATTGCCACTATATATAGGTATTATATAACTTTTAAAATCTAGTATGTACAATAATCAAAGTAATGTGTACAATTATTATTGGTTAGTATATTTGAAACTCGTTTTATGAATGTTTTACTCGTATGTGTCTGTGACAAGTGAGAGTTATTCTACATTGATGCTTTGCTGGATTGTATGCGACGATGCTGGTGTGGCGTCGCTAGTGACAAATGTAATGTAACAAGTGTAGTGAGAGCGAACAAGCAACGAAACGACGCCGCAGCGCAACGTGTCGCATACGACAGATTTTTCTATGTAAGATGCCGCAGCGGCGCCGCAACGCGCCGTGTGGCACCGCTGTATGGAGTTGTGTTTTATTTTGAAAGCTACCATAATATAATACAAGTGTAAATTGAAAATTTAAAAAACCCCCGACATTCGCCATTTAGTGGCGGCGGCCATCTTGAATTTGCAATAGTGCTATTCTACTAGTCAAGCCCTTTCATTTGATACCCATATCAAGGGAGTTGTGAAAAAATATATCATCCGCCATTTTGTAGCGGCGGCCATCTTGGACCGATTTTCATCAAACATAGCTAAGAACACTCTCGACTAATTTACCTTTCAAACAAAAAAAACCGCACTCAAATCGGTCCACCCGTTTGAGCGCCACAGGGGAACAGACAGACACACACACACACACACACACACACAGACACGTCAAACTTATAACACCCCGTCGTTTTTGCGTCGGGGGTTAAAAATGATTCGGCCAAGTGTTAGCCAGAATCGTACACTCGCCTGTATAGGTAGTTATTTGGTCAAATTATTCGACCGCCTCAAAAACAGTTCTAAGTTTACTAGTAAAGGATCATATTATTATTATTGCCGATTTCTAAGATTGTGTTAATATAGTTTGAGATATGTAATGTTGTGTGGTGTTGTATTCTGTAGTGTTGAGTGGTGTGGTGTAGTGTTGTTGGGTGTGGTGTGGTGTAGTGTTGTTGGGTGTGGTGTGGTGTTGTGTGTCGTGTGAAGTATACCTTGCGGCTGGTTGGGCTGCGGCGGGTAGGGCGCGTAGTGCGCGGGGTAGCCGTCCATGGGCGCGCCGCCTTGCCCCGCGCCGCCCGCCCCAAATTGTTCTTGTGAATTTGATGACCCTGCCACAAATAAAAAGATAAACATACACTTAATAAATACATATAGTTGTATCACGTATGGTCAAGGAAAATCTTTAATATCTCAAAGGAATTAGGCAACGTTTTCAAAGAAAGCTCCCAGGCGGCTTGAGTTTCTCCAACATTTTCAACAATTATCGTCATACCAACCAATTTAGATAAAACCTTAACAAATTATACACTTAAACCTTCCACATGAATCATCTGTCTATTGGTAAAAATCGCATGAAAACACACACGGACGTGAGACTTTCTTTTATAATATGTAGTGATGATGACCACGACACGATCCACACGTATAATACAAAAATCAGCCAAGTGCGAGTCGGGCCTCGCTCTTTCAGGGTTCCGTACATAATTATGAACAATATAATATTTTGGGTCTAAGAAATATTTAATTTCCGAGCTAGACATCGCAACAAACCGTGAAAGAAAAACCCAAAAAAATGTTCGTTTATTTTGGTCACAGCTTATAAACTATTTAATAAATCGTTGTTTTCAGTATTTGTTGTTTAAATTGAGCATATAGTACATAATATACTGAAATATCATATTCCCAACTAGTTTAGTTTTTGAGATAGCCCCCGTCACAAAAATGGTCTAAAACTGACAACTTTGATGGCCTCCCATTCCCTTATTTTTTGAGATAAAAATTAAAAAATATATATTTGTACTCTACTTAATGAGTTCTAAACAATGATACCCCACAAGCTAGGGTAAAGAAAAATTATTTTTTTCCGGCTCCTTTTTCATGTATGGGAGCCCCCCTGAAAAATAATTTAATTCAATTTCTAATTCAATATTTGATTTTGGGTTAACGTTTTACACTAAATACCAAAATTTCAGGTTTGTAACTCATTTCGTCTGCGAGCTAGAGACCTGTGACCGGCGGACAGACGGACAGACAGACAGACAGACAGACAGACAGACAGCTGAGTGACATTAATAGGGCTCCGTTTTTTACCCTTCGTGTACGGAACCCTAAAAAGCAGCCAATAACAATGTAATGAGTAACAAGTATCACCTGCATTGGAGGTGGTGTTGGACTTGCCGCTCTTCTTCTTGGTGGTGGCCTCCACCTGGTTGATGATGGGCTGCGGGTCGATGCCGCCGCGGTCGAAGTGGCACTCGTACGCGAGCAGGTTCTTGGTGTAGTGCTTGCGCAGCGTGTACGCGGCCGACGAGGACGCGCCGATGCCCAGCAGGCCCGCGATGTCCTTCCACGTCTTGTTCTTCGTCACCTACAACCACACCAACAACACCATGTCAACACATACTACAACGACACCAACAACACCATGTAAATACATACATCTCAATACTGACTGTCTAGCGGCTAACATGTTCCACTGCAGATCACGAGGTTCAAATAAAATTGTTACGGAACCTGTGTTGGTAGTCGGCGGTGATTCACCTCCGAGACGGAGAGCACTTTAAGCCGTCGGTCCCGGTTTCATATGAGGGTAATCATTAAAGCCCACCAATCCGCATTGGAGCAGCGTGGAGGGTCTAAGCGCTAAGGCTCAGATCTATAGAGCGCCCTCTGGGTTCTGACTCAAGACAGAGTTAAAACAGGACACAAATACGTTCCTGACATAAACCTGTTTTAGAGTCAGAGTACGCTATATAGATCTCAGACTAAATTCCTCTCTCACCTATAAGAGAGGACGCCTGTGCCCAGCAGTGGAAAGTTAAAGGGGTTACTAGTGATAGTGGTGGAATACAAAAGGGATAATAAATTATCACCATCGATTAAAAAAAACTAATTCGAAACATATGTGTAAGTTTCATGGTTGTTCAGGGTTCAAAGTGATGCACCTTGAACCAATGACCCCGCACCGCAAAGCGCAGTGTTAATAGACCTCCCGGCTGGTGAACCAGCCAACTTCAAAGGAAGTGGACATAAGCGGCACAATGGTATGAATGGCCTTACGTCGTGATTTGACAACTCCAAACAAATATTGCAACCATCGGAAAAACTTAAAAGTTAAAACGTACACTTGGCAACTGGGAATCAGGAACGCATCAAATTATTGTTACCCATTCATCGAAGTCGCAAGAAAACTTTATCAATATCAAAATATCTATTTTCATTTTCAAACACAAAACATTTTCAATTTATAGCGTAGAAATGTGTTATACTAGTAGGTTGTTGTTGAATTCGACTCGGTTTCAAATAATCGATTCCATCAAATCGAGCAAAATCTCGACAGTTTATCGAACCGCGCTAACAGTAAGAATTCTGAGTTACAATGGTTCTTATTTCCTTTACCTAAAAGCGTTGAATGAATTGTAATTAGTGCAAAAAGAATTCTAGAAAATCCCAGTAGTCACTACACAGCCATCCAGCCAGGCATTCATCAGTTCGATTTTCCGTATTCAACGAACCATCACGACTTTAAAGGTTTTAGAGATACTTATGTTAAAGAGATAGATATACCCGTAACTATATTGAATGAACACGAAATCACATTAACGTGTACATAAAGTAGCAAGGTTTATAGAGAGCTGGCGGTACAATAACTAGTTAAATATTATATTAATGAACAAACCTCACCATACTGACGATAAAAAATCGGATTTATATACTGTAAAAAGGAAAACGCGCAGCGAAACACGTCTACACTAGCGGCACGCTATGAAGGCCGGTTTGACACATTACAATAGTGATGTGGAATGTCAATTTAGTCTCGAACAAAAAACAATTAAGTTTTGTTTTTGTACCTGATTAAATAGGTTTAATAAAACAAAAATGTATATGTTTATTTAATTTATTTGAACGAACTGAATATTTGAACGAAATTTATTGATATTTTTTTGCGATTTCAGAGGTTTGTCCACATAGTGAAAATTGTTCATATTCACAAGTACATTCACCCCTTAAATGGTGCAAACTGATTTTTCTACACTTGTATACATTTAAGAAATCAATTTAATAAATAAATTTTGAGTCCTAAACCTAAAACTACATTCGATAAAATTTATGAATCTCTGCACATCACTATCGTCAATAAAGTAATACAATTATTTCCTTCAAAGTCGTTATCAATTAATACGGAACTTCATGAGCGGACAAACGTCAAACCGGCCATCATAGCGTGCCGCTAGAGTAAGTGCGTCGACAGTCGGTGTTCTACTGTTTTTCTTGTTACCGTCTACCAGCATGGTTCGCGTATTGAAAACGCTCAGTACAAGACGGTCGAATGATAATAATAATTATTAAGTATCGTTAAAGCGTTGTGGGGGTTTACGACTGTGCACATAAAGCCGGTTGCCTGCGCTAACATAAATCCCAACTGAAGTCTATTAGTCTTACTCGCATGGAGAGCGTTGTGCGGTTTTTACTGCCTACGTTAGCTCGGAAACGGTTTGGAAATAATTTCGCTATAAATTTTCGCGATTTGTAGAAATAATTTAAGTAATAACGCTCTAGGCTTTTCAATTTTGTCTATGCACTTTGCCATATAATGTTATATAACTTAAAATTACAGTTTTGCGTGAAATGAGATAATATTTTTAGTGCTAAGGTAAAACAACAAATAATTTTGTTAACTACGTACTCCAGTCGTTCGGACGCGGGAAGAACGTTCTAGCGGTTCATCAGAAACGTTGACCGAAAGGCACACAAGGCGCGTGTTATCTGTAGTGGTGACTGACCTCGACGAAGCCGCCGCGGTCGCGCACCAGCAGGTAGAGGCGGTAGAGGTCGAGCGGCTGCTTGGAGATGGTGGGGCAGGCGGCGATGGGCGTGCGCCGCTCCTCCATGAACGCCAGCAGCCGCTCCACCCAGCCGCGCCGCTCGGGCGCGTCGTCCATCTCGTACAGCTTGCCCAGCGAGTCCGACTTCTGGCGCAACAACACACGTCATACACCCGCTACTGACCTCGACGAAGCCGCCGCGGTCGCGCACCAGCAGGTAGAGGCGGTAGAGGTCGAGCGGCTGCTTGGAGATGGTGGGGCAGGCGGCGATGGGCGTGCGCCGCTCCTCCATGAACGCCAGCAGCCGCTCCACCCAGCCGCGCCGCTCGGGCGCGTCGTCCATCTCGTACAGCTTGCCCAGCGAGTCCGACTTCTGGCGCAACAACACACGTCATACACCCGCTACTGACCTCGACGAAGCCGCCGCGGTCGCGCACCAGCAGGTAGAGGCGGTAGAGGTCGAGCGGCTGCTTGGAGATGGTGGGGCAGGCGGCGATGGGCGTGCGCCGCTCCTCCATGAACGCCAGCAGCCGCTCCACCCAGCCGCGCCGCTCGGGCGCGTCGTCCATCTCGTACAGCTTGCCCAGCGAGTCCGACTTCTGGCGCAACAACACACGTCATACACCCGCTACTGACCTCGACGAAGCCGCCGCGGTCGCGCACCAGCAGGTAGAGGCGGTAGAGGTCGAGCGGCTGCTTGGAGATGGTGGGGCAGGCGGCGATGGGCGTGCGCCGCTCCTCCATGAACGCCAGCAGCCGCTCCACCCAGCCGCGCCGCTCGGGCGCGTCGTCCATCTCGTACAGCTTGCCCAGCGAGTCCGACTTCTGGCGCAACAACACACGTCATACACCCGCTACTGACCTCGACGAAGCCGCCGCGGTCGCGCACCAGCAGGTAGAGGCGGTAGAGGTCGAGCGGCTGCTTGGAGATGGTGGGGCAGGCGGCGATGGGCGTGCGCCGCTCCTCCATGAACGCCAGCAGCCGCTCCACCCAGCCGCGCCGCTCGGGCGCGTCGTCCATCTCGTACAGCTTGCCCAGCGAGTCCGACTTCTGGCGCAACAACACACGTCATACACCCGCTACTGACCTCGACGAAGCCGCCGCGGTCGCGCACCAGCAGGTAGAGGCGGTAGAGGTCGAGCGGCTGCTTGGAGATGGTGGGGCAGGCGGCGATGGGCGTGCGCCGCTCCTCCATGAACGCCAGCAGCCGCTCCACCCAGCCGCGCCGCTCGGGCGCGTCGTCCATCTCGTACAGCTTGCCCAGCGAGTCCGACTTCTGGCGCAACAACACACATCATACACCCGCTACCTTACACGTACAAACAAACACATCTACCATACTCCTAGTTCGCGACAAGGCATGGGTTCTGTTTATTCATATAGGTTTTCTGCACCCTTAAGCAAAGACTGTAAATGAAACGACACAACGAAACAACATTCGTGTCAATTAATTAATCCCAGTCCCGGTCAAATCGACGCGTGCGGGGAACGCGGGCGGCACCCCGCGCCTCATACGTCGATCGCCCTACGCCCTTGTCGCGAACTATGCATAATCTATTTTAACTTAGCTGACTTAAAAGTTAAACAAAACGTAGAAAAGTTTTCGGAGCAACGCACAGGTTGAAATCAAATAGGTATGCCGTATGACAATCAATTCGCATATTATAATCTATTGAAATTAGCTATATTTTATGGAGATGATTTCAGTCTTAAGAGATGCTCAGCGCTTTAGAAGTTCTAAAGTTTAAATTTTAACTCGCATCACGGTTTCATAGGTTCTCGGTAATGCACCATACAGAGCGTCAGCTACGCTTTTCTGCGAGAAGTGTCTTTTTTATTTTTTAAGCCAACTAAGCATGGATAGATTGTAACTGACAATGCGCAGCCTACGATGGAGTAAGACGTTCTATTTGGCATCATCTCAACTCATGATTATTGTCAGAATGTGAAATTTACTCTCTATACTGTGGAACTTGATATTTAAATTCGAAACCATCGAATTGGTATGCTTTATGATCGATATGATCATAGGATCATAAAGCATACCAACAGTGTGCTTAGGCTAAATCGGAGCACTCGAAAACGAACTCGAAAACTATTGATCGATTTCAGAGTAAAATAGACCTAAAATGGCTTGTATTAAGGTTTGAGTTCACCAATACATTCAGCATTCGAACAATGCTGAATGTATTGGCGAACTCAAACCTTAATACAAGCCATTTTAGGTCTATTTTACTCTGAAATCGATCAATAGTTTTCGAGTTCGTTTTCGAGTGCTCCGATTTAGACTAAGCACACAGTAGGTACCTACAGGTTATACAAATAGCGTCGACTAATAGACTGAAAAAAAAAGAAGAATATCCTGATTGATGACTTCTAAAATACCATTTGAAACCAGAATGTTTCTAAAATGATCAAGGTAATGGGACTGAAATGATGCCAAAATCAACGTGTAATCAATCTCCTTTCATCATTACAAGTTTTGTTGACGGAGTGAATTGCGGATGAGTTAAAATATAAGACCGTAGCATACGTAACGGAAACAAAATCGGACGCGACGGAATCTAGACATGTTTGGAACAAAACGACCACATCCAATCTCCGCTATGACGACAAAATTCCCATTACGTGTGCTATACACTAATCCTAAATATATATGGCATTTACATTCATCTGCTGGCGTAAATATCGCTGAGCTGTCAAATGTAGTAGAATATAATACTTCAAACAGCCAAAGGTGCCGGGTGGGACTATTTAATTCAATTTGAATTTTAAAATTATCGATTTTTGTTAACATACATTGGTGCATATTTTTTGGTTTAATATAATTTTGAAATTCAAATGATTTTGTTCGCATAAAGAGCATGCCAAAGCATTCAGTGAGTCGTATTCAGAATTAGGTCACAAAATAGAATGACAATAAACTCTAATTTCTTTGTAACCATTTTTCTTGTTTGAATGTTTTACAGCCAAACAAAAGAAATGGCTTATTAGTCAAAAGCATTAAAATATATATTCGTAGATACCATAGCACATTTTGTCTTTAATTGTAAGGTAGAAACGACCACCACCAAAGAAAAAAAAAAAGAAATAGAATTGCATTAAAAGTTACAAGCTTGAAGCAAATATTTTAATAGTTTTGCAATAATAATAAAAAAAAAGAAACTTTTATTTCTACGGGCATTAGAAGATCGATTCATGGTTAACAATAATTAAGTTAAAGAAATGTACAAGTCTACTGCTCCAGCTACGCTTTAGAGGGTACCTCGATCAACAATTATTATAATGTAACGTCTCTTCCCTATCGAAATAGAATTTAAATATAATGAGTAATTAATTAAGTAGAAATTGATAAAGCTTCCCCTACATACATTATTGCGATATCTTTACTATCGCAGGCCGCAGCAGTGTATAAGATCACATGAGTCCAAATACAAACTGTATTAAAACGGATATAGCAATATTGCAAGGACGCCAGGACGCCTTAGGAAGTTAAATCCGTGAGCATTTAGCTTCTTCGCTGTTAGTTAAAGCGCATTTTTTTAATCACCGCGGTGTGTGTGAAACACAACTGTAAATAATAGAAAAACTAAAATAAAGTTTAACGCCAATAAATAATCATGCCAGCCGTCGACATTAAAGCCAGAAACATACACAAACCGTGACGGCAACGCGGCGAAACGACAACTCATGTCAATTGTCAACAGCTCCTACAAGTTGTTATACAAGTAACAGGTATGAAGCAAATCACTCTGCGAGCGCGCTATATAGGACGCCTCATACAATAGCCTTCATACAAATAGTTCATTGTATTACAACTTTTAAGAGCCGTATATATAGTATACAAAGGAAATACAATCTATTTTTCCTTAGATGTCTTAAAAGGTAAACAAATCGCAAAAAATTTCTCGGAGAAACGCGTAAGTGACGCTGTTTCCCCGGCTCTTTAAGACGTTCTTGTATTTGAATTTTCACTTAAATCAGGACTTCATTGTTAGTTCACGGTAAGAACGTCCTATGCGCCGTGCAAACTGCAAACGCGTTCCTGCGAAGATGGACTTCTTTTACCTTTTTAAGACAACTAAGGAAAAACAGACTGCGTATGTAACATGTTGCGAGCAGTTGCCGTCGCGCTTTGCCATCGATTTAAGCCATAAAAGATCTATACAGACAGACTGAATTTAACTGCGAGCTCACTGTAAAATTGCAGTTTGGATGCAGTTAATAGAACTGCAATGTGTCGCCGTGCAGCTGTACTACTAGGGCTCAAACGTCGACTGAAATATCCAAACTGGAATTTTGGAGCCTGCTTGCTCAGGCCTTAGCGCTTGTTCAGACACGGCGGGAACCGCGCGATTATAGAATCGCATGGAAATCGCGCAGGTCTTATTTATATGAGTTATAAAGTAATCGTTCAGACATAACCGCGCGGTTATCGCGCGGGAAACGCGCGGTTCCCGCCGTGTCTGAACAAGCGCTTAATGCCTATCATTCACGGGCGCACCAGTTTGCCGGACTTGTCGCTGGAGACAAGTCCGCAGACAAATCTGCGTGTGAATGGTAGGGTTCGCGGTTCGCGATGAGGCTCGCGGATACCATTCACACGCAGATTTGTCCGCGGACTTGTCGCCAGCGACAAATCCGTCGGACGGCCCCTGAATGGTAGGCATAACACAAAGGGAAAAGGAGCATAAAGAAGAGAGCGCCATGCATTGAACGCGTAAGGTTCAATTTCGAGCACTACAGCATGCTTAGTGTGAGCTTCAATTTGGATATAAACCTTTGATCTGTAGGACTCCGGCGGTATGTGACTGTTAAACACCTGAAATACACATATACCACATGTCACACATGATGCAATGCTTCCCTTCCTAAGTACATTTGTTAGAAGTACAGGGTACGAATGGGTATTGAAAGTAAACCGAAAAAATTATTTGTGTCAATACGCGCGTACCAAAATTAAACCGAAACAACGAAGATCACCACAGCTATATAAGTATAACTTTTGAAGTTAACATCAACTGTGCATATGTCTATCATTTGCTGCGGGAATTAACTTTTGGAAAACGTGTTTTATTTAGTATGGACATACCAAATAGTGATGCATTCTCAAAAGCTAATTTCTATATTAAATTACAGATTTATGCACAGTCAACGTTAACCTCTGACTGTGACTGTGTGTATTTAATATGTCTAATTTAAAACTAATTAATTTAATTTAAATTATCAAACTATGTACACTTTATTAGGTATATCATAAAATATTGCATGCCAATAGGCAGAATTTGGCTGTACCTTTTTGTTTCTGTAATATCTCCACTGTTTACCTGTGGTTTTACCCATATTCGCAATAAAGACATTTGAATTTGAATTTGAAAAAAAACCTCTAAATCCATCTCTCCTATAAGAAAGGAGGCCTATGCCCAACAGTGGGACGTTCAAAGACTGTAATGGTGGTGGTGCTACGCACTCGACTGCGTCGATAAATGTAGGGTGACCCTAGTATAAATTTTATATATTAATTTTGGTACGCCCGGTATGAAATAGAATAAATAACGTGTAGGATATTATTGACAAAACAACGTGTATTGTTTGATGGAGGTGAGAATCCAAAGAAATAAACATTAAAATACAGATTTTTGATTACCGTGCACGGGAAGTGAGATTACAAATCAACTAATTAACAATAAAAACAGTTTTATTTGCATATTTACATGAAAAAAAAATGTTAAACACAACAGATTAAATGAATGCGTTGCAGAGATTTTTAATAAATGGGGGGGCAGGGGGCGGAAGGGTAGGATGGATTAATGAGACAAGTCAAAATAATTAAAAAATATTAGAGAATACTAGTAAAATAAAAAGTAAAATACTAGAGGGCATAATATCACAGTCACAGAGAGTGCCTCTATGAGACTTGGGGAAATAAATGATACAATAAAAAATAAAATTATTTTGGTTCTTTTTTGGTAAATGTATACAGGAATGTAGTATGAGGGGCGTGGATGGACCCCCTCCCGCGCACCTCATACGTCGCCCGCACTCCGTGCTCCTACCGTGTCGCGAACTACGGGCTGCGGCCTGCAGCGCGAGCGCAATCAATGCGACAATACCGCAGAAAGCATCGAGTGAGATGTGTCGCGCTGATTGCGCTCGGAGGAGATCGAAGCTGAGATCTACAGAGCGCACTTTGACTTTGCTCAGACTTAAGATGAAAACCCGAGCTCTATACACTCTATAGATATCAGCCAGAGAGAACGTCGGAGGGATTTACAACGAAAAACAAAATTACTTTGTATAATCCGCTAAAACAGTATGATACAACACTAATGCAATGCAACACAACACAGATCCACCACAATAAGTCATTTTACAAATGATTTCGGTCAAGACTTAGTAATCGAGCATTGTGAAGTCTACATCTCAGAGGATGCGCCGGTGTCGGAGCGATGCGATCGTTGAGTTTGTTTTGGTTTGTTTTGCATTAGTGTTGTACCATACAGTCTGTTTTAGCGAATTTTAGCAAAATATTTTTTTTTTCATTGTATGTCATGGAATTCCTCAAAGTAACGCCTGCTCGTATTCAACATCGGAGGGATGGTGTGTTGTGGTGTTGTGGTGGTGCGACTCACGGGACTAGAGGGCGGGCGCGGCCAGGGCGAGGGCGCCGCGTCGTAGTCGTCGTGCGCGGACGAGTGCGACGCGCCGCCCGGCGACGGCGACGGCGCCGCGCTGCCCGCGCCGTACTCCTTGCGCGAGCTCTTCGGCGTGCCGCACGGCTCCTCGCCCGACGCTGGAAACAAACCACAACCACACATAGCCTTCATACACTGACTAACCATTTGTCTATGAGTAATGTCGCCGACGAACAATTCTAGCTCAAAGAACCGATAGGACGTTAAGAATGAGATCCTAAGGTGTCCGAATGGCGATCGCACGTGAACGGAACGGAACCCACCTGCCGAGGCGTTGCTGAGCGTGCTCTGCTGGCTGCCCTCGTCGAGCGGCGCGCCGTCGGGCCCGGTGGTGACGAGCGCGGTGGCGGGCGCCGCGGGCCCGTTGTCGTGCGCCTCGCCCGGCGCCGTGGGCGGCGGCATCGCCTCGCCCGGCGGGCCCATGTGCCGCCCCGCCTGCTGCAATCAACACCACTTTATGTATTACGAGAGGAACCAACTATTACAGGTCCTACTGATACCGATTGAAAGTTGACAATATACCTACTCTTTTGATATGAAACTGCTGAAAACGCTTTCAATCAGAAAATTTGTGAGTCAAAGGTTATTTATTCAGTTCGGCCTGTAAGTATAACCAACAAATTCTATTTTCCTACTCACACATTTGCTTATTCTTTCTCACAATGGTACCGATACGATTATACAGTCTCTAAACCAAGGTGTCATCATTTTCGCAATGTTCTACAAGAAAAAGGAGGGCACTACGTTTAGACCTGTCAGTTTAGTTATGCTGTGGATAAGTTGTGGCACGTACCTTGAGTGGCGGGTAGTGCTGCGAGGGGTGCGAGGGGTGCGGCGGCGGCGTGGGCCGGTAGCCGCCGTAGGGGTAGGGGTGGTGGTTTCTCGGCGGGTAGGCGTAGGGCTGCGGCGGGTAGGGCGCCGGCTTGTAGGGCCCGTGATGCGCGTAGGGCTGCGGTAGCATCGCGCCGGGCGGCGGCGCGCCGGCCGGCGGGGGCCCGGCGCCGCCCGGCGCGCCGGCGCCCGGCCGGCCCGGCGCGGTGGGCCCGCTGCCGTCGGACAGTGACGACGACGGCCGCGGTGGCATCGGTACGTTCTGGGTACCTGGAACAAACGCCGTTCAACCGTTACTATACACTGATAACTCCATTACAGACTGGAGCAGCTAGGCGCGCCCTAGTGAGGTGAAAATGGGGTCAGAAATTATTGCTTGCTAAGTATTTTTTGTATTTTTTATGCAACTTCGACTTCATGGATATCTATAGGTTTATGCGGAATGCAGAAAATTTAAGTTTATTTTCATGAGAAAAGTTATCTTAATTGTCAAAGAAGTTCATAAACGCAAAAACGTATCAAAGTTATCGTTCAAACTTCAGAACTGTTCTATCTTTCCGAAAATATCTAAACAAGTCAAACTTAATTTAATTGTTGTTAGAACCCATTCACAAATTAGTAATCGTTTCAAAAACACAATAACAATGATAAGGTGCAATGTTACGATAATCGGCCCACATTAAACTGAACAGCTTTACAGAACAGATAACAAACAATTGAAGGATACTTTTATTGGGTCGTAAAACGGCTTCTAAGGCTGAGGATACACCGTGATTTGCAACGTTACTACGATTGGGGGAGCGAAATTAAAAAATATATTGTGACTATAGTTTTCAACTGAAATATATACAGTAACAACAAATGCTTCACAGTGATTTTTAACGAAATTTGGCAAGATAGTTCGCGGTGTTTTGTGAAGATTGGGATAGGTACTTACTATACCAGAAAATCAAAGCATGCCGACGGGCATCACCTAGCTATTGTATAACTTAAACTTACATCATGAGATTACATAGCAGATTGTAGCGCCAAAAATAAAATATTGTAGGTGCCACCTTTTAAGTTTTAATACTCAATTGAATTCAACCGTTTGATTAGATTTAGTATTGTTTGTTTTGATCCCGTAGCGTAGCCTTGCGTGGCGCAGCCCAGTGCAGCCTCAGCCTAACAAGTGACACGGTATGTAGGTAGAGGGGCGCGTTCGCCTTTCGGCAGCTTTCGGTGCGATGCAAACAAACCGCGCCGTGCTGTGGGATGGGATGGGACGGGACGGGACGGGATGGGATGGATGCACTTGAATTAAATTGTATTCGAGAGTGCAAGCGACGAATGTTTCCGTGTGCGATCGATCCGTGGGCCGGCTGGGCGCACTTCGCACACACAATTTGAATAATACAGTTAACGAGGGCTCGGCTCGGGTTAGGCGGGCCGGGCGTGCCGCGTGCATCAATCGAGGGAAGAGAAACGCACAGATCACTTTCGTTTTCCGGCACGTGAGCCGTGAGCCGCATACGCGGAGGCTGCACTCCGTATATGTGCATACGACATGCACATTGCACGCGGCACATTGACCGAGGCCGAGATACGAACGCCAGTGATTTGCGACGACGAAAGTGGTATTACAGCTTTTATGTGGGTCGATTTGAACTTATGTAGTTATGTCAACGTGCCGTGACATAACTCGCCGGCCGCCCCCTTGGCGGTTATCAATTCGTAATCGTCACACTGTTGTATCTGTTGTATTCAATTGCCGATACGTAGTCAATCCACAGAATTACTTGGAACGCAGAAAAGGAAAGCTTGGTTGACGCTTGGAAAATAACAGTTCTCTAGTATTTCTTCCAGGGCGCATTTGTTCGGCTCAGATTGTATAAATTGAGTTTCGACCTTCTTGAAACTATAACGTTTCACATACTAAGTCTCTGTTAGGTGTGACGAATCGTTCTTTAGTCAAAGGTTGACATAAAATTGGTTTTGGACTTTAAGTACCTACTTAAGTCTTTTTCCTCCATCCAAGTAAGGTATCATAGTACCGCATCCGGGTATCCGGTTGTTACGCTAATGTACGAAACGATGCGTGGAATACGCTTGTGTGTCGAAATACGGACATATATCTGAAAAGGTTCGTCCGGTCTAGATCACAAGTCATGCCTGAGAATTGAAGAACAGTCAAACCATAGGAACTGCTGCCCTCGACTGTAACATATGAAAGTTGGGCGCGATGTAGTCTCGAATCACGGTACATAACGCGCGTTATCACGCGCAAGTCGAGGGACGACGCGGACGCTTTAATCTCGGCGAGCAATTACTCGTATTATCGGCGCATTATAATATTGTGGACGTCATCAGACGGGCGGCAGACGGCAAGGCGCCAGTGAATCACGTCGAACGAGGCATATGCGCCCACCTCCACTACATTATATCTATTTGTTGAGGCGACCATTAGTGAGTGCGGCAACCGGGTCAGCCGGAACACTCCACACTCGGAATCCTCGATAGTAAAGTGGCCTAATTGCAATATCGTAAACTCTCGTCGAGATATCGAGCAAATCCAAATTTTGTTTACCTATGATGATTGCTACCCTTGACAAATTTTGTTCATTGCTGTTCCAAGCAATTCTCAGTTCATTGTTCCAAGCAACATTCTTAGCAAAAAATGTGGCTGGTGATGTTGATAAAGGATAATAAATTACCATCAGGAATTTTTTTTTCAATCTCAATTTTCAAACCTCAACGCAGATACCAATCTCAACATCTCAACGGTACAGAAATAGACTGATGTTCGAAAAGTCGCATCACAGTAGCATAAGAAGATAAGCCCGAACAGATAGAAAGGCAGACAAAAACTACAAAACAAAAAGTGTTCGGACTATCCTATCGTTCAAATATAATCATTACATATGAACTTAATAACAGACAGTTATCTTGAAATCACAGACAAACAATTTGTATACATAACTGACGGATCACGTACATAATAAGTACGTACCTACTTGGACCACTCAGCATACGTAAGATACGTAGTTTGTTAGATTACTGATTCCACTGTCATCGCATAAGGCGCCAAAACCGATGACTCATAAAAACGTGATCAATGCGTGAGATCGTAATAAAAACAATTGATTCATAACACTGACCGAGTTTATATTATAATCCTATACTCGACATCTGACGTATGATCTTACTCGTATTCATTTAACGTAGGGTTGCCTAATTCAGACTCATATATAAACTTTTCAGGAAATTCCGTAGGTTTACTGGAATTTCCAGAAATGTAATATTTACTGTTCAAAAAATTTTTCAAGAAGCTTTGACTTTATTGACAAATACGATAATATGAACGGTTTCGCTACTGATCCCTTCGCTATACATTGTGAATTAAATAAATAACAGACACAATAATTAGCATTGATTATAAGCAGGCGTTAAATACTTTGCGGAAATCGATGATAATATATGTATACCTACTTACCTAATTATAATGAAAAACAAAATTATTTTGATGTAATCCACTAAAACAAGCTGATTTAATGTCTTGAAAACTGAGATTAGAAGCTCAGAAAAGAAACACTTCAATAAAATTAGAATTCAAGATCAGGACAGATTTTTTAATTAAGTAGATACCTACCTACCTATCTAGTAGACCATGTTTGTCTTCGTGTCTTCGTGTTTATTTCGCCTCACAAAATCAAATAATATGGAAAAGTTGACGTTGTAAAGCAGTTTGGTAGCGCGCGCCGCGCAGGCGGGCGCGGGCGCGGGCGCGGGCGCTCGGCCGCACAACCAGCTCTGTCAAGGGCAGCCGCAGTCCACGCCGAGGTCTTTACTTTCCCCCCTCGTGCCCGTGTGCCCCGGCCCCCGACTCGTGATCGTGATCATGACAAAGCTCTGCGTTAATGTGGCGATCTCGACTACACGTACCTACTATAACACAAACTATATTTTAGGAAAAATTAAACCGACTTCAGTGTACCCAGTACCTACATACCTACGATAAAATGAATGAAGAGTTTCCTCGATTTCTCCGGGAACCCATCATTAAAACCTGACATGATGACTACGGGACATAATTATGTATATCCTTTCAAACAAAAAAAGAATTTTCCAAATCGGTCCAGGCGTCTTTGAGTAATCGTGGAACATACATATCTACATAAAATAAAAAATCAGCCAAGTGCGAGTCGGGCCTCGCTCTTTCAGGGTTCCGTACATAATTATGAACAATATAATATTTTGGGTCTAAGAAATATTTAATTTCCGAGCTAGACATCGCAACAAACCGTGAAAGAAAAACCCAAAAAAATGTTCGTTTATTATGGTCACAGCTTATAAACTATTTAATAAATCGTTGTTTTCAGTATTTGTTGTTTAAATAGAGCATATAGTACATAATATACTGAAATATCATATTCCCAACTAGTTTAGTTTTTGAGATAGCCCCCGTCACAAAAATGGTCTAAAACTGACAACTTTGATGGCCTCCCATTCCCTTATTTTTTGAGATAAAAATTAAAAAAATATATATTTGTACTCTACTTAATGACCTCTAAACAATGATACCCCACAAGCTAGGGTAAAGAAAATTTTTTTTTCCGGCTCCTTTTTCTGTTATGAGCCCCCCTGAAAAATCATTTAATTCAATTTCTAATTCAATATTTGACTTTGGGTTAACGTTTTACACTAAATACCAAAATTTCAGGTTTGTAACTCATTTCGTCTGCGAGCTAGAGACCTGTGACCGGCGGACAGACGGACAGACGGACAGACAGACAGACAGACAGACAGACAGACAGACAGACAGACAGACAGCCGAGTGACATTAATAGGGCTCCGTTTTTACCCTTCGGGTACGGAACCCTAAAAAGATTCCGACGAATTGAGAACCTTCTCCTTTTTTGAAGTTGGTTAAAAATAACTTACATCGATCAGAGATGCATCAATCATTGCTACAATGTCCATTATGGTGATTGACTGAATTTATGGTATTCTTCTACAACAATGCATTTTAACCAATAGCTAGAGTGTCGGCCCATCAGAGGTAAATCCCGTCACACTGCAGAAATCACACCATTCAAGTTATTAAAGTTGTAGGACATGCACACAGCACAACGATATCAATCAGAAACAAATTATAATTAGACAACTTTACATTAAGAAAAAAAAAAAAAGAGTTTGGGTGACCGGTTGCTCCTGTTTACTTTTTATGGTAGTGATGATGCAGTCTTAAATTGCAACTGGCTAACTAGAAAGGGATAAAGAAGGAGTTTTCAAAGAATCTATGCCTCATCGGTTTTTACGTGGTATGGACGCACGTAACAGAAAGTTAAATCAAGTAGCAATTTATCTATAAAAAATAGGGCTTTGCCTTTAAGGAGATTACGTGGCCGGAGCTTATGGCTCAAGCCTCCTGTACACAAACAAATCTCTCTAGTTTACATGGCGATAGAAACGCTGTACCAGAAGTGCTTATTATTGTTTTCAAAACAACGTTAATCGATTACAATTTTGATCTATGCTACGATCTACCAAAACATGTAAACAGTACACGGTGAAGTTACTTACTGTTAACGTTTCGTTAACTTTAAACCAAAACCCAAAGTAGTACTTACAACAATGTAACTTTTACCGCCGTTGCTTTGGTATATTTAAGTTCAACTGTTCCTAAATATACCAAGGCAATAACAAAACCTACGATTGTACAACTCGTGAATCTGTACCAAATGTTGTAATTGAATAACATTAACCCAGTGATATTCGCAAAACCAAATATAACGCAATGTATGAACGTGCATAAATAAAACCGCTGGGCCGGAAGACCCAACGAGATGAATCACGCTTCCACGAATCGCTACTTACTCGTATCTATACGGGAAGGTTGTGTCGACTCTCGTCTCTCGCAACAGGTGAATCGATTGTAATTTTCTCAATTTTGCGCCTTACTCATTCCAACCAACATAATTTGCTGAAGGCATATTGTTGAAATCGATTTCTAGTAGAAGTGTCGAATGGTAATCGAAAACCTTCCCTGGAAGAAACAAACCTGAAAAGACCTTCCTAATGGTTGGGTGCGCTGCCTCCAAATTGTACCTTAGTTTTACCTAACTTACTCTATTACGGTTTCTGTTTTTTGTCTATAAAGGTGTACAATTAAAGTGTAGGTAAACCAAAAGTAAAAATAAACGCTGCAATTACTGTATTTCGCATTATACGACTTCCATCAAAGTGATTGGAAGATATCTTCAAGGATGGCTGCACGTATGGTATTTACAAGTTATTTATACGCTACAAATCGATTTACTTTTGAGGATTTGACTACAATTTGAATGAAAATATCAACATTTTGAACTTAAATTAAGAATACGAAACTCAAAATAGGTTCGTGAATCCGACAGAATTCAGTTTCAAGAGCAAGCATGCCAAACTCAAGATTCAATCACATAACGTACTTCGAGATGATAAGGGTAAGGTACAATTACATTGCGTGTTGGTTACAAACTTACAACGTAGTTGAACATAATTAGTATGTGCACATACGAGTATATCACGCTACCCACATAGTATCGACGTCGTGTGTGTTGTGGGCAGAATGCGGTGTAGCGGGCGCAATGTGCGGCGAGCCACGTACCTACCGAGCCGTCAAGCAATGTTAAGGAAGGCCGTTTGCATGGGCTAACTTGATCCGGGAAAAGTTTAGATATTATGTCATTCCAAGTAAAGATATATATCCGATTAACATATCCATATCCGCTTATTGTATCCGAGATACATATTTTTACTTTGTTCTGCGACTATTTGGATAACTCAGATTTCAAAAATAATCCACACTGTGGAGCATGATGTATATATAGTAGTTGGTTAAATACTAACCCGAGTCAGATAAATCCGAATGAACGAACTGGTAACATATTAATAATTGATTTCCCTTCACAGTTCCCCCACAAAAACAAACAAAATTATTTGGAGTTACTTATGCATGTTTTTGGAATGAGAAGGCGTGATATGCGTGATCTCAATATACCCATATCCGCTTTAGGATATCTGAAGATCTGATCTGATCTATCCGAACTGCGGACGCCGAACACTCGGACTTTGGAGTTACCCATGTCTAGTAAGCCGACATTCCGTGAAAATGATCACGTAACCCGTACTAGTAGCTAATAGGTGGTCGGAAGTACCTACCCACAGAAACCACGCCAGCAAATTAACAAACCAGGATTTAATCAATCTTTGGATGTATAAGTTAGAGCCATAAGAGTCTCATTAGTTCAGCGGCTTACGGAGTGATCTGAAATCCGATCTGAGATCCGAAAAGCACAAGCTTAAGAGTAGCAGCTTCTGGTATCGGAGGTCACGATCGTAAACCCGCGAAGTAAGTGTTTACTGGGTTTGAGATGATATCAAAACTGGCGGGATTTCCCAAACAAATAAAACCATGTAAGTACGTGTACGTACTACGCACGATTCATTGGTGCGTAGACGAAGCGTGGAGATAACATTACATAAACTATTTTATGATAAATAAAAACTACGAAGTTTACTAAGTTTAGTAATATTAAGTAGGTACGTTGACGTGTTGAGGATAACACAAAACAGAAAGCATCGGACCTTAGAAACTTTTTATCTCCCATATTAAAAATAGGGTGTATTTTGAATAATCATAACAATAATTAATTATTATTGTGATAATTATGTGGATTTGTAACTATGTGCGCTGTTTTATATAATTTGCGGAACTTGATATAATATTATGAAACTCAACTTTATTTATTCACTTTTGGAGACTATACGGTATATTAATGCAAACAAAACACGGAGATTCCGGCGCGTAGCTTTGAGTCGCCGCCGCTATGCCAAAGCAAATAAATATGTGTTTGAGTTGGTATCAAAAAAGACGCGGCGTCCCGGCCGCACTTCACGCATGCACATAAGTAATAATAACAAGTATAAATTAAAAATTTTAAAAAACCCCGACATTCGCCATTTTGTGGCGGCGGCCATCTTGGATTTGAATAGTGCTATTCTACTAGTCAAGCCCTTTCATTTGATACCTATATTAAGGGAGTTGTGAAAAAATATGTAATCCGCCATTTTGTAGCGGCAGCCATCTTGGATCAATTTTCATCAGACATAGCTAACAACACTCTCGACTAATTCACCTTTCAAACAAAAAAAACCGCATTCAAATCGGTCCACCCGTTTGAGCGCCACAGGGGAACAGACACATACAGGCGGTCATACACACACACTGAAACTTATAACACCCCGTCGTTTTTGCGTCGGGGGTTAAAAATGTACATGTATGTATATTTATTCGCAATTTTATGTAACTATGTCGTATATGTATATGTATAGCTAACCTAGACAAGAACTCGTTGTGTTCGAAGTAAACTTGAATCACGAATACATATCCGTAACTGGTTCAATAAGTTATGTATCGCATTGACCCATTAAACTAATTGCGTAAACACTAAACAGTGCAAACGCGACGTTCAGTCGGAACGAGAACTGCAGTATCGGTGTAAACATATAGAACTAGATGAGCCAACGACATCTGGTATTAATTTTTAATGCGAATCGGTCACGGTTTGTGGCTCCGATTAAGTAATTAGATTAAGAATTTAAGTTGTGTATTTCTTATCTGCAAAGCCATTTGCATTATCTTGAGTATCTACACAAATAAATAACATTGAAATGTCTGTCTGCGATTTCGAAATAACTGCCTCTCATTAAACTCATAATATGGTTTATTTGAATGAAAAGCATAACTGAAACGTAACGTTTTTAATTTTTTTGTCCATCTGTCTATTAGAACGGGTTATTCTTTGGAACAGCCAAACCGTTTATAGTGGGATTCTTTCAGATCGGTAGATATTTATAAAAGATTGAAACATGGTGATTTTCCACATGCTCAATTGGTGCCGACCGCTATTTGATGAAATTGTTTATCTAAAAAAAGAATCAAACTAACCATTAAATGCGTCCAATGACCATATGAATCGGCTGTCAATAGACGCAAAGTGTTTACATCTCCTAACACAATGTATTCAAATGGTACACAGACGCTGTACTAACAAGAATGGCCTAGTTGGGATAGACGGCGGCAACCAGTTCGTTTTCGGCCCACTTAATTGATCGCCGGCCACCGCCGCTGAACTTTTTATTCCACTAAAATAATGTTGCATTGTTACGAGAAAATAAACAACTTTAAAACAATGAAATTCAGTGTTCTGTATTTTTCTATTGTTTTATTACGCTTTGACGTTTATTTGTTTTATACAATTTTTAATCGACATTGACAACTCTCTCTATCTTCTTTTATTAAATGGATTTTAGGTATACCCACAATCTTAATTTGATCTTATAATAATAATAATAATATAGTCATTTATTTCAGGCATTTTCACCCATTTCAATAAAATTAAATTACAATTACAAATGTACAAAAAATAAAAAAAATAAAAAGTACAACTAACATAAAACATAAAATAAAAGTTAGAAGTTAAACTAACTTTAAATTGCCCTCAACAAGGGGTTCGTCTTGTTATTTACAGTTTCTATCCCGATGCACGGCAAGCCAGTACTTTAGTATGGGATTATCAGGGCACTCGGAACATACCCTGAGGATCTCGTTCTCAGAATCCCGGATGCGGGACCAAAAAGCCGCAACCCGCGATCTGATAACCGCAAAGTAATCAGGCACTCCGGCCTCGGCGAACATGCTCGACGCACTGCAGTATTTAGGCAGTCTCATCAGAATGCGGTATGCATTATTATACTGCACTCTGATGCTATTTCGTGCGCTTTTGCTGCAGTTGACCCAAAGCTGACACGTGTAAAAGCACTGACAATATGCTCTAAACAGTGTCAGCTTCGCCTCAGGACTGCACCGCGCAAATCGGCGTGCGAGCATATTACACCGAACAGCCAGAGCTCTCCGTTCACGTTCTATATCGAGGTTATCGCGTAAATCCTCAGTCAGGATATGTCCCAAGTACCGGAATTGACCCACCCGTTCAATTGGTATACCATCTAGAAATACCAATGGAATCCTCTCCGGGCCTCTGCCCGATCGGAACACCATCATCTGCGTTTTTGTAACATTATACTTCAGGCCATTCTCCCTGGCATAATGTTCGCAGATGGTAAGTAGCTTTCTTAGTCCTCTTATCGAGGGACTCAGAAGCACCATGTCGTCAGCGTAGCTAAGATTATTGACGCACGTTGTACCTATATGACAACCAATTCTTGTACTTCTAAGTTCCTCAATCAGATCGTTCACAAACGCGCTAAAGAGGTCCGGAGAGGTCAACCCACCTTGACGCACGCCACACTCTAATATATACCCATTAGAAGCGACGTCGCCCCATTTCACAAAGTTTGTTTGATTTTCGTACCAGTATCTCAACAGATCTACAGTCCTCCGCGGCACATTTGACGTAATTAACTTCTGCCATAATCGCTTATAGTTAACCAAATCAAAGGCACGGCTCAAATCTAAAAAACAAGCATAAACAGATGTACCTCTGTTTATGTAGTAGTTAACTGTCGATTTGAGGCTGAAGACTGCAGAATCCGTTGAGAGTCCGGAACGAAAACCAAACTGCGCGTCATCAATCCTTAATTTGTCACTAATACTAGGGTGCAGTAACCTTTCCAGAATTTTCCCTATAATGGTCCCTAAGGAAATCGGGCGGTAGTTTTTAAGATTGGAAAGGTCACCGGTTTTATTTTTCGGAATTGGAACCACCACCGTTTTTATGAGGTTTTTCGGCAGATACCCAGAGTTAATACAAGCTGTAAATAATTCCGCCAACATACGGAAAATGTTGCTATCAGCATACACAATGTGTTCCAAGCTCAGTCCGTCAAAACCTGGGGCTTTACCCCTCTTCATTTTTCTAACCACTTTTGCTACAGCGACTGGTGTGTACAGAGAGGTACTTTCCTCGATCGGGTTAAGGTCACTTGGCGTAGAAACACACTGCTGTATATTTTTAGCTGGCAGTGGATCAACTTTGAAGTGATGCGAGAACAACTCGGCAATCAGCTTTGGATCATGCACACCCTCTACACTCGCAGGCAACTTAGGCTTATAGTCTAGACGTTTTGTTGCTTTCCAGAACTGAGCAAAATTTTTATCCGCCTGATGGGAAGCTAATATGTCCATTCTTATTCGATCCTCGTTGTTCTGGCACCACCTCAATTTATTTTTAAAATCTCTGCGACTCTGCATCATGCTGTTATAGATTTCACCAGATTGAGGTTTCTCATACCACAACCAACGTTTAAAATGATACCTCGCTGCTTGGTGACTCTCACGAACGTGGTGATTCCAACCCAGCACTGTTTTATGCTTGCCTCGTGCATCGCGACGAACGCTCATTTTTGCAGCATCTTGCAAAGCCTTGATAATATTATCATAATATTCATCTAATAAATACAAATGATTATCACATATGTCGGCTCGTTGATATTGTAGTGTGAATGGTCCTAGCGTTGCGCCATTACGTCATTCCCACTACCAACATTTTATTGTAAGAGAGAGAGAGCGGTGGCGCGTGTGACACATTCCGATCTGGGCTCTCGCGGAAGACGGTTCGTGCGTGCGGTGTACTGTGATATAGGTTGTGTTATACGAAATAGGTCGTATCGTGCGGTGTGTGTCATGTAGCTTAGATTAGATTAGATTGGCTGGCGATGGCTCGGTTGTGAAGGGGAGGTGGAAGACCGACTAGGTAGGTAGGGCAAAGTCAGTTAGTGTGTCAGTTAATGAGAAGGCTTTTCAATTAGGCCCGTACCCATGTGACGCCCACAGCAAAGTAATTCGATCTACCCTGATAGATACCCTAGATAATAATACTAGAATAGCCTTCTGATGTCGTCCGCTGGTCCATCTCTGGTCATCACTGGCGACACATACTTTAAAGCAACTAAAATTACAATACCTACAATTTTGAAAATGACTAGATAAAACAATATTACATAAAATATCACAGCTATGTTTATTATATAGGTTAATTTCCTCGTCATTTCTATGACCCCAGTGAACACCAAATAATGTTTTGTCTTCTGTATATGCTGTGATTTTCTGAGGAATCATGTTCACTTCACACTTTATTATGAGAGGATAGTGGTCCGACCAGTAAACTCCGAGGTCCACACTCGCGGAGGTGACAGTGGCACGCGCAGCCGCCGACACTATGCAGTGGTCCAACCAACGCCGACCACCGCAGCCATCGTTAACATGTGTGAAAGTTTCTGGACCTAATAATTCTTTATCAACACACACTAATAAGTGTTGTGCACAAAAGTCTAATAGTTCATTCCCAAATCTAGTACCTGAATGTGCGTTGAAGTCGCCTAACACGTAGATGGCCTCAACATCGGTGTCGCTAATAACGGCTTCAATGTTAGCCAAGCAACATATGAAGTTCGCTAGACAGTCCTCACTTCCATCGTCATATGGTAAATAGGCACTCATCACGAGAATATGGCGACCGCCCAAATCAATTCTCTTCAAATCTTATCTCTACTCTATATAAAAAACTAAATCTTCGATCCCTCAACTTTTCTGTCATACTTCCAGTTCCTATATTCAATCTATCTGTAATCTGTCGATAAGTTACTTACATAAATAAAAACGTTGCTAGGTAACTTATCGACAGATTATAGATAGATGGAATAATATAGGAACCGGGCGTTAGAAGACAGATAGAGGGTTTAGCTTCGTCATTAACTTGTTCAATTGCACATGGTTAACATTAAATGAGAGTAGAGACAAATCCGAGTGTCGTCACCGGCGCGGCCGGCGCGTTTGCGGTCCATTTAAATTGATCGCACGCCAGTCGCCAGTCGCCACGGACGCCACACTCTAATCAATTCTACTAGCTTTCAGCGACGAATTGATACGTTAGATTGATACAAACAACAATCGAGTGACACAGCTGCGTACTGTTCGATTGATTTGCTATCGTTTTACTTGCTCAGATTTTTTTACCTAAAGTGAAGAATAGAAGATGCCAGAAATTAACTTTTCTCATTTTAACCCTAAAATTATACATAGAAAAAAAGTTGACATGTATATACCAATACTAGTGAAAAATGGTCAATTTAGTCGGGAATACATACTTCAATGTTAAAAGTCTATCAGGTTCTTATTTGTGATTTCAAAGCAAGTAAACGGGTAACTTTATGTCTAGAATGAAAACTCTAAGGCAAGTCATACATCCCTCTTCAGTCAAAAGTCAGCGCCCTTCAAACACAAGCATCGATTAGGTACAAGTGAGTTAATAGGGCAAGAGGGAAGTGTGTTAGAGTAGGTAGGTAGGTAATCCTGTAATACATTTGCGGGGGCCTATTTACCGGAATATGGGGTAAGAATCGGTAAATATTTTTACCAGACGAGGAGAGGCGGGCGGAGTTGAAAGAATGTCCCGCACCATTAGCAAAGAGGGTGGAACGGGGTGAATGAGATGTTGAACCCTCTGGTGACCTTGACTTACAAATTTATCACTTTTCGCCCATTAAGTGAATACGATTTGGCGGTGGGCAGCTGGCATCGCAAATCGGAAAGGCGTGGCGGTGCGTTTCACTATTTATTATTGAAACATGTAATTTTTTAGTGTCGTTCTATGAATTCTAAGATCTATATGTATTTAAATTGTTATAATATATTTTATCTACTCTCATATCTTAAAATCCCGAATATGAAATCAAAATGTGTCATATATTGGACTACTTTATTCACATACATCTATAATATTTAAAAAAAAATTAAAAAAATTCATTATAACACTACTTTGTTAGGAAATTATTGCAAAGTAATGTTATAAAATAATTTTTTCTACATTATAGTACAGGCGAACTGGGTTCTGGTATTTTTGAGCCATGGCGGGAAATTCGTGCGACCTCCTTACAGTAGATGTGTGTAACTGTACAAACGCGTTAAACATTGTGAATTGTGTTAAATTGCAGAAGAGTAACTACTAAAAATTAAGTTTACTTAAAATTAAATTTTTGATAAGCTTGAGCTATTTTCCGATCCACTAATTTCTATAGGACATTAGGACTCCTCTACTACTATTAATTTCTCTATGGTAACCCAGGCTGTATGGTCAACGATCTTGGCCTGTCCCGAAAGGGACAAACCGAAAAAGAAGAAGAATCTCTATGGTAACAACTGAATTTTGGCGCCATACGCTAGTTACAATATTTAAATTTTTTATTTGTTACTCAAAACTTTACAAGACATGGTTTTTATTGTGCGGAAAAATGTCTAGCAGTGATACTGAAGAGAATTTAACTCCACCTGACCACCGACCAACAATCTTTTGCCAGCAAAATCAAAGAAAACTCACGACAAATATTACCAAGATTTTATGGTTTGGATTTTAAGATATGAGTTTAGATAAAGTAGTGTATGAAACTCTACATAATTAGTTATTAAAACACTCGTGTAATACTATTAAAAAACTCGCCTGCGGCTCGTTTTTTAAACTAACACTCGTGTTTTAATAACCTCTATTATGCAACCGTTTCATAAACTACTATTATCTACTCTCATATCATAAAATTCCGAATATGAAATCAAAATGTGTCATATATTGGACTACTTAATTCACATACATCTATAATATTTAAAAAAAAAAATTAAAAAAGTTCATTATAACACTACTTTGTTAGGAAATTATTGCAAAACAATGTTAAAAAATAATTTTTTCTACATTATAGTACAGGCACTGGGTTCTGGTATTTTTGAACCATGCCGGGTGTTTATTATTATTATTATTATTTAATACTTTATTGTACACCAAAAAAACATAAATTAAACAAAAGAAACATTTTAAAAGAAATAGGTACAATAGTTAGTTTACAATAGTTAGTTAGTTTAATTTTGTTACTTACAATGATTATCCCGCTATCAAAGTTACCCTATTACTACTACTGCGAAAGTGTGGCGGTAGCAAGATGCGGCCAGAGGACAGAGTGTAGTGCTACCATAATTGACCATAGACGCACTGCACGCACCGCACATTCGAAATTGACAATTGAATTTTGGCGCCTATTATTTAAATTTTTAATTTATTATTTATTTACTATTCAGTTTTTGTAACTCAAAATTTTGCAAGTGATTTTTGTTGCGCGGAAAAATGTCTAGCAGTGATACTGAAGAGAATTTAACTCCACCAGACATTCTGGAAATAGCATCTGGAATGACAAATAATCTTTTGCCAGCAAAGTCAAAGAAAATTTACGATAAATGTTACCAAGATTTTATGAGTTGGAAAATTTTGAAAAAAACCACTTCATTTTCAGAAAATGTAATGCTAGCATATTTCCAAGAATTATCAAATAAATTTAAGTCTTTGTCCTTATGGGCTAAATACTCAATGCTCAAAAGTATATTGAGTATCTACAACCAAATCGATATTATTAAATACACAAGACTGATTGCTGTTTTAAAAAGAAAATCGCAGGGCTTTAAGGGAAAAAATGCAAAAACGTTCTCCCCTGAAGAATTGAGTACATTTATAAATTGCAATATCCAAAACATGAATACTTATTATAATAAATAATTTTGTTAATTTCTTAGTCTTTTCTTTTATACGTAAGATACCTATTGATGAGCTTAGATAAAGTAGTGTATGAAACTCTACATAATTAGTTATTAAAACACTCGTGTAATACTATTAAAAAACTCGCCTGCGGCTCGTTTTTTAAACTAACACTCGTGTTTTAATAACCTCTATTATGCAACCGTTTCATAAACTACTATTATTTTATAATCATCATAAAAATTAGTAATAAATCCACATGGGCCTTATTACCACTTTTCGTAGTGCTAATTATACGTTTTGCTACATATCCTTTTGTTAGTATTTCTACGAGTCTTTATCCCTCTACATATTGGAGTTAACTTCAATATCTCATTTCTATCTTTACAAGTTTTATTTTGTAGAATGTAAACATAATAAGAAGAAGCTTTAGCTACATCCAGTAAAATTATTTAATGTAATCAGTAAAATTATTTAACAAAATCCTTAATGGCTTGAACAAACACGAAGCGCGACGGCAAGTGTCAAACGCGACTCCCAAGTTTGTGATCGAAGGAACTGTATGAAGGTTCACAGTTCACACTACGGAGCAGAGCCCACACAAGGACTCTAGAGTAAACTTTTCACTTTCAACGTTTTAACGTTGATAGTGAGTTGAATCATTAACCGACGACGCCATGCTGGCTTTTTTTTTGTATGGAAATCTATCTTCTATAATATAATAAAACTGTAACAGATCCAATTCTGTATTATCTGTATATTGAAGATATTTCGAAATTTTTTATTGGAGGGCACTCTATAATCGATACTGAAGTCAAAACTGCAATTTGTTTCATTTTTGTCTGTCTGTCTGTATCTTGGCCGCGCATCACGCCGAAACTACTGAATGGATTCGAATGAAACTTGGTACAATTTGAGTTTATACTCCGAGGTAGGACATAGGACTACTTACATACTTTTTATCCCGAAATTCAGCACGGTTCCCTTGGGAGAGGGGATGAAAGTTAAAACGTGTATTTAGCTGTATTTCATTAACGCGTTGTTCGATTTCACTCATTCTTTTTCTGTTAGAAAGGTAGTACTTTATATATTGTCCCGTAATTATTTCAAGGTCATAGATTTTTAGTTCAGAAATGACAGACATTATTACCCTCAGTATTGGGTTCAAATAACTTGGGACCCGGAACTAACTTTGAACGTACGGCTTATTTTAAACTAGTGTGCGTTTAAATTTATGTTTGTCGGTCTGTCTATTTGTTCCAGCTAATCTCCGAAACAGCTGTATCGATTTTAATGGAACTTTCAATGGCAGATAGGTGATATTATAAGGCTTACTTACTTAGGCTTAGACGTGTGCGCCGCGCCGACCCGCCGCCGCCGCCGTCATTTTTTCGACGCCGCCGCCGCCGATCTGCGTGTCGGCGTAAAATCGGCGCGAGTTCTAAATGTTTTAGAACACCCTCCAACATCATTCTCCCTCTTCTATACCAAATAACCTAACGATTACACCATTCCATATTTCTATACAATAAATTTAAATTTCCTATTCATAATAAAACCTAGTTAGGTTAGGTTAGTTAGTTAGTTAGTTAGTAGTACAAACTTACCTAACTAAAAAACTTACTCCGACAACATCTGCTTCATCATCTTGTAAAAGCCAAAATAAATACCCATTTAGTTTGACTTTCCAAGAATCCTCTCGTAAGGGTTTATATTTGTCGATTTGTAGATCACTCATGCCTTTCGATAGTGTATCTAACGAGGAGTTAGAAGACTTATTAGAATAGAATAGAATAGAAAAGTTTTTTATTCAAATAAACTTTTACAAGTACTTTTGAATCGTCAATTGAATGTACCACGGGTATCAATCTATTGATGAAATATGAAGTAATCTGCCGCAAAGCATCCGTGTGTTCCGGCAGCGAGCTAAAGAGCCAGTCCCCTTCCTCAAAAGCCGGCAATGAATTAGTGGTTCCTCAGGTGCTACTAATGTTCATGGGCGGCGGTAATCACTTAACATCAGGTTAGGTCAGGCAACCGAGCAAGGGGTCGCTTGCTCGGTTGCCCGCTATTCCTATAAAAAATAAATAAAAAAAATACCAATTTTGATGGATATAACTTGATAAATGACGTGAAAACGTGACGGGGTCTCATTTAAATTCTTATCCCCTATTTAACGTACTTGAGGATAGAATTTTCAAAAATCCTCAAATTTATATTTTTTATTTTTTATCGCAAGCCCAAATACCAATTTTAATGGATATAACTTAAAAAATGATAGACTTTCATACAAACTTTCATCTCCTATTTAACCCCCTTAGAGGTAGAATTTCCAATAATCCTTTTTTAGTGGGCCCCTACATCATAATCATTTACTTATTTATCATAAATGGAAGTTATTGTAAACGTCCTGAAAATGTACTATCAAAAACTAGTCCTTCACGGTTCGCCAAAATCGCCAAAATCTGAACGCAAGGTACCCCATACTTGCAAACGTTAGAGTTACTGGACTATTTGGCAAGTTGTTTTTATTGCAAAAGTTTTATTTAATTGTACCAATCTGATTTTCAGTAAAAATAATTCTACAATTTAGACAGTTTTATTAAAATTATCCGCGCCGAAATTACGCCGAAAACACGCCGCCGCCGCCGATTTTTGATCGGCGTGCGCCGCCGGAGATTTTAGCATCGGCGCACACGTCTACTTAGGCTACATTTAGTTTAGGTACATAAAGGAATTATGGGATCCGATCCGATCCTATATAAAAACCTATATCTACGCGAACGAAGTTGCGGGGATCAGCTAGTATCAAAATATAATTATTCCCAAAAGTTAAATTCCTTGGTACTTCCTTCGTCGTTGAAAGCTAGTAGAATTGATTAATTGACAGATTTACGCATAGTGACTTTAAACAAGTTACACACAGAACAATGATTCTGAATGTGACTGATTGTCGTGATCAGCAATATGTGAGGTTCGGTATTGAAGAACCTTGTAGATGACAAATCGTTTACGAATTCACCGTTCTGCAGAGTTTCAGCCGTCACGCTCCTCGTGTGCCTGGGCCTTTAAACACAAGCTCGGTTGAGTCGTGAAACGTCATGAATAATAATAGCCGTTCATCAATCTCGGCGATACGTTAACAACAAAAAATCAAAAACAACCTCCTACGGATCGTTTACGTGAAAACGATCAAAACAAACATTATGACCGGGATCGGGGCAAAAAGCGTTTTGTTTCTTTTTTTTTATTCTCATTTAAAGGAGGTCGTTGGCCTTGTCAAGGACGCGGGGCACGTGGTAGGCATTCGTGTGGCGACAAACATAGGCAGGTGTCCATACTATACACTGCACAAGTAATACGTATGTGTGTCCCTGTTCCCGGTCCCGCTGCAGTGGGGACCGCGCCTCCTTTATTATTTTTTAATGAATGGCATTTGAGTTTCATTTTATTTTAACGTAGGAATTTAACGTTTGCGTAACATGACGCGTCTGAAAGAGTAGCTTAATTCTGAAGGTGAACTTCAGATGTCACCTGATGGACTGCCGTAGGTATGTCATCCTATTAGTTTCTAATTAAGCTGCCTCACCACCAAGGACGTACGTGGAGGCGAAGCGACGGATATGTACATGAGGATCCCACAAAGTGTCACATCTGAAGTTCGCTACATTTTCATAGCTCAGCTCTTTACGTTTTGCTTTGGTGGTACTGGTAAAGGATTCAATGAATTTATCCATGTTATGTATTCTCGCACATTTGGTTGAAAGACCAGTAAAACCATTAAAGTGGTAACTAACTACGTCCGAAGCCTCCCATCAGACCAGTTCAAACTTCAAAGGCAATGTAGAAATCATAAATTCCTCAAATTGCCCCTGCCGGGAATCGCATCCAAGAGCTTCCCGCTTATAAAACCACAGCGCTCACAACTGCGCCAGGCAGGTCATCAAACACCTGAAGATTACCTAATCCAACCTTTCATTCACCTACTTCCTAGTTAATGATTTGTACTGGGTGATGGGTAAAAATTACAAAATCGTTTTCGCGAGATGAAAACTTCTATCGGGACGAGACAACCTTTGAGGTAACTATCGATAAAATAATTAGCAATCACTTACCGACTGATTGATCTATCTATCTTACCGACTGACTAAAACTGATTGATCATAAATACCAAGAATTAAGAGAAGTTTCATTAATCGGGAAAGCCTGATCTAGAGCTACATACGTATATTTTGGTGGCGGTGTTGCAAGTACTACATTCACAGGTACGAATATATTCATTTCGTGCCGTAGTTTCCAGTAAGATACCTACTGGCAGGATTTTAAAATAATCGGCTTTTGAGTGGTGTTTTGAGAGGATTAAAATAATTATGATCATACATTGTATATGTAATATTATACAATGCTTTGGGAGCATCTTATATATAAAATTCTCGTGTCACAATTTTCGTTCCCATACTCCTCCGAAACGGCTTGACCGATTCTCATGAAATTTTGTGAGCATATTGAGTAGGTCTGAGAATCGGCCAACATCTATTTTTCATCCCCCTAAATGTTAAGGGTAGTCCACCCCTAAATTTTTATTTTTTATTTTTTAGACAAAATTTTTAGTTTTTATTTTTTTATGATACTTACAACATACAAAAATACATACAATCCTAAATTTTCACCCTTCTACGATCAACCCTTATTTTTTAATTGCGATATTAGTACATTGATGACCGGGTAGGTTGCACTGATGTCAGTATGTCACCGGGCAGGACGACGTCTGCCGGGTCCGCTACTTGTATTATAAATGTTATGTCAATGCTAATAATTGCGGAATAATATTATGTTAAACACGTGCTAATTTAAGTGTGTAAGGGCAATGAACACTAGATAAAATACATTTTAGATTAGTCACACTCGGCACGTGTGTATTAATAAAAATTATCTCTTATCACATCACCTAGATTTACTACAACATCATTTATTTATAGCAGTAGTATGTACCTACGTAATACGTTAACGTATATCTATGACTCATTCATAACTTTTGCATACAAATTACAAAAGATATTATATTGGTTGACTACAGAAACAAATTCGACTGACGACTTTGAGTAAAATGTTTGCCTCAAAATGATCCAGGTTCCAATTCGAGTCAATTTAGAGGAAAAAGATCTTACTTCCGCAATAATATGAAAACTAGGCTTGAAGCTAGAGGTCAGGAATCATTCTATTTTCGGTTTGGGTCAATTTATGGCGACGCATCGAATTAAATCGCAAGTCGCAACCAATAAAAAGAAAAACTCAAAGATATAAAAAGCGAATGTTAGGAGGTTGCTAACGATGACAAATTGATTTCTTTAGTTAGACCAAAATAAAATTCCTATTCCCACCACATAATTGAAGAATTTGGGTTTTTTACTAAGCCATTTCACACTTAAAATTCCCAACAAAGAATATAATGTGATAAGAAATCGCGTTATTTATAACCTACAGAGGCAAAGAATGGCTCTCGATTTTGGTGGAGTTGGAGCCTGACTTATCTTTGTTGATGACATTCCACTGCCAGACCACCGATACGCGCGCTGGACTGACTGCAAAATGCTTTTAGCGCCCGTATACAACACAATAACCTAACAACAAACTAAAATGAATCTTATCACTGAACACATAAAGACGAGAATTAATATGAAGGCGTAGGAGGTAAAGTCAGCAGAAATGAAACCTTATTCATCAAAAATAAAGTCGTTTTCGAAAGTCACGTTGCATGCGGGCGTCGAACAATACGCAATTCACCTTCGAACGCGTCGGGTTGCGGTGTTGCGGGCTTCATTGTGTAAAATAACGATGGAACTGCGATTGGAAACGGACACAATCATACACAGGACTTTATAAAAATACTGGCGACAATATCGATAACCCTATTAGCTAAAACAATTTTATGTGGAAAAACTAATGAATGTCCGTTGTAACTTGTAAAATTAACATTTAATTATGACGTGCTTGGAACTAAGTACGTAGGTAGGTATGTACGAGTAGTTTCAAGTAACGAACGACATCAGCAATTCATAAATTCTTGGACGATAATAAAACCGAACGATCCTTGCATAAGATTGCTGTGTAGATAATACATAAATAAGTTACCATTTTGTCACATATTTAAAACTTTTTTGCATATTCCGAGCGCTCTTTCCTCGAGCGCTTTGTATAATTTTCCAATGAGAGACTTCATATATTCACTGGGTGTTTGTCGAGAGTCGAGAAGCCCGACGAGCCGAACGGTTGACGTCATGTAGTCATGTTCAACTCGTACCAGCTCGACGGCTAAGTGAGCAAATAACCCAAATTCTTTTTATACATTGCCGGTTTTATTCGCAGTAGAATATTGTCAGCCGGTGTCGAAACAGCGTTGTAGGTCGTACATTGCGGAGTGGTTCGTTGTAAACAAGAGTCGCAGTGAGGGAGTATCGCGGTCACATAACCGGTATTCGAGCACGGCGCGGCGCAGTCGCCATTCGCCCAGTCCCCAGGCCCGATGTTTTGAGAAAGCCATGTTCGGCAATCGTTGACGTTAACAAAACACGATTGCTTTAGCTGTACACAAGAGGCGAGGTAGTATAAACCGAGAAATACTTTTAAGGCGCTCTCGACGTGCAGTGTGATATAATGAGCGATGAAAGTAAAAGGGTTTGTGTGTTGAAATCATAATAATTACTGTTTTTCTTAGTAAACTTACTTGGAATGGTTGTGTGAACAAAAAGTCGTATAAGCGATATCAAGTTCACTTGAACAAGGTAGTTGAAGGTTGGTTGAAGTTAACAAAAAATCTTCACACGTCTGATATTAAGCTTTCTTGGCACAAAAGGATATTTAGAAAACGTTAAAAATGTCTCTGCGAATAGTTCTATCCAATAAAAGAAAAAATTATATAAATGAAATTGGGTACTTACAGGAAAAATTAGCAAATAAATTAAACAGACAAATAGTTGAGTTTTATCAAGAAAGAGTAGAAGTGTACTCTTCACATGATACTAATTTCTATAATAATAACTAAACTATAGAACTCGGTGTTAACGTGTTATAAAATCAACACATTCCTGCTAAAGATCAAACAATTCACCTTTGATGTTACGTTTCATCATAATAATAAAGGTGTAAAGGTGGGCACGGAATTGCGTAACATCATTATTACAGTTAGCCTTGTTTGAAATTATGAATGAACTGGAGTAGAGATCAAATATCTAGAAACATTCGTCAAACAATCTTTGAGTAGGTAGGTAGGTACGTAGGTATATAAGAGTTATACTTACAATAATATATAATAGCGACCCCGGGCGATAACCTCGTCAAGGACAACCCGAGGGAAGCTCCACAAAAACCTGAGCAAATCTTTATTGACGAAACACATACTGATTTTACACTCGACCCTTGACAAAATCCATCGTGTTTTAGTACAACTGTTCAAATGCAGTCCGTGTAGAGACACTTAATTTGGCGTTTGCGTGAGCAAAGGTTTCCATGTATTGTACTCATGGCATGTACATTACCGCGCAAATCACAATTCACAGCTATCTCTCAAGCAAATAATATCATTTAAATTCAATTTGATCTTTCCGCTGATGCTTGCTGTAAATGGTTTTTGGACTCTACGAGGTCTAGTGTTACTATTTAAGTCAAAAAACGTTACATTGACGTCGGCATTTTGATATTAATATATATATAGCTGTTCGTTCTGATTCACTGACTCACTCATTCATCGCCCCTCCTGTAAAATTTTGTACGAAAATTTTTTTTTTCACTAATGGTTTCGTATAGAGGACAAAAATTAAAGTAGAACAAAAATATGGAGAGAGCTGATGATTGAGGATTTCGGAGACGGGTGAAGAGCACGCTTAAGGTATTGAAGATAGGTGGGGGGTGCTCGAGCAAATGTCACTCGAAACGTCATCCAATTGGTAGTCAGCTGAAAAAAAAATCAAAATGGCGAAAAAAAGATGGCCGCCATACAAATTTCGTCGGTCTCCATCTCGGAGGGTATAAAAGATGGAAGAGTGGTTTCTTCGCAAAAGATGATGAGGATCCAAAGTTCTACTTGATGAATTGAAAAAAAATTCAAAATGGCGGAATTTATTTTTCCATAGAAAATGTATGGCGAATATTGAAGAGACTACAAGTTGTGAACTATGCAAGGCTTTAATGCGGTTTTTTGGAGAACTCTCAAAGAAAAATATGGGAAGACATGATGATTGAGGGTTTGGAAGTTGGTTGAGGAGCCCGGGCAGGGTATTGAAGATAGGTAGGAGGTGCTCAAACAAAAATTACTCGAAACATCATCCAATTGGCAGTGAGCTGAAAAAAAGTCCAAAATGGCGGATTCAAGATGGCGGCCATACAAACATCGGTGTCTATCTCACCAAGTATAAAAGATGGAAGAGTGGTTTTTGCCAAAAGATGATTAAGACCTTAAGTTCTACTTGATATGAGCAGAATGATTCGAAGAAAAAATATGGAGAGTGATAATGATCGAGGATTAGGAATAGGGGAGAGATAGGTGGAGGCTGCTCAAACCAAAATACCCGAAAGCGAAACCTCGCGGTCCGCTTGCGGGCCGCGCACCCACGCGCCCTACTAGTTTAATATGGAAAAGCAAAATTAGAGCTTTGATAACTAAATTACACACTTAGCTATTTACGTTTTTTATTTTATAAGTCAGGGTTCTAAACACACGATTTATGCGTGATATGACTGATGTATAATTTTCCATTTCTGTGATTCTTGTTACATCGTCTAAGTTATATCTATAGGTAGGTATGATACGAAATAAAAACTGGTGTGTGTGCATCCAACGCCGTCATTAAGGTTTGATATTTACAACATCTGCTTTTGACACGTGATTTTTCTCTCCCGGTTTTGTTTACTTTTTATACACATATAGGTACATTTCTTTATTGACACGGCCCTCAATGTACTTACCACGTCACGTATAATGAAGTATGAACTAACTAACGCAGGAGTATTTGAGCACTACTTCGTATTATTTGCACATTACGTAACTTCAGTACCTATATCAGTTGTGGCGAACTGTACAAAGTAACAAATAGAGATAACCGCAAACATTGATTATTCTGAAATATGCCCAATGCCCATTGCTGGCCCAGTTTTGTTAATTTGGTGTAAAATATCAGGCCCTTGATCGTCAGTGCATAAAAACAGTACGGCATCATCATCATCATGATCAACCCATTACCGGCTCACTACAGAGCACGGGTCTCCTCTCAGAGTGAGAAGGGTTTTGACCATAGTCTACCACGCTGGCCAAGCGGATTGGAGACTTCACATACCTTTGAGAACGTTATGGAGAACTCTCAGGCATGCAGGTTTCCTCACGATGTTTTCCTTCACCGTTAAAGCAAGTGATATTTAAATACTTAAAACGCACATAACTCCGAAAAGTTAGAGGTGCGTGCCCCGGGATCGAACCCACGACCTCCGATTAGAAGTCGGTCGTCCTAACCACTAGGCTATCACAGCTTCGTAACTATGATTCTAACAACCTGACAATAAACATCGAATCAAACTCGACGGCTTCACATTGTGGGTACGGGGTGGAAAGCGTTTTCGCTAGTGCTGGGCAGTGGGCAGGCCAGAGGCACAGGTCGTTGAATGGAAAGGGGGTCGCGGGCTAATTGGCACAGGTTCGTAAGACGCAGGATTGTAAACAGAGGCCGATGGTCCGGCGGCTGAGGCAGGCGGCACATAAGAGTGACGCGTCGACACCCACCCCGGCGGGTGGAAGGTCCTGTTTTGCGTGCCCGCCGCCGGTGGGGGTAAGTTTTTCACGAGACCCTATATACCGCGACCACCCTCTCGTACATAAGGTGGGCGGGGGTGGTTAGCGCCCGCAAAAGGGGCAAAATACGGTGTACTCTGGGCGCCCGCTCTATGTGGGTCAATGTCGGGAAAGCCCGCGTCTGCTAGTGACGAAGTATGCACAATGAATCTGATCAACACGACTTTGGCGAAACTACGAACGTCCCACTATGCGATTTCAACTAAATTTTATACTGTTTTGTTTATTTTTCATTAATCACCGCATTCAGCCTCCATTTTTTGAAGATTAGCGATAGCCTCGATTCATTAGTGCACAATGTGGACCTCGACAATCAGCTATGACTTGTACAAGCTTGACTTGACTCAATATCCTCCTCCCCCTTCTCAAAAGTGTGGTCCACCATACAAATTGACAGCAAAGATTGCTTTCACCAGCCACGTGAGGGCATACCAGGCAGAACAACTAAGCTACTACATCTACGAGTACATGCTGTGATATACTTGAAATAAATGTGATGCACAAGTCAACAGCGAGACCTTACCTAGCGGATACCACATGCTACAGCTATACTTGGAGAACAATCTGTACCTCGCAGAGCACGTAAAGCCGTCGGTGCTGCGCCTCATCTCTCTACCCGTTCGGCTGGCCATTGGCCGTCCCATGGGACTATGAGATATTATAGTGCACCTGCGTTTATTCACATACATATGCACACACTTGTGCAGTATATCTCCTGCGTGGGTTGCTAATCTCCGTCGAAATTGGCTACCGTGGCCAATTCGATCAGGAGAACATTATTATCATCAGTAAATACGAATCCGCCCTAAACAGTCAACGTGGGCTTAAATAGCCTGGAGGATAGAAGATAAGACAAGTGTTGGACAGACAGTGGCACAGCAAGTGTGGAAGTCGTAATATCTTGGGAACTGTTTGAAGGCGTTAAGAGCACGTATAGTTCTGCCGTGGTAGTCAACTACTCACCGACAGCCGGTGACATGGATCGCGAGCCGCTCGAGCCGGTGGGGCTCGGCGTGGGCCTCAAGTGCGGCGTGGTAGCGCGCCCCGCGCCGCCGCTGCCGCCCGAGTCATTGCTGTTTTGACCGGTCAGATCCTGCAACAATTACATCACAACTTACATTACATATTATGGACTTACACCCGTAAACAAGTTGACTCACTCAATGCATGGCGGTAGCGTACAATGAAAACGATCAAAAGTTGGTTCGAAAAATTCTAGTCCCCTCTTTATATTCTCGTTGAGAGGATTGTTTTCAGATCAATAGAAAATTAATAAACAGATGTTGGATCATAATAATCTAAGACATGAACGATTTCATAAAAATATTATAAAAGACAAAATATTGCGAATGCATGAAAAGGAAAACTAGGAACATAGCCTACTGTATGAGGCAGGTCAAAAGGTTTTGTATCGGAACAACAGCTACACCGATAAGAACACGATTCTTACTACAGATGATGATGATGATGGGGTAGACAAAAATACAAACGTGAATAGGTCGTCAAACAAAGTGTTCAAAATCTAACAAAGTTTAACGAAATCAGTACATACATAAATCTGATCTTATACAAGGACACCAAACTTTGCAGACTGCACCAAACTTAACAAAAGTTTTTTTTTTATGTGAAAATTCAGCAGTAAAATTCTCAGAAGTCAGGACAGACTTAATATTTACCTTGGATTTGATTGGAGACCCAGATTTTGAGACAAAAGTTTGTTTGTAAAAGTGAATGTAAACTTAAATCGCCAGCAGAAAGCAAAACAATAATAATACTTAATTATTCATAAGATATTTTATAAGAACAATAATGACTTATATTTCAGTCAGAAGTCAGTCATTTCAAACAATATAATATTATGAGGGCAAGTGGATGGCAAGTTCAAAAGTTCCAAACGCCTTCATTCAAATGTTTGAATTAAATGTAAAGTTAATGACGCTGATATACCTACCGCTCGCTCGAGTTCAAGCTCAATTAGTGCCTATGCAAAGAACAATAAGATTGTGGATAAATGGAACACCTTGACACTGCAACCTCTGCAACATGGCTCAAGCGTCACCGTCAGTTGCGACTCGCGAGGGCAACAATGGCACCGTGTCAATAGAGCACGGCCGCTTCAATCGCAAACATCTCGCAAAACAATTTCTCTCCACCGCACACTAAAACAAAAACAAAGCGGCCCGGTGCGTCCATTATCACAACAATCTTATTATCGTGATGTTTAACAATGAAGCGCGTAATATTAAGTCATACTATCGACGAAATGATAAATAGTATGCAACGTTGAATAAGCAAACTTATGTGCATTGTTTTTAAGACAAAGTTACAATTGTATAATCGTGTTGCGCGCGCTACCCGCCGCGCCGCGCCGGGCCACTCACCGTTTCGAAGCGACCAGTGTGCAGTAGTCCGTCTCCGATCGTAAATCAATCGGGGACGTTTTCAATCAGTACCACGGTACCAGCTACCGGGTACCGGAATATAGAGTTCACAGTGGAAATCGGACCGCGGATAATGCAATGTAAAATGCCGTAGAGTCAAGCGAAGCCGAGAGAACGGCTCGACGAAATAGCGCATTCACACTAGTCGCGAGTTGCGAGAACGAACCAAGGAGTCGGGCAAGGCGACCGGCGAGGCAAGTCTCGACCCCCCGCCGTCGAGGTTAGCTCGGCTGCGAGTCCACCGGGCGGCGGAGGGGCGCGGCGCGGCGGGCGCGCGGCGGGGAAGCGATGTTTTTGCCTCGGAGCCCGCTCGCTCGGCGCGGCGCAGCGGCGCGTTCTTCATTTAGTACAGAGTCCATTATCTGGTGCGCCGTCCCGCTCGCACCCGGGGCCGCCTCGTCGCGCCTCGCCGCACCGGCCGCTGTTTTATTGCCAGCCGACGATTTTAACGTGCGCTCGCAACGTCCGGAGCACAAAAGTTTTTATGGAAATTTCATTCCGAGTGCGCCTCGCTCGCCCGCTCGCTCGGGAACGTCAATATAAAAGCACGATAACGAACGGACGAGTCAATTAATTATTATTGTTGGAAGCTGTCGGGACGTGCCGGGCGGCTCTATCTAGATACTGTACCGAATGTGTTCTGCTCTCCGAAGCGAATGTATTTGCATTGTATTACAGAATTGATTGAGTAAAGTTAAACCGCTCAATACGAGAGGATGCAGATTTAAACGTACCGACCTAGGTTTATCCTGCCTACATAAGTAGATTTAAAATGTAGCTAGATCGTTTACCATCAAAAAACATCTGATCCTGATTTGTTCTGTTTATTATTGGAGAGACAAATGAACATATTTGACTGACACGTTCAGAAAACAGATGATCTATGTACGCATTTTGTGTAATTAAAAACAAAATAAAAATACAAAGTAATGTTCGCCCATCCGTCGGTGTTGCTCCTAGGATAAATAGGCCATCCGCCAGCTCATTACGTTGCAGATAATATGAATCCCGCAGACTAAGAACCCCGGCATAGGTATAGATAATACCATAACACAATAATTATTGACCATAAGCCCTGGTAAATAATCAAGATTACCTTTATAACCATACCCATTGGCGCGACGTTCGTACCGGATGTTTATTTAATCATCATCACGATAGTCACATAAGCGTAGACTAGCGTATGATGTGCGTATCTGTATCTAACTGATTATTATTTATCCAGTGAGGATAGGTCAGTGGAGCCGACCTGACGGGAGGGTGTGTAATGTGTCCGTGCAGATAGAAGCGCGTCTACATATAGGTAACTAAAAAGCAAGACAGCCGTATAATTAATTAATCGACTGTAACAATGTGACCGTCAATCCCTTGTGAAGAGCTTTTGTAAGCAATAAGTTTTAAAAACATACATAATATATTATGTTATCCAGAAAGGTTTCTTGATTTATAATTAACTTATAACTATAATATAATTAACTTAAAACTTAAATAAAATTAAATAAGGCACTATACTATATACATATATGTCGAAGAGTACGGAATGGGACGTCAAGACATAGTGGTCTTGGGCGTATTCGGATAGCGGAGGTTGGTTGGTACTTTAGAAAAATGTGTCAACTGTCGAGAGCTTGACACTTGGAGATGAATTGACATGGACTTTTAAAAAAGATATCGAACCGAGGATACGTGGAAAGTTGGAACCAACCTAAATCTGACCGTGATCCGACTTCGCCACGTTCCTAAAGGGAATCCGTTCGTATCCGGGCCGCGTGTGCATATTTAAGTGCGATTGTAGAGTGATAAACTGTGATTAAACTATTCAGCTTGAATCGAGTCTTATTTCCGTGATTTACAATGAACGAAGAGCTGATAGACAATGACTGCCCACGATAACGAGATCAAAACCTTCGGCCCTCCGTTATCAGAAGTGGGATGAAACAATCATTGAAATCGCTAGATGAAACCGAGATGAAACAAACATTGAAATCGCTAGATGAAACCGAGATGAAACAAACAATGATATCGCTAGATGCAACTGAGATGAAAATCGTACGAATTATTTTAGTGAATTAAAGCTTAGAACGATGTTTTGCGGCATTTCCTGTATTAATTTAAATATAGAGGCTGGTTTCTCAATTACTATGGCTGCGGATACTTCAAAATGTAAGTTGACGAGCGCATTATTTCTAATTTGGATTTTGATTTTATGAATATTGATACGGATATACCAGAAGATTATCATTGCATTTAACGAATATTCGGATTCCTTTACTAACGGATTAGCGCATTAACGGTCGCAACCGGATAACTCAAGATTCATTTAGTAGATCCTAGTTAAATGGATGTCGTCCTTACCGCCGTTCGCCTGATGAGCGGTAGCTAGTTGAGATAAAATTATCGAGATGTTAGATGCGGGTATTAACCAACCCAGGTTCTTCTGGTCCTGTAAAAATAGTCTTAAAGACGTGACGGATGATTACGTGAGAATTATTGAGAATCGAACAGCAACACTGTTCCTGAGCGCGTTCCTTTGTCTATTATATCAGATCAAATTGCGCGTTTATGTGATGCTAAATATTACACGTGTTTAGAGTGTGCCAATGGGTTTAACCAAATTAATGTTCATTCTAATGGTGATGGTGTTGAGCTTACCGCGTTAAGAAGGATACTGTTGAGCTTACCGCGTTTGTAATACGGACGGTCATGTACCACTCGAAGCAAGTGATGTAAGTGATATTAAAGATCGTTATGATAAGATGAACAGTAGCAACTCGAGTAGAGACTCTATCGGCCGTATGAAGTTCGACCGTGCCAGTAGTTATTACGTAGTCGTAGCCCGGTAGAAATCGGTGTATCTTGAGGCAACTCAAGTAATCCACGGGTGCGCGATGCGCGTTTAGCTCTGGTGGAGGTCATAGTGTTGTCAGAGCAGTGGCGATAGGAGTTCCGACTCGAGTGGTTTCAGAATTAGAATTTTGTTGAATTACTTTTGATTTCTAAAGTCAACGACTGTGGTACATGGCTGTGGTAGATGATTTTATGCTACAGTCACGAGACGTCGATCAGGATCTTGAAAGACTATGTTTAGTTATTGATACTTCAACTAAAATGTGATATTTTCCTTTTAAACTGCTCTTTTGCGAAACGTAAAGTCTAAACATCTAATCGTAATTATGAGATACCTGCAGGTCGGGTAACGCCTAATTCCGGTAAAATTAAGGCGTTTACACAGTTAGCTGTCCAACAGTCAACATTGCGTTTGCCTCTTATTTTCGTAAATATTATATTCCTAATTTTTTTTAAAGTAATGAAACCTCTATTCTCTTTGATCATCGGTAACGGGAAGATTAATTGGCAACCAGATTTTGAAAACATTCGGCAACACATTAATGCAATTTTAAGCGATAAACGCGTGGTAATTATTTTTCACTCAGACAATGCTATACAGATGCCAGTGTTAATGGCTACGGTGACATTCTTTTTCAAAAATTGGTGGTGTGTTACACCTAGTCGAGTATTTTACAAACGTACTACCAGTGCAGATTCTAGATACCACTCCTATGAGATAAGGACTCTAGCAGTGGTGAATGCCATAAAACATTTTGGGCATTACTTGCAAGGTCGAAACTACACAGATTGTAAATCTTTTAAAAAAAATATCCCGGAACAAGAAAGATTAACTCCCCGAGTTCACAAGTGGTGGGCTTTCTTACAAGCTTTTGAATTCAAAATTATTTATAGAGAAGGCAAAAAGATGAACCACGTAGATTTTCTATGCTTCAATTATATCGGTTGTTTTTACAAAGGTAAGTAAAACAGAAACATGTGAATATAGCGACTTTATGCGAAAAATAATTATTTGCTGACCAAGAGCGCGATGCGGAAATTCTAGCATTCGTTAATAAGATAAAGGCCCAAGAACTACTTACAGACACAGCTAAAATTAACGAATTGCATTCAGGTGTTTTATTTCGAAAAGTATAAAGAAATGGTCGTACTTGTTATTTACCGTATGTACCTAGGACGTTTCGCTGGTATATTATTATCAATCAGGTACTAGAGTCTATCATACACTTAAGTTAAAAGAAGACTCTCGGGAAAGTCTTTGAACACTATTTTGGTTTGAAAAGATGACAAAAGTTCGTAAATTTGTGGAAACTTGTATGACGTATGGAATTGCTAAAACTAGTTCTGGAAAATTACAGTTACATCCTATACCAAAAATAAGTGTCCCGTGGCACACAGTTTACGCAGAGATCATAGTCAAAAGTGACTGAAAGGAGTGTGTGATAGTACACATTGTCGCGTTTTCTAAATTCGCTCTTTTAAACCATAACTACGATGCGTATTGAGATGCTAAAAAATGCAATTGAAGTAAGTGTTTCGTTGAACGGGAAGCCAAATCGTGTCATTGTGGACCAAGGTTATTGTTTCTCTAGTAAAGCGTATAGAGAGTTTGGTGAGTTGCACAATATTAAATTATACCTCATAGCTACTGGTGAAGTTGAGCCAATGGATAAGTAGAGCATGTGATGAGTAAGTTGAAAATATGCTTACTGTAGTTAATCGTAAATTCTTGTAGTATGTTTTGAAGGCCTTAGATTTGAGGCGTACCTACACACGATCAATTGAGAAAAATGTCCAGCAATGACTGTAATGATTGGAAATAGAGATGTAGAAGATGTAGTCTAATGATCACAATGTAACTGACTCATTTGTAAAATTCTGTCTGATTGGTGAACAAGTAAATTGGAATCGTTTAACTAAGCTCCAGTAGTGGAACACATCGCTCGATTTAGGTGGTGTGTTCGAACATTTCGAAGGTTATCGTCACTCGATGGAGGTGGCATGGTTATCGTCACTCGATGGAGGTGGCATGGTTATCGTCACTCGATGGAGGTGGCATGGTTATCGTCACTCGATGGAGGTGGCATGGTTATCGTCACTCGATAGAGGTGGCATGGTTATCGTCACTCGATGGAGGTGGCATGAGTTACTATTGCTCGGTTTAGGTGATAGTAACGACCCTTTTGTTGTTTTGAGATGTGATACTATTCACTGCTAAATTTTGGATGCTGTTCACTGATAAGATAGAGGTAGATGTGATTTCTTGTCTAATAATGCTGTAGAGAATTAAAGAAAATTTTGTACTGTAGCTATAGCAGTGATGTCAATAATAAACTTGGTGTTTAGTACTAACTTTGCAGTTTGTTAAGTAATGAGCCCTGTAACTAAATGTAATCAGGAAGGGCCGAGAGGAGGCCTTTGATATTGTAGTGAGATTTTTCTTTTGCAGAAGCATCACACAGGGACGTGTGATAGGTCAAAATGGCCGTGTCGAAGAGTACGGAATGGGACGTCAAGACATAGTGGTCTTGGGCGTATTCGGATAGCGGAGGTTGGTTGGTACTTTAGAAAAATGTGTCAACTGTCGAGAGCTTGACACTTGGAGATGAATTGACATGGACTTTTAAAAAAGATATCGAGCCGAGGATACGTGGAAAGTTGGAACCAACCTAAATCTGACCGTGATCCGACTTCGCCACGTTCCTAAAGGGAATCCGTTCGTATCCGGGCCGCGTGTGCATATTTAAGTGCGATTGTAGAGTGATAAACTGTGATTAAACTATTCAGCTTGAATCGAGTCTTATTTCCGTGATTTACAATGAACGAAGAGCTGATAGACAATGACTGCCCACGATAACGAGATCAAAACCTTCGGCCCTCCGTTATATATAATACTAAGCAGTATACGGCTATAAATAAGAAGCTTTCAGCCGCCTTAACTTCAGAAATACTATTTTTGGCCAATTCTATCCTTAGCGCTTGGCGAAAAGCATTTCGGAATCTTATGCAGCTACTTATGCAACTATACATGTTTATAATACAGGTGAATCTCATAAAACAATACACTGCATGTACTGCAGTCTACACTGCATATAACCGCATTGGTTATAAATAAGAAGCTTTTAGCCGCCTAAACTTCATAACTAATATTTTTTGCCAATCCAACCCTTGGCACTTGATGGAAAACATTTCAGATTCATTACAAAAGTTCTTCCATGCTCTTTTCAACTTAATCGAGCTTACAGAGCTTACAGATCTAAGTATAGTGCCTATCCATTTCAGAACGTTCCCTGCAGAAAATGATATAATTTTCTAGATCTGTCAATTTAATTTAGTTAGATTATGCACAGCAATATTAAGTAGTGCATCATATTCTAATCTCCACGCAACCTACGAGACTAGGGCGTAAAACATTTGAGAAACATAAAACTCCCATAGCAACTCTTCACAAGTCAATCGAGCTTGCGATAAATGTCTATAATGGTTCAACATCCAACGGGGCTAGGTCACTGGCACATACTACACCGCAGGGTGCATCTTATACAGCAAACGGCTATAAATAGGAGGCTCGATGGTCGGCTAAGCTGCATAACTAAGGCGTCTGATGCTTCTCCGCTTCGATTAGTACCTACCTGCGCTGATAATGTGCGCTCTATTTTGCAGACACATCTGTGTATAAATTGTATCTGTTCTCGATATCCCGTACATTTTATGGTTAATTCCTGTTAGTTTTCATAAATAACAACAATATATTTTTTTAAGAATTTGTTCAATTTTAATGATTCTGAAAGTAGCGACCATTTCATGAATCATAAACCTACAAATGCATACCAATAGTCCATCTAAGTAATTAGGTTCATCAAGATTAAACTAAGCTCAGAAGGCGTCCGTCTGTATTAGTTATTTAGACAGGTTAGGTCAGTGGCGCAGACTGGGCACAGCAGAGTGTTAGTATAATGCAGTAGATATGCTATAAATACGATGTTAGACAACTAACGAATTTATCTACAATTTAACCTTCTTTATACGTAAGTTAATCTATACATCTATACTAATAAATAAAATTGAAGTGTCTGTCTGTAATATCGAAATAACTACCTCATATTAAGCTCATATGGTTATTTGAACGCTACCATAACCGAATCACACGTTTTTAAAATTTTTGTCTGTCTGTCTGTCTGTCTGTCTGTCTGTCTGTCTGTCTGTTTGAACGGGGTAATCTTCGGAACGGCTGAACCGATTTTGACGGGACCTTCACATACAAGTAGAGAATTAACCAGGGAGTAACATAGGCTACTTTTTTAACCGACTTTCAAAAAAGGAGGAGTTGTGTTTTTCTACCTATGTACACCGATATCTCCGAGATTTCTGAACCGATTTGCATAATTTTTTTTTAATCGATAGAGAAACATTGCGACCCTGTTCTACAAAAAATTTGGATTCCAACTCTTCAATCCTGATGCTGTAGGGGACCTAATCCCGAAAACTAATGGGTTTTAGAAACTTTTGGTTATTTAAATTGATATTGGGTGTACCAATTAAAGACTTTATCGTTGAATGAACGAGTAGGTACATATCCAACTCCTCAACCCTGATGCTGTAAGGAATTGTATTCCGAAATCGTGGGGATCCCACGGGATTTTTCCGTTATGGGGACGGGTTCTACAGATAAGCTACTTTTTGTTCTGGAAAATCAAAAGTTCCCACGGGATTTTTAAAAACCTAAATCCACACGGGCGAAGCCGTGGGCATCTTCTAGTAATATAATAAAATCGTAGACTTGCCGTATCTGTACATTAAAGAATTTTGCAAAATAATAACTGGAGGATGTTAGGGATAAGTAATAGAAAGTAAAAAAGTTATTTTTGAAAATTTTGTCTGTTTGTCTGTATGTTTGTGCGCGCATCACGTAAAAACTACTGAATGGATTGAAATGAAACTTGGCATGATTTAAGTTCATACTACGGAGTAACATATAGGATACTTTTTAGCCCAAAATTCAGCACGGTTCCCTTGGGAGAGGGGATGAAAGTCAAAATGTGTACATACTTAGCTGTAATTCATTAACGCGTGGTCCGATTTCATTTATTCTTTTTTTATTAGAAAGGAAATACTTTAAAGATTACTGGCTAATCTCTCAAAAGGCTGGATCGATTTTGATGGGACTTTCACTGGCGGATGTTTACATTTTGATCTACCTAAACATCCGCCAGTGAACTTTTAACAGTTTTTAGCAAGGTACGAGCTCAAATGAGCTTAGGTAAGACAAAATGATTCCCACGGGATGTTTAAAAACCAATATCCACGCGATCGAAGTCGCGGATTTCCGCTTGTCTGATAATAATTTTTGTATGTAGCCAACTGTGTTTTAATATTTTAATCGGGCGTGTGTGGTAAATAAAATTTTACTTTATACTTTTGACCGTAGTAGGTATAGTAAGATCCACATTAGATAAAAACACGAGAAAAAGTAAATAAATTGGTGAATGATTAATTAATATTATCAAGATTCAAGTTAACATACAGGAAGGTCTATACTAATAGAGTTTGTCGAGGCTAGGTCAGTAGCACAGAGTAGATACACGGTCGAGTGCATAATATAGGCACCGGTTATAAGTCCGAAGTATGACATAGAGTATAGACTTTACAACATAACTACGCTGCCGTATCGACGCTTCTGCATCGAGTAGCAAATACTGCCGGCCATGTACGCTCCGTTTTACTGCTATACCTTTATGAAAGGTATAATAGTTTATATTTGTTTATAGAATGCAGATGTTTAAACTTAATCGTTTTATACTCTTTGCATGCCATGTACGATGGCTAACTAATGGTTTGTTGCCTAAAGTGCCTGGTAGAGTAAATATTTTATTTACAAAATCCATCATAAAATAACATACTTTTCTTAATTTAAAATGAAGCATCAACATTTAAACTTAAATTGTCGATGGTCAAATTGATATTCTTGTTTTCGGTAGTGCTACCAACACAACCTTTGCCTCTAAAGTTGAAAATTTTCTGGCCAAATTTCGGCTGCGGCGGCCATCTCAACGGTGACTAGCAAACTACGCAGGAGATATTTTAGAGCACGAGACTCTAATACAAGACATATACTAGGTATGTGCGGTCTTTATTCTCTCATTTTCATAGTAAATTGAAAGGGTAATCAGACACGAGCGGCGAGATACGGCGCAAACAGAAAGCTTTTCGTGGTCTCCGAGGCACTCGGGAGTAACACTGCCAACTTGTCAATTCCGCACTGTTAAAGAGTTGTTAACTTTTATCCGGGACATCATAATCCCCAGGCAAATAATTCACCAGGGCGGTTAAGTTAAGTAAAGATACCAGAGCATCAATTCGGTATCGCGGTTGTGCACTACGACTCGTACGAGTATTATTAGTGTAGAGATAGCGATGCAACAAGACAAAAGGGGGGTGAGCGCCGAGCGGCGATGTCATCTGAGGACGCGATGAGATTAATCGCGTAAAAGCGTTCCAAGATCATTCGTGGAGTTCGTCGACCGGCGTGTGAAAATGTTGCCTCGTAAATAAATAATTCACAAGGCTAGTGTTCTCCGAGCACGTGGCGGCGGGGCACGTGTTGTAGGTGCACACGTAAACATTTACATTACATAACCGGCTCGTCATCGGCGTGCGGCGGATCGAGAGCGAAATGCTGCTTATTGCGAATTGCCCTGTGTGTGCCGCGAGCCCGCAACACCCCTTGCTTAACTGAACTAAGCGCAGCAGCCAGCAGGCCCCACTCCGATTAGGTATCTGCGCCGAATAGATCCTCCTCACATCGGAGACTTGTCTCACAATTTTATGTACCTACTGTCGTCACTTACCTATGTACCGAATCGTTAGGACTATTGCAATCAAAACGATTCCGATGATCCAATCATCGTCACAAAAAACGCGCCAAGTTCGACAGTTAGGCATACGAAGACCGAACTTTTATGTAAATTAAGTCTTAGTCATATTTCACATTCGCAATCGGTATTGTTTGTTGAATTCATGTTAGGTACTTTTTAAACTATTTTCCAAAGCCATAAGTTAACAGAGCAACGAAGACAGCAAAGTGTGGCAATAGAGAATTTGCACTTAAAACTTTCTAGCGTGATCGCGGAGCAATATTTTAAAAGGTATGCACATTGGCACATTAAGTTTTTTGGTCCACAATGGGTTCGCGACTGTTTGTCGCACGACATGTCCCTCGTGTGATCTCGCTTTTATCGCGAACGTGCTAACCAGTAATACGTATATTGCTAGCTAGGTACGCCCTGTTTGCACGGCTCTACACGACTGTACCAGGTCTCAGTTAACTCTCACACAAATGCCAATTGTTTTCACTCTCGGTTGGGCAATAAAAGGCGAAACTGGATTAGATTTGACACACTCCGGTTAAAAAGCCAAGGGATGTCTGCTGTGTCTAACAAAACAAAGAAAGTGAAACTTCTCCACATTTTTATTAAATAACGGAATACAGCATGACTCATTTGAAATTCTTTGACGTAATCACCACTTTGAGCTTTGTTATGAAAAACTTAAGTTTAATAAAAATTTTCATAAGTACTGAAATTTTAAAAAGCATTCAAATTATTTCAAAAATACCTACCTACTTGACAATGTCGAATACATAAAACAAATGTTTCAAGTCCTGGGGGGTTATTCTGTAATTTAGTTAGCAACTGAAAATAGTTGCCAACGAATTAGTTCGATATACATTGCTGCTTTACTGTGTGAAATTATGAAAACACTTTATATTTCCCACAGTAAAGCAGCAATGTATATCAAACTAATTCGTTGGCAACTATTTTCAGTTGCTAACTAAGTTACAGAATAACCCAGCTGGTCTTCGAAAATTCGATACAAAATTAAAATTAAACGGTAGCCAACTACCGTATAATTTTAATTTTGTATCGAGGGTAGGCATCCAACCCAAAATGAATTTATAATTATGTCGTTAAAGGAACATTAAAGTTCGTAAACATACTAATTTATAAGTAATTTAAACAAACGATTACTAACACCAAAACGTAATTTAACAAATCAGCTGTTCGCAATAATATGTTGCTAAATATAAAAACAGTTTCGAGGTCCATCAACCGAATTGAAAACACAATAATAATAATATGTTTACCGTGTTTTCACATTTTCCACACCAATGTGTAATCAAATGAAGAAGAGGAAGATGTCAAAGTTCACATTTAGAACTCTCGGATTTGAACCCAGCCTCTTAATTTATTACGTGGGCTATCGTTGGACTACTCCACTCGGCCGTTCATCGCGTAGCTGTGAACTGAGACTGCACGTGGACAGAATAACAAATCACTAACTCGATCACGTAGAAACGCTATAGTGACTTACTTACTAAAAGTGAAGAAAACTACGAGACTCGAGTTTTCATCCGTGTTTGTTAAAAATAAATGTCGAAGTGTGAAAGACAAGTGAGGCGATGTGGAGTGGAGCGGCCAGTCTATTGAATCTGTTTATGGGGCACCTGTTACTCGGGCTCGGTGTGGCGAAAACAGCTGATCAGGGCCCGACCAAATTATTATTACAGTGGAAAGCCGGCCCTTGCTTATTTATTTGCGGCGGAGCGGACGGGACGCGACTTCGTCCAACTTCCATTCTTATAGGACAACGTGGGACGAAGAATTAATGAACCTGACTTGGGGAAATGCGCCATTTCACGGTTCGAAAAACACGTCAAACGTCAAGCATCATTTACCCTACATCGAGGACTCTAAATCAGAAGAACTCTAAAGAAGGACACCTACTAAGTTGATCACACAATGGTTGCACACCTACTGCAAGTTACGCGCCGGATTTTCTGAATTTACGGCCTGTTTCTCCACTTTCTGATAAGTTCCAGATAGCCTAAGCGTAAGTTTTGTCACTTTCTTACTTTATGTCAAGTGACAAAGACAAAAGTTGTAGATAGCTATCCGATACTTATCAGAAGGTGGTAAAACATGCCCTTATAGTGCAAAGCGAGTGCAAACAACGACGAACGAAAGGCAGTCGAATTCACAGGGCAGGCTTCTTCTGTATCACGTTGGACATGTAATGTACGAGTAATTTAGTTGTAGTTTGAAAAAGTATCTATTATAGCCAAAGTTATCCAATCTACTTATCTTCTACTTAATATAATAAAGCGGAAAAGTTTGTTTGTTTGAACGCGCTAATCTCAGGAACTACTGGACCGATTTCAAAAATTATTTCACAGTTGTATATGTCCGTGATCCCTGAGTGCTATAGGCTATATATTATGTACCACGGGCGAAGCCGGGGCGGACCGCTAGTAACAAATAATTAGGAGTCTATTAATATAATAAAACTGTAACAGATCCAATTCTGTACATTGAAGATATTTTGAAAATTTTTATTGGAATGCACTCTATAATCGATACTGAAGCCAAAACTGCAATTTTTTTCATTTTTGTCTGTGTCTGTCTGTCTGTATCTTGGCCGCGCATCACGCCGAAACTACTGAATGGATTCGAATGAAACTTGGTACGATTTGAGTTTATACTCCGAGGTAGGACATAGGATACTTTTTATCACGAAATTTAGCACGGTTCCCTTGGGAGAGGGGATGAAAGTTAAAACGTGTATTTAGCTGTAATTCATTAACGCGTTGTTCGATTTCACTCATTCTTTTTTTGTTAGAAAGATAGTACTTTATATATTGTCCCGTAGATATTTCAAGGTCATAGGTTTTTTAGTTTAGAAATGACAGACATTTCAACCCTCATTATTGGGATCAAATAACTTGGGACCCGGATCTTTGAACGTACGGCTTATTTTAAACTGGTGTGCGTTTTTGAATTTATTTTTGTCGGTCTGTCTATTTGTTCCAGCTAATCTCCGAAACGGCTGGATCGATTTTAATGGAACTTTCAATGTTATAAGGAGTAACTTAGACTACATTTAGTTTAGGTACATAAAAGAATTATGGGATCCGATCCGATCCTATATAAAAACCTATATCCACGCGAACGAAGTTGCGGGGGTCAGCTAGTTTAACAATAAAATTATTCCTTGGACACTGCGTAGTGAACTACTAAAATATAACTTGTAGGATACAGTCAGCTGATTTGGTGACGACATGTGCGGCGGATAGCAATAGCAGTTCCGTATAGGTACCTACATACATACTTATTCTTTAACTTATCCCGCAATTTTCATTCTTTAAAGACAACCTGGTATTTACAATTTGTGAACATTTCACGCTTCAGAAAATACGTAACGTAAAACGTAAACGACTACCAATTACCATATTATTATTTAGATAGTATGAAGGAGGATTTAAAATACGTAACGTATCTATCCAAACTTCTTGATATTGACCAACCTAACGAAGCTTCGATTGTAACACTAACAAAGTTTTCAATTATTCGACGTCTCGGTGGATACCTTACAAAAAATCTACTTAGCAGGCTTCATTATACCTGTTATCAAAGGCACAGTAATTTACAGTAAAAGACGTGCGTCATTAAGCCTCACTTCAAATATGAGGTCGCATTCAATATTAACACAAAAACACCATCATGACGTTAGTTCTGTGGATGGTGCACACAAAAAAAAAATTCAAACTAAGCATCATTTCAAAGGCTGCGTGTTGTCATTTGACAGTGGAAAAAACTGGCTACGTAGGAGGTATAGACTAAATGGAAAAATAGACTGAAATCGCCAACAATCGTGTTCATTAGCGAAGTCAGTTTTGCATTAGTGCGCACAAAACTGGTGTTATTGGGCTTTTTTACAATTTTCTGTAAAAATACATATACATATTTATATTTTTTAAAGTTTTACATACATTTATCAATTTAGGTAGGTGCCTATGGCTATAAAACAGTATTATGGCTGACTGACAGACAACATACAGCCTTTCGATGGATCTAAAAATTTGAAAGTAAGAAATATTTTTTGAGTATATTAGGACTACACCAAGGAAAGAATTTTTCAAAGTCTATCCCTCAAGGAATGATTATTATGTTTGTATCAGAAAACTGTTTTTTAAACTCAAATCCACGCGGACGAAATTTTTGGCATGAGCATTGATGCTCATGTAGGCACAGAATACGACTAAAATTCTAAATTTAGAATGCCGACTTGTGATGTGAATGTGTACTGTAGATGTGCGAGAACAGCGCTTCACTGCCATGCATCCAACTACTTGCGCTTATTGAAAACGGTTTCCCATTGCTGGCTTCTTATATTCCGGCGTTTATTAGTAGATTGTATCATAAGGGAGCAAAATAATATTTTTACGGCGAGGGCGCTTTTTTGAATCCAGAGCGAAGTGAGGGATTGTATAGTAGAATCCCGAGCGTAGCGAGGGATTCTTTAGTACAATCCTGAACGTAGCGAGGGATTCAAAGTACGTCGCCCGAGCCAAAAATATATTGCGCCCGAGTGATACACTCTACTTTTCATCACCCTCTATGAGGAAATAAAAGGCGCCTCATATTATTAACCCCCGACGCAAAAACGACGGGGTGTTATAAGTTTGACGTGTCTCTCTCTGTGTGTGTGTGTGTGTATGTCTGTCTGTTCCCCCATAGCTCTCAAACGGATGGACCGATTTTAATGCGGTTTTTTTGTTTGAAAGGTGAATTAGTCGGGAGTGTTTTTAGCTTTGTTTGTTTGATGAAAATCGGTCCAAGATGGCCGCCGCCACAAAATAGCGGATTAATAATACAAGTGTAAATTAAAAATTTAAGAAAGCCCCGACATTCGCCATTTTATGATGGCGGCCATCTTGGATTTGCATAGTGTTATTGTACTAGTCAAGACCTTTCATTTGATACCCATATTGAGGGAGTTGTGAAAAAATATGTAATCCGCCATTTTGTGACGGCGGCCATCTTGGACCAATTTTCATCAAACATGAAGAAGAACACTGCCGACTAATTCACCTTTCAAACAAAAAAAAAACCGCATTCAAATCGGTTCAACCGTTTGAGCGCTACGGGGGAACAGACAGACACAGACGCACATACATACACAGACGTCAAACTTGTAACAACAATAACAACAATCGATACTATCGTTCGCGCCTAGCCCGGTGGGACCACGGGCCCTTCATCTTCAATAAGTGCGCCGCAATTATCTTTTAGGCGCACTTATAAATAAGTGCGCGTAAAAGATCTTTTACGCTTACTTATAAAACTGCGCCGAAAACACCACCTTTGGGTGCACATAAAGGCGAACCAAGTCGTCCTTTTCGAATAGATGGAATGAAAAATCATTTACAGTCTACGTTTTTATTTAAGTCCGAGGCTCAATGATGAGTGGAGGCAAATATAGCTGGCAAAGTGCGGAGAACGGCCGGCGTGCGGCGCGGCGTAATCACCGACCGGGCCGTGGGTTTTTCTACAAATCACACGTTTGCCTCGCTGGGCTGTGGACGATGTTATTTTATAAACTACATCCAATATAGCTTCTGTCGATAGGTAGGTACATTTTACTAATAGTATTTCCACATTACTCGATTCGATGACTGAATTTTAGAATTAATTCCTTGTTTACGAAAGCTTGCTCAACAAAGTTGGGTTGTTGTTGGGTAAAGTTTTGAGAGAAAAATATCGGCACTTACCTACCATCGATATAACTTTCGAAAGTATCAAAACATGCATTTCTATCTTGGTAAGTGTGAAGTTAGAAACTTTAGACTGTTATATGATTATAGGTGCGAGGAGTTACGAAGAGCGGCTATATCTTATGGTCTGGTAAAACTTGTTGCAATTCTTGTTATGAATATGATGTCAAGGTAGGTATGCTATGATTTGAAATCATATCATACCTTGACATTCGTGCTTGGCTTGCTATAAACAAAAAGCCTAAAAATTAAAAATCAGCCAAGTGCGAGTCGGGCCTCGCTCTTTCAGGGTTCCGTACATAATTATGAACAATATAATATTTTTGGTCTAAGAAATATTTAATTTCCGAGCTAGACATCGCAACAAACCGTGAAAGAAAAACCCAAAAAAATGTTCGTTTATTTTGGTCACAGCTTATAAACTATTTAATAAATCGTTGTTTTCAGTATTTGTTGTTTAAATAGAGAATATAGTACATAATAGGTATACTGAAATATCATATTCCCAACTAGTTTAGTTTTTGAGATAGCCCCCGTCACAAAAATGGTCTAAAACTGACAACTTTGATGGCCTCCCATTCCCTTTTTTTTTGAGATAAAAATTTAAAAAATATATATTTGTACTCTACTTAATGAGCTCTAAACAATGATACCCCACAAGCTAGGGTAAAGAAAAATTTTTTTTTCCGGCTCCTTTTTCATGTATGGGAGCCCCCCTGAAAAATAATTTAATTCAATTTCTAATTCAATATTTGATTTTGGGTTAACGTTTTACACTAAATACCAAAATTTCAGGTTTGTAACTCATTTCGTCTGCGAGCTAGAGACCTGTGACCGGCGGACAGACGGACAGACAGACAGACAGACAGACAGACAGCCGAGTGACATTAATAGGGCTCCGTTTTTTACCCTTCGGGTACGGAACCCTAAAAATCAGATAACCTATACAGTATACAGCTTTTGACTCTATAATAACTAATACGTCAGTTTTAGAAACCGCCTACGAAAATAGGTTTGCAGAAGTGAAGTTAACACGAATAGTATTTATTCCACTTGTAAAATTTACCTAGTTAGTCGTAACTCGTAAGTCGTAACTACAAATGAAATAGGCAGGTAAGTAGGTAAAAGTGAGAAACGGTAGACGTTCACGCCATCACCCCTTTGTCCGAAAAATAAAGAGAGAGAATATTCGCAATCGAAAAAATAAAACGGCATTCCTCTCGAGCGCCGTCAAGTGAATAAAATATGGAGTAAAAAACGAGGGAACAATGCGAGTGTCCAATTAAACAAAGCTCGCTCACGTCATCGAAAGGTGTTTCCCGAAGAACGTAACGCACACACGCGCGATCAGCTGACTGCTCCGATTTTAACTTGCACACACACCACCGTACGACTGTTAGAGAACATAAATAATGCCCACCTAAATAGCTATACCACTATACGTAACATCGGGTACAATTTGTATAAACGGCCGGCCGGCGGAAGAATGTGCGATACGCCGCTTTCCACCGCGGCGAACTCGATACGGCCGACGAATTAAAGCTCTCCGTTCGATTTGTTGTTGGCACTTAGGACATTATGTAGTCGCTGGCACGGTGAGCGTGAGATCGTGTTAAATAATCACTCTCATAAACACAATAAACACGCACACACCGTGTTATTATTAGTGATGTGCCATTAGGAAAGAAAGCGTTGTCAAATTAAACTAATTTTACGTTGGAGTACAAGTGCTTTTCTGTCTCGATATTTTGCGTTACTATACTGCAGTCTCAGTCCTTTTCTATGTGAATTAAATTTACAATGTACCTGCCTCAGTACCTTGCACGTTATTTTCACAAGATTCTATGTAGACCTGACTGAGAGAATAATTCTACTTGCATTAAGTAGCGCTTCAGTCCGTGCGCGATAGAGTAGTGTGGTAGAGTAATAAACTAATAACTATGGGAGACAATTATGTTGCACAGCCAAAATATACCAATCATTCTTATTGGGTTGTACACAAGAAACTCTTGACTAATAAAAAAAACCGACTTCAAACGGCACTAAAAATATAAAATTAACTTTTGTGTGTAGGACACGTTTCTTCTCCTTTTTTCTTTTCAACATTGCCTGCGGAAAAGGACAGCAATGTGGCTAATTCTGTTGTACACAATCTCTAAGCCTAAACTAGAATGACAGGACTAAACATAATATTCTTATCTCTTTCACAGTGATACCTGCGGAAATAGATAGTGCTATCCCCTTCAGCAGGGAGGATTGTGAAAGAGACAGGAATATATTTAGACCTGTCATTTTAGTTTAGACTAGATGATGCCCACGGCTTCGCCCGTGTGGATTTAGGTTTTTAAAAATCCCGTGGGAACTTTTGATTTACCAGAACAAAAAGTAGCGTATCTGTAGTAACCCGTCCCCAAAACGGAAAAATTCCGTGGGATCCCCACGATTTCGGAATGCAATTCCTTACAGCATCAGGGTTGAGGAGTTAGATATGTACCTACTCGAGTTCATTCAACGATAGTCTTTAATTGGTACCTACCCCCAATATCAATTTAAATTACCGAAAGTTCCTAAATCCCATTAGTTTTGGGGATCAGTTCCCCTACAGCATCAGGATTGAGGAGTTGGAATCCAAGTTTTTTGTAGGATAGTGTCGCAATATTTCTCTATCGATTAAAAAAAAATTACGCAAATCGGTTCAGAAATCTCGGAGATATCGGTGTACATAGGTAGAAAAACACAACTCCTCCTTTTTTGAAAGTCGGTTAAAAAAGTAGCCTATGTTACTCCCTGGTTAATTCTCTACTTGTATGTGAAAGTCCCGTCAAAATCGGTTCAGCCGTTCCGAAGATTAGCCCGTTCAAACAGACAGACAGACAGACAGACAGACAGACAGACAGACAGACAGACAAAAATTTTAAAAACGTGTGATTCGGTTATGGTACCGTTCAAATAACCATATGAGCTTAATATGAGGTAGTTATTTCGATATTACAGACAGACACTTCAATTTTATTTATAGTATATTTAGATTTAGAGATTGTGCACAACAGAATCGGCCACATTACCTACTTTAAAATCTGCCAATTTAGTTTAGTTAGTTGTTAGGTAGTTAGGTAGTTTAGGTAGTTTAGTTGTGATAATGTAGGACCAGGGGGGCTACTCTCTAACTTAGTTACCAACAGAAAATGGTTGCCAACGAATTAGTTTGATATACATTGCTGTTTAAATGTGTGAAATGAAATCACTGTTTATATTTCACACAGTAAAGCAGCAATGTATATCGAACTTATTCAGTGGCTATATTTTCAGTTGGTAACTAAGTTAGAGAATAGCCCACCATCACACATTAAAACAGCAATGTAGGTATATGGAACTAATTCGTTGGCAACCATTTTCTGTTGGTAACTAAGTTAGAGAATAGCCCCACAGAATTAGCACCATTAACTACTGATAGTGATGAATCTGCAATTGCTTCAGAATTTTGATTCAAACTGAGAGGAATATAAGTATTTTGTTAGTTCGACAGTAATGCCCGTTTTCACTAAACCTAGGAGACGCCTAAATCGGATGCTTAGATATTTAGGACATGCCTAGGGGAAAAAAACGTTTCACCAACCCTTAGGTGATGCCTAACGACGTTAGGCGCCAACTAAAGTTACGATACCGATTGGGCGGTGCGTAATGCTAGGCAACCCATAAAATGACAGTTAGGTATGACATCTGCCGCTCAGATTCATATTTGTTTTCTATTTTCGTGGTCATTTTGTGTTTGCTATCGTCTTTATTGTCTTTTTAATTAAATTAACTTTTAATATGAGTTCAGAAAATATATTAGAATTTTTGGAGTTTTTAAATAATGTAAATGATCTGGACATCCGTTCTTATGCTAGACCAAGAGTGATTGGACCTAGAATGAATAACATCCAAAATTAATATGATGATGTAAACTTTTTCAAAAGATACAGAATGTTCAAAAACACAGTGTTGTTAATATTATATTATTAAGTAAAATTGCGAAATAAACGATCGATATTCGGTTGTTTTTTAATTCAATTCCAAAGTTTATACACAAAATACGTCGCGTAAGATGCAGGAATCAGGATGCAGGCACCTGGCACAGGCCACAGAGAAAGACTATCAAAGAGTATATAATCACAACGTTTTTTAAGACTATCTGTTAAACGTCAAATAGAAAAACTGACAGTTTTTGTACACTCAGAGTATGTATAGACAGCATGAAACAAAAATTCATAGACAAGTTTAGGCAATTCAAAGCTTAGGAATTGCCTAGTGAAAATGGATTGGTGAAACATAAATGTATGCCTAGGGATCTCCTTAGATTAGGCATTTCTTAACTAGGCGTTGCCTTGTTCGTTGTTAGTGAAAACGGGCATAAGAATGCCAATGAACAAGGTCTGAAAGTTGGAACCATACCGCAAGTTATAAAACAAACGCAAGTATACACCTGCCTACCTACCTATAAGACTTGAAGAAGTCTGAAGGAAAATGAATTTTGCGTAGGTATTTCTCATTATAAGTGAGCACTAATTTTAGAACTAACCTTTAGATTTTAGATCGAGACTAATGAACCTATGGCCTTTCAGATTTTTAATAGACTAATTAGGTACCTGCCTACCTATAAAATCGGGACTGGTTTCAGCGACTCTACATAAATAACAAGTCCGAGTCAGTAGGTTGGTATTTTGAACAAATTGAAAGATTTCATTTTTATTGCCAAACATAAAGCAGGCTTTGATTATTTCTTTATTTTTATACCTAGCTGATACCAGCGACTTCGTCCGCGTGGATCCTTATACTCATTAGATATGAGCGCCGATGGCCAATTCCACGGCGGCGGCGTGTCCTAAAAATTTTCACGGCGGCGGCGGCGTCGCGGCGGCGTGGTCGTGGGCCTTAATGTTTTATCAGGAATCGATTTTTTTAAATATAATATTAAATAGAACCCATATTGTAGGTTTAAAAAAGGCGTTATATTCTTCTTATACAGAAACGTGGTATAAAAACAATGTAGGTAATCGGTAATTCTTACATTTTACTTTCTTAGCAACAACAAATCACACTTTTAATCGTTTTCTTTTTGTAAACAGTTAATAATTAAATGCAGAATACCTGCATTTAATTATTAACTATTTTATAAGCAGTTACAATTCTCCTTAATAACATAACGTTAATTTAAATAGGAGGGCTTAGCTTGAATTTGTCTTAAATTCAAAAATATATAAAAAACAAAATTTATACATCACAATCACGAAGAATAAATACTTAGTTTTCTTTGATAAAGTTGAAAAACACAATATAAGCGAGCAAAATTCTCTATCATAACATAACATAAATCTTAATCAAAGCTTTCTAAAGCAGCTTAAAGCTTAAATCTTAAGCAAAGAAAAATTTAAACTTTCATCCCCTATTTAACCCACTTGCGGATAGAATTTCCAAAAATCCTGAAATACATATTTTTTAATTTTTATCGAAAGCTCAAATACCAATTTCCATGGATATCTCTTGAAAATGACCGACTTTCATACAAACTTACATGCCCTATTTAACCCCCATAGGGGTGGAATTTCCAATAATCCTTTCTTAGTATGCATATAGTACGTTGAAAAACCTTCCGAATTCAATGTACCTCTGTAAATATGTGTCTACTACAGTAAGGCGTCGTCGACTACAGTAAGGCCTTTGACCGTGTGAACTGGAAGGTCCTATGGACAATTCTCCAGGAAAAGGGAGTCCCAAAACATCTGGTCGGAGTGCTTCAAGGCGTATATACTCAGATAGTCTGGGGGTAGTAAGAACCGTCAAGACGATATCAACACTTTTCTCGTTTGGCAAAGGAGTTCGTCAAGGATGCATTTTATCTCCTATTCTGTTTAACATCTACGGAGAGAGCATAATACGCCGGACCTGCGAAGACTTCTTTGATTTCGTCGGCCATATCGCCCGTAAACCCGGCGATAACCTACAAAAACTTATAGTTACCGGGAAAATGGACAGCAAGAAATCGAGAGGTAGATAGAGGAGTCCAATTCGCTGGACTGACCAGATCTGACAACTCTCAACATGAATGTTGCCGAAGCGGTTCACAACGCTGATAGCCAGAACAGATGGCGCAACATCGTGAGAAATTAATTCCCTGATGGGTCATGAGCGAAGGTCACGAGTCACGACAGTATTGGGGGATTGACGCAAGGAGGAGTGTGCGCCTACATCATAAAAGAAAGCTACTGTGAAAAAATACTGTTAAATAGGGGATGAAAGTTTGTATGAAAGTCTGTCATTTTTCATGTTATATCCATGAAAATTGGTATTTGAGCTTTCGATAAAAGAACAAAATATATAAATTTCAGCATTTTTGAAAATTCTATCCCCAAGTGGGTAAAATTTTGCGCGCACTGCAATCCGAAAACTGAGTAAGCAAGCGATCGCACACAACAGCGAGCGAGAGGAAGTAGAATTGTAAGATATCTTGCGCCATGTATTTAAGCGCTGAATTCACCTTAGTTTTGAACTTTTGAACAGTAGAAAGTATAAAAAAATAAAGTTAATTTATGTCATGTAAGTAGTAGCGTGAATCATGTAATTAAAATAAAATTCCCGAAAGTACCGAAAGGACCGAGAATCTTTGATTTCCCAGTTTCCTTTTTACTGACAAAAGAACCGGGAATTCCCGGTACTTTCGAGACCGGGATTTCACGGTTCTGAACGTGCGTTCGAGCGGGAAAGCAAGTTGCAACTTATCACGACGGCGCGCCGCATGTTTTAGTCAGCGGCGGCGCGCTGTGTGAACTCACGGCGACGACGGCGCGCCGGCGCGGCGCTCATATCTAATACTCATACATATCTCATACAAACTTTACCCTAAACCACTTGAGGGTAGAATCTCTAAAAATCATGAAATACGTAATTCTTAATTAACTCAGCACCACAGTTAGATACCTAGGTAGGCTATCTACGTATTTAAAAAAGTGCACAAATTGAAATTCTTCCATAACTATATTTTTCCGAACAAATCCTACCTACAAATCAAAGTGTAATATGTAAGAACAAGTCATTGACCCCCGCTTTGAGTAAGAAAATGATTATGCATGAAATAACCGAATGAGGTCTTCGCTATACAATTATTATAATATATAACTACATATGTATATATATAGGCATATTAAGTGTTATAAAAGTATGCATTGAAACGAAATATGAACAAATTTTGCAACTATCTAAATAAGAAGGTAGGTGGATAAAGCCAAAAAGCTGCAGAAATACGCCTATAGCGGCTTCCGACGGCAAATGATACGGTCTGCGGTAGATATGTATGCTACTACTGCTACGGTATATTTCCAATTCAAAGTTAAAACGAATTTGTATGAGCTACACCTATAAAGGCAACATGAAACACTTAAGTTTGGTTGTACCATGGTTTAATTAAATTATAAAAACACAATTATTATTATTAATAGGAGCCAGTAAGTAGGTAGGTACCTCACTGTAATCGAATTAAATAATTTTAAAAAGAAAAACTTGCCTTGTAGTTTCACAATTCGGGCGACATTCTCGGCAAAGTTTCCGACAGTCACCGGTCATATGATAATAAAAACAAACATCTAGTCACACCGCCGCAAAATAGAATCCACGAGTATCGAGCCGACGCACACAGGCGAAGCAGCGGTCGGATGTCACGCACACGCGCGCACCGCACCGTCTGTACGCAGTACGCACGCACACCGATGCGAGTCGACAGTAGATAAGAATCGTCCCATTTTACATTAAGGAGTCATGCGGCCGCGATACTCACTGTGTTCGCAGGCAGCCTTATGATGACGGCCGTCTTGAATCCTTCTCGGAATGACACCGATACACAGATTAGAGTCGGTTGCGCACATGCACTGTAACGAACACACACACACACACAAACACACTGACGAGTTATGCGATGGTATAGGGTCGGGGAGACGAGTCCGAGAGGATGAGCCGGCACGGTGGGCACAGCCGGGTCGTGCGGTGTGGATGTGATAGGAGTATTGTACGCTCGATGGGTCTAGCGGTGCGCGCGTTTCAGTTGGCGCACGGCGACTGGCGCAGGCGAGGCGCGCGGTGCGACGAGGCGGGCGGGCGAGCGATTTCACCGGGCTGATATTGCGACGGCCGCCGCTCGGTGTGGCTCGGCTCCGACCCATATGTATAGCAATAGCGATACCTACCCGGCGAGGGCACGCCAGCCGAGCGGGGGTCGCGCAGCGCGCTGTGCCAACGCCGCACTGCACCGCACCGCACCGCACCGACACGACACGACACGACACTCGCGCGCACTCCATACCCAGTAGTCAGTACCCATCGGCCAACCTACATGCCAAATCAGCTTAGCTCTGCTATGGCTTTGCAATTCATCTGATTACACCACTCTCTAGTTTTTATATTTATAGCGATCATACAGACTTAATTTGTTTAACTTACATTCTATCGATGGTAATTAATAAATGTGTATTTATCATCATATCGATAGATATAGTACGAACGATGACGTTATTTAAAGTGATTCGCTTACAATCAAATAATTATTGTATTAATCACAATGATAGATAAAACCGCAGATTCGGGCGTGACGTCGTGTTTGATCTAAACCTAAACATCTAAACAGCAAACAAACCAGAGAGCAATAAACGCCACGGCTCGCAGCAACAAATTAATTAGGCAATATTGATCGGATTGTGTGCGATAGTCATATAAATGCGTACATTGATATAATGTTATGCATCTCATTACAGTTGCGGTAGATACAATAATGGCCTATTGGAAATGCGGGTCACTTGTATTTGCGCTGAACATTTAAATGTACACGCTCGTGTTTCTGTATTTATCTCCAGTGAAACAACATATTTAAAATATAGATTAAATTGCAATCATTAAACATAATATACAAGCTTAGAACAATGTATGCTTTAAAATAATTTTAGCTTTTAGCAAAGCTTCAAATTGTAGAGCAAAGGACCACAGTCGATGTTGAATTTGACCAAGTTGCTACAAGCGAAACAAACCAGCATAAAATTAACCACATGTTCTGCTCTGATCAAGAATACAGATGTATAATGTATAATAGTAAATAAGCTTGACGACATACGTACCTACGTTCGTCATTATACGCTGAGTCTATAAATTATAATAACAGTTAAAGCTCAATAAGTCAACATATACTTAATAAGTAATAACTAATAGTAATAAGTAACGAATTAGCGTTATTAAGTTAATTATTATAAAGGAATATACGTATAAAGAGCGGCAGTAGAATAAAGCCTGCCGATAGAGCCGTAGATGATAAAAAATGTAAATAATGCGAGGTTGGACGGACCCTGGCGCCAAGGCGGCGGCGTATCCAGGACGCAACACAAAAGACGCCCATCGGTCTGCGCAAGAGCATTATCATAATCGATTTTATCGATAAATTAATGGCCTACTAATGAGTAATAAACTTATTACTAATAAGTTATTTATATAACGCTTGAAGGATGACAAATTTTATTTTCTTCGTGCATTTATATGATCTAAGGTATTTTAACCGACTTAAAAAAGGAGAGGTTCTCAATTCATCTGAATCTTTTTTTGTATGTTTCCCGATTACTCAAAGACGCCTTGATTGATTTGGAAAATTCTTCTTTTCTTTGAAAGGGTATGCAATAGAAATATTCCCATGGTCATCAGATCCTGATCTGATGATGGGATCTTGAAGAAATCGAGAGAACTTTTCCAATTTTATGTTAGTTTAATTTTTCCTAAAATATAACATGTTTTGATACTAACAATAAGTTATCTACATATTATGTAATATGTAGTTAAAAGCAACCGTGACTTATGGAAACATTTTTCATAGAAATTTTTACAAATATTAAGTACGGCTTTCTTACATATTTTTTATCATAATTTTAGAACTACATAGTTTAAACAAAGATATAATTTACTTTGACCTCTCTACATAGAAGTTCTCTCTACTTTTATAACCTGCCAAAAAATAATGCGTTGTACATTTTCACCAAAAAAAAAAAATGTGTAAAAATTCATTATTTGACTGGTCTGTGCCTACGGAAGTCGGAAATCACAATTCGAAAACTTACTTATAAGTAACTGGAAGAAATCAAAATAAACTCTACTTTCTAAGGAAGTCAACCACGATGGGGATTCCGAGAACACATAAAAAGAGACTCGCATTCAATAAAAATCGTAACAGACGTTTGGCCCAAGCTCGCAGTGGATTTTAAAGAAAATATGCGGAGGGCTTGAAGCGGCATCGGTACACTGCCGGCGGATTTATCGTAATTTTCGACGTAAACCCTCTACAGATGTACCAACTAGGCGGCTATCGACACGTGCCAACATTTTACAAATATCTAGTTCTTCGAAGCATTTGTTCAAATCAGAGTTTGATGTTTGATGACTTGAACATTTTGAATAAAATGCTTCCAATGCTATTCTAAAAATTAAGCTGATAGCTGAGCGTATACAAACCGATAAAAAAGTCACCCGTCACGTTTTACTAAAATGTACGTTAAATCTGAGCCTGTCGGGTTGATTTGCCAACCAACTCACATTCACAGACGGACAAAAACATCCGCTGTGGACATATGTATTCCGATTAACTAATTAATAATTAAGTTTAGCTAAACAGGGCTGCATATCTAAAAATTTACAGTCATGCGAAAAAAATTGGCTGTCTGTAAAGTCGGTTTACGGATAATAATTTTACGTGATAACGTCATAAGAAAACATTGCCTCTCTATCGCATACCACGCTCTCGCTTGCACGCGGTACATGACAATGAGTCATGCTTTTTCGTGCGTGCGGCCGGCATTCATCGATTTAAGGGACCGTTCAGATAGACCGGCGCGGAGAGCATCGGAGAGCATTTCTTTTTTCACACAGACCGCCCGTTTAAGTTTGCTCTGCTCTCCGCGCCGGTCTGTGTGAACGGACACGCGGATGCGTTCGGAGCCGAGCGTACGCTCTTGGGCCCGATGGCAGAGCAATTCGGCCTACGGTCGGCTGTGCGAGCATGAAAGAGCACGCGAACGGAGCCGGTCAGATGCTCGAGCACGAAAGAGCACGAGCATAGAGCAGCCGACCGGCTCGACGAGCAGCCGAGCGGCTGCTCTTAATATTTCACACAGAGCGTATTGGGAGCATCCTCGAGCATCCTCTTATCATAAAAGAGATAAAACGTAAAAATAAAGCTTATTTCAATGTCTTAAGAATCTATTTTAAATGCGATTAAAATTTGATCTGCTCTCCGCGCCGGTCTATCTGAAAGGTCCCTAAAAGACGTTCACGTCACGTCAAAAATGAGCTGCCGACTTAGTTTGAAATGTGAAGTTGGCATGTCTGTAGAGGCTATTAGAAACCTGTTCTGTAGAGTCGACTGGCAGGCAGGCAGTGGGGTGTTGCGAGGGCAAGCTCAAAATAAAAGAAATATGTTTTAGTAGGTTAGCGAGCGTGTTTACGGGCGGATTCCGGGCCCGATTATACTGCTATTAGTTGCATAAGCACCGGAGAATGTAATGTAATTAAGGGTTTTCTCTTAAAGTAACACCGTGAGATTTTTGCATCTGAAAATAACTTTATAACAAATATTCTTATTAGAATAAAATATAAAATCGGTTTATGATGCAAGATGCTATTACTCAGCTATATCGAGTTGTAAAAGCTAAGCAATATTATAAAGGTAAAGCTGTTAGCTGGGCTAGTCAACGCCATCTGTCGGGCGCACGGCGCGGCTTGGACCGGATGCGCGACCAGTTTCGTAGTGACACCGAACACCTGCAAGCCGAACCCATGTACCCGCCGCGTCTGTACACAGTACCTAGGGTTATCAATTATTATCATTATCAGTTACAGGAGGTACCAGAGAAGAGGAGTTTTGACCATAAGTCAGGAATTTGGGCACAATTTTAATTTCTCGGAAATAACAAAATTCATTTGACTAATTTAGTTAGTGTTAGTGCCTAAAAACAACTAAACAACTTAATCAGTAATAAAACCATCGAACTTGGATTAAATCATTAAAACAGTGATTTCGTTTAAAAATTGCTTAATAAGGCACCATTCCGTAAAACGCTTCTTCGCGTTCGCACGTGTTCTGTAATTTAAACTTAAATTCATAAAACTAAAAATTAAATTAAATCCCATTGCCACCACGTCAGGTTATTTTCAGAATTAGCGGTATCATCAGGAATTCTCATATTTGGATCTGGTAGCCCTAACTGTACAGAACCACTATCTCGTCAAGCTGTAACATTGCACACCATACGTTACCAACCTTGCTTTTATTCCTCGCTTTTTCACTCAAAAGGAAAAAATAATTGACACTGTGTATTTATTTTTTAAAGAGCCCAATAAAGTGTATTATATTAAAACCTTAAAGTATCGCTTGAAACCACAAATTTGGTGAATGTGAAGCAGGGGTTTTTTGATTGCAATTCCTTCTTTTTCTTCTCGAGATTATCTGAGTTCATTATTTTAAACTAAAAATACCAACGTTCTTTGATACTCAAAACTTAAAACCTCAACAAGAAATCTAGACAAAAGTAGATAAGGATGAGACGGATATATCTGAAAAAGCAGTCTTTGGCTAACAGAAAATATAAATTTCTAGAAACTGCAAAAGCTTATCACAGGCGCAGATAATAACTATAATAATACGTACTCTGATGTTGATATAAATCTCAGAAAAAGAGAAGCCAGTAGTAGTTGCGCTATAGAGTCCATGACGTAATATAAAGGCATATTTTGTCTTCTGTTTGATCATACTGATTACTGACTTCTGTCATGGTTTTTTTATTGTAAAATCTGATCACCCTTCGAATCAAACAATATAATTGAAAATCCAACTTTGGTGGCTTGAACACTCAGATAAGATAGGAGAGCCGAGAGGCTTTAAATATCATAGTAAAGAAATAATTTACTGTAATTGTACATACTGTGCAAACAGTTTTCTAGAACTGTTGTTGTAGAAAAAGCAAACGGAGTTCAAAAAGAAACACCCTGCCCTGAACGTCATAAGTTCTCTGTACGTTAACGTATCACTAGATTGACGAAACTTGTAAAGAACTTTAAACCCATGGTAGACCCAATAGCTAAGTTGCGCCGTGCGAGACAGGTTCATGGTAGGTTTGGGTTTGGAGATCATGCTCCACTTACGTCACTGACCCAAAGAAAAAAGGAACAGGAATCTTGTGATTTCTCATACCTACTTAAATGTATAATCAAAACACTTGAATTTCTAAAAAAATCAAGATATCGTTAATTACCTACTCGTGAATCATAAAATAATAATCACTCTTATTCTCATCGGTATACTGGGACGAAATGCGGTTACGCAAGAAAGCAAGCCATGTCAATAGCATCTCAACCTCGACTCAGTTCATGGCCAATTTCGTCTCCTTGACCTAAATATCGAACTCGTTTCCTTAATTTTTTTTTCTTTGCTAATAGTTATTTGAAATGCTACAAGTGCTAGGTTTTTCAGCATGACTAACCATTTTCCTTTGACCCTTTTCTAAGACCCTTTTCCTTTGTTCATTTTTCTGTCAGGATAGGAGGTTTCATATACGTAGGTATATGATATTACATACATACATATATATATTTTTTTAATTTGGTGCAGAATTCTTCCATACACCTACGAATACATCCGATGTCCTTGGATCTAAGGAAGACTTTGTAAAAATAAAATCGGTCGACAAGAATGAACTACTTTAAAACCAAGGAATTCAGGACCATTGTACGTACCTACTCTCGATGTCTTATTATTGAAACTAGCAAAAATATTTTTTTGGGATGTGCAAACTGCGTAATTATTGTGTGAAGAAAAGTAAAATTCATCTAACAATGAAAACTGTTTCGATGGATATAAACGGATTATTTCAGGATAAGCTGCCTATGCTCCAGAGTAAACTGATACCAGATAATGTAACTACAACTAGAAGACTTAAAGAGAGTACATAATACGCACTAACCCGTTAAATGTGTTAAAGTTTAAAATAAGTCCTTAGGACAGTCAGCCTTGGAAAAACTTTGTAAAAAATAGGGACAGCATAACAAACAGTTTGGTGCAAGTGAACCTTAATGTATCTGTTTTCCGAGGATTAAAAGAAATCTCGGCATGCAAAGAGATGGGTATTCCTTTTGTACTCACCCGAGCAAGGGGCAGCGAGACAATGAGGCAGTTACGCAAGAAAACGTCAATGGCATCTCGACCCTGCCTCCGTTCTCGTCACTGACCCACATTGCTCGGATGCACACAATCACAATTTCACCGTAATAAGTTCATTTTACGTTACATAATAATTGGTCACTGCGGAATGCGGATTGAAAGCATATCAACACAGTAGGATGCTTTGCAAACTTCCGGCTACAAGTTTAGCTATCGTCATTATTTATACTCTTTAGTTGAATAGTTTATCAAGTAATTTTTCAACTGATACACAACAATATCTTTTAGGCTGCTTTCATTTTCCTAAAGTTTTGACGTGATAACGTCTTATAAATCGATGAACGCCGGCCACACGACGGAAAAAGCATGACTCATTGTCACGTACCGCCTAGCCGAACGTGCAAGCGAGAGCGCGGAACAAGCGATAGAGGCAATGTTAGCCGAGCGTGTAAGCGAGGGCACGGAACAAGCAATAGAGAGGCAATGTTTTCTTATGACGTTATCACGTAAAATTATCGTCCGTCAACCGACTACACACAACCAAATTTGTTTACTCACGATTTCGTCCGTGAAAAGACTGAAAAGTTATGAAGTCTTTACTTACCAGAGATAAAACATTTTTCACAAAAAAGTTAAAAAATTCAAAACTTATGCAAATACAAAATTACAAATCAACTGCCGCATGTAGATATGACAAATGCCTGAAAGACACTTCATGGTGATAATGTGATTCGACATCCATTTTTCAATATATTTTTTCAATATGCTTCTTTTGTTTTCTATTGCTGTTAGGGTGCACTTTCTAGTTTCCACTCTTGGTGTTTTCTATTTTAAGGCGAAACGAGTAATATTCTTACTCGGCATATTATGGCCTTTTATGATAACAGGGAATTAAAGTAGTTTGGGGTAAAATCGTACTTCGTAGATGTTAACCCTGTTCTCCATACAAATAACTCATCTGTAAATGACAATGACAGCTGTCAGAATTCCGCGGAATTAGTAATACGGGTATAAGTTAAATTGTCTTTATCATTTTTGGGGTTCCGTAGTCAAATGTCATCAGGTCTGCAGATATTAGATTATAGATAGATTAGAACTTATTTTTCACGGACAATTTTTAATGACCAACAATGTAGTTATCTTACACATCGAATCGAAATTACAATCGAAGGGCTTTCGACATGAAAGTTATGACAAGTAGGTACAAATGTTTGCAAACAGGATTCGAATCCGCGGCGCCGATCATTATGAAAAAGAACCCTTTTCTACCATGTTAATGTTTTTCGATTTTGTTAAACAACGTTACATAAGACCAGTATAAACACAACCTTCAAAACAACATTAACTTTTTAAACGGGTTACAAAAGATAAGAGAGTTAATTATTATTCATTGAAAAAAAAAAAAGAATTTCCAAATATAGTCTGTTCGTTTTCTTACGGTCACCTTTTGTGTCTAGCCGCCTCCGCCGAGCGGTGTTTTGCGAAAGACACCGCCGCGACTTCAAAGCATGCCGCGAGGGGTGTACAGGCACAAGGGGTTTTGGCGTTTTATACCTACTCATATTTTTTCATTAAAATTCTCTTTCCTTTTTATATTTTTTTATATTCGTATTTTATTACAATATAACCTCCTCTTCTTCCGGTCCTTATCCCACGTTATGTGGGGTCGGCACAACATGTATTCTTCTTCCACTCACTTCTATCATACGTCAACGCATCATTTACCCCTTTTATGCGCATATCCTCTTTCACACACTCCATCCATCTTTTCTTTGGTCTTCCTCTACTCTTTTTTCCCTCCACACGCATGTCTAACATTCTTCTACCAATATGATTCTCTTCCCTCCGCATTATATGACCATACCATGCCAACCTATTACTCCTCATCTTTTCTGTCACTGGCGCTACTTTCAAACTTCCTCTTATATATTCATTCCTTATCTTATCCATTCTTGTCACACCACACATCCATCTCAACATTCTCATTTCGGTCGCATGTACTTTCTTTGTATTTTATTACAATATAACCATAAACATAAAATACTAGTGTTGCGCTCGGTGCGCGAGCTGCAAGCAGCTCGCGGGCCTTGTAGTCTCTTCAATATTCGTAAAATAAAGAAATGGAAGGCCATACCAAATACCAGAATATTCTGGAGAGTCTCTTGAAAGATAAAAAGAAATATTGGTATCACGTTTCGTGTCTTTTCTGAAAGGACACTAATGAGTTCTATGTATGCGTTTAGTGGGAAAAAAAAGACCTAGTTATACAAAAATGTTCTGGAGAGCCACTTGAAAATTAAAAAGAAATTTTGTATGGACATGGATTTTTTTTTGTTCCGTAGCTATCTTTTTTTTACTGGCTCACCAAAGGGCCTAAGGTCTTGAAAATTTTTAGTTTCAGACCATGCCTCTATGACTCATAGTTTTTGAGGGCCGTTAGGGTACTCTGCTAAGTTTTCCACATTCGTATTTTTTGTGAAAAAAAAATCTTTTAAGTTCTATTTTTTACTTATACGTGTAGTGGGGGGAAAAAGTTTCATACAAAAATGTCTAAGAGAGCCTCTTAAAAAGAACCCAAAAAATTTGTATGGAGAGAATTTTTTTTGTTCGGCGGCCATCTTTTTTTTACCCATTCACCCAATGGCCCAAGGTCTTTAACAACATTTGTTTGGGACCATGCCTGTATGACTGGTAGTTTTGGAGGACCCATGAGGTACTCTGATAAATTTTCCACATTCATGACGTTTCATAAGTTTCTGAAGGAAGACCCATAAGTTCTACGCACATAAATAGTAAAGGGAAAAAAGTTCCATACAAAATTTGTTCTGGAGAGCCTCTTGAAAATTACCCAAAAAATTTGTATGGAGAAAATTTTTTTTTGTTCGGCGGCCATCTTTTTTTTACCGGTTCACCTAATGGCTCAAGGTCTTTAATAACATTTGTTTGGGACCATGTCTGTACGACTGGTAGTTTTGGAGGACCCATGAGGTACTCTGGTAAATTTTCCACATTCATGACGTTTCATAATTTTCTGAAGGAAGACCCATAAGTTCTACGCACATAAGTAGTGAAGGGAAAAAAGTTCCATACAAAATTGTTCTGGAGAGCCTCTTGAAAATTAGGAAATTTTTTGTATGGAGACGAAATTTTTTTTGTATGGTGGCCATATTTTTTTCACCGGTTCACCCAATTGCCCAAGGTTTTGAACATTTTTTGTTTCGGGACGGTACCTTTCCGACTGATAGTTTTCGAGATCCCTTAGGGCACCCTAGTCAGTTTTCCACGTCCAGCTCTCTCTATAATTTTGTAGATCTTAAATTTTTGAATTTTACACACTCGGAAAATATGGTGAAAAAGTCCCATACAAAATTGTTCAGGAGAGGTGATCAGTACGTAACTTCAAGTAGCTTTATATATATAACTAGTATGGCGCGTGGGTGCGCGGCCCGCAAGCGGACCGCGAGGTTTTGTTTTCAGGTATTTTTTGTTTGAGCAGCCTCCACCTACATATCTTCCCCCATATTCCTAACCCTCGATCATTATCACTCTCCATATTTTTTTCTCCGAATAATTAAAAAAGATTTTGAAAAGGAACTGTATCAAAGTCTTGCATAGTTCCCAACTTACATTCTCTTCAATATTCGCCATATATTTTGTATGGAAAAATAAATTCCGCCATCTTGTTTTTTTCTGTTCATCAAGTAGACTTTTAGGTCTTGATCATCTTTTTCCCAGAAACCACTCTTCCATCTTTTATGCTTGGTGAGATAGACTCTGACGAAATTTGTATAGCCGCCATCTTGAATCCGCCATTTTGTTTTTTTTTCAGCTCAGTGCCAATTGGATGAGGTTTTGAGTAATTTTTGTTTGAGCACCTCCCATCTATCTAACATACCCTGCCCGGGCTCCTCATCCATCTTCCAAACCCTCAATGATCATGTCTTTCCATATTTTTCTTTGAGAGTTCTCCAAAGAATCGCATCAAAGCCTTGCATAGTTTACAACTTGTAGTCTCTTCAATATTCGCCATACATTTTCTATGGAAAAATAAATTCCGCCATTTTGATTCTTTTTTCAATTCATCAAGTAGACCTTTGGATCCTCATCATCTTTTGCGAAGAAACCACTCTTCCATCTTTTATACCCTCCGAGATGGAGACCGATGAAATTTGTATGGCGGCCATCTTTTTTCCGCCATTTTGAATTTTTTTTCAGCTAACTGCCAATTGGATGACGTTTCGAGTGACATTTGTTCGAGCACCCCCCACCTATCTTCAATACCTTAAGCGTGCTGCTCACCTGTCTCCGAAATCCTCAATCATCAGCTCTTTCCATATTTTTGTTCCGAATGAATTTTTGTCTTCTATACGAAACCATTAGCGAAAAAAAAATTTTTCATACAAAATTTTACAGGAGGGGTGATCAATCAGTGAGTCAGTCAATGAATCAGCACGAGCAGCTATATATATATTAACTAGTATGGCGCGTGGGTGCGCGGCCCGCAAGCGGACCGCGAGGTTTCGCTTTCGGGTATTTTGGTTTGAGCAGCCTCCACCTATCTCTCCCCTATTCCTAATCCTCGATCATTATCACTCTCCATATTTTTTCTTCGAATCATTCTGCTCATCAAGTAGAACTTAAGGTCTTAATCATCTTTTGGCAAAAACCACTCTTCCATCTTTTATACTTGGTGAGATAGACACCGACGAAATTTGTATAGCCGCCATCTTGAATCCGCCATTTTGTTTTTTTTTTCAGCTCAGTGCCAATTGGATAAGGTTTTGAGTAATTTTTGTTTGAGCACCTCCCATCTATCTGCCATACCCTGCCCGGGCTCCTCAACCATCTTCCAAACCCTCAATCATCATGTCTTCCCATATTTTTCATTGAGAGTTCTCCAAAGAACCGCATCAAAGCCTTGCATAGTTTACAACTTGTAGTCTCTTCAATATTCGCCATACATTTTCTATGGAAAAATAAATTCCGCCATTTTGAATTTTTTTTCTATTCATCGAGTAGACCTTCCAATCTTGATTGTCTTTTGCTAAGAAATCACTCTTCCATCTTTTACACCCTCCGAGATAGAGACCGACGAAATTTGTATGGCGGCCATCTTTTTTTCGCCATTTTGAATTTTTTTTCAGCTGACTGCCAATTGGATGATGTTTCGAGTGACATTTGCTCGAGCACCCCCCACCTATCTTCAATACCCTAAGCGTGCCCGTCGCTCGTCTCTGAAATCCTCAATCATCAGCTCTCTCCATATTTTTCCTCTTAATGAATTTTTGTCCTCCATACGACACCATTATTGAAAAAAAAATTTTTCATACAAAATTGTTCAGGAGAGGTGATCAATGAGTCAGTGACCCAATCAGCACGAGCAGCTATATATATATTAATAATATTCTCATGAACACGGGTCTTCTCTCAAAATGAGAAGGATTTTAACCATAGTCTACCACGCTGGCCAAGTGCGGATTGGCAGACTATTCGGAGATTCTGTTAGAATAGAAAAAAAATTACAAACAGAAAAAAAGTAATAAAAATAAAAGCAGAATACTAGGAGCACCTGCGCCTGTACCGACACTAAGTTACCGAACGAACTATACCTGCCTGCCGCGGCGGCATTGACAAGGTTGCACAAGATAAGAATAAAAATAGCCACATCATGTAGCAACTCTCGGGCCACGTGACTATTATTTATAGTATTATAGTATAAGTAGGTAGCGCCGACTGAATGAACTTTTCTTTTCGTGTGAAATGGGCGTGTGTGCGTGTCCCGGTGTCAATGTAGGCCACTGTCAAGGTCGAATGTTTAATATAAAGTCTGGCGGCGGGACATTAAAATGGTCGGCCCCTCCCCGAGACCCCCTTATCCCCGGTCCGGGTCCGGGCGGCGGTCGCAACCGTTGCACTCGTTATTTATTATCTAAAGGCAGACCCCCCCTCTCTTAAGATGCTTCAACTCGGCCTACAGACCCGAGTAATGGAATCATTTTATTTTTGTAAAACAAAAATACAGGTGACCGAAAACATCCGGTAACTAATTATAGATATCCATGCAACGATTCACTGTCACGTCAATACAAATTCTGTCATGATGTCGTTACAACTTGGTTCGTTCAGTAATTGCGAAATATTCATGGACTAAGGGCCTGTTTCACCATCTTCTGATAAGTATGAGATAGCTATTTACAACTTTTATCTTTGTCACTTGACATAAAGCAAGAAAGTGACAAAACTTACGTTTAGGCTATCCGACACTATGATAAAAAGTGAGGGTATTCTGTTTCTAGTTGTTGTACTAGAACTGCACGCGGACTGTTCAGAGATTCCATCGCTCTAGACTCTAGAGTCTAGACACTTCTTCAATGTTCTACCGCTGTGAATAGATTGACATACCTAGTAGGACTTACTATTTTCCTGTATGACTAAGTATAGTATGAACCTAGAGTGTAGGCACTCAATACTCACTCAATACAATATAGGTCGCCCTTATCAAACAATCACTATGTACGTACCCACAGCAAAGGGGGCCTGTAACAAACAGCTGATGCGATAAACAAATCCCTGACCTACGAGCACGTGTGACGAAACTAGGCACCGGATGATTACTTACATGCTCACATTCTGAGGTAGATAAATGTAAATTGTGGGCGTGGTCGTTATCACAAAACGGTAAAACGTAAAAGTCCGAGTTGAATGCCGTTTTCTGCTGTCAAGGCCTTGATTATATGGGTCGTAATTAGGGTTGGCAGATAAGGAAACCATTCATGACGCGAGGGTTTATATCTTTATCTGAAAATATTATCGACACTATTTTTTGAGCAATTCCACACTAGCTATTTAGATTCTTGTCTAAAATTGAAAACTTGTCAAGATACAATTTAACAAAAATAGTCGTTAACTTGACATTTAATTTAACAAAATTGTAGGTCTATAGACATTTCGCTTCCGACATAGCAACAATCCGTAAAATAAAAAAGCAAAACACCCTCAAAATTTTTCGCTGTCACAACTTATAAACTACACGATGAATTTTATGTATTTAACCAATAAGTATTGTTTTTAATATTAATCCATCGAAGTTGGACCGATTCACGACACCATCCTCAATTTACAGTTTAAAACTATTTTCGACTTAAATTAATAATTTTAATAGTTTAATTTTTGTCAAAGGTGAGCAGTACGTAAGTAATGTCCCTAAATAGGTGCGCAGTGAAAGAAAACCTCAAAAAATTGGAAAGTATTTATTTTCTTATAGTTTATAGCCTGTATCTTTACCCTACTTACGTTAATACTTGAGCGGGCGTGAAAGTTCCTACGCTTATGTCAGGATTTTTTTAGTCTAGTTATATACTCGTATTATATGCAATGCTAAACAAATCCGTAATGTCGGTCGCGACGCAACTCGCAGCGCGCTCCCGACAAACTTGGGACTCTCACTTTCGAACAGGAAGGCTCGGTGCCTTGACAACCTATAGATACACAAACAACTGTGTACCTAGCTAGCTAACACAAAACCCGCTTTTACGGCGTAACATTCACCCAGATACCTATTTACTACAATTACGTAGTTTGTTTCAAAGAACGATTTGGATATGATTGATGTGGTCGTTTTACGAGGCGAGGAGAAATTAATACATTATATTGATGTTTTGAGCACAGCATAACAGTGTTAGGTGATTTTTTTTTTTTACTTCTGCCTCAATGTAAAGATGCGCCATAACTTGATCTGATGCAAATTAATAAAAGTAGCTAAAGATGTAGGTGGGTGTGCCTACCATATTTTTAGCGCACTTAGTCTAACTCACAAAATAAAAGTTTTTTGTATAAATCCATGAGAGGGAGAGGCCTTTGTCTTATCCTGGGCCTATCCGAAGATAAGGCAAAGGCTTATTGGGTTAGTAGCTTTTGCGCCTTAGAAAAACTGCTGAGTTTCTGGCTTGCTCTTCTTAGTAGAATCTGCTTTCCGAGCCGTAGAATATTAACTTTCGAGTATCATAATGAACCACAAGTTGGACTTAATGTCGTAAATCATTTTGAATTTTATAATTTTTGGACTCCATCTAGATAAACCCTACTAGAGACTAATGCTAAACTTGGATAATCTTATAATAAATGCAAAAGTATCCAACTCTGTTTGTTGTTTGTTACCTTTTTTCACGGCTCAACTAGTTAGATTATATACTTTAACCTTAACAGTGCATTATTAGTAATGTTCACATTTGTCTACCACTATTAATTTATCTCTATCAAAACAGAACGGGGTCATTTTTGTTTACAAATCAAACATTACAACGTGTTAGACGTTACAACAAATACACACACACGCACACAAAAATCCATAATTATCAAATCGTCTGCTAAATTGTGGGGGGTTTCCCCGTTGGAGAGCTGCCAAGAGGTATGGGGCATCTCGAAATAAATTACAGATTATAAAATTCCAAACTGATGCGATTGCGTTTGGCAGGTGTTATCGTGTATTAAACTACGTTAAAAACATGTATGTAGTTATGTACCTATCTATATGATGACTCTTCTCTCTGAAACTTACACGCAAAACGTTACACCAGGTTCGATTCCTAATTGCCTTGCTGTTTGATTAGGCAGAACAAGGTGCATTAAAGTCAATAAATATCACCACTGCATAATTATATTATTATTATATCTATGAACGATACCATGAAACAATTACATTTATTCGGTTGTACAGAGATCTGTAAAATAAGCTTACTTGACACTTGACAGTAATCATAGAGCCATCTTTTCCTCGTAGACCATTGTGAAAAGTGGAACTAATTTTAGACCTGCCAATTTAGTTTAGCTTACAGAATTTGTAGAATCGAATAATCACTAATGTCGAGACTGAGCCCATTCTCACACGGACCGACCAAAATAAAACTAATTCTCAACTCCCAACCATTCCAATTTCCAATGGTAGGTACTTGGTGGTTTTCGACGAGTTGCTTTGTGAGACAAAGCAACTCGTCGAAAACTAGTTCACATCGGCGACGCAACCAGAAATACAACGCAATAAGTTGCGTTGGCGTTGAAAACTGATTTTACCGGGTGCATATTTCATAGTAACTTTAGTCCAATTAAATTTAGATTAATATATCAACGTAACAATACTTACTTCAGCTATAAGTGTATGTAGATTATAAGTAAGCATTACATATATATTTACATAACATTATATTATTTACATAACATATTATTATTCCAAGCTTTTATTCAAACAACAAAAACAGCAAGGCAACAAACAGGACAGAGGTAGTTCTCATTAACATTCACCTGTCACTCCGCAAAAAAGCAGCTCTGCCGCAACAGTCCGCGAGGTTACAAGTTATCGAGCTATACACGTAGGCGACATTCGGCGAGTCTCGTTTACATATTATATGTAGAGATAGTCGAATCAAAGAGAGACACGTATAGCCTGCCGCCTGATTGTCTGCATCAATCATTACTACAATGTAATTGTGGTGATTGGCTGACTTTATGGTATTTTTGCTACCATATTGTATTGTATTGTAGCCGCAATAGTGTCGGCCAGTCAGAGGTGACTGCGATCATCACAAACCCAGGTCCTCCTTCTTAAAAGTCCACTGCGTAAACCACTGCGCCAGAGAGAACGTCAAAACGATTGTCGATAAATACAGAGTCACTTTTGTAAGATTACATTAAAGGGTAGGTAAGGATAAGTTACGGAAATTAATAGTCAAACAGTTTTCGGTGTCGAGTACGAACGAGTCAGTTTTGAAATACAGGTTTACCTATAGTTGTTGATGGATCACGGAACAATTTCTCATATTGTTCTGTGGGGTGGATCCTTCACCAGCAGACCATCGAGGTCAACTATCAGCAACCCGAATACGAAAACAATTCCACATATACTCAAACTACCAACTTCGGGACGCCGCGCTGGTCGCTTCATTGATGCGATAGCCGCAATCCTCTCCTGTTTGCTTAAAACAGCAAGTGTATCTTTTATTATATTCGTTCCATAAAAACAATTGCAAAGATCGCATGGGGGAGTACTGTCGAGGCAACACCTGTCTACTGTCAGGACTGACGCGATCACCTGTCTTTGCAACACAAAAAGCGTTAGCGCTAGCACTGGAACTCTGGAGGAATGCACACGTTTGCTCGTCACGAGATGCGAGTGCGACTAGCTAGTAGCTATGTAGCTACTAGCTACTAGCTACTATTGGCAAACGGTCACGGAACTAGAGAGACACGCCCGCTCATCGCGATCGGATGACATCATCGTACGAGCATATGCTGACACTATTATCCCTGTTAGAAACTTAGTTTTAGTTGGAAGAAGAGTGCGAAATGTTTTGTGGCGCTTGCTGATTCATTTGATTATACACATCAGAACGTTAGAGTAGGTACCTAGCGATATTTTTGGTGCTTCACTAAACACATAATGTACGTGCTCAATCGTTAATGACTAAAAACTAGTACTTTCCACTAAGTTCTTATTTATTCATATCTTAGCGTTGTCCAAAGTGGGAAGCTGGTAGCAAATCAGGTTTACTATATCAAACATCTCGTTTAAAACGCTAGTGTAAAATGTCACACCTTCTATACATTGTCTCATGTCCATCTACATCGTACAAAACGTGTTAACAAACTCTGATTACTTACAGTATGTATCTGTATAAGGAATTAGTTTGTTTGACAAAACCTCCTATCTATACTAATAAATAAAATTGAAGTGTCTGTCTGTAATATCGAAATAACTACCTCATATTAAGCTCATATGGTTATTTGAACGCAACTATAACCGAATCACACGTTTTAAAAATGTTTGTCTGTCTGTCTGTCTGTCTGTCTGTCTGTTTGAACGGGCTAATCTTCGGAACGGCTGAACCGATTTTGACGGGACCTTCACATACAAGTAGAGAATTAACCAGGGAGTAACATAGGCTACTTTTTTAACCGACTTTCAAAAAGGAGGAGTTGTGTTTTTCTACCTATGTACACCGATATCTCCGAGATTTCTGAACCGATTTGCGTAATTTTTTTTTAATCGATAGAGAAACATTGCGACCCTGTTCTATAAAAAATTTGGATTCCAACTCCTCAATCCTGATGCTGTAGGGGACCTAATCCCCAAAACTAATGGGTTTTAGAAACTTTCGGTTATTTAAATTGATATTGGGGGTACCAATTAAAGACTTTATCGTTGAACTAGCTTTTGCCCGCGGCTTCGCCCGCGTGAATTTCGGTTTTTCACAAATCCTGAGGGATAAGTAGATTTCTGGTCCACCCGCCCCCCGCCGCGCGGCGGCGTACCGCGGTACCACGTACGGCGGGCGCAGGGCGCAGGGGCGCGCGGCGCGGCGCGGGGGCAGCGCGAGCGTTCGGCCGTCACGCGCAGCGAAAATACCTATCAGGGCGTTTTTTCACATGTACTTACCGATTTCAACACAACTCTTTTTTTGAAAGTCGGTTAAAAAAGTAGCCTATATTACTCCTTGGTTAATCCTCTACTTGTCTGTGAAAGTCCCGTCAAAATCGGTTCAGCCGTTCCGAAGATTAGCCCGTTCAAACAGACAGACAGACAGACAAAAATTTTAAAAACATGTGATTCGGTTATGGTATCGTTCAAATAACCATATGAGCTTAATATGTGGTAGTTATTTCGAAATTACAGACAGACACTTCAATTTTATTTATTAAGTAAGTATAGATAAGTATAGATTAAAGACTTTATCGTTGAATGAACTCGAGTAGGTACATATCCAACTCCTCAACCCTGATGCTGTAAGGAATTGTATTCCGAAATCGTGGGGATCCCACGGGATTTTTCCGTTTTGGGGACGTTTTTCTACAGATAAGCTACTTTTTGTTCTGGAAAATCAAAAGTTCCCACGGGATTTTTAAAAACCTAAATCCACACGGGCGAAGCCGTGGGCATCATCTAGTTGTAAGTATGGTCAAAGCTACATTGTTTGGATCGCAAAGTGCTACGTTGTCGTGACGTAAATTAGACAATACGAATAAAGGTAGGTTAATGGTCGTGAGGTAGTTAGCCGATAAACGGTTTCAGAGTGCTTTGTTACTAAATATAAATTGATTAAACGAGAGTTGGAGCTACTAATAGCTTCTCATGTAAATAAACAGTCTATTATTTTAATGGAATGTTATGGTCGAGCACTAGACTTTAAATATCAAAGTGGTATGCCACTTTGATACCTATTTTGTCCATGAGAAGGAGAATAAGGATCTAAATACGGTCTCAAGTACCTAAGCGTTTTAAGATACTATTATTTGTTCTAAGGATTTGTTTACGTCATAATATAATGGCCCTGAGCAGGGGCAGATTAGTGATATGATCACAAGTAGGGCTTGATTGATGATTGCGGTGACACAGCGTCATACAACTCATAAGGTCGCGGAGTCAATGCCGCTGGTATCGCAACGTGTAGGATAATGGTAATTATTATCAAATAAAGTTATAGGATAGTGAGAAATTCGTATTTTATGACATCGTATAATGACGCGGAGCAGGGGCAGGTTAGCTCAGTGATCACAAGCAGGGCTTGATTGATGGTTGCGGTGACACACAGCGTCATAAGGTCGCGGGGTCAATGCCGCGCGCCGCCGGTATCGCAACGTGTAGGATAATGGTAATTATTATCAAATAAAGTTATAGGATAGTGAGAAATTCGTATAACCTGCTATTTTATGACATCGTATAATGACGCGGAGCAGGGGCAGGTTAGCTCAGTGATCACAAGCAGGGCTTGATTGATGGTTGCGGTGACACACAGCGTCATAAGGTCGCGGGGTCAATGCCGCGCGCCGCCGGTATCGCAACGTGTATGATAATGGTCCCTATAGCGCAAGCATACCTAATTCACAGCTGCGACTAATGTGCTAACTGCTAAGTAAACCACTCGCATGTTATGTCGATTTAAATTACAGTTCACGTAGGGTCAAGGGTGTTTATAGAGTGTAATTATGGTGTTAGGCTGTATGAAAGCGGGGGAAATATGCCATTCGATATCGAGTTACGAAATTATTAAACTCTATTGAATATGAAGACGTAGGTACTATGACTTGCGTGTCCAGCAAAATACAAATATATAATCATTCGAATGAATGATGATGAGTCGATTCGAAGGCCGCTATTCGAATCATTCCATTATATAAACGGACTATTCGAATAATTAAGATGATACTATTGTTCAAATTTAACTTTTTTAACTATTTAAAATTTATATTTGTGTCAATAATATTTATTTATTTATTTATTTATACAACTTTATTGCTTAGAATATTTACTAACCTAAGGTACAGGAAAAACTTACAACAAAAGGCGACCTTATCACTAAGAGTGATCTCTTCCAGGTAATATTAATATTCGTCAATCAAAAAAAAAATCCATAACAGTGGCTTGCTGATTCATTTGTTTAAACACACAGCAGAACGTTAAAGATAACAAAAACAAATCAAAGTCAAAACAAAAACTTTTAATGTATATTGCGCAATATTACATTGGCTCAATAATTTAGTTTTTATTCGATTGTTCAACATACATCATTCATTCGGATACTGAGTGATGGGAATCGAATGATAATAATTAATTGATCATTCCATAATAATTATTACTAAATCATTCGAAGACTTATCTCTCTAATCCTATCCCCATTTTTTTTTTCAGATAAAATGTTAAGTAAAGAGAGAAAGAAGAATAATTGAGAATTTTAAGAACAAGGGAGAAGAAACGAGCACCCACTTTCACTTCACATGCTTTTCACCTCAACCAACAACACAACCAACACAAATCACAATGTTATCAATGGAAACATTACCATAAAAGTCACCTAAATCTGATCGATTACAAATCAATCAGTCAACTATCGAGCAGAAGAGAGAGAATGCATCATCGTAGCTCGAACATTACTGGGAAACGTTACTGACATTTAAGGATTTACAGTTTACACATATCATTGTTTGGTTTATGAAAATTCATGAACCAGTGATTCAGGGATCAGGTTACGACCACCCGGAACGAGAAGTTCGGGGATCCCTACATCCCTCGTACGTGGGGACGCTATAAAACGTTCCCTTTTACGACGACGGCAACAGTACACATTCACATTAAGAGGAGGTATTCTAAAACAATACAGACGACCCGATAGGATTCCCTTTGATGTCATAAACGGCCCTTCTCGACACGATACAACGACCGAATATATATAGGGCGGCCACAAACGTAGACGGAAGACTTTTTTTCCTACGATTATATTTTCCTGAATCATATCAGTGAGGTACAAAACTTAATTGAGAGAGTGATCAAATAGGAAATAGTAGGTAGTATGAAATAACCGCATTTAATATTTTAAAAAGATTATTGTTTTTTTTTTGTTCAATCACAATAACATTGTAACATTGACTCAAGAACTAAACTAGTGTCCGGTCATGTTTATAAATTATAGGATTTGACTAAGACTCCAGTGTTTTTTGCAGGATAGACTTAGGCTGCCAGCTGCCTAGGTAGGTAGGGATCAGCCATCAGAACGTGTGATGATGCGTTGCATTTTCGTTTCGAAAGAGTCGTAATTTTTTGCACCAATGTTTAAAAAAGTCAGTTTATAAATAGACAATTCGTCCGTGCTTTCGGCGGTGGTTTGCGGCGGTCCTTAGCCTCACCTGCTCGCGCCTTGACGTTATTAACTTCCATAAAAGTTATGCTCCATCGTCTATCTGATGAGAATCCATTCCGCCGACTTATGCGAAAAAACGGCTTGTTTATTGATCAACGGTTTAGCTTGATGGATCAAAATCGCACAAAAAAATCGAAAATAAAGCACTAACTTGCTTTAAATTTACCTACGTTAAAAACAGTTTTAGGTGTTAAGTATTTTAGGTTTAGATCAATAGTAAAGATTTTTATACAAATAAACTTTTACAAATCCTTTTGAATCGTTAATTGAATCTACCACTGGTTCTATTCTAAAAATCCGGTGGATGATGTACGAAAATACAAAAAAAAACTAACTTTTAGTGACCAGTCCAAAAAAACGGACTTTAACTGATTTTAGTGACCAGTTTTAACCACAGAGCTGCAGTTAGCAAAATCCAGCCGGGCAGTGCTGGCCGCAGTGCATCACGCCATATACAGTTTAAGAAGAAAATAGCGGTTACGTTTGTTGCTTAATATTATCGCGTAATCTAAAGTAAGCACCCGAGCAACCATTTTATGCATAATCCTTACAAGTCATGTAAGGCTTAATATCATTCCGTGAATGTGCTGATAAAACCTCGCCGCGTCGCTTACTCGTTATAACCAAGTCCTACAATGTATGCAAGTTTACTGTGAGCCCGTAATAACCTGTAAGTTGGCTTATGTTGACGGATAAACGATAGTGTGTGTTTGAGCGAAATATGGTAAATGGGGACTTAGAATAAAGCACACAAAGCCGCTTGTCGCACAGTAGGCCCGCACCTTTATCGTCAAAAGTAGAGATATAGCATATTTTAGCGTGTTAAATGCAGTGATAGGCTTTGATCGTGTTTAATAATCTCTTTTTGGGCACAGCTGTACCCGCAAGGCTATTCAATTTATCTTTAAGGTCACGATGAACAGACATCGTCTAAACAAGAGCGTTCTATTTTAGACTATATTCTATAGGTGCGATAGAGTCAAGCGCTACTTTATCATCCAAAAAAGACGTAACACTGAAACTTGCTTCCTTGGTATTTAGAGCCATTGTAGACTTTGCATTATTAGATAAGCATGCGAAGCCGAAAGTGATTCATTTATGCATGTGCAACAAATAAACATTACTATATAAATGAGCTCTATCTGAAATAGCAGGATGTTTACTTGTACGAAAGCGGTAAGCAATTAATGCCAAATGTCACCTGCACAATCACCTTTGCACCACTTGAATATCAGCTTGATTGCAACTCATTTTCCTGTTATTATTTCTGCCAAGCTTGCTTTTAATAAAGTAACCACATACATGCAACAAATGAGTACAGACTATTATGTGCAATAGTTATACAAGTTTTTCCATTTTCGCTACCCGACTTTGCGATTGTCTAAACTCTAAACAAATCGTGAGTTTGTGCGACATTACGGCGTGTTGTTAGTAATCACCATATCGCGTGACAACCGACATCATGTGCATACTTTGGTTAAATCCACCAAAACTGGGAGCCGTATCACGTAAACCTTTTGATGGCGCAATAACTAGAGAGAATAATTAAGTAAGGACTTATAATAAAACACACTTTTTGTAGAAGGAACGTGGAGATGACCGCGCTGCAATATATTCTCTTATTAGCTTTTGTCCGCGGCTTCGCCCGCGTGAATTACGGTTTTTCACAAATCCCGAAGGAATCGTGGATTTCCGGTTCCCGTTCCCGCTCCCTTTTCCACCCTTAATACCTATTTTGAAGGAAGTTTGCTATAGTAATCTACCTATAGCTGTAGCCGTAGATTTCTGTTCTTCAAAATCCCGCGGGAACTGTAGATTTTTCCAGGATAAAAAGTAGCCTATGTGTTAAGTCAGAGCACAATATATCTCCATTCAAAATTTCGGTTCAAATCGGTTCAGTAGTTGCGGCGTTATAGAATAACATATACACACATACTTAAATACAAACTTTCGCCTTTATAATAATTAGAGTGTGAGTTTTAGTCGCAATCGAGCCTCAGTCCGAACTGTGCATCTAGTGGAAATGGACGAAAAGATATATATCTATAAAGCAGCCTCAGCAGGTTTTGGGACCGATAGTTTATTTTTTAACAAACATCGAAAGTCAAAACATGCGCTTACAAACATTGTACGCTAAGTTTTGTAAAGTTCACATACACACAGCCGACCGCGAAGTGCAAGCGCTCAAAGCGTTTCGTTCTACACAACCAACTATACCCGTAGAGCTACCTACAACTTGTGCGAGTTTGTAGCTCTACGGGTAATAGGTCAACTCGTTAGCGTGGAAAACGTAGCTTGTACGGTTATTATGACATTTTATTAAAGCAATTTAAGATGAACAATAATTATGAGTTACATGGTAAGTGAACAAGGCAAGTTATTTAGTTGTTTTTCTCATTGTTTTAAACTTTTCCTCATAAAAAGTACCATGTTTTAGGATTAGGAGCCTAATCGAACTGCCAGTGCGCTGCGCTGCGGCTTTCCGCCTCTAGTGTGCTATATTATGGTTCATATAAAATGTAAGGAAATATACCTAGCAGGAGAATTTATTTTTGCAATGCAATAGTATTGTGGCGCGACCACTTAATATAATCAAATGAAAACTGACAAACAGACGGACGGTTTAACATGCAAGGCAAACGGGTTTCAGGAGCGGGACATCGAAAGTTCGGTCACCCAATCATCGATTTGGGTTTATATTGCAACAAGCGCGATTCGCTGTTACGCACTGAAGCTAATACATAACATCATCATCTATGAACGACATTTATATACATAAATGTACGTATTAAATTGGTAAAAGATTTGCCCCAATTACGGGATGCGTAGGTCGAGAGCGAGACTCGAGCGCCACGGACTACGGTACGAAGTGGGCGGTATAATGGCGCTGTAAAAAGCTCGGATTGCCGGTAACGAGGCTGTATAACCGGACCGTACCAATCGCTTCTTAATAGCAGTAATGGACATACGTATTCAGAGCCGATTTACATACAACACTGTCCAAGTCCGCTTTAATAAGTCCACGCTCCTCTTAATTCCGTGAACGATTTCCATAATCGCTCGTCGTAAAGAATGTTATTATTAATTTAGTACATATTTATTTCAATGAGCCTTCATCTCATCTTCATATGCCTGATGCCGATGTGAGGAAATAACTTCACTATCACTGTATAGTAACCTACCTACGTAAATTATGAAGTCAGTTTACTGCTTTTGTCCGTTTAAAATTTCTAATCTAAAGAACAAATTTTATTCAATTAATCATGTCTATAATATCGGGATCTTTGTAAAATTTCAATATACCTACTGACTGATACTAGCGATTTTATCTGCGGGAATTTGAATTTTAAAAATCCCGTACGAACTTTTTGAATTTTCGAGTTAAGAAGTATCCTAAATCCTTATCTCCAGGGTTGAAGGCTTGTGTGCAAAATTTCATTATAATCGGTTTTGGCTTGAGCCGTGAAAACGTAATAATAACATTAGACATACCTACAAACACACGGACAGAAAGATACAATTGCGCATTTTTAATATTAGTATGGATATGAAATAATACCTACATACATCAAAAACCGCAGAATGCTACAGGACGAGTTTAAAAGCGGAAGTTCCTAGTAGCGTAGGAAGGGCGCGGAGGCAGACTAATTAGATACCACTATTTTCACCCTATCGGAGCTGCGACCATGAAATTAGTGCTGTATAAAAGTCAATTATATAAAGGCCTGAAAACACAAGTACGCGACAGCAGCGACGCGCAATGGCAGTAGAACAACAAAACTTCATGCGTTAGGGACCTTTCAGACAGACCGGCGCGGAGAGCGTCGGAGAGCATTTTTTTTTTCACACAGACCGGCCGTTCAAATTTGCTCTGCTCTCCGCGCCGGTCTGTGTGAACGGACACGCGGATGCGCTCGGAGCCGAGCGTACGCTCTTGGGCCGGACGGCAGAGCATATTCGGCCTACGGTCGGCTGTGCGAGCATGAAAGAGCACGCGAACGGAGCCGGTCGGATGCTCGAGCGCGAAAGGGCACGGGCATGGAGCAGCCGACCGGCTCGACGAGTAGCCGACCGGCTGCTCTCATATATTTCACACAGAGCGTATTGGGAGCATGCTCGAGCATCCTCTTATCATAAAAGAGTTAACATGTAAAAATAAAGCCTATTTCAATGTCTTAAGATTCTATTTTAAATGCGATTAAAATTTGCTCTGCTCTCCGCGCCGGTCTGTCTGAAAGGTCCCTAATAGTTATAGAATGCTAAATATATTGTGGGAGCAATATGAAATTCGAACAGTTTACGTATTTTTTTTTGACATTTTGTTCACCAGGCTATGCCAAATACAAGTTTTTTGGATATTATATTGTATATTATTATATTATAGAGAAAATAAATAATCTTGTATATTATAGAGAAAATAAATAATCGCTTGCGTACACTTTTCACACACGTTTCAACCTTGTAGTTGTACATTTCTCTGCCCGACACGCTAAAGTGGTAATCTTTCGACACCACTCTCTCATAAGAGAGCTTAGACCACGCTGCTCCAATGCGGGTTGGCGGGCTTTGTCTTTCGCAACATGTACCTACCAATAGGGTATTTGACAACATTGAAAATATACTATTGATTGTGGTCATCTTAACAGATAATAGCCTAAAAAAGACATATTTCACTCAATCAAACTAAACTGTGTAATTTTACGCGATATTTTGCACGAAATAAAACATAATAATTTTTGAAATTTTATCAGGAACGTGAACGCTCGCAGGATTGTTTGTGACGTCACTCGTTTGCACGTAACTTGGTTGTTATAATTGAAGTTTATCAAGTCAACCGAAACTAAACTTTATACTTGAAAGAATAAGATTGATATTAAAATGAGTAGGTATAACAATTTACAACATTACGATACAGCAGTCGCCTTGCGTAGCGTCTCTGTCGCACGCACCGAGTTCCGAAAAGGAGCGAGCGAGAGAAGTGACTTGCATAGCGATTTGTGACGTCACGCGTATCATGTGATCAGAAATGTCGTTTTTGGCGTGGTTTTCGAAACTTAAACTTTATCATTGATTTAATTCTTAATACTGTAGATATTGCGAAAAATATCAATGTAGTGTGTTTTAATAAGTAATAAAGAATAATTTAAAACAATTTCCAAAAATTAGTCAAATACCCTATTACATTTTCTACAAGCGGACACAAGCGACTTCGTTCGCGTGGATATTGGTTTTAAAAATCCCGTGGGAACTTTTTGCTTTTCTTAAGCTCCTTTGAGCTCATACCTTGCTAAAAACTGTTAAAAGTTCACTGGTGGATATTTAGGTAGATAAAAATGTAAACATCCGCTAGTGAAAGTCCCATCAAAATCGATCCAGCCTTTCAGAGATTACCCGATAATCTTTAAAGTATCTCCTTTCTAACAAAAAAGAATTAATGAAATCGGACCACGGGTTAATGAATTACAGCTAAGCACACTTTGACTTTCATCCCCTCTCCCAAGGGAACCGTGATGAATTTCGGGATAAAAAGTATCCTATATGTTACTCCGTAGTATGAACTTAAATCATGCCGAGTTTAATTTCAATCCATTCAGTAGTTTTTGTGTGATGCGCGCACAAACATACAAACAGACAAACAGAAAAAAATTCTGAAATAGCTTTTTTACGTTTTATTACTTATTCTTAACTTCCCCCAGTTATTATTTTGCAAAAATATTTAATGTACAGATACGGCAAGTCTACGATTTTATTATATGTATAGATCATAGAGTATAGATGATACACTTCCGTTACGTGTTGCGTATGTCCAAGCCTCAAATAATGGTCCTAGAGGTCGCCCTTTACATAGTTGAGTAAATTTTATGGAACTTTAACCTGTACAGTATTGTATGTAAATTGGGAAAGGAAAGTCTGAATATTTGTAGGCTTTAATTGCTGTTGAGCAAAGTGCCTATCTGGAAGTGGAACGAGCGCGGTTTTTAGCCAAATTACCGGTTCGGAACCTATGGATTGAGATCACGTTGTCGAACCGATTTTTACGGAATTGGGCACAGTTAGCTTGAAATTCGAAAAAGGGCATGGTATAAATTTAAATTCCGAAAACCGCCACATTATTTCGTGTCAATTAAAATTTATATGTACCTATATAAGTACATTTTAAATTATTTTTAAATTTAAGTATAATTTTAAACGAATACACGTGATTACGAATAACACAACGCATTCACATTGACTGAATAGGTAGTGGCAATTTTAAATTTATTGCAAACATATTAATTTGCCCGTTATCTATCAAAATAATTACGGGCGCATTCATCATTCGGAATGTTCCGCAAAATTTTCGTTATTAAAATACATTACCTAGTGCTTTTTGGGTGTTATATAATAATTTCGATACAAAACACGAAATGTTGTTAAAGTGGTATCAATTATTAAAGTTCGAGTATAAAGCCTTTGTTACACACAACGCGCGATAACAGCGATGCGACGGCAGCTTTTGGATATTATAATTATTTACAAGGAACTCCTTGAAGTACACACTACGAAGCCGCGTTGCTAGGGTTAGTGTGTCATGACTGCCGTCGCGCGTTCCGTGTGACATCTTGCTGCGACTAGGCATCAGTGATTCCCGACACGTCTATATCTTCGAATAGAGATGTACCCCAAAGTGAAATATATATCACTGCTTCTCATTGCAAAAATAAACATTTTCTATATCCGGGTAACTTCAAACAAAGCAGCCAAGTGCTGATTCGATAGTTTTAATGTGATTTTGTTAGTTTTCGTGGTATTTTAAAGAACATACCTATAATACGTCTATTAAATATAATAATTTTATAAGTAGTCCTTAAATTATGAAGGGAAATCAATTATTATGCCGCTCAATCGTTCCGCAGATTTTTCAGTCTCGGTCTAGAATTTAACCAACTTCGAGATATTATAACAGACGTCCCACCTCACTCCATTGATTCATTTTAAAGCCTGGGGAGTTACAAATCTCGAGACAAATTCTCACTCCATAAAGTTAAATAAAATTGTCTCGTATATAAAATAAGCAATAAGCGGATATGGATATGTTAATCGGATATAAAATACCTTTACTTGGAATGATGATATATCATGCATGTATTACACATCCGATCTTTTACCGGATTAAGTTAGCCAATGCCTAGGCGCGACAACACGACAGCTTGTGGCAATGTGACGTGCCACATACAGTTTCTTCGTACAATTTTCTAGAGGCTGCTGGTGCAACGCGTCACTGTAGTCATGCGTTCAGTGTGACGCGCTGCTGCCACCACGCAACGCAGACAGAGCGCCTTGAATGTGACCGGGGCCTAACGAGTGTCCGACCACATTTTGTTCGAAATCGGCCTCGCGGGCTCGCGGCACATTATCGAAATCGGACCGCAATAATTACATCGGAGCCGCCGTCCGGCCACTCCATCCATCTGTCCGACTGACTGACCAAATAAATATACGCCCGCGATAAACTTTTATCATCGAGGGATTCATTATTGTTCGTCTCTTTTTAATGACCTCTTTTAAAAGGAACTATAACAGGAGGACTCGGCGTGCCAACTCTTAACATTATAATATAATTTAAAATGCATTTCAAAAAACGTGGAAAAACTTAGTATTGCTGATACAGTTTCTTTTTTGGAATTACCTACTAGAAAAGCCACATAATGACTGATTTAATGACACTGATTTTATATAAGTACACGTAGTATACAGTACATTTATCAACACTTTAACACTAACACATTCCCATGACAGAGCGAATTAAAGTCCAAATACATAACTAGACATATTTACTCATTACTCATAATACGCCCACTATGTGTTTTTGTCACAGAAAGATTAAAATACAACTGCTCTATCCAGACGTTACAATCAAAAGGTCTCTTTTTAAACGAAATAAAACGACCTCTTTTGAAGGGAAATTGAACGAGCCAATTTTTAACATAATAATGTAATGGTAACTACCTCTACCTACTTATTCGTATACGTGTATGAATATAGAAGAATGATTCAAATGAAAATTTCAATTCCCAGTTTCAAATTTGCAATTTCCAGTTTAACAGGAAATAACATTTCATAAAAGTTAAGTACCTACCTACCTAAGTATCTAATATGTATATTTTAATTGAGATACACAAGGAATCAATAAACCTACGGCCACAGAATACAATTAATAAAACTTAATAAAAGAATTACAAAACGTGAACTAACAAGCAAGCAGCTTTACACACAGAGAGGGTTTCCGTCGCTCCCGGCAGTTCGTTGGCAGAGGATTATACAACATGCTCCCTTTATACAATTAAATGTTGGAAACATGACGTATTTTGTAATTTTATATTTCTAACGAGGAAAATTGTTTGAGACACAATTAGAAAAACAGTAAGTAAACATTCTCAATCACAGAACTCCGTAAATAAAAGAATAGAAATGAGACCTGCCGTCTTTAATAACGGGAGCCGATTTCTATCATACAACAGTTAGGTTTATTTTAGGAAAAATTAAACCGATTTCAATATATCAAAATTTTAAGAGTTCCCTCAATTTCTCCAGGATCCCATTATCAGATCAGAATCTGATAAGTATGGAACCATCTGGGAAGTCTTTGAGTAATCGAGAAACATACACAAAATAAAGATTCCAACGAATTGAGAAAATCCTTCTTTTTTTGAAGTCGGTTAAAAATAATTTGAAAGCATTAAATATCTATAGCATCAAAAATTAAATAAGGCGGACTGATTATTCTCTGTCCATCCACGCGGCGACAATCTCACGCTCCTTCCACACTTCTACTTAACTACCTGTTCTGAAATCTGTGGTCCTAATGTTGGGCAAAGGCATCCCACTCAATTTATAACAAATCAAATCAAATCAAATAAACTTTATTCAAAATTGGTACACTGTACACTTTTTGAACGTCAATTTAGGTACAGGCAATGGTGATAATTATTTACGGAAACTTAAAACTAAAACTACGAGGGTTCCAAACGCGCCCTGGTCTGAGAAGAGCCCACAACAAACTCAGCCGGGTTTATTTTTTTTATTATCACCATCTTACAATATGGTATAATAGCCATAAAAATGATTTGAACTGTTGGCTTTTAGAGCAATCTATGTCCATGGATTTTTGTCATTAAAAAAATCTTTTAAGCTATAGTAAGACTTTTCAATTAATTTGCGTTTAATAAAACCTTTGAACTTATTGAGAGACATATCCAAAATGTTCTCTGGCAACATATTATAAAAAAGTACAGAATTACCAACAAATGATTTTCCAACTTTTCGCAGCCTAGTAGTGGGCAACACAAGTTTATCTTTATTTCTAAGATTAATGTTATGACAGTCACTTTTTTTCTTAAATTTATCGATATTTTTGTGTACATATATTAAATTTTCAAGAATATATTGGTTATAAACTGTCATAATTTTAACTTCCTTAAACTTATTTCTCAGTGACTCTCTGGGTCCCATATTATATATTGCACGAACAGCCCTCTTCTGCAGCACGAAAATGGAATTAATATCAGCAGCATTACCCCATAAAAGTATGCCATATGACATAATGCTGTGAAAGTAACTAAAATAAACTAACCTCGCAGTTTCAATATCAGTTAGTTGACGAATCTTTTTAACCGCATATGCAGCAGAACTAAGTCTGTTCGATAAGTTATTTACATGAGGGCCCCATTGGAGTTTAGCATCTAACGTTATCCCCAGGAAAACAGCCGTATCCACTAGATCTAATTCCTCATTATTAAGCTGTACAGTGGTTTCAACTTGTTTAACATTAGGTAAAGTGAATTTAACACACTTAGTTTTTTTCCCATTAAGTAATAAGTTATTTGCTTCAAACCACTGTACCACTTTTGTGAGAGAATTGTTTACTTCGTCAGGTATTCTTTGGTATCTATCAATTTTAAACAAAAGTGATGTATCATCAGCAAACAATACTATCCCGTGACTATCCTTAGCGAGATAAGGAAGGTCATTAATATAAATAAGGAATAGAAAGGGCCCAAGAATAGAACCCTGTGGAACTCCTATTTTTACAGCTGATCCGGTAGACCGCTTTCCGTTCACATCTACTTTTTGTGTTCTATCATTAAGGTAAGAATTCATTAAATCCAAGGCTGCACCTTTAATTCCATAATGGTGTAGTTTTCTGAGTAATGTTTCATGATCAACACAATCAAAAGCCTTGGACAAATCACAAAAAACTCCAAGTGCATCATGTGACTCCTCCCAGGCTTCAAATATATGTCTAATTAACTCAACACCAGCATCAGTTGTTGAGCGACCCCTTGTGAAACCAAACTGTTTTGTATGTAATATATCATTAGTATGAAAATGTTTAAGCAATTGATTTAGTATTAATTTTTCAAAAATTTTACTAAAGGTGGGATAGTAGTATAACAATACTAAAGATATGAGGAATTTAATAAATAATAATAATATATACCTATTTTTACTTAGTGTCAATTCAGCACGTCAGGCAGTTAAAATTAAGTTAAGGTTAAGGTCAAGCTTGCCAACCAAAAAGTACCGCATTTAATTTCACGTTATCCTAATTCCTATAATAGGAAAACGGCCAATCCTGTCGTGTATTGGTTTCACAGAATATTTGATTTCCAAAAACAACGAACAATGTAAAAACGTTTAGAGCCTCAAACGTCGTGTAAATTTTTTTTAGAATAAAAATTCTATTTGTTTTGTTTTCAACGAAACGACCGTCAGCTGTCGTCTGATTACGCTGTACTTTGGTGTCACTCTAGTCTAGTGATGTGGTGCTAACTTATATGCGGCATATCGATTGTAGCTAATCGCTTTGCTGTCAGCAGTGCCTACTGGTAGATGCAATATCCCATGTAAGTTAAACTAACTCGTATAAGCTTATAGTTAATGTATAGCTTAATCACATTCATTAATTTTTTATTAAATCGGGACAAGATTCAGTTTTTTTGATAAACTTTATATTAAGTAAGTTTTAAAACAGATTCACATTACATTCACTTCACATTAATTTAATCGAAACATGATTCAGTTAAATTTATTTTAATTTTTAAATTTTATTAATATAAAAAGTAAATAGTCGAATACCTAGGAAGACGTTTAAAAATATGAGAATCTAATAAAATCGATTAGTAGACTGACTTTCTCTTTGCTAATTGAAATGGGCGACTATCGTTTATGCCTTATTTGCATCTAGACTGCCTCATTCATCGATTAAGTAATAGGTACTTACTTAATACTTATCCTATTCATAAACGTCAGTTGGCACCAATGTTATTAACATCTTTCACGTATATATTTATTCTAAACATATAAAGACTTATTTTGATTTCGAACGATATCTCGTAATATATGTTTGTTTTAGATTCGATTTAGTCGCGTAGCTATCTTGCCACACGCAATCGATTGTATAATCGGTTACTATCATCGATATATTATTCGATATATTATAAATGCCACATCCCTAGTGCCGTCATTCGTTTGCTTCTACGCGGCCCCACTCAATCTCGTTTATTATGAACGTGCAGCCAGCCGGGGCCAGGGCCTGTCTCTCGTATTTAACATTGGTACATTTTGCTACGTAAAATGCTTTTAGTGTCACCGTTGCGTAAGTTCTCATAGACATTATTCGGGCCGTGTTAAAACGAAATGTAGCCTAAATGAAAAATTATTTCGCACGAAAATAAAACGTGCAATTTATTTAGCGCGAACGAACAAAACCTTTTTCATATTTTTATTTTAGTTCTACCTTTATTTAGTCGATTTTTTATAATATCAGAGGGCTTCGTGTGAAAGGGTGGGTTATTTTGAATTCGCCAGTTTGCTGTTGGAATAAACAAAAGTAGGTATAAGTAATAAGTATGTTTTATTTTAAGCAATTGAACGAACGTAGATAATGCGCTACGTCTATCTTCGTATCCATTTCAGCATCTTCAGACCGAGCAGCCTCGGACTAAGGTTCCTATGAGAACAGCAAAAAGCTGACAAAATATGGCACGGTACCTTGCCTTGCTTGGCACAGCTACCACAGGTAGGTACGTCTTGCGTCTCCACTTGGGCCGCCTGCGGGCGCGGTTGCCTCTACTGGATTCGGACTACGAAGCTCGAATAAACAAAAACGTCAAAATGATTAACAATTGAACAATTGAACATTAGATATTCTTATTTTAAAATTCTAAACATCTCCATTTCTTTTGCACATAATAACTTATGTGGGGTGCCATTCGTGACGTTAATGAATAGCATTGTAAAAAGACATTCTTTCGAAGGCATCCCCTCGGTTTCTAGGATGCATAAAATTGCTTTTGAGTTGTCATTCACCGCTCGCCGTAGAGTTGCATAAATAAATAAAATTCGTATCGGACCCTCTCGACCTCAGCTCAACTCGTTACTTGGAGGCACGATGACTTTGTAATACGATTGCATGTTTTTTTATTTTTATTGAATACCTATTGAATAGTTCGTTCGTGTAATCTATACTTATACTAATATTATAAAGCTGAAGAGTTTGTTTGTTTGAACGCGCTAATCTCAGGAACTACTGGACCAATTTCAAGAATTCTTTCACCGTTGGATATGTGAGTGATCCTTGAGTGCTATAGGCTATATATTATGTACCACGGGCGACGCCGGGGTGTACTGCTAGTACAAAAAAAATCGGAAAATTTTCTTGTGATTATCGCACGTTTGGCTCTTATCTAAGCATTTTGGGTAACAGATAAGTCTAATTAGTTTTAGAACAACATGTCGTACAAAATTATTTAAATAAAAAATAAATTAAGGGAATTACTCTACGGACAGGAAAAATAAACCTGGCAAATAATCTCCAAAAATTTTCTAATGTAAATATTTGTATACAGAAGTTACGAAAATCTTTTACTTAATTACTTACTAAATAATAATAATTAGCTCACGTTTAAAACAATAATTAATCGTCAGAGACTTTTTCGACTAAAATTACGTCGCTTGTAACGTAAAATTTATAAAGCGTAAAATCTTGATGGAATTATGAGAGGCATAAAAACTTAATAAAATACTTGGGCGAAATTTCGTTCAAAACAGAATGAGCGAGGGACCGAGGGTTCGTCGACTCGCGGGCCGCGGTCTACACTCTCTACTCTCTACACTACACTCCAAAGTACTAGTAGGTACTCTTGGTATGAGTTTACACATCTCGAACACGTATACAGTTCTCCAATATCGAAATGGCTAAAATGGACAAAAATATGATTCAAAGTTAGAATTCGTCTAAATAACATGTATGTCAGCAAAAAGAGTGCGTAACCGCACTCTTTTTTAGAACTAGTTTTTTGACACCTAGTTTTAGCCAGCTATTACTAAAAGTGCCCGGTAGCAATAGGTTGATTTCGGTGTATTCTATTTAGTTATTGTTTTCGGCTAAAACTATAGGTCAGGCGTTCATCATACAACTAAATTCTATCCACAGCCAGGTTGTGTAATTCCTAAATGGGTTACCTACGCCAGAAGACTCGCTTCTTCGTCTCTTTCATTCAGTTTCACCTGATTGATCTTTGCTCTACAAATCCTTCCTTGGTTTCGCGCTTTACAAAATCACTAGAAAGTAAGACAGACAAGACATATGTAATTCGCGGTTATTTGGCTACACCAAATTTAAGTCGTGAATAAGTGGGATGCACCTAAGTTTAACCAACTGCTGTCAGCCGAATCTAGTTATATAGCTGGCCAAAACTAGTTGTCACCGCATTTCGTAACATGTACAATGTACATGATATACATCTACATTCCAGCCAATGTCCGTAGTGACAACTGTGAAATAAAAGTTCAAAGTACAAAATGTGTGACTCTAAAACAGGAATTTTTACGTTCAATTCGAAATCCATCAACGTCGTCGAAATGTGCAATCTCGCACTAGAGGTACAGTGGTATGTAGAAAGGCCCGGTCCCCTCGCCTCTGACTACGGAGTTCGGCACATTCATTACAAAAGCGACACATCGGCCGGGCCCCGGTTTAATAATTCCTCTCATTTGGTTCCCCCGAACGAGTCGTAACACTGCACGCCCGGCTCGCTGTATCAATCAACATCAAACAAACGGTCTATCTCTTTAAATACTATTTCAGGGTTGAAATATTTTGGCAATAAATATTATTAACGATCTCATAAATAATGTTGCATTTCGAATTAGGACCTAACTATTCTAAGTCGAACATCGCATACAATTTTTAACCGACTTCATTATTTTTATTTTTAACCGATGACAAGCCAGCCCTTGACTGTTGACTCATGCACCTGACCCCCTATTCTCTAACTCATTGTGGCCAATTCTGTTGTACACAATCTCTAAACCTAAACTAAAATGACAGGTCTAAATTTATTCCTATCTCTTTCATAGTGCTCACTGCAGAAAAGGATAGCAATAGATTTAGGCCTGTCATTTTAGTTTAGGTTTAGAGATTGTGTACAACAGAATTAGCCACATTGGCTATTTAAAATTAAAGTCAGAGCTTATTATTGACCTATATTTTTTATTTTTAGTAACAGAAATGTTAAAAGCTGTGATAGCCTAGTGGTTAGGACGACCGAATTCTAATCGGAGGTCGTGGGTTGGATCCCGGGCACGCACCTCTAACTTTTCGGAGTAATGTGCGTTTTAAGTATTTAAATATCACTTGCTTTAACGGTGAAGGAAAACATCGTGAGGAAACCTGTATGCCTGAGAGTTCTCCATAAAGTTCTCAAAGGTGTGTGAAGTCTGCCAATCCGCTTGGCCAGCGTGGTAGGCTATGGCCAAAACCCTTCTCACTCTGAGAGGAGACCCGTGCTCTGTAGTGAGCCGGTAATGGGTTGATCATGATGATGATGATGATGAACAGAAATGTATATCGAACTAATTAGTTGGCTTTCATTTAGTGATGACCAAGTAAGAGAATACTGACGATGCAATCTATAATGGAAGCGGGCTAAGTTGGAAAAGGTAGGTACTGCAGCTTATAATTTTCTACGCGATATCGTACCAGAACTACGGCCAAAGCCAACGAATAGATGTTTAGGTAAGACAGGTTATTCATCGTTATAGTATTTTTTTAATGCAAAATGTATAAAAAAATATAGCAACGTATCATCTAAGCCTACTGAACCTTTTCAAACACGGTCTTAACGTGACTGATAGGGGACGAAACCTAAAACAACAAAAGCCCGGGACGTGCGCCATTCAGCCGACCCGCATCCAGCCAACTGCGAACTAAAGAATTATATTTTTCCCTACAAAGAACTACTACTCGAGAGTAAAGATGTTGCGTTACATCCTCGTGCGCCACGTTACTCTATCATCATCGAGCAATACGTCTAGGAGGGGACATAGGACTCGTCTGATACTTAAGTTATGACGTTTATTAAAATTATCATAATTGTCATTTATTGCAACGAACATATTATGAGAACCCGATTGGACAGGTCCTCAAAATTGCAGGCAAGTGTATTGAAGAGGAATGAAAAGCCTTTAGCAGCGGTAAATTAACTTTATCTGATGTTATTCTTTTTATGCATACTCGTAGATTTAACGTTTAAGAATTTAGGCTCGTTCAACACATACTTGCCTGCCTTAGGCGAATTTGTAACAGTGACTGTGTGCTTGTATAGTCTCATAGCCTAGGCATAGGCAAAACAAAGTTTACGCACCGCACCGCACCGCGTGGACAAATGAGTTGAACTATCTATATCACCATAGTAATACTTATGTAATACTAGAGAATGCCCGCGGCTTCGCCCGCGTGAATTTTGGTTTTTCACAAATCCCGAGGGAGTCGTGGATTTCCGGTTCCCATTCCCGTTCCCTTTTCTAACCTTTACACCTACTTTCAAGGAAGTTTGCTATAGTAATCTACCTATAGTTGTAGCTAGAGATTTCGGTTTTTTTCAAAATCCCGTGGGAACTGTGGATTTTTCCGGGATAAAAAGTAGCCTATGTTTTAAGTCAGGGTATAATCTATCTCCTTTCAAAATTTCAGCCAAATCGGTTTAGTAATTGCGGCGTGATTTTATCAACCTATCGGCAAAGCCGTACCGCCAAGCGATTTAGCGTTTCGGTACGAATGCCGGGTAGAAACCGATCAGGCATATGGACTCTGTTATACCTCTTCCAGGTTAGCCCGCTTCTATCTTACACTGCATCGTCACTTACTATTTATCAGGTGAGATCGCACAGTCAAGAGCTAACTTGTAGATTGTAGATGCATAAAAGAAATCGACCCAGGCGGTCTGGTAGTTTGGTTTGGTTGCATATATCTTCTCTCTTCGGACGGACGTGCCGCGTTTCATTTCGCCTGTCATGTGACAACCCTATGCTCTATGGTTCGCAAGTGTCATTTGCAGTTCTTTTTATCGCTGCAGTCGTGATCTAGCCGTCGTCGGGGCACGGCCGCCGGCTGTGTGTATCTCGGATAAAGGAGGCGCGTGCTTTTGATCTGCGCATAATGAAATAGTAGGTACCTACGATATGATCTTCAAAAGCAGATACTTCGATGGTCCCATCCCATGTTACTGATATTATATTAAGCTGTAAAAATATAGTAGGGAGATTTAAAGCCACATTGCTAATTTCGCTGCGCTTTGTATACCTATTCAAATCGATTCAGTAAATGACTCTGAATTTTTTCAGCTCTTTATAGAATTTTGACTAATTTATTTAGAATAGCTCTCTATAAATCATTCTAAACTCGTCAATCAGTCTATAGTATAGGTACATAGAACCTGCTTGCTATTAAATGTCATTATTAATGTAAACTTCAACAAAAGTTCGCAAAAGAATGGAACTTTAAAAAAAGAATGTTATTTATTTCAACCATTCTTAAACCTAACCATAGAACTATAAAAGACTTAGGGCGTTTGTGCACTTATTCGTTTTCGATTCGTTTTCGTGTTCGTGAAAACACGATTCGACATAGCCTTCCTTATAACTGTATGGTCGCTTGTGCACTTACTCGTTTTCGATTCGTTTTCGTGTTTATATATTCGTGAATTCTTCACATCGAATCGTTTTAAAATAAGGACGCGAGTGGAATGGTGTGTGGAAAGAGGGCAGAGATGAGTCCTGATGTTGTGAGGTATTTGGAAAACATAGGTATCTTGAATTCCAACAAAACATGATTCAAAGCAGTTGATTATTATTAAAAGTTAATACCTACTTAGTTTGGCATTAAAATAAATCGTTTGTTTCATTCAAATTAGTTTTACTTCGAGTAAAATACCTAAATATTGTAGTAAGTATAATCAAAATTTCCATACCTGTGGTTGGTAGTCAAAAACTATCAGCAAAATATGAACATTTCATAAAAAATATCATTTCTGATACTTAGTTGTTACTGTTTTCTTACAAGAGCGTAATGTCCACTTGGGATGTTCACAAAATATATGACGTATGCTTAGATAATTTTGATACTAACCGTACCGTGTGAAATATTCATAATCACTTACCTTAGTGTTACTGCCAGCATTTTTTCTGGAGTTATGCATTCTCTAAAACGTGTGTCTTGCCGAGGAATCTTTTTTTTATATGACACAATATGAAATCGAAAGTAGCAACATTCTTTCGATAGTAATTAAAAAAAGTTTTTTCATGATGTCATGTCATGTCATTAAGTGATGATCGCCTACGAATGTATAAGAGAAGTGCGAAAAGCTGACGACGATTAAATGCAGCACACATTATGAACACGGTTTTATCTACGAAATGCTTAAAACGTCCCGAACGAGTAAGTGCACAAACGCCCTAAGGGCGTTTGTGCACTTACTCGTTTTCGATTCGTTTTCGATTCGTGTTCGTTTTTTTAATGAACATCATAAAAACGTATACGAAATTCACGAATGACATTTGTGCACTTAATCGTGATTTCACTATACGTTTTAAGCATTTCGTAGATAAAACCGTGTTCATAATGTGTGCTGCATTTAATCGTCGTCAGCTTTTCGCACTTCTCTTATACATTCGTAGGCGATCATCACTTAATGACATGACATGACATCATGAAAAAACTTTTTTAATTACTATCGAAAGAATGTTGCTACTTTCGATTTCATATTGTGTCATATAAAAAAAAAGATTCCTCGGCAAGACACACGTTTTAGAGAATGCATAACTCCAGAAAAAATGCTGGCAGTAACACTAAGGTAAGTGATTATGAATATTTCACACGGTACGGTTAGTATCAAAATTATCTAAGCATACGTCATATATTTTGTAAACATCCCAAGTGGACATTACGCTCTTGTAAGAAAACAGTAACAACTAAGTATCAGAAATGATATTTTTTATGAAATGTTCATATTTTGCTGATAGTTTTTGACTACCAACCACAGGTATGGAAATTTTGATTATACTACAATATTTAGGTATTTTACTCGAATTAAAACTAATTTGAATGAAACAAACGATTTATTTTAATGCCAAACTAAGTAGGTATTAACTTTTAATAATAATCAACTGCTTTGAATCATGTTTTGTTGGAATTCAAGAAATGCAAATACCTATGTTTTCCAAATACCTCACAACATCAGGACTCATCTCTGCCCTCTTTCCACACACCATTCCACTCGCGTCCTTATTTTAAAACGATTCGATGTGAAGAATTCACGAATATATAAACACGAAAACGAATCGAAAACGAGTAAGTGCACAAACGCCCATACAGTTATAAGGAAGGCCATGTCGAATCGTGTTTTCACGAAACACGAAAACGAATCGAAAACGAATAAGTGCACAAACGCCCTTAGTGTATCCATAATTTATATGGAAAAATAAATATTATACAAGAAATGAAATAAAGAAAAAGATTCAATTTTGCTGGCGTATGTCGAATTCAATAGCAAAAATATGTTCAACTATAAATAATAGCACGACATCGCGCTTCGATTTCCTCCGTGCATAGGAAATTGCTTTCATTTTTAAGCGTGAAAACAATGTGGAGCCGTAAATAAAATTATTCACGCCCACACAAATTGGAGTAGGTTTTGCTTTTGCAGAACGCGGAGTGTAGGTAGGGTCGCCATGATATTAATGCATTTTACGGAATTTCTGTTTCTATGCGTAAGATTTACGGAACACCGCAGACATCGTCCTCGTAATAGTGATCTAAGAAATAAGTAGGGATTTTCGTATAGGGAATTCGAATAGGGAAATTCGTAGGGAACACTGGTGTTCATTCTGTTGTACGATATCTTTAATCTTAACTAAACTGACAGGAATTAAAATAATGGTATCCTTTTCACAATGTTCCTTAAGTTACAGAGTTGCGGCTAAAATAAAAAAATAAAAATTGTACAAAATAGACGTCTTATGACATTGTTTAAAGAGTTTATGAATTATTAAGGTACAAAGAATAAACTGTGCATCTGTGCAAGGAAACATTCCATAAAAATCCTAAAGATCTGGCAACACTAACCGGTTGACAGTCGGTGCTCGGTACAATTTAGCAAACAAGCTCATTGTCAAGTGTGGCAGGCAGCCCGGCCGCGCTAACGCAGCACAAACACAGGGCTCACTTGTTTGTAAGCCGCGTGATGAAGACGCGACATTCATCGTTATAATTAATGTCGCTTTTGTCCGCGCGCTTCCGTTATGCACTGAAGTTGCGAGTTGCGACTAACATAATTACTGACGACCTTTACGTTTTATGACATTGTTTTGATGGTTAAGGCTTATGAAAAAAAAAACGCGCGAGGCAGCGGAGCGACGAGAATTGCACGGCAGGTTGTCACACTGAACGCGCGCGTATGTGTTGCAGGATGTGTAGACGTACCTAGTACAAGGAACTGTACGAAGCACGTCACACTGCAGCGCATGACAGGTGCTGCGCGTTGCACACCGAGTGACTCAACATCAACTTCAACCCTCTCCGGATTTATCCATCACCCCTCCTCACGCATCGCGCCGCTACCTAAGGACCGTCACAATTAAACGGCGTATGCCTAGAGTAGAGTAACAATTTGATTCCCTTTTCGCGATTTACGTGTACTAAAAAGGCTTAAAACAATTGTAGGAGTTATAAGGTTTTTTCTTAAGGCTTATTGAATTTTGTAGGCACATAGGTACAACAGACACTTACCGAATCTTGATCGTGAGCATTTGGTGTGGACGGCTGAGCTGGCCTAGGAGGTGGAGGGTAGCCCTGTTGACAATAAAGTGAGAGGTTTTTATTACATCGGCTTAAGTTGATGCTAAACGATGATCATAAGATGATGATGATCATACACTTGAGTGTTATTTCAACTCTTAGGGGTCCGAACGATAGGTTCTGCATCAGTTAAGTAATTGTGCATGAAGAACAGCACAAGGCGGTAGGTTCATATGTCGCAGCAAAATTGACAGAAGCCGTATCGTCTAATGGACGCGGACGTGTTATCTAAGTGAATAATCAAAAACTTTCGAATCTTTAATCGAAAAACATTATATTGTGTCATTGACATTTTTAACTTTCCACCTGCAATTAAAAATATTACAAAAATCTTTGGAGGCTGCGGAATCTACTCTACATTTAGTTAGGAGTAGCGAAAATCCTTTACGAGTAGTCAAAATATTTTTTATTGTTAACTAGCGACCCGCCCCGGCTTCGCACGGGTAGTAGAGCATTTTATGCGTAGGTACTACCCGCTCAGGGATTAGGCAGCGTTTTCGATGAAAGCTCCCAGGCGGCTTTTACGACTTTTTACGATATTTTCCACAATGAACTTACTATATCTCACCTTATACCCGAATTACTAATTCCGTGGAATTCTGACGTTTCATAATGTTACCAGAGATAAAACAATTCCCACAAAAAAGATGAAAAATTCAAAACTTATGCAAATACAAATCAACTGCTGCATGTAGATATGACTTTCTAGTTTCCATTCTTAGCAATTTCTATTTTAGGGCGAAACAATTAATATTATTAAGCGGCTTAGAGCTTTATATGTTGACAGGGAATTAAAGTAGTTTGGGGTAAAATCGTACTTCGTAGATGTTAACCCTGTTCTCCATATAAATAACTCATCTGTAAATGAAAATGACAGCTGTCAGAATTAAGTCGATATTAAGTCAAAAATAAGGAGAAAAACTAAATATTTCAAATCAAATAAATTAGTGTATTTGGGACATAAGAAAGTAAGTTTTCACCAGATTCCGTGAAAAAAAAAAATTATTTTAAAAGATAAAAATAAAGAACCAAAAACTTGGTTTTTTGAACTTTTCACATAAATTTTGAGGTTATGTGAAAAAAGTGTAAATATAAAAGTTGTAGATCTTTTTATTACCTACAACTTTGCCATTTAATTTTTTTCCATAGGACTTCTAGTTTTGCCGGAAATCGAGATAAACCGTTTTTTACCCTTAAAACTCCCCCCCTTTTTTCCCGAGCTCAGATCGCCCGTAAATTATTTTTCCTTGTATTTTATAATATTCTCCTCCTTTTCCAATGGGTTTCATCCTACGTACTGTGATTTTTTTTTTGGTTTCAAAAATTATCGACAATGGGCTATAGGGAGAACCGCGGCCGCCGACGCGCTTATAGGCACGCTCCCGCGCCGCCGCAATTTTTAAATCTGTAATATCTTCGAAAGTATTCATTTAAATCATATGCTGTAAAGGACCATATGGATTTATATAAAATCAACAATGCATTTAAGGTATTTAATTAGATAAGGATTAATGCTGTATTGGTTGAAATCGCTTCGAAAATTAGCCATTATTTGTCGTAAAAAGTAAATGACAAAAAAATGTTATTGTGGGATATCCATAAGAGATAGACATATACCATCGCGGACTTTTCTGTAGACCTTTTCAATGTGTACAATACTTAGTACATTATTTTGATAAATCTCGTAGGGTTCAGCCTGCGTTTGCAATGTAAGCGGAAAAAATGTAATTATTTACGACATCACATTAGAAACCTCAAAAATAACAGTATTTCTCCACAATTTAATGGATGTTATTATACATATAAACCTTCCTCTTGAATCACTCTATCTATTAAAAAAAACCGCATCAAAATCCGTTGCGTAGTTTTAAAGATTTAAGCGTACAAAGGGATATAGGGACAGAGAAAACGACTTTGTTTTATACTATGTAGTGATTTTAAAGTAAAAGTTGCGAATTAAAGTTTTAGCAGATAAAAGAATAAAATTGATAAATGTATTTTTATCATTAAAGTGTCCGTTGATTCACTTAGCTTCCACGGCGATCCTTAAACGAGCTTGGCCGAGTGGCGGTATTAATTGGAACCGACGCCGGCGCCGTCTGCCACTCGAGTAATTAACTGGCATTACATTACCTCTGTAGATGGTGTTACTGTTTGTTTTTACGAGGCAAAATACATCACAAAAATAGCGGACGCGGCGCGCGGTGCATGTTGCTATTAGCTGGCCTATTTGAGCGGCCGTGAAAAGTGGTACATTATGGAAAGTTGTCATCAAATACTCAATCTTCAAACTCCAAATTTTGGTAATAAAAAGAATACGCTGTTGATATTGTTCCTGCTGGGAATCGAACCCGGGTGCTCCCACTTCTAAGACCACGAACGTTGCGAAGTGCAACAACATCGCCAGTGTTCTGAAAAGAAAGCAATTTCGCAAAACGTTGCACAGCGTAGTAAAGCTCTCTACAATTGCTACTCCAAACAATTACTTCATAAAGTGGAGATTGCACGTGATTATAAACGATCGTTGAGAAGTTGACCGGCTCGGCTTCGCTCTCAAAGTTTAGTTCCATACAACTCAAAGTTTCCTACTTTAACTCAATGGGTAAAGACGCTTAAAACTTTCAGGCAAAGGGAATATCATTTTCATTCCACTTTTGTTATATAAAAGGCACAGTCTAGTACTTTTTAGTTACCTGCTCACTTTGAAGTGGTGTTCCGCAGTTTGCGTGACACTGAAAATAGTTTACCTCCAAAACATGGTTTGGCCGCGACTGCACCCGCGTGGAGGTTAAGTTTTTTTAAAATCACGAGGTAATCGTTTGTTTCCCCGGTATAAAAATTATCCTATGTCACTCTCTAGCTCTTTATCTTTCACCCATGCAAAAATCACGTCATACAAATACACTTTCGCATATAAAATATTATTAACAGGAATTCCTGAACCATTGGCCCATTAATTTAACTGAATTAAATAATTTGTAGTGATGTTTAAATTAATCTTTGGTAGAGTCTAATGAAAGCTTAAAATGAAAGCTTTTAGCAAATCACCGGAACTGTTATGGCGAAAATTTTTAGTTTATTAGTTACTAGCGGACCCGGCAGACGTCGTCCTGCCCGCTATTAGCGCCACCTACCGGGTCCAATTTTTCTACTTATAAACCTTCCTCTTGAATCACTCTATCTATTTAAAAAAACCGCATCAAAATCTGTTGCGTAGTTTTAAAGATTTAAGCATACATAGGGACATAGGGATATAGGGACAGAGAAAGCGACTTTGTTTTATACTATGTAGTGATTAACCCGGCGTGAATGAGGTGAGAAATTGTTACACCAGCTATGAGGTGGGTATGAGATACCCAAAATTTTGGTGTTCAATTTTTAATACTATGATTGTGTAATTAGCATTTATGCTTAAACTATATAAATAATAGTATCCATTCAACAAGATTAGTAAATAAAATACCAGCATTAAGTACAAAAAGCGTTATTTTTTATTGAAATAACAAAGTATCTAAATTTCTTTGAAAAAATACAAGTTTAGGTAATTAACTTCTTTTCCCATAAAATCTAACAAAATTTCAATTTCTTTGGTAAATTAATATAACAATAGTGTCTTCTAATTATTATAAATCAAAAAGGAACTGAAAAGTCTTATGAGATCATGTTACAGAGCACGATGTGACGTACCCCAGCCACATGTATGCACGTGTATCTACCGTCACCGCCGGCGCAACATTAAACTCGATACTGTACCTCGACCCTCGCACCCTTACCTCCAGCTACTGAAACGACAGGACTCGCATGGCAACAGTAACATTAAATAATCTGCGTTTAAAAACTTCTCGGGTATGACATACCCGACCTCACTCACGCCGGGTTAATAACCATACCGATTTTTATCGTAAGTCGATATAATCTTATTGATTCCAGTGTCTTTACAGAGTAGTATTCGATATGTGGATGACTTCTGCTAAAGAGGACAAGAAAAGATGTTGCAATAACATTAAGTGTTTTTTTTTGCTCAATTAAGCCTGAACACAGAACTCGCTAAGCCAGTGAGGCGGCAAAGTCCCCAAGGAACTATGTGAGGCGCGCGTAGGAGCCGTGCTCTAGCAGTCGCCGTTGCGCGCTGCAGTGCTACCGCCTGCTTCGTACAGTATAGAATGGAAAAGTTGTCAAATACAAATGCTTCCCAATCATCAAGGGAATCTAGCTCTGGTTTGGAATGCCGTTCCGACCAAGAACCAGCAGTAATAAATAAATTTGGCCATTGCTCTTCCAAAAAAAAAAAAAATTGAAATAACAATGTGTTATATCCTGAAGTCTGTTCTATTTCTTACAAATCGTACACGTGTAAAGTCGCAAGTTGAGTTTATTTCAGGCTTCAATATTATGACGACAAGAACTTAGTTTTCCCTAGAATCATAACTCATATTGCACAGGAATCAGGATAAACAGCTTTTTAACGCTGAGCTTAGATGCAACGTAGCGATTGCGAATGCTCGTCGGAGATGTCGGCGGCGCTCTCGGTACTCACAAAGATAATTTCGTGCAATTCAAAACCATTCCCGCTTTAACTCAATGAACTAAGCTTGTAAGAATTTCGCTCGCAAGCTGAAATATCGTTTGTGAATGAAATGCGAAATGTATTTACTTATTAGATAAATAATTTAGTCATTAAACTTATAATTGAACTTCGACGACAGTGATAAAAAAGCGCTGGCGAGTGCGAATGCTTTCCTCTCAAACATATCAATGTATACCTATATGTACTTTACATTAAAACGCTAAGATCATGCTAAGAAAATTTTAAAACTCGGTATAGTCTCACTTAAATGTTATTTGACACTCGGCACACACTACCACAAAGTTAATAAAATGGCTACTTAAATGAAATATTTAATCAGAGTCGAGACTCAAGACAGTATAATTTTAATTTTGCGAAACCAAAAGTAAGCGTAAAATATAGTCTCCAAGGATTAACATCTTCAGGAGAGGAGAGTTTTCATATAAAATATCTTTTCAGCGTCAAAGTTGCACAAGGGTATTACAAAAGCTCACCGTGGCTGCTTACTCAAAGTTTGTTCCTTACAACTCTTGACTCCACTCTCACACAACGCTTATCTAGACTACATGACTGTGTAATAGTACATTGTTCCTCGACGGGAGAAAGTGACCGATTACTACGAGGGTGTAGTTTGAGGCCCGAGGCCGTAGGCCGTAGGGCCGCAATACGCCCGAGAGGAATCGCACTTTCTCCCGAAGGGATACATAGTGCTTTATACTACACCTGCGAGGAAAATAATAAAATAATCAAAAATATTAAAATTATTACCGTAATCAATCAGAAGAAGAGGTTGGGTTTCCATTGTCTTCTTCTTCATATGCTTTGTTGTAACTATTTCTATCTATCTTTAGATATCTTGGGTAAAAGATTTTCAATATAAAAATAACTACTTAGCCACATATTTTTAATTCTGGCGGCGTTGGGCGGCGTCATCAAATCTTCACTATCACTACTAAACACTTTGACTTCCATAATAGCTACTTGTAATTTTATAAATTGAAAATTTGGATAGGTAAAACAAAAGAAAGCGACTCGCAAAATGAAAAGAAAATAGCGCGAAAAAAAATCTATTTTGTATTTTTTACTTTTATTTTTTACTTTTATTATAATAATTAAAATTAAATATATTTAAACTAGCAGACCCCGGTCCTGCCCGGTGACATAGCGACATCAGCGCCGCCTACCGTGACGGTTGTTATTTATTGGGTGCTTTTTACGTCGTGTTTGTCGACATAGGTTTTTTTTCATGTACTGATCGGATTTGATCAAAAATTAAAAAGAAAAAAGCACGTTAGTAATGGAATTTCATAAATGGAACTTCCGCTCTAGCGCGTTAACAATGAAATTCCATATATTTTTTCGTCCCGCCTATTTGTTTGACAGTAATGACGTACTTTGACTTTCGATATGAGAAAAACCAGAAGGTACTTTCAGAGCAGGTGTAGTATAAAGTCATGTGCCTAATGACCGATGCACGTTCACAGATGTAACAGAGGGGCTATTCTCTAACTTGCGATCAGCACTAAATAAAAGCCTCCGAATTAGTTCGATATACATTGCTGCTTTACTGTGTGAAATAAAAATAACATTGCCTAGCAAACTTTCAATGGATGAAAAAAATATGCCAAATAATTTCAATTACACATTACATTTCACTGAGTTAGAGAATAGGGACAGGTCTATAATGTAGGAGGGGTGCTAGCCAGGTAACCTCCAAGTGTGCCTGGGTGCTGCTGGTCCTCTTGGATACGTTCGAGTGGAAGAGCAGTATTCGGGCCGGTGCACCCCGGTAACATGGTTAATAATTTCGGGGATATTGTTAGCCAATGGCCAATGACCTGGCGGAGGGAGGTTTCTCCGCGTGTCCCTCTGATTAGCAGAGGGCACTGCGGATGAAACTGGGGGTGAGACACCCCGGGGCGGGGGGCAGCGATGCCCATCGCGGGAGGAAGAAAACCTCGTTAAAAAATTACGGGAGGGCGCGAGCCTCTGGAGGGACAGCCCAGAGGCGAGCGGGAGCCCCAGCTGGGGCGGCTGCCGGACACCTGGGATGCATACTTTGGGTTCCCCAGGCGTCCAGCACACAGCATGAGGGTCATGCCGTGGTGGTTTTAGTGGGTATACCCGGTTGGAGTCCCACATAACCTTCGTTCTGCCGCATTCGGCCGCAGAACGGGGGTACCTATAAAAGGTTTCCACCACGTCAAAAAAAAAAAAAGTCTATAATGTAGGAAATTCCACACAACACTGTCTTGTGCCGCTTGTGTGCCTTCAGCTATCAGTTGTGTAGCTTTCAACGACTCAAGACTAAATTCGCCTAAAGGTTGAGCGAAAAGGTAATATCTTCTTCAATCTGTCGCAGCCACTCTTTTCATTGAAGTCGATCAAACATAATCTCTAAAGAGAAGAGTTTAGATAAGTATAAATATCTATAAAGCGTCGTCAACGTTTCACGACGTAATTACAAAAGCTCACAGCCGAGTCGAGGGGCTCATTCAAAGTTAGTTCCGTAAACTATGACTTCACAGTTACCTAAACAGTTTAGCTGTAGGTACATTTAACACAAAGGTAATATTTTCTTCAAAACCGCCATAATAGTTCTAACTTTACTAATATTATGATTTATGACTGCGAAAATGTGTTTTATTTGTTGGTTTGTCTTTCAGTAACGCTGAAACAAAACTACGGATCGACGTGATTTGCATGCGTATACTTCAGGACTTGGAGGGACCGTTCAGATAGACCGGCGCGGAGAGCATCGGAGAGCATTTCTTTTTTCACACAGACCGGCCGTTCAAATTTGCTCTGCTCTCCGCGCCGGTCTGTGTGAACGGACACGCGGATGCGTTCGGAGCCGAGCGGACGCTCTTGGGCCGGACGGCAGAGCAATTCGGCCTACGGTCGGCTGCGCGAGCATGAAAGAGCACGCGAATGGAGCCGGTCGGATGTTCGAGCGCGAAAGAGCACGAGCATGGATCAGCCGACCGGCTCGACGAGCAGCCGAGCGGCTGCTCTTAATATTTCACACAGAACGTATTGGGAGCATCCTCGAGCATCCTCTTATCATAAAAGAGATAAAATGTAAAAATAAAGCTTATTTCAATGTCTTAAGATTATATTTTAAATGCGATTAAAATTTGCTCTGCTCTCCGCGCCGGTCTATCTGAAAGGTCCCGGAGAGTGGCATAGGCTACTTTGTATCCCGGGAAAACAAAGGGTTCCCGCGCGATTTTTAAAAACCTTACTTAGTAGCGGACAAAAACTAGTTCATCTATACATATAATAAAATCGTAGAATTGCCGTATCTGTACATTGAAGATTTTTGCAAAATAATAGCTGGGGGATGTTAGGGATTAGTAATAGAACGTAAAAAAGCTATTTTTGAAATTTTTGTCTGTTTGTCTGTTTGTCTGTTTATCTGTTTGTCTGTTTGTCTGTATGTTTGTGCACGCATCACGCAAAATCTACTGAATGGATTGAAACGAAACTTGGTACGATTTAAGTTCATACTACGGAGTAACATATAGAATACTTTTTATCCTGAAATTCAGCACGGTTCCCTTGGGAGAGGGGATGAAAGTCAAAATGTGTACTTAGCTGTAATTCGTTAACGAGTGGTCCGATTTCATTCATTCTTTTTTTGTTAGAAAGGAAATACTTTAAATATTACTGCCTAATCTCTGAAAGGCTGTACCGATTTTGATGGGACTTTCACTGGCGGGTGTTTACATTTTGATCTGCCTAAACATCCGCCAGTTAACTTTTTACAGTTTTTAGCAAAGTATGAGCTCAGTGGAGCTTAGGAAAAACAAAATGATTCTTACGGGATTTTTAAAAACCAATATCCACGCGAACGAAGTCGCGGGTGTCCGCTTGTAATAAATATAATATTCGTAGAAGAAAAGGTAACATATTACAAGTTCGCCTAACATAATACAAGTTCAGTTTTCAAGGCGCAACGCAGACCTAGGGAGTGGATAAGCCTAAATATATATGACAAAAATGATATAAATTATTGCTGGTTCTTCTCGGTTGGAATGACATTCCGAACCAGTGGTAGATTCAATTGACTATTCGAAAGCACTTGTAAAAGTTTATTTGAATAAAAAACTTTTCTATTCTATAAGACCAGGCTCTTATAAAACGACTTCCACACAAAGAGGAGATTCTCAATTTTAAGGCGCGTTTTTTTCTATGTAGGTAGTTAGGTACATAGGTAAACCGACTTTTCCGAATTTTCTATACTGATTTGGGAGTTTTTTTTTTATCGATAGAGAAAGTTTGCAATACATTCCCATAAAATTTCTGGTTCCAACTCCTCAATCCTGAAGCGTCACTTAGCTTTATTAACTTTGGTATAGCGAGGACTGAAAGTAAATACGCCAAAGTAAATAAAGTAAGTTTGAGTTCTAATCAAAAATAACGCTGCGCCTCGACTTTACTCCTGGACGATGGACCTTAGGGTAAGTTGAAAACATCATTTTGAAATTAACATTGTTTTATTTTCGAAAATCATCGTAATTTCTTCGAAAACCCAAATCCGAATAATATTTTAGCAACGTGTATAAATAACATAGCCATAAAACACAGGAGCGGTATAAATAAACAAACTTCCAAACACAGCGCACGTAGGGCGCGCGAGTGAGGCGAAACAAGCCCGCAATTACATACACAGCGTCGAATGCGCAAAACACACTAATTTTACTTTGTCGACCGCTCGCCGCTCCGATGCGATATCTAAGGCTTGAAACACACGTCGCGCGACGACTGCGCGGCGCAAGGGCAACTGCTCAACAGGATATCAGACTAAACCAATATCACTATCACTACACGTACACATGCCGTTAAATGAAAAGAATCGATGGTATATATACTACTCGCAAAATTGTTGACTGTCTGTTGATGTCTTCCGCCGCGCATTAGTTAGTCAGTCAACCTTTCACATCGTGCGTTGTAGGATAGAACTTAAATACAATCATATACACAGCCATGTCAAGACTGTCCAGGCTGGAGCCCTTTACGATATTTGGCGTAATTATTATATATATGTCTGTTAATTTTACCATTCAAGGAACTATATGAAGCACGTCAAACTGCAGCGAGTGACGCTGACGGCGAGCTTCACGGCGCCATCCAACCAGCGCGGCGCTATGCAGTGTGAAAGCCTTCAAACAGTTCCTTGTATCCGCATTAGACACGCCTCCGTTGCGCGTTTTGTGTATTTAAGGCTTTACATAGTCGACCACTCGCAGCTCCGATGCGAGATCTATGTGCTTAGCGAATGAAAAATTCAATTCAAAATTGTATGATTGGTCCCTTTGTTCAGTGAATACGAAACATCGTTGACAAGCCGGGCCGGTTTGTTTTGCTTGTGTACCGAATTTGTTTGTTGATCACGATAATTATTCAGGTACCCCGCCCATTGCTATTGCCTTTTTACATTTGTTTCGCTCTATCGAATGAATAATTTGTTATTTATGGAACTCTATCTAAACACTATGGTAAAATGTTGATTGTAAAAACGCATTTTAGGAATTATTGTCCATCTGAGATTTGAACTGAAAACTAGGTCTCCAATTCAATCTCATATATTGTGTATACCTATATTCTGTTCATATATTAATCAATAAGCAAACAAGCAGGTGGGTCACCTCATGTTAAGCCGCCCATGAATATCTGCAGCACCAGTGGTCAGTGGAACTGTCTATGCCTTGTCGGCACTTGAAGAAGTTCTGCTGCTCCGAAGATTTGACAAATAGACAAAAATTTGGTTATGCTTTCGATCAAATAGTCAAACGAGTTAAATAAGAGCAAGCCAATAATACTTCCAAGCATAATATGTTATGATAATAGACAAAAGTGATACAGATAGGTACGCTACCTACTACTCCATTATCACACGATAAATCCTCACGAATGACATTTACGAGTATGACGAATGATATAAACCTCAAAAAAGGTACGAAGCAAAATAAAACATTTAGTTCGCAACAACAACAATAACATAAAACGGCGACATCCAATTAATTGACGAAAGAGAACAGAAACACGTCAGTCGCAGGGGCTTTATATTCTTCGTATTATTTGCGGGACCCGGGAGTCGCAGAGGGAGGGCGTCATAATTTACCCAACACGGCAATTCCCGACAGCGTTCAGCGTCGCCAATACCGCGCCAACAGGAGGCAGGCTAGTGTTGCCAGGTATGACGCGACAATCCAGGACATAGCTCAACAAACTAACAAAAGTTCCAAAGAAATTCAGTGCGATCTATAATAGCCCCCACAGACTGGGCCACTAGTGGCGACGACTAGTTAGTGGCCGACTATACATTTTCTTGTGGCTCGAACGCGGCCACTCGAGCGCTCAATACCTATGCGGTGGTACCATATAAAATGTATGAAAAATCTCAACCGCGACTTGTGGCCGGCCGCTAGTCGTCGCCTCTAGTGGCCCAGTGTGCGGGGGCTGTAAGAAGGCTTAAAAACTTTTGCCGGTGGTTTAAATTGAGCATCAGGTCACTATTTAGGATAGCAGTGTATAAAGCGAAGGGTGAATAAAGTCAACTAGCCTTAATGGTTGCCAACCTCCGCTACAAGATGGTCGATCGACTGATGGACTGACTGGTCTATATACGCATAGTCTAAAACCTTTTTAGAAACTTTAATTTTTTACTTAGTAGTAGATTTCTTGTATGACGTAGGCACTCACTAACAAAGGATAATTAGAAATCCTACCCCTAATTACCCAATTAGGGGTAGAATTTCTAATAATCCTTAAAAGGGGATGAAAGTCCGTCATTTTCCAAGGCATGAAAATTCATATTTGAGCTTTTGGTTAGAAATAAAAGAAATACGTGTTTCAGGATTTTCAGAATTTCGACTCCCTGTAGTAAAGTTTGTATGAAGAAACACTTTTTAAACCTATATATCCACGCGAATATCAGATACTTATAGATAAAATTGATATAAAGACATTTAGTTTTTAACCAATTTCTAACAAGGAGGAAGTTCTCAATTCGGCGTGTTTTTTAATAATATTGACGTACCGTCTCTACAATGTGGTACCTATCTGTAGAATGAGCCTAAATAATATTCTAGAGCTAATTAAGTTTTTTTTAATTTTGAAGAAATATTTATAATTGTTCGAAAGAGTTTTCCATTGCTGCATAAAACATGACAGTTGGCATCGAGGAAAAGCCGGAAATTTCCACGAAAATCATAAGAATGGGCAACTGTAGCCGTAGTCAGCGCTTCGTAGGTTTCCGACCGAGAGAACTGCCTTGCAAGTTCCGGGAATCTAGAGCATTTTGCAGTTTGCGAGACTGCTCACTGCCGCCGCGCCGTACGATAACTTGGCCTTTATGTACAGAGAAAAACGTAGTCACGACATTAACTCGCTTCTTAGTTGCGCTCGGGATAAGTTAAAGCGAATGAAGAGATTAAATACAGTAAAAGTTATGTTATGCGAGCAGACGCTGCGCTGCGCTGCTTGACTGACAAAGTGGTAACTCGAGTAAAAATGTCGCTTTAATTTTATACTGCCATGAGAACGAATAAATTCAGTTCCTTTAAATTTACTTTGACTGTATTATGCATGTTTATTTTTACAAATATAAATAAATGGTTTAAGTCAACCGAAAAAAAAACACAGGATAAATCTGTTTAGATAAGTCACGCAATTATTCGTCGCGCGGGCTTTGACTAATATAACATTATCTCCTTGACAATAAAATATGGCGCGTTTTTACTGGCAAAGCGAGCGGCTAGTGAACGGGTAGAACTGTCGCGAGCGACCGGCGCGGCGCGCCCACCGAGGGGGAATATTAAACGGACTCCGGCAGAACTTAATATCGTGTGACACTCTCAGACCTATATCTTCTTCTTATTAACCCCCGACGCAAAAACGACGGGTTGTTATAAGTTTGACGTGTATCTTTGTGTGTGTGTGTCTGTCTGTTCCCCTGTAGTGCTCAAACGGGTGAACCGATTTGAACCGATGAAAATCGATCCAAGATGGCCGCCGCCACAAAATGGCGAATGTCGGGGGTTTTTAAATTTTTAATTATATATACTTGTAAAACAATACCGTGACTGACTAACAGACTGCACATCCTAAACCGGTAGACCTAGATATTTGAAAGGATGAAATTTTTCTTGAACTTACCATATAGGTGCACTGAGGAGGAATTTTTCAAAAATAGGTCGCATCCCTAACGAGGTGATAAAGGGTGGTAAAGATTGCATTAAGAAATATTTTTAAACCCTTGATCCATGCTGACGAAGTCATGGACATCAGCCAGTATAGATAAAACAACATTAAAAGTCATTTCTCACAGTCCACAAAAATTAATAATATAATAATAATACTGAAAATCAAGAAGCTTAATGTCACAAAAATGAATATAGGAGAGCGTGCCATTATTACTGGGAATTTTTTCCATGAAAATGGCAATGTAATTAATATTGTTTCAGTAGTGGAGTCCAGTAAAATATAATTAGTGATTCCTCATTACCGCGCGGCATGGCCCCTCTGGACGTTCGTGCGTCTGCTGGCTTATGGTTATTAATAACGGCGGCCGCCCGCGCCCCGCCGCCGCCACCCCCCGCTCGCTGCCGCTGAGCCGCTGCCGCACGTCTGACATTTTAATTCCGGACTCGGGCTACGCGGCCACATCGAGAGCCTATACTATCGACAATTTTATCGACTCTATTTTCATTTAATTTCAATTGCTTATGCTATCGTCTCTATGCACGGAATATCCACGTTAGGGATAACGTTTCCATTCAATCTCCCATTGTGAATTTCAATAGGATCGATGTGTCGGAATGTAGAGTTTTGTCGATTGGTTTTATAGAGCGTTAGGAAAATTTCCCCTTCAGTAGTTCAGGCCGTTTGGGGGAACTATAACGTACGAAATAACATCGAGCGAAGTAGCGACGGACATCACTAGCTGCAAATGTTACAATGGCGGTCGGGCGAGCGCAGGTCGAGCGCAACATGGCTGCCTGGTAGGCGGTTCGAGGGACAGAGACGGCGGATCCGACGGGTGCGGTCCTCCCGCTCGCGCTCGCACGCAACGCTCGCATCGATCTCCACTCGCTCCGGTCGCCCCCAGCACCAGAAAGGCGGAACTAACAAAATTACAAAGCGCTTTCGAGCCGCTAATCATAAAATAAGATACGACGTTTCATTTCGACCGTACCGTACGACTCTCGAGCGATCACGATGCTGGAATGGCCCTTGACTCACAAAATTCTACTGACATCGTACGGAGTGTAACTCACATTGTAAGTTCGGGAGTCTCGAGCGGAGTTTTAGACCGGCGTATGTACCGTACCTACCTACCCATAAAACATCGGTGTATCATTTGTGGTCCTTCTAATTCATTACTCACTTAATTTATTGCTCTGTTAAGTCACCGAGTGAGGAATTCCTTCCGTACTGTATAATAATTACGTCAGTGAACAAAAAACGTAACGTGGAGAGTTTCAGTTCGGAGAGGAATTTTTAATTATGTTTGTTACTTTGATTGAAAGCGAGAACCGCTTTTAGCATCGGACTGTATAACTGGAATACGGACAGAGGTACATTTTATCTTTGTTGGAAACGGGATCTTTATTTGAATCAGAAAATAATTTACTTCACCATTCACCGCTATGTCGTTATAGCTTGTAGTATTCTAATGTATGGATCTTAGCCGGATGGTTGCCGTTCAAATCTACCACCACCTCTAAAAAAAGGTATTTAAAAGTGGCCTATACAATTTATCGCCTACTTTCCAGTGGGGGAAAATTAATATATATCAGAGAAGGGATATTAATAGGTATGCCTTTTAGTATGTCTACCAGTACCACGATTCTACTTAAGAATAACTGGGTCAAGTGAGTATCGGAACACGCAGGATGAGGTGTTTGATAGACGCTGAAAGTTGTTACGGTGGTTCTTTTGCATTGTCTAAATATGACAAACTAGACCTACTCGATAGCCTGTGGTGAATCCACACTGCCTTTCCAATTGAATCACAGTATCAGCTCCAGTAACTTTTAGGGTTCCGTATTTCAATGACAGTGGGAAAGCTCACAGCTGACGTTCTCTGCTGCCAAAGCCAAAGAGTGACGTTTAATATTTGCACCCCGCGACGCGGACGGGGCGTTCGCCTTGACACGAGAAACGGGGTAATATTTATCAAACGTCAATCTCTTTTCCATTTTATTTAACGGAATAGAAGATTCCATTTATCGTTGTTTTTATCTAGAAAACAAACGTTTTTGTAGATGGAAACAACGATAGTATATAAAATTATGATTTATGGCTTGGCCATAAGTAGTAACATAAATGATGTGAAATATAAAATATACAATATTATTTCGGCTCTTTCAATACAATTTTGTAGCAGTGACGTCTGGCGCCTGGGCTCTTGCACATAATTGACATAATAAGATCACTGTATTGCCTCATTTTGTTCTCAGTTTTCACATCCTACTACCGCTATTGCTATTAGGATATTACTTGTATCAATAAGGCCGCCTTTGCATTCTTATTTTTTATTTTAATTCTTATCTGCATTTTCCTTTGGTGTGCAATATAATAATCTCCCTTCTCGTTCTCGTTCGTGTGAAGTACAATAAAGAGATTTGTACATTTATATGAGCTTGATATTTGATCGAAACTGACATTTGAAAAAAAAAAAATTGAGAAATCATGATGTCTTATTTAATCAATTTAATCTTGACATTATAAAATATTACGTGAGAGTATTCTCAAAATTTTACTCGAATAAAACTATAGTCGAAATTATAATTCGATTCCACATTTGACATTAGCTACTGTCATTTTGTAAAATAATGATACCACATATAATAGTGTAGTGATGAACACAAAAATCGATAAACAATCGAGATTTATGTTTATGTAATCATAATATTGGTGTGCCAATTAAAGACTAAATTATTGATTTTTATTTAAATAAATACATAATTATTTATTAATTAGTAACCGCTGCTTTATTTTATAAAAAGTTAATATTTTTGTTTTTTATATTAAAAACAAAACTTATAATAAAAGAGCCTAGATAGTTTTCTGTATTGGCAACCCGTGCGCGCTCGTGCAGCTATCGCCATTTTGTTTATCTTGTCATTCAGCTTCATTCTCCAAGTCTGACTGCACGAATATCTTGTTTCATTGCGAATCGATATTTTGTTATTTTGTTGGGTTTTTGTTAAAGTTTTGTTACGTTGTGTTTGTTGTTACGTTTTATAGTTTCTTGTGAACTCTAAGTGAATCTATTTGTTTTGAGGAGTGGTTCGCTGGAGTCTTACCAAAATTAAGACCAAACTTAATTGTGGTGATGGATAATGCACCTTACCACTCCCGAAAATTGGAAACGGCACCAAAAATGAGCTGGAAAAAAGCGTGCCATTCAAGACTGGCTTTTAAATAAAAATATTCATTACGAGCGGATACCCGCGACACACGAGTAGATATTATACAGAGAGAAAGCTACCTAGAAGCGGCCAGCTGTAGGTACACGCACACATAGCGCCGCTCACGCACACACGAGCTCTCTCCAACGGTTCACGTACGCTCCGCTGGTAGGACAGTTGGTAGACAAACGACAGGGCTGTGGGTCGTGCGCACTTTTCCAATCTCTTTTTTTGTGTACCCTAGAGATCAAGTGAAGTAAGTATACCTACCTTTACATATCTATACAATAAAATTAATGAAATGAAATTAATTGAAATGACATGAATTTATTTATTGTAGGATAGTATGTGCCACTTATGATACTATGTCAAGACTCTACTACTGGTTCAAAAAGCAGATTCTACTGAATAGAATTGAGTATTAACATTGCCAGGTACAACCCGTTTACTAAAAGATTGGACCTGGCGTCGATGACGCTACTGCGACGCATGGGTAGGGTGTGCAAAAAAGCATCATTAAGAATATTTAGGTATTGTATGAAACTTAAATGTTTGTGAAAAACTGACAATACTAACACTGCATACCCAGGTATGCTGTGTTAGTATTGTCTTGCGAGCGAGCGAGTCAAAGCAACTTGTCAGCGAGGTCCTATCTTTTAGTAAACGGGTTGTAAGTTAAAATGTGTTATAGATCCTCTATGGAATGGGCCATCGCGATGGGCCTATCTAAGGTACCTATCTAAATAAATAATTAAATAAATAAATAAATACTCACACATACGCACACGGCCGTCTATTCCTAAAGTAGGCAACTTCATGCCTGTGTTATAGGTATAGTCTGTTCGTTTTCTTACGGTCGCCTTTTGTGTCTAGCCGCCTCCGCCGCGCGGTGTTTTGCCAAAGACACCGCCGTGACTTCAAAGCATGCCGCGAGGGGTGTACAGGCACAAGGGGTTTTGGCGTTTTATACCTACTCATAATTTTCCATTAAAATTCTCTTTCCTTTTTATATTTTTTTATATTCGTATTTTATTACAATATAACCATAAACATAAAATATAATATTCTCATGAACACGGGTCTTCTCTCAAAATAAGAAGGATTTTAACCATAGTCTACCACGCTGGCCAAGTGCGGATTGGCAGACTATTCGGAGATTCTGTTAGAATAGAAAAAAAATTACAAACAGAAAAAAGTAATAAAAATAAATGCAGAATACTAAGAGCACCTGCGCCTGTACCGACACTAAGTTACCGAACGAACTATAATAGCCGACTGATAGACATATTTACATATAAATACATATATGGGTGGATTTCCCAACAGCAAAATTCGCACGGCATGGGTGAAATCGGTACTGTCCAACGTTAGTATAAAGATCTAATATTTTTTTCTAGGTAGAATAGGTAGATACCTATGCGAGACAATAAATATTTATTGATTAGGACTGCAGTTTAGGAAATAAAAAAATTTTAAAGCCCCGATTTTATCATTTCGGTAGCTGTCCTCACAACCTTTTTCAATGTAATTTCCCTCATAAATCAAAAAGTATTGCTTATTTAGGTATATGGCTACTTTTATTTAAATTGTGAATAGTGACAGTATAGTTATAAAATAATTTTATGATAATATCTACTTAGTTTAATAACTGGTAAGTAAAAATGCTTCTGTCTCAGAAAGTCCTCTCATCTCGGTGTTTTTTTTTTAATCGATTGTAGTTTTGCATAGGACAACTCTAGCTTCACCCTTGTGCGCTTAAAATGTAGGTAACAGTGTGGTCTATGTGCTCATCGTAGGAGGAAATGCGCCGCTTGCCTGCGTGTTCCCGCAAAAAAAGTAAGTAGTTCAATTCGGTGGCATGTGACAAACTTCTTATCATTTCCGTGTACAGGTATAACTTGTCTTGCAATTAGTTAATACATATAAAAAACTATTCAAGAGTGCGTAATGGCAATACGTTTATTTGTGTAATATTCATATCATCTTGTAATAAATAGTCTTCTTGTAATGCTAATTTTTGTCCGTATTTCTAATTTCGGTGTTATCATTTCGGTGGATTCGGTGGGCTAAATTGTCAACCGAAATGACAAAAGCTCACCGAAATGATAAAAATTCTCATTTCGGTTTTTTTAAATCTTAATTATCTCATTTCGGTGGATTGCTTTATCATTTCGGTGTTTAATTGTCTCATTTCGGTGGATTGTTTTATTATTTTGATAGATTATTTTTTGTTTCGATGAAAATTCAGGCCAGCAGGTAATTTTTTAACTAAACCACTTCAAAAAAAGAGTTTATGTATTTGACCCGTACGAATGTATGTATGTATGTATATATGTATGTATGGCCGCAATTATCTCAAAGATCGGTTCATTAAACCAATTTTGATAATTTTTTCGCTATCGTAATTAACATACTTTCAGGGAGTTTTTAGTAACTATATTATACCTACGTTCATATAATTCATATGTACAAATTGACATAAGTGTACACTTACTTATGTCATCAAAATATTGAACCTGTACACCGATTTTCTCCATATTTGGTTCTACACTAATTTTTTTTTACTCAATATAGAAAGTTTATGAAATGGTCGCAAAAAGAATACATGAATTGTTGGTAGGTAGAAGGTAGGTGGTCAAAACACTGAAAAATAAACGAAAACCAAACCAAAAAGGAAAATTCTAGTAGATAACGAGCTTAGCACCTATGTATTTTAAAATATAGGTAAGTTTTGATTTTTTGTTCATCAGTTTTTAGTAAAATCATTATGGAGAACGTTATGGAGAACTCTCAGGCATGCAGGTTTCCTTACGATTTTTTCCTTCACCGTTAAAGCAAGTGATATTTAAATACTTACGCACATAACATTATGTATTTTAAAGTGTCAGGTGAATTCAAAGTTGAAATGTAATCTACTAATCTACTAACTATCATTGACGTATTTTTTTTAGAATGCTGAGACGAACATTGACCAAAGATGAGAGAAAGGAAAACAGAAGATTAAGTATATGAACAGAAAAAAAAAACAACGAATTAAAAGCGATCGAGAAGAGTTTCTTAGAAAAGATAGAGAGAGATACCTATGCAAGAACAAAAGCTACAGGATTAATTTTTTCGAGGAGTGCATTAAATTCTCACAAGCTCCGAAATCTACGCAAAAAAAAAACGCAGCCAGTTCGAAAGCATATTATTATAAGAAAAAAAAAATACAAAATTCAGACAACTCGACTAACCTTAGTGGCACACTCAATTATCAATGATGATTTAGAATCTAATGGAACTTCAAATACACAGTCAAATAATGCATCTGCATTATCTATACGTTATCATATTCTTGGTTGGTCACAGACTTTCAAACTGTATACTTTATTAGTCACTGTATGCATCATAATATTGATTTTTTTTCTCTTCATTTAACGACAACTCTGAAATCTCAATAACTCCATAAAATTAGAAGCCCCTTAAATCGCAATATAGAGTTTACACTGTATTTAAGTAAGTGCGAAATTATTAGAATAGTAGAAATTAAAAGACTGATTAATTATTGCTAAGCTAAGATTAAAATCGTTAATTAAAATATATGTCTTTTCATTTAGTTTTATTCTATTCCTTTTATTGTAGGTAGGTGCATTTTTTTGTGTGAAATCCAGAGGAATATCTAAAATTAAGTAGAACAGTACTAGGTTAACACATTCATGATTAGTCACTCATGATAGTATATAACCTTTCACACTTGCTAAGAGTGCATCTATTTAGTTAAAGTGTATGGTTGAGGCTGCTCAGTAGTATATTTAATATATTTTCAGTGAATTTTAATTTCGGTGGACAGTTTCTATCATTTCGGTGGCTACTTATATCATTTCGGTGTCTAGTTTTATCATTTCGGTGGCATTAAAATTTTAAACACGTATTCTCACGAGTTTATATGACATATGTTGATGGCATTCAATAGGAGCATAAACAATAACAAAAAGAACAATAAACCATAGTTCAAAGTTGAAAAAACTTAATAATAAAAAAGTCCACCGAAATTCAAGAAAAAACGGCTTTGTTGAAATTGTCCCATATATATTTTATATAAAGGTATATATACATTATACATACATATTATAAATACACCCAGACTCGGAGCGGGAATCGAACCCGCGACCCTGGAGCGGAAGGCAGGGTCACTGCCAACCGCGCTAACGGGTCATTCTAAGTAACTAGGTACTTAATTCATTCAATTTACTAAAGTAAGTAAGTATCTAGATTCTAGGTACTGTCACTAGGGATATCTACGCATGTGCTATCACACTTATTTTTAGTAGGTATCTGTTCATAAAAATGTCTACGGTTTTATAATCTACTACCTACCTAAGTAATTAGGTATTTAATTCATTTATTTTACTAAAGTAAGTATCTAAATACTATCACTGGGACATCTACGCATGTGCTATTACACTGACTTTTAGTAGGTACCTACTACCTACCTAAGTAACTAGGTACTCAATTCATTCATTTTACTAAAGTAAGTAAGTATCTAGTTCTGTCACTAGGGATATCTATACATGTGCTATCACACTTAGTTTTAGTAAGTACCTACTACCTACCTAAGTAACTATATAACTTATATATAGTATAGTAATGTAATATAAAAAACATATTTTTCCAATCATTATTACATATCTTGCTATATTATGTATACTAGTATATAATATTTTTATTTTTACCCATAATTTTTCACATGCAACAGGTGACAACCCTATCAGAATAGGTATAAATTTTGGACGTTCTTAGGTAGCTTTTCCTCTGTATAATATCTACTCGTGTGCCCGCGACTTCGTTCGCGTGGATATTGATTTTAATAATCCCGTGGGAATCATTTTGTTTTTTCTATGCTCCTTTGAGCTTAAACCTTGCTAAAAACTGTTAAAAGTTCACTGGCGGATATTTAGGTACATCAAAATTTAAACATCCGCCAGTGAAAGTCCCATCAAAATCGGTCCAGCCTTTCGGAGATTAGCCAGTAGTCTTTAAAGTATCTACTTTCTAACAAAAAAAGAATGAATGAAATCGGACTACCCGTTAACGAATTACAGCTAAGTACACATTTTGCCTTTAATCCCCTCTCCCAAGGGAACCGTGCTGAATTTCGGGATAAAAAGTATCCTATATGTTACTCCATAGTATTAACTTAAATCATGCCGAGTTTCATTTCAAACCATTCAATAGTTTTTACGTGATGCGCGCACAAACATACAGACAAACAGACAAACAGACAAACGACAAACAGATAAACAGACAAACAGATAAACAGACAAACAGACAAAAATTTCAAAAATAGCTTTTTTACGTTCTATTACTTATCTCTAACATCCCCCAGTTATTATTTTGCAAAAATCTTCAATGTACAGATACGGCAATTCTACGATTTTATTATATGTATATATGTATAGAAGATTTATTATATGTATAGATGAACCAGATGTGGTTAAAGCTACGCTTTTAGAACTAATTCCACTTAACGAGTCTTTTCATAAGTACGCTGTAGACGAAATGGCAGCACAACATGGGATCACGATTTTAAGACTGCCCCCTTACCATTGCGAGCTGAATCCTATCGAATTGATATTGGCGCAGGTAAAGGGGCATGTAGCTCAAAATAATAAAACCTTCAAATTGACAGACGTGAGAAATTTATTTAAGGACTTGGCATTCAAAAAATTACAGCTACCGAATGGTCTAAATGCGTATCCCATGTTGTCAAAAAAGAGAAAAAAATGAGTAGGCTAGATATGTTAATTGACAATATCACAGACACATTTATTTCTCATGTTCCTTCATGATCACATTTTTTTATTTATTTCACACACAATTATAAAGAAAACTCTCAGATCCTTAATAAAATTAATCGTCATAACTAAATTATCCGTTCAGAAATATTTAATTTCCTGATATACTTAGTTTCTATTAAAGTAGTACTTAGTTGTTTAGATATACTACTATAAACGAGAGGAATCGAAACGGAAATATTCTTTTTCCGTATCGAATAATTTCGCAACGTCACTATTTAGTACTTGTCATAACGTTGCAACACTGAAATTGTCAAATCTGGAATTGAAATAAAATTCATACTATAGAAACAACATCGCAGCAGTTTTTATTCGGCTGTAAAGTAGATACAAAAAGATCTTGTAACGTTGAATTTTCACAAAATTGCGATTTTGTATGCCCGACTTTTCGATGTCGTGATTACAAGAAAGAGTGACGGTTTTATTTTTGAATTCTGCGAGTCGAGACTTTCTTGTCGCGACGAGCGCTACCTATCTACGTGACTTTGACGAAGTGAATTTTTACCCAGTTGGTAACTAGTCAAAAACTTTGACTTCAATTCGAAGAGAGTAACCTGTTTCGGCCTACGGGGCCTTTAAGCTTTTCCAGGAACAATTTGCTTGAAGAGTTTACAATAGATGTACCTACTACAGACTAAACCAATATTTTTAAACTGTAACACGTGAAAGTTTCGAAGGTTCTAGGATCTAGCTAACTACATCTGGAGTGCAAGCCATCAGGACAATTGGAGTTTGTAATTTGTATGTATGCAGTTGACAAATTGCATCGTAACAGGTAACAGGCGACCGAATGCGCGGTCAATATAACAAACGGTATATTATATAACAAACTACGCAGTTGGTCGGCAGTTTTTTTAAACAAAACTACAGGACTGAAACATAACTGACAATCAAACTACTACAAGGAAGACATAGTGAACAAAGTTTCATCAAAATCGGTGGAGTAGAACCCAAAGTAGAGCTTGACACAAAAAAGTTTGACGTGGACGAAGCCGCGGCCAAATTCTAATATACCTAGTGATAAGCAACAATACCTACTTTCAACATAATGTCAGAAACACTATAAAATAAAATGTCTTTTTCCTACTTCTTTAACGTAAAACCAACAGTGCTCCGATGTAAATTCTACTAGATACTTTCCGAGTGGGAGTATTATTATTGTAGGTACACGAGGTAGGTCGACCACGTGCGTTTGATAAGCAGGAGCTTGTGAGAGCAGGCAGCTATGCATGTGTGTGTATGTACCTAATTGTACATGAAACAGATCTAAACTGTTTCACCCGCTCAGGCGAGTGCCAATCTGTACCGAGTATCTAAATGAGGGTTTATTTTAAAGTTATCTTACGATAACTGGACCTAAGTGTTCTTGACACACAAATATTACATTTTCGGTGATTTTGAAATAACTACCTCTTATTAAATTTACTTGAGTTTTTTTAACCATAGCCATATTAAATTCTTAAACAAAACAAGTTTTTTCACAATCTTCGGAACGGCCTATCTGATTTTGATGGAACTCTCACTGGCTGGTAGAGGATTACGCAAGAGTTCCTACGGAATTTTTATAAGCTGGTCTCCAATGCTGTAACTTCTTTATGTTTATTCACGTACCTACTACCCTTTTTATCAAAGAAAGAAAGCAGCATCGAGAGTAAAGATTGGTTCCGTTTAAATGTTATACAAAATGGTGGTAGGAGTACGATATTAGATTAAAAGTCTATTTCATGACCATTAATCAAAAATAATGCAAAATGTATAAATGTGTAAGTAATTAACTGTAACTGAGTTAAAGTATGTTAAAGCATCGATGTATACGGTATAAGTTTAAGGCTTTTATTCTTTTAAATATGTCAGCCCCATCGTGCACAAAAACTCCAAAATAAAACAAAATTAGAGCAGTAAAAATAACCTAGATACGCAGAAAATAACTGTGAATGTACAATCAATCGGTAGGAAATATGTAGTAGATGGATCGCGGCAAAACCAATCCATCCGCATCGCGCATTCCGATCGTTTGAGACCACTTTGACGAATAGAATAGTCAACTCATCGGTCCTTATTGCGTATCTCTGAGCCAAGCACAGCGAATGTCGCAATCATTTTATTTAGTTTAGCTTTACTCGTGCTTCCTAGCGTAATCCACAAAACTTTAGTGACTTGTTTTTTGTCGCCTTGATATTATTGCTACGGCATCTGTTTCGTCTAGAAGAATTTATAGGTGTGGTAATACGGAGCCCTTTGTGCGCGATTCCGATTCGCACTTGGTCGGTTTTAATAAAGTTTTTTAAAGTGAGTTAACAATAACACATCCCCCCACCCACTCATGAAAACCTGATCCCAAAACAAGAGTAACCAGATGACATTAACTGGTGCTGGGAAACGATAGCCACATTAACGCGAGCGAGCGTTGAGTCATTAATCCTGTCTCAAAATTAATTTGCATATCCGTTTGTTGCGAGCGTCGAGCATCTCGGCTTAGTAACAACTAAGGTTGCATCCGCATTTGTACCAATTTTCTGAAAGAGATCGCGCGTGGCTGCAATATACCGCAACAGCCAACAACCTACAGGAGGCACAAACACCGCTGCGCACATTTCTCAGCCATTACATCAGTAACATCAGCCGCACCGAAAATGTGTGATAGAGAACACGTCAGCGCCAAGTGCTGAGATCAACCGAATTTCTTCAATCAGCCCGATGCGGTCGAATTGATCATAATATGGATATTTTTTTTTGAAAAATATGCTATGGATGTTTTTTGCATCTCTGGCGGCTTTTGTGCCTTCTGTGGGACTTGTAGGTCGTCTCTTGTTAGACCTTTATAAGCCGTAAAAAAGTAATGATTTACCAATGCGTCCTAAAGCGATCATAATAGGTACATCTTCGCCCTTCGAGACAGTGATACGATACACGAAAATGACACAAATGTGGATCAAGCCTACCACGGCCGATCGGGCGGATGTCGTTACATACTATATCGTTGAAATAATCTACGAAAATTGTTAATGAACCGAAATCAAGAACGTCGGTGTTTCGGAAATCAATTTTAAAGTTTTATGACCTAATATCAACTTCCCGCAATTTCTCTTCATCGTTATTTTTTTATTTCACTTCAGTTCTACGGAAAAGTTTTCAATAAAAATAATTTAACAGTATGTTATATCGTCATATTCGTAGATTTAACATTTATATTTTATTTAAGATTTATTTTATATTTAAGATTTTTCAAAAATAAATTAAGATGTTTCATACATGTTCCTATAGGACCTATAGGAACACATGTATGAAACATCTTAATTTCACCCTCCTTGATATCGTTGTTGCCAATATGAATCAATAAACTTGGGTATTAGAATACTAACGAACAGTTGTCGATAAGAAAGTCTTAGGGACCGTTCAGATAGACCGGCGCGGAGAGCAGAGCAAATTTTAATCGCATTTAAAATAGAATCTTATGGCATTGAAATAAGGTTTATTTTTACATTTTATCTCTTTTGAGAGCATCCTCGAGCATCCTCTTATAATAAAATGATGATGATGATGACACGAGTGAAGCCGTGGGCATCATCTAGTTTATAAATAAAATGACTTGGCAATCGTACACGACTATAGAATCTACATTCAACACTTCCAGACATAATTATTATTGTTTCAGTACTTATTTTTTCGCATCGTATAAGATAAGTGCACCCGAATCAACGGCAGAACTCTTAGTTGAATTTAAGAAGAGCAAGAGCATTAACTCTTGAACCCGATACATTATGAAACCAAAACCAACTATATCCTATCCTACTAAAGAAAAGCTAATTAAGCATCGAAAACTCCATAATACAAAAGATACATGACGACAAACTTAAAGAAAGAAGCGACACCATTAGTAGCTACTTATTTGATATCGAAACAACAGATTTACAAAACTACGCAAACTTTGCCTGTGTAGTAGAAACATGATAGGTTTATTCCAACGACATTCACAAACAGAAACAATATACCCTACTCATGTAACTCAATGCAAGGTGAGCTGTTATCAAATTACATCATTCGAAGAAATGCATGCATTATTTAGCTTATGATTAACACAACTAAGTACATATATATAATATTATTTTGCTTCATGCTTTGCCAGCAAGTAAATCGAAACGGGGTCAATAATTTTTTTTTCACCTCAGTAGCTCAAAAAGGGCGCGTTTACTGGCCAAAACCAGTGAGCAAAAGTCGTTTTTGCTCACTCAGTGAGAAAAAGTGTTTTGAATTTAGAACGCTTTGGATTGTTATTTCTTCAATTCACTGTCTCAAGAAAAGTTCGGAAATTTTGTATCAAATAGTTTGTACAGTATAGCCCCAACATTTTATTTCATCAAAATTTTCTATTATATGTATATTTTAAACTATTGAGTTTTTCTTAAAATGTGTTTTAGAATTTATAATTCTGTAAAACAACATGAAACGTAAACGATTTAAGGAGAATTAAAATAATTAGTTAATTTTTTTCTTGAATTACGCAATTCCGAACGCAGACAAAAGAGGAATAAAAAAAATGGCGGGGAAAAAATTGTCTATACTCTATGTCTTAATTAGGTACCTAACTAATTTCTTTGTAGTTATTTGTTGTAAAAAAATTAACAAAACTCGAGTGATAATTTAACACCTTCAGAATTAAAAGAATTAGTGACTAACGCTGAATTAAACTTTCTGCCGGAAAAGTCGCGTGAAACATACCTGAAAGCCTATGAATTATTTAATAATTGGAGACAAAAGGTGTGAAGACCTGTTCAGAGACTGATTTTATCATATTTCATGGAATTGTCTAAAACAAGGCAACCTTTATATTATGTAGTATTTACTCCATGTTAAAAGCTACAATCAAATCGAAATGCGAAGTTCACATTGAAACCTATCTAAACTTATCGCATTTTTAAGGCTGCCCTACTTACGCGATTCGCCATACAAACGTATTACGCCTATTATTCTAATATTTCTCGCAATAGATCTAAAGTTAAGCCAGATATCAATTTATATCTCCATTATCTATGCCATAAGATAAAAAAATTAGTAAAATTATATTTATTTTGAAAGTTATGACGATTGAAAAATCACTATTTTTGGGCAAATTTTGAGGCAACTTCGTGCGTAAATAAACTATATAAGAAAGTAGAAAATTTAAAAACGACCAAAGTCTTGTCATAGGTTACTTCATAATAATTACAAATGTATTTAGTTTATGTAATAAATTGCCAAGTATTTGCTAAAATAGGCGTAATTCCAAACCTAGATTTGCATATTTTTACTTTGCCATTTTTCACTAAAAAATCATGATATCTCAAGCAAAATTTATTATAGGGGAAAGGTGAGGTAAGTGCGGTGGGAAGGGAAAGTTAGACACGAAGAAGCGGCCGATTTCGCACGATCTATGACATAATTAGTCAACTACGAAACGTAAACAACAAATATGTCACACGTTACGTATAATTAGCATTTTTGTCGTTTATTTTGCCTTCTTAGTTTGCTAATTGTAATTTACTGCTCTTTTATTCTATTGTAGACTCGTCAGCTAGAGATTATCGATACGGATACAAATCTAGACTTTTTCCAAGCCGGGCCCCCAAAAATCCTCGACGAACACGAAGAAAAAGGAATAAACAGCAGCTAATGATGCGTAAGTATCTACATATCTACTTGGTACAAGCTGACTAAAAATGAACATGAGTAAGACGAAAATCATGTCAAACACTCATGTCCCGCTTCACCCGATAATCGTTGAGAACTCGGTGCTCGAAATTGTAGACGAGTATATATACCTAGGACACACAGTCCAGCTAGGTAGGTCCATTTTCGAGAAAGAGGTCAACCGCCGAATCCAACTCGGATGGGCAGCGTTCGGGAAGCTTCGCGATGTCTTCTCGTCCAAAATTCCTCAATGCCTGAAGACGAAAGTCTTCGAACAGTGCGTGTTGCCAATGATGACATACGGATCCGAGACATGGTCGTTAACTATGGGCCTCATAAGAAAGCTCAGAGTCGCTCAGAGAGCGATGGAGAGAGCTATGCTCGGAGTTTCTCTACGCGATCAAATCAGAAACGAGGAGATCCGTAGAAAACCAAAGTCACCGACATAGCTCAACGGGTTGCGAAACTGAAGTGGCAATGGGCGAGGCACATAGTTCGGAGAACCGATGGACGTTGGGGTCCCAAGGTGCTGGAGTGGCGACCGGGAAGCGCAGTGTTGATAGACCCCCCACTAGGTGGAACGACGACATCAAACCAGTCGCAGAAAGCCGCTGGATACAAGCAGCACAAGACCGTGGCATGTGGAAGTCCCTTCAAGAGACCTATGCCCAGCAGTGGACGTCAATCGGTTGATAACGACGACGATGACGACAAGCTGACTCCCCCTGCTTCATAAAAATGCTAGAAATAAAAATGTTATAAACAGTAATACTAAATATAAGTTTTACGCCCAGTCTGTGTTCCGAAACGAACGAACTAAGGTCGAGTCCAGACTAAGTAACACCTTTCAAACTATATAACATGCAATATAACCACTACCGCCACTACAGCCTTTTTAACGTCCCACTGCTGGGCACAGGTCTCCTGTTTCATAGGAGAGAGGGATTTAGAGCTTAGACCCACCACGCAGCTCCAATGCGGGTTGGCGGGCTTTTGTCACATGATAGTGAAAATAACCGGGAACAACTGCCATGCTCTCCGAGACACCGGGGCAGTTGGCGGTGTGAAACACCGAATACCAACTTCGGGCTGGCACTGAGAATTTCTTGACAGAAAAACCCAATACGTAACAACTATTTGCCCGACCCGGTAATCGAACCCGTAACCTCGTCACAGTCGAATACACTAACCACTATATCAACGAGGCAATATAACAATAGACTATTATAGCAAATTAGGTTTCAATACTAAGGGATAAAATATTATAATAAACATAAAGTATAATAGGAAAAAATTATTGCCATTTTACAAACTGGTTTTTTTATAGGTAATTTTTAATTGCACATCTAAAATACTAAACGTGCAATAAATATACTGACTTGCATACTAAATGATATCGTATTACTACTAATTTGTACAACTAATATACTGATTTGCACACTAAATTATTTCTTAGTTATGGTCCAAGAACGAGCAAAGCGAGCTCGGGACTTGCGGCACCCCAACTCAGATAGGTTAGGTTAGAAGGGACAACGAACAGGGGGATGGCGGGGTTTATAAGACCCCGCCATCACCTTCGTTGTTATTTTTTTGTTTTCATACTGCCCAGAAAAAGGAACCCTGCGAAGCGAGGCTTCGTCAACTGCATTTTGTAATATCTATTTAACGATTTACTATTATATTGTATAACTGTCCACTATAATATTATCTCCTGCGTAGTTCCCTGCGTATGCGCACACACTTGTGCACTAGAATATCTCCTGCGTAGTTGACCCTGCTTCTGTTGATATTGGCCGCTTTGGCCGAAATTCGGAGCGCTATGGTCGTAAAGTAGGTGGTCCCGAGTTCAATTTCCGGCAGGGGCAATTTGGGATTTTATAATTTCTAAATTGTCTCTGGTCTGGTCTGATGGGAGGCTTCAGTGGTTGGCTACCACCTTACCGGCAAAAGCCGTGCCGTCAAGCAATTAAACGTTCCGGTACGATGCTGTGTAGAAACCGATCAGGGGTATGTATACCTCTTTCAAGTTAGCCCGCTTCCATCTTAGACTGCATCATCACTTAACATCAAGTGAGATTGTATTGTATTGTATTTACAGAGGGGACGCCGCCAGGCGGGTGGGTGAACAGTCCTATGTAAGGACCATTTCACCCAATTCCCCGTGTTTGGACACAGGTTACTGGTGTCCTGGCAGTCTACCCCCCTCAAACCTTCCCACGACTTTCGTAAACCTAAAAATGTATACCCTATAGAGAGGTGTCTTCTTTTTAGGGTTCCATACCCAAAGGGTAAAAACGGAACCATATTAATGTCACTCGGCTGTCTGTCCGCCTGTCTGTCCATCCACCGGTCACAGGTCTGTAGCTCATAGACTAAATGAGTTGAGTAGAAAAACCTAAAATTTTGGTATTTGGTGTAGAACGTTAACCCAAAACTAAATATTGAATTAGCAATTGAATTAAATTATTTTTCAGGGGGGCATGGAATATTTTTCAGGGGGGCTTTCCCAAACATGAGAAAGGAGCCGAAAAAAAAATTTTTTTTTTAACCTAGCTTGTGGGGGAACCATTATTTAGAACTTATTAAAGTAGAGCACGAACATATATATTTTTAATTTTTTGCTTAAAAAATAAGGAAATGGGGGGCATCAAAGTTGTTAGTTTTAGACCATTTTTGTGATGGGGGCTATCTCAAAAACTAAACCAGTTAGGAATATGAAACTTAGGTATATTATGTACCATATACTGTATTTAGACAACAAATACTAAAAACAATGATTTATAAAGTAATTTGTAAGCTGTGATCAAAACAAACGAACACTTTTTGGGTTTTTCTTTCACGGTTTGTTGCGATGTCTAGCTCGGAAATGAAATATTTCTTACGCCCAAAATATTATGTTGTTCATAATTATGTACGGAACCCTAAAAGAGCGAGGCCCGACTCGCACTTGGCCAGTTTTTTGATAATATCGTTACCTTGCAGTTCCCTTCTTACCAATAAGTACATAGGGCACTCAGCTATGAAGTGAAAGCTGGTTTCTTTTTCTTCACACTCTGGACAGGATGGGTCTTCTATGAGTCTCATTATTGCAAGATATCTATTAAGCAGATAGTGTCCAGTTGTTATACCTGCTACCTAGGTAGTGTAGTAGAGTAGGCTAGGTTTGGGTCCGCAGAATTACATACATTTTATGTGTCATACTAAGTATAGGTGAATGGTTTTATAATGTTCTAATCCAACCTAACTTCCAATCTATACAAGATTAGTTTGTATGCGTACTACTCTTGTATAATTTGGACGATCTTGATTAAAAAGTAATTTACAATCTATATGCGACCAGTTTCACACCCTTGCGGTTTGGCTTTGTATAGAATGGAAATACACGTAACCGTGCACAAACTCCAAGAAATCACTCTATAGCAGCTGTACTGACTTCGGCCCAAAAGTTTTTGCAAAAGGTCAATGTTACGTAGGCGTAGCAGAGTGAAGTCTTTGGACAGAATAGGTATATTAGACTTCAGCAATAGGTCTGGCAATATCAGAGAACATATTAGTGACATATGTATACATTTATGGTTATAACTGCGTACGTAAGAATGATAACTCGATGTGTTATATATTAAAACCTTCCTGAAAGTATGTAAATTATTATAGTGAAACAATCATCAAAATCGATTCATTAGTTGCGGAGATAATCGCGAACATACTTACATATATACATACATACATACATACTTACATACATACGGGTCGAATACAGAACCTCCTTTTTTTGAAGTCGGTTAAAAATTAGTGTGCGATTCAGTATTTTAGGCGCTACTTTCGAATATTAATAGTGGGCACATTTAGTGTGCAATTCAGTATTTTAGGTGCTACTTTCGGAATATTTTGTGTGCGAAAGAGAATCAATAGATATACGATTAAATACCACCCTTTTTTAATTGATGATTTTTTATCACCTATAATCTCTAAACACATTGTTTACTTTTTAGATGTTCTTGGAGCCTTATGAATTGCGCTCAGGGCAGAAAATATCTAAACGAGCGAAGAACCATGATGATAACGAGTAAATAATATTTCAAAAACCAATGAAAATACTGTTATATAATTAGTGTGTGCTTATGATTATGATAATCAAAATATATTCGGACAGGGTAGTCAAAGCGAACTAACATGTATTTTATAATATTATTATCTTACAAAGTGTACGAAACATTATCTCCACCGTAATGTAATAGACAAATTTGTACAGAAAAAATTATTTTGTTTTGCAAAAATTGCATTGTCGATTCGGTCTAACATGCTCGCGCGCAGTAATGAAGTGAGGGGCACCCTCCTCAGGGCTTACTGTCAATGTTTATATACCTGTCAGTTGTGGTACTGGTACAAGAGGGTGTCCTTCAGCACCATAAGCGTGCAGTATAATAACGCATACCGCATCATTATGAAATTTCCCAGATACTGCAGCGCATCGAGTATGTTTGCCGAGTCGGGGGTGCCTGATTTCTTTGCTGTTATCAGAGCACGTATAGCTTCCTTCTGGGAAAGATTGCGTAACTCTAGTAACAGCATCCTCCAAGTAGTGAGCCAGGACTTGCGCGGTCCAATGATTGCTCATTGGATCAAGATGCATCGAGATCCAAATAGGAAATAACTCTGCACACCTTCAGTGTGCAGCGTTAATTTAATATATGTAAATATATATATATATATATATATATATATATATATATATATATATATATATATAGTATTCTATATCACCTATTCTATTGTATTTGGTTTTAATTTATTTAATTAATTTTTGATATGTTTTTTGTATTTCTATATTCATACCTACTTGGGTTTTTACCTGAATAAAGAAAAGTATTATTATTATTATTATTATTAGTATATAAACACATTACATGTTTCAAAGAACATTGAGCAAAATTCATGTTACGTCATTTCGCTTTGACTCTGCGCTAATATGTCTTGATATTTGATCCCTTACGTGCATAGCATACATATTATTATAAGTACTTTTATTCCAAATCAAATCAAATCAAATCAAATAAACTTTATTCAAAATTGGTACACTGTACACTTTTTGAACGTCAATTTAGGTACAGGCAATGGTGATAATTATTTACGGAAACTTAAAACTAAAACTACGAGGGTTCCAAACGCGCCCTGGTCTGAGAAGAGCCCACAACAAACTCAGCCGGGTTTATTTTTTTTTTATTATCACCATCTTACAATATGGTATAATAGCCATAAAAATGATTTGAACTGTTGGCTTTTAGAGCAATCTATGTCCATGGATTTTTGTCATTAAAAAAATCTTTTAAGCTATAGTAAGACTTTTCAATTAATTTGCGTTTAATAAAACCTTTGAACTTATTGAGAGACATATCCAAAATGTTCTCTGGCAACATATTATAAAAAAGTACAGAATTACCAACAAATGATTTTCCAACTTTTCGCAGCCTAGTAGTGGGCAACACAAGTTTATCTTTATTTCTAAGATTAATGTTATGACAGTCACTTTTTTTCTTAAATTTATCGATATTTTTGTGTACATATATTAAATTTTCAAGTATAAACTGTCATAATTTTAACTTCCTTAAACTTATTTATTTTATAATACGACTGTGTACGAACTGTCTAGTTGTGTCCTAATATCTTTTTTCTCTTTTGTGTCATTTTGCTCATCATTCAGACCGACTACTAAAAAGTTAGTTTTAATTTTAGTACTTTTGATGTTTAAATAAATGACTTTAAATAACTTTCTTATTTTATTTCCAATATTTGGTATCCTTAGCGACCATGCAAGAGACACGGTGTGGCGCCGGCACCACTGAATTTTTCATATATTATGTAAGTATAAAAGTTGGTAAGTATCTACGAAGATGATGAATACATCAATGTAATAAGGTGGATTCACGTTATTCATAATATAATGTAGATTCAGCCGTATTTTACATAGAATATAATATATTCACATTTAAAAATGTGTGAAATATTATACCTAGATACACATAGTTCTGTTATTTTACATTTCATAATATTGTCTTGTATGATTTTGTTTTATATCTGCACATTCTAAGTAGGTTTTCGAATATATAAACAAAGTTTTGACAGCGAAAAAATATTATGTTACTTAGTCTGGACCCACCCTTTTGTCAATTATTTTTATCGATTTGTAAAATAATTATTATCACATTATCCTACTAACTATAATATTATAAATGTGAAAGTGTGGATGTTTGGATGTTTGTCACTCAATCACGCCGCAACTACAAAACCGATTTGGCTGAAATTTTGAATGGAGATAGCTTATGCCCTGACTTAAAACATAGGCTTTTTAACTTTTATCCCGGAAAAATTCACAGTTCGCACGGGATTTTGAAAAAAAAAAACAGAAATCTATAGCAACAGCTATAGGTAGATTACTATAGCAAACTTCCTTGAAAGTAGGTATAAAGGTTGGAAAAGGAAGCGGGAACGGGAATCGGAAATCCACGATTCCCTCGGGATTTGTGAGAAACCGAAATTCACGCGGGCGAAGCTGCGGGCAGAAGCTAGTTTTAAATAATTTTGGGGGATAAGTAATCAATTACATTTGTAGTATCTCTGGATTTTCAATTATTTTCTTTATTTTTTAGGGTTCCATTCCTCAAAAGGAAAAACGAACCGTAAATGAAAAGGAAATAGGCATGATTGTGCATTGTACTGTCCAATGTCCATATGTCATTCTTTCTCGCTTTTGTTTTACGTGTAGCTATGGTAGCTGCATACTCTTCTTTACTGAGGACGTCTCGCTCTCTAAATGCAGGACGAGACAGCAATATTTTAGGCTCCACCCACAAACGACTTCTCGCTTGCATGGAGCGCGTTCTTAAAAAGACAGTCGGAGGGGTGTTTAAAACCACAAAACCAAAGTTGCACCCAATAGGCGGCTAACTTTAGGAGTTATGTCTAACTTTGTTAATTTATGTTTTACTTGAGGCACACTGTCCGGTCATCAATAGGTGGCTAACTTTGAGAGTTATGTCTAACTTTGTTTGTTTATGTTTTACTTATAGGCACATTTTTCTCACGCGAATCGCACAGGCATCAGCCCATCTATATTGTAAAATTATCTATACATATAATAAAATCGTAGACTTGCCGCATCTGTACATTAAAGATTTTTATCTACTCTCATATCATAAAATTCCGAATATGAAATCAAAATGTGTCATATATTGGACTACTTTATTCACATACATCTATAATATTTAAAAAAAAAATTAAAAAAGTTCATTATAACACTACTTTGTTAGGAAATTATTGCAAAACAATGTTAAAAAATAATTTTTTCTACATTATAGTACAGGCACTGGGTTCTGGTATTTTTGAGCCATGCCGGGTGTTTATTATTATTATTATTATTTAATACTTTATTGTACACCAAAAAAACATAAATTAAACAAAAGAAACATTTTAAAAGAAATAGGTACAATAGTTAGTTTACAATAGTTAGTTAGTTTAATTTTGTTACTTACAATGATTATCCCGCTATCAAAGTTACCCTATTACTACTACTGCGAAAGTGTGGCGGTAGCAAGATGCGGCCAGAGGACAGAGTGTAGTGCTACCATAATTGACCATAGACGCACTGCACGCACCGCACATTCGAAATTGACAATTGAATTTTGGCGCCTATTATTTAAATTTTTAATTTATTATTTATTTACTATTCAGTTTTTGTAACTCAAAATTTTGCAAGTGATTTTTGTTGCGCGGAAAAATGTCTAGCAGTGATACTGAAGAGAATTTAACTCCACCAGACATTCTGGAAATAGCATCGGGAATGACAAATAATCTTTTGCCAGCAAAATCAAAGAAAATTTACGATAAATGTTACCAAGATTTTATGAGTTGGAAAATTTTGAAAAAAACCACTTCATTTTCAGAAAATGTAATGCTAGCATATTTCCAAGAATTATCAAATAAATTTAAGTCTTTGTCCTTATGGGCTAAATACTCAATGCTCAAAAGTATATTGAGTATCTACAACCAAATCGATATTATTAAATACACAAGACTGATTGCTGTTTTAAAAAGAAAATCGCAGGGCTTTAAGGGAAAAAATGCAAAAACGTTCTCCCCTGAAGAATTGAGTACATTTATAAATTGCAATATCCAAAACATGAATACTTATTATAATAAATAATTTTGTTAATTTCTTAAGTCTTTTCTTTTATACGTAAGATACCTATTGATGAGCTTAGATAAAGTAGTGTATGAAACTCTACATAATTAGTTATTAAAACACTCGTGTAATACTATTAAAAAACTCGCCTGCGGCTCGTTTTTTAAACTAACACTCGTGTTTTAATAACCTCTATTATGCAACCGTTTCATAAACTACTATTGCAAAATAATAACTGGGGGATGTTAGGGATAAGTAATAGAACGTAAAAAAGCTATTTTTGAAATTTTTGTCTGTTTGTCTGTATGTTTGTGCGCGCATCACGCAAAATCTACTGAATGGATTGAAATGAAACTTGGCATGATTTAAGTTCATACTACGGAGTAACATATAGGATACTTTTTATCCCGAAATTCAGCACGGTTCCCTTGGGAGGCGGGATGAAAGTCAAAATGTGTAGGTACTTAGCTGTAATTCATTAACGCGTGGTCCGATTTCATTCATTCTTTTTTTGTTAGAAAGGATACTTTAAAGATTACTGGCTAATCTCTCAAAGGCTGGATGGATTTTGATGGGACTTTCACTGGCGGATGTTTACATTTTGATTTACCTAAACATCCGCCAGTGAACTTTTAACAGTTTTTAGCAAGGTATGAGCTCAAAGGAGCTTAGTAAAGACAAAATGATTCCCACGGGATGTTTAAAAACCAATATCTACGTGAACGAAGTCGCGGGTTTCTGCTTGTAATAAATAATAAAACACATTTATTAGAGCTGTGACTGTAATGTTATTCTTTTCCATCAACACATACATACACTTCCACCGTAAAGAATTCAGTGGATACATTCCGTAAAAATACTTAAGTAAAATTTGCATATGTTTTTGCAGCTAAAATATTATATAACAATTACGCATGTACAATTAAAGCCTTATAACCTCCGTTTATGATGCATTTTTAAAATTATAATATTTATTAAAATCGATGTTTTTTGTTTTAGTAAACACTCAGATGATTGTTAAGTTGTAACCATACGCACTTATTTAATTAATTTTATTTTCTTTTAATGTGCTCTCTCCGCCAAGGTACTAATATTTCTTTCGTTTAGTAAAGAAAACCAACAAAGGCTTCCAACCAAACACGAAAATACTGAAACTAAATCGAAAGGGAATAAAGAAAAATAGAACAAGGGGGAAAAGTTTGCTAAAGCAGAAGTTATCGAGTACGATTATAAGCATTATAAGACGGTTACTCTGAATTCCTAGGAACGAAAATATAAAAGCCAATAGTCACAAGACTCGTAAGTAATAAAGATGTGTAGTGGAGATTAAGAATCAAATGACTATTTATATTTCATGTGAAGTGATGGCAACTGATAGATGATGCCTAAGACTTCATCTATGTGGATTAAACAAATTAAAAAAATCATTCTCACCTCTGTAGGAATGGAATTTTAAAAAATACCCCCTTAGTACTCAGGGAATATATCCTCCAAACAAATCTTTAGGTTCACCGGTACATTGAATGCCTGGTATTCGACCTCTGTTTATTCTAGGTTATTTCTGTCGCATATCAAGGAACAAACATTCGTGGAGTGTCAAGAATCCGTGATCCATCAGAATTGCAATCACCAGAATCAACTAGATAAGTAGCTAGATAAGTAGCTTTGCTACAATTCTATACGGGAGGACAATGTAAATTCAAATATCTGAAAGACTTTACAAGCCAAAGAGTTTCTCTGCTTAGATTGTAGAAAATATAAAACAGAGGGAGGGAGAGCAAAGTTTGCGAAAGTAAAAGTTACCCATTGGGAAGGTCATGAGCATGGACGGTTTATTGGAATAGTTATCGTCGGGGAGGTGATTTTTAAAAATTGCCTACATTTAGCAGCAGTTTAATGATGGCGATAACAGTAAAGTCCATAGCCGGGGCTCCGGTCGAGTTTCGAGGATTACCCCTACTATCCATACGGGGGGTGCAATTTCGTTAACGTTACAGATTTCCATATAAAATAACACGCCGCGAGTCGTTATCGGCTTGAATAACGCGCATTATGTTCAAGGATGAAAAAGACATGGCCGGAATTTGCCCTGATTAGTCGAAAAAAAACTTACTTAAATAAACATAAATGGAGGTTAATTATTCATATGTGAAAATTGCTTTTAAAATAAACTAAAATATATCGTGGCAATTACATTTCTCCAGCGCAGGCGTGGAAAAAACACAAAAAATAAGAATGTTAACTGTTATTTGTTTTTCTAACTTTTCTAAGGTCATATCCAAGAAGGTTATATATATATCTATGTAGACACTGGAGACTGCACCTGAAACATTGTAGTTAAGACAAATTAGTCATTCAGCTAGGATATTTTTTCTCTCTAGTTTTTCTATACCTCACACACTTTATTTAGTAGTTGAGAACGAGACAAAGCATGTTCAAGGCTACATTTCTTTGCTTCAACATTTTCAGCTCAAAATCCATAGATTCCGTGATTCTGGTCATATCAGTAAAGTGTTCTGACTTCTGTGGTAAGTTATTGTTTTTTTTTTTTTTCAAAATGGCGTTTTCGTTGTTGTGTGAAAACGTTGTTTCGTAACAATTAAAAATAATTATTGATTTCTTGCGAGCTTCTGTTCCTCTAGTTGTGTTTTATACAGTTTTATAATTTAGTGCTATTTATATTTGAGACGTTGACTCTTTCTTCTTTCATTGAAACAAGACTCGTATGTTTTGTTTTTTAAAATATCTGACAGAAAACAAGGAGAAATGTTTTAAATGTGGCTCGCCGGTATAAAACAACATTAAGTTGATTCGATTTCCTAAACCTGCTATAAGGAATTTTGCGCGGTACGTAGGTATAACCTAACCTAACTTATGTAGATTTATACTAAAATTATTTCTCTATATTTTATCCATAAACAGATACAAGCACACCTTTTCATATATTCTACTGTGATATCAGCAGGTGTGCATAAGTCTATAGTTTTCTGCTGAACATACTGATGTGTTACTGTCAACCATTTTCCAGATACCTACTACTAGTTATGAAAAAAATTATTATTGGTAGCCCACCCTTAGTGTTTACTATTTATTACCTATAGGGTAGTAAAAATACTTTCTTATATGTTATGGTGTGCTGTGGCGATCCTTGCAAGAGACCTATATCCAGCAGTGGACGTCCATTGGTTGAAACGATATGTTATGGTATATATTATTTGTAATAATTAGTCCTACCAAGTACCAATTAATCAACAAAACTATTTCTTTTCAGATGTGAACTATGTGATATTCAGATGTGAAGATGAATTTAAACAGACAAGTTTTGCTGATTGTACTAAACAGAAGTTACAAAGAACTGTTGTTCCATGCCCGCCAACCCACATTGGAGCAGCGTGGTGGGTCTAAGCTCTAAATCCTCTCTCCTATGAGAGAGGAGGCCTGTGCCCAGCAGTGGGTCATTAAAAAGGCTGTAGTGGTGGTGGTGGTGGTGGCTGTTCCATGTGATGTAATTGAATATGAAAATATTAACAGCATTGTAAATAGCGTCTCATACATATTATGTTTAAAAAGATTTTGTATTTTGAAAAATAGATCATTTTCAGAAGAAGCATCAGCCACCACACTCAAAAAAAATCCTTACACATCTATACTAATCTATACTAATATAATAAAGGGGAAGAATTTGTTTGTTTGAACGCGCTAATCTCAGAATCTACTGGACCGATTTCAAAAATTCTTTCACCGTTGGATATGTATGTGATCCTTGAGTGCTATAGGCTATATTATATTATGTACCACGGGCGAAGCCGGGGCGGACCGCTAGTAATAATATAATAAAGCGGAAGAGTTTGTTTGAACGCGCTAATCTCAGGAACTACTAGACCGATTTCAAAAATTCTTGCACCGTTGGATATGTACGTGATCCTGGAGTGCTATAGGCTATATATTATGTACCACGGGCGAAGCCGGGGCGGACCGCTAGTAAATAAATATGCATTGTTAGAACAAAAACCTGTTGTTTTATTTTGAATCCTAACTAAAACTTTATTTATAAGGCATTTTGACTCGAAAGAGAACTTGGTGTATTTTATTAACCAGTTCTCTCTCGAGTCAAAATGCCTTATCTAAAAATATTATTTAGTCCACATTTGAATCTCCCGTCAAAGAGTTGTTGGAGGATCAATCTAGATGGCGCTGAACTGTTCTCAATTTTTTCGACATCCCTACGTCAAAATTAGGTACCTACTGAATAGATTAAAAATTAAAGACGTTCGGATATTATACACGCACACGACCATAAGTGCTAATTAATACAAAATATATCGTTAGTATTTATTATACGTGTATCCGAACGCAAATGCAATATGACAGTAAAATAAAAACAAAAACAAATAAAAGTAAACATTCTTATTTTTTGTGTTTTTTTCCACGCCTGCGGTGGAGAAATGTAATTACCGCGATATGTTTTAGTTTATTTTAAAAGCAATTTTCACATATGAATAATTAACCTCCATTTATGTTTATTTAAGTAAGTTTTTTTTTCGATTAATCGAGCAAATTCCGGCCATGTCCGAGGACACAATTCCATACAAATTCCGGCCATGTCCTTTAGTGTTTACTATTACATTAAATCGGGCCGAAAAGTTTTATGTGTTTTTTTACTTGGTTGTTAATGACAATAATATACAATGAATTTTAACGGGCGCATATTATCTACGAAGTTGAGACAAAAGTATATTTTCCGCAGACTGCTTATGAAATTCATAAGTTTGGAGCTGGAGCTTTCCTTCTGGCAACATTTCATATTCTTGACATTTTATTGAAATACTAGCTGATACACAGTCGACGTGAATGTAGGTGTTTTAAAGAACCGGACAGGATGTACCAAAGCACCATAGGTATACCATAACCATACCGTAGATCACTCTTCTACCTGTTTGTGAAAAAACCTGTCAAATCAGTTCAGTCGTTTCGAAGAGTAGCCCAAACAGAAAATAAGACATACGTTTGAGTTAATGTGCTATCGTTCAAATAATCATATGAGCACCAATAAGAGGCAGGTATTTCGAAATCACAGACAGAAACGTCAATTCTATCTATATGTGTATAGATGTAGATATGTATATCTCTCACTTTTTTTGAAGACTATAATTAATTTTACCACTGTGTTTTACCATAATGGTCAATGTGATTACAGCAAAGTATATTAACCGTTTATTTCCTAATTGATGCCAAAAACGTCCGATTGAGTTATCTACCCCCATTCCATCAATAAAAAACAGAGAACAAAATATAAACAACGGTACACAGCGAATGGTTGATTCAATTCTTAAATTCTCGGAAAGTGGCAGTATTATTGGCTCCTTCACTGTGTAAGCGGTCGTTCACTCGGCTTTAGAGAAATTGTCGCAGAGGCGATGGGTCTCGTCCGACTCGACTTAGTGAACTCGGCGAAAATTTTGCGCTACCTAACACTGATATAGGTACAAAACCGAAATTATACATACAACAGTTAATTTGCACCAGAAGCTCCTATTAGACTTGGTTATTTATAAAATAACGTCTCTTCATGATCGCTTACTCGACTTCATCATAATATCATAACCTTAGGGCCTTAGCATAGTCGGAGTGTTTAATCAGGCCTGATTTTTAAAATAATTTTTACATAGTTGATATCTTCGTGCTCGTAAGGCTGGTCTAAGCACTCAGTATTCTTCACTTCTCTAAATAATATAAAACGAAAAAGTCGCTATCCGCGTCTCTGTATGTCTGTTGTCATTTCTGTTTCCCCGCTTCTTCTGAACCACGCAATGGATTTTGATGCGGTTTTCAACATTCTAATTAGATACATATTGTACAGTAGAGAAAATTTAATATTTTGTAATCAAGTGGTTAAAACATCGATTTTCGGCCGCTTACATGGTTTATGCTGGCTAAATCTTACGAAATACATCAAAATTATGTACTAAAGAATTGTAGTACTTCAAAAACTAAACATAAATGAAAATGACGCTACATGTCTTTATCCATCAACTTATTAGAATAAATAATAGTTAAAAAAACTAAAAAACACGCTTTTTATAAAAAACCAAACTAAAAAATAGAAAATAAATTTTAATAAATATAAATTAATAATAGTGTGCATATGAAAAAAATGTATTTTATTTAAAAAAAGCATGTGGTGCATGGGTGTATAGAGGATTATCATTTCGATAATATCTTATAAGCACCCCACGCTTTTTTTTAAATAAAATACATTTTTTTCATATGCACACTATTATTAATTTATATTTATTAAAATTTATTTTCTATTTTTTAGTTTGGTTTTCTATAAAAAGCGTGTTTTTTAGTTTTTTTTAACTATTATTTATTTTCTACTTTTTAGTTCGGTTTATTTATAAAACACTAAAAAAATCATGTCACTTAAAATACAACAGATATTAATTATTAATAAATTATTATTTTATTTGTTTTTATTGTAAATCGTACAATATGATTAAAGTAAATAAGTACTAATAAATAATATTATTATTTTGTTTTAATATTCTTTTATCTTTAGATTGATAGAGTTTTGTGCTTAGATTTTAGTTGTGTGTGACATCTATTCTGTTTACCCTAGTTACAGTTAGTTACCGTGCGATTTTGAATGTTTATTGTTTTTCCTTACCGACGACTTTTGATAAATGAACACAAAATCTTATTTTTCAAATTGAATAATGAAATAATCTTATCAAATTAGTGTATTGTCATCGGTCCTCGATAAATCTACAAAGTTTGAATGAAATATGTCCGTTTAAAGTGGGTCAAAATCGCGTTCAAAGAAGTCGGTTACAAACATACATACAGGTGAAGCTAATATAAAGCGTGTAATAATAAAAATATAGTCATTTTTAGTTATATTTCCAGGGTAGAATGAACTGGGTGTCTATTCTTTATGTCGACGAGACTAAAGCGAGACCAACAAAGGACTCCAAGAATATCGCTTCGATAAACATCTGAACAATAATATGATTCCATGTAGACGTCGTATCCTTAGGTTTGACCTTTGTGAACTGGACTTGATAACCTTATAAATGGATATTATATAAAAATCTGAGTGCTGTGAAATGTGAATGCGTCTTACTTAATATTTCTCAGACGAAGTATACTTCTATAATGTATCTAAACATTTTACTCACCGTGTTTATTGATTTGCAATCTTGAGATATAACAATGTACGCTGTACATAAATCAATGCGGTTTAATCAATTGGGTTGATTTGTATCGCAACAGATAATTATAAGGCCGGATGCGGTAAATTGTTGTTAAAACGTTATAAATCTTGCTTTAGGTGTATTGACTAGTTATAGTTTATACTTTATAGCAATGACTGCTGGTTTTGATAATAAGTTTATAACATTGATAAAAATGTTTTTACTTTAAGTAATATCCACTTCCAATTACCGATGGTGTTATAATTCAATTTCGATCTCGAAAACACGTCAATTAGCAGCTAAGGCGTATGGAGATTTTTATAACAAGAATAAATTAAAAATTTAAAAAACCCCCGACATTCGCCATTGTGTGGCGGCGGCCATCTTGGATTTGCATAGTGATACTCTACTAGTCAAACCCTTTCATTTGATATTAAGGGAGTTGTGAAAAAATATGTAATCCGCCATTTTGTAGCGGCGGCCATCTTGGACCGATTTTCATCAAACATCGCTACCAACACTCTCGACTAATTCACCTTTCAAACAAAAAAACCGCATTCAAATCGGTCCACCCGTTTGAGCGCCACAGGGGAACAGACAGACACACACACACACACACAGGCACGTCAAACTTATAACACCCCGTCGTTTTTGCGTCGGGGGTTAAAAATGTGTATTTGTTGATGAAAGTGTTTCGTCTTTTAGCGTCTTTCAGACATACTTATCGCTTGCACAAAAAAAACTTCTGTTAATTATAATTATTGTCGCTGTGGGTGCGGTGAGGTAGCAACTAGCAATGGCTAACGATGAGGACTAAGAACTGAAGACATATATATGCGAATATGAAAACACATATGCCCAATTTGTTTTATTATTTAATTATTTTCTTTGTTAATTTCTTTATTTCATTATGTTCAAGCTGAATAAATCTGTATTTATTTATTTATGCACAGAATTGACCTGGGTCATTAGAGAAGACCTGTATCTATTAATTATTTACGTAGTAGTTCGAATAGGTATAGTGGGTAGTAGAAATACCACACAACACAACTCGATTTCTCACCAAGGAGATAAGGTATTTTTCGAGGATTTTCCTCCGTTATCAAATAAAGGCATTTAGGTGTGTTACTCGTACCTGGTGGGCTATTCTGTAACTTAGTTACCAACTGAAAATGGTTGCCAACTAATTAGTTCGATATACATTGCTGCTTTACTGTGTGAAATTATGAAAAACTTTATATTTCACACAGTAAAGCAGCAATGTAGGTATATCAAACTAATTAGTTGGCAACCATTTTCAGTTGGTAACTAAGTTACAGAATAGCCAACCTGGTGATATTTAATTTCGTAAAACGGCCATAACTCCGAAAAGTTAGAACTTTTGAAGTGCGTGCCGGAGATCGAACTCGGTGCCTCCGAAAGGGAGGCCGCAGTCTTAACCACTGCTATCACCACTTTAATGGTGAAGGAATACATTGTGAGGAAACCTGCACGCCTGAGAGTTCTCCATAATGTTCTCAAAGGCGTGTGAAGTCTACTAATTCGCATTGGCAAGCGTGGTGAACCTAAACATTTCTCACTCTGAGTGGAGATCCGTGCCACGTAGTGGGTCGGTAATGAGTTAATAATAATAATTATGATGATGAAGATGATGACGATGACGATGATGATGATGTTACCTGGTGCGGCGGTTGCGCGCCGGGCCCGGGCGGCAAGTGCGGCGGGTGCTGCGAGTCCTGCGTGGGCGAGATGCCGCCGGGCGCGCTCTGCGCCGAGCCGGGGCTGGGCGCGCCCGGCGGGTGCGTCGGCGGCTGAGGGGAACCGCCACGCTCGTATCCCTGGAACAAAATATTGCATCATTATGCTATGATGGCACATATCCAATTATATTTAGATATGCTAAGACTATGTGTAGAAAATACCAATCAGCTATACAAATAAACAAAATTGAAGTGGTTTTCTGTGATACTTATCGAGATAACAATGGCAATACGCGCACACGCTTTTTAAATTTTTGTGTATATATGTCTGTTTGTCTAGGCTCATTTTCGGAACGACTGAACAAATCACTTCAACGGGACTTTCACAGTTAGGTAGAGAAGTTTGCAAGCATTGATATTTGATATAGGCTACTTTTTATCCCTGAAATATTAAGAGTCCTTGTGTAAAAAGTAAAAGATTGTCTACCTTAAGATAAGAAAAAGGATCACAATATAAAAGTGAAAGGAGGTATAAAAGATTAGCAACAAGAAATTTTCTCTCATAATAAGCAAACAATTTGCGATGTGTAAACTGTAAACTCTGTAAAGGCCCGATAAACCTTGACCGCGAATACATAAACGTTACAGTGTTTATTTCCGAATGGTGTCACGCTCACGCAGCATCTCCGCTAAATGTGGGATGTAAACAGCTTGATTGATATTTTATTACGCGCGGATTTGATAAATATAGTAAGTATATTTAAAACGTTAGGCGTGAATGAAACATATTTTTCGTCTTATCACATTGATGTGTGGTTTTAATGCCACCAATCTTTTGACCTTTTGCATTCCTGCGGAATTAAATCAGACATGGGGAGAACTTTACAGAGTCATATCTCATCGAGTCGCGAAACTGTAGTGGCATAGGCGAGGCACATAATTTGAAAAACCGATAGACGTTGGGGTCCGTAGGTACTCGAATAGCGACCCCTACATGGAAACGCAGCGTCGGAAGACCTCCAACTAAGTTGACGGACGATGTCAAGGGACCACTTTTTTAGGGAAGGTATTTCTTATTCTGTGGCGATCCTTGTAAGAGGCTTACGTGCAGCAGTGGACGTCTATCGATTGAGATGAACGAATCTATTATCTCAATTCATGGTACATAATATCAAACAGTCTTAGTTCCTCTACAGCAGAACGTATTATGCAATTTACTGCAAATCATTTTGCAGCCTATATATGAGTTGCCATTTTTGCCAAGAAGGCAATTCATTTTCAACATTTCAAGAAGCGTTGAAGTTTTCCGAGCTATAATAAGATTAATAAACAATAGCTTTATAAATGACTAGCTGACCCCCGCGACTTCGTTTGCGTGTTTATAGGTTTTATATAGGATCGGATCGGATCCCATAATTCTTTTATGTACCTAAACTAAATGTAGCCTAAGTTGCTCCGTATAACATCACCTATCTGCCATTGAAAGTTTCATTAAAATCGATCCAGCCGTTTCGGAGATTAGTTGGAACAAATAGACAGACCGACAAACATAAATTTAAACGCACGCCAGTTTAAAATAAGCCGTACGTACAAAGATCCGGGTCCCAAGTTATTGCAACTCAATAAATGTCTGTCATTTCTAAACTAAAAAACCTATGACCTTGAAATATTTACGGGAGAATACTTAAAGTATTACCTTTCTAACAAAAAAAGAATGAGTGAAATCGAATAACGCGTTAATGAATTACAGCTAAATACACGTTTTAACTTTCATCCTCTCTCCCAAGGGAACCGTGCTGAATTTTGGGATAAAAAGTATCCTATGTCCTACCTCGAAGTATAAACTCAAATCGTGCCAAGTTTCATTCGAATCCATTCAGTAGTTTCGGCGTGATGCGCGGCCAAGATACAGACAGACAGACAGACAGACAGACAGACAAAAATTAAAAAAATTGCAGTTTTAGCTTCAGTATCGATTATAGAGTGCCCTCCAACAAAAAATTTCAAAATATCTTCAATGTACAGAATTGGATCTGTTACAGTCTTATTATATTATAGATATAGATAGATAACTTTAAGGGAGGTTTTCGATTCTTTCTTTGCTCTAAAATGAATATTATAGGTATACTTATCGTCAGACTTTCAACTTTCTATCATAGTGATTGGTAAAGTTGCTTGTCTTTCATTCAGTACTACTAAGTTCTAGTAAGACTTGAAACAGAGTTAAAACGGGACATAAATCTTTTGTAACTCGGTCATGGGATGGAAAAAAATAAACCACCAAAGCAAATAGCAGGTAACATAATCTAACCAACTAATTGTAAAACGCAACGATCAAATACGAAGTGGGACATAGGCGTTTAATTTGAGCGTTTCACTCACACGCGGGGTGAAACAATCGGGCACGTGGCGCGGGGCCTTGACCGTGCATCCATTATGCGGAGTCGTTTACTTGCGAATAAGTGCATTACAACATCTATGCATCTAGCGTTACATAAACAGCGATGCCCGCGAGCCCCCGTTGACTACGAAACGATTGCGGGTGCATTGTTTTGCATCTCGCGAACGCTGCCGACGAGCCGAGGTACTGGTACTTCATCTAACATATACACATAATACATATGTGCATAATATGTAAGTCTACGAACGATCGCAACTTGCAAGTCTATCTATACATAATCGTAGACTTGCCGTATCTGTACATTGAAGATTTTTGCAAAATAATAACTGGGGGATGTTAGGGATAAGTAATAGAACGTAAAAAAGCTATTTTTGAAATTTTTGTCTGTATGTTTGTGCGCTGATCACGCAAAAACTACTGAATGGATTGAAACGAAACTTGGTACGATTAAAGTTCATACTACGGAGTAACATATAGGACACTTTTTATCCCGAAATTCAGCACGGTTCCCTTGGGAGAGGGGATGAAAGTCAAAATGTGTACTTAGCTGTAATTCATTAAAGCATGGTCCGATTTCATTCATTCTTTTTTTGTTAGAAAGTAGATACTTTAAAGATTACTGACTAATCTCTAAAAGGCTGGATCGATTTCGATAGGACTTTCACTGGCGGATGTTTACATTTTGATCTACCTAAACATCCGCCAGTGAACTTTTTACAGTTTTCAGCATGATATGAGCTCAAAGGAGCTTAGGAAAAACAAAATGATTCCTACGGGATTTTTAAAAACCAATATACATAATACATATATCCACGCGAACGAAGTCGCGGGTGTCCGCTTGTTCTAAATAAGTTATTAGTAACCACCACTACAGCCTTGTAACGTCCCACTACTGGGCACAGGCTTCCTCTCTCATAGAAAGAGGTTTAGAGCTTAGACTCGCCACGCTGCAGCTGCTCCAATGCGGGTTGGCGGGTTTGTTGTTTTTTTTTTTTTTAGTTTTTAGTAACACATGTTGGTAAACTCTATTTATTTGTTTTCGTACACGGACGAAGTCGTGGGCATCAGCTACTAAAATTATAGAATTTGAACATAAACGCGACAAAACATCGAACCCAAACTACCGAATATCATTAGGAAATCCAATCAACTGAACAGTGCAGTCAAGATAAGAAGAGGACGTCTTTTCCATTTGTGCTGAATCAATGGAGAAAATCGTAAACCATCAGCCGGAAAAAGAGCTCTATATTTTTCTCATCACTGTAGCGCAAAAGGTCGTCAACATAAATTACATATCTATAGTCTATACATAATTATAATAAAATCGTAGACTTGCCGTATCTGTACATTAAAGATTTTTGCAAAATAATAACTGGCGGATGTTAGGGATAAGTAATAGAACGTAAAAAAGTTATTTTTGAATTTTTTGTCTGTTTATCTGTATGTTTGTGCGCGAATCACGTAAAAACTACTGAATGGATTGAAATGAAACTTGGCACGATTTAAGTTCATACTAAGGAGTAACATATAGAATACTTTCTATCCCGAAATTCAGCATGGTTCCCTTGGGAGAAGGGATGAAAGTCAAAATGTGTAATTCATTAACGCGTGGTCCGATTTCATTCATTCTTTTTTTGTTAGAAAGGAGATACTTTAAAGATTACCGGGTAATCTCTGAAAGGCTGGATCGATTTTGATGGGACTTTCACTGGCGGATGTTTACATTTTGATCTACCTAAACATCCGCCGGTGAACTTCTAACAGTTTTTAGCAAGGTATGAGCTCAAAGGAGCTTAAGAAAAAGAAAATGATTTCCATAGGATTATTAAAAACCAATATCCACGCGAACGGAGTCGCGGGTTTCCACTTGTTTATTAAAACGTCACTACACTTACACGTCGCGCATCGGCTGTGAACATCTGTTAGTGCGATGTTAATTACAGAGCGGGAAGACAGGTATTGAAGTCGGTTGACGCTTCATTCATTCATTCATTACAAATTTATAACAGTGGCAGGCGTCCTCGACACAGTTCGCGGCAGACTCATTGCATTAATCGCACTGCTTTCACTCGTCTACTTTCCGCGTCACGTTTCAAGGATGTAAACACCGGCCTAGCTAGCTAGATTCTATCGCGGCTTTGTAAGATAAAAGATCGTTCACATCGGCTTACGAAATTAATGATTACAGATTCTTGTAATTGCTACTGATTGAGGTTTTATGTGGGAATTGCGAGATGATAATAATAACGATGGAGTGCTAGTTGCCAGGACATAACTTGATAAAGAGTATCCACTGACGGAGTAGAATATGATGCATTTTTATTAGTTTTAATTTTGATAACCGGAATAAACTATGAAGTCTTGACGACCTGTCTATTAGTTTGAGTACGTACATGGATCTCTTCCGATTCTGATTCATGGAAGTGAACAATAGTTTTTAAGCAGATTTACTAATGAAAGTATCACATTAGTGAAAACATAATAATCCGAAAACATCGTAAACCACATTCCCTTATATAAAAACAAGCGGACAATCCTGAGCGTGGCGAGGGATTCAAGGCACGAGAGGCAAATAATTTTGCAGCCGTGCGAAATGATGATGATGATGATGACAAATTTTAACTTTCATCCCTTTTCCCAAGGGAACCGTGCTGAATTTCGGGATAAAAGTATCCTATATGTTACTCCTTAGTATGAACTTAAATCATGCCAAGTTTCATTTCAATCCATTCAGTAGTTCTTGCCTGATGCACAAACAGATCAACCACAACAGATAAACAGACAAACAGACAAAAATTTCAAAAATAACTTTTTTACGTTCTACTACTTATCCCTAACATCCGCCAGTTATTATTTTACAAAAATCTTTAATGTACAGATACGGCAAGTCTACGATTTTATTATATGTATATAGATATTATAGATAGATAGATAGATAATGTTTTCCTTAGTAACCATGAGCATACAAGGAAAAAAGAAACAAAAATCGAACACGAAACTATTTCACAAAATAGATATGTAATTAATATCACAGTTACAAGTACATACTAGGTAGGCACAGATAACGTCACCCCGATATCAAACAAGCCAATGTCAAGGACGAGATGAGTCATTCACTTTTTATGTTTCCCTTACACTCGTACTAACTACAATAATATAATTGATATTGAAACGTTACAAGTTCAAGACCTTTTGTTACGTCACGATGAATACTAATAATAGCTTGAACCATTATTGAGTAATAACTAGGGTTGGCAGGTTCTTTATTCTATTTGAATTCTTCAACGCAATGAATTACAAATGGGGAGATCTGAGGAGAGATTAGAGGGAGGCTTTTGATTAAGGACAGTAGATTTAGTTCGATTCTATTGTTATTTTTGTTCTTGTTTATTTTAAGCATGACTCTACAAACTCTAGGCTCTATACGATATAGAAGTGAGTACATTATAACAGTTCCATTAATTATGTATTTTGAACCTATAATTTTTCGGGCTTCTCTATTTTCATAGCACTTAGTTTCCAAACTAAACATGGCTACAATTTAAACGCTCATCAAAATAATTTTCTAGACCCAATTACTTAGTAGTACCTACATACTACCTATAAATGAAATAATATATTGACTTCAAATAAATATAAATATTATTTTTGCTTGCATAATATGTATTACCACGGAATACATATTGTAGGTCTACAAGGTATTGATATTACCAAATATTGTACACAACTACACAACATGGCGAGAATTAATTCATTTAGGCATGTATGTAGAATTGTTTGGTAGTAGAATATAATATTATGTACATTATTTTAAATAGGTACTTACCAGCAAGTAATAATTTCGTGTTTTTAATCCCCGACGCAAAAACAACGGGATGTTATAAGTTGGACGTGTCTGTGTGTGTGTGTCTGTTCCCCTGTAGCGCTCAAACGAGTGGACCGATTTGAATGCGGTTTTTATTTGAAAGGTGAATTAGTCGAGAGTGCTGTTAGCTATGTTTAGTGAAAATCGATTCAAGATGGCCGCCGCTACTTGGCGCTACGTTACGCTATGCTAAAATGGCGTATTAAATATTTTTTCACAACTCCCTTAATATGGGTATCAACTATCAAATGAAAGAGCTTGACTAGTAGAATAGCACTATGCAAATCCAAGATGTCCGCCGCCACAAAATGGCGAATGTCGGGGGTATTTTAAATATTAAATTAATACTTGTAAGTGGATTCCGTGGAATGAGTCATGGTAAACTCTTAGAAATTATAGGAATGCTAGCACGGCGCTCGAAAGATACGAATTATCGGGCCTTAATCACATTAGAGAGGATCGTGCGGTATTTGGTACACTGTGAACGACGAACGACGCCCGCGAGGGTCTCCAACGCGTAATTGGATACGCAGCGACTCATTTGTCAGCACAGCGAAACCTATTCGGGATTTGTTGGTCAAAAGACTAAAAGACTAGCTATTTTCAACTAACTTTTAGAAAGTACTCACTGACTTACAGACAAAGCATATCCTTAACTGGTAGACGGTGAAATAGTAGTAAGAGATGAAGATGACCGTCTAGTCTAACCTACCAAGAGAAGGGGCTCAAGGTCACAAAAACTTGTTAGGTGTAATGTTCAACAGCTGTTGAAGCTTCCGAGAGGTATGTATTGATTCGCGAAAACTATAAAACGTAGATATAATTATTTGATATAGGTACTTAGTAAAATGATCAATGTAACAAATCCGTTAATGTCATTACAAAATGCTGAAATACTATTCAAGGTAATAAGATTAGTGAGTAGAGTAGGATCGAGCGCTATAAACTCGAAATGACGGCCACCCGAGGGCTACTCCACTGCGTAATTGGACACTCAGGGCATCCTTGTCTGTAATTTCGACAACTCTTCACGAATTTCGATCCAAAGGTATTAGATTTAGAGCGATGCCCAACGGTGCGTGGTGGCGTCGCTGCGGTGCTTCAGTGGTATCCTACATATAAAAATCTGTGTTGTGCTACAGAGATAGTGCGCTGCCGCCGCGCCGCACCGCAGCAAAAGCGCACAACGCCGCACTGACAGTGTGGACTGTGGAATACAATCACTACTTGCGGCGTGCGGCATTGCCCTAACTGAAAATGAATGCGAGTGACTTAGAAGGCGACTAAAGGGATATGAAATATGAATACGAGTCGTTTTCACTCCCGGTGAAAACGACTGTACAGTAAGTAGTGAGCACTCCGGAATAACGAGTCGATTTTAGTTACCTAAACCGGTGTTAATAATAGTGAGAACTAGTGTTGCGCTCGGTGCGCGAGCTGCAAGCAGCTCGCGTGCCTTGTAGTCTCTTCAATATTCGTAAAATAAAGAAATGGGAGGCCATACCAAATACCAGAATATTCTGGAGAGTCTCTTGAAAGATAGAAAGAAATATTGGTATCACGTTTCGTATCTTTTCTGAAAGGACACTAATCAGTTCTATGCATGCGTTTAGTGGAAAAAAAAGGATCTATACAAAAATGTTCTGGAGAGCCACTTGAAAATTAAAAAGAAATTTTGTATGGACTCGAATTTTGTTTGTTCAGTAGCTATCTTTTTTTAACCGGTTCACCCAATGGCCCAAGGTTTTTAATAACATTTATTTGGGGCCATGTCTGTATGACTGGTAGTTTTGGAGGACCCATGGGGTACTCTGGTAAATTTTTCCACATTCATGACGTTTCATAATTTTCCTGAAGGAAGACCCATAAGTTCTACGCACATAAATAGTGAAGGGAAAAAAGTTCCATACAAAATTGTTCTGGAGAGCCTCTTGAAAAGAACCCAAAAAATTTGTATGGAGAGAATTTTTTTTTGTTCGGCGGCCATCTTTTTTTTACCGGTTCATCCAATGGCCCAAGGTCTTTAATAACATTTGTTTGGGACCATGTTTGTATGATTGATAGTTTTGGAGGACCCATGGGGTACTCTGGTAAAATTTCCACATTCATGACGTTTAATAATTTTCCTGAAGGAATACCCATAAGTTCTACGCACATAAATAGTGAAAGGAAAAAAGTTCCATACAAAATTGTTCTGGAGAGCCTCTTGAAAAGAACCCAAAAAATTTGTATGGAGAAAATTTTTTTTTGTTCGGCGGCCATCTTTTTTTTACCGGTTCACCCAATGGCCCAAGGTCCTTAATAACATTTGTTTGGGACCATGTCTGTATGACTGGTAGTTTTGGAGGACCCATGAGGTACTCTGGTAAATATTCCACATTCATAACGTTTCGTATTTTTCCTGAAAGGACATTTATGAGCTCTATGCATGCGTTTAGTGAGGTAAAAAAAGTTCTATACAAAAATGTTCTGGAGAGCCTCTTGAAAATTAAAAAAAAAATTTGTATGGACGCGAAAATTTTTTTTGTTCGGTGCCTATCTTTTTTTTACTGGCTCACCAAAGGGCCCAAGGTTTTGAACATTTTCAGTTTCAGGACCATGTCTCTATGACTGATAGTTTTTGAGAGCCTTTGGGGTACTCTGGTAAATTTCCACATTCATGACATTTCATATTTTTCCTGAAGGAAGACCCATAAGTTTTACGCATATAAATAGTGATAAGAAAAAAGTTCCATACAAAAATGTTCAGGAGAGCCTTTTGAAAATTCAAAAAAAAATTTTGGTTGGGCGGCCATCTTTTTTTTGCCGGTTCACCAAATTGCCCAAGGTCTTTAACAACATTTGTTTGGGACCATTCCTGTATAACTGGTAGTTTTAGAGGACCCATGAGGTACCCTGGTAATTTTTCCACATTCACTACGTTTTGTATTTTTTGTGAAAAAAACCTTTAAGTTTTATGTATACGTGTAGTGGGGGGAAAAAGTTTCATACAAAAATGTCCAGGAGAGCCTCTTGAAAAGAACCCAAAAAATTTGTATGGAGAAAAAATTTTTTTGTTCGGCGGCCATCTTTTTTTTACCGGTTCACCCAATGGCCCAAGGTCCTTAATAACATTTGTTTGGGACCATGCCTGTATGACTGGTAGTTTTAGAGGACCCATGAGGTACCCTGATAAATTTTCCACATTCATGAAGTTTCATAATTTTCCTGAAGGAAGACCCATAAGTTCTACGTATATAAATAGTAAGAGGAAAAAGTTCAATACAAAAATGTTCTGGAGAGCCTTTTGAAAATTTAAAAAAAAATTTGTATGGACACGAAATTTTTTTTTGTTTGGTACCTATCTTTTTTTTACTGGCTCACCAAAGGGCCCAAGGTCTTGAACATTTTCAGTTTCAGAACCATGCCTCTATGATTGATAGTTTTTGAGAGCCGTTGGGGTACTCTGGTAAATTTTCCACGTTCATGACGTTTCATAATTTTCCTGAAGGAAGACCCATAAGTTCTACGCACATAAATAGTGAGGGGAAAAAAGTTCCATACAAAATTGTTCTGGAGAGTCTCTTGAAAATTAAGAAATTTTTGTATGGAGACGAAATTTTTTTTTGTTTGGTGCCCATATTTTTTTCACCGGTTCACCCAGTTGCCCAAGGTGTTGAACATTTTTTGTTTGGGGATAGTACCTCTCCGACTGATAGTTTTCGAGATCCCTTAGGGTACTCTAGTCAGTTTTCCACGTCCAGCTCTCTCTATAATTTTGTAGACCTAAATTTTTTGAATTCTACACACACGGAAAGTATGGTGAAAAAGTCCCATACAAAATTGTTCAGGAGAGGTGATCAATACGTAACTTCAAGTAGCTTTATATATATAACTAGTTGCTCGGTGCGCGAGCTGCTAAAGCAGCTCGCGGGGGGCTTTCGACATTATATAACATGGGGCTGCACCCTATAATTTCGAAGATAATATAAGCATTTAAAAATTTGATCACGTAAGCACATAGACATCGCAAAAATAATAAGTTTAAGTAATAATAACATGGGGTTGCACCCTATAGTTTTGGAGATATAAGCTTTTAAAAATCTGACCATGTGAGCATATTATAGACATCGCGAGAGTACCAACAACATGGGCCTGCACCCTATAGTTTCGGAGATATAAGCTTTTAAAAGTCTGACCTAGTAAGCACACAGACATCGCGAAAATAAGAAATTTAAGTACCAACAACATGGGGCTCCACCCTATAGTTCCATAGATATAAGCTTTTAAAAATCTGACCATTTAGGCACACAGACATCGCAAAAATAAGAAGTTTGAGTACCAACAACATGGGACTGCACCCTATGGTTACGGAGACATGAGCTTTTAAAAATCGGACCACGTAAGCAAACAGACTTTGCGAAAATAAGAAGTTCGAGTACCAACTACATGGGACTTCACCATATAGTTTCGGATATAAGCTTTTAGAAATCTGACCACGTGAGCATAAAGAAGAAGATAAGAAGTTTGAATACCAACAACATGGGGCTGCACTCTACCCTTCTGTATCCTTCACTTGTCTCCAAAATCCTCAATCATCAGCTCTCGCCATATTTTTTCTCTGAATTAATTTTTATCTACTCTGTGAAACCATTTGTGAAAAAAAAAAATCATACAAAATTTTACAGGAGGAAATTTTTGGGGAAATCTCGAAAAGTCCCCGGTCGGTCGCTAGTCGGTCCCTAGTCGGTCCCTAGTCGGTCCATAATCGGTAAATAGTCGGTCCGTAGTCGGTCCCTAGTCGGTCCGTAGTCGGTCCGTAGTCGGTCCCTAGTCGGTCCCTAGTCAGTCCCTAGTCGGTCGCTAGTCGGTCCCTAGTCGGTCGCTAGTCGGTCGCTAGTCGGTCCCTAGTCGGTCCGTAGTCGGTCCCTAGTCGGTCCTTAGACGGTCCCTAGTTTGTCCATTGTCAGTCCCTAGTCGGTCCGTAGTCGGTCCCTAGTCGGTCCGTAGTCAGTCTGTAATCGGTCCCTAGTCGGACCGTAGTCGGTCCCTAGTCGGTCCGTAGTCGGTCCCTAGTCGGTCTACCTAAGTTGGTCCGTAGTCGGTCTCTAGTCGGTCCGTAGTCGGTCCCTAGCCGGTCCCTAGTCGGTCCGTAGTTGGTCCCTAGTCGGTCCCTAGTTGATCCGTAGTCGGTCCCTAGTCGGTCTCTAGTCGGTCCGTAGTTGGTCCGTAGTCGGTCCCTAGTCGGTCTCTAGTCGGTCCGTAGTCGGTCCCTAGTCTGTCCCTAGTCGGTCCGTAGTCGGTCCCAAGTCGGTCCATAGTCGGTCCGTAGTCGGTCCTTAGTCGGTCCCTAGTCGGTCCGTAGTCGGTCCCTAGTCAGTCCATAGTCGGGCCCTAGTCAGTCCTTAGTCGGTCCCTAGTCGGTCCATTGTCAGTCCCTAGTCGGTCTCTAGTCGGTCCGTAGTCGGTCCGTAGTCGGTCCCTAGTCGGTCCCTAGTCGGTCCGTAGTCGATCCCTAGTCGGTCCTTAGTCGGTCCCTAGTCGGTCCGTAGTCGGTCCCTAGTCAGTCCCTAGTCGGTCCCTAGTCAGTCCTTAGTCGGTCCCTAGTCGGTCCATTGTCAGTCCCTAGTCGGTCTCTAGTCGGTCCGTATTCAGTCCGTAGTCGGTCCCTAGTCGGACCGTTGTCGGTCCCTAGTCGGTCCGTAGTCGGTCCCTAGTCGGTCCCTAGTCGGTCCGTAGTCGATCCCTAGTCGGTCCCTAGTCGGTCTCTAGTTGGTCCGTAGTCGGTCCCTAGTCGGTCTCTAGTCGGTCCGTAGTCGGTCCGTAGTCAGTCCCTAGTCGGTCCCTAGTCGGTCCCTAGTCGGTCTCTAGTCGGTCCGTAGTCGGTCCCTAGTCGGTCTCTAGTTGGTCAGTAGTCGGTCCCTAGTCGGTCCCTAGTCAGTCTCTAGTCGGTCCGTAGTCGGTCCGTAGTCGGTCTCTAGTCGGTCTCTAGTCGGTCCGTAGTCGATCCCTAGTCGGTCCCTAGTCGGTCTCTAGTTGGTCCGTAGTCGGTCCCTAGTCGGTCTCTAGTCGGTCCGTAGTCGGTCCGTAGTCGGTCCGTAGTCGGTCCCTAGTCGGTCCCTAGTCGGTCTCTAGTCGGTCCGTACTCGGTCCCTAGTCTGTCCCTAGTCGGTCCGTAGTCGGTCCCTAGTCGGTCCGTAGTCGGTCCCTAGTCGGTCTCTAGTCGGTCCGTAGTCGGTCCGTAGTCGGTCCCTAGTCGGTCTCTAGTCGGTCCGTAGTCGGTCCGTAGTCGGTCCCTAGTCGGTCTCTAGTCGGTCCCTAGTCGGTCCCTAGTCGGTCTCTAGTTGGTCCGTAGTCGGTCTCTAGTCGGTCCGTAGTCGGTCCGTAGTCTGTCCCTAGTCGGTCCGTAGTCGGTCCGTTGTTGGTCCGTAGTCGGTCCCTAGTCGGTCTCTAGTTGGTCCGTAGTCGGTCCCTAGTCGGTCCCTAGTCGATCCGAAATAAATTCCTCCATTTTGAATTTTTTTTCTAGTGATCAGGATCCGAAGGTCCTGATCATCTTTTGATAAGAAACCACTCTTCCATCTTTTATACCCTTTGAGACGGACACTGATGAAATTTATATGGCGGCCATCTTTTTTCCGCCATTTTGAATATTTTTCCAGCTCACTGCCAATTGGAAGCCGTTTCGAGTGACATTTGCTCGAGAACCTCCCACCTATCTTCAATACCTTAAGCGTGCCCATCACCCGTCTCCGAGTTCCTCAATCATCAGCTCTATCCATATTTTTTTTCTGAATAAATTTTTGTCTGTTTTGTGAAACCATTTGTGAAAAAAAAAATCATACAAAATTTTACAGGAGAAAATTTTTGGGGAAAATCTCGTAAACTACCCCGAAGGTGGCAACACTGTTTACATTTATCGATACTGCCGGTTAAGTTACACAGTTGATTCATACATTTCAACTTTCCAAAATGTGGCTAACTGCCTCAAAAACATGTTCAAAATCAATTCCAAAACAAATAAAATACAAAATGGCCGTCAACTCATTTTACAGATTTAGTTTAGAAAGTTGAATAATTTTTCCATTAAGTACAGGAGATACCGCTCCTGATGACGTTTCAAGTTTTCATCTCGCTCGCACACAGGCGAAATGATCACCCCTGAAAAAAGACCGTATCGCGATAACAACTTTTTCTTTGATAAATTTCAGTGTTGCCTGTCCCTGGCGATAAAAATATCCAAATTTCGTTTGTACAGGTAAAAAATGTAGTTGCTCATACACGGATTTTGCAAAAAGTTCGTATTTCAATTTTTTTATTTTTGGGGTAGATCTTGAAATTTCCCCAAAAATGGGGTATTTTTTTCACCAATCTATACTTCAAGTCTGTACATACAATAGCTTCATAGAAGTAGAAACGCTCCGATGTTGTCAACTGTGAATAATTTGAATTTTAAAATTGCATTTTTTCGTACCTCAAACTGAATGGCCGCCACGACAGCCGCCATTTTGAATATTTAAAAACCACTCCCGATCTGTCAAAATACAGGATAATTGTAGACGGAAACAGGAAAAAAATATTATCTTCAACTAACCCGTTTCGGTGCTGTGGCGCCGCGGTTTGGGGTCGAAAAATTGAAAATTTGAAAGACTACAGCTAAGCCGCCATCTTGTTTTTTAAATTTTTTCTACATTTCCTATTAATCGTTTCCTAATTTCTTCTAGAATTGCGAGTTGTAACGAAATCGGTAGGAAAACAAAAATGTTACAAAAATCACGTCGGCCGCCATCTTGTTTTTGTTTGAGCAGCACTTTTCTATCTATAATACCCTTCCCGGGCTCCCCAACCATCTTACTAACCCTCAATCATCATGTCTTCCCATATTTTTCTGTGAGAATTCTCTGAAGAACCGCATCAAAGGCAATTCAATATTCACCATACATTTTCTATGAAAAAATGAATTCCGCCATTTTGAATTTTTTTTTCCATTCATCAAGTAGACCTTCGGATTTTAATCATCTTTTGCTAAGAAACCACTCTTCCATCTCTTATACCCTCCGAGATGGATAGCGATGAAATTTGTATGGCGGCCATCTTTTTTCCGCCATTTTGAATTTTTTTTCAGTTCACTCCCAATTGGACGACGTTTCGAATGACATTTGCTCGAGCACCCCCCACCTATCTTCAATACTTTCAGCGTGCCCTTCACCCGTCTCCGAAACCCTCAATCATCAGCTCTCTCCATATTTTTTTCGGAATAAATTTTTGTCTTCTTTGTGAAACCATTAGTGAAAAAAAATTTTTTATACAAAATTTTACAGGAGGAAATTTTTGGGGAAATCTCAAAAACTACCCTAAATGTGGCAACACTGTGTATATACCTCGATACTGCCGGTCGAGTTGCACAATCGATTCATACATGTCAACTTTCTAAAATGTTGCCAACTGCCTCAAAAACATGATCAAAATTTTCAGAAACACTCAACAACAATACAAAATGGCCGCCAACTCGTTTTATAGAAACAATTCACATAGTTTTATAATTTTACCATTAACTACAGGATATACCGCTCCTGATGACGTTTAACTGTTCCATCTCGCTCGCACCCAGGCGAAATAATTGCCCCTGAAAAAGGACCATGTGGCGAAAATCACTTTTTCTTTGATAAATTCCAGTGTTGCCAGTGCCCGACGACAAAAATACCCAAATGTCATTTGTACAAGTAAAACACGTGGTCGCTCATACTCGGATTTTGCAAAAAGTCCGTATTTCGATTTTTTAATTTTTGGGGTAAATCTTGAAATTTCCCCAAAAGTGGGGTATTTTTTTTATCACTAATTTATACCTCGAGTCTGTGCAAACAATTGCTTCATAGAAGTCGAAACGCTCCGATGTTGCCAACTGTGAGAAAATGTAATTTTAAAATTGCGTTTTTTCGTACCTCAAACCAAATGGCCGTCACAACAGCCGCCATCTTGAATTTTTAAAAACCACTCTCGTTCTGTCAAAATTAAGGGTAATTGTAAGCGGAAACAAGAAAAAAAAATTATCCTCAATTACCCCGTTTCGGAGCTGTGGTGCCGCGGTTTGGGGTCGAAAAATCAAAAATTTTAAAAATCTAAATCTCGGCCGCCATCTTGTTTTTCCAGTTTTTTCCACTTTTTCTAATAATTATTTACTAATTTCTTAAAAACCTGCGAGTTTTAACGAAATCGGTTGAAAAACAAAAAAGTTACATAAATCACGTCAGCCGCCATCTTGTTTTTCTGAAATGTCATAATTTTTCCCTACTCGAATCCCCCATCCGAACACATCTCCCATACATGATTATATCGTTTTCTGTCTCTTTCTAGGAGAACAATTATGTCAATGAGTGAGTGAGTGAGTGGTAATTGAGCTATATATAGTATAATATTGATTAATAACAGTGAGTGTGTGTACATTTGTGTTACCGAGTAGTATTTTATGGCTTGTTTATTCTTAGTAAAATTAAATAATAAAGAGAAAGCAGAAAAGAATATTCAAAAACAATGGCGCTGATTATACACGAAGTAGGTATCAATTGTATTGTAATGTAAATAAGCCATCGAGCAGACTATATAAGGTTATAAGCGTGTCGTAATCTGCAGATTGAACCTTTACGAGTGTTATTTAACAATCGTGTCACCAGGGCGACTCCGGAGGAGAGGGTGAGTAGGGTGGCAGGCTGTGACCAAAACAAAACAAAGAATTCCAAGAACTTTCACTGAATAATAATTCGGGAGTAAAAGTTTGTCGCTTTTAGGTAGCAGGAAATCGGGACTAACGCCTGGTTGTAGAGTTTGGCTGTGTTTCAGTCGAACCATCCACGCCGGTCGCCTACCAATCCATCAAAGGAGGGCGACCGGATCGGGGGTGGGTAGCCTCCCCCGTACCCACATAAATATTGCGGGTAGGTGAGTACAAACCCTTTGACCGAGTTCTGTTTACTTTCATTTTCACTCAGCTGACGGGGCCGCCACCCTGTCTATTCACCGCCACTATTATTATGATAATTAGAAGGTTATTAACTCTACATCCCGCTAATCGGTGAGAACGAAATGTGTGACTGAAATGCCGCGACGAAATTTATGATCTTATCCAAATACCTATCTGACGACCCGTTTGTATCATAGTAAACGATATGTCTATATAATTAGACGTTTAGGACACTAGCAATTAAGATTTGTAGCATCTTCATCGATGGTTGTGTGCGTGAGGTGTATTAACGAGTAGGCAGGGTTTTTAGTGCGGTTCTCGGGTACAGGGTGCGAAGGGGCTGGCCCGGAGAGCACTCGAGGCTGCAACGGGTTCGGACCGGCAGACGGGGCGCAGACGTGCATTATTAGGCGGGTGCGGAACACCCGCGGGAGCGGTGGGCGGTGGGGTGCGCGTATCGTACGTCATCACCTGAGGCGCGTCCTTGAAACCGTCGTCGCATTCGTTGCACTCGGATGCGGCCCGGATCCCGAGCCCGCGGTACCGCACTCTAAGATCCCCCAGCCCCCACCGTCTTACATAAATCTAACCTCGTATTATAATAATTCACAACACGGCCACGGCACCGCTGACTTTCTTGAAACGACTTTTTCATTTTGCACTTACCCTACTCCTACGTGACATTTACATACGTGTCTTACATTTAATTTGGAATTCATCATTAAGATAATAATCGGTCTAACGAAGCAAAATATTGCATAGGAAATTCACAAGACACTGTGGCTAATTCTCCTACACAATCTCTAAACCTAAACTAAATTGACAGGTTTAAAAATGGTGCTATCCCCTTCAGCAGGGAGGATTGTGAAAGAGACAGGAATATATTTAGACCTGTCATTTAAGTTTAGATTTAGAGATTGTGTACAACAGAATCGGCCACAGTGTCTTGTGAATTTCCTATGCAATATTTTGCTTCGTTAGACCGATTATTATCTTAATGATGAATTCCAAATTAAATGTAAGACATCAGGTATCATTGAATATAACTCTAGACAATATCTTTAAGTGTATAACTGTTACCTATGCCTATGATGAAAATCGGATTGTTCATTGAACACAAGACTTTGTAAGTTTGTAACCTACTTATTCATGACGATATGCGACGCTCGCGCGATCTTATAAATTGATCAGCACCACTGCACTTTACTGGCTTCAAAAACAGTAAAATTTTGAGAAAGAAAGAATATGAATTCTCTGTCTGTTACCTCTTGAAGGCTTGATCTCGCATCTTGGAGACAGAGACAGGATATTATTTATCCCGGAAAATCAATGAAAAAAAAATTAGTTCCCACAGGAATTTTAAAAATCGGCGCTCATGGTTCTGTAGTTATTATTCATATTATCAGTGTTTTCGATGTTTTCAGTAGGGATATATAATAGAAATACAGTAGTATATCTGTAATATAATAATATATTATACAGAAATTCCAAATTCTTAACTACTTTAGAGATAAATCCTAAAAGTGATATAAATATTTTACACAAATCTTTTTAAAACTCAAATGAATGTAATAGAGACTCGTATTAATTTGACTTTAAGTTTCAAATTCTATTTTAGAAATAGTCATCAGTATCAGTGACTTTATTATCATAACTCATAGTACCTATATTGATATGATGTGATTTAATCAATAACGCCAGAGCGCATTTTATTACACCGCGTTCATATTGTACATAGCTCTCCATGTACACATTGTAATTGTTATTTAATCTACGGACTAGTCTCGGACTCAGCCAAATTGGAGTCGGATGTGTCACAGTCAACAATCCCACTCACTTATCAACTAACAATATGAAACTGAGACGGGTTATTCGCAGGAGAATATTAGGAAAGGATTGACGGAACTGAAATTGGTTACTCTATACCTCATCGTTTCTTGTGCCCGAAATAACTGCCAAAATATAACAACAATAATATCTTTAAGATAAAGCCTCTTTGTATGACGCGGACGCTTCGTATCGAAAGCGAAACGGTTTCGTCTTTCCGCTAACATTCACTATTTAGCGGAGCACATTTGGTCTCCGATTTCTGAAGTCAACCGGACGTGGATTCTTAACTAGTCATGTCAAAAACAAACCATAGGCCCCGATCTCTTCGAGCTCTATGGCTCACATCTTCACCCAGGCACAGCTTCGCGATGCCACCCCGATTGGTGACGCTGCGGTCATGTTGACCAGCAGTATACCTACTCAATCCGAAAGAAAAAAGCTGAACACGTGAGTGTCTCCTGCTTATACGTTAACATTGTGTTTAGGCCTCGGTTTAAAGGTCTAAAATCTCTACCAAAAATTATCCCGTGGTATTGTTATAGATGTCCTTTCGAATTTTCGAATCGCAAACAGCATTGTTAGGAACCTACCAAACAAATTGGTAAACCGTCAAACGTTTAATACAAACAAAATGACGAAAAAATCCGATTGCAATATCTATGTATGGATATATCATATAACAAAACTTTTAAACAGCTGTACTTACCTACTTGTAAGTCAGACCAATTTTAGTACAAAACTATATTGCCAGACGACATACAGCCGTGGCCTATAATACTCGTAAATTAGCAACGTGAACAATATAACGTTACGTACTGTGGAATATCAATACCTAAATTCCAAGCATTCGAACACACATTTAGTGAATTCAAACCGCCCGGCGAACAGTGTCCGTAAACAAAGCAATATGAGATTGCGCCGTCAGTAATGGCTTTCAGTTGAGACAGATAGACCCCGCTTAGGCGTGCGGTGGTCACCCTACTGTCATGCGGAGAGCTACTGCCAATAAATCAGCGAGATAGAACCACATACTAGTTGGTCTTTCACCCAGTAGCTTGTCATAGGCCAAGCCTAAAGTTATAAAGCTGACACAAGTTTTTAGGGGCATGCTGGCCCTAAAACTTGTGTCATACGAGTGGCGCTGAGGCTCAGCGTCTTATAATGATGATCGTCTATGAATGATCTTAAACAATTTCATTTCATCATCATCATCATCATGATCAACCCATTACCGGCTCACTACAGAGCACGGGTCTCCTCTCAGAGTGAGAAGGGTTTTGGCCATAGTCTACCACGCTGGCCAAGCGGATTGACAGACTTCACACACCTTTGAGAACGTTATGGGGAACTCTCAGGCATGCAGGTTTCCTCACGATGTTTTCCTTCACCGTTAAAGCAAGTGATATTTAAATACTTAAAACGCACATAACTCCGAAAAGTTAGAGGTGCATGCCCGGCCCGGGATCGAACCCACGACCTCCGATTAGAAGTCGGACGTCCTAACTACTAGGCTATCACAACTTCATTTATTTTGATATATTAAATTGTTATTATTGAAAATGGAACACGGATCGCTCCGGCGCGCCCAGACCGCGGTTCATGTTTTGTTTTCATCCATATGTAATGTCAAATTAAATAAACCTGAGTTGAAGTTGTTATCATTAATTGCGCCATGGCGCCACCGGACTCCGTTGGTGGGCCTTGCGCCTTCGTGTTAGAGCACGTAGGTGTATACTCCCTAGTAGGTACAGGAGGTGTACTGGTGCGGTGGTACCATCAGCTCACCTCTAGTACTAGAATTCAGTAATGGTAATATTGTGCATATCATCGTGACCTCTACTCTCACCCGAAGGACATCCAGTCCTTGTGCTGCTTGTATTCCAGGCGGCACGCTGCGACGCGCTTTCGCTCATCTGTCGAGTCCTAAATAGTGTTTCCCAGTGCAGGACCACCATTTAAGACTTTTTAAGACCATTTAAGCCTGGGGGACGCCAGCATAATATCTAAGAACTCAACTGTGTGCTCTAAAATTCAAGCTGATGTCTGATTGTTTTATAAATGATGATGATAAACAAAGATGAAGAAGGCATTATACCACTATGTTAACTTGTAAACAGTTCCAGTTTAATTCTTCGACCATGAAATATTAAATATTAAACAACTCGACTCTGCGACGGAGCTTACTTTGCGCAAAGTTGTGCTCGTATTTTATGTATAGGTTATCCGACGCTTGACTCTCAATCTAATCCTTTTAAGGTGCGTCCAGACTTGAACATTTCACCGAACCGAACAGCGAACATTTCGGCGAACTTGTTACGCTCAATGTGGACGGCGCGCTTGGAGCGCTTGAGATGGGTTACTGCGTAACAGTTCGGCGAAATGTTCGCTGTTCGGTTCGGTGAAATGTTCAAGTCTGGACGCACCTTTAGACTTTTAGCGACGCGACGGCGAACCAGCCGTCACTTTAATCCAAAGAAGGCTCTCCGCAAATTATAAATAGACGCTTGAAACAACCGAGGCCACGGCTCCAGATAAAATTAAAAATAGTCCGGTACTTGATTAAAAGTTGAAACTTTTGAAACTGTTTATTGAATTTAGTGAAATTTAAATATCTTGTAAGGGACAAAATTTTAACGCGAAGCGTAGGTAGGTGTTTAAGCTATCTTTGGGTAATTCTAAGTTATGAGGTATTTTCAACGGCAACAATAAAAAATCATATATACATATTTAATTTATTTGAAATAACACTGTTATGTCATAATAGTTACCGCTTTCTATATGGTCACTTAAATTCACCAATTAAATGTATGTAATTTAGTCGCAAAAGCGCCTCAAATATGAAAAATGTATCTCCCCTGCCATGTCCCCTAACCATATTATGTTAGTCAATCGATAGTTTTAACTAAATTTAAATTAAGTAGTAAATTAAACTTTAATAATTTAGAAATTAGACTAATTAAATTAATGCAATCCAAGAAAAAACAACACCTAACATTTTTTTTTTTCATATTAACTATAATGTCTACATTTGTCCCTCATATTTAGCGTCTCTTCCCCTGGCATTATGTATTAATTTAAAACTCACGACTGTTTACTTTGCTGCGTAAATTGCGACCTTCAAAACAAAGCATTCAACGTGAAGTTTGCGGCAAGCATTCACAACGCAAGCATGCGGTCATTTTGTCCGCCATTTCAGTGAAACTACTTGCTAGGAGTAGTTGTGAATCAGTGAATGTGTTCTCTCCCCTGGTAAAATTTTTTTCGCAATTATAAGCCTAAATACTTTATTTTCTTTAAATAATTACTGTAATTTATGCATAGAATCGTATTCTTCTTTGTTAATTACGTATAACAAAAACTTTGACGTTTATACCTGTTTTTTAACAGAAAAGTATCTCCCCTGCCTTCTCTCCCCTGCCTCTTAAGGTGCCAAGGAACATGCTTACTGTCCAGGGGAGATACAAATATGTCGTATTGGAGTATTTTTACAGCCGATACGTGTACTGTTTTCATAATTTAGTGAATACATCCATATTTTATAATCTTACTCTATTCCACTTTTTCTTAACATTATAATTTCACTTAGGTACTTAATGGAACATCGAACAATGTTTTTGTTTGAATACCGATTGTCTGATTGTTAACGGTGGATTTATTTTGTCCCAGGAAAAGCAGTCAGTTAGTCAATTATCACAGATCGTCAGGAACAGTATCAGAATAGAAAATAAAGTCCTACCCTGTACGCCTTATATCTCCCCTGTATTTAGTATCTCCCCTGGTCCATTATAAAATAACAAATAATAAATTAATTGACTGGCTGCTTTTCAGGTATGAAGATAATAAGTGTTTCTATAAAGAAATACTACAATTGTATTAACATTCTATTATTTTTGTCATGCCGCCTATCCTAATAACTTAGTACCTGTTAACTTAGAATTACCCCTTTATTATTGTGTAAAGACAAAGTTTCAAAAAACCAGTTAACTTAAAATATATTATATATCCTAAACTGATTGTTTAGGATAAATAATTATCAATATTATAAACTAGCTGGTGCCAGCGACTTCGTCCGCTTGGATTCTTATTAAATCTCACTTGGGGGTGGAATTTCCAAAATTCTTGAAACACGTAATTTTTAATTTTTAACCGACATACAACTGCCAATTTTCATTGATATAACTTTAAAAATGACGGACTTTCAAACTTTCATCCCCCATTTAACCCACTTGGGGGTAGTTTTTTCAAAATTCCTCAAACACGTAATTCTTTATTTTTAACCGAAAACTTAAATACTAATTTTCATGGATATAACTTGAAAAATGATGGACTTTCATACAAACTTGCATCCCCTATTTAACCCTCTTAGGGGGGAATTCGCAATAATCCTTTCTTAGTGTGCGGCGTGCGCCTACATCATAAAATGAATATACTGTGAAAATTTCATATTTCTAGCTTCAGTGGTTTAGGCTGTGCGTTGATGATCAGTCAGTCAGTCAGGACAAGCTATTTTATATTAATAGTTAATACTAGCGGACCCGGCAGACGTCATCCTGCCCGGTGAAATACCGACATCAGCGCCACCTACCGAGACCCGATAGGTAAGTTACCTGTACCTACCAGGTAATTGTTTTCAAACCATCCAGGAACCCATAGAAATATACCTATTACCTACACACAAAATTTCATCAATTTATTGAATTCATTTGTTACAAAAAATGTGATAAATGTAGAACCGCTCGACCGATTTTGTGCAAACTTCACATAAACCATCTACTAAACAGTCCGAACAAAGCCTAAACATTTGGTTTGGATAGGTGAGCCCGTTCTTGAGTTATAAAATTACAACGAAAAGTGGCATTTTTATATAATAGAAGATAGATAGATATAATATAGATATTGTTGAATTATATTTGTTTATTCCTATACAAACAATACAGATAAATTGAGAATTATTAATGAAACTGGTGATTAAAGCTTGTCAAAACACATCGATTAAAGTTCCAATGATACCATTTAAAAGCCTCAATTCGGTAGGTCGAACAAAATACAAACAAAAAAAAAAAGATTGCGTTAGATATTTACTTCAAGTACAAGCTCATTAACGAGAGAATTTTTTTATGGTGGTATGTAGTAAGTACGACATGAATGATATTTGATAGAGTACAAACTTCAGGGTATTCATGTACCCACGGACTATGACTTTAGATTAGAAGTTAGAACGACCTTGCGCACTGTCGGCTCATTTCTTAACACCGATTTCTAGACGAGTTCGCTCCAAGAGCCTCTGCTCGAAAACGTACCTCTGGCTTCGTTGCACAACGAGCTTACGTCAGCGGGCGCGCAGAGCGGCTTACGTCATTCGAGCGCGATCAAATCAGACTAACATGGGTCCTATGCGTATGCGTTTACGGGCGATGGTCGCGTGGCGGGGGCGTAAAGTATGATAGAGCGTTTATGTTCACGTGAGTGGATGAGGCTCCGCCGCGCCGCGCCGTCGTCGGCTCAACGATTCTGAGAACCGTTCGAGGCTCTCTAGTTTCGGACTTGAATATGAATCGTGTAATACGACGTCTATGGAGCATATTTTAAAGCGGCTTTCCGTCTGTAGAAATGTTTTTATATCTTCTCAGAGCTCTTAATACGTTTACTGACTTGGCTTAGCGAGTTATGAAACGCTTTGTCAAATAAAAACCTAGTAGATACGAGATACCTACTAAGAAGTTATTACTGCAGAGATTGCTATAATAATTAATACGGCAGGAAAATTAAGAAGTTAGTACCTACTAGCAAAGCTTGTAAAAAATTTCTATACACAGAAACCCCTGACGCAAAACGACGGGGTGTTATAAGTTTGACGTGTCTACTGTCTGTGTGTGTGCCCCGTAGGCCGTAGCGCTCAAACGAGTGAACCGATTTGAATGTAGTTTTTTTTGTTTGAAAGGTGAATTAGTTGGGAGTGTTCTTAGCTATGTTTGATGAAAATCGGTCCAAGATGGCCGCAGCCACAAAATGGCGGATTACATATTTATTCACAACTCCCTCGATATGGGTATCAAATGAAAGGGCTTGACTATATGCATACTAATATTGAATAGCACTATGCAAATTCAAGATGGCCGCCACCAAAAAATGGTGAATGTCGGGGGTTTTTAATTTTTAATTTATACTTGTGCTAAAATTGGTACCTATCTGACAATAACACCTATCTGACAATAACAATCAGTCTTATTGCCTCTTATCTCAGTGATCGCATACAGAGAGTATGTATCAATGATGTTAAGTCGTCCGGATCAGCCTCAGTAATGGGTGTTCCCCAAGGCTCTATTCTGGGTCCATTCATGTTTCTGGTTTATATTAATGATTTACCACATTTTGTCAAAAATGCTTGCGATATTGTACTATTTGCTGACGACACGTCTTTGATTTTTAAAGTCGATAGGACTAAGGACAATTTTGACGATGTAAATAATACATTATCTCAAGTTTCACACTGGTTTACTACAAACAATCTACTTTTGAATGCAAAAAAAACCAAGTGTGTCGAGTTTCTATTGCCCAATACAAGGGTTACTAGCAAAAATTTAAAGATAAGTGGTGAGCCATTGAAAACTGAGGACACAACTGTGTTCTTGGGAATAACCCTAGATGCAAAGCTTCAATGGGGCACCCATATAGCAACACTTGCTGGCAAGCTCAGCTCTGCTGCTTACGCTGTTAGGAAGATTCGACAGATAACAGATATAGAAACTGCAAAAATTGTTTATTTTGCATATTTCCATAGTATTATGTCGTATGGACTCATACTATGGGGTAAAGCGGCTGATATTGAAAAAATTTTCGTTTTACAAAAAAGGGCAATTCGCGCAATTTATAATTTAAAACCGCGGGATTCCCTTCGAGAGAAATTTAAAGAAATAGGTATTCTTACGGTAGCTTCTCAATATATCTATAACAATATAATTTTTGTTAGGCAAAACATTCACAGTTACATTAAAAAGTGCGAATTACACGACAGGCAATTAAGAAATAGAAATAGGCTCGTGATTCCTCAGTTACGCCTCAAAAGGGTCCAAAGGTCATTTGTGGGAATGGGCGTAATGTTCTATAATAAAATTCCACAAGCAATCTTAGACTTGCCTTTACACAAGTTTAAGAACTCTATTAAAAATATGCTCATAAAAAAAGCATATTATACAATTGAAGATTATATAAATGATAAAAAAGCATGGAGCAATTTCTCAATGTCTTAAACCGAGTATTTGATTATTGGTGTTCAATTCGATGCTTTGATCATGGGTAGCCTAAGTATGTCACGCTCTCTTTAAACATTTCTGTGGTGGTGTCGTGTGGTGCGGGTTGTTACGTTCCCTCGAATATGGTTGAGCGAAGCAATGGCTGGATCATGCGTCATGCTCGTGAACGGGTGCCACCGTCGGAAATGGGGCTACTTTTGTCTGCCCTTCTTCACATGTGTAGAATTGTAAGCACCATTCCGAACCTGTGGTAGATTCATTTGTCGATTCGTAAACGCTTCCGAAAGTTTATCTGAATAAAATTATGATTACTTATATAAATGATAAAAAGGCGTGGATTTGACTCGTTCCAGCAATGCGCGAGACGGCAATTCAATCATGTACTTACCATAAAATTGTTATATTGATATTGTAAATTTGGAAAAGAGCAACCGCCGAGTTTCTTGCTGGTTCTTCTCGGTTGGAACGGCATTCCGAACCAGTGGTAGATTCATCTGACTATTCAAAAGCACTTGTAAAAGTTTATTTGAATAAAAAACTTTTCTATTCTATTCTATTCTATTCTATTCTAACATGAGAACATCACAATATGTATTATTATTTATTTTATCAATCTTATCTGGTGTTTATAGGTAGCTATTATATTCTGTTTTTCATACCTCAATATAATTACGTATTCTTATCATAACTTTAAGCGTAGTAGGTATAAATTTTTTTTTCTTCAAATCGTATCAGTGAAACCATTGGATATAGATATAGGTAATAGGTATGCCAAAGCTGTAAAAAGAATATTATTTTAATATTTGTATTAGAGAACAATCTATACTAATAAATAAAATTGAAGTGTCAGTCTGTAATTTCGAAATAACTACCTACCTCATATTAACCCTAGGTCGGTCGCATGGGGTCTTTGAAAGCCCGGGGTTTGCAAAAACTGTCATATTTTTTTTAATAGTTATGGTACGAACTTGTGATTTATAGTAGCTTCCTAAAATATACTTAAGTATAAAATAGAGCAGTTATCACTGATTTAGCGCACTGCGTTTGCGCATGATAAACGTTTGTTTTGCGCGCGGGCTTCAAAAGACCCCACGCGACCAAACGTGTAACATTTTTTGTTTGAAGGCAGACACTTACATTATGTTAAATTTAACCGAAAATGGAATATTTTAAAAAACAGCAGATTGTCCGAAGGCTAGAAGAACAGTCCGAAGATGATGTAGATGTTACGATCGATGAAACATAGGTAAACATTTTGATTTTGAACCTGATGTACTTAATTGAAAAAAGTTCTCTTGAAACTGATTCTGAGGCATCCTGAGCTGCCCGAATAACTGGATTCAGACGACGATGATGAAGATAAGGTTTCACTCGCTCGACAAATAACATTTATTTATTTATTTAACCTCAACTACATATATTATTAGTCGGAAAACTACGCCATGGAAATACTGAAACGATATTTAGCTGGAAGAAGACTGCTCCTAATCCTTCAGTCAGAGACAATATTGGAATATAATTAGCCAAATAGGACCAAGATACGCGAAGACTATTTCAAAACACATGCATTTCATCTTTTTGATGATTATAAACACCCTCCCGAGAATGCTCCGGCGTGGCAGCACATGGAGCGCTTTTTGGTCCTGATGTGCTGCAAAATCGATGTGAAAATCAGCCACAAATGTCCAGAAAGGGATGCACATATTGTCCACGATATATTTGATAGAAAATATTCGACAGGATGCTTTTCATGTCGCCAGAATATATACCCGAGGCATGCAGCATCAAATTGCGCAAGCTGTTCGAAATGGCAAAATGAGGTGTAAAAATTTACTAATGTATATGAATTCATTCATGTTGTTTTTTGTGATTTCGTTAAAATAAGTCTTATTTTGATAGTTTGTGTTGATTTTAGAAAGAAAATATAATAAATGATTGGTTTTATATTAATTTAAACTAAAGTTGCCGAAAATGAGTCAAAAATGTTTTTCTCTAGTGGGACTGAGACTGACGTAATCTTATAAAGATTTAAAAGATTATAATACTTTTATTTTAAAATACATCTTAGTACCTTATTAATACATAAATAAAAAATCAGAATATACGAAGAAATTATATAAAAAAATATAAAATAAAACAGGGCTTTCAAAGACCCCATGCGACCGACGAAGTTACAAAAACTAGCGCGACCGACCTAGGGTTAAGCTCATATGGTTATTTGAACGGTACCATAACCGAAACACACGTTTTTAAAATTTTTGTCTGTCTGTCTGTCTGTTTGAACGGGGTAATCCTCGGAACGGCTGAACCGATTTTGACGGGACTTTCACCAGGCCCGTGTCACTCCGCGTGTAGGTATTAAAAACATACCTACAGGCGGCGGCCGTTGCGCAACGGCCAATCTAGTAGGCTGCCACAAGCGAAGAAAGACGCGCGCGCGCTATTTGTTCGACCACGTTCAACTATCTCGATAGTTGCAAGATGGACACAAAACGAAAAAAAGCAAAAAGATACTGTGCAGAGTGCTTAGTCTAAGATCGGAGCACTCGAAAACGAACTCGAAAACTATTGATCGAATCACAAGTGAATTCAGAGCAAAATGAACTCAAATACTCGTATTTTAAAGTCGTAATTCCATAGTTCGAATATGTATTTCACAACATTTCTGCTTGGGGCGCTCGTTGTGTTCGCATGCTGAATGTATTGGCGAACTCAAACCTTAATACAAGCCATTTTAGGTCTATTTTACTCTGAAATCGATCAATAGTTTTCGAGTGCTCCGATCTTAGACTAAGCACTCTGTATTTAATTGTTTAAATACGGATCGTGATCGAAATTTAACTTTTTTTTGGTTGCCTAAAGACGCTGACAGGTAAAATCTACTTTGATTGGATTACATTATGTTCCTATTTGAAATGAAATTAATTCAAACTACAAACCCTTTCTCCCCTTGTTGAACAAAGTACTATTCCAATACCCTAAAAGTAGAAAGCGCTAGATGGCGTAAGTAGTTTCTCGAAGTCACCCCGAAGTAAGCAACCCTAGAGTCCGCGGATCTTTCAAACGTATAACCACGTATAACCTATTATGAACCGTAGTCCAGTGAATTAAGGCCCATATTCCCTCAAAAAAAATTTGGTAGGTACGTAAATGAACACGTGCTCGACTGGAACGCCAGCTAAATTAAATCATATTGTTTATCAAATTGAGTACATATTTCTTTAAAAACCATTGCGAAGTAAGGCTTCTGTACCTTTAGGTACTAGTTATTATTCTGTGCTTTCACATACAAGTAGAGAATTAACCAGGGAGTAACATAGGCTACTTTTTAACCGACTTTCTAAAAAGGAGTTGTGTTTTTCTACCTATGTACACCGATATCTCCGACATTTCTGAACCGATTTGCGTAATTTCTTTTTAATCGATAGAGAAACATTGCGACACTGTCCTACAAAAAAATTTGGATTCCAACTCCACAATCCTGATGCTGTAGGGGACCTGATCCCCAAAACTAATGGGATTTAGGAACTGTCGGTTATTTAAATTGATATTGGGGGTACTAATTAAAGACTTTATCGTTGAATGAACTCGAGTACATATCCAACTCCTCAACCCTGATGCTGTAAGGAACTGCATTTCGAAATCGTAAGGATCCCACGGTATTTTTCCGTTTTGGTGACGGGTTACTACAGGGCTACTTTTTGTTCTGGAAAATCAAAGTTCCCACGGGGTTTTCAAAAACCTAAATCCACACGGGCGAAGCCGTGGGCATCATCTAGTTAATAATAAATATTATTTTAACCTGAAACTCGCACAACACGAAACGGTAGCTTAGCGCGACGGAACTGCTTAGAGCCTGTCCAGATGAGGCGTTTTAGGGACCTTTCAGACAGACCGGCGCGGAGAGCAGAGCAAATTTTAATCGCATTTAAAATAGAATCTTAAGACATTGAAATAGGCTTTATTTTTACATGTTAACTCTTTTATGATAAGAGGATGCTCGAGCATGCTCCCAATACGCTCTGTGTGAAATATATGAGAGCAGCCGGTCGGCTACTCGTCGAGCCGGTCGGCTGCTCCATTCCCGTGCCCTTTCGCGCTCGAGCATCCGACCGGCTCCGTTCGCGTGCTCTTTCATGCTCGCACAGCCGACCGTAGGCCGAATATGCTCTGCCGTCCGGCCCAAGAGCGTACGCTCGGCTCCGAGCGCATCCGCGTGTCCGTTCACACAGACCGGCGCGGAGAGCAGAGCAAATTTGAACGGCCGGTCTGTGTGAAAAAAAAAATGCTCTCCGACGCTCTCCGCGCCGGTCTGTCTGAAAGGTCCCTTACGCGCGAGTCGACTCGCGCGTAGACACTCGCGCGTTCCCGAGATACTAGAGCTACATATATTCCGTCGATTCTACATATTTAGATTCTACATATATAGAGTCGACTCTTGCTCTGCTCTCCGCGCCGGTCTGTCTGAAAGGTCCCTAATACGCCTCATCTGGACAGGCTAGCAGGACGCAAACTTAACGCGCGCGTACGCGTGTACGATTTGTAACACTGTATCTATCGGGCACGTCAAACTACAACGCGTATCCGAAGGCGCAAGCTTGCAGAAGCGTGCTCTTCGCAGTGACAACGCATTTAACAGCTGCTTCTATTACATTTTCTACGATTCGCATATGGACACGTTTTCGTCGCGCGTTCTGTTTGCTTCGGCCTTGTTGCAACAAAACTATATTATGAGCTTGTTAGTAATAGTTAGTATTGTTAGTAATAGTAGGTAGCTATTGACTACTGCACTAATGAATTGACTTTGAAAGATGTCTAAGAAGATTTACGTAATAGGTACATCGGTAACAAGTAGGTACTTGTTAGATAAAGACTTATCGAAGCAATAGACCTGACCTACCCAAAGTGACGAGGTATTATTATTGTCATAATATAAGAAACTAGTATAGTCTATTCTTTGATCCTAAAGTCACCTACACGTTCGTAATAAAATCTTGCGACTTGTGTATAGCTTCGTCTGGTTTATACTTCGTGTGGGTGGTACTCAAACAAATGTGGTAATAAATAATAATAGAATAAATATATAAATCGTAGAATGAAAGAATATTTTTATTTTTACATACAAATCTGTATCTTTATCTTACATCTTTAAGGACTTTTGGAAAAACTAACCCCAAGTGGGTTAAATGGGGGATGAATGTTTGTATGAGATTTGTATGAATCCACGCGGCTAAAATCGCGAGCATCAGCTATTTTTATATATTACCAGAATACTTCATTAAAATTATTATCGCCGTCGGATAATCGAAATAATCGAAATTAATTGATGTGTGACACAGTGTGGGAATCTTAAGTCAGTTTCAAGTCAAGTTTTAGTTACCCCGCAATTCGGAGATACGATATCCACTTACGTAACCTAATGATCTGCGGCTACCCGCCGACCACAAGACAGCTTACTTGAGACGCGACTTGGCCACTCCGACCGAGTAGGTCTGTATGCCAGCAACGGGTAAATAATAGCGACCATTATCATAGATAACATCATCGGCTCATGGTTAGCTATAGCTACTGGTTGTACGTACCTAAGCTAAGCGGTAAAGCTATTGAGCAATATACCTATCTATCAACTTCTTGCAGTGTGAAGTCTTTAAAATACTACATTGGAAATGGGACACACAAAAGACAAATAAGGTGTGAATCTTCTTAAGAATCCTGAAGATTCTTTTAAAATACGACTCATTATGAATAACAAGTGTAAATTGAAAATTTAAAAAACCCCCGACATTCGCCATTTAGTGGCGGCGGCCATCTTGAATTTGCAATAGTGCTATTCTACTAGTCAAGCCCTTTCATTTGATACCCATATCAAGGGAGTTGTGAAAAAATATATCATCCGCCATTTTGTAGCGGCGGCCATCTTGGACCGATTTTCATCAAACATAGCTAAGAACACTCTCGACTAATTCACCTTTCAAACAAAAAAAACCGCATTCAAATCGGTCCACCCGTTTGAGCGCCACAGGGGAACAGACAGACAGACACACACACACACACACACACACACACACACACACACACACACACACACACACACACACACAAACACACACACACACAGACACGTCAAACTTATAACACCCCGTCGTTTTTGCGTCGGGGGTTAAAAAGAAAAGAGTAGTTAAATCAAGATTTTCGAATATAAATGTGTAGAACCTGTAGGGCTATTCTCTAAAATACCATCTCGATATCGAAGCTCACTCAAGTGAGATAACTCGCTTCGAAAGCAAACTCACTTCACCTTGGTTTGATATTCTGTAAACATCTGCTATGCACTTGCGAAGTGAAGTGAGTTTGAGTGAGAAGACCTGTACTATCGAGTTTTACAGAGTACAAATTAGCAAACTCATCTCGAATTCACTCTCTATAATTCGAAAATGGCTTTACAGAATAGCCCTGCTGTATTAATATACAAGACCCATTAATGATTGACAGTATCAAATAATCTCTGAAAGGCTGGGTCGATTTTGATGGAACTTTCACTGGCGGATGTTTACATTTTGATGTACCTACCTAAACATCTGCCAGTGAACTTTTAACAGTTTTTACCAAGGTATGAGCTCAAAGGAGCTTAGGAAAAACAAGTTCCCGCGGGATTTTTAAAAACCTAAAACCACGCGAAGTCCCCGCGACTTCGCGTGTACCTACTATGATAATTTTAACGTCGAATTACCTGATGTGGCGAGAAAGGCGGTCTCGAGTTGGGCGCGCCAGGTGGACCGGGCGGGGGCGGGTACCGTGGCGGGTAGGAGCCCGGCGCTCCGTACGCGCCCGGCGGTTGCTGAGGCCCGCCGGGAGCGGCCTGGCCGTACGCCGCCGGCCCGCCATAGCCGCGCGGTGGCTGCAAACATTACACACACTATTATTATCCATTACCTACTTAGTTATTTCCCGTGACTTGGTCTAAGGGCCAGCGGATACCAGCACACCAACGGATTGGAGCCCAAAGATCTGTAGTTTGAGTACAAAAACGCACAATAAATACGGTTGTATGGATAATTGCTATTTTTTCGCCAGCTCCTCAACTTAATCTCAACTTTAGTTTGACTAACTTCCGTCGAAGTAAATATGGCTGTTTAACCTGTTATTTAAAACAAATAATAATCGAGAAAAGCTGAGAGTTCAATACACCGGTCTTCATGTGCTTCATCGATTAGGTACTCTAAGGCATTTGATTGAAGATTGTGGATGGGACTGTCTGTGGAAAATACTGAGAGAAATGGGAGTACCTTAACATCTTGTTACGGACATTGTTGTGACGGACTTTCTATGGTAAGGGTTAACGACACCATCATCAGAACTTTTAAACCAGAAAAAGGGGTCAGGCAAGGATGCATTTTATCTCCTATTCTCTTCAATATATACATATATTATGGTGAATACGTTATGAGAAAAGCCTTAAGAGGAATGGGAGGTATCTCTGTCAGTGACATAAAAATTAGTAACGTGAGATATGCGGACGACACTACTCTCTGCATCACCTGAAACGGAACTGGCTGAGCTATTCCGAAGAGTAAAATACCAGAGTAGACTAGTTCGACTCAATATCAATAAGTCGAAAACCAAAGTCATGCTTATCGACAGATTAAGTGGGCAACACTCTAGGACTGGAGAACTCTCAGAGCTAAAATTCGTTAAAGAGTTCGTTTACCTTGGATCGTTGCTTTCCGATCAAGGTGGAAATGAACGAGAAATCAAAAGAAGGACGCAAATGGCCAAAGCTGCTATGAGCAGAGTAACACGAATTTGGCAGGCTCGAAAATTTTTTAATACCACCAAGAAAAGACTTGTCCGGACATTGGTTTTCTCCATATTTGTCTATGGGTCAGAATCCTGGAAGATTCGGGCAACAGACATGAAAAAAATAGACGCCTTACAAATGTGGTGTTGGAGAAGGATGCTTCGCATACCATGGACAGCTAAGAGGACGAACCAATTTTGGATTAGTTGAGTATAAAAACGAGACTCTCAACGATATGCTATCGAAGAATTCTTGCATATTTTGGTGACATTTTCAACTGTCGTCGTCAATCTGATAATCTTAATAAGTTGGTTGGGTGGACCAGGTCGAAAAAAAATAGACCCCGTGACCGATCACCTAGCCGTTGGTGTGACCAGGTAACAGTTCTATCCGGTCTCACAATAACAACTGCGCTGCGAGAAGCTGAAAACCAAGGAGACTAATACTACGAGCATGGTCTCGATAAGTATTTTCGCCAGGTTCTGCATATTTTTTTTTTGTCCAAAGACAACTAAGTAAATGACATTTGACCATTGCGCCATTAGATATTCGTGAATTAGGACTCCAACTGCCAATCTGAGTAACGATAGGAAGAGTTTTTGTTTGTCCTGACACAGGCAAAACTTTGTAACACCCCCAAGCTTTTGACACACATCGGATGTCGTTAGACTTAGCTATATTCATTCGTTACCGCAACTATTGTAATAATCTCCTTAAGAAAGTAAAACAAGAATATGAGCGCAATGAGTTTCAGAAGGCCAGAAATAATCCAAAAAAAACTTGGGACTTAATAAAGAAAGTCGCTAATCTCAAACAGAAAGAGCCTAGCTCTCCTGAGTTACTGAATCTATGCAGTCATCCAATAGATTCTGTCGATACAGTGAACAGCTTTTTCTCCAGTATAGGGAAAAATCTTGCACAAAATATCATTCAACCACCTTAAACACACCAAATGAATTCTGTCCCCCCACTCGTAGTGGCTTGAATGCAATGGCTTTACTTTCAGTTGAATCCGCTGAAATTGAAGATGCAATTCGTTCTCTAAAAGACAAGTGCGCCGTTGGATGGGACGGTATCCCTGCATCAGTTATAAAAGCCGGTGCACATGTTATTATACCTATATTGCAACACATATTTAATTTATGCATTTCTCTAGGAATTTTTCCTCGCGCCTTTAAAAAGGCAGTCGTGCACCCTATTTATAAAAGTGGAGACAGGGGCAGTGTCACAAACTATAGACCAATTTCCGTACTCACAACTTTGTCAAAGATATTTGAAAAGATTCTTAATAAGAGACTTCTAAGTTACATCAATCATAACGATATATTATCCGATAACCAATTTGGTTTCCGCAGTGGAAAATCAACCGAAGATGCAGTTATACAACTTTCACAAATCATTCTAAAAAATATTGATAATAAATTAAAATCTGTTGCCATTTATCTCGACCTTTCCAAAGCTTTTGACACTATCTCTGTTCCCAAGTTGCTTAATAAGCTCGAGAAGATAGGTGTCAGAGGTTTAGCTTTTAACATATTTAAGAGCTATCTAACTGATCGTACCCAATGTGTAAAGATAGGTACCTTCGAAAGCAAAGAGGTCCCAATTAATTATGGTGTCCCACAGGGTAGTGTTCTTGGACCTACCCTTTTTCTCATTTACATAAACGAGTTGTGTAGCATACAACTACCCAACTGTAAGATCATCATGTATGCGGATGATACAGTACTCCTTACCCATGGAAAAAATTGGCAAGAAGCCCAAGATCTCTCTGAATCTTCTTTAAGATCCATCTTGAGATGGCTAAATCTAAATTTGCTAACTCTTAATGTTACAAAAACTAAATTTATTACTTTCGCACCTTCTTCACCCTCACAAGCTCCACCATCTTTTATCATACGAGCTCACAGCTGTCTCAATATCGATGATTGTACCTGTCCACTCTTGGAGCGCTCATTAAGCACCAAATACCTCGGTGTAACTATGGACGGTTCTATGACGTGGAATCAACATATAGATTCTTTGGTGTCTCGATTAAGGAAACTTATCTTTGTTTTTAAGCGACTGAGGAATGTGGTGGACTTGGCTTGCTTAAAGACAGTTTACTATTCTCTAGCTCAATCGATTCTGTCCTACTGCATTACTTGTTGGGGTGGCTCGGGAAAAATGGTTATGTTGAGAGTAGAAAGGGCCCAGAGATCAGTATTAAAGGTCATGTACAATAAACCAATCTTTTTTCCTACTATTGATCTTTATTCATACGCTAAGGTATTATTTATTAACAGTGAGGCAATTGTTTATCTTGTGCACAATTCTGCGTAAACACCCTGAACTACCCTACGATCCAAAAATCTCCTCCAAACGTAGATCCTACATGGTATGTAAAATGGAGTCGTATCGGACGGCAATCTCAAAGCGTCATTACCCCTATTTAAGATGTCTACTGTACAACAGAGTCAATAAATTATTAAATATCTACGCTTTAACAACTCATTCTTGTAAAACAAAATGTTCTAACTGGCTACAATCACTCTCCTATGAAGAGACCGAAAGACTTTTATTCATAGCTAAATAATAATGTACTAAAAATACTACACTCTTATGTTCACACATACACAACACACATACACACACACACACACACATACACACACTCACACACACACTAACATGCATGCTGCACCTGTACTAATCTAATTTAATAGTTAAAATTTATATATCATAATATTTTATAAATAGATAAATTATAATTGTCATAATATTTCCATTTATAATTTTGTATCGGAGGCGGGCGTGACGGCTGAAACACAGTTTTAACTTTTTCAGTCGTCAACGTTCTTAGATATTAAGTACAAATGTTAAAATGAAAGGAAATAAATAATTTCAATTTCAAAAAAAAAAAAAAAACTTCTATGTTCTCCAAGTAGGATATACATATAATGGTTCGACACATCAAAACTTTTACGTGGTGTGACTTAATTTTTAATCTATACATATAATAAAACCATAGAATTGCCGTGTCTGTACATTAAAGATTTTTGCAAAATAATAACTGGGGGATGTTAGGGATAAGTATTGGAACATAAGAAAGCTATTTTTGAAATTTTTGTCTTTTTGTTTTTTTTGTCCGCGCATCACGCGGATGCATGGATTTAATGGATGGATGAATGAGCATGGATTTAAATGAAACTTGGCATGATTTAAGTTCATACTACGGAGTAACATATAGGATACTTTTATCCCGAAATTCAGCACGGTTCCCTTGGGAGAGGGGATGAAAGTCAAAATGTGTACTTAGCTGTAATTCATTAACGCGTAAGATAAAATTCAAGCTAAAATTTCCATTGAAATAACTTAATTAAAGCGACATAAACAAATAGAAAATAAACAATATCCCGTTCTGATAGCTAAAACCCTTTTATCTAAAACATTTCAGCCCTTCCGTAACTATAAAAACAACCCGCTTTCACTGTAATATCAATTTTCAGACAGATATCGCATCTAAATAATTGACGTCCAAAGTAATTCGCTGTGCCAACAATGCCGCCCGTTTCAGTTTTCAGCTCTCATTTTGTTCTATGATGGAAATTCAATTATTCCGTACGAGCCGCGCTCCGAGGCAAACGAGCGTCGGTACCCTTCGATCGAATGTTTTACATCTCCAAAGGACGGACGGACGGTCTGATGTCGGAGGCTTCGACGCCGCGCTAGTGGGACTATGAGATATGAGGAGTTTGTCCGCCAATTAGACTTACATTTTTACGAACATCGGGGTGTTTTATGGCGGATTCAATGATTTACGAGGGCGGTGTGTCGGCGGGGCGCGGCGCGGGGGTGCAGCGAGGGTTGGCGCGGGCGGCGGGGCGGCGCCGCGCCATTGGCGGACCCCGCATCGATCGCGCGACGAGCGGCAGCGGCCCGCCCGCGCTAGCCAGCCTCCACCTACGTTAATAAGTAATCATCCGACCCCACGATACCTCAGCGAGTTTTCCGGACGGAGCTGGAACCGCTGAGACGGGCCTCGTATCTCCAGTCGCTAGTCGGTCGGAACAAAGAGCCACCGCACCGGGCGACATCCGTATTGATTTATGCAGTAATTGACCCGCGGGTAGGTGCGCAGCTCGCGCACACCTCCGCCCGCTACGCACCTATATCGCCTCTACACGCACCCGTATCTCTATTATATGAAAGAGAACAATGCATTTCGATCGGTGTAACGTTATACGAATTTATCGACCTACCTACTTCGAAACAAAAAGAGCGCTCCAGTGAACGAAACATAATAACTTTGAACGTTCAACGTAGGTACGATTAAAGTAAATCTTGGAGATCATAATCTCGCGTTGGAGTAAACCGACAGTCGAGTGACCTATTGCCTTACAGACGAGCTCTTCGAGTCTCATAAAAGTTCGGTTAATGCGAGAGGGTGCGGTTTTTGTTGGCTACAAATTGGCAGGGGGAGAGATCTCAGACCTAACTCTATTTATTGTATAGTTATTCAATTTCTTTTTCTTGGATACCATTTCTATCGCACATGTAGGTATTAAATCCGTGAAAAAGTGTTCTATGTAGATTCTGGCGATGGAGCTTATAAACGAAAAGAAATACGTAAAAAATATTTTTGTACCCGCAGTGGCTCAAATTTGGGAATTCAGAAATTCAGAAATGAAAATTCTTATTGTTAAGTATTGTTCAAACAACTTCGTATTATGACGTTTTCATCTAGATAACAGAGACTTTCGTAATTTAATTAGTCAATTCTATCTATAATCTAGCACTAGCTGACCCCCGCGACTTCGTTCTTTGCCAAAAACCTCACGGAGCCCGAGACCTTTCCAACGAATGCAAACCGTGGAAATCGGTTCGTGCGTTCTGGAGTTATAGCGTCAGGAAGGAAAACCCGACTTATATTTATATATAGTAGATTATGTAATATGTAAATACTAAATATGCAGATTATAAATGAGCTAGCTAATGCCCCGATATCGTCCGCATAGATTTAGTTTTCGGAAAACGTTTCTTCTTACAAACAACATTTACCACCACTTTTCACCCTTGCAGGTATGGAATTTCAAAAATGCCTCGTTAGTGGACCTCCAAACAAATCTCTATAGATCCATCGCTTTAAGCTATCCGTTGTCTCTCAATCAGTCAGTAAGTCACGGTACTGTTTCATAAATTACTTAAACTTAAGTGTAGATTGTTTGAAATACACATATTTTGACTAGAGAGTTTTGAGTAACTTAGGCCCGTAATTTTCTTTTACTTTATCGTTACTTTTACTTTTACGTTATCGTATCAACTATCCAAGTAGGTATTTAAATAAGTACATAAACGGCTGCAAAACATAAAAAAGTTTTAACGAACTTTGATCACGTGATTCCAAGCAACCTTAAAAGGTTGACCTTAATAAAGCACCGATAACCGAACTCATGAATGGAGGCAGTAGGCGGGAGGCATATTTAATTAGATATAATATTGTGGGTCGGCTGCAGCCGCATTGCATCAAAGCCGACAGTGCAAGTGCAAACCGTTAGGAATGCGACCGGATTCCGAACGGGACGGGCGGCGGCCGCGTTCACACTTGCATCACTATTATGTCATTAACTACCTAAACATAAACGCATTTCTGATTATGACGTGTTTGGCACGACCAAGGGCCGAGTAATACAACGGGGAGCGAAGTAACGGCAAATTTTACCCGACTACGGCAAAGCCAAAAGGAAGGGTTATGATTTTAGCAGTTTATATGTATGTATGTATATATGTTTGTGTCTGATTTTTAACCCCCGACGCAAAAACGACGGGGTGTTTTTTGTATGTCTGTCTGTCTGTTTCCCTGTAGCGCTCAAACGGGTGGACTGATTTGAAAGCGGTTTTTTTTGTTTGAAATGAGAATTAGTTGAGAGTGTTGTTATCTATATTTGATGAAAATCGATTCAAGATGGCCGCCGCTACAAAATGGAGGATTACATATTTTTTCACAACTCCCTTAATACGGGTATCAAATGAAAGGACTTGACTAGTAGAATAGCACTATGCAAATCCAAGATGGCCGCCGCCACGAAATGGCGAATGTCGGGGGTTTTTTAAATTTTTAATTTATACCTAGAAGTGACCTTCGCGAGGCTAAACTTGAATAATAAATTTTTGTTTCGGATATTACAGTTCAGAAATTACAGCCATCAAAACCCTCAGTATTCCAAATAACTTGGAACCCGGATTGTATAACAGGAACCTTTGAACGTATGAATCTTATCTTAAGCTGGCCTGCGTTGTGTTTGTCTATTTGTTCCCACTAATCTCAGAAAGGCTGGATCGATTTTGATGGGACTTTCACTGGCGGATATTCACATTTTGATGCGCCACTTTTAACAGTTTTTAGCAAGGTATGAGCTCAAAGGAGTTTAGGAAAAACAAAGAGTTCCCACGGGATTTTTAAAAACCAATATCCACGCGAACGAAGTCGCTGCCATCCGCTTGTATTACAATAAGAATTACGATTATTATCTATTCTAATACTTTTGAAACATTTTGTAATAGGACAGTAACAGAATTTAAAACAACTTCACTGTTTCCTACGGAACGTAATAGCCAGAATGAAATTCACGCTATATGAGAAGCTATTCTTGGCGACGCACGATGTCGACATTCGAGTACATTACATGAAATCTATGAGATCACAATTTTATCAAAGACGATGTGAGTAAAAATTAGAGAAACTTACAAGCCGCGAGAAAGATACTGTGCAGGTTAAAAACGTTACGCGCACCGCGTTCGAGAACGTCGTTAAATATTTCAGCCGCGATACTCATGCCGTCAAGGACACGAGAGCTATATAAAATGTACAAAAGTAAACAGTGATGTATAACAGAAATGTTAATGACCTATGACTAATACAAGAGGCCGGTAATGTATGTATTATATCGACATTCGCACAAACAAGAGTAGCACTGTACCGATACGTAACATTACATAACTCTTTTGATTGTGTTAGTAAAAAGTTGGGGATTCCCTCAACCACATACGCACCTTAACACTGATATACTTATGTGTGAGTGTAACCTTGCCTTCCTTTACATTTAAACGCCGTCCGACTATCCCTTTACGCATCTACAAAAAGCGGGGCCATAACTGTATTGTCGGAAGAAAAAGAGAAAACGAACGGGATGGGATTGACTGTTATTACTATTATTACTTTATTTCAATGAGCTTTGACGATAAAAGGCGCGCTGACCGGTTTACTTTTTATGCTTGTTGGAACCAACAATGGGACGTAAAGCGTATTCATCACAGTCATATGCTTCCAACTTCCAAGAAACGATGACAAGTGCCCGTACAGCTACTCGTATGGCCATTTCGTAGGGTGGTACAAATTCTAAATTCTTGTTTTGACAACGATATAGATGACGTAACTTAATCTATTTGAACGCGCTAATCTCGGAAACTACTGGACCGTTTGAAAAATTCTTTCACCGTTGGATATGTACGTGATCCTTGAGTGCTATAGGCTATATATTATGTACCACGGGCGAAGCCGGGGCGGACCGCTAGTAATGTATAATCAAACAGACTTTATCTGACTCGGTGGAATGACGGACGCCACTATGAAATTGACAACATTTAATATGTGGTGAGTGACGCTGACACCGTGTCAGATATGTTTGTATACACGGTAAACGTAAATTGATTCGAATAAGGTGGGTAGAGTTCTTTATATTATTTTTGTACCAGTTATGAGTAGGTGTTATTTAGTAATTTCTGTCAGAGTTGACCAACTTCGGAACAATCTTTGATTTGTGAACACAGTCGTGAACATTAAAAACTAATGTTAATAATAAGAATGTTCTTCTAGTTCGCAATCCAGCACGACCGGAGAGAGATAAGATGCAGGAATAACAGGATAAACAGATATTTACGGATCTCTGAGGCACGGGGCTGAAACACCTTCGACTTCCCAAAAACCCAATACCCTAATAACCCTTTTTTGACCCGAGCCGAGACCTCACAATCCGCAGCTGAATAAACTAATAATAACCACTGGACCAACGAGGTGGTCGAAAGAATATGAGAAGTGTTTAATACACAAGCTTACTGTATCTTCAATTACGAATCTTGCCTATCCGACCTTACGTAGTCTACACTAGGCGTACATAATATTATGTTGTGTTACACTTGCAAAATGTATGAAATGTATATGTAATATGTATGCTTTGAGCATGATTGTGTACACGTGGCGTACACGGCCTCGAAATACCGACGCAATATTAGCGCCAGGCTATATAATTATAGACAGTTTGTTTAGCTCATTTGATATTTGACGAGTGTGCTGACTTAAGAGCCCTCTCCATGGCAGCGACAAATCGTTGGTGAGTGGAGTCTAAAACAGTGATTTCTGCATTTAGAGAGCGAGACGTCTTCAGTATAGAAGAGTACTAAAAATATATACATAAATAAATAATAAATTAATTAAATAAATAAATTTTGCTTGAGATATCATGATTTTTAGTGAAAAACGGCAAAGTAAAAAGATGCAAATCAAGGTTTGGAATTTCGCCTATTTTAGCAAATATTTGGCAATTTTTTACATGAACTAAAGACATTTGTAATTATTATGAAGTAACCTATGATAAGACTTCGGTCGTTTTTCAATTTTCTAGTTTCTTATATAGTTTATTTACGCACGAAGTTGCCCCAAAATTTGCCCAAAAATAGTGATTTTTCAAGCGTCATAACTTTCAAAATAAATATAATTTTACTAATATTTTTATTTTATGGCATAGGTACCTAATGGAGATATAAATTGATATCTGGCTTAACTTTAGACCTATTGCGACAAATATTAGAATAATAGGCGTAATACGTTTGTATGGAAAAGCGCGTGAAGAGAGCGGCCTTAAGACTGCGAAAGTGCGCTAACTTAGATGGGTAACTGTGCCCTTAATATTGATAGGTTTTGAATATCGAAATACTATAAAGTCGGAGTAACAATAAAAAAGACTCAAAGTGCTTTATTCATCAAGTTACAGTGTTTTAATACAAGAAATCCATCAACGTTGTTGAGATGTGCAAACTTATAATATATTGACTCTTGGTGGCGCAATAGTATGATCTATAGTTTGGACATTACAAACGTGCGAACCAAGTCATAATTAATCATTTTTATCTACTCTCATATCATAAAATTCCGAATATGAAATCAAAATGTGTCATATATTGGACTACTTTATTCACATACATCTATAATATTTAAAAAAAAATTAAAAAAGTTCATTATAACACTACTTTGTTAGGAAATTATTGCAAAACAATGTTAAAAAATAATTTTTTCTACATTATAGTACAGGCACTGGGTTCTGGTATTTTTGAGCCATGCCGGGTGTTTATTATTATTATTTAATACTTTATTGTACACCAAAAAAACATAAATTAAACAAAAGAAACATTTTAAAAGAAATAGGTACAATAGTTAGTTTACAATAGTTAGTTAGTTTAATTTTGTTACTTACAATGATTATCCCGCTATCAAAGTTACCCTATTACTACTACTGCGAAAGTGTGGCGGTAGCAAGATGCGGCCAGAGGACAGAGTGTAGTGCTACCATAATTGACCATAGACGCACTGCACGCACCGCACATTCGAAATTGACAATTGAATTTTGGCGCCTATTATTTAAATTTTTAATTTATTATTTATTTACTATTCAGTTTTTGTAACTCAAAATTTTGCAAGTGATTTTTGTTGCGCGGAAAAATGTCTAGCAGTGATACTGAAGAGAATTTAACTCCACCAGACATTCTGGAAATAGCATCGGGAATGACAAATAATCTTTTGCCAGCAAAATCAAAGAAAATTTACGATAAATGTTACCAAGATTTTATGAGTTGGAAAATTTTGAAAAAAACCACTTCATTTTCAGAAAATGTAATGCTAGCATATTTCCAAGAATTATCAAATAAATTTAAGTCTTTGTCCTTATGGGCTAAATACTCAATGCTCAAAAGTATATTGAGTATCTACAACCAAATCGATATTATTAAATACACAAGACTGATTGCTGTTTTAAAAAGAAAATCGCAGGGCTTTAAGGGAAAAAATGCAAAAACGTTCTCCCCTGAAGAATTGAGTACATTTATAAATTGCAATATCCAAAACATGAATACTTATTATAATAAATAATTTTGTTAATTTCTTAGTCTTTTCTTTTATACGTAAGATACCTATTGATGAGCTTAGATAAAGTAGTGTATGAAACTCTACATAATTAGTTATTAAAACACTCGTGTAATACTATTAAAAAACTCGCCTGCGGCTCGTTTTTTAAACTAACACTCGTGTTTTAATAACCTCTATTATGCAACCGTTTCATAAACTACTATTATCGTACTTCTCGCTTGCACTTACATATTGCCTTGCCTTATGGAATTGGAACCTGATTCAGTGTGACAATATACCATTACGATCATAGTGTCCGGAGAGCCCTCACATCACTATGATCGTAATGGTTTATGACTCAGTTCGCACGTTTGTAATGTCCCAACTATAGTCAATAGTAAGAATATAGGCGAATCTTGACTATTCGACAACCCTATAACGTGTTGCAGTGTTGCCTAACATGCACCAAGTTGCCGCGAGCTTGACATTCAGCTCGTGACGCCTGAGACCGAAATAATACCCAGTAACCGACCGCATAGCACAACGTAATAATGTTGATACTATTTATATAACTTTATAATTAAATACACGGACGCTATTTGCCTACTAGTCGATGATACCGTCACAGCTGACGTGAACCGTGAGCGTTTCTGTTTCGTCATAATGAGCGATAATTCGAATGGTTTTTTTTTATCTTTACGCAGTCTTGAACATCTCTTTTGCTTTGCAATCTATAACTATGATGCAACATATTAATAATATACAATAAAGAGTTCGTTACATTGTTAGTATTGCTTAATCAAAATAATAATAGTTCGAGCATTGCCGAACTAACAAACTTGTTACTTCCAAAGGGCGTAGCGAACGGCGAGACGTAAGAATATAAATGAAATCAGTTCTTCACAGTTGAAAATTAAGATGATATCTACTTGTGAACGACGTCGTACCTACTACCTACATTGTTTTATTAAATTTTCAAGTAGATACGAGGTTCAGCGTCGACAGGCGATAAACGTCCACAGCCGGATATAAATATCTTGTACCTATAGACTTCCACACGTTGCGGTCTTGTGTCGCCTGTATCCAACGGTTTCCAGCGTCTAAGGACCACAACCCCCAACGTCTATCGGTCTCAATAGCGCAACGGTCAACGCGTTGACTGATAACCGAAAGGTCGACGGTTCAAAACCCACCCGCTGCACTAGTCGTAAAAACCTAGCACAAGCTTATCGCTTATTTGGGGAGGAAAGCGGAATAGTAGTCTTTTTCAACATGGCTGCTAGTCTTTAAAAAAAGTCTATCGGTTCTTGCCCCGTCCATTCCCAAGTCAGCTTCGCTTCGCTTTCGCTTCACTCTGGTTGTTCTACGGATGTATGTAGGACGAAAAATTATGTGCAGTTCCTTATAAACAGAAATTTCGACTTGAATTATCGACTCTTGAACGTTAACACAATCTATTTCGAACAAGTCTCATTCAATTTAAACGCATGGTAAAGAAGTGAGAATCACGTAGGGGAAAGTTTGTGTACATAACAATTTTGCGTTATCAAAATAAAAGATTAAAATGTCAATCTGTGAAATCGATAACACGCTCAACAAGTGTAAACAAACAAAGGGATTACAAGTGTTACTGACCTAATAAAGCGACCCCTTTCCCACCCAAGACGGCTCAATAAAGAACTCCTTTAGGTACATACTATCTCGTACATAAGAGTGGCGGTCGTGACCTTTGATGTAGATACCTACTGCAATGTACAAGCGCCCGCCAGTTATGTACAGAGTTACAGACAAGTCGGGGATTTAAAAAAATGTTTATACCCTTCGATGGAGGCGGCAGTGAATTTTAATTTTTCCATCTATCCGTTAAATAAGTGCGACCGCATTAGTAATACCACTTTTCAGACGTCCCATGGCCGAAATATGGGTTTTCCATATATCTTATAACTACGCAAAAAGTTTGTACTATAGAACGGAGAAGTTTTACAGGTGCAAAGTAAAAGTTTAATATTCAGCCTTACTATGTTGTCGAACGTAAAACTGGGACAGGTTGGCAAGGCAAGTAACGTCAATCCAATTGTATTATTCACACGACAAGCTAGTTTCGTGGTGTAGAAATCCTTCTAGATTTGTGTTACCTTAATATTGGACCATAACAATATTAAATCTATACATATAATAAAATCGTAGAATTGCCGTATCTGTACATTGAAGATTTTTGCAAAATAATAACTGGGGGATGTTAGGGATAAGTAATAGAACGTAAAAAAGCTATTTTTGAAATTTTTGTCTGTTTGTCTGTTTGTCTGTTTATCTGTTTGTCTGTTTGTCTGTTTATCTGTTTGTCTGTTTGTCTGTATGTTTGTGCGCGCATCACGTAAAAACTACTGAATGGATTGAAATGAAACTCGGCATGATTTAAGTTAATACTATGGAGTAACATATAGGATACTTTTTATCCCAAAATTCAGCACGGTTCCCTTGGGAGAGGGGATGAAAGGCAAAATGTGTACTTAGCTGTAATTCGTTAACGGGTGGTCCGATTTCATTCATTCTTTTTTTGTTAGAAAGTAGATACTTTAAAGACTACTGGCTAATCTCCGAAAGGCTGGACCGATTTTGATGGGACTTTCACTGACGGATGTTTACATTTTGATGTACCTACCTAAACATCCGCCAGCGAACTTTTAACAGTTTTTAGCAAGGTTTAAGCTCAAAGGAGCATAGGAAAAACAAAATGATTCCCACGGGATTACTAAAATCAATATCCACGCGAACGAAGTCGCGGGTATCCGCTCGTTCACTCATATACGCGTAGTCACGCGTAAAAATGAAAATAACAAAAAAATCAGCCAAGTGCGAGTCGGGCCTCGCTCTTTCAGGGTTCCGTACATAATTATGAACAATATAATATTTTGGGTCTAAGAAATATTTAATTTCCGAGTTAGACATCGCAAGAAACCGTGAAAGAAAAACGCAAAATAAGTTCGTTTGTTTTGGTCACAGCTTATAAACTATTTTATGAATCGTTGTTTTCAGTATTTGTTGTACAAATAGAGCATATGGGTAATTCTAAGTTATGAGGTATTTTCAACGGCAACAATAAAAAATCATATATACATATTTAATTTATTTGAAATAACACTGTTATGTCATAATAGTTACCGCTTTCTATATGGTCACTTAAATTCACCAATTAAATGTATGTAATTTAGTCGCAAAAGCGCCTCAAATATGAAAAATGTATCTCCCCTGCCATGTCCCCTAACCATATTATGTTAGTCAATCGATAGTTTTAACTAAATTTAAATTATGTAGTAAATTAAACTTTAATAATTTAGAAATTAGACTAATTAAATTAATGCAATCCAAGAAAAAACAACACCTAACATTTTTTTTTCATATTAACTATAATGTCTACATTTGTCCCTCATATTTAGCGTCTCTTCCCCTGGCATTATGTATTAATTTAAAACTCACGACTGTTTACTTTGCTGCGTAAATTGCGACCTGCAAAACAAAGCATTCAACGTGAAGTTTGCGGCAAGCATTCACGACGCAAGCATGCGGTCATTTTGTCCGCCATTTCAGTGAAACTACTTGCTAGGAGTAGTTGTGAATCAGTGAATGTGTTCTCTCCCCTGGTAAAATTTTTTTCGCAATTATAAGCCTAAATACTTTATTTTCTTTAAATAATTACTGTAATTTATGCATAGAATCGTATTCTTCTTTGTTAATTACGTATAACAAAAACTTTGACGTTTATACCTGTTTTTTAACAGAAAAGTATCTCCCCTGCCTTCTCTCCCCTGCCTCTTAAGGTGCCAGGGAAGATGCTTACTGTCCAGGGGAGATACAAATTTGTCGTATTGGAGTATTTTTACAGCCGATACGTGTACTGTTTTCATAATTTAGTGAATACATCCATATTTTATAATCTTACTCTATTCCACTTTTTCTTAACATTATAATTTCACTTAGGTACTTAATGGAACATCAAACAATGTTTTTGTTTGAATACCGATTGTGTGATTGTTAACGGTGGATTTATTTTGTCCCAGGAAAATCAGTCAGTTAGTCAATTATCACAGATCGTCAGGAACAGTATCAGAATAGAAAATAAAGTCCTACCCTGTACGCCTTATATCTCCCCTGTATTTAGTATCTCCCCTGGTCCATTATAAAATAACAAATAATAAATTAATTGACTGGCTGCTTTTCAGGTATGAAGATAATAAGTGTTTCTATAAAGAAATACTACAATTGTATTAACATTCTATTATTTTTGTCATGCCGCTTATCCTAATAACTTAGTACCTGTTAACTTAGAATTACCCATATAGTACATAATATACCGAAATATCATATTCCTAACTAGTTTAGTTTTTTAGATAGCCCCCGTCACAAAAATGGTCTGACAATTTTGATGACCCCCCCATTTCCTTAATTTTTAAGCAAAAAATTAAAAAAATTAATATTCGTACTCTACTCAATGAGCTCTAAACAATGATACCCCACAAGCTAGGGTAAGAAAAAAATTTTTTTTTCCGGCTCCTTTCTCATGTATGGGAGCCCCCCTGAAAAATAATTTAATTCAATTTTTAATTCAATATTTGATTTTGGGTTAACGTTTTACACCAAATACCAAAATTTCAGGTTTGTAACTCATTTCGTCTGCGAGCTAGAGACCTGTGACCGGCGGACAGACGGACAGACAGCCGAGTGACATTAATAGGGCTCCGTTTTTACCCTTTGGGTACGGAACCCTAAAAATGTAGGCTTTCGAGCAACGCAACGCGTGACAGTGACAAATGGGAAATAGTTACACGTTCTTGTCACAGGACTCACAGGCAGCAAGTACCGTTACACTCTATAACAGTTATTCGAAAAATCGCTGTTATCACTCCATGGCGTCGTTCCGTCTGACAACAAAACGGACTCTTGATTAAGGTACCTATCATTGAGTATTTCGGGAACCGCTATGACAGTGACATACGAAAAGATACGACAGCGGATTTAAGACCTGCCTTTTCTTCCGAGATGCGGGTGACGAACTGTAATGAAGGAGTTTTTTTTTTTCTACAAGTTAACGCTTGACTTTAAACCCACCTGGTGGTAAGTGTCGTAACATCGCACACTAGAGCACGGCTGTGCCGTACGCGACGAATTTTTCGATTTGAATTCGAAAATTCGGATAACATCATCAGCACGGATTGTTAGACGTAGACCCTGTACGCGACAAGGAGTGCGGCTCAACGGGGCGGGGTGCGCACGTCCCCGCATGCGTACGTTAGTCCCAGTAAAAGACTGATGGACGTATGCGGAGAACCCGGGCGGGAAGCGCTTTTACTTCGCTCGCCCACTAAGTCTTGTTGCGTACATATTAATATTGCGTTGCTCGAGTTGCGTTCTGCGATTAGCTAAAAGTATATCTAATAATATCAATAATAATCATTTCACTAAATCATTTTTCACAAAAAAAAAAATTATTTGTAACTCCGCGTCGTCTTCAAAAGTGTTCAGTAGATCACGGGACTACCTACTTATAGGTGGCTGGGTAGTTATACATATAGCATGAGTCATTTACCTTTCCGATTGCGTTCAGACAGAGGTCCTTGGCAGTGGCCCCTTTAGCATTCATTATACATTTGTCGATGTAGGGGGGTTACGTCACGTCGTTTGCATCATGAAGGCTAGTCGTAATTAAATTCTTCATGCAACACAATACGTAACCATTTCTCGCTACAGAGCATGTATTACCTTAGTTACAACATTGCATTAACCTTATTACTGAGCTGCGCACTGAGATTACGGCGTTATTAGATAAAACCTGTAGTGGAATTGTTTTACGATCTTTTGCAGCATTTTCCTAGTGGTTTCGGGATTGACTTTGTATTATTTAGAGGAGGGTATAATTTTTTTATTGTGAAACTAGCTTCTGCCCGCGGCTTTGCCCGCGTGAATTTCGGTTTTCACAAATCCCGAGGGAATCGTGGATTTCCGGTTCCCGTTCCCGCTCACTTTTCCAACCTCTATACCTACTTTCAAGGAAGTTTGCTATAGTAATCTACCTATAGCTATAGATTTCGGTTTTTTCAAAATTCCGCGGGAACTGTAGATTTTTCCAGGATAAAAACTAGCCTTTGTATTAAGTCTGGGCATAATCAATCTTCATTCAACATTTCAGCCAAATTGGTTCATTAGTTGCGACATTATAGAGTAACAAACATACAAACATCCAAACATCCACACTTTCACATTTATAATATTAGTAGGATATACAAGGTAGACTTGGGTACAGCGACAGCGACACGTTTGTCGAACGAGCGACTGTTATTTACGACTTGTCGCTAATGCTCTCCATATTACATTTCTAGTACAACTATACAAGATGGTGTGCAAGTGTGACTGATAGCTCAGGTCATCGTTGTTTGATATTCTCTGAGACTGACATCATAATATGACTACTCGCCAGTTGGTGAAGCGTTATTTTGAAGAACCTACTAATCAAGTAAATCTGATATTCCTTAATACAGAAACACGGTCAATGCCGTCGCCAAAGTTATCATAAGTACCTAAGCAAAATTTCTATCTCAGCAGGAAATTCCAATCATCTTATTATCATTATCTAAACGTGTTTCAAATTCTTAAAAAAAAAAATTGACTTACCTATTTTATTTGTGTAACGCTCTACCAATAAATAATTGATATATAACTTACCTAGCAGTTCCTTTACTATGATATTTTTCTAAAAACAATAACACCCTACTTGTTCGTTCGACGTAATCGAGTAAACCTCTTATTCTAGCGGTATAAGCTGTATCAGCAAACGTTAATTGAATTATCGTTTAACTATATTACTTGAAAATCAACGTTTATTTTCTGTCTAAATCTCCAGCAAACTACAGGATGTCCCAAAAACTAATAAGCGATTTCAAAATAGTTTGCTCTTTGCAATGGAAGCCAGTAACTAGTTAAAGTAGGAATATGAATGGGTAATGTAGAGTTCCACATTCAATCGTACCGGGATTCGGACTCTCACGTTCATGTACTTCATAGGAAAATTCCATAACAATGGCATTTTTCTACCACCGAAATCTCAAACTCTAAGTTATGCTTAGCTTTTAATCTGAGGAGAAAAACCTTTGGTTCAGAGATTGCGGTACGACCGCAATGTGCTGCAGTGTTAATTTAGTCAAATCACTTAGCGAACATTAAGGACAGCCTGTACAGTATGAGGCGGAGATAATGGGCTTGACCTACACAGGTTTCCCTTGTTATAAATCCGACGTTTTGATTTCAACGGGGGACAGGCAAGGGGAGGGGGGGGGGTGCGGCAATTACATGACGTCACGGTGGTTTAACGACCCCATTACATGTATGAATGAGTGCAGGCCGCGTGACGAGTGACGTTCTTCGTTCTCCGATATAAGCTGTGATGTAAGATTGTCGCCTGCTACGAACAAGTAGTTAATTCCTTGGTCGCCTGACGTTCTTTGACGCCTTGTGCATGTACTACTTATCTGTTTATTTAAGGTCTTAAGAGCCCTCTACATGGGAGCGACAAATCTTTGGTGGGTGGAGTCTAAAACAGTGATTTCTGCATTTAGAGAGCGAGACGTCTTCAGTAAAGAAGAGTACTAAAAATAAATAAATAATAAATTAATTAAATAAATAAATTTTGCTTGATGAGATGTCATGATTTTTAGTGAAAAACGGCAAAGTAAAAAGATGCAAATCTAGGTTTGGAATTACGCCTATTTTATTAAATATTTGGCAATTTTTTACATAAACTAAAGACATTTGAAATTATTATGAAGTAACGTATGATATGACTTTGGTCGTTTTTCAATTTTCTAGTTTCTTATACAGGGTTAAATAAAAAATACCAAAAAGCTCTCGGCAAGTAATTGTTATCATTAAAACTAACAACTTTTGTTCTACGACTTTTTTTTTAACTCGATATTTTGTGAAATATTTAATATTCAATAGTTTACATAGATTATCTCCTTGTAGCTACTCTGTAACATCGGCAACGCCGCACAAACGCACGTCACGTGTCTTGGTCTCGAGTCTCGACTCTGTGCGCACAGAGTAATGTCACTTTAGAGAAATAACATATTTTTTTAATTTTTTTGTATGAAAAAAATTAATGCGGAATTTTGAAAAGTCGTAGAACAAAAGTTGTTAGTTTTAATGATAACAATTACGTGTCGAGAGCTTTCTGGTATTTTTTATTTAACCCTGTATATATGTAGTTTATTTACGCCCGAAGTTGCCTCAAAATTTGCCCAAAAATAGTGATTTTTCAAGCGTCATAACTTTCAAAATAAATATAATTTTACTAATTTTTTTATTTTATGGCATAGAATATAGATAATGGAGATATAAAGTGATATCTGGCTTAACTTTAAATCTATTGCGACAAATATTAGAATAATAGGCGTAATACGTTTGTATGGAGAAGCGCGTGAGAAGAGCAACCTTAACTTCTTAAGGTAAGTTGACATGTACCTAAGGTAAAATTATCAAGTTAATACAAGCTACGATAGGGTAATATTATACTAGAGTACCTAATAATAATCTAAGATGTCGCACTAAACATCAAGTTGAAGGACTTATGGGGTTGATTTCGAATTTTTAGTGCGAAAGTTGGCAGAGTTGAGTTGCTCAAATAAGCGGTTTCATCGGCTTTGTTGATATCCAACGATCTTGGCACATTAGATAGTCATGAGGAATCACTGTCAGATGAGATCATTGTAGCGCTTGATATTCCAAAACCGAATCTACTTTAATTATTATTGTTCCCTTCATTGACGAATCTGACACTCGTCATTTGCGGAAGTCCGTCGCGTCACAGGGCGTCAAATGACGCTGGACGAATCGCTAAAAGCGCTTATTCATCGGAATGAAGAGCGGGTGATGTCAAGTGAAATGTTAATAGACGGCAGTTAAGCGGTCGCCGACCCCACCACGGTACGCCATTATCCAAGCACAACAATGACACGATTATCGTCCACGCGGGTCCGAGACGGCTCGCATTGATTTTACGAAATCCACATCACGGCCTCAGAATGAACGGGTCTCCGGCGGGCCCATTCATCTCGTTTTCATGTACACGCCGCTATTGCGATACGAAAGTGAGAGCGAATTTACTCGGGCCTGCACTACGCACCGCAACGTGCCGCCCTAAATACGAAGAGAATAGAATATCGATCAACTAACACGTTAATTGATAATCAAAGGCGGTTTAGTCTACGCCGCTCTTTGTCTGCGCCCTTGTCTATCGCCGGTTGTTTTGCTCGTTTAGACAAATTGATTGCTGTGAACATTGAACTACTGTCCAACTAGAACATACATAGCTTTACCTATTTTACACAGTGACCGTAATCTGAAGTGTGTCGCTGCTATTGAATGCGACAATGTATAGAAACAGGCAATACCATCTCTCGATATGTCTAATACACGACATGCAAGTAGTAAGGTAACGGGTTCAATTACCAATCATGTAGACTAAGTAGTTTAGGCTGCATTCCCTCTCGAGGGAGGGTGGGAAAACATAATAAACTTAAACTTAATCCCGCTAAAGTCCAGTCATGTGATTACTCGGTTTGTAAGAGAGTGTACCGGATTCGATTCCTGGCCGAGTCAGTTGTCAGTCAGTGGCGAACTTTAAAAGTTGACATCGATAAAAGAGAAACGCACCGAAACGAGAGCGAAAAAACGAGTTTTCGCGTGAAAGAGATTACAGAGACGGAAGCCGGAAACAAGAGCGGGCGGGACGTAACGTAGCGCACACTGCGATAGGTAGGTAGGTAGGTAGGTAGGTAGGTATGTAGGTAGGTATAGATCCACATCAAACAGCTAAATCTAAATATAGCGGGCGCCGATATCAGCGGGTCGCCCTTGAACCAGTCGCACGGAAACATTTTATTATTATTACCGAGCTGTCGGCGGGCAGAGTGTGTCGGGTCGACGACCCCGCAACCACGTGTCTCCTTATCGACAACTATCTAACACGATTGTGGGTAAACAACCAACGAACGCGCCGAGATAAATTACTAATTCCACACAACACTTGTTTATTTGAGCCATTCATAAATTAATCACTATACTTATACATGTAGTGTGTACCTACGCGCCTACTGTTTCAATGACGATTGCATATCAATACTGATTAGTAATGTAATTACTTGACTGAAAAACATCACTACTGACTACCACATGTCGAAAAGGTAACACCTAACAAGTATAATATGACAAGGCACGGATATCGAACAAATTTCCACGACACAAAGAAGTTGAAGTAATATCGTATATTTATTTTGGCAATTTTTTTTACATATTTCTTTTGTCTCATATGGTAGGGGAGCCGAGGATGCTAAATGTGGATTTACTCGAGCGTCGTCGGGAGTCGGGACCTATTACATTTTGTAGATTAGTTGATAGCATAGATAAATGAATAAGAGGAGATATGGCAAGGGGGCGTGGTCGTGTGAACTCTTCTGGTGTTAAATACACCTGAGAACCGTTTCTGTCTTTAGTCGAATGTCGTCCAACGATCTCTTCACCGCTCTCGATTTTTAGCAAAATGCCGTGTTGTTTAGTGGTTGTTTGCAAAAAATCAAACAAAAAAGTGAATCACACGAAAGATGGCATCTCATTTCACACTTAAGTACAAGTTATTGTTGTTATTTCCCATAAAAAACAAGAAAACATTATTTTGTATATATTTACATTATGCTCAAAATGTGTTAAATTGAGAAGTCTATATGTCATTATGAACAAAAGCCATTGCTTGTAGAAATCAAACATTGAATCGGTCGGTCTTAGTACTATATAAATATATTCTTTCACTAAAACGTTAGACTTTACAAAGAACGGGCGCCACTCAGACATCGACAACGTTTGAAGCACGGTGATTGAAATTGAACGCTGTGTACTAAACGATAAAGTCTATATTTGCTGGTGCTGCTTGCACTGTACTATCAGTATGCAATATATTGCATAAATGCTATAGCAATATATTGCAGAAATGCTATAGCATTTTGTAGCAAGTGGTAGGGACAAACTAACGGCAGCAGGTTTCCATACAATTTGATGTAAAGGCCAAATCTCTCTTATTCATTTATCTATGGTTGATAGGAAGAACAAAACGTTAAATAAGATTTTCCATTGGGGAATTCCAGTGGGGAAAGCTTCTAGCGCACACTCTCATCTTCAATAGACGATTTTTATGATTTCGGCTTGTGGAAATCGGCTGATTATATTTTTTTGTTATTTTTGCATCATTTCCTTCTAAATAGAAAAAAAATTCAATCACCCTCGAGATTCGAGAAGGTCAAGATAAAGTTTTTTATTTTGCAGCTTTTTAACGCTCCCACTCTCATACGTTAAGTTCAAATAGTTTGATTTTCTAAATATACTTTTCTTAGCTTGTAATTAACCCTGGTTATCTTAATCTGACGTTTCTGACTATTTCTATCCATCATTTTTTTTTTGCACGCGGCTCTAACAAAGGGTTTATATATAGTACAGGGTACTCAGCAGGATGCAAGATGCCTCCCTTATCTTAATCTGACGCGCTCGAGTAAATCCAAAAATCCCCTCTTGGGCTCCCCTACTAATAGATACTTACTATCGAACTTTCTTAGAGGTTATCGGATACCTACTTATTATGTCAAAACCGTTAACAATTAATACGAAACCCACCTCTAAATAGCGTGAATATAAAACCAATCACGTTCACTTCATCCAGTCTTAGCCTAATAATCCGCGTAGCACCGCCATCCATTCGCTTGCGTCCGCTCATGTTGGCACTGCCGCTGCTCAAGGAGATGCTACAGTGTCAGACGTTTTCGCTTATCTATTATCATTTGACTAACATACCGATTACAAAGAAATAACTAAGCAAAGGGGCGGAATAAAAATATTCAAGGCTTTGATTAATTATTTATTATTGTCTACGGAACCCTCACAGTGAACCTGTCGAAAGCACTTGTTGTACCAGCGATTTAGCAACGAGTGCACATTGAACGGGTTCAAATAAAAGGGAGGGGTCGCTTTGAAAAAAAAAAAAAAATAAAAGCAGTAAATCACAACCCCCATAAACAAATGGGCTAATTGCGAAGTGCCTTGAGGGACGGAAGAGCGGCCCACCGTGGGAAGTGGGACAGTTACGTAACCGGTATTTGTTCGGCCTACACAACACGACGCAGGTCCATCCTTTACAAATGCGTACGACCTTGGATGTGAACTCTAAAGTGTAAACAGCACGTGGCCGATGCATTGTTTTATGGCGGCTCGGTGCGGAACGGCAACAGACCGCACTAGGATTTAAACTCGGCTCGCGGGAGAGTCGCCACAACGGCCCTTATACTGATACGGTGTTGGGTTCAAATTGCTTTTGATTCGTTTGCACATGAAACATTGCGTCTCGTGTCATTTTTAAATAATGTACGGAATCTTTGTCCGTGTTTCAATGTGGTGTAAGACTCAAACTTTCTCAAGTTGGCATAGTTCGCTTTGCTTGCTTGGTAAGTACCTAAACAGTTCCGAGTTCGAACCACCATTAGTTTGAAGGAATACTCTATCCATACCATACCATCAAGGCCTGGATCAAGGCATAGATCTGAGTAGGTATCTGTATAGTCACTATCCCAAGGTCGCTATGATAATTTATATTGTATAGTCCAACATTCCTTTTAGTTCATTCATAGATAACGACAAGAAACCTACCATCACGAGACCTTTTTATCGTTAACTTTTGGCCGTGCTTAATGTGGACCAAGAATACCTTTCTTGACTCTCTTTGGGACAATTTCGTTTTGGATGATAGGTTTAAGTTTAAAGGAATACCAACATATACATACATACATATCCAATGAACTTTACAGTACAGCTGCCACAAAGTTCCTTATTCGTATTCATTATTGAGTTCAAATTCCTTTTTTGCTGAGGAATACGCCATCGTAGGCAAGCCATCGTTCTAATAGAATACTATTACGCGAGCATCGCAAAATCTATCTACTCAGACGAGGCTTTATGGTAGAATTAAGGTCATACAAAACTAATATCTGTAACTATATAGGTATAGTAAAACGTGATAATACCGCCTGTGTCATAGGTGTTCAACGTCGACCATTTACAATAATATTGGCAGTTTCGACAGCCTGTCTTGTCCAGTATTTGATCGAATGTCTGCCGGACCATTTCAATTATTCGGCTTGAAGATAAATATTGAGGAAAAAATAAATAATAGTTAAAAAAAACTAAAAAACACGCTTTTTTATAGAAAACCAAACTAAAAAATAGAAAATAAATTTTAATAAATATAAATTAATAATAGTGTGCATATGAAAAAAATGTATTTTATTAAAAAAGCGTGGGGTGCATGGGTGTATAGAGGATTATCATTTCGATAATATCTTAAAAGCACCCCACGCTTTTTTTAAATAAAATACATTTTTTTCATAAGCACACTATTATTAATTTATATTTATTAAAATTTATTTTCTATTTTTTAGTTTGGTTTTCTATAAAAAAGCGTGTTTTTTAGTTTTTTTTAACTATTATTTATTTTCTACTTTTTAGTTTGGTTTATTTATAAAACACTAAAAAAATCATGTCACTTAAAATACAACAGATATTAATTACTTATTAATAAATTATTTTATTTGTTATTTATTGTAAATCGTACAATATGATTAAAGTAAATAAGTACTCATTATTAATAATATTAAACCCCGCTATCGGGGAAAATACTCATTTTACGGATAAAGTTAATTGAAAAGATGTTGTAGTAAATATAATTAGCTTTAATTTAAACACTAAACGACGTCTGTAGCCCATATAGTTTACTTATAAATCCTAAAATTTTAAAAAATGGGAAAATTGCAGTTTTCTCTTCAGTTTGTTTTGAATGTAGTTTGAAAGAAAAAACCATGTACACCCACAAGAAATATGTATTAAAACTATTACTAAGTATTTATATTTAGTATTTATAATGTTATTTATTCAAGAAAAAAATTATTTATATTATTATTGATATTTATTGATTTTTATGAAACATATTACTTAACCTGTATTAAAAGGACATTATGAGTTCCGAGCAATATAAGTCGTAAACTACGCATTTTTTTTAAATATTTTCTATACATTTTTAAAGTAAACTAAAATTGCTACAATTTGACACCAGAACCAGTTCTGTAACTTCAATACTTGCCGAGATACAGCTCTCCTAAAATAGAACTTTTTCCAAAAAAAGTGAAAATTTAAGATTTGGTCAATTTTCGACCGCCATCTTGAGGATAATACTCATTATAAGGGTAAAATTATAGTCAAAATGTTGTAGTAAATCTAATTAGCTTTAATGTAAGGGTGGAACGACGTCTCTAGGCCATATAGTTTACTCACAAACCTTAATGAACAATTATAACCAAAAATAATATCTTTGTAATGCAGGTTAATATGCTTCATAAATATCAATAAAATAAGATAAATAAATATTATTTTTTTTCATAAATAACATTATGAATACTATAATAAAAGATTAAATGTACATTTCTTGTGGATGTTCATGGTTTTTCCTTTCAAGGTACTCACAAACCAAACTAAGCAGAGCAAATTTACGAAAATTGTTTTCCCATTTTTTGGACTTTTAAGATTTGTGAGTAAACTATATGACCTAGAGATGTCGTATTACCCTTAAATTAAAGTTAATTAGATTTACTATAACATTTTTACCTATAATTCTACACATAAAATGAGTATTATCCCCAAGATCGCGGTCGAAAATTGACCAACTCTTAAATTTTCACTTTTTTTGAAAAAAGTTCAATTTTAGGAGAGCTGTATCTCGGCAATTATTGAAGCTACAGAACTGGTTCTGATGTCAAACTGTAGCAATTTTAGTCTACTTTAAAAATGTGTAGAAAATATTAAACGAAAATGCGTAGTTTACGACTTATATTGCTCGGAACTCATAATGTCATTTTAATACAGATTAATATGTTTCATAAAAATCAATAAATATCAATAATAATATAAATAATTTTTTTCTTGAATAAATAACATTATAAATACTTAATTTAAATACTTAGTAATAGTTTTAATACATATTTCTTGTGGGTGTACATGGTTTTTTCTTTCAAATTACATTCAAAACAAACTAAAGAGAAAACTGCAATTTTCGCACTTTTTTAACTTTTAGGATTTGTAAGTAAACTATATGGGCTATAGACGTTGTTTAGTGTTTAAATTAAAGCTAATTATATTTCCTACAACATCTTTTCAATTAACTTTACTCGTAAAATGAGTATTTTCCCCGATATCGGGGTTTAAAATTGACCGAATCTTAAAATTTCACTTTTTTGGAATTAATTGTCAATTTTTGGAGAGCTGTATCTCAATAAATATTGAATTTAAAGAGCTAGTTTTGGTCTTAAATTGTAGCAGTTTTAGTCTACTTTAAAAAAGTATAGAAAAATATTTTTTTAGAAACGCATAGTTTAGGACTTATATTGAAAAACCCAAAAAAAGTTCAAAAATTTCGCGGTTTTTCGAGTGCTACAAAATTAGCACAGGTCTTTCGAAGCTGCAAAATTGAATTAAGACTACTGGTAGTGGTCCTAACAACATATTAAAAAATCAGAACTAGCCGTTCGTTTGCGATTTTAATGTCAAATTTGACTGGCGTATTAGTTACCGTGCGATTTTGAATGTTTGTTTTTCCTTACCGACGACTTTTGATAAATGAACACAAAATCTTATTTTCCAAATTGAATAATGAAATAATCTTATCAAATTAGTGTATTGTCATCGGTCCTCGATAAATCTACAAAGTTTGAATGAAATCTGACCGTTTAAAGTGGGTCAAAATCGCGTTCAAAGAAGTCGGTTACAAACATACATACAGGTGAAGCTAATATAAAGCGTGTAATAAGCTCTCGATATTGTGTAGTAATTAATTTTATTTTTAAGAACACACGTCGGGTCGGATCATCAACAGAAAAAAGATTGAAAAAATGTGAAATTGTTGAAAATAGCCCGTAAAAACCTACGTATATAAAGACTTAGTTCTGTCATTGGCAGCAGGTACTGAGCACTAAGTACTGGTACCAAATAAACACTTGGGATACCTGATACCTGGTATCCCAGCGAAACCCTATCGAATTCACGCGACGCTGGCTACACGTGTCAGATGTCAGGTTCCATTCATGTCGATACCGCGAATCGCGATTTGTCAAGCCCATCCCGACTCCCGGCGGCACCGGCTCTGTATAGAGAGAGTTGGTGGCTTTTTGGAGAAATTTTTCGTAAACCGGGTAAACTTTATTGCTAATTTTTCGAATGAAGTAATATCTATAAATAAAATAAATTTAAGTAAAAATCAAAAGCTTGTTTGACAGTAAACGAATAAAGGAGAAATTTTAGTTTTTGCAATTCGAAAAATTATTTATTATTCGAAAAATCAGCATCAACTTGGTACAGCAATCTTTGGTACATACGAGTACTTAGTTTACTCTGTTCTAAAGCTTCACAACTCTTTCATGTTACACTCGCAACGATAAGGTGCTAATCATATCAGGAATTGCCACCAACTCCCGAGTTGCTACATAATACACATGTGCGGAAAGTGGAAGTGGCAGAAATCAGAATTCAGAATGACGTACGGTGCGAGCCTCGCGCGACTGCCTTACCCCCTTTTGCCATTGAGATGAACGCACAAATCTCCGCCGGGGAGCGAGTAATATTTGCCTACACATCAAACTTTCACTATCGCAGTGCGCTTTCGTTTTTATATCCGCTAACGGCGGGGCCAGCTTTGTTATTCCTCTGTAGTTTTTTTTCTTTTTCCCTTTTGCGACCAACAAGTAACAACCGGCATGCATGGCCGTGACGAGAACGTTCACAGTAACTAGGTACATCGGCCACCGTTTGTAGTGTATTTTTTTCCTTAAAATTTTCCCGTGTGAATGAAAAACGTTTTATCCACCGATAAATCGTTTTGACCTGTATTACCCAGTCAAATTAGACGTAAAAATGTTATCAAATTATGAAAGAAAAAAAAATGATCCCTGAAAGTTTTTTATCTGAAAACTAGAGAATATAATGGCGCCTCTACACGTTGGCCAACATGATGGCGGATATGTTGGAAGGTGTTGGGCGACGAGTTTGTGTTAGCGTCCACACGTTGGAAGGTCGTTCAGTATGCTCCGGTTAGGGCCAATGTGCGGACGTGTACACTTTCACTTAAGCGAATTTACTAAATTGAATATTGAGACGTTAACAGCTGCTGTGGTTTAATTATTCACTGCATACCGCAACTACGTGAATGTGTATACGAAAATTGTATTTTTTTATTTTTGTGATTTTATTTCTTGGGTTCCACAAACAATTTTCGGCTTAGTAGGGCTCTATAAAGCAAAAAGTTTCTTCATTGGTCATTGTCACTGCCATTTTGTGGACATTATACTAGTTACGACGCGTGAATATAAAATTTAAAAGACGTGCATGCGTGCGATCACTCTGAGAGCTCGTAGCAAACTGAACTTGCTTCCAACGTGTGGATGGTGCGGCCAAACTCTGTCCCAAACCCTTTGATGTGCCGACACGAAATGGATCTCACGCCAACTTGCGGGCCATCGTTCCAACACCTTCCAACTCCCGCTCTACACGTTGGGCCAACATATTGGGCCATAAGATGGGCCAGCATGTTGGCGAACGTGTGGATGAACAGTAAGAATTCTAAAAATAAAACAATCTTTGCTGCACATTGATTTTTGACACCTAGACAAGTGCCCATAGTGCCACTGGTCATGTCCTTTTATTGATAAAGCGTCTCGAAGTAGGCGTGAACTTTTTTAGAATGGCGATATCTTAGGAATGGTGATTCTTAGGAAAAAAAGTATAAAGAATATTTTTATAGATAATTTTATGATCAACAATTTTTGCCTGGACTGCGTTTTTATAAAACTTACCGTTTTCGAGAAAAATCCAAAAAAAACGAAAATTGTGACTTTGACCTTGAATAACTTTTTTAGCAGACATGGGATCAATGGGGACTTTTGACACTTTATTCCTACTGGTGTACCCAAGGTCTCTACCAAAATTCAACTCTGTGGGAATTACTGCTAGTTGAAATGTCTATTTTGACCCGGCTAGTAACTACATCTATTAGAATTTGCTAATGTGCATTTTCTATATCAATCAATCATTTTAGTTATACAGATGTTAAATTTTAGTACTCGTAGTTGTCTAATTACATTATTTTTGTAATTATGTTTTACTAGAGGATGCCCGCGGCTTCAACCGCGTGAATTTTGGTTATTCACAAATCCCGCGGGAACTCTTTGTTTTTCCTAAGCTCTTTTAAGCTCATACCTTGCTAAGTTCACTGGCGGATGTTTAGGTATATCAAAGTGTAATCATCCGCCAGTGAAAGTCCCATCAAAATCGACCAAACCTTTCAGAGATTAGCCTGTAATCTTTAAAGTATCTCCTTTCTAACAAAAAAAGAATGAATGAAATCGGACCACGCGTTAATGAATTACAGCTAAGAACACATTTTGACTTTCAACCCCTATTAAAAACTGTAAAACTGTTAAAAGTGGCGGCACATCAATATGTGCTAGTAAAAGTCCCGTCAGAATTGATCCAGCCATTCAGAGACTAGCCGGAACAAATAGAAAAACAGGTAAGCCAGAGTAAGATGATAATCCATACTTTCAGAGGTTCCTGTACAATACGGGTTCCAAGTTAAATGGAATACTGAGGGTTGTGTTGGCTGTAATTACCAATTTCTGAACTACAAAACCGAACCGACCGACTGAAATATTTATTTATTCTTGATTTTCTGCTTGATTGCCATGGAGGAGGAGGAGGTTAATTTCCCCTTGGGAAAACGGCACATTTTAAGAAATAGTTTGTGATTTTAGTAGTTAAAACTCTTGGAGTGAAAGTTTGGTAGTCGCCTTCAGGTTTGAGGGACTGTAATCCTCCGGTTGTGGATAAGTTACCCCCAGTTCGCTTTCTAGCTGGTCCGTCGCACTCACAATATGTGTTCCATGATTGTCTTCATTACAAGCCCTACAAGTAGGGTCCTCTGTAATGCCCATCTTGCATAACATGGCCTTTGTACGCTATAGCGGTTTATATGGGCCACTAATAGTAGTGGCCCATATAAACCGCTATAGCGTATCTTAACTGTTTCCTGCTCAGAATGTTTACTTTTGCAAGGAAACCAGCCTTTATAGCTTTATAACTCATAAACTTTTTAGAGTGCCTTAGACCTTCTACCTTGTCCCTACCAGAATGTTAAAATAAGTAGATGTATTCTTATTTTTAAGGCAGTTCGCTGGAAAGGATTTTGATTTAGTAATGTTTTCACTGACATGCGTTTGGGCTGGTTACCCTGTTAGTTGGTTGGAAAGGATACAGTGGATTTTGATTTAGTAATGTTTTCATTTCCATGCATTTGGGCTGGTTACCCTGTTGGTTGGTTTGTGAAGATACAGTGGATTTTGATTTATTTACATGTGTTCTGGAACTGCATTCCGAACCTGTGGTAGATTCAATTGACGATTCAAAAGTACTTGTAAAAGTTTATTTGAATAAAAAACTTTTCTATTCTATTCACTGGCGTGCATTTGGTGCTAATGCCAAACATGGTTCGGGACCAACAAATTTTGACATTGAACACATTCAAGCTAGCACATCATGTGAGTATTCTTATCTTTATGGCAGTTGGCTGGAAAGGATACAATGGATTTTGATTTAGTAATGTTTTTTTTTTATTTTGATTTACTAATGTGTTCACGGACATGCATTTGGTGCTAATGCAAAACATGGTTCGTGTCCAACAAATTTTGACATTGAACCCATTCTATCTAGCACATCAGCTAGCATCATCTCATTTCCCTGTATACCAACCTGACCTGGTACCCATATTAATGAATTTAGTTGTCCCAGGCAATTTAGACCTCCCATGCATTCTGCGCAGCCTGATTATTATTAGTCTATTACTAAGAATGAAAATCCCAGTGGTCTTCCAGCATGTCATTTCCTGCACACTAGCATTGATTGCATAGAGCTCTGCTTGAAGGACTGTAGCGTACTGCCCGAGGCTGTAGCTCGTCTTGTAGCCTTTTGCGTAGACGCCTGCTCCAGTACTGTACCACATTTTAGAGCCATCAGTATACCGAACCAGGCTGTCCTTCCCTAGTGGGCATAGCCCCCTCTTCCACACCTCTCTTGTTGGGACATATATGTATGTCATAATTCCTTTCAGATATGCTAGGACTGGGATAATTCTATCATATTTCATGTGCAGTATCCTGTCTAGATTAGAGAAGCAGTGACTCTTCCCTGCAATTAGCTAAGGAAAGTCTGTGTAGAATCTGTACAGAGCAAGTTGTTTATATACATCAAGTTCTACATCACTTTTGCTGAGATATTTTAGTCTAGCTTCATTATTTCTAAAGCTCTTTAAGATAGCTTGTCAAATCATTCTGAATTTCTATTTGTTCTCTATACTCCTAATGTTTCTCTCACCATTTATTTAATTACATTCCTTAAATGTGTCTACTCTGTGTCAATACTTGTTCTTAAATAATCAGATTTAGAATACAGTTGCACTATTATTTTGCCTTGAATCAAGGTTCTTGTCTGCTTTCTTTTCTAGCCATATTTCACATTACCTTCTTTTTCCCTTGGATATTTTGTATTCAAAAAGTCCTTTGATTCAATATACCAAGAAGTGATCAATGTCGTAGTTTACCCATCTGTATGATCTCTCATCATCAAATTGACCAAATGCTCATATAATAAGTAATTATTATGATGTGGTCAATTTGGTTTACTTGATCTTTTTCTGGCACTTTATGTGGAAAATTGGTGCTGCTTATGTGGAGGTTATTCTCTTTGCCTATCTTCGAATTTCAGCCTAGCATTCGCCTAGCAATATTAGTACATCATATTTAGGCATAGTCAACATCATCATTATCAACCAATTACCAGCCAACTACAGAACATGAGGCTCCTCTCAGAATAAGAGTTCGGGCCATATGGCTATGTATGGCCCGAACCCTTATTCTGAGAGGACACAACACATTTTTGAGAACATTATGGAGAACTCTCAGGCATGCAGGTTTGCACACTATGTGTTCCTTCACAATTAAAGCAAGAATTGCTTAAAATGCACATAACTCCAAAAAGTTGAAGTAAGTGCTGGGGATTGAACTCTGTCCGCCCCATAATAGAGGCCAGTCTTAACCACTTGGCTATCACTGCCAGGCATAGTGTCACATGTCTTAGGCAAGTCTGTTTAAAATCCTTCTTATCCTTCTTTACAATCAGCAGGTGCATCTTACATAGCAGCGAGCATAAGCACATATTAAAGTTGTGTTCACAGTTTAGGACACCTTTTATCGGAAAACAAACGAAATTGAATATTTTTGAAAAATATTGTTTCTTACTTCTTATTTTTCTCTTACATTTCTTGCTAGTAGGGTTAAAAATGGTATAATATGTTGCACAAGAGTAAAGTATTTTGTTTGTTTTGTTTCTTGTACCTTTGAATCTTGGTAACTCAGAAATCTCACAAAAAATCACTTGTGATCAATCACAATTATAGACTACTAGATGAAGCCCGCAACTTTGTCCACATGGATTTAGGTTTTTTAAAAATCTCACGGGAACTCTTTGCTTTTCCAGGATAAAAAGAAGCCTATGTCCTTCCCCGGGATGTAAACTAACTCTGTACCAAATTTCATCCAAATTCATTAAACTGTTGAGCCCTGACAAGCTAGCTAGCAAACAGACAGATAGACAGACTTTCACATTTATAATAATAGTATGGATTTTGCTTGCGTTGCGTTTGTGTCCCAAACACAAACACTACAACTAACTAAAAGAAACTAGCTTTTTTCTCTTGTTAGAAGTCTCTCCCTTGAGAGAAGTTTGAAAATTAGAAGTTAGAAGTTTATAAATGTGTGCAAAATTAATTCAGTATGAAATACAGTGTAAAAAGGCAAATTTAATAATATACCTGTTTCATAACTAAGAAGTGTTCTATTGGCCAAATATTTGTAAATTATACAATATAATAACGAAACGTAGTTAGTAGGTATCTGATTTTGATATTTCCATACAAAAAAATTCAAAATCTTTTAAATCCAGCCCAAAGTAGTGGAATAAAACAGCCACCATAAAAATTTCTTTGTAATTAATAGAAAGTACTAATTTTAAAGATTTATTATTATTTTCTTTTTGAAAAAAATTAGGTTTAAAAAACTATAGGTTGTAATTCCACTTGCATAATAAAGTCTTGAAAAATTTATCAGGAAACTCTTTTACTGTCATTTAAACAGATTGTTGATTTACCACTTAATTTGGAAGATTGTGAAACTGTTGTTTACATTATTGTGTTATCATTATTAATTATTAGGTGTGTATGATACAAAACTGTTTTTCCAACTGTTTACATATTTAAATGAATTAATTAGAGCTGTGTTATTTATAAGTTTATAACCTAGTAATGTAACTAATTATTTATACCTAACCTAGATTGTATATGAAAACATGAAACTCACCGTTGAATTTCTATAAGGGCTTCCTTGAGGGTTATAGGGCGGCATGGGCCGAGGCGGCGGCCAGCCAGGCGCCGGCCCGTAGCCGCCGGGCGGCTGGTCGTAGCTGTTAGCGTAGCGGTGCGGCGGCGCACCGCTCGACTGCAGCAAGGAGTTCAGAGTGGGAGTGGGGCCCGGCGCCTGCGACACCGGCTGTCCGGGGAAAAACCTGTGCTGCGGCGGCGGCCGCGGCTTGCCGGGAAACCCGGCCCGCTGGGAATAATAAGGATCTGCGCCCTCCGGGTAGCGATACGAGCCGTACTGGTCAGGTAGCGGACGCTCGCCGCCTCGGTCGTGGCCCGGCGCCTCACCAGCGTCGCGTGGCGGGCCCGGCTCGGCCGACATAGGCGATTTACTCTTTGTGTTCACAACGCCATCGGGCGGAACGCGCCCGACGGACTTGTCGGTGCCGTTTTGTAACAGAGCGTTCCGAGATTCACTGAGCTGTTCCGATGGATTCTGATCTACGTTGGCATCGCTCCGCTGAGACTCTGCCTGCGTCGCAGCCATGTTCGGCTGGTGGCGGCCGTCCCTTGCTCACACTGGCTTGCGATCGACCGGCTCGCTTACGTTACATCGAAAACGGGCGTCGGATTGCAAAACCGCGACGCGGACACTTCCATCACTAAAATGCTGAATAACTTCGCACTAATTGTAACGCGAATCTGACGAAAAATCGTTCACCGTTGCACACACATCGATCACATATCTACTCCATTCGCGTAAACGAGGTTATGGAAAAGGTTACATATCTAGCGGGCGCTTTTGTCATGTTCACACCAAACATTTCATATCACTGGCACATTTATTACACTGCGGTCGCAATCACTAAGAACAAAACTCATTCCCGAATATAAAAATATGTGAAATACTTAAAAACAGAACAATAGAATCACGAAACTTCCAAAATTACTAGCGTCCGCCATTAGCGGACTTGAAATTCTACAGTGCTTGACGACGCTTCTGCCTATCTTCACTGCGGTGATATAAAACAAAATAACAGAAAATATTGATATTCTAGGCACACAATAATCATCGAATTGTATTGTAATACCATTTAAACTTCAGTGCAGAAAAATTATTAGACTATATGCACCAAATACAGAAAATTGGGGAAAATTATCTGTGCATGTTTACATTTCCGTAATACTGGACCACGTAGAACTACAGTACTGCCAACGTTAAAAACTATTCAAATTTCCGCTGGCGCCAAGACATTCGTAGCTACATTCACTGTGCTAATTTAAAAAAAAAAATATTTAAATTATTGCTATTGATGCTATAGTTATTTATAAATAAGTTAAGGTATTTATTTATTTCCTTGAACAGCCAGAAAATAATTAATGTATAATTTTTATATTCAGTATTTAGCATTGACTTAGCACAGCGACTACCAGTCATCTGTGTAGTCGCGATTCACATTTCACAGGTGTCATAAATACGAAGCGATCTAGGAACATGAACCTATAGAAGTAGAAACTAGAACCTTACAATCTTGTCCACAGATTAGGTAGTTACTACGTAATGTTATCTTGTCTTTGATAAATTTTAATTCCGCGGAATTCTGACGTTTCATAATGTTACCAGAGATGAAACAATTCCCACAAAAAAGATAAAAAATTCAAAACTTATGTAAATAAAAATCAACTGCCGCATGTAGATCTGACAAATGCCTGACAGACACTTTAATAATGTGATAGTGTCATTTGACTTCCATTTTTGAATAAAGTTTTTCAATGTGCTTCTTTTATTTTCTATTGCTTTAAGTGTGCACTTTCTAGTTTCTACTCTTAGCGATTTCTATTTTAGGGCGAAACGACTAATATTATTACGCGGCCTAGGGCTTTTTATGTTGACAGCGAATTAAAGTAGTTTGGTGTAAAATCGTATTTCGTAGATGTTAACCCTGTTTTCCATACAAATAACCATAGAGATAATAATAATAAAGAGGTGCCATAATGTCCTATAGAAAATAGTGGATCGGAAAATAGCTCAATCTTATCAAAATTTTCATGTGTGTAAGAGACAACATTACATTTTTGACTAATAGTAAAACAGTTTGCGGCAGGCTTAAAACAAAAAATGGCCTCCCTAAAATGTATTTATGAACACTCACTCATGCACAACTTGAGACATCACAATGAACACCCGCCATTTTATGTTTTCGGATTGTGCGTGTATGATACCTGATCTAAGCGTGTGTGAGTGTATTTTTGACACGTTTTTAAAGTAGGTATGGCTCCTCCACTACTATTACTTTCTCAGTGCAAATAACTCAACTGTAAATGATAATGACAGCTGTCAGAATTCCACCGAATTAGAAATCAGAGTATAGGTTTAATGATTACACATAGGTATAGATCGACCAGAATCTCATGAAAAATAGGGAAATGAAATTCCAAGGTTAGCAACACTACGGCTGCCCTAGCGATAATCAAAGCAACTGACATTTTTTGTGAAATTGACTTTTTGCATTTACAAAAGTTTTATGTCGAGTAGTTTTTTACCACAGTTTAATATTTCAAATAACTTGAACCGTTTACTGAAATTTAAATTGCCCAAACAAAGTAACTGCACTCACTAACCCGGAATATAAAAGCAAAAACCAAGTAAACATCAAGCACAACACAAAAACAAAGTAATTGGATGTTGATTACTTTGTTTTTGTATTTAAAATGCAGTTGCTTGATTTTTCATTTCGTGAAACGATCCCAGGTAAGGTGTTCTGAATGTAATTACTTTGTTTATCACTAGGGCAGCCGAGTGAACCTAGTGTTGCTTACTTCAAAATTTAATCTCCCTATTTTTCATGAGATTCTGGTCGATCTATACCTACTAGTAGGTACATTGGGTTCAAACCATGTTTAAACTGCCCTTACATCTATAGTCTAGTTGTTCCGGTCTGTGATCTATAGTCCAGATAGATGTAAGGCCGGTTTAAAACCAATTAAAGTAATCCGTTTAAAACGAAAAAGACCATGTTTCGGTTTAAAACGGTTGGTGTTGGCGACTATATTTTTTAAATAGGTATAACTATATTTTCTTGATTTTACCGAGGTAGGGATATAACGGAGCACCTATTTCAACTATGTAAAGATTTTAAATGTGTGTTAAACTGATATTGATATACCTACTTAGCGGGATTAGTTCTTGTTAGTCCGTCTCCGTCCGACCAAGCGTAGGTATTAGCTAAGTAGGTACCTAAGTTATAATTGATAAGTTAAAAACTCTGTATTGGTAAATAAACATTTTTTTCATTGTTTTCAAACGATATAGGTACAATCAATTTGATTCGGTTTGAAACCAAATACACACACTCGCACTCTCGTTGACGTCGTCACTCGTGACTCGACGCAACGTTGCCAACTCGCCTACCCTACCCTACATGCATATACATATAAACTGCCGCCGCACAGCCGTCACAGGTATTTAGGTACTGTGTCCAATAATTAGGTATATTAAGAACAACTAACTAAAGTTTAGGTATTTAAATTGTATATTTACTGTTTATAAAATGCCCATAATGAAGTGTTCTTTTATTTTTGTAGGTGAGTTTTCAACCGTTGAAAATGGTTTACTTGGGGTTTAAAATGGCAAAATTTTATTTAAAACGTTTCAAATCGGTTGATTTACATCTATAGCTCCAGACTGTAAAAGAAGATTTTTTTGTCGACCTATTGACCTATGTTAAATTTAAATTAATCTGTGGCGCAAACTGACGCGAGCATCGAATCTGGCCCAAGAAGGTAAATAATACGGCAGTCACGGATTTATTGTACAAACAACTTCGTGTAAACTGGATCGCATACTACTATATCGCATGGTTACAAATTTGCTCTTTAAATCAATAGACATAAGGTTTTTTCCCCTGTCAATTGTAAATGTAGAAAAACGAGCCAGGTAAGATAACACAAATAGTAGTGCGTCCTTGTCTAGCAAGTATTACCCAATTAGTACTATAAGACCATAATAACGATATTCCTGACATTTGTAATTTTTCATCGTTTACTACATTCATCGACAGAGGTGGTCTTAAGTATGCTTCTAGAATAGTGTTTGATATTGTTAAATTCGCTGAAAAATTATTTGTTACCTTATCCCACCAATGTGAACAAAATTTTACTAACAATTATATGATGAACGTCATCATTTATTAATTATTACATCAATTTTATCCTCGCTTAAACGATATTCATCATCCAGTACAATCTCTCACCACTGAATCACGTCATGAATTAGAACTAATTAGATGTATCACGAACAGATATTTAAAATTAAGAATGAAAACGTACGCGAAAGAAGAGACCCTTAAAATAATGGGAAATCGCATTTCAATGCGACAACGGTTGCATAAAACAGTTTTATTCAGTAGATAATGTTTGAATTCTTAATAAAGTTCTGTCATTAATTTCTTGTTTTATTTGCTTTGCCAATCACATCGCTTACTAAAATCTAAATCGACTAATGATTAAAGTTAGCTATTAAAGTAGATACAGTCATCGGCACCACCTGCACTAACTACTCTATTAAGCAAACCTAATTTAACAAAATAGGATGGCCTAGCAGGTGACTAGGTACATATAATAAAATTTGTTTATGTATTATATTAATTATACCTAATAAAATCCCAGATACAGTAAAACCTGTTTTAAATAGTTTTTAATCCAGTAAGTACTTATCGATCCTGTAAGTTTATCCCAGAAGATAATATTTTATGGATACCCTATTAGAAAAGGACGCGCATCTACTCTTGGACCTCTCTTTCGGCTCGTTTTTTAGAAACTGCACAGTCCAGTTTACGTATAGGTTCATGACGGCAGTTGATTTTTATTTATATATGTTTTGAATTTTTTATCTTTTTTGTGGGAATTGTTTTATCTCTGGTAACATTACGAAACGTCAGAATTCCATGGAATTAAAAATCAGAGTATAGACATTGAGGAATTAATAATATAGAGGCGCCCTAATGTCCTATTGGTGGGAGAGAGGAGATCCCGTCTTAGAAAAACATACCCTCATCTGTTGTTTAATGCTGATAGAGATTATAAGCTAGATAATTCATAGATTGATACAATGCACATTGGTTGCCTGGCTAAATTTGGTGCATATGATGTTAAACACAAAAAAATTTAATCAATTTTTTTCGATCTGCTTCCCTCATCTGTTATTTAAACGAATTATATGTCAAATGAAAGATTATTTTGTTCCCAATCGAACCGTATTTGGTTGCCTGAACAGAAATGGTGCTAAATCATGGATGTCTGGATTTTAAGATATGAAATTTTCTGTGCGAGTGTTGAGAGTGACAGAAAAGTGTTGCGCGCGCAATTCCATTTGACAGACAAAGATGCAGTGAGGCAGGCGTGCACTCGGCAGGTGCTTAGTCTATACATAGATTAAAACTATAGACTTGCTGTGTCTGTCCATTAAAGATATTTAAAAAAAATAAGTGACAGACGTAAGGGATAAGTAATAAAACGTAAAAAAGCTGTTTTTGAAAATTTTGTCTGTTTGTCTGTATGTTTGTGCATGTATTACGCAAAAACTACTGAATGGATTGAAATTAAACTTGGCATGATTTAAGTTTATACTACGTAATAGCATATAGGATACTTTTTAACCCGAAATTCAGCACAGTTCCCTTGGGAGAGAGGATAAAAGTCAAAATGTGTCATCATCATCATCATCATGATCAACCCATTACCAGCTCACTACAGAGCACGGGTCTCCTCTCAGAGTGAGAAGGGTTTTGGCCATAGTCTACCACGCTGGCCGAGCGGATTGGCAGACTTCACACACCTTTGAGAACGTTATGGAGAACTCTCAGGCATGCAGGTTTCCTCACGATGTTTTCCTTCACCGTTAAAGCAAGTGATATTTAAATAATTAAAACGCACATAACTCCGAAAAGTTAGAGGTGCGTGCCCCGGGATCGAACCCACGACCTCCGATTAGAAGTCGGTCGTCCTAACCACTAGGCTATCACAGCTTCAAAATGTGTACTGAGCTGTAATTCATTATAGCGTAGACATCTGCAATTTAGTATCGTGTGATGATCAACCAAATACGGTTCGATTGGGAATAAAATAATCTTTCATTTGACATATTAATATATACTCATTCGTGACTCGATTATGTACTGTGTGCATATATATAGATATATTTGTACACCACTGTGGTAGAATACCAGCTGCCTATTTATGTATTTAACACGTAATTTAACACCTTATCCACTGCTGTATTCACAAATAAATAGAGGACATGACCAGTAAAACTATGGGCGTTTGCGGCGTGTCAAAAATCAATGTGCAGCAAAGATTTATTTTTGGAATTCTTAAATTCTCTAGTTTTCAGATAAAAACTTTTGGGGATCTAGAGGCTCAGAAAACCGAGAAAAATAAAGAAAAGTTTTACCAAATAACTCTGCTTTTCGATACTAAATGGCGCTAGGCATTGTTTATCAAGTACAAAACGTAAAAAAAATGGTTTTCTACTATTCAATGTCATCTATATAGGCGGAACTTTGCTATAAAAAGGAAAGCTTTTTATTATTTGTTCAGATAATTTAAATTAATCAGATAATTGTGGCCGATTCTGTTGTACACAATCTCTAAACTTAAACTAAATTGACAGGTTTAAAAATAGTGCTATCCTTTTCTGCAGGGAGCATTGTGATAGAGATAGGAATATATTTAGGCCTGTCATTTTAGTTTAGATTTAGAGATAGTGTACAACAGAATCGGCCACAATTATCTGATTAATTTAAATTATCTGAACAAATAATAAAAAGCTTTCCTTTTTATAGCAAAGTTCCGCTTATATAGATGACATTGAATAGTAGAAAACCATTTTTTTTTACGTTTTGTACTTGATAAACAATGCCTAGCGAAACGCGAAAGAAGAGACCCTTAAAATAATGGGAAATCGCATTTCAATGCGACAACGGTTGCATAAAACAGTTTTATTCAGTAGATAATATTTGAATTCTTAATAAAGTTCTGTCATTAATTTCTTGTTTTATTTGCTTTGCCAATCACATCGCTTACTAAAATCTAAATCGACTAATGATTAAAGTTAGCTATTAAAGTAGATACAGTCATCGGCACCACCTGCACTAACTACTCTATTAAGCAAACCTAATTTAACAAAATAGGATGGCCTAGCAGGTGACTAGGTACATATAATAAAATTTGTTTATGTATTATATTAATTATACCTAATAAAATCCCAGATACAGTAAAACCTGTTTTAAATAGTTTTTAATCCAGTAAGTACTTATCGATCCTGTAAGTTTATCCCAGAAGATAATATTTTATGGATACCCTATTAGAAAAGGACGCGCATCTACTCTTGGACCTCTCTTTCGGCTCGTTTTTTAGAAACTGCACAGTCCAGTTTACGTATAGGTTCATGACGGCAGTTGATTTTTATTTATATACTAGCGACCCGCCCCGGCTTCGCACGGGTAGTAGAGCAAATTATGCGTAGGTACTACCCGCTCAGGGATTAGGCAGCGTTTTCGATGAAAGCTCCCAGGCGGCTTGACTTTTTACGATATTTTCCACAATGAACTTACTATATCTCACCTTATACCCGAATTACTAATTCCGTGGAATTCTGACGTTTCATAATGTTACCAGAGATAAAACAATTCCCACAAAAAAGATAAAAAATTCAAAACTAATGCAAATACAAATCAACTGCTGCATGTAGATATGACAAATGCCTGACAGACACTTCATGGTGATAATGTCATTCGACTTCCATTTTTGAATAAATTTTTTCAATGTGCTTCTTTTGTTTTCTATTGCTGTTAGTGTGCACTTTCTAGTTTCCATTCTTAGGAATTTCTATTTTAGGGAAAACAATTAATATTATTAAGCGACTTAGAGCTTTATATGTTGACAGGGAATTAAAGTAGTTTGGGGTAAAATCGTACTTCGTAGATGTTAACCCTGTTTTCCATATAAATAACTCACCTGTAAATGACAATGACAGCTGTCAGAATTAAGTCGATATTAAGTCAAAAATAAGGAGAAAAACTAAATATTTCAAATCAAATAAATTACAGTGTATTTGGGACATAAAAAGGTAAGTTTTCACCAGATTCCGTGAAAAAAAAATTTCTTTTAAAAGATAAAAATAAAAAACCAAAAACTTGGTTTTTTGAACTTTTCACATAAATTTTGAGGTTATGTGAAAAAAGTGTAAATACAAAAGTTGTAGATCTTTTTATTACCTACAACTTTGCTATTTGATTTTTTTCCATAGGACTTCTAGTTTTGCCGGAAATCGAGATAAACCGTTTTTTACCCATAAAACTCCCCCCCTTTTTTCCCGAGCTCAGATCGCCCTTAAGTTATTTTTCCTTGTATTTTTATAATATTCTCCTCCTTTTCCAATGGGTTTCATCCTACGTACTGTGTTTTTTTTTTTGGTTTCAAAAATTATCGACACTGGGCTATATAATAGGGAGAACCGCGGCCACCGACGCGCTTATAGGCACGCTCCCGCCGCCGCAATTTTTAAATCTGTAATATCTTCGAAAGTATTCATTTAAATCATATGCTGTAAAGGGCCATATGGATTTATATCAAATCAACAATGTATTTAAGGTATTTAATTAGATAAGGATTAATTATAATAAATAGGCTGTATTGGTTGAAATCGCTTCTAAAATTAGCCATTATTTGTCGTAAAAAGTAAATGACAGAAAAATGTTATTGTGGGATATCCATAAGAGATAGACATATACCATCGCGGACTTTTCTGTAAACCTTTTCAATGTGTACAATACTTAGTACATTATTTTGATAAATCTCGTAGGGTTCAGCCTGCGTTTGCAATGTAAGCAGAAAAAATGTAATTATTTACGACATCACATTAGAAACCTCAAAAATAACAGTATTTCTCCACTATTTAGTGGATGTTATTATACATGTAAACCTTCCTCTTGAATCACTCTATCTATTAAAAAAAACCGCATCAAAATCCGTTGCGTAGTTTTAAAGATTTAAGCGTACAAAGGGACATAGGGACATAGGGATATAGGGACGGAGAAAGCGACTTTGTTTTATACTATGTAGTGATGTTTTGAATTTTTTATCTTTTTTGTGGGAATTGTTTTATCTCTGGTAACATTACGAAACGTCAGAATTCCACGGAATTAAAAATCAGAGTATAGACATTGAGGAATTAATAATATAGAGGCGCCCTAATGTCCTATTGGTGGGAGAGAGGAGATCCCGTCTTAGAAAAACATACCCTCATCTGTTGTTTAATGCTGATAGAGATTATAAGCTAGATAATTCATAGATTGATACAATGCACATTGGTTGCCTGGCTAAATTTGGTGCATATGATGTTAAACACAAAAAAATTTAATCAATTTTTTTCGATCTGCTTCCCTCATCTGTTATTTAAACGAATTATATGTCAAATGAAAGATTATTTTGTTCCCAATCGAACCGTATTTGGTTGCCTGAACAGAAATGGTGCTAAATCATGGTTGTCTGGATTTTAAGATATGAAATTTTCTGTGCGAGTGTTGAGAGTGACAGAAAAGTGTTGCGCGCGCAATTCCATTTGACAGACAAAGATGCAGTGAGGCAGGCGTGCACTCGGCAGGTGCTTAGTCTATACATAGATTAAAACTATAGACTTGCTGTGTCTGTCCATTAAAGATATTTAAAAAAAATAAGTGACAGACGTAAGGGATAAGTAATAAAACGTAAAAAAGCTGTTTTTGAAAATTTTGTCTGTTTGTCTGTATGTTTGTGCATGTTTTACGCAATAACTACTGAATGGATTGAAATTAAACTTGGCATGATTTAAGTTTATACTACGTAATAGCATATAGGATACTTTTTAACCCGAAATTCAGCACAGTTCCCTTGGGAGAGAGGATAAAAGTCAAAATGTGTCATCATCATCATCATCATGATCAACCCATTACCAGCTCACTACAGAGCACGGGTCTCCTCTCAGAGTGAGAAGGGTTTTGGCCATAGTCTACCACGCTGGCCGAGCGGATTGGCAGACTTCACACACCTTTGAGAACGTTATGGAGAACTCTCAGGCATGCAGGTTTCCTCACGATGTTTTCCTTCACCGTTAAAGCAAGTGATATTTAAATAATTAAAACGCACATAACTCCGAAAAGTTAGAGGTGCGTGCCCCGGGATCGAACCCACGACCTCCGATTAGAAGTCGGTCGTCCTAACCACTAGGCTATCACAGCTTCAAAATGTGTACTGAGCTGTAATTCATTATAGCGTAGACATCTGCAATTTAGTATCGTGTTATGATCAACCAAATACGGTTCGATTGGGAATAAAATAATCTTTCATTTGACATATTAATATATACTCATTCGTGACTCGATTATGTACTGTGTGCATATATACAGTGTGTCCGGGATCGAATTAGCGATATTTTAGGGACATATTCTACAACTCATTGCCTCTCTGAAAATACCACTTATTAGGGCCTGCCCCCCTCCCCCTCCCAGGGACAGCCATTTCAATTTGGTGTGCGTTTTTGTGGGTATGTGCGCACAAAAAATGTAATAACTCGAAAGTCTGCTGATGCACAGGCCTTCAAATGACCTTATTCGATTGGATACAATATTCTCCATCACTAAATACCAAACAATAGAATAAAATGTTAAAATAACTCAACCAAAAATGCTTCGGAAAAAAATTATTTTTTCAAAACTATTGAAAACTACAAGTTTTTGCTGCATTTTGCAAAAACGAGGTCGTTAAGATTTCATTGTTAAGTATTAAATCGACAGTTTTTGAGATAAGCAACAAAACGACATAAAAATTTTTACTGTAAGTTATTTACTTTTGGAGATATTATTGTTTAAACATAACTTAACCGCGAGCGCGTAAGTTCTTATGTTATTCGAATGTGGGTTTCCATCGCATACCTCGGGCGATCAGGTAATAATAATATTGTTTTTGATTAGTCAGCGAATGAGGTTAAAACTAAGGATCGGACCCCTACTTCAACTGATTAAAAATTCGTATAAAAAATTGAAATATCTGAAATTTTATTTTGTTGTTCCTGGCGAGGAGGCGTTATGATCGCTACTTAAGTTATTACTCATTTTTGTTTGTGATTCAGGTTTGTGATGTTTGCTAAGTTTAAAGACATGCCTACTCGGTATTATTATAGCCATAAGAGAGCATTTAGATGTCAACTATTCGCCTTGTATCGGACGTGGCAGCAATTCAATGGAATGGCCACCTCATTCTCCAGACCTTACACCTTTGGACTTCTTTTTATGAGGACCTATGAAGCAGAAGGTCTTTTATATGGTACCAAATACCAGAAAAGAATTATTGGAGACGATCCTGTTCGTTGCAGATAAAATAAGTTGTATTTGGACATGATCCAACGATCCTCCCAACATGAAGCAACTAGCTAACAGAACGGAGATGGTAATTTCGGTTTGTGGCGAAAATAACCTAGTTTTTAGGATATCTTTAGAGTTATTGAGTTATTGAGTTTATAACTAACAAAAATTAAATTATAAAGTTAAGATTTTTTTACCTTATTTGCAGTAAAAAAATGATGAATCTTAAATTTGGGTTCAATACTCGTAATTCATGCTTGGGGACGAAGTACTTACAATTACCAATATCTCCAGAAGTAAGTAACTTACAGTCAAATTTTTTATGTCGTTTTGTTGCTTATCTCAAAAGCTGTCGATTTAATACTTAATAATGTGGTCTTAATGACCTCGTTTTTGCAAAATGCAGCAAAAACTTGTAGTTTTCAATATTTTTGAAAAAATATTTTTTTTCCGAAGCATTTTTGATCGAGTTATTTTAACATTTTATTCTATTGTTTGGTATTTAATGATGGAGAATATTGTATCCAATCGAATAAGGTCATTTGAAGACCTGTGCATCAGCAGACTTTCGAGTTATTACATTTTTTGTGCGCACATACCCACAAAAACGCACACCAAATTGAAATGGCTGTCCCTGGGAGGGGGAGGGGGGCAGGCCCTAATAAGTGGTATTTTCAGAGAGGTAATGAGTTGTAGAATATGTCCCTAAAATATCGCTAATTCGATCCCGGACACACTGTATAGATATATTTGTACACCACTGTGGTAGAATACCAGCTGCCTATTTATGTATTTAACACGTAATTTAACACCTTATCCACTGCTGTATTCACAAATAAATAGAGGACATGACCAGTAAAACTATGGGCGTTTGCGGCGTGTCAAAAATCAATGTGCAGCAAAGATTTATTTTTGGAATTCTTAAATTCTCTAGTTTTCAGATAAAAACTTTTGGGGATCTAGAGGCTCAGAAAACCGAGAAAAATAAAGAAAAGTTTTACCAAATAACTCTGCTTTTCGATACTAAATGGCGCTAGGCATTATTTATCAAGTACAAAACGTAAAAAAAAATGGTTTTCTACTATTCAATGTCATCTATATAGGCGGAACTTTGCTATAAAAAGGAAAGCTTTTTATTATTTGTTCAGATAATTTAAATTAATCAGATAATTGTGGCCGATTCTGTTGTACACTATCTCTAAATCTAAACTAAAATGACAGGCCTAAATATATTCCTATCTCTATCACAATGCTCCCTGCAGAAAAGGATAGCACTATTTTTAAACCTGTCAATTTAGTTTAAGTTTAGAGATTGTGTACAACAGAATCGGCCACATTATTAGTTTTACGAAATAACTCTGCCTCTCGATACTAGATGGCGCTAGGCATTTAGGTTATTAATTCTAAAGTTTTTAACCGTATAAAACGGTATATTTAAGGTTTAAAACGGCAAAATTTTGTATAAAACGTTTTAAGGCTCCCCCACACAGGCGCGTTATTATAGTTACGACGATAGACGATAGTATCGCAGGACGGAGACGCAACGTCCTATATCCGTATTACTAATTCCCCAGAATTCTGACGTTTCGTAATATTACCAGAGATACAAGTGTAAATTGAAAATTTAAAAAACCCCCGACATTCGCCATTTAGTGGCAGCGGCCATCTTGAATTTGCAATAGTGCTATTCTACTAGTCAAGCCCTTTCATTTGATACCCATATCAAGGGAGTTGTGAAAAAATATATCATCCGCCATTTTGTAGCGGCGGCCATCTTGGACCGATTTTCATCAAACATAGCTAAGAACACTCTCGACTAATTCACCTTTCAAACAAAAAAAACCGCATTCAAATCGGTCCACCCGTTTGAGCGCCACAGGGGAACAGACAGACACACACACACACACACACACACACACACACACACACACACACACACACACAGACACGTCAAACTTATAACACCCCGTCGTTTTTGCGTCGGGGGTTAAAAACAATTCCCACAAAAAAGATGAAAAATTCAAAACTTATGCAAATACAAATCAACTGCCGCATGTAGATATGACAAATGCCTGACAGACACTTCATGGTGATAATGTCATTCGACATCCATTTCTGAATATTTTTTTTCAATGTGCTTCTTTTGTTTTCTGTTGCTTTCAGTGTGCACTTTCTAGTTTCCACTCTTGGTGTTTTCTATTTTAAGGCGAAACGAGTAATATTATTACGCGGCATATGGCTTTTTATGATGACAGGAATTAAAGTAGTTTGGGGTAAAATTGTACTTCGTAGATGTTAACCCTGTTCTCCATACAAATAACTCATCTGTAAATGATAATGACAGCTGTCAGAATTCCGGGGAATTAGTAATACGGGTACTTCCATTGCGGCGTTATTATCGCAGCAGTGTGTAACTACATGACCATCCTAATACAAAATGTACTGGAAAGAGGTATCGCAATAACGCATGCGATTTTATCGACCTATAATAACGCGCCTGTGTGGGGGAGCTTTTAAACCGGTATTTTTACATCTATACACCGCATCTTGAAGTTTGCCCCTTTGCTCTCGTATGGCTCTCGTTAGAGAGTGTTTGTGTCATTATATATTACATTATCTTAGGTTTGTGTTCTGTGAGTTTGCCACATAGAGATAATAATAATAAATAGAGCTGGCATAATGTCCTATAGAAATTAGTGGATCGGAAAATAGCTCAAGCTTATCAAAATTTTCATAAGTGTGAAAGAGACAACATTACATTTTTGACATAATAATAAAACAGTTTGCGGCACACTCGTGACTTAAGATGGCCTCCCTAAAATGTATACATGAACACTCACACACGCACAACTTGACACATGACAATGAACACGCGCCATTTTATGTTACAGGATTGTGCGTGTGTGAGTGTATTTTTGGCACGTTTTTAAGGTAGTTATGCCATTTCTAATGTTCTCTATGGTTTGCCAGTGACAACTGACAGCTGTCAAGTGAAATTCGAGAAGAGACCATTGACTCTATAGGAAGAGGACCTGGCATAATGTCCTATAGAAAATAGTGGATCGGAAAATAGCTCAAGCTTATCAAAATTTTCATAAGTGTGTAAGAGACAACACTACATTTTTAAACATAACAATAAAACAGATCGTGGCAGACTCGTGACTTAAGATGGCCTCCCTAAAATGTATACATGAACACTCACACACGCACAACTTGAGACATCACAATGAACACGCGCCATTTTATGTTACAGGATTGTGCGTGTGTGAGTGTATTTTTGGCACGTTTTTAAGGTAGGTATGCCTACTCTACTTATTATTATTATCTCTATGGAAGAGACTGCAAAAAAGTACCTACTATTTATATAGTGTTACCATCCACCAAAATCTCTAAAATTTAAATTATTAATGAATCAGTTTTAATATCTCCATTTTTATCTCTTTCCTATGAGGGTACTAAGGTGCTGCTTTATTATCAAAGCTCAGCCTCCATAGTAAAGATGGACATGTTATTTGGCCTTCAACAGGTTTTGATATTTTTGTCTCGTTCTCATCCCTACTTACTTAAATAAAGTGTATATACCCGTATTATACCCGTATTTCTAATTCCCTGGAATTCTGACGTTTCGTAATGTTACTAGAGATAAAACAATTCCCACAAAAAAGATAAAAAATTAAAAACTTATGCAAATACAAATCAACTGCCGAATGTAGATATGACAAATGCCTGACAGACACATTATCACACTTCATGGTGATAATGTCATTCGACATCCATTTTTGAATAAATTTTTTCAATGGGCTTCTTTTGTTTTCTGTTGCTGTCAGTGTGCACTTTCTAGTTTCCACTCTTGGTGTTTTCTATTTTAAGGCGAAACGAGTAATATTATTACACGGCATACGACTTTTTATGATAACAGGGAATTAAAGTAGTATGGGGTAAAATCGTACTTCGTAGATGTTAACCATAGAGAAAATAATAATAAATAGAGTTGGCATAACTACCTTAAAAACGTGCCAAAAATACACTCACACACGCACAATCCTGTAACATAAAATGGCGCGTGTTCATTGTGATGTCTCAAGTTGTGCGTGTGTGAGTGTTCATGTATACATTTTAGGGAGGCCATCTTAAGTCACGAGTGTGCCGCAAACTGTTTTATTATTATGTAAAAAATGTAATGTTGTCTCTTTCACACTTATGAAAATTTTGATAAGCTTGAGCTATTTTCCGATCCACTAATTTCTATAGGACATTATGCCAGCTCTATTTATTATTATTTTCTCTATGATGTTAACCCTGTTCTCCATACAAATAACTCATCTGTAAATGACAATGACAGCTGTCAGAATTCCGGGGAATTAGTAATATGGGTATAGTCCGTTTTTTAATCCCGGAGACTAAAATGACGTTTCCAGTGTTGCCAGTTTTTTACGATTCTTTAATAGTGATGTGGTGCAATCGATACTTACTGAAATCGATACTATCAGTGCTATCGATACTATCGGTACTGCCGATAAAAATTAATTCCAATTAAAATGAAATAAGTATGGGCTAATTTGTATTTTATGAGTTTCTAATAAAATTGAAAAATAGTAATTTTACCATTTTATGTATCTTACATTATATTTAAAAAATTGTGTATTGAAAACGAAACGTAGGTACTTAATATATTTCGTGAAATATAAACCTATATTGCGAATCTTTTTTAAAATGCATGTATGCATAATAAAAAGGAATAAGGTTATAATAAAGGAAGAAATGAAAAAACAGTAATTATTAATTATATTTTTATTTACTCAGAGTTTGAATTCTGAATAGGTATACAAACTGGCTTCGGATTTGGAATCATCAACAACTTCAATTAAGAATCTTTCTGTCGCTTGTTCTATGAAAGAACCCTGGATGGTACATTTCATTTTCTATTTTAATCACATGCAGTTATTTACTTCATCTCTGCGGGATCACCAGTCGAAACCCTTCTTCTAAAAGATTTCGGACTTCGTTAATTTCAATATTTTATTATTTTTAGCAACGTGTTACTTTACCTGAGCCCAGATCAGCTCAATCAGGTTAAGCTCACAGTGGTAAGGGGGGCAGCCTTAAAATTGTGATATCCTACTCAGCTGCCATTTCATCCACAATGTACCTTTCGTAGGCCTTTTTTTCTATTCTGGCGATTTCTAAAAATTCATTTTTAACATTGTTTCCTCAAATGCTATGTTATTTGATGTAAGCCACTCTTCAATATGGCTTTTATGCCAATTTTAAGTTGGTAACGCTTCGAGTTTTCTCGTGTCATAAGGAGCATTATTTATCAACAGAACGATTTTTGTGCTCTTTTAAAACACGATACATCAAAGTCCTTGATATTACCAAAACTGCCGTTTTTAATACACATTCATTTTTTTAGTTCTTCAAATGCATTCTTGTATCTTTTCCATGTAACATATTTGTATACATTGATTATTATCATTGTTTTCTCTGTCATGCTGAGAAGTTCACTTTTACGTTTTTTCCTTGGAGATAAAACTTCTTCACCGCATATATGTGATGATGGTTAGTTGATGATGATGGTTGATTATTATCAGCCATCGTAAGTAATAATAACCAAAAAAAAAACGTAAAACAAAACAAAAACTCAACAAACAAATCAACAACAGCAAAATGATACTTGAAAACGCATGTAAGGCAAACACATCCGATCACGATGGAAGCAAAGTATCGAATGCGAAGAGCGAAACAAAATGGCGATGTAGCTCATGACTACAATAATAATAATGTGACCTAATTGTTGTGGTTTTAAAAAAATTCCATTAGTGAAGGCAAAGTGATCGAGCACAATATAACGTGAATTATTTTAAGTATTTTTCGTAACTGTTTTTTTTTACAATTAAGCGTCTAGTGCGACTTTTTAGTCTCGTATATATAATTTCCCATTTTGGATAATTGAATAAATGGCTTTTAATCGGCATAGGAATCATGAGTACAACACTAGTTTTCTTAAGCTGGTATCATTATTTTTAAGTTTGACATTTGTAGCTGTCATTTTAGTCTCTGGGATTAAAAAACGGAGTATAATATTAATACAGGTAAGTAATATGAAATAATATCACAAAGGTAATGACCTTGTCTCTTGTCTTCATCATCATCAACCCATTACCGGCTCACTACTGAACAGAGCACGGGTCTCCTCTCAGAGTGAGAAGGGTTTTGGCCATAGTCTACCACGCTGGCCAAGCGGATTGGCAGACTTCACACACTTTGTATGTATGTGTGTTACTCTCTAACGCCGCAACTATTGAACCGATTTGGCTGTTTAGAATGGAGATAGATTATACCTTGGAATAACACATAACGTGGTGGCACCAGTTATGGACAGGGTTAAGCGCCGAGTCAAACATGAGGAGCTATAACTTTTTTATTATTTAATCTAGAGTGTTATAATTTTACAATGATATACTCAGATATACAGAGCTTCTCACTAACTGTTAAAATTTAGAAATAGTCGAACGAGTTTTGAAATATGGAAACCTAAAAACGATCAACTGAAATATGTAAAAATCTTTATGATGGACAGTCTAAATCCAGTTATGGACACCCAGTGATGGACAGTTCGTATTTATCCGATTACTGCAAAGCCAAAAGGAAGGGTTATGATTTTTGTAGTCTATGTATGTATGTTTGTATCCAATTTTTTGTTCTAGGGAAGCACCTAAACTACTGGGCCAATGTTGATGAATGAGGTGTTAATTGATTCGTTGTTATAGTTTGGGGGTGACATAGGCTACATTTTATATGCGGAAAAATCGAGAAGTGACGTTCGCACAGCTAAATTGGAATATTAAGTTAGTTTTAGACATAACAGATGGCGCCACTAGCCGCTTGCCCCGCCTTTTCTTCCATTAGTACACCATTGAATACACGTTTTTCTAAATTATTATTTTTAACCCCCGACGCAAAACGAAAGGGTGTTATATTAAGTTTGACGTGTCTGTGTGTGTATGTGTGTGTGTGTGTCTGTCTGTTCCCCTGTAGTGCTCAAACGGGTGAACCGATTTGAATGCAGTTTTATTTCGTTTGAAAGGTGAATTATTCGACAGTGTTGTTAGCTATGTTTGATGAAAATCGAACCAACATGGCCGTCGCTACAAAATGGCGGATTACTTATTTTATCACAACTGCCTTAATATGGGTATCAAATGAAAGGAATTGACTAGTAGAATAGCACTATGCAAACCCAAGATGGCCGCCCCCACAAAATGGCGAATGTCAGGGGTTTTTTAAATTTTAAATTTATGCTTGTTTACTATTATGAGTAGACGGGTTTTAGTTTAAGTATTTAAATATCACTTGCTTTAACGGTGAAGGAAAACATCTTGAGGAAACCTGCATGTCTGAGAGTTCTCCATAACGTTCTCAAAGGTGTGTGAAATCTGCCAATCCGCTTGGCCAGCGTGGTAGACTATGGCCAAAACCCTTCTCACTCTGAGAGGAGACCCGTGCTCTGTAGTGAGCCGGTAATGGGTTGATCATTATGATGATGATGATGGGTTTTAGTTTACGAACTTTATCTCTTGTTTTATTTTATATGGATTGTGGGCAAACGAGCAAGCGGGTCACCTGATGTTGAGTGATTACCGCTGCCCATGAACATTTGCATCACCAAAGGAACCACTAATACGTTGCCGGCTTTTAAAGAATTTGTTGATGCGCTCCTTGATAATTTCGAATAATACTTATATAAATATCAAAGTTACGTAGAAACAACCAAGGTTCGTCACATTTCAATTTGACACTTGTCTATTTGAGGACGTTTACAAAATGGTTCCATAATTTTTTATTTGCTTCAACTTCTTAATCCTGATGCTGTAGGGTACTACCCACCTAAACTAAAGGGATTCGGGAACTGTCCACTATGACTTCATATTTTTGGTACCAAGCTTAGATTGAATCACGGACCTCTGAGTCCCAGCTCCTTAATCCTGATGCAGCACGATACTGCTCACATAAGCAGCGAGGAATTTTCGCCTGTTTTTTGAAAAGATGAATAAGTGTTTTTCTAGGCCTGTTACCTGTAAAAGGCTTCCTTTCTTCTTGCGTAATAATTACTTGGACACTGTCCAAGAGGGCAAAAGGTGATCCTTGGCTATGGAGAATCTTCTTTCTAGGTGAAAGAAGGTTCCTCATTCATAGCTACTCGTATGACACGTTTTATTAACACTTCTTTATTTTGTGTTAATATAGAGCTAGGCCCCATATTGCATGTACAAGCGGATACCTGTGACTTCGTCCACGTGGATTTAGGTTTATTATAATCCCGCGGGAACTCTTTGTTTTTTCTAAGCTCCTTTGAGCTCATACCAACATTTCTAAAAAATGTTAAAAGCATGGAAAAAAATTTTTTTGCATGGAAACCATAATTATTTTTTTTAAAACAAGTATAATATTGTTAAAAAATAAAAAATATCTGCGTGATAAATTTTTCTCTTTCACTTTTGATCACAATATGTTTTAGTCAAAAAAATTATATTTTCGGAATCACCTTTTCAACCCCTTTAATTTGACACCCCACTTGATTAGATTTGAAGGAAAGAAATGTTAAGATGCAATCCTTCTACTATACCGAACTGAACCGATTTGGCTGAAATTTTGATGGAGATAGATTATGCCATGACTTAACACATAGGCTACTTTTTATCCTGAAAAAATCCACAGTTCCCACGGGATTTTGAAAAAACCAAAATCTATAGCTACAGTTATAGGTAGATTACTATAGCAAACTTCCTTGAAAGTAGCTATAAAAGTTGCATAAGGGAGCGGGAACGGAACCGGAAATCCACGATTCCCTTGGGATTTGTGACAAGTATAAATTAAAAATTTAAAAAACCCCCGACATTCGCCATTTTGTGGTGGCGGCCATCTTGATTTTCATCAAGCATAGCTAACAACACTCTCGACTACCTTGCAAACAAAAAAAACCGCATTTAAATCGGTTCATCCGTTTGAGCGCTACAGGGGAACAGACAGACACACACACACACACACACAGAGAGAGAGAGACACGTCAAACTTATAACACCCCGTCGTTTTTGCGTCGGGGGTTAAAAAACCGAAATTCACGCAGGCAGAAGCTAGTTAAACTATACAAGTTTAATTTTGACTTGTAATTGTGTTTAAATGATAAGAATAGATAGGTCCATGATTGGATTTTTGATGTGTTTCCGATCCAGTAATGGACATCCCCTCTAAAACTTGAAAATAACTCTATGTCGCATTTATTCCTTCACAAGCATGTTTTAAAGTTTATATCTAAGTGATTTAATCATTGTAAATTTACATTTTAATCAGAAACGAGAATCCATCGATCAAAACGTTTATTTACCTTCTTAGCGATTTGCTTATGAAAACTATTGAAATCGAAAGATATTTGCACACAACATTTTGTTCACCTTGCCATTTTAAAACAAAATGGCCGTTTCATATGATATTTGTCAATATGACAAACAGATCCCTATTCTACATGGTTTAAATGTTGCCAGCGGTAAAACTCTAATCTAACTCTTATTTTTGTTAAAAACGGTGAAGGTGGTCAGCTACTGGTGCCTGGTCCATACCTGGCGACACCACGTTAGGCTACTTTTTAAAAGATATTTGCTACAGCAATCTACAGCTGCTGTAGATAGATTACTATAGCAAACTTCCAGTAGGTAAGTATAGTTTGGCTTTATGACTAAACAAACTACCAGGTTTAACCGAAAAGTGTGAAAGGGCAATAAAGGTACGCATGAAGAGGCGCGTGGATTCCAGCAACTTGTGAAGAATTTGTTATTTGACGTTTCGATGCGCTTCCAGTTCGACTCGACGCAAGTGGTAGCATGCGGTATGCCCCGGCCCCCGACCCTATGTTTGCTTTGGTTGCTGTCGTCGTTTCAAGCCAGTTTATAAGTAATCGTACTAACAATAAACTATTTTTCCAAGCATAAGTACCCCTACCTACTAACCGATTTTGATCAAAGATGAAGCAGTATTTAGTTTGAATAGGTTTTGAACTGTGGTAGTTTCGCCTCAATCCGTTGTGCTAATAACAACCAATAAATATATACTATTTTATATTAAAATGAAATAGAAAATAAAAGGAATAAAACACCAAATGGAATGTTTTTATATTTATTATGTATGTTCATAGAAATTATTGTTAACACTGATGCAAAAATATCATCTTTTCAATTTCCATCAACCAGTCATGGACCGATTTGTTTATAAGGCGTTATTAAAAATATCACGAATCTAGCATATTATTATTATTTTACTGAATGATAATATTTTTGTATTACGAATGTATGTAAGTGTATTAACCAAGGGCGTCGCCAGCCGCTGGCCAAGGGGGGGGCAAGCTGGTGATATTATAGTATGCGAAAAGTGTAAATAGGCCAGTCATATTTTTCAAGTGCTGCAAAGTTAGCACATATGTCTTCTGAAACTGCAAAATTGGAGACTACTGGTAGTGGTCCTACCAACATATTAAAAAAATCAGAATTTTCTTTTCAAACTATAGCATATTTATGTTTTCTCAAATCTCTAGGGGGGGCAGCTGCCCCCCCCTGCCCCTACCTGGCGACGCCCTTGGTATTAACATAGAACAACTTCATGTATTTATTCACGTGTGTGGAATTTACAACAAATAATAACTTGTACCGACTGATTTGTGTACCTATTTATCTTTCGATTCCCAGTGAACTGAACGAGCGAGAAAGAAAAATAAGTGCTCCTCGTAGTCAGAGAAGCCAATAGATTCAAAGGACATGGATTTAACCCATGGAGTAAAATATAAGCTTATGTTAGTAATTTGGTCCATAGGTTTCTCTGTCTACATCCTAGATTTAATCATATTTATTGGTACAAGATAGATCTGTGAAAAAATTGTTGCTAAAATATTTAAAAATACTTTTTTGTCATCTACTTCATTATAATAATTACGACAAGTTTTTGCATCTTACTTCGGGAGACTTAATCTTTACAAGCTCATTTCTTTAAATACCAAAGAAAGTAGGTACAATGTCAAGTAAACGCTTTTTATATTTTGATACCTTATTCACATTTATTTATACATTTTAAGATTTGTTAATTTCAAATTGAGCGAATGATTTATTCCCACATGCCAAACCAAACATACATTTTAATTCTTTTTTATATAACATTATTATTAGATAGGTATTATTGAAAAATTATATAAAAAAAATCTACAAAAGTTCATACACAATATAAATTAGTTATGGCATAAAATTATTCTAAACTAGTAAATCTCGTATAATATCCTAATTTAAGTACAAAGATCACGGTATTATTATATAATTAATATATATACTGACAAAATGTGATGATGACAGAGCTCACGTACTTGATAACACACAAAAACATGATTCATGTGCTTTTTAATAAAACCGCACAATTCAATTCAGTTACGACCAACGAACGCGTTTTTTTAAAAAACGAATATACAGGTAAATAACTAAGTACCTAAAGGAAGTCCGTCAAAGTTAAATAATTTACAGACTGGAGATACGCTTATATTGAGATTTTTAAAAACCAGTGTGTAAGTTCAATATAACAAAACGCTTTCGTTAAATCGTTAAGATTTTTGTAAGGCTCGGTACAGATGGTCAATAAATGTCGCGATATTTGTGAACCTGTCAATAAAATTTGTAACAATAGGTGTAAACAAAACGTCTCCACCAAATGACTACCTATTCTACAGATAATATTGGGATAGTCATTTGCTAGTCGCGTCCGGTTACTTCAAAGCTTATAAAATCCTATAGACTATAAGCTATATTATATGTACTATAGGCTATATTATATGTACCACGGGCGAAGCCGGGGCGGACCGCTAGTTTGAAATATAAATCAATGCGGACAAACATTTACTTGGATTTTACAAGTTATTGTTTATTTATGTGATGGTAGGTTAATGCGTAACTTTATAAATATTAAGAGAGGTTACACTGCATCGCGATATTTGTTGACGGCAAAACCAAGAATTTATTTACACAACTACATACTCAACGGGGGAATGTCTTTGCACAAACATGCACTATAATCCTATGGCTTATTGCGGATATATACTACAAATTTATACTTTTCTAATACTGAAACAGTCTTCGTACAATCGAATATTAAGGCAGTTGACTGTCACAGGAGAGCGAGGTTGACTTCTATAGTGTATATTGACCCTGTTCGGATTTCACTTTCGAGTTCAGATTTATGTCCCGACTTGAAAGTAAAGCCTCAGCAAAGTCAAATTACTCTATAGATCTCAGCTTGAGACAAAAATTGGCATTTCATTTAGTAGAGTACAAAAAAATTGAAACTTTTTTGCTTTTAGTTAGAATAGAAAACATTGATTTTGAAAGTACTAAAAAAACTTGATTACTCTGTTTATATTAATACACATCAAGAAATCCGTAGAAAAAATAGTCATTGCGAAGCTGAAATGGCAATGGACGGAGCACGTCGTTTGAAGAACTTATAGAGACTGCTGGCCCAAGGCAAAGAATATTAATTATTTTATCTATGCCAAGGTGCTGGAATGGAGACCTCGTACTGGAAAGCAGTGCTGGCAGACCCCCCACTCGGTGGACAAATTACATCATGAGTAGCACTTTGGCCTATGGAAGTCCCTACAAGGCTACTGTCTCATGGTCCCACTGGTTGACCCACTCAGTGGGACCACGAGGAATTTCAATTCCTGTTGGTCCCACTTTGATGGTGGGACCAACAGGACATGTTTTAGCGATTACATTTTTGGGGTTGTGGTCCCACCGATAAGTTTTAAGTAAAATCTTAAAAAATTTAAGACAAGTTGGTATAAATGTTAAATAGTTTGATTATTATGTTCTGCTCCTATTCCAAACGTAAATAAGAAATCTTTTCAAAAAAGTTGGTTGGGTCTACCACGAGACAGTAGCCGATTTAGTCCTATGTCCAGCAGTGGACTTCTATTTGTTGACGGCTACGACATCGATTAGGGTTCAGGTAAAAAAAACATTCTGGACTGAGGGACTGCGCGTGGATGTTATGTGGTACTTATTACAGTGAGGGAAGCGAAAGCTCGACTATATTATGCTCGAGTTCACAGTCAGAGTTGTTTTTACGGTTTTACCTGACGCTAATTAAATCACGTGTTACTTTTAATCTATTTTTTTTTATTTCAATGTGTTTTTTCGTAAAAAAATTATTCAACAAAATTAAATCCCAAAGCTATAAACAAGTCTCTTTTGGTATATTATTGATATTAATTATACATGGACTAATGCTGAATAGCTTGTCAAATAAGTGATAGACACCTAAATAGTATCTCTCGTTACGTCAAACTTGATATACCTTGTATAAAGATGTGTCTTTGATGTTATTAAATGCATTTCAAACGCTTATGTTCAGAGTGAAGCTCGTCCGTGTGGACCCAGCATTATCTTCTTGATCAATCTTTTCTTCCGATATACGTTAAGTATATCTTACGCCAGTATAACATTGACGAAAGTCTTGGACGGTTGGTTTGTCCCGAATTCGATGGTCGGTGTGGAGCCATTATATTCACTAGAGTTTATCAATCTTTTCCTAGAATGTACGTTGTGATCTTACGCCAGTATAACACTGACGCGAGTCTTGGACGGCTGGTCGTGTGATCTATATCAGGACGATGCATTACTTTACATTCACTAGAGCTTCGCTATCAATCTTTTCCTTGTTGGTTTGTCCCAAATTCGGCGATCGCTGTGGAGTCAGCATTACATTCACTAGAACCTGTTAATTTTTTCCGCCGATATAAGTTGTCGTACGCTAGTAGCATTGACGAGTTTTGGACGGTTGGTTTGTCCCGAATTCGACGATCATATTTTACGTTCACTAGAGCTTCACCGTCTATTTTTCCTCGGATGTACGTTGTGATCTTAGGCCAGTATAACATTGACGAGAGTCTTGGACGGTTGGTTTGTCCCGAATTCGACAATCACATTACATTCACTAGAACTTGTTAATCTTTTCCTCGGATGTTCGTTGTGATCTTACGCCAGTATACCATTCACTAGAGCTTCGCTATCAATCTTCTCTTACAATGTACGTGTGGTCTTACGCCAGTATATCACTGATGAGTCTTGGACGGTTGGTTTGTCCCGAATTCGACAATCACATTACATTCACTAGAACTTGTTAATCTTTTCCTCGGATGTTCGTTGTGATCTTACGCCAGTATAACATTCACTAGAGCTTCGCTATCAATCTTCTCTTACAATGTACGTGTGGTCTTACGCCAGTATATCACTGATGAGTCTTGGACGGTTGGTTTGTCCCGAATTCAACATTCACATTACATTCACTAGAGCTTCGCTAGATATTTTTTCCTCGGATGTACGTTGTGATCTTACGCCAGTATGGCACTGACGAGTCTCGGTCGGTCGGTCTACATCCATCAGGAGGAGCCGAACTCGGTCATCCAGGCGAGGTACTTCTGGATGTCGCCCTTGGAGACGGACTTGTTGCACTTGGCGAGCGCCTCCAGGAAGTCCTGGCGCGTGACGGGCAGGTCCAGCTCCTCCTTGGCGAGCTGCTTGATCTGCTCCGGCTTCAGGCCGGCGATCTTGCGCCGCATGGACATCATCGACGCGTCCCTGCAACACCGATACACGCTTGTTATATTAAAGAAAGAAAGAAGAGTAAGCGATTAGCTCTCGCGGATCCCTCGTATGCGCTGATTGGCTCTCCAATCGTACTGCGTCCCGCTCACTCGTACAACGCTCGCTTGTAAAGAGCGAGAGAGAGAAAGCCCTCAAAACCCTATGATCGTAATGTTTTATGGATCAATTCGCACGTTAGTAATGTCCCGATTATAGGAGTTTGTTGGTAGCACGACTGGTTGCGTCACCATTGGTGTCCAAGTGAAATAGTACCTTTGAAACCTTAGCCTTAGCATTGTAATAGTATACCCCTAAGTCTCACCTGCAAACGTTAGTGATGTCGGCGCCCGAGTACCCGTCGAGCTTCTTGGCGATGGCGTGCAGGTCGACCTCGGGGTCCACCTTCACCTCCCGCAGGTTGATCTGCAGCAGCACCTCGCGGCCCTCCTGGGTGGGTAGCGGGATGTATATCCGCTTCTCGAGCCTCCGCCGTAGCGCCTCGTCGATGTCCCACGGGAAATTCGTCGCCGCTAGGACCATGACCACCTGGAAGGTTCACATAATTACAAATGAAAAAATTTAAATATGAATAGTTGTACATACAATTCGTCGCTGAAAGAATCCGATACAGTCCATGAACGCAAAAATATTATCTTCGTCACGTGATCGTGTAACTTTCAAGTTTACAGTAACTACGTAAATCTGTTATTTAGTATGGGTATGGTAGATCATCACGTTTTCCTAAAAGTAACTTTTGGGAAAACTTCATGATTGCCATATTATTATAATTATAATATATAATAAAACATATTGGCATGACACATACCGTGTTTTCATACTGAATGCGACTGATGCGTCACGCTCTCTCATGTAACGGTCACCGAACGAGTAGAGAGTAAACGAGTAGTGATGCGTCGACTATATCTCTCTCATCCCCTCAGTCGACTCGAGCCGACTTTACCCGCACGAGCGTTACACAGCCGAGCGTGACGGCTCAGTATCAATATTGTGTATAGTTCACCTTGGAGGGCTCGTCGTGCGCGGAGCCCAGGCCGTCCATCTGCACGAGCAGCTCGGACTTGACGCGGCGCGACGCCTCGTGCTCGCTGTCCGAGCCGCGCCGCGAGCACAGCGAGTCGATCTCGTCGATGAAGATCGTGCTGGGCGCGTAGAACCGCGCCTGCCCACACACAACACCAATAAATTCACCCGTAAAACTAGTTCAAATATTAATGAATAACACAATATGAAGACACTAAACTTTGTCACGCGGGCATGATTTGTAGGTATAGTATTAAGCTTTATTGTCACTACATAGTATAAAACAAAGTCGCTTTCTCTGTCCCTATAACCCTATGTCCCTATGTATGCTTAAATCTTTAAAACTACGCAACGGATTTTGATGCGGTTTTTTTTAGTAGATAGAGTGACTCAAGAGGAACCGCGGGCAGGACGACGTCTGCCGGGGTGCTAGCAACGTAACCTCCAAGTGTGCCTGGGTGCTGCTGGTCCTCTTGGATACGTCCGAGGGGAAGAGCAGTATTCGGGCCGGTGCACCCCGGTAACATGGTTAATAATTTCGGGGATATTGTTAGCCATGGCCAATGACCTGGCGGAGGGAGGTTTCTCCGCGTGTCCCTCTGATTAGCAGAGGGCACTGCGGATGAAACTGGGGGTGAGACACCCCGGGGCAGGGGGCAGCGATGCCCATCGCGGGAGGAAGACAACCTCGTTAAAAAATTACGGGAGGGCGCGAGCCTCTGGAGGGACAGCCCAGAGGCGAGCGGGAGCCCCAGCTGGGGCGGCTGCCGGACACCTGGGATGCATACTTTGGGTTCCCCAGGCGTCCAGCACACAGCATGAGGGTCATGCCGTGGTGGTTTTAGTGGATATACCCGGTTGGAGTCCCACATAACCTTCGTTCTGCCGCATTCGGCCGCAGAACGGGGTACCTATAAAAGGTTTCCACCACGTCAAAAAAAAAAAAAAGGACGACGTCTGCCGGATCCGCTAGTATCTAATAAATAAAAGAAATAGTTAAAGTATTATTGATTGTCAATCTATTTCCTGTTAGAGCAGTAACATCACGTTTGTCATATATTCCACATTTCAGAATTATTATAAGGTAGATGTATAAAATAAAAATTGTCTTTTCTATTGACAAGTTTTGTGACAAAACTGCGGCCATTTACAACATCCATACTAAAAACCCTTGTCTCGTTACGATCAGAAGAATCTCACCATCTCGAACAGCAGCCGGACCAGTTTCTCCGACTCGCCGCGGTACTTGGAGGTGAGGGTGGAGGAGGACACGTTGAAGAACGTGGTCCCGCACTCGGTGGCCACGGCCTTCGCCAGCATGGTCTTGCCGGTGCCGGGCGGACCCACCATCAGCACGCCCTTCCACGGCCGCCGGATGCCCTGCGAGGGGAACGTGACTGGTTCAAACGTGGAACTCATCAGAAATTGTGCACAAAATTGCACCTTATGACACGTTTGCCATAAAGTGCAATTAGAAACGTAACCATCAAAGATATTTTTGTAATTTAATTTCATCATCATCATCATCATCATGATCAACCCATTACCGACTCACTACAGAGCACGAGTCTCCTCTCAGAGTGAGAAAGGTTTTGGCCATAGTCTACCACGCTGGCCAAGCGGATTGGCAGACTTCACACACCTTTGAGAACGTTATGGAGAACTCTCAGGCATGCAAGTTTCCTCACGATGTTTTCCTTCACCGTTAAAGCGAGTGATATTTAAATACTTAAAACGCACATAACTCCGAAAAGTTAGAGGTGCGTGCCCGGGATCGAACCCACGACCTCCGATTAGAAGTCGGTCGTCCTAGCCACTAGGCTATCACAGCTTCTAATTTAATTTAATATTATTGAATTGAAAACTTCTTTAGGCGCATCGAGCACTTTTCGGGTGAACAAAAATCATGGAACTCGCGTCGTCGTCACCGCACGCTTCCCATAAGCTATATGTATACTGTTTAAACTTTAATCCTTGACCACTCCTATCAGCTTTAACCTTTAATTCAGTTTTAACTTCTATCGGCAGTCCCCAAAGGCAGCCTCACATTTTTTTTGTTTTTATATTATCACCCCAATAGGTTAGCAATAAGTGCGTAACTGAGGTTACTCCCTCTCTATTATAAAATATGGTGATGTATTTCTTAGTTTATAAGCCGTAGAATAATTTGTAAATACATGTCACTTCAATAATTGAGTCTGGTGATAACATTCCTCTGCGCCAACACCCAGTGGTTTACCTAATCTTTCGCAACACACCTCGGCAATAATTTACGAGCTGGAGACATCATCTTAGAAATTGCCAAAAAAACGAACCTTGAAGAAGTCCGGCATCCACATTGGCAAGACTACAGCTTCCTCCAACAGCCGCTTGGCTTCCGACAGGTCCGCTATGTCGTCCCATCTGATGTTGGGGTTCTTTTGGACTATATCCCTTTCTGAAAAATAAAAAGTAAATACATAGTCTATAGTGCCAGAAAGTTGATAATGATGCAAGTCTGTAATTGCCATAGAATCCTACTAATATTATAAATGTGAAAGTGTGGATGTTTGGATGTTTTTTACTCTATAACGTCGCAACTACTGAACAGATTTGGCTGAAATTTTGAATGGAGATAGATAATGCCCTGACTTAACAAAGGCTTACTTTTTAAGTGTTTATCCTGGAAAAATTCACAGTTCCCGCGGGATTTTGAAAAAACCCAAATCTACAGCTACAGCTATAGGTAGATTACTATAACAAACTACCTTGAAAGTAAGTATAAAGGTTGGAAAAGGGAGCAGAAACGGGAACCAGAAATCTACGATTCCCTCAGGATTTGTGAAAAACCGAAATTCACGCGGGCGATGCTGCGGGCAATAGCTAGTTTATAATATAACTTAGATAGTGATATTATGACCAATTATAGTTGATTTTTATTAATGCTTGTTTGTATGATCTCACCTAACATATCTACCAGGTCGCCATCAGCCGCAGAAGGTGGTTCGAATCTTCTCTCTTCCTCTTTATGTTTTTCATCATCTGTATCACCGTTATTGTTGTCTCGATCCTGTTTGTCCTTTGCGTGGTTGTGATCCTTGTTACTCATGTCCTTAGTTTTTGCTGAAACAATAAACCTATATTTTAAACTCCAATTATTTTCAGTGGGGTATAAACATTTCTATTTAAAAAGTTGTCTGATTCGAAATAATAATGGGGCTAATTCTGTTTTGCATAATCTCTAAACTAAAATGAGAGGTCTAAATCTATTCCTATCTCTTTCACAATGCTCCCTGCAGAAAAGGATAGCATTATTTTTGAAACCTGTCAATTTACTTTAGAGATTGTACAACAGAATTAGCCACAATCTATTTTATAACATAAAAATCTCTTTTCATAGAAACGTATGCACGTATTTAAATAAGAAATTGTTGCCCGCTCTATTTTAATGTGATCAAAAAATAAAATGACAATGTTCAATATAGCATTGAAACATAGTGTCTTGGATAAATAGAATCAGTAAGAACTTAGATAAGTATAAATTAGAAGAAAAAAAACCCCCGACATTCGCCATTTTGTGGTGGCGGCCATCTTGGATTTGCATAGTGTTATTCTACTACTCAAGCCCTTTCATTTGACACCCATATTGAGGGGGTTGTGATAAAATATGTAATCCGCCACTTTGTAGCGGCAGCCATCTTGAACCGATTTTTATCAAACATAGCTATCAACACTCGACTAATTCACCTTTCAAACAAAAAAAAACCGCATTCAAATCGGTCCATCCGTTTGAGCGCCACAGGGGAACAGACAGACACACACACACACACACATACAGACACGTCAAGCTTATAACACCCCGTCGTTTTTGCGTCGGGGGTTAAAAACCGTATTGATTGTTCACATTGCTGCTATATTTAGTATTCTATAGAAAGGCAAGTGGGGTTTTTTGGCTGGTGGCGCTACTGAATTCAAATTTTTAGGATATCACGCTCTCAAAGATAACGGTTATAAATTGATAATATGACAAGCAGCGATGTGTACAAGACATCACAATATAATGATGCTTATCTATTGATATAATATTTTCCTACTGCACAGTTTATGTGGTTACTAAGGTTATATTTTGTAGGACTGAGTTTTAGATGAATAAAAACAAAAAACTTGCCCTCCCTTTTGTTCGAAGGGTGAGGATTGATAGATCTTAAGGTGAGATCTATTGAGTGTACTCTGACTCTTCGCAGACTCAAAACAGAGTTAAAACGAGACAGATTCATCTGAGGGACATATTTATGTCCCATTTTAACTCTGTCTTAAGTCTGAATAGTGGCAGAGCAGGCTTTATAGATTTCAGTCTCAGTCTGATTCTATTCAGACTCAAGACACAGTTAAAACGAGACAAACTTACGTCATGGACATATTTATGCCTCATTTTAACTATGTCCTGAGTCTGAGTATACTCAAGTACGCTATAGTATATATACGCGTAGTATAAGTAATGATGGCTATAGTATAACCCCCGGCACGTAAGTCGACCGGTGACCTTCAAGTGCGCGCAATGTCGTACGAGTGAGCGGGACACAATACGATTGGAGAGCTAATCAGCGCTTATGAGGGATCCGCGAGAGCTAATCAGTGCTTACGAACGATCCCAACGCCCTCCCCGCGACTCCCTCGCACCCCGAGATACCTCATTTTCGACTTCTGCGCATTGAAGGTCACTCGTCGACTTATTTGCCGTGACTTGTAGTAGTAGAGTCAAGTACGCTATAGTATATAATATACGCGTAGTATAAGTACGCTATAGATTTCAGCCTAAGAATCTGATAATAACGCTTCTTACGTCCGCCCGTCGCGGAGCTTCACACAAATCGATTAAGACCGCCGTATAATTACGTTTTATTACAAGACAATGATCCTGAAGCCAAACTGTCATTATAACAGATTGCCATCCACATACAACGCCCAGCCAAATTATCTTGTAATGACTTCCATTCGAGGCTATCAGACAGAATTATTGATGTGTGACAAATCGTATTTATTACTATTTGTTTAACTCCTGTTTACATTTTTTTTTTGCCCGCAAGTTATCATAATTATGAATTTTGGGTAAATTATTACACACGTAATCTTATCATTTCAATAAAACTTGACTTGGGAGATAATAAAACAGAGTACATCTGAGACGACTGAAGATAGCAACTGGATTCTTTTACGGTTCAGGTTGTACGTGTACGAGGAAAATTTCGAACTGATTTTATTATATAGCGTATTTTTAATCCAGTCGCAAAAAGTAGATTCTCAATTCGGCGCATCTCTTCTGCGATGCGGCTTGTTCATTTTTTTTGACATACTATACTCTGATTTTTAATTCCGCCGAATTCTGACAGCTGTCAGTGTCATTTACAGATGAGTTATTTGTATGGAGAACAGGGTTAACATCTACGAAGTACCTTTTACCCCAAACTATCTTAATTCCCTGTCATCATAAAAAGTCATATGCCGCGTAATAATATTATTCGTTTCGCCCCAATTCCACGAATGAAAAATCAGAGTAAGTATAAGTGAGTTTTCACGTGAATAGACAAACTATAGACCGCAACTTACCGCTGTGTGCTTTGTTGTTGGTGTTAATTTTGGGATTCCTGGCGTCCGACGTCCGTCGCTGCGACGTGGTCGCGTTCCGGGCGCCCGTGCTCTTCTTGTCAGCTGTCCTGTTGCCGCGGGCGTTGTTTCTAGCCGATTTCATTACGGGGGGTCCTCTGAAAATGTATAAGTAATACTGAATAGGTGACGACATCAGACGACTCGTAGGGAGCTGCTCAATACGAGCGGCACAAGACCGCGGCGTGTGGAAGTCTCTACAAGAGACTTATAGCAGTGGACGTTTATCGGTTGACGACTACTGACAATATACAAAGTTACAAACAATATTCAAGCTTGAACACTGCGTCTCAAAGTAGGTACTTGGACGATGTCCTTGCAATGGAAATTGCAGTATATAGTGATAGATATACCCTCAACTAAGTGGACACACGACATCAAACGAGTCGTAATGAGCCGCTGGTCATATGCGGCACAAGATCTCGATGTGTGGAAATCCCTTCAAGAGATACAATGAATATAAAATTATTTTGCTGTAATCCGCTAACAGTGACAAATTTGTAGGCACAACACCACACAATCTTGTAGGCACAACACCACACAATCTTGTAGGCACAACACCACACAAATTCACCACAAAACAAACTCGACGATCGTTTCGCTCCGACACCGGAGCATCTTCAGGAGATGTCGACTTCACAACGGACGATTGCAAAGAAAAAAAAAAAACGATTGCACTTTGCAATCGTCCGTTGTGAAGTCGACATCTCCTGAAGATGCTCCGGTGTCGGAGCGAAACGATCGTCGAGTTTGTTTTGTGGTGAATTTGTGTGGTGTTGTGCCTACAAGATTGTGTGGTGTTGTGCCTACAAATTTGTCACTGTTAGCGGATTACAGCAAAATAATTTTATATTCATTGTATATCATGGAATTCCGCAAAGTAACGCCTGCTTCCATTCAACATCCCTTCAAGAGATTAAAGTCCATCGGTTGGGACAAGGATGACTACAAATAAAGCACGGTTAGGTTATAATGTAACGGTAGGATTGGATTAAACTTGACACTTGACAGTGAAATCTGAGTTTCCATAAAACGAAAGTAGGTAGGTACCTACGGCACATACCTGTAACGCGGTTGTATTAAACAAAAGTGCATATATGGAAGTTGTTCCGTTCTTAATGTGCCATGTATGCCATGTGGATTCCGAGTAGTTGACCTTACTTTCTAGAGAGAGAGGAATTTAATTCGCTTCAGACATGCGATCTTAATTAACACAAAACGGCATGGGTGATGGCCGATGGGACAGCTTCCTTTGATTGCTTTTCATTTATTAATATATATATTTATTGTGTTCATACTTTTATCGTCATTCACTATTTTTGTAACTTGGGATAGAAACATATTTTAAGTAGGTAAATGAGTTCCGTCTTAGTTCCGTTACTAGGACATAATAATTATTTATGAATGTACTCAAATTAAAAAGGTTTATAAATTTCGATGAACTAACTGCTTTATATTAATTTCCAACACCAAAGTCATGAACATAGCCAAAACCATTAGCCATACATAGACCTGTCGTAGGAGCGATCGTCTTTTGAGCCGAAAACACCGCTGTCTTGCACGTTGGGTCAACGGTGTAAGAGAATGGCGAGCAGGTGTTGGATAAGCAAGGCTGAGAACCAGGTATGTTGCGGCTTATTAGGAAAGGATTATGCCCTACAGTTGTCATCCACAGATCCAGTGACAGATTAGACGTCGACAGCGCTCTAGGCAGCATCTCATCGGTAATATGTCAACGTTCAGGTAAATTGTTTGAAGTTCTTTATTCGTTAGAACCTTTGGATGTTCCTTCCTCTGGCGCCCCTTTGTAATCTCGCGCCCCTAGGGATGTGTATACTTTGCCTAAAGGATAATAATTAATCAGCCACTGCACAGACCGAACTGATGATGAAACTTTAATTAATTGATTCAGAACTAACTTGTGTTCGACGCTGGTGGGTGAGGGCCAGGCGGCGGGGTCTCGGTCGGGCGGCGGTGGCCAGATGTCGGGGTCAATCTCGTGCGGCGCCGGGGCCCACATCTGGTCGCGGGTGGGCCGGTGGTCTTCTAATGCTGCAAAAGGAGATAATTATAGATGAGTTTCATGTGGAAAGAACGAAACGCCGAGTGAAAAAGTAAGCGAAAGCAGAAAACAGGACATTTGTTACTTTAACGTATCAGTCTCATATAAAAATCGGTCGTCTTCATTAGGCCTAAGAGTAAGACGGGAATGAATATACATATATATCTAGTTACATAGAAGATAATATATATTTAATATTCGATTGCAGAAAAAAAGTTATAGAATAGAATAGAATAGAAAAGTTTTTTATTCAAATAAACTTTTACAAGTGCTTTTGAATAGTCAGATGAATCTACCACTGGTTCGGAATGCCGTTCCAACCGAGAAGAACCAGCAAGAAACTCGGCGGTTGCTCTTTTCCAAATTTACAATATCAATATAACAATTTTATGGTAAGTACATGATTGAATTGCCGTCTCGCGCATTGCTGGAACGAGTCAAATCCACGCCTTTTTATCATTTATATAAGTAATCATAATTTTATTCAGATAAACTTTCGGAAGCGTTTACGAATCGACAAATGAATCTACCACAGGTTCGGAATGGTGCTTACAATTCTACACATGTGAAGAAGGGCAGACAAAAGTAGCCCCATTTCCGACGGTGGCACCCGTTCACGAGCATGACGCATGATCCAGCCATTGCTTCGCTCAACCATATTCGAGGGAACGTAACAACCCGCACCACACGACACCACCACTCTTATAGCTCTTATTTATCATGACTTGGGCGAATATAGTATACTTAGTATAGTGACTCTGCCACTTGAACTAAAGTCAAGTAGTACATAAATAACACTATTTGCAACTTAAGAAATAATAAAGAAAAAGTATATTAAAGCAGCCGCTAAACTCACGGAATGTTAACTCCTACCATCCCACGCGCTCACGAAGTCGTGGGCGACCCGAGTGCGTATTACAATTATTTACTTACAATAATCACGACATAACGTTCCTGCTTTAATAGTCTTTTGATGGAGAATAATAATTCTTTTTATGGAGAATAATAGTCTTTTAATGGAGAAAAATAAATATTCTGTGAATTTCTGCAGTAGGTAGTCAGACCGAAATAGGGAATCTGGGCTGTGATCTGGCTGCGGTGCCAAACGTCACTTGTTATACTGTTCACAATGTCATTCTCACTGTGCTATTACTAATGAGGAAGTTTCCTGTTGTTGAAAATATCATAATATTTAACACAATGGAATCAAAATATAGATCAACACTAATAAAACAATGAAATTTTTCTTTTAATCCATCAATAAATGTTGGAGAAATTAATTATTTAAGTTTATGTATTGTAACGCAAAATGATTGCCGCTTGTCACTCGAGTGTGACGTCATCCAGACGGTTCCAAGGTATTTTTCTATGTAAATTTACCATTTTGCAAATATCCTCAACTGACGCTTATAAAAAAATCACGCAAATCGGTTCAGTAATCTCGGAGAAATTGGTTAAACAAGTAAAACATAGAAAAAATACATTGGAACCGTCTGGATGACGTCACACGATGGAGCGTCGCATGAAACGAAATTATTCGTGAAAGCGCAACTTTAAAGTTTTTCAGTTTTTGAGATAATTTAATGATTCTTTCAGATTTTTGTTTTAAAAATTAGAAACTTATTCATTGTGTGTGGTTATCTGTGTTTTATAAGGATGCACGTGGATTAGGGTTTTTAAAAAATCTCTTGCGGAGAAATATCCTAATGTCCGTCTAAAACAGGAAGCAAGCTATCTACGTGCCGAATTTGGTTAAGATCGGTTCAGCGCTTTCTGTGAAAAGGACTAAAGGATTTTCTTTCCCCCATTACAAATCACCCACCGTACAGCCTTCTCAGTACAGCAGTTTAAAGTTTCCAAGAACTATGAAACAAGTCCCCTGATGAGTCACGTTCAGGTAGATTACTAACTTGATACCACAGAATATATAATAGTACTACGTATTGATACTTATACTCAATGATATACTAAAATCCAAGATAGGTAAGTATATACTGTCATCGATGAATTTATTTAAATATTATAGCCCTATTTCATCTGGATCATAATGTCGAGGGTTGTGACACCTTCAAACATACAATGGTAGGGGTTCTATGTATACGGTCAAAATAAGGTCAAAATAAAAAATGTGCCCTAGGGAGAGACGTAAGCAAGGCCAATTTCGGGCCTCCAAAGTCGGTCATCCATCCAGGTATCGACTTAGGTCACCGTTACTTCACCAGCATAATTAATCCTTTATGCAATGTCGCAACAAGTCTGTATCGATACCAAGCCTCATTTTCATACCAAATTAATACCATAACCACTGCGAGAAATCCTGTGTAACTAATACTTTAGTCCCACATAAAAGTATAAATAGTCGAGAATGGCAAATGTTTATTTAAAAATTGTGAGTAATTCGTCACATACAATTATAAATCATGGCATGGCACTCATATTAGTTAAACTCGATAAATTGCTAGCACCATGCAACTTGTATTGATTTTTATTTACTGCTGTAAAAGAAACATAGCATTGCTATTATGACATGTTCTGCACACCTTAGCCTCTGGCCTTATTTTAAAACCGTGAAGATTTAAAATGTGAAGACACCGGCTAGAGCATCGCGATGGCTCCAGATTTACGTGTTTTTATTTTTTTATTCAACTACAAGTTAGCCCTTGACTGCAATCTCACCTGATGGTAAGTGATGATGCAGTCTAAGATGGAAGCGGGCTAACTTGGAAGAGGTATACGTATACCCCTTGATCGGTTTCTACGCGGCATTGTACCGGAACGCTAAATCGCTTGGCGGCACGACTTTGCGGGTAGGGTGGTAACCAGCGTAACCACGGCTTAAGCCTCCCACCAGACCAGATCAGAGACAATTTAGAAATTATAAAATCCCAAATTGGCCCTGCCGGGAATCGAACCCGGGACCTCCCACTTATAAGACCTCAGCGTTCACCACTGCGCCAGTGAGGTCGTCTAACTTGTAGTTGAATAAAAAAAAACGTGTTTAACGAAGTATATTATCTTTGGGTTGTTTTATATCAACGATGCTGATACCGGCTATTTAAAAACATGCGTGTAAATATCTCGCGCCGGATGAGTGCCGCTTTAAAGGCTTTTGAGACATTTTTTCCTTACGTTCCAACTTCGTCCTTTGCGACTAATGAGGGCTCAATTAACGCGCGGTTTAGGTCGGCATAAGATTGATTGTTTCCCCTTCTATCTTGGTACGCTAAGTCAATATTCATTATGTAAGAACGTCAAACGTCCTTTAAATTGACGTCTCGTATGAGGCGTCTGACCTCGCTATACAAAATTGGATTCCCGGTTGGGTGCTTTTTCAGAAACGTTTTTAGTTTCACATAGAGAAAACTTTTCGTTCATACAAACTCTATTACATATTTTGTTGTAAACAGATATGTTCTTACGTAATTTTTGTATGGTTGGGTAGGCAGTGCGTAATCGCCTTCATAAGACGAAGCGTGAGTCGAGGAGTGAGTGATCTTTAACATACCACTCGAGAGGTGAAAATCACCGCATCGAATGTCCGCAACGGTGCATGCCGCAGCATCTGCGACCACTAGGCCTAGCACCGCAGTTCGATAGCTACAATGTGACGATCGCAATCACTTCTGTAGGCCTCAACCTACCAAAAGTATCAACAAATTACGGTGTCCAATTGTCCATGTAAAGCACAAAAACAAATTCGCTCATTGATCGAGAAATCATCGACACCAAGAATTGTGGCATTTGGTAAACTACGTTGCACAGACTAGTACTACGTTGTGAGCAGATTTTCTTAATATTAACACCAAAAAGTAGGTAGGTTTTTAACCATTCCCGTCATAAATACTAATATAATTAATTAATACTAATTTAATGAATACTAAAATAAATAGGGTCATTTCAGCAAACATTTTGAGTTTGCCATAATGCATTGGGGCGGTTATAACTGCCGTAAGCTGCCGTTTGTGGAGGTTTTAAAGTTGCCACAAAGCGTGTGTGAGCACTTTTTCGCTCACTGACCGTATTCGGTCTTTGAGCTTAACATCCATCCATCCATTATTCCCATCGGTAGCTATATCTCGAGCTTATGATGTCATCTCAAGTGGGTTATCGATGGTTAGCTATTAATGAAGTAGAAGTTCGAAGGTTATTAATTGTTAGACTCTATCAGTCATGTATTTAGATTGCCATTATGAATACGGAATAGGCATCTGGTTAAATGATTGCAATAGTCACAATGTAATAAATAAAACTTCCGTGCTAGCCCGATAGCTACACTGCGTACAATGTACATGGTACACCGTATACCGTAGAGATTGGAAAGTGTGAAACTTGATAGATTACTTCAATTGTCTACAGATAACGTTTAGAGTAATTACACATTTAGATTAGTAACTGTCCATTAACTTTAAAGAAAATGGTCGTGTTATTCTCTAAAGTTGCTCTGTTGCCATTCTCGAGTTCTTTGTCGAATATGACGATTGGCGACCTTCCTGGCATAGTGGTGAGCGTTGTGATCGTATAAGTGGGAGGTCCTGGGTTCGATTCCCGTCAGGGACGTATATAAACCTCTTCCAAGTTAGCTCGCTTCCATGTTAGACTGCATCGTCATATACATAGATAAATGAATAAGAGAGATTTGGCATTTACATCAAATTGTATGGAAACCTGCTGCCGTTAGTTTGTCCCTGCCACTTGCTACAAAATGCTATATTGCATAGATCAGTGCAAGCAGCACCAGCAAATATAGACTTTATCGTTTAGTACACAGCGTTCAATTTCAATCACCGTGCATCACACGTTGTCGATGTTGAGCAAAGGCGGCCGTTCCATGAAAGGTCTAACGTTTTAGTGAAAGAATAATATATTTTTATAGTACAAGTACCATTGCGTCCTAAGACCGACCGATTCAATGGTTTATTTCTACTAAGCAAGCAGGTTTTTGTTCATAATGAGATATAGACTTCTCAATTTAACACATTTTGAGCATAATGTAAATATACAAAATAATGTTTTCTTGTTTTTTATGGAAAATAACAACAATAACTTGTACTTAAGTGTGAAATGAGATGCCATCTTTCGTGTGATTCACTTTTTTGTTTGATTTTTTGCAAACAACACGGCATTTTGTTAAAAATCGAGAGCGGTGAAGAGATCGTTGGACGACATTCGACTAAAGACAGAAACGGTTGTCAGGTGTATTTAACACCAGAAGAGTTCGCACGAACCACGCCCCCTTGTCATATCTCATGGTCATACCTATACCACCAGGTAAGATCGCAGTCAAGGACTAATTACTTGTAGATGAATAAAAAAAATAGGCTCAGAGACATACAAATTATAAATAATGTTTTGTCTAGTCACAGGCACAGAATATATAATAGTACTACGTCACAGGTCACTGAATAGATATCGAAAGCGAGGCTGTGTGTATGTTTAGATATAATATTATGCATTATGTATGTCTGTCAAGATTCAAGTCACTGGCAGGTGCAGAACAATACGCGGAAGACATGCCAGCAATGGTAATTTGATCTGCGTTGTTCATAACAAACAAAGTGAATAACATTAATATGCCTAGTTTTGTAACGTAATATTGACAGTTTAAAAAGATGTAACTTATGGGTCCAAAAATATTCTTGTATCAAAATTATTTATTTTATTATACTTAATACGTCATTTTTATTAAGATTATTCACGTAAGGCAGTCTAGATATTATCATCAGGTCATTAAACACTCAAATGATGAATAGGACGATACGTATAGGGGAGTAAAGGCTTGGCTACTCAAGATTGTAAAGTTGTATAAAAAATTAAAAACTGATACGAAAATGATTTTCTTCTCACAGCTTATCTTTATAATATTATAAAGTTAACCCCACGTAGTATTCCTACAGCCTACTCCAATCGTACATGATTTTTGGTACAGTCTCAGTATACTAGAATTTACACTATGCTCCCATTCTTGGCCTTGACTCTTAGTAGAACTGGATGCGGTCGAATTGGCACCATTGTTTGTGAATGTGAAACCACTTTTATGAGTAAAATTGCTATAGTAAACTATTTGTAGTACGAGATGGAGATTGGAAAGTAGTTTTATCAGATCGCGCCACGCTCCCGAGAGAATCGACTCCACGAGGCCTTTTGTACGCGAGGACCCGAGGCAAAGTGCTCCGTACTTAATGAGATAAAATATAATCAAACATCTATTAATAACTATAATTAAGACTATTGTTATTGGAAAAGAACTTTGATTATAATATTATAATGGTGAGAAATAACGGCTACAATGGACAGGTATACCCATATACGACGAAGTGAAATGCTACCTTTAGGAAGCAGTAAAAATTCATTGTTGAATCATTTGATGGGAACGTTGACTTGATAGTTAAATCGAATCTTTTCTTTAGCATTCCATGACCGGCCGCGGCATGTGTAAGCACCATAAAAGATCTAGGTAGCTACTCAGGAAGATCTAAGCATTCGAAAGTTGTTATAATGTTTTTAGCGCATATTTTAATTTAAAAGGTAATTTCAATAGGTCTATTTTAACAAACACGGTCAAAAGCTGAAAGATAACCTAGCAATGACAATATTTATTCGTAACTTGAGTTTTCAGATAGCGATGCGACGTTGTTCTACTATCTGTTATACATACACGAGGCCTCCCGCATCAAGTTCCGCAGTTTTTCATTATATTACCTGGGGGGTTATTCTGTAACTTAGTTAGCAACTGAAAATAGTTGCTAACTAATTAGTTAGATATACATTGCTGCTTTACTGTGTAAAATTATGAAAACACTTTATATTTCCCACAGTAAAGCAGCAATGTATATCAAACTAATTCGTTGGCAACTATTTTCAGTTGCTAACTAAGTTACAGAATAACCCAGCTGGTTACCGTAGAGCTGCTATAACATCTATTTACGTATTTATAATGTTTATTCATTAGTTAGAGTAGCGACGCTTATACAAAGACGTACATATAGTATGAATGTTTCACCCGCACTGCATGTTTATAAAAAGACTCGTTAACATTCGAACATGAAAATGCCACCAGAGTTGCTCTCTATCCTGCGAACGCAGAATTAACTATTTCGGAGATCTTTACCAACGTTATGACCTCTTAATTATAACAAAATATTTTACATAGAAACCTCCGCTCAGGGGCTCAGGGTTGCAAATTCCTAGCGACAAGGTTTCGGCGCGGGGGCCGAACAAAAATCCTTGGAGGTGTGCTTCCGAGGATTTTTGTTCGGCCCCCGCGCACATAACCAGGCAACAAAAAGACTCGTGTTACGAAATTCATTAGCGTTTATCATAATTACTGTTATTTCCTGAAATTAAATTTGTTTCCATAACATGCTTCCAATAGTGGAAGCCCGTCCGTCAATCGGAAGCATTGCGATTATCGCATTGGTTGTATAAAGTTTGGCAATGATGCTGGAGCTAAGCTATAGCGATAGCTGAACCGCCTTGGTCTCGTACGGGGATCTTTTTGAGAAGTGTTATAGTAAAACCTTCGTTGTAAAATAAAATTGTTGTACGTATACGTATAGCTGTAGCTATTGATTTCGGTTTTTTCAAAATCCCGTGGGAGCTGAGGATTTTTCCAGGATAAATAGTGCAAACACACACACACAAACCCACACACACACACAGACCTACACACAGACACACACACACATACACACAGACACACACACACACACACAGACATACACACACACACACACAGACAGATACAGAGACGCACGCACACAAACTTTCGCCTATATGTATGTATAATACATATTAGTATAAGATTTTTCTTAGAAGATTAATTTAAATGATTTATTAAGATATTAATTTAAATGAAATAAATGCGACCTGCTCAGTCCGTGACATCACCGTGGGGTCATGCCTGAAAACCAGCGCTGTGGTCCATTTTAACTGCAGCATCATGCTGAGGCAGCGCCCTATTCAGCCGGTATTAGATACTAATTATTAGGTATGTAGGTACCTGGTTTTCCAAGGAACCGGTTAGTATCATTTCTTTTCGGTTCTTTGGAAATCTTCGGGTACCTACATTGTTACATACTTATTTATACCTTAATTTAAGTAACATGTATATATATCTGGCTGAATAAATGCTTTTTATTATTATTATTATTATTATTTATTATTATTATTAGAAGATGGAGTATGGACTTTCTCAAGCTGTTCGCGCTGATCTTAGAAACTACTATAGATATTTTCACAAGGTAAGCCGCCCGCGCCGTCTCCGTCGCCCTTTGTTTCAAACTTTATCGCGATCGCGACGCGATAAGCGGCGCGGCACGGCGCCATGCTGCCTCACGCACCTAACCCGTGGCCTACTTGATGCCCCATACTTTTCTATGACACAAACACATATTTCTTTGTTTTTAACCCCTGACGCAAAAACGACGGGGTGTTATAAGTTTGACGTATCTGTGTCTGTGTGTGTGTGTGTGTCTGTTCCCCTGTAGCGCTCAAACGGGTGGACCGATTTGAATGCGGTTTTTTTTTGGTTGAAAGGTGAATTAGTCGAGAGTGTTGTTAGCTATGTTTGAGGAAAATCGATCCAAGATGGCCGCCGCTACAAAATGGCGGATTACATATTTTTTCACAACTCCCTTAATATGGGTATCAAATGAAAGGGCTTGACTAGTAGAATAGCATTATTGCAAAATCCAAGATGGCCGCCCCAAAAAATGGCGAATGTCGGGGGTTTTTTAAATTTTTAATTTATACTTAAGTACCTGAGCTGTGCGACAAGGCCGCGGCCCTGATAAGTGTCGGTTGACGAATTAATTTGTCGTGTATAGTTAAGTGGGTCGGTCGGTGATAACGATCCGCACGTCATCACTAAAACACAGCGAATTAATTGCGATCACAATAATAATTATAAGCCCGCAACCGAGAAAGGCGCGCGCGTTCGCGTCATGCGGTTTCAAACAATAGTTATCAAGTGTGTACAAGGTGTGATTGTATGATTGCTTTTTTCAGGTATGCTATATTGTTATGGCAGATACAGACCGAGCTGTGAAGACAAGCGAAGGCTAAAGCCCAAATTAGACGGTGCCGCGTTCATCGTTCATTTTTGCGATGAAGGATGAACGATACGATATTTGCTATGGCACAGTGCCTGTGAACGATGAAGCCTGGAAAATGAAAGCAAAAATCCCGTAAAACGAACCGTCTAATTTGGGCTTAACGAACGATAGCAAAGGAGAGCGAAAGCGAACGAATCGAAACGAAATCTTCACTCTTGTTCATTAGTTATCGCTCGCCTTCGCTTCCGACCGTTCATTCTACCTATAATATGTGGACGCATAGCGAAGGGAAGAGAACGTTCGGTGTCCATCGATAAACGCCCACTACTGGCCTTCGTTTACCTTCGCTGATCGATCTGTACCTACATGGCCTTAGTAAATACTGTGAATCTATACAAACAGAAATAAAATTGACGTGTCTGTCTGTGATCTCGAAATAACGGCCTCTTATGAAACTTATAATATTTTGAATATTTGAACTATTACATAACATGCGTTATCAGCTTGTGTTTAATATTATGTTTCATAGACGGTAGAACTAGAAACAAGCAACTAATGACGGCAGAAGCAATCCTTATCAGTTGACTTCAGGTATGAAGAGACGACAATAGTTCGTTTATTGGTCGATAGACCTTGCTGAGTAGTTCAGACCACACAAAAAGATTGCGAGAACTAGCAATTCTCTGAGATTATAAAGGGACATAAAGTAAAGGGATTGTAAAGGGACATAACTACTCGTACCTTTCACCTACTGAGATAACTATTTATTATACTTTCACTTTCACCAATTATTAGGCGACTTATAACTTATCTTCTAAAAGAAAAAACTGCCAATACAAGCCACACATACAGTACGACCACTTTTATAAGTTACAACAACATTTGTGGCTAATTCTGTTGTACACAATTTCTAAACCTAAACTAAAATGACAGGTCTAAATATATTCCTGTCTCTTTCACAATCCTCCCTGCTGAAGGGGATAGCACTATTTTTAAACCTGTCAATTTAGTTTAGGTTTAGAGATTGTGTACAACAGAATTAGCCACAATGTGGCCAATTCTGATGTTGACAGGTTTAAAAATAGTGCTATCCCCTTCAGCAGGGAGGATTGTGAAAGAGACAGGACTATATTTAGACCTGTCATTTTAGTTTAGATTTAGAGATTGTGTACAACAGAATCGGCCACAATATTAGTTAACGCAAAAAGGAATAATCTCTTCAACTTAAAACGATTGTAAACACCAATGAATCCAGGCTCTGTTGCTTTACGTTTAGATTTGAAACACAACAAGTGACTCATCTCGCTCAAATCAAATAAACTTTATTCAAAATTGGTACACTGTACACTTTTTGAACGTCACTTTAGGAACAGGCAATGGTGATAATTACTTACGGAAACTTAAAACTCGTAACAGCTGACACCACCATGAGGCGTAAAAGATGCGATGAAGATTTAGGGCCTGTTTCACCACCTTCTGATAACCTAAACGTCAGTTTTGTCACTTTCTCGCTTTATGTCAAGTGACAAAAACAAAAGTTGCAAAGCTAGGTATCCGACATTTATCAGATGGTGAAACAGGACCGTAATGTCATAAAAAGCGGATGAAGATGATTTAAAAAAAAAATTGCGTAAGTCAGGTTAAAGTTGCGTTTGTACATTGTTGTAACTTATAAAAGTTTAAGTAGGTGAAAGTATCAAGATTTGTCTATTGGGACAGTCAATCTATCAAAAACTACAAATATTGACATATCCCTACTAGTATTAATAGTGTACTCAGTATACAGGTTGTACCTAGTACCTACTTGCACTAGATGCGAGTAGAGCCTTTCGAAGAGTTTGTTTGAAAGAAAACCAGCCTCATAGTATTTCTGTCAGCAATTCATCAAACTGTTTAAAACAGAGAAAGTAAATTGCTCACTACAAACGCAGTAACCAGTTTTTGGCGAGAACCCTGCAAGCATTTGAGAAAACGATGCTATTGATATCACTTGATTACCTATTTAATTTTAGCTAGGTATATTTTTGCAGAGATTTTTTATCTTTTAGATTTCAAGTCGATTAAAAAATTGAATTTTTGATGCCGTTCTATTGCAGTTGTCATCACTCATCATCTATCTTCTATTCTATACATATAATAAAATCGTAGAATTGCCGTATCTGTACATTGAAGATTTTTGCAAAATAATAACTGGGGGATGTTAGGGATAAGTAATAGAACGTAAAAAAGCTATTTTTGAAATTTTTGTCTGTTTGTCTGTTTATCTGTTTGTCTGTTTGTCTGTATGTCTGTTTATCTGTTTGTCTGTATGTTTGTGCGCGCATCACGTAAAAACTACTGAATGGATTGAAATTAAACTCGGCATGGTTTAAGTTAATACTATGGAGTAACATATAGGATACTTTTTATCTCGAAATTCAGCACGGTTCTCTTGGGAGAGGGGATCAAAGCCAAAATGTGTACTTAGCTGTTATTCGTTAACGGGTGGTCCGATTTCATTCATTCAATTTTTGTTAGAAAATAGATACTTTGAAGACTACTGGCTAATCTCTGAAAGACTGGACCGATTTTGATGGGACTTTCACTGGCGGATGTTTACATTTTGATGTACCTAAACATCCGCCAGTGAACTTTTAACAGTTTTTAGCAAGGTATAAAGCTCAAAGGAGCTTAGGAAAAACAAAATGATTCCCACGGGATTATTAAAATCAATATGTTCAATATCCACGCGAACGAAGTCGCGGGTATCCGCTCGTTGATAAATAAATCAAAACTGCCTGCCCGGTTACAGTTTACCGATATATTATTACTAGCTTTTCCCCGCGGCTTCGCCCGCGTGAATTTCGGTTTTTCACAAATCCTGAGGGAATCGTGGATTTCTGGTTCCCGTTCCCGCTCCCTTTTCCAACCTTTATACTTACTTTCAAGGTAGTTTGCTATAGTGATCTACCTATAGCTGTAGATTTAGGTTTTTTCAAAATCCCGTGGGAACTCTGGATTTTTCCAGGATAAAAAGTAACTTATGTTTTAAGTCAGGGCATTATCTATCTCCATTCAAAATTTCAGCCAAATCTGTTCAGAAGTTGCGACGTTATAGAGTAACAAACATCCAAACATCCAAACATCTCAGCCGCTGCAATCGCTTCAAGTTTCTGACTTAGGCAGCTAGAGGGCGCTGCGATCGTTTTTTAAATTTCGAATGATGGCTGCGAGGGCGATGCGATCATTACTTAGTTTCCAGTTTTAGCCGCCAAAGGACGCTGTAATCACTTCAAGTTAGGCTGCCAGAGGGCGCTGCGATCGTTTTTAGTTTCCAGTTTTGGCCGCTAGATGGCGCTGCAATCGTTTTTTAGTTTCCAGTTTTGGCTGCTAGAGGGCGCTGCTATTGGTTCAAGTTTCCGGCTAAGGCCGCCAGAGGGCGCTGTGATCGCTTCGAGTTAGGCCGCCAGAGGGCGCTGCGAATGTTTTTAGTTTCCAGTTTTGGCCGCAAGAGGGCGCTGCAATTGTTTTTTAGTTTCCAGTTTTGGCTGCTAAAGGGTGCTGCTATTGCTTCAAGTTTCCAGCTTAGGCCGCCAGAGGGCGCTGTGATCGCTTCAAGTTAGGCCGCTAGAGGGCGCTGCGATCGTTTTAATTTCCAGTTTTGGCCGCAAGAGGGCGCTGTGATCGTTTTTAGTTTCTAGTTTTAGCCTCAAGAGGGCGCTGCAATTGTTTCTTAGTTTCCAGTTTTGACCGCCAGAGGGCGCTGCAATTGTTTTTTTAGTTTCCAGTTTTAGCTGCCAGAGCGCGCTGCGATCGTTTTTAGTTTCTAGTTTTGGCCGCCAGAGGGCGTTGCGATCGTTTTTAGTTTCCAGTTTTGGCTGCTAGAGGGCACTGCTATTGCTTCAAGTTTCCGGCTTAGACCGCCAGAGGGCGCTGTGATTGCTTCAAGTTAGGCCGCCAGAGGGCGCTGCGATCGTTTTTAGTTTCCGGTTTTGTCCGCCAGAGGGCGTTGTGATTGCTTCAAGTTAGGCCTCCAGAGGGCGCTGCGATCGTTTTTAGTTCCCATTAAAACTTTCATCCCCTATTTTACCACCCTTAAAAGAAGATTTTTCAAAATAAAATATACAGAGTTTTATTATTTAAAACTCATAATCTAAATGCCGATTTTCAGGTCTGTAACTTTAAAAACATAGGACTTTCATAGAAACTTTCATCCCCTATTTTACCACCCTTAAGGGGAGATTTTCCAGAATAACTTATACAGGTTTTTATCATTTAAAAATTATAATCTAAATGCCTATTTTCATATCTGTAACTTCAAAAACATAACCTTCCTACCCCCATTTTACCCCCTTAGGGGAGGATTTTTGTGAAACATTTTCTAGGCTGATATCTAAGCCGTAGAATTAACCTACCTTCCAAATTTCAAGTTGATAATAGCAAAATTATAATTAAAACTTCCCATTAAAACTTTCATCCCCTATTTTACCACCCTTAAGGGAAGATTTTTCAAAATAAAATATACAGAGTTTTATTATTTAAAACTAATAATCTAAATGCCGATTTTCAGGTCTGTAACTTTAAAAACATAGGACTTTCATACAAACTTCCTACCCCCATTTTACCCCCTTAGGGGAGGATTTTAGGGATATTAAATAGCCTATAACCTGCCCCAAAAGTTGGACTACCAAATGCAAAAAGAATTTTTCAAATCCGATAGGTACTTCCAGAGATTAGCGCGTTCAAACAAACAAACAAACAAACAAACTCTTCCGCTTTATTATATTAGTATAGATGATGGAGAAACAAATTCGAAACATTTCAGTCTTTTAAACCGAACTTGATTTGAACGTCGAATACATATTACACGTACAGTGCATGCATGTTACTACTCGTATGCGTTTTACGGAATTTCTCCTCAACCAAAGGTTAACAACCACGTTATATAACCAGAATGTTATCGACAACCTTGATGCAAGTATCTGTGTTGCCAAAAATTATGATAAACTGTCTTGCAATAAAATTAGGCCACCCTGAAAACCCTTTGTGATTAAGCTTGCAGGTATTAGACTTCAGAAGTTTATTATTTATCTATGTACTCGTACTCGTACTGTATCTTGCTTGTTGTTTTATCCATCAGTTATCCATTAGTGTTCTACAGGATAAAAGTCAAGATTACACGCTGACCAGCTGGGTTATTCTGTAACTTAGTTAGCAACTGAAAATAGTTGCCAACGAATTAGTTTGATATACATTGCTTCTTTACTGTGGGAAATATAAAATGTTTTCATAATTTCACACAGTAAAGCAGCAATGTATATCGAACTAATTCGTTGGCAACTATTTTCAGTTGCTAACTAAGTTACAGAATAACCGCCCAGTTCACTTAATCTTATACGTATAAAAAGTGTACCTTTAAACTTTAACCTTTTACCGTACTGCAAATATTTGCTTTGCTTAATTTTTTTGTAGTAACACCGTAAATACATGAATTTAATCGATGTTTGGGTGGCCCAGTAATATTGCTCGGCAGTTTATATGTACGTATACGTACGTTCATATAAACATGTAGGACGCACTACGCACTTACGCAATATTTAGGATATCTTATCGTTAATTTAAGCTACTAAATAACAGATAGTGGGATTTATTTTTACGACATGGTAAATGCGGATTAAAGGGACTGTTGTGTTCTTCAAATATGTAGGTGCATAGGTATTTGTTGTAGTAAAGAACAACGCTAACAGATTGTTGTATCCAAGAAACCCGCCTTTCCATAGACGAGTGATGTGAGTGACTCACTTTGTGTCTATTATATTTATGTCCTATACGGGCTCGAACGACAAGACAACACGTCGGAGTCGTAACGTTCCGGGTGTTCGGAAAAAATAACAAAATTACATCAATTGAAACTGTCCGTAAAATTTAAACTTGACTAAATCCTAGTATAAAAAGTTTCATTGAAATAAGTTATATGATTTTTTCGATCATTATTATACCAACGGGAAATCTAGGATCCCCTGCCTTAACCCATGCAGTCATCGGTGAACTGAACTGGCTTTGGAAATTTTTGAAGTGAGCTTGGACGGATGGGGTGACGACTCCGGCGGGCGGCGAGAGGCACTTCACGTTCATACGTCGTCGTCGTTGTCAACCGATTGACGTCCACTGCTGGACATAGGTCTCTTGAAGGGACTTCCACTTGCCACGGTCTTGTGCCGCTTGTATCCAGCGGCTCCCTGCGACTCGTTTGATGTCGTCGGTCCACCTAGTGGGGGGTCTACCAACACTGCGCTTCCCGGTGCGAGGTCGCCACTCCAGCACCTTGGGACTCCAACGTCCATCGGTTCTCCGAACTATGTGCCCCGCCCATTGCCACTTCAGTTTCGCAACCCGTTGAGCTATGTCGGTGACTTTGGTTCTTCTACGGATCTCCTCATTTCTGATTTGATCGCGTAGAGAAACTCCGAGCATAGCTCTCTCCATCGCTCTCTGAGCGACTCTGAGCTTTCTTATGAGGCCCATAGTTAGCGACCATGTCTCGGATCCGTATGTCATCACTGGCAACACGCACTGTTCGAAGACTTTCGTCTTCAGGCATTGAGGAATTTTGGACGAGAAGACATCGCGAAGCTTCCCGAACGCTGCCCATCCGAGTTGGATTCGGCGGTTGACCTCTTTCTCGAAATTGGACCTACCTAGCTGGACTGTGTGTCCTAGGTACACCTAGGACACACAGTCCACGTTCATACAACAGATAGAAATTTCCAAGTGCGAAACTGCCCATAAAGAAGAGAACAAATACTCACTGCCGGTTAACGGAGTGATAGCCTTCTCCCCCTCGTGCTGGAACATCTGCAGGGTAGCCACGGTCGCCTTCAGCTGCTCGTACTCCCGCGCCATCTGCTTCTGGACCTGCGACCAAATAAAACGACTTAGATCAATATTTCATCCAAAATTCTATCCACGATTATTATAGATTGAAGTTAAACATCTCGTGGATTTTTTTTTTGTGTTTTGATGGGGGGAAAATCTCAAAGATATCCGACCTCCTAGAACAGAGAATTTGGATTTGTACTCTCTAAAACTTGTACTTGGGGAAACGGTTCCCTGACTTCACGATGGGCTCAGCAGTTTGTGATATATGAAGCTGCCGCTTCCCCAGGAAGAAATGAACGCTAGCAGTTCGCACTCAGCAGGCTCTATCGCCCAGGATCATTAGAACGGATAAGGGCAACCTCCTGGAAACTTCACATGTCGCCACTCCCCAACATGGCAATTGACTAATTGCTGAAACATTCTCATATTCTCTTCATCGAAGTGCGAATCTTTTAGTGCGAAGCGTAGTAGATACGATAATAGTGCAACGGGTGGGGTTGGATCCGACAACCATACGGCTTTAAACACAGAGCTTTTTAACATTTTATAAAAATAAGTATAGTCACTTATTTTTATATTATTATAAATATAATATTAAATAGCTATAAATTATTACGTGATTTTTATCTTTTGTCTCGTGATTATTATCTTTAATAAAAAAAAATATTCAAGCAAGAAGGCTGTATGCAAAGTAAGCCAAGGTCAAATGTCCGACAGTGCGAGAATAAGGTTTTCTATAAGCTGGTATAATTCATATGTACACGAACTTAATAAATCGTTTAGCTACTTCTTTTAATTTTTACGACATGTTTGACCTTTATGTTTGTTTTTACATATATATATATATATATATATATATACATATTATAGTAGTTACAAGTATTAGAAATCCTTATTTTGATCCCCGGTAAGATAATTTTTTTCTAAATTAGTTAAGTTCTAATTACTCTAATGGATCATGGCCAAGACAAGTTAGCACTCTGTTGGAAAAGATGTAGGTACCGCCAATAATTAGCGTTCTGATAGGTACGATATCGGATAGATGCCAAATACGGTCAGTGTGGGCAGGTAGGACGGATCCACAACTTTCAAGCTTCCCGAAACTGGGGAGCAAATGAGTTTTATTTGTCGCGGTTTGGGCATTTTGATCATTTAGCATGCGTACATTGTATCAAAAATAACTCGCCAAATATTTAAGAAACTCTGCAGCACAAAGTATTCAGCCTTTAAGATTCCTAAACTGCGTGCAACTGCATATCCGTTAAAAAAACTCATTCGTCAGCGAGTCATTTAATAATTTCCAAGAGTTAAATCCATAAAGTTATAGCCGCCACAAAAGTATGTCAAACGATTCAATTCGTACAATGCGATTGTTTCACGAACCACCATCGCATTTCACAGAAAGTGCCAACGTCAAATGATAGCACAGTGAAGACAATGGACGATAGCTCGCAATGATACTAATGGTTTACTCTAGCGGCACGCTATGATGGCCGGTTTGACGTTTGTCCGCTCATGAAGTTCCGTATTAATTGATAACGACTTTGAAGGAAATAATTGTATTACTTTATTGACGATAGTGATGTGCAGAGATTCATAAATATCGAATGTAGTTTTAGGTTTAGGACTCAAAATTTATTTATTAAATTGATTTCTTAAATGTATACAAGTGTAGAAAAATCAGTTTGCACCATTTAAGGGGTGAATGTACTTGTGAATATGAACAATTTTCACTATGTGGACAAACCTCTGAAATCGCAAAAAAATATCAATAAATTTTTAAAAATGGAATCTAATACGATCGTCACATAGGATCGCTGGCTAGCACAACTACTACCTCCGGCAAACTCGCGTCAATGCTCAATGCAAAACAAAGCAGTTTCGAATTGACGTTGCTTCGAAAAGTATAAACTGTCAGTGCAATGCGATTGTGATATAGTTTTGACCTGGCTTTGGATTTCAAATATTGATACTGCATTACTGTTGACCCTTGCTCGTTAATTTGGACTCTGTTCAAGCCCTTTGTTGTGGATTTCGTCGATATGACCGAACGTACGCAGAGAACTGTTCTAAATAGTCAGACACGTGAGTTCGTAATACGCCTTCGTAACTATTTCGATCGTGAAGCTCAAAATGGAAGGCCAATTTTACCTATAACGTCAGTGGTTGAACGCGTAGCTGATGCGCTTAATATTGGACAACGAACTGTTAGACGGATAACTAAAAAAAAATATGGCGAGACTGGCACAGAAGAAAATAAACTTCACACACCAAAAAAGAGAAAACGAGCAAAACCAGTCGTAGGCATCGATAGCTTTGATGCAGATGCTATCCGAAGACATGTTTACGGCTACTATTTACAGAAGGAGTATCCAACAAGAAAAAAGTTGGTGCATTCACTGAAGGAAGCTGGATTATTCTTGCGTGGGGAAAGTTCTTTAACGAAGATTTTGAAGACCATTGGATTTCGATACAAAAAATGTAACAAACGCAAAATATTGATGGAAAGATTTGATATAGCGATGGCAAGGTATACTTTTTTACGGCAAGTGAAAGAAATCAAAAATTGGCAAAATGTTGTGTTCTTGGATGAAACATGGCTTAATGCTAACCATACTGTAGGCCGTTCTTGGAACGATGACACAGCAGCATCTACTTCCAAAGTTCCTGTAGGAAAAGGATCGCGACTTATAATTTGTCACGCCGGAACCATCAACGGGTTTGTCGAAGGTTCTCTCATGGCTTTTGCGTCAAAAACCACTGGAGACTATCATGAAGACATGAATGGAGAAAAGTTTACTGAATGGTTTACCTCAATGTTGTGTAGCCTCCCTGAACCATCTATTATAATTATGGACAACGCCCCATACCACTCGATGCAAATTGACAAGCCACCTGCCCAATCCCAAAAGAAAGCTGATATCGTCGCATGGCTTCGTAAAAATGGCGTAGATGCAAACATGAATATGTTAAAAGCGGAATTAGTACGTCTTTTAAAAGAAAACAAACCAACCAAGATCCGATACGTCATTGACGAAATAGCATTAGAACATGGGCACAGAGTTATACGGTTACCGCCTTACCATTGTGAGTATAATGCGATTGAGTTGGTGTGGGCTCAAATTAAGGGATATGCTGCAAGACACAATACAGAACCCCCATTTACCACAAAAAAAATGCTAAAATTATTAGAAGAAGCTTGTGAACATGTGACTAAAGGAGACTGGGAAAAGGTTGTGAATAGAACTGTTAAATTAATAAGGGAAGATTATGAAAGAGATGTGAAAATAGATAATATTATAGAAAACGAACATATAATTATTAATGTGTGTGATGATAGCAGTGACGACAGTGAAAATAGTAGTATGGACGAATCTGATTAATTATGGCCTTTTGTGGCACCTTTTTTGGTATCTTTTGTATTCATATGTTTCTTGTGTGCATATAAAGTATGTATATTCATTTTCGTTCAAATATTCAGTTCGTTCAAATAAATTAAATAAACATATACATTTTTGTTTTATTAAACCTATTTAATCAGGTACAAAAACAAAACTTAATTGTTTTTTGTTCGAGAATAAATTGACATTCCACATCACTATTGTAATGTGTCAAACCGGCCATCATAGCGTGCCGCTAGTGTAAGAGCTGGTGAAACAATTGTTTTCAGAAACGTTCTATAATGCTGATCGCATATTACGGTCGTGATCCACTTCGGGACCCTTGGGCGTACGAATTACGATAGACCTTTCCAGAATGCGCGGTCAGCATAAGAAGGCACTTAATGGATGTTGTAACAGGCACGTCACACGGCATCTTTTCCATTCTTTTGTGTAATACAGTCAGAAACATTATAGGGCACGGTAAACGTAACTGAAACTATCGGATATTCCAATAAAAAGCCAAAACCTTGACCGTCGGTAGGGGCGGTCTTTAAACAGGTACACGTTATCGCACCTAACTTCTAGTCATTCATTTCAGGGACATGATAGGGACTCCTTCAAATAAAGTTTCAACCGAAACTATCAGAACTATTTAAGCGAAACTATCGATATCGAAATGATGTCATATCCGTCCACATCCATAACAGAAACATTTTAAATACTCCATATCCAAGTTCGAACTCTCATATCCCTAAATAACCCTTGATACAAATGGCACACGCCATATAGTTGGCATTGCCAACCTAAAACTCATAAATCGTAAATCCACCTCCGTGGTGGATTTACGACTTATGAGTTTTAGGACAATCAAAATTCCCATATTCAGGTTTAGTAGGAAAATTATAAATTTTAGCCTTTATCAAGAACCTGTTCAAAATTTCTTACCAGCTCTCCAGCATTACACGAGTGATTTTCTTCATTCACAAAAGCGTTTGATATCTCACAAGATTATAAAGCACACAATAAAAGAACTTCCCACACAGAATACACCAAATTTATTAAGCAATATTTGTGACATTAAATATTTGGATAGAAACACCTTGACCGAGATTTTGTAACAGTTCGTTAAGGGTGTTTAATATGCGGTTATTAAATCTACCCACATATTTTAGGTTAGCGCGTTTCGCTCTATGGCTGTGAACCGTGAAGGAATACTTAAACTGGAGCGTTGTTCCACCGTTCTGCCGGGGTTAGGGTTGCCACTCTTATAGTCTTTGAAAAAAATTAAGTTTTCATTATTTAAAAAAGCCGTCAATACAAACAAGCAAGGCTATAGTTAATATAATTTAATCTATCCAAATAATATCTCTCTCCCTCTGTTATTGTACGAATATTACCTACTGGGTAATTTATTTTTTATTTTCGCCAGTGTTTATGGTAAACCCACGTACAGCGACCAAAACGGTCTTGATATTTACGGACGGACGGACGGGAACGGATTATGCATTTTAAATAATCCGGCTTCCCGTGGGAACATGTTATTTATCCGAGATAAAAAGTCCCTCCCCGGGATGTAAGCTACTTCTGTACCTTTCATCAAAATCGGTTAAACTGTTGGGCCGTGAAAAGCTAGCAGGCTATATAGGCTATACAGACAGACAGACAGACACTTTGGCATTTATAATATTTGTATGGATAATTACACTACAACTTCTTAAGTAGGTAAAACTTATAGTTTTCTGCACCTGGTTCTCGCAGGCCTATTGCTCCCTTTGAAATTGGTGCATTTTCACCGATGTTTGGTGTAAATTAAACGGGTTCAAAGACCATTCTTTTGTCTATGGAATCGAAGTTTCTACTGATCGTACGATCGTGATACGACGTATAGTGGTTAAGTCTAGGGAATATTTAAAGGGAAGTTTAGTCAACAACGGATCACGAAGAGCCGAATGGCGTACGCGGTTATGGTAATACTCATTGTGCCGGTTTCTAATAAAATACTACCATGATTTAATGTTGCGAATGTATTTTCAGTTGTGAACTACTTTTACCGTAACTTTAATATTTGGAGCATAAGCTGATTCACGCATCCTTATTTATGTTTCTAAGTAGATTCCTATCTTTTCTAATGACCTGGAAGAGAATTTTCCTATATATATTCGAATAAGGTAAGAATTAATTAGTTTTTGTATTAGTTTCGCACTACTATTGCGTTACGAAAATCAGATAAAATTATTTTGATAATTCCAAGGTAACTGGTAGGTTAAGGTAGGTTCAAGTTTTAGAGTTTTTCAAAGGTAAAACCCTAAAATTTGAACGTATCACTGTCGACAAAGACAACTACATAGTACCCCCGCTTACCGAACGACAGTATGTCATAACTCAATGCAAGGACGGTAAAATTGCTTTGGTAGGTACGTCGAAATTAGCAGACTAATCATTGGGCAAACAAAAATATAAGCACGCATTACCAGCTAAGCGACTGCATAATATATCACATTCACAATGCAATGCCATCGGACATCAGATACACCCCCAAACGTGTTCCGCGGACGTACAGGCATACATTTTATTCAGGTTCAACGACCCAGCCCACAGACGGACAGACGAATGCTATCAACGTGACGTGCGTGACTACGGACAGACATGACGAATGTAAGCGACAATAGAACAAATGCTTGGCGGCAATCCAGACACCGAATTAGACTAGGTGACCTAAACTGTGACTCAAAACCTATCATCCGGTTTTCTGTGGAACCCCTGTTAATCCAGTCTTGTTCGACCCATCAATGTCCAGAGATTGCACTATTATTAAAAATCAAACCAAATTTTCAAAACTTTGCGAAATAGGTACATAGCTTGCTTTTGTAAAAACAGGATCCACAGGCCACAGATGGCAATTTTCTTCCATCAAAAATTCACTAAGGAATTTATGATTGTGATAGAAATAAAAATAAGTATGAAAGTATTGACAGAAAGTGATAAATAATCGATCAAAAATAAAGTAAAATTATTGGATACCTGTAGAAATAAGTACATTATGTGTGTAAAAGGTGAAGCAAGGACTATTGGAATTATTACATTGTCTTTCTTAGATTGGACTAGTATTGGCGTTGAAGCAAACCAAGCGCTGCCAATGACTAAACAGCAATAAAGAATACTATAATATGAGAAACGCCACAGGACAGAACTCCACGCCCTAAGACGCCTATGCGGTACTTAGCACTTTTTATTGATTCTTTCTATAGAATCAAAATAAGTCTAGATTGAATAAACACAGTGAGAAAGCTTGATTTATGAAGAGAGATGAACGCGTGCCTTCTTGGCTTCCATCCAGTCACACGTACGGTTACGAAATACTGTAAAAGATCATGTCGGCTGCGTAATTGCTCTACGTTTACCATTCCACAACGCATCATAAAAACTCACCTCTCAATGAAAACAAAGTCATTGAACCATATTGCACTTTCCTTTTCCGCCAGACGTCCGTTTATGATAATTGTACGTAACATAGTTATCGCGAAAGATAAAACTCGAGTCTACGCATTATAATTAACGCTACAAATAATTCAGGCTTCAGTTGCAATAAATTGAGACATCAATCAGGAATCAAATAGCCGGTTAAGCTAAGATACGAACCGGCAAGTGCATACTCATTAGTTTGCCACTTTACCGATCAGCGTAAACAGTGTCTTCACTCTTCACACTGGATACTTATGACGGACGATTTCATTTTTAACCCCCGACGCAAAAACGACGGGGTGTTATAAGTTTGACGTGTCTGTGTGTGTGTGTCTGTCTGTTCCCCTGTGGCGCTCAAACGGGTGGACCGATTTGAATGCGGTTTTTTTTTTGTTTGAAAGGTGAATTAGTTGAGAGTGTTGTTAGCTATGTTTGATGAAAATCGGTCCAAGATGGCCGCCGCTACAAGATGGCGGATTACATATTTTTTCACAACTTCCTTAATATGGGTATCAAATGAAAGGGCTTGACTAGTACAATAGCACTATTGCAAATTCAAGATGGCCGCCGACACAAAATGGCGAATGTCGGGGGTTTTTTAATTTTTAATTTATACTTGTTACTGATGAACTCAAACTAGTACAATTCGCGGTACTTGCAGTGCACTGTGTAATTGATTAAAAAGTGCTAGGGTATAAAGAGTATTTTGTAGATGGCCATTGTGCTAGAAGGTAATGTACTGTTAGTAGTAATATTACCTATGCTAAATATGAGTAATACCTACTTATAAGCTCGAATTGTGCGAGAATGTGAGTCTTCTCGCTTTATGTAAATTGTTAATACATAGTACCTATAAAGTGATAAATATACGGATTTTAATGCTGGAGTAAGCTATCAAACAATAATATAATAACAAAAAAACAAATACTAAGGTAAGTTTTGAAATGGTCACATCGTTGATAAAAATGCCACATAAAGACAGTGGACGTAATACTACGAATTTAAAACAGACGTGCATGATGCTTACGCATATGATAAAAATGTGTGAGAATTGAACTAACTAGTACCGAGGCAATAAGAAAAATATTCTATATCTGTATCATGCATAAAAGACACCGTTCTTTTTCTCTTTCTCTTTCGATTAAGAAACCTTTTGAAAATAAATAAATGTTTGCAATCAACGATGCCTAGAATGTTTTCAATGTAAACAGAATAGATTTAATTTTCAATATTGTGTAGGCAACTTGAAACAGCGTGATAGCATAAGTACGTACGTAATACAATATTCGCATCATTAAATAAGCCAGTGTGGAAACACCCATTCATCCCAACAGAGATACAGCGTAAACAAACAGTCATAGCTCTCGAAGTGTTTACAATCAATTTGAAATAGCTCAACCGTATCCCGTAGTAATGCAGTAGTGGAGCGGTTTAGAGAATTCAGTTGTAATTCGACATCGTTCCCAATTGGTGTAGCTCACAGGTTATCGAACTTTACAACGGAAACAAACGTATCGTGGTTATATTACAATCGATGGAGCAAGTCGTGATTTTCAAAACAAAGTTCAATACGAACTCGGTAAATGTCGGTTACGGTGATTTGAAAGTGAGATAAAAACTAGTTACGGTAGTAGTGTACATTTCACTACAAAGTTTAAATTAATATTATAGCTCTCAATACTAATATTACTTGTTTTATAACAAGCTATATTTTAGGAAAAATTAAACTGACTTCAATATACCAAAATTTGAAGAGTTACCTTGATTTCTCAAGGATCACATCATCAGATCCTGACCAAATGACCATGGGACAACGTGAGACCCTTTCAAACAGAAGAAGAATTTTCCAAATCAGAAAAGAATAAAAAAGATTCTGACGAATTAAAAATCTCCTTTTTTGAAGTCGGTTAAAGCCACAATCACAAATGAAAACCAAAAAAAAACTAAGCCATCATCGTAAGAAGTCATTGAAAAGCACTAAATTCTGACACCTCAAAACTACAGTGACAAAACCATCAAAGGCTAAATATCTTAAGATCTTCATCTTACGACGACGTCTTTCGACATCAAGTCGATATTTTTTTCATGCGTTTTTTTGTCTGTTTCCTCTATTCCAATGTTTTATTTCTGTATAATTCCATGTTTCCTTCGATGAAATACCACTTCAGTATTTTGTGTTGTAACAAATTTGAAACACCATAATTTCGTTACTTATAAGTCCACCGCTCCGGATGCACCTTTTAATTTATTTTATGGCACAATAAATAATATTTTAATGCTCAAAATCCGCGAAGTAAATAAACATGGAATTTGTGGAACTTATTTTTTCACATTGTTAATCTTCATTTTTTGATTAAAAAAAATTGGAAGCATCCATTAAGATAGTTACGTAGTTTTAACAGAAAATCAACAGCAGAAAATCAAAAGCAGGAAACTTCCGAGCTACATAAGGTAGGCATAAAATTACAGTCAGATCATATTAATGAGCGATAAATAATCAAGGTTGATAAAAGACGGCGCAATTATAAATTATGCATTTCAGTGTGAGGATTGAAATTGATTTATTTCGATAATTTTGATAACAAATCATTAGGAAAAGATCCCATTAATATAGATTATACTTTAAAGACATCCTATAATAATACGACAAATAATACTAAATGCGCTTTTAGGTAGCCTAGAGGCTCTAGTTGAAATGAGATATCTGCGCCAGAGATGATCCAAAAATGTGAAAATTACCTAAACATGATGGACAAAGAGCTCTTGTTGATTGACAATGGATCACAGTTCAGTCGGTTTGAGCATGTCATTCCAGTTTGAGTTTCTTCAAATCCCAAATTGGCAAAAGTTTGGTTTGGTCTTCTTTTCACAACAATGACCCACACACGATGGTTTGAATTCTGTAAAATTATGTATTCCCAAGATAATATGCAGCTTTCCTCACAACACGACGAAGGAAAATTCGCTGAATTGTAATTTTACATCCAAGTGTTGTAGAAAAGGAGTCACGAATCACGCTTCTCAAAATTACGCTAGAACAGGCATGGAGAACTTAGTTATCTAAATAACAACGATTGATTATGTAGTTGAAACCGCATGATTAGTGAATTTATTCAGGTATGACGTTACGTGATAATATGCTAATACATGGAAGTAGTAAAAACTAGCGACTAATCAACAATGCTCGGGGAATGCTGTAAAAGTACAACTAGGATAGTTTATACAAAACGTGATAGGTATATTTTGTAATTAACAAAACAAGCGTTTTACCGTCGGCTTCACTCGAAATTCAGGTCCAGGTAAGGGTTATAAGCTCAGGTTTGCTAGGACCGGCGCCTCGCATATTTTGATGAGTGATGTGACAGTAGGACAGCTAAAACACTATTGCACATGTCGACACTGCAATGATTATTCTTGAAAAGATCCTATTCGTTCCGTATACATTCCATCTTCAACATAATGTCCCCACATTCTACACCATTTTGTGTTGGCGATTTACTCATCATAAAGAACTTGTTAAACGGAAAGTGTTCTGAGCGAAGTCGAACGGATTTTGTAATATGGTACCAAAAAAGATGTTTTATCAACTTACGAAACTGGAGCTTAAGTGGACTGATTTTGATTTGATTTTGATTAAAGAGTAAGTATCTGAATAAACATGTAATAGTGCTTTTGAGTCCCGAAAGTTTTTACTCACTGGTACTTGCGCGATGCGCGAACAAACAAAGAAATAGACAAATTATTTTTATTTTACCATAATAATAGAGATTAAATTTAATTATTCGAAAGTTGGTTTGTCTGACTTTTGCATACTCGCATGTTTCCGGTATTTAACCAGGGTCTGTTTATTATTCAAAACCGATTTGAGGGGCCGTAGGTGTATCTGACTTTTACGACCACACTACAGAATAGATTTGAAACTAGAAGTAGGTACCTAGATTTAAATGTAGAATTTGGAGCCCAACTTATGTTTTTAGCTATGGGGTTTCCTTATTAATATGGCTTCATCCAATTTAACGGAATAATTAATTCGAACGCCCTTGATCGAGTTTAAGTTCTATAATGCCTTCCTAAGGGCATAAGTCTTAAGTCCCAAGTCAGGAGATGATGTATTCCCTTCGCAGCGGAAATCAAACCAATTTTGATTGGTTCGTCTATTGGACCCTTTTGAGAAAACGACAAAAAATATAACGAAGATTGCAGATACTAAAATTTGTTTTAGAACAGGAGGCCTACTACAATCTTTAATCTAACGATCCAATTCCGATGCTATTCAATATCGGCGCTTAAAATAAATCGCATTGAATTCGTACCATGAAGTATCTTTTTGTTTCTATATTTTTATACTAGGTTTTTGTTTCGTTTATGACGTCATGACGTCTATTGGTCGGATAAAAGAGTTCATGGTACGAAATAGCGATTCAGTTCAGTTTAGGTCTTTAATTGAGTCGCGATTATAGTTGATGGTAGACCCACAGGAGTAAAACTATATTTGCTAAAACAGATTACGTGGTTTTTACGTGGAGTGCAAGTGGTAATTCAGTTTCGTTTTCTATTCACTCTCGTGGGTATATTCTGTACAGGGCATTATTAATTTAAGCAGGACGGTTGGTTATTATACTCCTTATTCGTTCTTGTTAATTCCCCAAAGGTGAAAGTCAAACGGATATGGATGCATTGCATTTTCTATTGTTTAAAGAACACAGAAGTAGATTATTTTTATATGAATAATGAATAGCGAGCAAACGAGCAAGTTGCAGCCCATTGAACATTTTCAGCACCAAAGGAACCGCAAATCAGTTGCTATCGAGTAAAGATTTTTTTTATGTCTACCATGGTGGATGGTGATGATAGTTAATGGCTTTTCCATATTCCTAGCATGTTTAAATTCTAAATTATTTATTTCGTGTAGGTCAACTTGTGGCTCAAGTCAATACTCCAGTTTTTATTTGACTGCCTCGTTGGTCTAGCGGTTAGCATGTTCGACTGTGGATAACGAGGTCCTGGGTTCGATTCCCGGGTCGAAATAAATATTTATCTAACAATCGAATGATCATGAAAAGTTAACTGTTAAAAATAAGAATGCCACGAAGCGCATTAGAAGAGTGTAATAAAAAAACCAATCACAGATCAGGTAATCAGCCGTTAGACACGGCCGCGATTGTCGTCGGCCCTTTATTTCTCCAGCTAGAGTACTACGACAGCAATCCCTTTCCCACTTATCTACTTTATTGACCCGCTATACTTTCTACTCACTTGTAGACTGGAAAAACAAACGCTTTTTCTTGCATTTCATCGTATGAACATTGGACATGTAAGTAATTTACAAAGAATTTAAAATGACTCTTACCAGTTTGTTTTAAATTAGAAACGACGAAGTCTTACGATGCATCGATAAAAATAGAGACTAAGGCCTTACCTTACCTTTCCTTACCTTTCCTTACCTTTCCTTACCTTACCTTTCTGAGTTTGATTGTCAAAACTCAAAATTAAGAGCGGTCCCGCCGCACTGCGAAATTTATTCGCGCGATTTTTTTCGCAAAATTCTGTGACATGGAAATTTATGAAGCTGCACGCACATGCGATTTAAAATTCGCGAGAAAACATATTAAAAAGCGGAATATAAACCGCGCGAATAAAAATCGCGCGAATAAATTTCGCAGTGCGGCCCCGCTCTTAATTTTGAGTTTTGACCATCAAACTCAGAAAGGTCAGTTATATGGGACGTGTTCTCAGACATGACCGGTACCGTCTCCTTCAGACCATCAAGATGGGCAAAATTGAGGGAAAGAGAAGCGTCGGTAGAAGAAATGGAGTGGGATAGCCAACGTAGTACAACTTTTCTGTTTGGCGATAGATAGGAAAATATATGACTAGATGACGCAAACGAAGAAGCAGTTTGTTTTGATCGTCCGATTGCGATTGATTCGATTTTCTAACCGCCATACACAAAAGTTCGAAGCGATCGACACAAATCTCCAAATCGATACACGAATAACGCTGAAGGTTTCACGAACAGTGGATTTAGTCAGTGTTACATTACGGTAAGTGCAATCGGGTGTAGAAAAAACGCTTTTGTCGGGTTTCACTACGAGAAAAACTAGTGACTCAATAATAATCACAAGGACATTAGCACAAGTGTTTCGTGTACGTGCCCACGCTGCCTGCGTATTTTCGCTTTATACTAAATATACAGGATATTGTATTTTATTGTCCTCACTTTCGCTATAGTTACGTGTTGATTTTATGACTAAGTTTCTTATACCAGGTGGTTTGCAATCTTATTAAATATATCTTGTAGCATTAGGTCGACCTTTCATGTAGGTACTAACTTATATCCATTTTTTATAATTTGTAGTTTGTTATACATCATAATAGTAGATATAATTAGTTTGTTGTCTACTTGGGAAAAGCTTTCTATTTGTGTATTATGTTTAGTTATTTAACGGTCTAGTGTGCAAAAGGCTCACTTAACGTTTTCATTAAAATCATATTTTCAATTACACAAGTTGTCCTTATGATGGTAAATTGGTATTGAATTTATGTTAAGTGTCATCAAGTTGTACATTCGTGGATTAAACTTCGTAATCGTCATCGTCTCAACCGATAAGATCGTGTGCTGTAGCGATCCGTGTAAGAGACCGTCTCTTACACGGATCGCTACAGCACACGATCTAGTGCCTCTTGTAAGTACCTACTCGAATAATAACTTAATGGGATGATAATTCTGATGACTGCGTCATCTAGTGACCATCTAGACTTTCTGCCCAATGACCTCAAACAGCCTGTGGCTGAGAAAGGTGACAAGGACCACAGTAAAAGACCATGTTTGGTTTTGCGCTTACGAAAAGGTCAAGGAAAACAATAGATGGATGGACGTATTTAAATGTATAAAGTCGATTACTTAAGGTTACTTGAAACTTAACTAATGTTTCTTTGTATAGCTATGGGTGCAAGATACTTTTGTTAATCTCGATGAATATCAAAGTATTGCACAAAGTGTAACAGGTTACCAGTTCGACGCCCACGTGAAACAACTGCGTGTAGTTGCAACATTTTCCTTGTGCGGCAGACGGTAAATATGCAGAAGTGGTGCCTTGACTCCGAACCATTCTAACAAGCCCTGTTCGGAATTCACTTATGGTTTTGTTGGACTAAAATAGTCTAGTTTGGCCACCAAGCTTTGTGGCTGAAAACTTTGCACTTGAAGCCTACTTCATAACACTAGTTACCTATAACTAGTAGTAGTATTTTATGGATATCAGTAACATGCGGTGCACTTCGTGGGACGCGGGCGATATAAGCATGGTAGCGTAAGGGGTAAGGCGAAACCTAAACTGCAAGGCAAGGCAAGGACTTTTTTCAAATTTCTTGACGCTAACCTTACGCCTTTTTAACCCCCGACGCAAAAACGACGGGGTGTTATAAGTTTGACGTGTCTGTGTGTGTGTGTCTGTCTGTTCCCCTGTGGCGCTCAAACGGGTGGACCGATTTGAATGCGGTTTTTTTTGTTTGAAAAGTGAATTAGTCGAGAGTGTTGTTAGCTATGTTTGATGAAAATCCAAGTCCAAGATGAATGAAAGTCCAAGATGAGCGCCGCTACAAAATGACGGATTACATATTTTTTTACTCCCTTAACATGGGTATCAAATGAAAGGGCTTGACTAGTAGAATAGCATTATTGCAAATCCAAGATGGCCGCCGCCACAAAATGGCGAATGTCGGGGGTTTTTTTAATTTTTAATTTATACTTGTTATAAGTATGCGCAAAGGAAATCCAACTGCGTATTGAAAGGTATAATAAATAGAGAAATATTGAACTAATTAGGTGTATATTATTTTAAGTCATACCCTATTTGTGTTCATCGTCTTTTATTTATCACAGATCACTATGTGAAGTGTGTGCATAAAATACTAATGATGTGCGGCTTTGAATGAGAGAATTCGTATTATTTATATGTAAAGCCTAAAGCATAAAGCAGGTGGCTGTTTCTCTACTAACGGGAAAATCGTTGTACCAAGCATTTTTTTCTTATTTGGCTATAATAATACTAATTTTTAATATCAATAATGATAGTACACTACCTAATCTTAAAGGAGGCAAGTTCATTTAATAATATAACATTGTCATATTCTATCAAATTCAGTTGAAAACCTCAAAATACAGTTCTTGGCTATGTCCTATTTCCAGAATGACAACTCTTATGATGAATATTTATTTCCTTTATTAAAATAGACAAATTTAAACATATACAAGCAATAATAGGATACAGATAGCATATTTAGAAAACACAATGATAATTCTAGGTTTATTTTTGATACTACAAACTGGCACTCGAATGTTGTCCGCACGATTTTTGATTTTTCCCCGAATACAATTAGAATATCGCGTCAAAAGCTTACTATGCACTACTGAGATTATTTATGTCGTAAAACGCAATGAAACCAGTGTGAAGTTCGTTCGAAAGTAAAGTACAAAGTGCAGCGGCCATTTTATTCAGTTTTATCTCTGTTTTTGTAAGAGAATCACGTGTTTGGGCAGCTTGTTTAACAGTCCTCTGGAGAGTTGTATTTTTAGTATTATAAGAGATTCAATTGTAATAATTTTATACAACAATAACCCAGTGCGAGCATTATCACTTCTTACAATAATATTAAACAAAATCTTGAATGATTTAATTCTATGACACTTTTTATGTAAAAAAACAGTCCTCTGGGCAACAGTCCTCTGGAATTTTATAGCACAAATTACCTGTTTTATGCTACAAAGACCTATTTTATTTACAGATAATGTCCATTAAACGTGCAATAAGATGAAAACATTTAAATTTAGAAAAATAATAATACGAAAAAAATATTTTTTTCATACAAAAAAAAAATTGTCAAAATTTCAATTGTTTTTTGGGGATTAGTATTTACTTCATTACTACTTCTCGAAAAATATATTCCATTTCTTAATTTTCAAAAAAAATAGAGTCGGGACAACTTTGTATGGACGAGTTTCCAGTTAGTAGAGAAATGCCCAGGTCCATCTATAGTTAGAACTAGGCGGAAAAATCTTTAAGACTTCAACTCCGGTGACCTAGTTAAGCTTGATATCACTTAAAATTTAAATCAATGCACTTTGTATAAAGTATTACTCTGTGAGCGACATAAAAGCGTATAAGGGCCTTCTATGGGATATTCGCATTTCCGTTATACAAGGAACATACTGTCATCAAGTTTACTTTGTTCTTGCTTACTTACTTTGTTATTGGAAAATATATGACATTTATACTTGAAGCACAAATTAATAAAACAAGTGACTTTTAAATTATTCCTAGTGTTTAGAAATGGGTTCTAGGTATACGAACAAAGTTCATAATTCAGTGTTACAATAAAAATCAATAACCAGAAATGAATAGAATTTGAATATACAAAAACCACATAAACCGAAGCCATTGTTATCCGATCCTCTGTGACCTGTCAAGGACGAGCTTGTAGTAGCAGTGGTACTAAGTAGGTAGGTACAAGCCGATACTTATGGTGTCAACAACCCCAAGCGATGGCTCTAGTTTGATGACCTGTCATATTCATAAATTCATAATATAACGGAGATTTTCACGATGAAACTTTGTATGAAGAAATGAATGATTTTTTTAACACAACTATTCGCACGTGCCAGTTGAACCGCACCGCAACCGCAAGAGACGACAAACGCAACGCGATTTTAGTGTTCCGTATTCAAAAGCAAACAACATAGGCGCGAAAATATTTTCATCTGGTAGGTATTAGGTAGTTGTTCCGTACGAGTTCATGGTGGCGTCCGCTATTATAGTTAGATAGCACCGAGCACGAGTCCCTTTTTGTATGTAAAATATAAACGTAAAGCAATAAGATCATTTAATTGGTGTTTACAAGCGTTTTTAGTCGGCGAGTAAGCCTTTCAACTCTAACAAAAATTGTCGATATGTAACTTATAAATGTGGTCCTAATCTACCTGCTAAACGGTAAAAGAGCTTAATAAAATCCGAAAGGCAAATCGACGGCATAGCTTTGAACTGTACTTGTTGGTAGTTTATAGACTTAACTTGCTAGATAATGCATTTTAGTCCAAACACCAACGGGGAACTTTGAACTGAACATACCTTTCTTCTTTAGAACAAGGATGTGAACAGCCTTTTCCGTGAGGCTGCGGAAACGTCTTAGATGCACACCCTGTGCAATTGCCATGCACTAAAATAAGTCCTGCCCTGAACGAATGCATAAATTAAGGCAAGCACCACCAACCAATGAAGCGGTGTAACGCCAAGGCGCAGAGATTTTAATGATAACAGCTAAAACTTTGCTTTATACACTATACTAGCTTCTGTCCGCGGCTTCGCCCGCGTGAATTTCGGTTTTGAACAAATCTCGAGGGAATCGTGGATTTCTGGTTTCCGTTCCCGCTCCCTTTTCCAACCTTTGTACTTACGATCAAGGAAGGTCACTTATAGCTGTAGATATAGATTTCGGGTTTTTCAAAATCCCGTGGGAACTGTACATTTTTCCAGGATAAAAAGTAGCCTATGTGTTGCCTATGCATACAACACAGCAAACTATTGCAATTATGTGTTATGTGAGCGTGATTTACCTAAAAACATTCAGCGCCCTCTATGGCGTCTTTGGAAGTCTTTATCTATTTTAGTCCCACAGAAATACTTTTCCGGGATAAATAGCCTATGTGTTAAGTCAGGGCATAATCTAACTCCATTCAAAATTTCAGCCAAATCGGTTCAGTATTTGCGGCGGAGAAGAGGAACAAACATACACACACACACACACAGACAAACTTTCACCTTTATAATATTATTGTGATTGTGATATTGTGATTACACCTTACACTATATTGCTATATTACACCTCGCCTCATATCCTCCACCGTACAGCCGGAGAACGTTTCATGAGGGAAAGTACAGGTAGTATGGTGAAGTTGCGCACGCGTACAGTCGCCTACTCACCCTACAAAGGATTCTTGTGTGCGCGGCAGACTCTACAGAGACGGCGGTAGCCAATGTGGAGACAGATTATGACGTGATATGACAACGAACCAACTCGCCTACTCACCCTACAAAGGATTCTTGTGTGTGCGGCAGACTCTACAGAGACGGCGGTAGCCAATGCGGAGACAGATTATGACGTGATATGACAACGAACCAACTCGCCTACTCACCCTACAAAGGATTCTTGTGTGTGCGGCAGACTCTACAGAGACGGCGGTAGCCAATGCGGAGACAGATTATGACGTGATATGACAACGAACCAACTCGCCTACTCACCCTACAAAGGATTCTTGTGCGTGCGGCAGACTCTACAAAGACGGCGGTAGCCAATGTGGAGACAGATTATGACGTGATATGACAACGAACCAACTCGCCTACTCACCCTACAAAGGATTCTTGTGTGTGCGGCAGACTCTACAGAGACGGCGGTAGCCAATGCGGAGACAGATTATGACGTGATATGACAACGAACCAACTCGCCTACTCACCTTACAAAGGATTATTGTGCGTGCGGCAGACTACAAAGACGGCGGTAGCCAATGCGGAGACAGTGACGTGATATGACAACGAACCAACTCGCCTACTCACCCTACAAAGGATTCTTGTACGTGCGGCAGACTCTACAAAGACGGCGGTAGCCAATGTGGAGACAGATTATGACGTGATATGACAACGAACCAACTCGCCTACTCACCTTACAAAGGATTCTTGTGCGTGCGGCAGACTCTACAAAGACGGCGATAGCCAATGCGGAGACAGATTATGACGTGATATGACAACGAACCAACTCGCCTACTCACCTTACAAAGGATTATTGTGCGTGCGGCAGACTACAAAGACGGCGGTAGCCAATGCGGAGACAGATTATGACGTGATATGACAACGAACCAACTCGCCTACTCACCCTACAAAGGATTCTTGTGCGTGCGGCAGACTCTACAAAGACGGCGGTAGCCAATGTGGAGACAGATTATGACGTGATATGACAACGAACCAACTCGCCTACTCACCCTACAAAGGATTCTTGTGTGTGCGGCAGACTCTACAGAGACGGCGGTAGCCAATGCGGAGACAGATTATGACGTGATATGACAACGAACCAACTCGCCTACTCACCTTACAAAGGATTCTTGTGCGTGCGGCAGACTCTACAAAGACGGCGATAGCCAATGCGGAGACAGATTATGACGTGATATGACAACGAACCAACTCGCCTACTCACCTTACAAAGGATTATTGTGCGTGCGGCAGACTACAAAGACGGCGGTAGCCAATGCGGAGACAGATTATGACGTGATATGACAACGAACCAACTCGCCTACTCACCCTACAAAGGATTCTTGTGCGTGCGGCAGACTCTACAAAGACGGCGGTAGCCAATGTGGAGACAGATTATGACGTGATATGACAACGAACCAACTCGCCTGCTCACCTTACAAAGGATTCTTGTGCGTGCGGCAGACTACAAAGACGGCGGTAGCCAATGTGGAGACAGATTATGACGTGATATGACAACGAACCAACTCGCCTACTTAGCCTGCAAAGGATTCTTGTGTGTGCGGCAGACTCTACAGAGACCGCGGCGGTAGCCAATGTGGAGACAGATTATGACGTGATATGACAACGAACCAACTCGCCTACTCACCCTACAAAGGATTCTTGTGTGTGCGGCAGACTCTACAGAGACGGCGGTAGCCAATGCGGAGACAGATTATGACGTGATATGACAACGAACCGATCTCAGATGCTGCGCCCGTCACGCCTATTTTTGCCCGGAAAACAGGCCCTATAATTCACGTGCCGATAACTATACCTGAGGGCAAACAGTATTTGACGGGAACTGTACTTAGGAGCGATCACAGTAGAGATGGATAGCAGCCAAGACGACCTCTGACCACCCACTTCTAAAAGAAAAGAAGTAGACCGTTGTGAAAAGCTTAATTTGATGTACTCAAAATCTGATCACGTCATGGACTCATCTATTATTAAGTTTAACAATGTTTTCTCACAATACTGGATGTTTTTATAAATGACATCATTATTTTATCAGTTTATCACCCACCATTTATGGTGATCGCAACCGCACAAGCTATTTAGGTTTTTAAAAATCCCATAAACTCTTTGATTTCTTGGGATAAAAAGTATCTTTTGTCCGTGTCCAGGATGCAAACTTTAAGATTGATTTAGTGTTTGATCATGGACAAACAGGCAATTTTGCATTTATTATATTTAGGAGATTTATCATTTTCCATACTAATATTATAAATGCAAAAGTAACTCTGTCTGTCTGTATGTTACGCTTAAACCACTCAACAAATTTTATGGAGGACATAGGCTACTTTTTATTCTGAAAAATTATAGAGCTCTCAAGGGATTTTCAAAAAAACTTAAATATCCACACAGATAAAATCTCGTGCATCAGCTACTTATTTATAACTAGGTTTTGCCCCGGCTTCACCTGTGTGAATTTAGGTTTTTCAAAATTTAGTTTTTGCGTGAAAGAGTAACAAACATACATACATAAATCCATGTTTACAAACTTTATATAATATTAGTAAGGATAGGGTATAAACTCATCAAGCCAGCCATCCTCACACAGAAGAATAAAGGTAAATTAATCTAATACCAGTTCTATAAGATAAAACGAAGATAGATATTAAATTAACTAGGTAGATTCACTTGATAATTCAAAAACACTTGTATCTGCAACATTGATAAATGATCAAGTATCTAAAAAGCATTTAATTTTAAAAAAGTCGACTAAAATACAGGCAGTCACAAAGTAAACTATAAAGTTTTTGCTATTAACTGATTTAACAAAGTATTTTTGATTAAAATCGACACAAGAATTACTTTGTCCAGATTACTGAGTCAGCATAATGGCCGGTAGCATTGACCTCAGACAAGTTAACTAGGTGCAATTGATGTTTCAATAGCACCTACAATGAACTTTAACCAATGGCAAAAGATTAAGGTCAAAGTGTCAGACAAATACCTATAGCTACTTATTTTATTTGAAAGATTTCAATACCCAACACAAGGCTTGGCTAATCCATACACAATATTAGGTACAGTCAAAACCGTTTATGGCGACATCGTTTAGAATAACATACCGGTTATATTAACCGTAATCAAAGGTCCCGGCTGAATGCTATATGACTGCCTTAACAAAAACATTGCTTTTTACGACATTTGTTACTTCGACATACCGCATTAAACGACCACATTTGACCAATGTTTTCGGAGAATTGTATCTCTATAGGTCGTTCTACAGCGACCAGCTTATCTGTATTGTAAACTTTGAATAGGCATAATAAAATGGTCAATGGTTATTATCGTAAAAATAAACACGTGTTTAGGGTCTTTTGTAATTCTTAGAAAACAAAACACGTGCATGCCGTAGAGTCAAGGCCCAGTTCTTCAAATTTCTTCAGTCTGTTTCTTACTTATCTTACTTAAAACATATTGTTGAATAATTAATTGTGAAACTTTTAACTTGTCGGAAACAAAATAGCCCAGTCTCGATAATTTTTGAAACCAAGAAAAATCACAGTAGGATGAAACCCATTGGAAAAGGAGGAGAATATTATAAAAATAAAAGGAAAAATAATTTACGGGCGATCTGAGCTCGGGAAAAAAAATGGGGGAGTTTTAAGGGTAAAAAATGGTTTATCTCAATTTCCAACAAAACTACAAGTCCTATGGAAAAAAATTAAATGGCAAAGTTGTAGGTAATAAACAGGTCTACAACTTTTGTATTTACACTTTTTTCACATAACCTCAAAATTTATGTGAAAAGTTCAAAAAACCAAGTTTTTGGTTTTTTATTTTTATCTTTTACAATAAATATTTTTTTCTCACGGAATTTGGTGAAAACTTACCTTTTTATGTCCCAAATACACTGTAATTTATTTGATTTGAAACTAAATGTTTCAAATCAAATGTTGTATGGTGGAACTAGTGATGTGCGGAATCGATTATCAATAATCGATTAATCGATTATTAAAATGATCGATTGCAATCGATTATGATTTTGCATAATCGATCATGATCGATTATAAAGATACTAGCTGTTGCCCGCGACTTCGCCCGCGTGAATTTCGGTTTTTCACAAATCCTGAGGGAATCGTGGATTTCTGGTTCCCGTTCCCACTCCCTTTTCCAACCTTTATACTTACTTTCAAGGTAGTTTGCTATATTGATCTACCTATAGCTGTAGATTTGGGTTTTTTCAAAATCCCGTGGGAACTGTGGATTTTCCAGAATAAAAAGTTGCCTATGTTTTAAGTCAGGGCATTATCTATCTCCATTCAAAATTTCAGCCAAATCTGTGATCGATTTTTAGTTTCTAGTTTTGGCCTCCAGAGGGCGCTGTGATCAATTTTAGTTTCCAATTTTGGCCGCTAGAGGATGCTGCAATCGTTTTTTTTTAGTTTCCAGTTTTGGCTGCTAGAGGGCGCTGCTATTGCTTCAAGTTTCCAGCTTAGGACGCCAGAGGGCGCTGTGATCATTTTTTAGTTTCCAGTTTTGGCCACCAGAGGGCGCTGTGATCTCTTCAAGTTAGCCCGCCAGAGGGCGCTGCGATCGTTTTTAGTTTCCAGTTTTGGCCGCTAGAGGGCGCTGCAATCGTTTTTTTTTAGTTTCCAGTTTTGGCTGCTAGAGGGTGCTGCTGTTGCTTCAAGTTTCCGGCTTAGGCCGCCAGAGGGCGCTGTGATCGTTTTTTTTAGTTTCCAGTTTTGGCCACCAAAGGGCGCTGTGATCGCTTCAAGTTAGGTCGCAAGAGGACGCTGCGATCATTTTTAGTTCCCATTAAAACTTTCAACCCCTATTTTACCACCCTTAAAAGAAGATTTTTCAAAATAAAATATACAGAGTTTTATTATTTAAAACTCATAATCTAAATGCCGATTTTCAGGTCTGTAACATTAAAAACATAGGACTTTCATAAAAACTTTCATCCCCTATTTTACCACCCTTAAGGAGAGATTTTCCAGAATAACTTATACAGGTTTTTATCATTTAAAAATTATAATCTAAATGCCTATTTTCATATTTGTAACTTCAAAAACATAACCTTCCTACCCCCATTTTACCCCCTTAAGGGAGGATTTTCGTGAAATATTTTCTAGGCTGATATCTAAGCCCTAGAATTAACCTACCTTCCAAATTTCAAGTTGATAATAGCAAAATTATAATTAAAACTTCCCATTAAAACTTTCATCCCCTATTTTACCACCCTTTAGGGAAGATTTTTCAAAATAAAATATACAGATTTTTATTATTTAAAACTAGTAATCTAAATGCCGATTTTCAGGTCTGTAACTTTAAAAACATAGGACTTTCATACAAACTTTCTACCCCCATTTCACCCCCTTAGGGGAAGATTTTAGGAATATTAAATAGCCTATAACCTGCCCCAAAAGTTGGACTACCAAATGCAAAAAGAATTTTTCAAATCCGATAGGTACTTCCAGAGATTAGCGCGTTCAAACAAACAAACAAACAAACTCTTCCGCTTTATTATATTAAAGTACTAGCTTTTGCCCGCGGCTTCGCCCGCGTGAATTTCGGTTTTTCACAAATCCTGAGGGATAAGTAGATTTCTGGTTCCCGTTCCCGCTCCCTTTTCCAACCTTTATACTTACTTAGGGAATTTTTTGTCTCCATTCAAAATTGCAGCCAAATCTGTTCAGTAGTTTTGACTGGCCCGTTGGCGCGGTTGGCAGTGACCCTGCCTTCGACATACATACGACTAAAACAAACTAAAGAAATAAAAAACATCATAAGCCCTAATAAAAACAATATCTCCGATTCAAAATAAAAATTACGAAAACGCACGCAACAAACGCAGTACACATCCGCACGCATTAGCTACCTCGTTCGAAATGGAGATTGGAATTGGATTGGAGCATGCACCCTCTTCACCGCACCCGCCCGCCGCGCGGCGGCGTACCGCCGCACCGCGTACGCGGCCGCCGCAGCGAAAATACCTATCAGGGCGTTTTTTAACATAGGTACTTACCGATTTCAACACAACTCCTTTTTTGAAAGTCGGTTAAAAAAGAAGCCTATGTTACTCCTTGGTTAATCCTCTACTTGTCTGTGAAAGTCCCGTCAAAATCGGTTCAGCCGTTCCGAAGATTAGCCCGTTCAAACAGACAGACAGACAGACAAAAATTTTAAAAACGTGTGATTCGGTTATGGTATCGTTCAAATAACCATCGGAGCTTAATATGTGGTAGTTATTTCGAAATTACAGACAGACACTTCAATTTTATTTATTATTAGTATAAGTATATAGATAGATACGTTAATTACCAAACTTTACTACAGCTTTCTGTTATTAATTTGCTTGCTAAAGTATAATATGGTTTGGAAACCCTATCATTGCAAAAAGGGGATTCCCTCAAAGTTAGTTTTAGGCTTTGTTCACACCAAACGGATAGTCAGCCGCCGACTGTGAGCGAGCGTTATGCAGCTTACAGCTTTTTCATACATACTCAACTTTTCGAACACACCGAACCGACGATACGCCTTTACCAACTGTAGTGAAATTACCCCCGCTATGAGTATCTATATAATATGTACAAGCTGTGCCCCGCGATGTTACCCGTGATTAATAAGTTTGTACATATAAAAAATATTTAAACAAAATCATCTAAGAGTAACTTAGCAACGAGAACGACAGCAAATTCATGCAAAAGCATACAAATGCATGCAACGACAGCAAACTATTGCAATAATTTGTTATGTGAGCGTGATGTACCTAAGAACAATCAGCGTTTAACAGCACCTATCTCGTTTTTGGAAGTCTATATCTATTTAAGTCCCTCAGGAACACTTTTCCGGGATAAAAAGTAGCCTATGTGTTATTCCAGGACATAACCTATCTCCAATCCAAATGTCAGCCAAATCGGTCCAGTAGTTGCGGCGTTAAAAAGTAATAAACATACACACATACATACACACACACACAAACTTTCGCCTTAGTGTGATAAATAGGTACCTAATAGGTATGTATATTTAATTTTGATCAATTACATTATTTTTTAATTAATCTATTTAATTTTCAATTTCAATTTCAAAAAATTTAAAAAAATAGTGTTTGTTTTTCTTTTTTCAGAACAGTCTAAAAGGTTATAATATAGATGTTGCTACTAAATGCAAGGGTTCAGAATTTTTTTTTCAGTTCTTTCTAAGAATTATTTCATAATCGATCAATAATCGATTAATAATCGATTATTATTTTATAATCGATTTATATAATCGATTAATCGATTATCAAAATAATCGAATCGGCACATCACTAGGTGGAACCAGTTGTTATAACTATCGGTTTTTACCATAGAGATAATAATAATAAGTAGAGTAGGCATACCTACCTTAAAAACGTGCCAAAAATACACTCACACACGCACAATCCTGTAACATAAAATGGCGCGTGTTCATTGTGATGTCTCAAGTTGTGCGTGTGTGAGTGTTCACGTATACATTTTAGGGAGGCCATCTTAAGGGAAGTTGCAATAAAATTTCTGCCACGATCTGTTTTATTGTTATGTTTAAAAATTTAGTGTTGTCTCTTACACACTTATGAAAATTTTGATAAGCTTAAGCTATTTTCCGATCCACTATTTTCTATAGGACATTATGCCAAGTCCTCTTCTATAGGTTCATGGTTTTTACGACTTAATATGAGTAGTCCCTTCGATGTCGTTATAACAGATTTTGACTGTATTTAAACTTGCCAATACCTGCAACTTTGTCTGTCTCGATTTTGTGTTCTTTAAAATGTTTGACGAATACCTATAGCTACTTATTTTATTTGAAAGATTTCAATACCCAACACAAGGCTTGGCTAATCCATACACAATATTAGGTATTTAAACTTGCCAATACCTGCAACTTTGTCTGTCTGGATTTTGTGTTCTTTAAAATGTTTGACGAATACCTATAGCTACTTATTTTATTTGAAAGATTTCAATACCCAACACAAGGCTTGGCTAATCCATACACAATATTAGGTATTTAAACTTGCCAATACCTGCAACTTTGTCTGTCTGAATTTTGTGTTGTTTAAAATGTTTGACGAATACCTATAGCTACTTATTTTATTTGAAAGATTTCAATACCCAACACAAGGCTTGGCTAATCCATACTCAATATTAGGTATTTAAACTTGCCAATACCTGCAACTTTGTCTGTCTGGATTTTGTGTTGTTTAAAATGTCTGATGAATACCTATAGCTACTTATTTTATTTGAAAGATTTCAATACCCAACACAAGGCTTGGTTAATCCATACACAATATTAGGTATTTAAACTTGCCAATACCTGCAACTTTGTCTGTCTGGATTTTGTGTTGTTTAAAATGTCTGACGAATACCTATAGCTACTTATTTTATTTGAAAGATTTCAATACCCAACACAAGGCTTGGCTAATCCATACACAATATTAGGTATTTAAACTTGCCAAAACCTGCAACTTTGTCTGTCTGGATTTTGTGTTGTTTAAAATGTCTGACGAATACCTATAGCTACTTATTTTATTTGAAAGATTTCAATACCCAACACAAGGCTTGGCTAATCCATACATAATACACAGCATAATATTAGGTATATAAACTTGCCAAGACCTGCAATTTTGTGTATCTGGATTTTGTGTTTTTTAAAATCCCATCATTATGATGGTGTTTTGATTTTTAGGATAAAAAGTAGTCACTTCCTACAGTCACTAGTAGATAGCTTCTTGTATAATCCTTGACCCAACTGTGAAAGTTCCATCAAAATAGGTTCATCCATTGATTAGCCCAGACAAATAGATGAACAAAATTTAAAAAATGTATGTTTGGGTTATGCCATCATTCATACAAGCTTAATAAGATACAATTAAATTACAGACAGACACTAATAAAATACTATAATTTATTTGTATAGATGCATAATTGTATGTCTGTCAATTACTTTTTAACAAATCAACTGAAGAACCGATTTTGATGAAATGTGATAAATAGATGGCTTATATCCTGGAAGATGGACAAACGATACTTTTTCATGAAATGAAATAGTTCTCACAGAATTTTTAAATACCATTTTACCTAAAAGTTTTAAGTAGTCATTGTAGCGCCTTGGGATTCTGATTACATGTAACATCAGTTTCGTTTTGATCTTGCAGGGATACTCCGAGCATACTTCTCTCCATGACAAGACTCCATGGCCGAGTGTCTCGGAGCCTTCTTAAGAGGCATGTACATAGTTATCAAATAGCAACCATGTTTCAGATCAGTAAGTTCTCACAAACACACTGTTTGAACTTTGAAGACTTTCATCTTCAGGCGTTCATTAGAACGCTATTTAGCTGAGGAATGCTATTTAGCTGAGGTGGATTTGTGGTTGACTAATTTGTCAAAAAAAAAAAAAGTGTCTGTGTGCAGTTCACAAACGGCAAAAGTGAAACTTATATTCTAATTTTTCAAATGTTCCAAAATGTTATGTAGATATTATATTAAACATTAAAACCTTGTTTGTTTTTGAAATATTTGGGTCTATCTTCTTTATCATTCTATAGTAATGCATTCTTCTGCACAAGCTTTAGACTTTGAAGTGAAAGCTTATACTACATAGCTACATTCGTCAAAAATAGATACTATACAGTTCACCAATAATTATACTGCCCATGCTTCTAACATTTTTGAAGACTAAAAATGTATTTAAACAGAAGTTTTGCTATCAAACAGTATATATTATTTTAGTTATTTAACTTTTGGTTTTACAATAAATTATTTGATTTCATTGATTCAATTTGCACAAAATTCTTTCATTCATTATTATATCAAAATTATCAAAATATACATATAATGGAATAACTTTGTAAACAAATCCATATTAAGAATATGTAAACATACATTTGAATAAGGCCACAAAGAATTTTAAACACATCTCAGTGGGTGGCCTTCCACGTTATGCGAACTAATTAACTAACTTATCACATAAGGAAATGACTACCTGAAGTACCTACAAGGTTAGAGGTACAAAACAGTTTTTAGACTAAGTACCCGTTTTTTACAGGGTTTGTTAGAAGATGAACACCACAAGAGATGTGATAAAAGAGTGGTGTTTTAACTAAACAACATACCAATGAGTACAACTACAGAAAGATGACTTAATTACTCACCAATTGCCACTTGGATCTCCGCGTGGGGTCCGCTATGGTGATGAGAAGCCTGTGGATCATCTGTACCGTGCCTTCATAGTACACCAACGCCGATTCATAGTTGCCCATCAGTGCCATTTCCCGAGCCAGCTTCGTGTTCTCGCAAATTTCCCCAACAGACACTGCCATTATTGCCATTCCCGCTGCATACATACAACTACTCTATCGACAGTAACCACTTTTCAAAGCATCTATACGAAGACAGAAATCAGAATAGCGCGTGACAACCAGCGGAGCACTTCTCATTTTTAACGAACCCGCGTCGATCTCATATTTAATTTATTTCTCACATATAATTATTGAGCGAGTGTTTAGTTTATTGAATTATCTCATGACGACTAGAATTTTTCACATTCGGATACAAAACAACTTTAAAATTTTTCTTCACACTTTAGATTTTATTTTTTGTTCGGTGAGAGACCGTTCATCTCACATCACATCACAAACAAAACGTCACAAACTCACAACACTCACAAATTGTCATAAAAAAAAAACAAAGAGAAGACATTTTTGAATTTTTAGATATTTTTTTAATCTATATAGGTTTACAATGACATAGACAAAAGTCAAGTTGTCCACATTGTCTATGGAAGCAAAAACATTGGCCAAATATTTTGTACTTAAGTCAAATATTGGCCCAACAGACTTCTGAATAGTGATGTATTTCTTTCGAGTAGGCTAATCGATTATTATTTGAAACTAGATGATGCCCACGGCTTCGCCCGTGTGGATTTAGGTTTTTAAAAATCCCATGGGAACTTTTGTATTATAGAACAAAAAGTAGCCTATCTGTAGTAACCCGTCCCCAAAACGGAAAAATTCCGTGGGATCCCTACGATTTCGGAATGCAATTCCTTACAGCATCAGGGTTGAGGAGTTGGAATCCAATTTTTTTGTAAGACAATGTCGCAATGTTTCTCTATCGATTAAAAAAAATTACGCAAATCGGTTCAGAAATCTCGGAGATATCGGTGTACATAGGTAGAAAAATACAACTCCTCCTTTTTTGAAAGTCGGTTAAAAAGTAGCCTATGTTACTCCCTGGTCAATTCTCTACTTGCATGTGAAAGTCCTGTCAAAATCGGTTCAGTCGTTCCGAAGATTAGCCCGTTCAAACAAACAGACAGACAGACAGACAAAAATTTTTTAAAAACGTATGATTCGGTTTTGGTACCGTTCAAATAACCATAATATGAACTTAATATGAGGTACCTATATAGTTATTTCGAAATTACAGACAGACACTTCAATTTTATTTATTAGTAATATAGTAATATAGATAGATTATATACTATATTAAAATATTATTAATATACAAAATGCGAATTTAATTTTATCAACGGTAATGTATAAAATTAAATTCGCATCTTTACCAAAGATTGGATTGATCTAAGCAAGAAGGTTAAAATAAACACTGGAAAATTAAATGCAACCAAAATGTTGAAGCAGAGAAAGGCCTTGAACGTGTCTTATTTTTATCTCGTTCTCACCCTTAAATGAGTATGAGGTAATAAATATAGAAAAACTTAAGAGAAAATTAATGAAAAGTCATTAATTTTCTAGGCGTCACACAATATTTTAGGCGCAGTCTCCAGTGTCTATAGAATATCTGTATAACCCAAATTACTAATTCCGCGGAATTTTGACGTTTCGTAATGTTACCAGAGATAAAACAATTCCCACAAAAAAGATAAAAAATTCAAAACTTATGCAAATACAAATCAACTGCCGCATGACAGTGAACATGACATATGACAAATGTCTGACAGACACTTCATGGTGATAATGTCATTCGACATCCATTTTGCAATAAATTTTTTCAATGTGCTTCTTTTGTTTTCTATTGCTGTTAGTGTGCACTTTCTAGTTTCCACTCTTGGTGTTTTCTATTTTAAGGCGAAACGAGTATAGATCGACCAGAATCTCATGAAAAATAGGGAAATTAAATTTTGTAGTAAGCAACACTAGGTTAACTCGGCTGCCCTAGTGATAAACAAAGTAATTACATTCAGAACACCTTACCTGGGATCGTTTCACGAAACGAAAAATCAAGCAACTGCATTTTAAATACAAAAACAAAGTAATCAACATCCAATTACTTTGTTTTTGTGTTGTGCTTGTTGTTTACTTGGTTTTTGCATTTATATTCCGGGTTAGTGTGTGCAGTTACTTTGTTTGGGCAATTCAAATTTCAGTAAACGGTTCAAGTTATTTGAAATGTTAAACTGTGGTAGAATAGAATAGAATAGAATAGAAAAGTTTTTTATTCAAATAAACTTTTACAAGTACTTTTGAATCGTCAATTGAATCTACCACTGGTTCGGAATGCCGTTCCAACCGAGAAGAACCAGTAAGAAACTCGGCGGTTGCTCTTTTTAAAAATAACAATATAACGATTTATGTAAGTACATGATTGAAATGCCGTCTCGCGCATTGCTGGAACGAATTAAATCCATGCTTTTTTATCGTTTATATAATCTTCAATTGTATAATAAGCTTTTTTTATGAGCATGCTTTTAACAGAGTAACTTTTGTAAAGGCAAGTCTAAGATTGCTTGTGGAATTTTGATAATTCTTGAATTTAACAACATGAGAACATTACGCCCATTCCCACAAACAACTTTCGGACCTTTACAAGTGCTTACGAATCGACAAATGAATCTACCACTGGTTCGGAATGGTGCTTACAATTCTACACATGTGAAGAAGGGCAGACAAAAGTAGCCCCATTTCCGACCCCATTAGGTAAAAAACACTACTCGACATAAAACTTTTGTTAATGCAAAAAAGTCAATTTCACAAAAAATGTCAGTTACTTTGTTTATCGCTAGGGCAGCCGTAGTGTTGCTAACTTTGGAATTTCATTTCCGTATTTTTCATGAGATTCTGGTCGACCTATAACCATCTTAGGGAGAAAAAAAAGATAAAGAAACAACATTAACAGTAAACATTATATTATTAGCCATACATAAACATTATAGGTACACGTTAAGAAATATAAATACAATCTTTAGTTATGCAGTTCGTCAGATATTTACAATAATACGATAGCTTTGAAAAAAAAAACTCCTACCGATATTATAAGAACATAAGTGGAATCTACCACAACATTAATTATATTTTATTCTATAGTGTGGCTAATTCTGTTGTACACAATCTCTAAACCTAAACTAAAATGACAGGCCTAAATCTATTGCTATCCTTTTCTGCAGTGAGCACTATGAAAGAGATAGGAATAAATTTAGACCTGTCATTTTAGTTTAGGTTTAGAGATTGTGTACAACAGAATTGGCCACAGTATCTATCTACCTTCTATACAAAATAAAATTTTAAGAAGCCTAAGGCTGCGTATACACGAGTAACTTTCGTTAACGCCACAGTAGTTTTTGGCTTTGTATAAAATTTCGCGCACGTGGCAACACAATTTTCATTTAGAGACTTCTTACATGGATGTGGAAGATGAAACTGCGCAGTAGGTCGTTACTCATGCACGCGTCCTACAATAAACTTCTCCACACCTAATAATAATCTTGAACTATGAGTACACATTTATTACAAAAATACAAAAAAACGGCGCAAAACCAGATTCGATGGCTAATAAAGTAAAGGGTACGAGGGTAAGGGTATTCGTAACAAGCAAATGCACCATACAAATCATTCAAGCAAAAATAAAATATTATACAATAACTGAGCTTCGTTGTCGCGACGTAATTTCAAATCTCTTCGAAAGACAATTAGTATAAATAAATTATGCCTTTGGTTTTACAGTTTACACCCTCTGAAATCTATGGCGGCCATTAGACGCTCCATCTGGCATCTGCTCAATCTGTAACCATATATTGACGAGGTCGACGCCAAAAATAATATCTATTTTCATTGACATCATTTAACTTAATATAACAACATAATGTTATTATGAATTGTAAAATTTGTAATATACATGGCGTTAATGGATGACAGTGAGGGGGATGTATCTGCGCATGGATACAGTAATTTTAGTACCGCACGGGATGCGAAAGGTTGACTGCAGAACTAATAGTGCGGTGGCACAGACACCCATGCCGTAGTGCCTCACTCCGTACCAGCAAATAGATCGCCTAATCGCCCATTGCGCAGGTTCAAGGTCACAGTACTTTTTACCTGACGTCATGTATACAAATATTCCAATCAAGTTATAACAAGTTTATATTTATAATATTAGTTAAAATATACAGTTGTTAAAGTTAAACCAATAAGAACTATTGTGATGCATCGGTCGCATCATTAGTTTAGTAACATGAACACAGGAGACATTTTTACACATATTTTTAAAGAATCATACTTTACAGTCCATTGTTTAATTTTCAAAATTATATATACAAAAATTAACCTACATTTCACACGATCCATATTACTTTTTAGTGACATCACAGTATTAGTCTACAAAATCGGCTTACCCGCCACCAAAGTTCCAAATAGCACCTAGAAACGATAGGTAGATCAATGATTGAATCTAGAAAATATACCAAATTTTGTAGATTCAATTCTACAATTCAATTCTACAAAATGTACAGAAAATTAAGAAAAGTATGTGCTAATTTTTTCGCTTTTGTGATTATTAAAGTTATGAGAAAACTTCTTTTTGCGCAATCGTATAAAAATAAAAAAGGATAATTATTTTGATGATTTTATCAAAGCACCAAAACCTAACAACAAAATTTAAAACTTAACTGGACTGGACTTAAGTACTGCAATCCTTTTCACATTATTTTCGCTGGAAAAAGATAGCACTATGTCAAGTCCTTATATGAAACAATCTATAACACATAAAGACATACAGACACACAGACAGCCTAGACTAGGTTATATGGCGGCGCGTCGATGTAATAATGAACCAAATAAGAAACGGTAATTTTGTACTCTTATGTACCTATTTTATAGCAATACGTCTTCTTTGTAGGAATATTCTTAGACATAGAATGTTACGCCCATCTTAGAATCTAATACATAAATAAAGTTAGAAATGAAACATCTCATAATATTAGTTGTATTTTACAAAGATCAATAAATATTTCTAACACCTCCTATTACATTACTACTACACATTATTAACAATATACTAAGGTTTCGAAGCTCCATATAATTGGTAATTTAAGCTATTATTATATATTTAAGCTAGTATGTATTTTATTTAAAAGAAGACTTTTTTTGGTGCTTATTCCCTTGTACACAAAAGTCGAACTAAACTGTCAGGACTAGAAATAAACTGCTATCCTCTTTTAGTCCTGTCAATTCAGATCTCGTTATCGTCCAATAAAAATGAGCAAGTGGGAAAGAGAATGTTACGAATGAACTAATCTAATCCAGTCGGAGCTGTCTTACAAAATATAACTGAGCCTAGCACCAAAGTTAAGACAGTTACAGATTGACGATCGCAAATAAAAATTCACATATTAAATGAGACGCATTTTATAGTTTTCGGTAGGCTTACCGAAAATCGCATAAATTCTTAATAATTTAAAATGTCTATAGAAATAATACAATTAATTCAGAAAACCACAACAATTGCGATTACCCCAATTTTACAAAATTTACAACTTCTAGCCCTAGCCCTCTAGTCCCCCTTCTCCTCCAAAAAAACATTTTCTTTGGGCCATTTATGGAGTAATGAAATATTTCAATATTTGTTTTCTATTTTTTCTCACATAATATAATATTTAAGCGACCGTAGATACGTATACATTCAATAATAAAAAGCCTAAACAGCAAAAGCTAAAATTTTATACAACATTTTTTATTTGTATCACATGTATTTTGTGGTCCGACAATATAAGAGAGTGGGCGATTTTTTTTTTTCATTTTTTATAGAACTAGCATAAGAATGACTTCGTTTGAGATTTTTCTACATTTACTTATTTCGAAGTTCACAACGCCTTCAGGACGTAAAATCTTTGACACCAATTATTGACTAAATAATTTTTTTTAAAGAATGAAATGACGCGCCATGTATCGACCACAGATATAAATACAATTATGTTTCAGCGCAGATGTACTTTTCTGGTAGGCGCAGAACTGTTTTCATCAGCTATTAAAGTCTGATTTTTAATTCGGTGGAATTCTGACAGCTGTCATTTTATACATAGGATGAGTTATTTGTATGAAAAACTGGGTTACCCCACCTGAAACTCAATTTTACCACAAACTACTTTAAATCCCCGTCAACATAAAAAAGCCCTAAGCCGCGTTATAATATTAGTCGTTTCGCCCTAAAATAGAAATCGCTAAGAGTGGAAAGTGCTAACTAATAGCAAAAGAACCACATAAAACATTAAAAAATGGAAGTCGAATGACAGGAAGTGTTTGTCAGGCATTTGTCATATCTACATGCAGCAATAGAATTGTTATTTTAAGTATGTATAAGTTTTGAATATATTATCTTTTATGAGGGAACTATTTTATCTCTGGTAACATTAAGAAACGTCAGAATACCACGGAATTAAAAATCAGACTATAGTTGTTTCGTACGCATCAAGGTATAGTCCGCTGTTGTGAGCGAGATAACACGAGTCTTTTGCTTTCTCGCATAAGTGGAAGAAAGAGATGCGGTAAGCCTGCTTGTATGATATTGACAGATCACGACGCTCGCATTTGTATGACATTTGAATGACAATCTTTACAGCTCCCGCACACTGGGCCACTAGTGGCAACAACTAGTGGCCGGCCACAAGTCGAGGAAGAGATTTTTCACACATTTTATATGGTACCACCGCACACTGAGCGCTCGAGTGGCCGCGTTTGAGCCACAAAAAAATGGAAATTCATGGAAAATGAAAAAAGCCACAAGCCTCTGGTCTTTCGATCATGTCATAGTACTCCGTATTTTACTGCAGGACTCCGCAGCGGAACCGCAGAAGCAACGAAGCAACGTAGCGACGCCGCAACGCGCCTATTGGCTTCAACGTAACTACAAGTCTAGTATTTTCAGATTGTAATATCTAGATGTTCCTTAGGAGCCGGCGCCAGCACGTGGACCTGTTTCGCCTTCCCCGCGTGGTACACTTGCCCCGGACTGAACGGCTCCAAGCGGGGGTGAGCTGATGAGTCTATAATGGTAAAAATATGTCCTGTATGTTTAACCAGACATGAGCTGATAACTGGTGCTAAAATAAATACGGCCAAGTATGACAATTTTTTTGAAGTTATACTTCTTTAGGAACCTTATGAAAAAATGATGAGTGAATGTTTATGATGAACGCACACAGGGTGACACGAAAAACGACGTTGAAGGTGGTCGCTTCGCAAACAAACATGGCCGTCTATCGCGCCATCTAATGTCTGATTGTAATTAATTATTTGCATGCAAAGAAGTATACTCTATAGTAAGTAACTTCTTACGCGTGTACATACACAGTTATTACACCTTTTTTTTTCTTTTTTTTTTTTTGTATGTACAAACTCACCTCTGGAGTCACGCGCGATGTACTTTGAAAGGCGAACCGCGGGCAAAGGCAGGTAGCCGGCTCCCAGAGGCATCACGTCCAGAGACACGCACTGACCCTCCGCTGTGCTCGACTCCATCGTTATAACACCTGCGGATTAAAATTTTGAATGAAACCAACATTCATCACCCAACTGCACAACAACAGACAGAGTTATGTATTTCATGAGTATCTGGTTACTACAATTTTCAATTTATGTTATGATTAATTGTGATTTGTTTCCTTCTACTCGATGCAATAGAGACTTTTTATATGTATCACATTCAGTTAAGAGGGTTAAAAAATGTACCTGCCGTACGGCCTAGGACAGCCCACATTGTTTGATCCGCTAACACTTCGTACATTAGTGAAGTGTGTTCCGTTTCGTTTACCTGAAATTAACGGAAATGTACACAAAAATAAATAAACCCATATTCATTCACCACAATGCCATCTAAATCCAAGGTCATTAATCCTACTAATATCTATTATAAATGTGAAAGTGTGGATGTTTGGATGTTTGTTACTCAATCACGCAAAAACTACTGGATGGATTTGGCTGAAATTTGGAATGGAGATAGATTATACCCTGGATACCCTGGATTAACACATAGGCCACTTTTTATTCCGGAAAATCAAAGTTCCCACGGGATTTTGAAAAACCCAAAATCTATATCTACAGCTATAGGTAGATTACTATAGCGAACTTCCTTGATATTAAGTATTATATAAAGGTTGGAAAAGGAAGCGGGAACGGGAACCGGAAATCCACGATTCCCTCGGGATTTGTTCAAAATCGAAATTTACGCGGGCGAAGCCGCGGACAGAAGCTAGTATTATATAAAAATTAAAAGGAAAGACTAACTGATGATATAAGAGGTCAAAACAAATTTAGTAACTATCCTCTGATTCTAGGTTAGATAAAAAGCAACTATCCGATGGCGAATATCAAATGTCAGTTTATTTGTACAAAATACCAATTGCGGCATGAGAACTTACTTTAACTGTATACGTTACGGTACATAACAAGAAAGAGCGTTCAAAACCACTTACCCTTTGGACATTCAGCTGCAAACAGCAAACTTGTGACGCTCTACAAAAGTCCGACCCCTTGCCAGGCTCCAGTTTAGTCCTGATCACGAACAACGTCGTATAATCCTGAATGTCGAACGGACACGAGAATGTTCTGGAAGTATCTTCGCTGACAAGTCTGTATTGCACCGTGAATGTCGCCTTCATGGGACCCGCTTTGACGAGCGGGTCTTTGAGTAGTTCCCACATGAATGATGCTGTTGTACCGTCTGATGATACTATCTGAAAAGTTTCAGTGGTCTAATTTAACTTTAACTGTAACCTTAAACCTATAACCATAAACGCCTGATGACTCAATAGAATTTTTTCAGAAAAGGTTATCTTGGTTGTCACAATGTTTCCTTTATGATTTCTCTACTGCATCAAATATGTACTCTCATCGAAGACTCTTGTGATTATGAATTGATTGCCTCCCAACTAAATGGGAAAATATCTTTTCTAATTCTTCTATCCAATGGGAAAATCTTTCGCAAATTAGTGAGACTACATAATACCCATAACTTTTATGGGTATTGGGAATGGGAAAGTATTGGGATGTGGGAACGTTCATCAATGAAACAATACGGGTTACTCACCATATCGCCAGAATTCTTCGGATTAAGATCGGACACCGTATTATTGCCGTCACACTCTAACTTAGGTTCGGTCAATATAAACTGTATGAAATGCGCTACTGGAGACTTCAAGGTCACGTGGATAAACTTTCTCGTATTGGACGTAAGTAACCTCCATGACGCGATCACTGGCGGCGTAAAGTGTAAGGGGACTTCGGTTATAGTCTCCCACCAGGGACATGTTAGCCATACCTAGAAAATAAAAAACATGCAACATGTTTTTTCAAATTCCACTTCTGAAGTTGAAAATTTTCTATGAAATTCTTATTTTAAATATTTATCGCTCTCCAAGTAGCTGCCAACGCTCTAAATGGATTCTGATTTTCCTGCATAAGAAATAATCTTATTCCTTTCGAGGAGGTAGGCTATCTCTGTGCCAATTTTTTCCGGGAGAAAGTAAGTAACTGACAGACATACAGGAACACTTTTGCATTTATAATATTGTATGGATTAGTATGGATTTCGTGCTATCGACGCAACGGCCAGATATATTTAGTCCAAAAAGTATTGAGAAGGTGTTTGATAAATATGATTCTTTGTTCTCGCTTGAGCAAACTAAAACTTGCCAGCCTAAAGGGCTAATGTTTTTGTTTTTCTTTTTATAGAATAGAATAGAAAAGTTTTTTATTCAAATAAACTTTTACAAGTACTTTTAATTTTAGGTGACGGCACCTCATGTGTGGAATGAATCGAGATAAGCAACCACCATCAGCCACAGATCACCAGAAAATACTAGAAAAAAAATATTCTAAATAAAGAAAACTCACAGTATGTTCTATACTCTTTTCCCTTCTCGGTTGTAAGTTGGCAAATAGCCGCAAAGGTATTTTGGTGGTCTGAAACGGTTCTATCGCCTGTATTGGTATGGATAGCTCCCTCGACATTGGACATTGGTCTTTTGCGAATCTTATATTGAGTCCCGTCGATGTTTTCAGAAGAATGGTTGCGTCCTGAAATTATTAATTTTATTGATAAATGATACGATGGTATGAAGATTGTTGATCCTAAGTAATGGATTTCTGTTAATGGATCGATGACTGAACGTAGAGAGGTACTTTAGGCCGTTTACCACCGTGTATCGGAGAGCACGTCAAAGCTATGGTCTTGATTTAAGTAAGGTCCGGTCAAAAAGGCTAACCTACATGCTTTATTTCGTCAATAAAGTATGTAAGTTAGCGCTCTGAGGTTTAACTCACTGACGTGTATTAATGACGTAAGTTGGACTGGTTATGATTGTCGAGATAATTTTTAATTTGATTGCCGCCATTTTGGCGCTGATTGCTAAGAGAAGTGAGGGTGAAGGTACCCGGAACTAACAGTCAAAATTGTACTGGGAAATGTCAAATTTGATTCCAGTTACGCTTTGAATCGGCACAAAAAGAACTAAAAGAACTTTCATTTTGTATAGTCAATCATCACTGCATTAAATAGCAGTTGTAGAGAAGAATTTGGAATTTTTGAAAAAAAAAAATAAGGGATAAAAATCTTACTTCTTCAATCCTAGAGCTTCCACTGGTCACAACTAATTCCATGTCATGTTCTAAACCCGCAACCAAATCCTTCTTCGGCTCAACTTTATTCAAATACACGCTGACCCCTTGCGTTTCCACCTCATATCCTATCTTACTGGCTATCAACGAGTTCGATAAAAACTCCAATTTACCCTCAATTAGCAAAGAAACCTGGCCGAGTTTAAAAGTACCATATTTCTTGGCAACATATTCAACGACAATGTCGTTTGAACCCGGTTTCATTATAAAATTTTCACAAGCGAAACAAGTTTCATAGTTTTTCCGCACTGTAGCGGACGGTTTCCTAGATTTAGTGCTGTCAGATCGACGCAATGGCAGTTTGGGGTTTTGACATTCGACGGTCGCCTTTTGGAGGGTCTTGTCCTCTTTATAATGGAGTTTGGACGTGATGTTCATAGGATTTAATAATGGATTCTTGGGCTTAAGATCATCTAGTCTTATACTGAAATTGAAAAAAAAAAAAAACATCTTAGTTACAATAAGTAACATACTATTTGCGATTTTTTTAAATTGAAGTCACAAAGTGTAGCTTTATTGCATATCACATTAACTTTCGATAACTGAAAGGCTGCTTAGTGATTAAATAAGAGCTCCCAATGTAAGTAAGTGATCAATTACATGGCACTTTCACATTTGTACCTATTCCATTTTGACAGCGCGCTTACTAGAGGGCGCTAAGGTAATGATCGTACACGGGTTACATAAACGCCAACTTTGATTAGCTTAAGACAAATCCAGAATGATCACTGTGACTCTTTATCAACCGCAGAATCGTGAAACGCAGACTCCCTACTGGGTAGATAGACGATCTCAAGCAAGTCGCTGGAAGCTAGGACTGGATATAAGCGAACCAAGATTGTACTCTGTGAAGAATTCTGGTAAGAGACCTCAGAGGCGGCTTTACCTAATTATCTATGGTGCAGGGTGTACGTTGCACACGGGCGCAGCGGTGCTAGGGGGCGCCGGCCTCGGCACTTTCACATTTGTACCTGTTCCATTTTGACAGCGCGCTTACTAGAGGGCGCTAAGGTAATGATCGTACACGGGCCCTTTCAGAGACGCCTCTGAGAGCCGTTTGTCCAGCATTGGACGTCTATCAGTTGAGACAACCTTTGCATAATGAATCGCTCTTAAGACAATCCAATTATGAAATGATTCACGGTTAATAAGCCGCTTATTCTTCAATGACCAGTGTAGTTTTGACTGGCCCGTTGGCGCGGTTGGCAGTGACCCTGCCTGCCTCTCCGGGGTCGCGGGTTCGATTCCCGCCCCGAGTCTGGGTGTATTTATGTAAGTATATAAGTATGTATTACGTATTTATACATTTATTCAATATATATATATATACATGTAATATATGTAAATATGTATATCAGTCGGTTGTTACCTATAACACAGGCATTAAGTTGCCTACTTTAGGAACAGACGACCGTGTGTGTATGTGTAAATATTTATTTATTTGTTTTTTTATTTAGTTTTCAATAAGCAGTAACGCATACTCACCTAGTAACTAAAACATTAGGCTCGCTCTCAACAGCCTCCACAGACTTCCTGGGCGAGTTGGCCTGTGAGCCTACACTAGCGGTTAAATCAGTCTTATAACTCTTGACGGGTGTCCGTTTCTCTGTCTGTTTGTCCTGGAACGCCTCCACGCTGATCGCCGCGCGCGTACAAAACACGTCCTTGGGCATATGACTCTCTATGACCAATCGACATTGCACCTTAAATATAATAATAATTAATAATGAATGAAATCCCTAAATGTACAAATGAATAAGCTAATAATTGTATTAATTGTACTACTAAATAAAACAAAAAAGTGAGAGTGATAAAGTGGTCAAAATCTCTCGACGTATTTTTAGTCGGTTAGTAAAGTGAATGTCAATCACACTAATATTATGAAGGCGAAAGTTTGTGTGTGTGTGTATGGCTGCGTGCGTGCGTGTATGTTTGTTACTCTTTTACACCGCAACTACTGAACTGATTTGGCTGAAATTTTGCATGTAGATATATTATGCCCTGACTTAACACATAGGTTACTTTTTTACAGCTAAGTTCAAAAGAATAAAATATGACAAACCTTATTATCAGTGATATAAACACCGCGTTCCGACGGCAACAGTTCACAGGAGACCAGCTTGAAACAGTCGCTGAGCTCCGTCAACACAGGGTCCTGCTTGTCGGCGAGGTTCTCCCTAATGGACTTTAACATCTCTTCGAAATAGAAGTTCCTGACTAGAATCTCTAACTCGGCGGTGCTAGCTATTCTAGCAGAGAGCTTTGTATACCTGCAAAGTCCACATAAACATAGCCATTAAAAATTGTAGCCCGTCGAATCGGACGAAAAAAACTCATTTGAGGCTATAGTGAACCTTAATGCATGAAAATGTGGACATTATGGAAAAAATTATTACCCATACACTTTGTGGACATAGTTATTTAAAGAACCGACAGACGTTGGGGTCCCAAGGTGCTGAAATGGTGACCTTGCAGCGGAAACCGCAGTTTTGGCAGAACCTCCCACTTACTGGCTACGACGGAATCAAGTAAACATTCATGTCGAGCAGTGGACGTGTATCGGTTGAGATAACCACTTAGCGCAGGCAGACTGACATATTTGGCATCGCAGAGTTGCTCTTTACCTTTTGAACTCATTGGGGAGTTCTTAGTTCATACTTAGTTTCTATGTTAGGATCTCTTCGAATTATGAGATCCCAACGTCTTTAGCTTGTTGAGCTGAGTCGGTGAGTCTGGTTCTTCTACGGATCTCCTCATTCCGAATTTATTGACGTGACAATTGGTTTGGTAAAGCGAAAAGAAACAGTCACAGCCGAAAAAATATACTTATTAAATACCTATCAACATCATTCATTTTCTTAGCGGCGGCAATCAGTTCCAGACGCGTTTGCGCCGCAAGATCCTTCCACCCCTGCTCCTCGTAAGAATGTAACGCGTCCATAAGAAATACTACGGCTTTGCTCGTTTCGCCCAACTCTGAATAGAACGCGGCTAAATCCCGCCCTATGGTGCGTGCGAACCTGGGAAAGAAAATTTCATTAATCAGCTGAAGGGTTAGTACGAGTTTCAGCATTATCAAATCATCATCAAATATGGTTGAGCGAAGCAATGGCTGGATCATGCGTCATGCTCGTGAACGGGTGCCGCCGTCGGAAATGGGGCTACTTTTGTCTGCCCTTCTTAACGTGTAGAATTGTAAGCACCATTCCGAACCAGTGGTAGATTCATTTGTCGATTCAAAAGCACTTGTAAAAGTTTATCTGAATAAAAAATATGTCTTAGACTTGCCTTTACACAAGTTTAAGAACTCTATTAAAAGTATGCTCATAAAAAAAAGCTTATTATACAATTGAAGATTATATAAACGATAAAAAAGCTTGGATTTAACTCGTTCCAGCAATGCGCGAGACGGCATTTAAATCAATTAATAATAATAATTGTTATAATGTTTTTTTTTTAAAAAGATCAACCGCCGAGTTTCTTGCAGGTTCTTCTCGGCTGGAACTGCATTCCGAACCTGTGGTAGATTCAGTTGACGATTCAAAAGTACTTGTAAAAGTTTATTTGAATAAAAAACTTTTCTATTCTATTCTATTCATTACTACAACGTTGAAATCATGTCGAGTATTGAAATACATTATTTTCAAAGTAAAATGAACTTAAACAGGCTTGTATTAAGGGTGCGTCCATATATCTCTACAGCCAGCGACCCTAGCGGAAATTTTGCGACATAAAACTCGGAAGTTGTGAATGTACGACTTTGACACAAGATCTATGTTTCTTTCTATGGTGGTAGTATGCACTTCGACCTTCATGGATTTTTGTACTCGCCCTTTGTCACTCCCCTAAACTTCCTCAAACTTGACATAAGATACCTTTAGGTCCATTTTACTCTGACATTATATTTTTTCTATACTAATAAATAAAATTGAAGTGTCTGTCTGTAATAATAAATAAAATTGAAGTGTCTGTCTGTAATATCGAAATAACTACCTCATATTAAGCTCATATAGTTATTTGAACGCTACCATAACCGAATCACACGTTTTTAAAATTTTTGTCTGTCTGTCTGTCTGTCTGTTTGAACGGGCTAATCTTCGGAACGGCTGAACCGATTTTGACGGGACCTTCACATACAAGTAGAAAATTAACCAGGGAGTAACATAGGCTACTTTTTTAACCGACTTTCAAAAAAGGAGGACTTGTGTTTTTCTACCTATGTACACCGATATCTCAGAGACTTCTGAACCGATTTGCGTCGGTTGCGTTGTAATCGATAGAGAAACATTGCGACCCTGTTCTATAAAAAATTTGGATTCCAACTCCTCAATCTTGATGCTGTAGGGGACCTAATCCCCAAAACTAATGGGTTTTAGAAACTTTCGGTTATTTAAATTGATATTGGGGGTACCAATTAAAGACTTTATCGTTGAATGAACTCGAGTAGGTACATATCCAACTCCTCAACCCTGATGCTGTAAGGAATTGTATTCCGAAATCGTGGGGATCCCACGGGATTTTTCCGTTTTGGTGACGGGTTTCTACAGATAAGCTACTTTTTGTTCTGGAAAATCAATAGTTCCCACGGGATTTTTAAAAACCTAAATCCACACGGGCGAAGCCGTGGGCATCATCTAGTCGATATTATAACTCTATTAACATGGTAAAAACATGAAACCTTGTAGTAAGGGTACTAGTCTACTGTCTAACAAGTGCATCAATCATTCCTACAATTTCACTCAATAGGATTGCCAGAAACTATTCTTACTAGGGAGTAGAAGCACGAAAATACCACATTAATTTTAATGTGGTATTTTCGTGCTTCTACTCCCATCTCCCAAAACTATATTCCTTCAAATTCAAAATTCACCTCGATTTAGATTCTTGACATTCTTCAAAATGAATTTATGAAACTTACCTCAGCCTCCCAATATGCTTGTAAGTGCCCATCGCTAACTCCGCCAGCTCCAAGTAGTATTGCTGAAAGCTTTTCTTGCTACAGAGGGCTTCTTTTAGCCTATCCGTGGGAGATTGTTGGTTGTTGGGCTCACTGTCTCCCATGCCAGCGGACAGCATCACCACTAGATGCAACTGTTCCGAGGTGGGTTCGGCCGAGCCTGGGAGTAAGCCGCAGAGCTTACCGAGTTCGTGGAGCTACAAACAATTATTTCATTAAAGTTTAGAATACTATTCGAAGGTCTTATATCTATCAAAATACGTGAACAGTGTAGGTAGTGTGAAAAATAAAATGTGGGAAACCATGATATAGTTGCAGCAGTTATTTGCGCGCAAGTGTAAAAGCGGACTTAAGATCTAAATAGAATAGTTTCATTTAATTCATCCATTCAATCAATTCCACCACCACCACCACCGTCCACCACTAAAGCATTTTAACGTCCTACTGCTGGGCACAGGCTTCCTCTCTCATAAGAGAGAGGGATTTAGAGCTTAGACCCGCCACGCTGCTCCAATGCGGGTTGACGGGCTTTAACGACTATTGTCACATGATAGTGATAATAACTGGGACCAAACGCTTAATGTGCTCTCCGAGGCACGGGGGTGAAACACCGCCAACTACCAACTTCGGGCTGGCACTGAGAATTTCTTGACAGAAAAACCCGATACCTAACAATTATTTTTTTCCCGACCCGTGAATCGAACCCGGGACCTCGTGATCTGAGTCGAATATCCTAACCACTAGACCAACGAGGCAGTATATATAGACTATAGAGTCAATTATTTCATTTCATTAATATATATATAGCTGTTCGTTCTGATTCACTGACTCATTCATCGCCTCTCCTGTAAAATTTTGTATGAAAAATTTTTTTTTCACAAATGGTTTCGTATAGAGGACAAAAATTCATTAAGAGGAAAAATATGGAGAGAGCTGATGATTGAGGATTTCGGAGACGGTTGAAGAGCACGCTTAAGGTATTGAAGATAGGTGGGGGGTGCTCGAACAAATGTCACTCGAAACGTCATCCAATTGGCAGTGAGCCGAAAAAAAATTCAAAATGGCGAAAAAAAGATGGCCGCCATACAAATTTCGTCGGTGTCCATCTCGAAGGGTATAAAAGATGAAAGAGTTGTTTCTTAGCAAAACATGATCAGGATCCAAAGGTCTACTCGATGAATACAAAAAAAATTCAAAATGGCGGACTTTATTTTTCCATAGAAAATGTATGGCGAATATTGAGAGAGAGTATAAAGTTGTGAACTAGGTATGCAAGGCGATTGATGCGGTTCTTTGGAGAAATCTCAAAGAAAAATATGGGAAGACATGATGATTGAGGGTTTGGAAGATGATTGATGAGCCCGGGCAGAGTTTTGTAGATAGATGGGGGCTGCTCAAACAAAAAATACTCAGAACCTCATCCAATTGGCACTGAGGTGAAAAAAAAAACCAAAATGGCGGATTCAAGATGGCGGCTATACAAATTTCGTCGGTGTCTATCTCACCAAGTATAAAAGATGGAAGAGTGGTTTCTTTGAAAAATATGATCAAGAACTAAAAAACAAGATGGCGGAATTTATTTTTCTACACAAAAAAAATTTTTGATGGTTTCGTGTAGAAAACAAAAATTCATGCGGAGGAAAAATACGGAAAGAGCTGATGATCGAAGACTTTGGAGACGGATGAAGAGCACGGCGAGGGTATTGAAGATAGGTGGGACGTGCTCAAACAAAAACTACTCGAATCCTCGCGGTCCGCTTGCGGGCCGCGCACCCACGCGCCGTACTAGTAATATATATATAGCTGCTCGTGCTGATTCACTCACTCATTGATCACCTCTCCTGAACAATTTTGTATGAAAAATTTTTTTTTCACTCATGGTGTCGTATAGAGGACAAAAATTCATTAAGAGGAAAAATATGGAGAGAACTGATGATTGAGGATTTCAGAGACGAGCGACGGGCACGCTTAAGGTATTGAAGATAGGTGGGGGGTGCTCGAGCAAATGTCACTTAAAACGTCATCCAATTGGCAGTCAGCTGAAAAAAAATTCAAAATGGCGAAAAAAAGATGGCCGCCATACAAATTTCGTCGGTCTCCATCTCGGAGGGTATAAAAGATGGAAGAATGGTTTCTTCGCAAAAGATGATGAGGATCCAAAGGTCTACTTGATGAATTGAAAAAAAATTCAAAATGGCGGAATTTATTCTTCCATAGAAAATGTATGGCGAATATTGAAGAGACTACAAGTTGTGAACTATGCAAGGCTTTAATGCGGTTTTTTTGAGAACTCTCAAAGAACAATATGGGAAGACATGATGATTGAGGGTTTGGAAGATGATTGATGAGCCCGGGCAGAGTTTTGTAGATAGATGGGGGCTGCTCAAACAAAAAATACTCAGAACCTCATCCAATTGGCACTGAGGTGAAAAAAAAAACCAAAATGGCGGATTCAAGATGGCGGCTATACAAATTTCGTCGGTGTCTATCTCACCAAGTATAAAAGATGGAAGAGTGGTTTCTTTGAAAAATATGATCAAGAACTAAAAAACAAGATGGCGGAATTTATTTTTCTACACAAAAAAAATTTTTGATGGTTTCGTGTAGAAAACAAAAATTCATGCGGAGGAAAAATACGGAAAGAGCTGATGATCGAAGACTTTGGAGACGGATGAAGAGCACGGCGAGGGTATTGAAGATAGGTGGGACGTGCTCAAACAAAAACTACTCGAATCCTCGCGGTCCGCTTGCGGGCCGCGCACCCACGCGCCGTACTAGTTTTAATCTATAGTTGGCGACAAGGCAGGAGTGCGGTGACATATGAAGCGCCTCACACGCTACCCGCATTCCTGACTTGTCGCGAACTATAGATTGAACTAATAATTTACCTTGTCCTTAGCATTGTGCAATAAAGGCGCGTTCATACTAGTGCAGGCTTCGAGCGCGCTGTTGGTGGACGAGAGCCGCTCGCACGCGCGCAGGGTCTCCGCGCACGCGAGGTGCGCCCAGCACGCGGCCGCGCCCTCCACCGCGTGCGCGTTCAGCAACGACAGCTCTACGAGCGTGTTGTGGACTGTGGTCAGACATCGAGACGCTATCTGAAATGTGAATCAGCCTAAGCCCACGTCCACACTGATAACAGTTTGAACTGTGTATCGTTTCCGGTAAAAAATTCACGTATTGAAGTCCACTGTCCAAGTAAACGGGCACTGTGTATACCATACCTACCTACGGCGGACACAAATGAAATTAACAGTATGTATTCAAATACGACAATGATCTACAATGATATAGGTCGCATTGTTGTGGGCCATGAAAATTACAAAGAAATTGAAAAAGTTTCTGTATATGGAAATGCTTAGTAAAATAGACAGTGTATACCTACACAGTGTATACCTGACAGATAAACCTATGATCACGAAGCTCACCCGTGTGTTGTCTGCTTTATGTATACTATTTTTTTAGTATTTATTTTTTTTGTTTTTCATATAGATTTCAAATCATACTCTTATATTAAAAGGTTATAATATTGTCTTTCATTTTAGGCCGCTATCCCACTGGCGTTTTGCGAGCGTTGGCGTTCCTCTAACGTCAGCGCAGCGTTGTCGCGACGTTAACGTTGCGTTGAAATTGTGAAGTAGAAGCGTGAACGGATGCCATTATAGTAGGGGAGCCGAGGATGCTAAATGTGGATTTACTCGAGCGTCATCGGGACCTAGTAGATTTTATAGATTAGTTGATAGGAAGAAGAAAAGGTTATATAAAGTTTTCTATTTCAGTAGCGGGGAAAGCTTCTAGCTGCACGCTCTCATCTTCAATAGACTATTTTTATAACTTCGGCTTGTGGAAATCGGCTGTTATACTTTTCTTAGCTCGTAATTAACCCACCACATCTTAATCTGACGTTTCTGAGTATTTCTGTCCATCATTTATTTTTATTTTGCGCGCGGCTCTATTTAAAGGGTTTATATATGGTAGAGGGTACTCAGCAGGATGCAAGTTGCCTCGCTTCTCTTATCTTAATCTGCCGCGCTCAAGTAAATCCAAAAATCCCCTATTGGGCTCCTCTACTATTGGACACTCTCAACGTTGACGTCGCGTTAACGCGACGTTGTCGCTGCACAGACGTTGGAGAAACGCCAACGCTCGCAAAACGCCAGTGGGATAGGGGCCTAAAGTATTTTCGCAAATAGGGTCGGATTGTGCCCGTTTACCTTTGACGTCAGCTTGGACGTCTTTTTCGTGAAAATATTATCAATACAGGCTAATATATTATGTAGGTAAAACTTAGGTACTATAACTACAAAAAACTGTACAATCTAATACTGTAAAATTACATATCTACTATGTACCTAATAACTACAATCTGAAGTGAAGAAAATTATAATTAATCATTAAACTATCAACAAATAACTGTCTGCAAGTAAAGCGCAAGAAACCTAACCAGTAGGCTGAAATACAACCGTTTAATTGCTATGCAATTACACATTACTAGTTACAGATGGGTGCTCATGTAGAAACATTAATAAAAATCTTGATATGATTGCAGTATTTATTCGAAAGCTTCAATAATATAATTGCACTGTTTCAAATTCTTTTTCAGAATAAAGTAACAATGGTATGTTAACATTAATAAAAAAATAAAATGTTTATTTGGATGTAATCTCTGGGTCTTGTGAAGCATTTAAAAAAAAATTTAACTGGTAGTTACAGTATACTTGCTTATAGGCTATATCTTTTGATTTTTTGTTGAAAAGTGGAAAACATGAAACTTATGCAAAAAATGTGAAGGATGAAAGGTTTATTTTTCAGAAAATTGTGCATACTTATTAGTTTTGGGACTTATAAATTACAAACAATATAAAAATATCACTCACCTCCCAAGGCTTAAAAGTAAGTAATAACATGGCACTTTGTCGTTGAAACAAGTAACTCCTAAAGTCTAATAGAGAGGCCTTCTTCTTAATAATTAACTCTCTTAAATTCTGCGGCACTAGTGAAGTCAGTCTTACAGCTTGCCAGGATGTGATTGGTTGTCGGAAAGTCTCGAGCCATTTTGGACTTTCAGCTACATTAGAATTGAGTACGAATTGTGAAAACAATGCATCCAATTCGTCATACTGGACTAGAGCTTCTTCGTAAAGACCAAGCATTTCAAGCACAAATGCTAATTGCTCCTGTGAATACACAAATAAAATAGGTTATTAAATTATCTTTCTCTGCTTTGGGAATAGCATTGTTGAGTTTTCCCCATAAGACCCCATTTTCTTGGGATGAAAATTTTATGGGCTCCCATATGTTCTGCATACAAATAGAGATTATTTATGAATATATAAAAAATTGAAAAAACAAATTTGAAAAATTGTTTGTCTGTAAAGTTGGTTTACAGACGATAATTTTACGTGATAATGTCATAAGAAAACAAAGAGAGATAGATGCGTCACAAGCCGAACGCTTAGGCCGATCGTGCCTTTTCTATCGCTTGTTCCGCGCTCCCGCTTGCAATGACAATGTACGTGACAATGAGTCATGCTTATTTGTGTTTGTAGCCGGCGTTCATTGATTTATAAGACATTGTGGCCGATTCTGTTGTACACAATCTCTAAATCTAAACTAAAATGACAGGTCTAAATATATTCCTGTCTCTTTCACAATCCTCCCTGCTGAAGGGGATAGCACTATTTTTAAACCTGTCAATTTAGTTTAGGTTTAGAGATTGTGTACAACAGAATTAGCCACAATATCGTGTCAAAACATATTGTTATAAATACATTATTATTACCTGCAAAATGAAGTATTTACAGAAATCCCATTCCGGATCATTCCTTTTTTCTCTTTGCTCTCTCATATACTCTTCAAACTTGATTAGCGCTTTGTTATATGCCACTAGGATAAAATGTCTGACTTTTGCCACCAACGCACGCCATGACTCTGCACTTCTAGCCTCAGATTTTATAGGATTGATGACGGACACAAATCTATCCTCTGTCTGTTTGGCGGCAAAATCACCTATGCAATAACAATTATCATTGATTTGTTACTCATATTCTATGAATTAAAATCTAAATTGAACTATTTTTAACATATCTTAGCATTTCTTACACGGAGCTATAAAACTGCAATACTGCAATTTGGATGCAGTTCTATTGGAATTGACAGTCTGAGTGCAATTCTAGTACAACAGCCTGTAAAGTCAGCAGTTACAATGCATTTATTTATCAAAACTGCAATTCTACATTCAAATGCAGTCCATTTGCATGGAGTCTGGACAAGATCTAGACTTGGTTACATTTTTTGGTCAATGAGGACTCATTTACAGCAATATAAATATTAATTAACAAACTTTTATTTTGCATAATGAAAACAGGATGCAGAGGTCATTAGGCAATTATTGGTCAGTATAAAAAATTATGTGTTGTTTGCCACATTTCTAGGATTATGACTCCTTTTCATTAATCACATAATGGTAGGGGTTTTCATCTGGCATGATTGTCATCACGCACAAGTCAGTTAAAGTATTTAATTATCATTATATATAGCCTATTCTCAGATAGGAACATCACTTTTCAATGCCTAATTGTATTACTACATACCTATACTTCTGCTTGTCTCATTATTGAATAATAGTTTTTTTTTTAAACAACTTGCCTATGAGTACTGCAGTTCTTTACGTGCTAACACATTCATTTGCGTCTGATTAAAAAACTGATTTTACTTTAGTCATCTCAAGTGAGATTTAATTTACCTTTGATTTTATCTAAAACTGTAGTCCTGGGCAGTAACTTGTTGGTCTTCCTGATGTCGTAGGTTTCCACTAAGACTATCATCCAGTCTGTTATATTGTTTTTCTCTAGTTGCTTGAGCCATGATTCTATATCTTCTCTGAGTGTTGTTTTATAATATTCTACATCCTGTAAGTTGTTTATGATGTTAACATAAAATAGGCTGTGAATTATTATCGTAAGTATTACACACATTAAATCAATACAAAATTACTTTGATACGGTTTGCATGAATAAGCTAGTTTGTTTAAAAATCCTAAGGGAAAAATTCAATTTTAAAGGATAAAAAATATTCCATGTCTATCTCCAGGATGCAAGCATTCTGTGTGCTCTAAATTTCATCGATCTCAGTTCAGAAATTAATCCTTGAAATGGAAAGGTTACAGACATATGGACAGACAGACACCCTTTCCCATTTTTAATATTAAAGATAGATATTACTTAAAAAATTTCTTACCACACAATCAGTCCAATAAATATGGAATATCGGTCGTTTTAGTAGATTAAGCTCAGACTGCACCTTATCCTTATTAAACTTCACAAAAGTTGCCTCCAAATATACAAATTTAGTTATTCGGCCAAACGACCTACGCCATTCGCAGGAATCCTGAGGGATCGCAGCCACCAGGGGTTGTTCTAACGTACAGAATAAATTCCAGTCGCCAGCGCCTTAAATTATAATTTTTTAATGAATATTTTTGTATGGAACATAGTGACATAATGATGCGAAATCATTAAATAACCGACTTACATGCTACTATAGGTTTATTTGGCATCCCTTCGCGATCAGCTGGTGAATTACCAACCCCCTTCATTTTTCATCATCAATAAAGTTTATTTTCATCTGCACAACACAACACGACTGCCCAATTAGGAACTTAGGTCCACCCACTTTTTTGACCTGATCGACAGACATACGTTTAGGAAGTGTACTCGTCCACGTTTAATAAATTACGTGAATTAGCTAAAATCTAATTGTTTTTGACCTGTTTTGGCTAAGAAAAGAAAAATATAGAAAAAGGAATTTTTGACAAAATTGGTTGTCAAAATTCAAACGTCAATGACATTGACAAATGACAACTCCACGATTTAAAAAATTGCGGTTCATTTAGCAGTTGATGCTGAACATTTAAAACAGGATAGAAAATGAATTTTATAGGTTTGTATATATAATACATTTACATTTACATTACATACATACATACAATTGTTGTATTTATAATATAGAACCACTTTTTTTCAAATCCATAAAGTTATAAAAATAATATTAATTATTATACAAAATGTTCCAAAAACATTGAAAACGGAACGTTTTAAGATCCTCTATGGACCTCTGTTTGTTTATGGTTTGTAGTCATTTATATATATATATATATATATATATATATATATATATATATATATATATATATATATATTATATATATATATATATAAGATTGGTCAATGTTTGGCAAACTGAGTTAGCAAACATTGGTTGTCAACTTGTCAAAATATAGTGCAATCGATATAATGCATCGATAATAAAATCGATTAAAAGTGGCATCGATAAATTATTTTTAAACGTCATAGACAAAACAGCAAAAGTAGAAAAAGAAGAGAAACTACAATTTTTTGGTAAATTCACAAAGAAAATTATGCAAGTGGTATAATCATTTTGTGTGATGTTGTTAAAGAATCCAGCTAATAATATGCGTTTTCCGTCAGTCAGTCAGTCACAGAATAGAAGATAGAAAATAAAAGTTAAGTAAAAGATAGAAGAAAAATAAAAATCGATATTGGAAGTCGTTGGAAGTCGACTTTTAACAACGTTGACAACACAGACAATTCTGGGATCACTATTCACTCATTCACTGCACTAGTTTTATCCACAGGTTTTATCATTGCAGTTTGCACCTCTCGTTAGAGAGTATTTTTGTTCTGTGGTTTGCACTATGGATTGCTAAAATCAAAAATGTCGTGCTCTGTTTTGGTATCATCTCGAAATAAAGGAAATCAATTTTCATAATAAATCCATGATTTTAGAAATAAACAATAAGTGCATTACATATGAAAATTGAAACCGTTTTCCTGTTAATAAGCAGGTTAGTGTGTTAATAATTTCTGGCTCGTTATTCAGAGAATAAACGCGAATGACTATTTCATTTTATTTTCTAATGATCTGTTAATTTAGAAATTATCAATTGCAACTTATCTGTATTCCACTTTCCTCAATTAAACAGAAAGATATATTCATCAAATTTGTTCTTAATCAGTAAATATAGTGAGTTATAAAAAAGGATACATACTCTAATTATTATTCAATTGTTATAAATAGACTGATAATTTGTGTATTTAATTAGTTTCATTTGGGTATTAATTTATACCAGATTTTTATTTAAGTTATCAAATATTTATTAATGTGTGTAATGCTAATACTTTTTGTTTGAATTGTGTGTAGATTTTCATTTGGTCGACATGAATACCACAGCTCCAACTTCAGCGGATGCCTGCCTTAGCATAGTCCACTCCCTGATGTGCCACAGGCAAGGGGGTGAGAGTGAAGGCTTCTCAAAGAGAGCTATAGAGTCCTTAGTCAAGAAGTTGAAGGAAAAACGAGATGAACTGGACTCTTTGATCACAGCGATCACAACAAACGGTGCACACCCTAGCAAATGTGTCACAATACAGCGCACTTTAGATGGTCGCTTGCAGGTAAATAAATAATATGCTTTGCCTGTACCAAAAAAAAATAAAAATGTTTTCTTGTTTGTGATCTAGTATGCAATCAAATTCAGTGTAAATTTCCTGTGTTGAAAAACTCCCTGTAATTCAAAAATTACTTGCGCTTGGTTGATTTTCCTTTAAACACCATTTATTGCTGTTCTATGTATAACAAAACAGCCTTTGAGAAGGCTCAAAGCAATTTTTTTTTACAATTCGGAGAAGCCTGAGTTTGTAAACTGCTATGTTGGTGCTGTTTTTTATTGCAACTATGATTGTAATTGCCTACCTTATATAGTTGTAGTTTGCCGTAACTGTTGACTTAGGCTTATACATATAAAAGTTTAAAGTTATAGAGAGTTTATGCTGTGTTTCATCTTTTGGTATTTATTTGATTAGTTTCAGTACAAGTTACTGTCTCTGCTGGTTTCTTTCTAAACTGGAGGTAGAGTTACTAGAGTCAGACATACCTGATGATAAAAAGAACCTGTAAATTTCTCCTACTTGGAATACATTGTAATACCTACATTCATCTTTGTTGCTTAGGTCGCTATTCTAGCACCTGGGGACTTCTATTGCTTATCAGTTCTTAATCACACTAATATTATAAATTTTATCCTGGAAAATATTAGAGATCCTAAGGGATTTCCAAAATAACCTAAATCCACGCGGACGAAGTCGCGCGCATCAGCTAGTAATATTATATTAACAAAAGCTTTTCTTATAATTTTAGGTGGCCGGAAGAAAAGGTTTCCCACACGTAATCTATGCCCGCATATGGCGCTGGCCAGACCTACACAAGAATGAGTTGAAGCACGTCAAGTTTTGCCAGTTTGCCTTTGATCTCAAATGTGACTCAGTCTGCGTTAACCCTTACCATTACGAGAGAGTTGTGTCTCCAGGTATTGGTTAGTATTTAAGTTGTTATTTTAGATTTTTAGACTAGAGGTTTTCTGTTAATAATGATTTCTTTGTTCCATGTTCAATTATACACTACATTGATTTACTTTGTAAGCATGTATTTTATAAATGTATCGTGGACTAATATTTTTTTATTAATCTATATTTCTAAATTGTTGTGCTTAAATTTTCCAATTATTTTAACACACTATTTACACATACTCGACATTTTTCCATTATCGTTATTTTCAAGCAAGCGAAAATATGTATTTTCCTCTCAATCTTTAATCACAAATATTTTAATAGATTGTGGTTAAATTATAAATAAGTTATGCTATTCACATTTCGAAATCTGTACCAAATAAGATGAATCATCTTTCCTTATCTAAACTTGTGGAAATCTACATTTCATATTTCTAGATCTTTCCGGGCTAACACTTCAGTCGGGACCCAGTAGGCTAGTCAAAGATGAGTACACAGCTGGCATTGGTGGGAACGGCATGGATATGGACACCGGGGAGCTTGTCACCATTCAACACCATGCCACCAGTCCCAGACACCACCACGGCAATATTCAGCACCATCACCAACAGTTCCAAACAACCAATATTATTATCAACCAAGGACAAAGTAAGCGTTCAATTCAAACATACTAATTATTGCTCGCATTACAAAAATTGGACTTAAACAAAATGATAATTAAACAGTAATGGTAACAATTTAGTGTTTAGGTTTTTAGAGAATTTTGCATGTTTATATCAATGTATAGTAAAAACACTTTTGTGAATTACCTACTTGAACAATCAATATTCATTTGTGCAGATAGGAGTAATCTTGTCGATTAAAAGCAAATTTAAACACCAATGAAATACAGGCTTTGTTGCATTAAATATATAGCAACAAGAAACTCGTGCTACAGTGGATGCAGAATTGCTGCAGACTTTCTATAGAACAGCCAATAACGGATCAAGATATTTGCTCCGTTAAAGAATATTGTATAATTCAGTAACACTCATTCCCTCCCCCCTGCCAATCGTTGCCCTCATCTAGAAGTACGCCTGATAGTATGACATATTGCAATGTCCTTTTCTTATGTTTGCCATGAATGAAATAGTAAAATTGTATTTCTTTTGAAAATAAGAATTGGGTATGTCCAACTTTCGTAGCGCGAATTGTAATTTCTTTTGTTTCATTTTATCTTGGGTGTTATTAATTTGCAATTTGTTTGCGTAGCATGTTAATTTTTTTATTTTGCGTTCTTTGTCACTTTCAAGCGCCAGACAGCGTTGCCAATATGTTTTCCGCTGCGCACGGACCACGACCTTCGATACGGCCGGGCGCGCCCTTGGTACCACAACAAATGGTGCATTCGCCCGGAGCGCAAATGTTAAACCATCAACAGAATCAGATGGGACCGAGAACTCCTCAAATGGGACCAGGTACTCCACAAATAGGACCGGGTACCCCACAAATGGGACCGGGGACCCCACAGATGGCTCCGGGGACACCACAAATGGGACCCGGGACACCACAAATGGGACCAGGGACACCACAGATGGGTCCGGGGACACCGCAGATGGGGACGAACGTGCCACAGATGGCGTCCCCGCGAATGGCCTCCGCGCCTACACAGATGTCCCCTGGAACGCCCCAAATGCCGATAAGCCAAGGCATGTCGATACCGAGTCCCCAACAAATGGCCATGGCACAACAGAGAACTATAGCACCGAAGTTAGAACCGCCCGACACGATGGACGCGCGCGCGATGTGGCTGCCCAAAAGAATGAACCATTGTAAGCTTATATACTTTATTTTGCACATTTTTTTAATTGTGGCAACTTTTTGTCGTTTATTTTATATTTATGTTGTTATTTTCTGTGTTTTAAAGGTAAGTTCTTCGAGACTTGCCTTTTGTAATTAGAAACAAAAATTATTTAAGTAAACCAGAGTTCACGGTTTAGTGTAAATAAGCCCATAGAAGAATTGGGCGCGGTAATTTTAAAAGTGTTTGGTTAATTATTATTGCATCTGGGGAGCATGTAGTGTAAATTGAGTTCAATTATTTTTTTCGTAATCTTTATCAACAGGAAATTGTAGCTAATTTTTTAAAATGCAATAAATACTTTTTCATGAGTGATACATTTTTAACATGTGTAATGCGTATGCCGTATTATAACTTTAACTGAGATGGAAAAAGTGGTTATTTCAGAAGAACCTGCCGTTATTGGATAGTGGAGTATATTAAATTAGCATTTTGTATAGGTATTGACTGTTTCCAGCTGCCATGCCAGTCAGCATGTCCCCGGGTGCCACTACTCCGTTGCTGGACGGATCCAACAACACATTCTTTACAACTGAACAGACGACTGCTGACACGCAAATGACACAAACTCTACCAGGTAATGTTCTCAAATAAACATTAAAACAAATTACAGGTTTAAAACTCGCTAGCGTATTGAAAAAAGACCCAATTATATATATCAAAGGAGCTTAAATTTGATGGCCTTACTAAAAATTTAATTGACAGTTATATGTCTCGGCACGTAAGATTGAACGCTGAAGGAAACGTGGAGGGGATAGCTGCGTATGGGAACTGTCACGCACGTAGTACAATAGCTTACCCCCTCCACTTTCCTTCAGTGTTCAATCTTACGTGCCGCGGGTTATACTGGCTCGTTATTCCTCAACTACGCCTCAAGAGGGTCCAAAAGTCGTTTGAGATTCACTTGACGATGCAAAGTACAAAGCACTTGTAAAAGTTTATTAGAGAAAAAAACATGTGTGCTTAAGACCATACGACAGAAGTGAAGACTTCATCCAGACGTGGTTAATAATAATACCAAATACAGCTTCTGTTTTTGTTCTATATTCATTAAGTAGAGCGAGTATAGCAATGATGCGTTGACCATATCTCTCCTTCCCTCGAGCCGACTTTACACGAACGAGCGTTACATAGCCGAGCGTGACGGCTCAGTCTCATTCAATACCCACAAAATGAAGTGCTCAGCGCGCCTAAAGAAGTTTTCACTTCAAATAAGCTATATTTTAGAAAAAAATGAAAACAACAACAACAACCCAGCAATCTCGGAGAAAACAGTGTACCAATCAAAAATATTAGTGACATACGGGAACATTTATGCGTGTAACTTCGTACATAAAAATGATAACTAGGTATGTTATATACTAAAACCTTCCTGAAAGTATGTAGATTACGATAGTGAAAAAATCATCATAATCGGTGCATTGGTTTTTGAATTAATCGCGAATATACATACACACATACATACCTACAGGTCGAATACAGAACCTCCTTTTTTGAAGTAGGTTAAAAACTTTTCTATTTCAATTGTTACCAGCGGGCTCAGTGGCGGTGTCGTCTGTATCGGCTGTGCCGGTGACCGCGGTGTCGGCCATGCCCGCTGAGCCTCAGCAGAACGGCTTCCCCGCCGGCAGCCCCGCGCCGCAGCAGAGTCCGGTACCGCATCACACTCAGCATCAACAGGGTAAGTTCGTACGTTCACCTCTAGCGTCAGCTGATTGCATTACATTGTGAACTTTTAAAAATACAGGATTCTTTTGTGCTATCTTGTCAGTAATCATCACTCCTATTGCCTGTTTTCGTTTCCTATAGACACCCTTACACCCTTTCATCATCCCTTTCTATCCCATCATCACCATCATAATCATCATCATCACCACCATCATCATCATCAGGACATAATTGACTGGAACAGGCCCGGGCTCACGGCTCACAAAGGATGCAGCGCCGATAATGATGATAATTATCGTGGTGATGATGATGAATACAGCACACACACACATACATACAGTCAGACTAATAAAAAACGATCTGTTCCAGGCACATGGACAGGCAACAACACACTGACATACACACAGAGCCTGGCGCCCCCTCCCGCCGCCCCGCCCGTCCCCGTGGACGCGCCGGCGCATCATCATCACTACTGTGAGTACACTGATCTGACACCAGCAGCATTCGAGACCAGATACACCGTATTTCTTCTGCGTTCATAGTTTAATTAAAAATTGGCCATAACTATATTACTATTTGGCTGAACAAAAACACGCTATCATGTTTTCCGACTGGACTGGAAGTTTTGTTAGATGTTTGACACCGCAGACTCGGCTTTCGATTTGATGAAATCGGTCGGATGAATGATTATTCGATCGGAGAAAAAAAAAAATTTCAAAAAATTGTTTTAACCTCTGGTTCCAAAAAATGTTCAAAAATTATTTGAAATTGATATTGCTCCTTGATTTGTGCTAGATTCTAGAACAATAAAGATCAAAGCGAATATTTGGGTTTTCAGATTGCTATGGTGAGAAAATGTTTTTCGGACTGGAGATGTCAGAACTAAGTTGACATAGATTATAGAACAAGTATTTCAAACTGACAGTTACGATTCACAGTTAAGATTGGTCAATAAAAACAAAAAAAATGTCTATGGTTAAAGTGTAGTTAGTAGTAACGTAATAGTCGAGATAAATATGAGGTTTCTAATCTTTATGGGGTTCGCATAATTAATTAGCATGCTTTGGTTTGATACTGAAATGTTTCTAGCTATCTAGTTGAAAAGATTTTTCAAATTTATATGTTTTAAATGTTTTACCAGATAATGGCAACCCCGGTGGTCTGCTGTCGAGTCAGCCGGCGCCCGAGTACTGGTGTTCCGTCGCGTACTTCGAGCTGGACACGCAAGTGGGCGAGACCTTCAAAGTTCCCTCCAGCAGGCCCAATGTCACTGTGAGTTTGTGTCGAATCCTATTTGTCTTTTATTTATTTGCAAGTTTTTAAATTATTCTTTAACGTCATCGTTTCTTACGAAATTGACAAGTGAAATAGAAATAGTTCAAAAAAACAGTATCCAAAGAACTTTTTGTAAAATAGGGCGAAACTTTACTAAACTGACAGGTCTAAATCTATTCCTATCTCTTTCACAATGCTTGCTGCGGAAAAGGATAGCACTATTTTGAAGCCTGTCAATTTGGTTTAGTTAAGAGATTGTGTACAACAGAATTACCCATAATGGTGTTAATTCGGTTGTACACAATTTCTAAAGTAAACTGATAGACCAATTTTTCAAAACAATATCTTGTACTCACTTCTCATGTGTTTTAGGTTGACGGCTACGTAGATCCTTCTGGTGGGAACAGATTTTGTTTAGGAGCCCTTAGTAATGTTCATAGGACAGAACAGAGTGAACGAGCCAGGTGAGTTTTATTACTTTTTTTAAATAGGTAGGAGGATTTTTTTAAATAGGTAGAAAGGTAAATTCTTTTCAAGCTGTAGTAGAAACATTTTTCCAAAAGTCATCTTCAGCCTCAAGAATTGACTTTTGGAAAAACCCGATTTGTCCGTTAAATGAATGATCCAATTTGTCAATTTTTTTCTATACTTTCTAACTTGTTTCAGAATTTTATAGTAAGAGCAAGAACAAACACGTTTTTTAATGTTTCATATTTTTTATTAATATGCGGGTAGTTGTTTAATACATAATGTGGTCATACCCTCCTTTGCAGGCTTCACATCGGCAAGGGCGTTCAGTTAGACCTTCGCGGCGAGGGGGACGTGTGGCTGCGGTGTCTCTCCGACCACTCGGTGTTCGTGCAGTCGTACTACCTCGACCGCGAGGCGGGCCGGGCGCCGGGGGACGCTGTGCACAAGATATACCCTTCCGCTTGTATTAAGGTAAGATTGGTTAGTGTGAGAAGGGGACATACAGGGTGTAAGGGGGATGTTACCGAAAATGTAGCGCTATAATATACCCGAATTACTAATTCCGTGGAATTCTGACAGCTGTCATTATCATTTACAGATGAGTTATTTGTATGGAGAACAGGGTTAACATCTACGAAGTACGATTTTACCCCAAACTACATTAATTCCCTGTCATCATAAAAAGCCATAATATGCCGTGTAATATGCCGCATTCCGAACCGGTGGTAGATTCTTGACATGTCATAAGAGCCATGACACGTTGGCTTACGTGAAATAAACGATTTTGAATTTGAATTTGAATAATATTACTCATTTCCCCTTAAAATAGAAAACACCAAGAGTGGAAACTAGAAAGTGCACACTAACAGCAATAGAAAACAAAAGAAGCACATTGAAAAAATGTATTCAAAAATGGATGTTGAATGATATTATCACCATGAAGTGTCTGTCAGGCATTTGTCATATCTACATGCGGCAGTTGATTTGTATTTGCATAAGTTTTGAATTTTTTATCTTTTTGTGGGAATTGTTTTATCTCTGGTAACATTACGAAACGTCAGGATTCCACGGAATTAGTAATTCGGGTAAAAACATAATCCAGTACCAATAACCATTTAGTATTTTTATTATAGTATTTAGTATTTTTTAAACCAGCAATGTATAGCGTGCACAACTCGGGGTCAATGCCCCGTTTATGGCGTAGCGCGAAAAGCGGGTGGCCGGTGACAACTTTAAGTATTTAGGCTTCAACTGATTACATTACGAACTTGAAAAAATAAGTACATAATTATTTTTTATTTTTTATCAGTATTTTATTTATTTTTTTCGCATTTTTTTTGTGGTTTCTTGTCAGTATTTATCACTACTATAACTTATCTTCGACTACGGTCCCCTTACACCCGTTATTGTGGCTCCGATGTCTCACTGAAGACGACTTTTTTCATAATTCCTTAGACCTTGTTTTAACAATGTAAAGGATATCTACTTGGTCAGCTGGGGTGGGGAATAACGGACCGACAAATACTTGAGAACAATTCTCAAAACCTCGTGAAACTCTGAGAGTCATGTAAATCTATAGTTCGCTTGCAGTCTAATCACTAACGCGAAACCACCTCGAATACGGAGTTTAGGACAGCGCTCCGTTAACACTATTTCAATGTGTAGAAACGGACTCCCAAGGGAGTCAATTTTCTACATTAGTGGTGGTGAGGAATTACATCCCGCAATGACCTATAAGTCGCTCTGAGCCGAGGTGTCTGTAAACTCTGAAGCTGCAATGGGTTACGACTCTGTGTGCCTTACAACAAATATGAAGTTTTGTTGTAGGTGTTCGATCTGCGGCAGTGTCACCGCCAGATGCAGACGCAGGCGCGCACGGCGCAGGCGGCCGCCGCCGCGCAGGCCGCCGCCGTCGCCGGACACATCCAGCCCGCGCACCCCGGCATGAACAAATGTGACCATCACTAATTTTTCCTTAGTTTTACAAATTTTTACATATTTTACAAATGTTTACATATTTTACAAATGTTTACATATTTTACAAATTTTTACATATTTTACGTTTTTTTTACAAATTTTTACATACATATTTTATTATTTATTACAAAAGCTGTGATAGCCTAGTGGTTAGGACGACCGACTTCTAATCGGAGGTCGTGGGTTTGATCCCGGGGCACGCACCTCTAACTTTTCGCAGTTATGTGCGTTTTAAGTATTTAAATATCACTTGATTTAACGGTGAAGGAAAACATCGTGAGGAAACCTGCATGCCTGAGAGTTCTCCATAACGTTCTCAAAGGTGTGTGAAGTCTGCCAATCCGCTTGGCCAGCGTGGTAGACTATGGCCAAAACCCTTCTCACTCTGAGAGGAGACCCGTGATCTGTATTGAGCCGGTAATGGGTTGATCATGATGATGATGATGATGACATACATATTTTACAAATGTTGACAAATTTTACAAATTTTTACATATTTTACAAATTTTTATATATTTTACTAATTTTACAATTTTTACACATTTTTACATATTTTACAAATTTTTACACATTGTTACATATTTTTACATACCCAATTTTCATGTGTATTTCAATATCCAAAAGGTAATTTTTACCTTTTGGATATTAAACTACTTTTCTGGGTTTAAAATTTGTGTACATTTTTCACCTGGTAACCAGGTCTGTCGGCGGCGGCCGGCATCGGCGTGGACGACCTGCGGCGGCTGTGCATCGTGCGGCTGTCGTTCGTGAAGGGCTGGGGGCCGGACTACCCGCGCACCTCCATCAAGGAGACGCCCTGCTGGGTCGAAGTGCACTTGCACAGGTACATCAATCTCGTGTCAGGTCTGCCCTGCGCCTAAATTACTGGGCCGATTTTGATAAATGAGGTGTCAGTTAATTCGTTGTTATGGTCCGGGTGACATAGGCTACATTTTATCGATGAAAAAAAAATCGAGAAGTGACCTTCGCGCGGCTAAACTTGTTTTAAGTTAGTTTCGGATAGACATAACATATGGCGCCACTATCTGCTTGCCCCGCGCTTTCTTCCGTTCGAATTCTCATCAGTACGCAGTTGAATACACGTTTTTCTGCACACTAAATTAGTACTCGCGTTTTAGTTTATGAACTTTATCTCTTGTTATCGTGGTATGTTCCAGTATTTTACATTATATTATGTCCACGAAATAAGCTTTAAATCATAGGAATAAGGTTCAGTATGGTCTATCGCCGTTGGTTCCAGAGCGCTGCAGCTGCTCGACGAGGTGCTGCACACGATGCCGATCGACGGCCCGCGCACGAGTATCGAGTAGGAGTTGATCGGCTTCTTTTGAGGCCTTCGTGCTAGCACCGCCCGCCCGGCGACCGCGCTCGCCGCACACCACTCGACAACACTCCCCATTTCTTTCCTTACCCACGTTTCTACGATCTTCCGTCTTTGTCACTCTCCATTCCTTTCCTTATTCAAGTTTCTACGATCTTCCGTCTTTGTTTGTCTCGTTTATAAGTGATCATGAAAAAAAAACTCATCTACTCTTTCAGTTTTGCTAAGATAAGAAAACAAAAAATGGCATGGATAATTTTTTTGCAAGAAGTCTTGAACAAAAAAAGAAGAACTTTGGTTGTGCTCATGACCTAAAGATTTGCTATTTTTGTGATCAAAAAACTTTTCATAAAATCCGGAATAGTTTTTTTAACATGTCTGAAATTGAGTTGAGTAAAAAAATGTAAACGAGCGAGACAGAAATAGAAAATGGCGTTTTATCTTTCCTATTTTTATAATGATCGCATTATAAACGAGTACATTTGAAGTAGTAAGGATCAGACGAATTAAACATTTTTCTTCTAATTTATTTAGACAGAGAAGGAATTAAACGAGTGTCATCCACTTCCGAAAGAGAAAAGATTTCGTTTGATTCAAATCAAAGCAATAATTAATGGGAACGTAAAAGTTCACCTGTATTTTAAATTTGATCAAGAGAAAACTTTATTTCAGTGGTCCATTTCAAGTTATAACTTTATTTTCTCCTATTTTTTTATACTTTTCTTTTTACCTACAATAAGTAGGGAAGAATAAAAGTACTCTATTCTTGTATTAATGTAGTGGAAGTGAGTGTTAAATGAACTTTTAGGGCTTATAATCTTACACAGTGAGGCGTCACGGTACATTTAAAAAAATATATAAAAAATAGAACTTCACTCGTCAGCGCTGACCGGCCAGCGGTAGCTATCCACGAACGCTTCAAAGCAATGACCCAGCGCTGACGGTCAGCGTGGGAAGAAAAAACCAGTCTTAGGCTGAGATCTATGGTATATACCGTGAATCTACTGAGACTTGAAATAGAGATAAAATGTGACGTAAATATATGTCTCAGATATAAATCTGTCTCGTTTTAAACTCTTGAGTCTGAGTAAAGTCAGAGAACACTAGATAACTTCTATAGATTGTTCTATATATCTATTACTGTATAAGTACATATCTATAGAGCGAAAAACGCTCTCAAGTAAACTACGCCATCTTGTTTCAATATAACGTTTCAATGATGTCATTTGACGCTGTATATAGAGACCGTCATGTGACGGCATCGCTATCCTATGCAACTGGAACTTCACATTGGTACCAATTCTGTTGTGTACAATCTCCAAAATAGATTGGTAGATCTGGATATAGTGCTGTCCTTTTCACACTGTTCACTGCAGAAAATGCTAGCATTACATATAGACTTAGAGCATTAGACAGGTTTGATTTTTGATGAATTCTATTTAGAAAAGTTATGATACCGTGGCGTTTCAGAGATAAGTGTTATTTTTTTTTTTAATTTTTCTTGAGTGGTGGCGCGATCGCTAGAACCAGGTGAAATGTGCAAGTTTGTTGTGTCAAGTGCTCTATGGATTGTGAAGTGTTGTACGGTTTATAGATGGACTGTTAAATGATTTAGTAACGCCTATTTTCCACATTATTGATTGGATATCGATATAAATTATAAAATCTGTCTTTTTCGTCCTGCGTTAACGGGATTTACTGAGGATTTATTAGATTTTTGGTGAGTCATAACTTGAAAAATATAATGACTTTCATATTTAAATATTTGCTTTTTGGATTGGAATTCAAAATACATTTTGAAATGTTATTATCGACAAATTCTCTCGACAAAAAGTCTCTCCAATCACTAGTACTCCATTATAAGCTTTAATCGAAAATGATGATGTTTTGTTCTATTGTCTATGTTGTGCGCCGTAGCGGCGTTATTTTGTAAATTCGTGTTGAATTGCCATTTTCTTTCGCATAAAACGCTATAAGATTCTGTATCGGAAACAATGATGAGTTTTATTTAGGGAGTTAAATGAAGCGTTGTTCGGATCGCGAAATATCGGACACATATTTTATAAATTTTAACGATATCGAATCGGATGTAGAATCGATTATATGATCATTTATAAATTTACTACTTATTTTTTATTAGTATGGATATTATGTTACATTTAAATGAAATGATTTCGCTACATTTCGTCTTCCAAATTTCTTTTTGCTTGTCTTCCGTTATCTAAATTGTTATTTATGCTCGATTAAGGGCGATATCGTGTTGAGGTCGTTGTAACAACGAATTATTATTAAGAGATAGATTTTTGCATCGTTTAACGTCGTGTCAATAATGATAAAAACGTTAAAAACGTTACAAACGTTAAGTTGTGAAAAAAATATTAACGTTTAATTATACGTATCAACACGTTATTTTAACGTTTAAATAGTTGCATAGTGTGTATAAGCTTGTTAGTAATATTATTTCCTCATAAAATACGTTGATACAACGGTTTCAATATCGAATGGCTCTGTAGGAAAAGATATTTTTGTATAGCTTAGGTATGTTGAGGGTAGTTATAAAAAGAGAATGGAAACAAACTTTGCACATTGAAATAAAAAAGGCGCGTACTTTCGCGTTTATTATAAAAGGTGAACTCATAATTTATGTCTTGTGTCGTATATTTTTAATACTTAGATCAGTAACGGTAGTCGTATAATAGTTGTATACCAGTATTGAGATGGAACAAAGTAAATGTAAAGTATAAATCGGATCTCAGTATAAATATTTTTCACGAATTCTTAGGCGGCCATTAGGCGTTGGGTTTTGCTGTCAGTTTTTAGCGTGGACTGTCATAAATGATGATTGCATGACTAACATAGGTAACATTCTTTGTTTTGTTTGTCATCATTCACCAGTTCATCAATCATGATTAAGGGAAATGACCGATGCAGAATCTATCATCTAATAGCGGCTCCCTTAGGCCACGTCCGGTGATTCGAATGTGAAATTTCGCGTCAACTAAACTAGCTTGTGCGCCTTTAACAAATGAAATATCTATAAATCAATCAGTCGGTCAGTCCGGACGCGGTTCTAACGAGTCAAAGTTAATATATTTATCTAAGTAAGATATTAGTGATATGTAATATAACATAACATTATACAAATATATAATATCTTAGAGCAATACTTTTTGCTCAAAAGAATAAGACATTTTATCAAGTCGTTCCTTTATGAAAATATATATACGAAATACGAATATTAATTGGGCCGTTTTTACACTGAAAATTTTGTAATATCACAGTGTAAGTAAAAATAATAGTTTCACTGAAATAGAAAACTAAAAATTAATAATAATTTTGGATTTGTAATATGTATGTACCAGGAAAAAACAATTGACTGTTATTTTGATGTATGCACGGAATTCTGCTTTTTATTTTTGTGTAGGTAATTTAGGTTCTTCAACATAAATATAATTTTGATGTAATACCTCACATGACAATTATGTTTTCGGTGTAATAACAGCCTAATAATATGTATTAATAAGCAGCGATACCAAATTAAGCCATTTTTAAAATAACTTAGATTATAAATATAATAATATAAAAACAAGACATAATTATAGTTCAACTTGAAAGAAGCCAAATAGGAATTAGCTTTCGGTACAGTAAGCTAAGTTATAAAGTTAAGTTTATAATACAGTAAATAAAGTAATTTATGCTAGAAGTAAAGTTATTTTATAAGATAAAAAAGCGCGGAGTGAGAAGGCTGTAATATTTTGTTGGCCGGATGTGCCTGGACGGTGGGGTTGCGTGGATTTACTCATAAAGTTAGACTGTGTCACTCATCATTTTTGGCACTTATGTTGAGTACGAGGCACACCTAACGAAGCGCGTTGGACCGCAATTTATAATGCAATAAAGCAATGAAAACATAATTTTTTGACGTTTTAAGTTCATATAAATATGTTCCAAATAAATATGTTTCGCGGGATGTACGACCAGCGTTGAGGTTAGATTCATATGGCACATACAAATAATAATATGATCTTTCAGTGTGGGAGTTCTTAATATCAATATTCTTGATTGCATTGTCTTTGCCCTCTGGGTTGCTCCTTTAGATGTGAATCGTATTTTATTTTCGTTTTCTATTGAAAAGTAGATACTTAAGGATTCCTTTACGTTAAGGATTGAGTAACATTTTTCATTTGGAAAAAGTTTTGTGTTGCCATATTGGACCAAGGTTATGCAATAATTTATTATATTCTAGTGAGTAATCTTAAGATTGCCATATTACCCTACTGATGTTACTTATATACATCTTTTGATTTCAACGAGAAATATCAAATTTTTAATTTTGAATAAATTCAATAAAAAGTGTTGGAAATTCATGAATCAAGAATTAAAGTGAAAAATGAAAAATATATGTTAAAAATTAAAATTTTTAAGCAATAAAGAAGTATTATATGTGGGCAACAGAAATCTATAATGAGTTATAAAATATTTAAGAAAATTAATAATTTGCGCAACCCCTCTGAAATATTAGATGATCTGTGATGTGCTAACAAAAGAAAATGGGAATTATAAGATAGGTATTGCGCGTCAAATTAATGTGTATGCACTAATAGTTATTATACCTGTGAACGTAAAATTAGTAGCTTTTAAGATAAATGACATATTTTGTGTACGAGAGTAACTGTTTAAGGTTATAAATGTATGTCGTGTTTTTTAGAATATTAAGGGCCTGTTTCACCACCTTCTGATAAGTATCGGATAGCTTATCTACAACTTTTGTCTTTGTCACTTGACATAAAGTAAGAAAGTGACAAAATATGTTTAGGCTATCCGACACTTTTCAGAATGTGGTGAAATAGGCTGAAAGACTTTTTGATATTTAAGACTTCGTTTGCGTCAGATTCGCTTTAATTATTATTATATAACAGTTTTATGTTAGAATTACTTATTATTGTGTTGAATTATGATAACTGTTAGCGAAGTTAGTTAGTGTTTCTGAGTTTTTTTTTATTGATTGATTGATTATTTTATTTTAGATATTTGAATAAATGTTGTAGGTCTCACCTACTTTTATGCTTTTTTATGACAAGATTTATCTAAGTTTCTACGGCTACTCGATTTGTAATAGTTTGTTAGCAGTGATCACTATTTTGCCTATTTAGAGGAAATTCATCACAAATAATTTTATTTATTGTTTTTTCTTTTTTGTATTATTTTCTCAATATGTTTATTGTTTACTACCAAATACGTTTGGAACTCGTATGAGCGAGTTTTGTATATAGTGCTACAAATACACATACTAAAAATATTTTTATTATCATTGTGTTGCGACAGTGGCTATAAACTATAAAGTCAGCGAGTGATTCGTAATGTTCTCGGTAAGCTGATGGTTTTTCACAAAATTAGAAACTTATATCGAAAATACCTCTTGATAGTGATCAAAAAAGGATACAAAGGGTTTTTAGATTTTAGTAAGTGGTAAGGTTTTTTAATGATGTTGATGTTTTTAATAAATATTTGTCAAATTCTACATACCACAGTTATTGGGATTACCGTTGATGGCACTGTTGACACATGAAGGACGGGGCCGGACCAATACATACGCACGCCAATTTGGGCTGTACACGTACCATAGTTAGTGATAATGGTACACAATTTGTTGTAACCATAACTTGACTGTTAGAACTCAAATTAACTATAGTTTCCTTAAAAGATATTCTGTTGATTTGGTATCGTATAGTAAAAACTTTCCTTTTGTTTATTGGCTCATGAAATATAAAGATTTTAGAAGTAAGTTATCAAATTTGGTTCTTAGATACCTGATTAAAGGCGTGTCGTATTTTTTGGATCGAGACCCGCTATATATAGTACACATGGAAACCTTTCAATGTACAATTTCAAACTAATATGACAGTTATCAGAATAAAGATTATGAAAAGTTTGTAACTATTGTTAAATTAATACATGAATAACCGCGGTCTCATATATACAAATGTATAAGTAAAAAATAATACATCTTGGCATTAGATCTAATTTCGATTTACTCTTAGCTCACATTCAATAAATAAATAATAAAATTTCTAAATAAATCTGACGATGTAAAATATTGACACGAAACAGGCCAGACATAATTTTCTATAAAATCGCTATTAAATTGTTCGCTCGTTTCTTTATACTTTGACTAACATTATACTACTGCAAAGATGTAGAATTTGATTTGTAAGCTTGTACCTAAGAGTTTAAAAATGAAAATGTTGACCTATGTACCTACCTAATTATAATTAAAAATATCGTAAAACAAACTGGTTTAGTTCAATTTGAATGTTGTATTCGCAAAGCGAAAAAATAATATTTATGTTTTTTTGAAAGATACTTTTGAGACCAATCTAAACCGACACTTGATATTATTTTCTACTGTTGTTGTACGTACGTTTGTCGCAAGTTTTTCGTGAATTTTGTCATGTTGTGAGCAAAATACCGCGTATGGTGTACGTAGCATTAAGTGCATAGTTTAGGAGTGAGTATGAAATGTGAAACAAATGAATATAAAGGTTATTCCTCTAAATGTAGTTTCATTTTTGTTTGAATAGCTCATGATGAGGGATGACTTCGTCAGCACTCAGCGTTGATTTAGGTTTTAGAAGAATCTTTTTTCCACCACTTGTACCATCCCTTTTCAGCTCTTTGCGGATGGAAGTTCAAAGAATTTCAATCAGACATGTGGAAGTTGCTCCTTCCTTCCTTGAATACCTTCATCAAGCAGAAAAGAGCTGATGGTCTTGAAGTGACTGAAAAGATTTTCTTGAATCATAGCGAAGAACACGCGATCAAGTCATTTTTCCAACAAATAAAATTGTTTCTCTGTAAAGATGGTTTACGAACGATAAGTTTACGTGATAACGTCATAAGAAAACAAAGCTAGATGCGTCACAGGCCGATCGTGCCTTCTCTATTGTTTGTTCCGCGCTCTCGCTTGCACGCGGCACGTGACAAGGAGTCATACTTTTTCGTTGCGTATAGCCGGCGTTTAGCGATTTATAAGACGTTATCACGTCAAAAAATAAAATCAAAATCGGGTCATCTTTTTGGGAGCTACGATGCCACAAACAGACATACTTACCTATACCTACACACAAAGAATTCCAGTACGCACGTTAAACTCAATACTCCTGTGCGTTCGGGAGGTCAAAAATATTGGTAAGTTAATACGGTATACGACTTTCTGTTAAGTAGGTAGGTATGTAGGTACCTACGCTGGTCATGTTTAAATCTAATCTGGAATGTAGTAAGCGGTTCTGGAAGACAAGCACGAGTTTACATAAGTACTAATATTTATAAGTGAGGTCGGAAAGGCGACGCGGGCGCGGGCGCAGCAGGAATATTCCGAAAATATTGCATATTTTTAGCGCGAGGCCGGCACTGTTTACATGTTTTCGCTTTACGACCGTCTTGGCACACGAGTAGTAAATCTACAGAGAGGAAGCTTCCACAAGCGGCTCGCTGTAGGTATACTCACACAAACACACTCACCAACGGTTCACGGACGCGCGCTCGTTCCACTAACCGGTACAGTTGGTGACGAACGTGCGCATATTTATGTGTGAGTGTACCTACAGCGGGCCGCTTACTAGAAGCTTCCCCTCTGTAGGTACTCTGTGGTCTTGGTTCACAGCTTACCTAACGTTATTTTTATAGGTAAGGTAACGTATTTTTGTAAGTGTGAGGAGGATTTAAGATCTTTGTGGTACTTAGGTGTCTACTCGGTTAATATAGGTAGGTATCTACATAATTAATTTTAATATAGGTAGCTTTGATTCGGTACCTATATTGTGAAGATAGTAGGTAGGTAAGTAGGTTGCCTAAGTGGGTACTGCAGGGTACCTAGTTTACCTATGTACATATTATATCTAACCATGCTCGTATCTAACTCTGCACGTCTATTTACGTGATGAATAGGTGTCGCGAAAAAAGCGCATAGTGAAATAAGTTACACATAGCGCATAGTGTAAGTAAGAATGTTACACGCGGTGTCGCAAAAAAAGCGCAGGTTAGGTTAGGTTAAGGTGCGTCCAAACTTGAACATTTCCCCGAACCGAACTGCGTAACCGTGTCAACACCGCGTAACAGTTACGATATTGTGGACGGCATTTGTTACGCTAACAATTGTTACGCCGAACTGTTACGCAGTAACCCATTTCAAGCGCGCCGTCCACATAGAGCGTAACAAGTTCGCGGTAATGTTACGCAGTTCGGTTCGGTGAAATGTTCAAGTTTGGACGCACCTTTAGAACATAAATATTGATGTGCCCGGCCAGTTCTATTGGGTCTTAGGTAGAATGTGGTTTTTCGACAACGTGTGTAACATTCCATAGGTATTTCTAAAAAATAGGTAGAAGAAGATAACTGTGTGCTTTTTTCACTGTACGCTTTTTTCGTACAACCGATGAATGGCCTACTTCTATGGACTGAGTGAGGAATTCAGCTATATCTGTGGCATAGCAAGCAGGTAAGTAGTTAGGTATGTAGATTATATTTTTACTAAGATCTTTATTCTTCACAGTATGATGATGGCACTTAGGTACGTCCTGTATGCAAATTACGAAAATATGATGTTATTAATGACGCAAGCTGAGTGCGTTTCGGTTTCCGTCCCAATTTCTAAATGCGGGCCCGACGATAATGACCTAAAACCAACAAAGTTAAGCGAAATGGGTTACGTTAGCATGTACCTAAGTAGGTAGATGTGAATTATTTTCTAGTTCATCACTTTGATCTTCCTTAATAGGTAACGTTTTTGAGCAATCTTATTTTATAAGAAAGAAAAAGGTTAAAAGATTGTTGAAAATTTTGGAAATTTATATTGAGGATATTGCGATGACCTACATAGCTCTATGTAGACAAAATATACTTAAAGCAAAAATTACCTTAGACAGGTATGTGGTGCCTATGTGGTTAGTACCTAAATATAAAGCTAATCGCACATTGAGAGGCAAGCCTTGTGCATTGGCAAAGCCCTAATGCACTTTTCACTAATGGAAATCCGAAATCAGCATCGACCGCATCGGACGTGCTAAAAAATGCGGAATTAAATAGCATGCACGACTTGGGGTTATTAATATAATAACTCTTAGGTTGGTCTCCGAAAAAGGTACTACTCTACCTCAGCTCTACTCGTCTGCATGACTCTTATAGCTGTTAATGTAGACCCGTACACGCAACCGATGTCAGCGTAAGAGGAATTGAGACCTAATGTGCGATCGGCATTCAGCGGGTACCCAGATGGGTCTGACTCACAGAGCGGCCACAGCAGCCGGTCACCGAGGCTTGTCCGCGTGCCAAGTGCTATTTCCGACCGATATAAAACTTGACTAGATAATTATCTATTTTTAGGGTAAATTCAACCGATATACTTAATTAAAAAAAATTGGTTGTCTGTAAAGCTGGTTAAATGGACGATAATTTTACGTGACGTCATAAGAAAACATTGTGGCCGATTCTGTTGTACACAATCTCTAAATCTAAACTAAAATGACAGGTCTAAATATGTTCCTGTCTCTTTCACAATCCTCCCTGCTGAAGGGGATAGCACTATTTTTAAACCTGTCAATTTAGTTTAGGTTTAGAGATTGTGTACAACAGAATTAGCCACATTGCCTCTCTATCGCTTGCTCCGCACTCTCGCTTGCACGCTCGGCTATGTCTCTCTATCGCTTGTTCCGCGCTCTCGCTTGCACGCTCGGCTAGGCGGTACGTGACAATGAGTCATGCTTTTTCGTGCGTGCGGCCGGCGTTCATCGATTTATGAGACGTTATCACGTCAAAAAGTTTATTTCAATTAATAGGATCATTCATGAGGTTACAAGAAAAAAGTTTAAATATTTTTTTGTGCCAAAACGAAATATTACCTATAGCCATCGATGCCTATAGCCTAGTAGATAACGTAGTTAGGTCTGTCTGTTACATTTTGAACTGCCTCGTTGGTCTAGTGGTTAGTAAGTATATTCGATTGCAGATCACGAGGTCCCGGGTTCAATTCCCGGGTCGGGCAAATAATTGTTAGGTATTTGGTATTCTGTCAAGAAATTCTCAGTACCTACCAGTCCGGAGTTGGTAGTTGGCGGTGTTTCACCCCCGTGTATTGGAGAGCACGTTAAGCAGTCGCTCCCGGTTATTATCACTATCATGTGACAATACTTAGTTGGAGCAGCGAGGTAGGTCTAAGCTCTAAATCTCTCCTATGAGAGAGGAGGCCTATGCCCAGCAGTGGAACGTTAAAAGGCTGTAGTGATAGTGGTGGTTACATTTTCACGACTAGTTGAGCCCTGAAAATGTAACCGCTGAAATGATCTTGACCAAAAACACCGAGATAGCTAGGCATCGGCGGGCTTTATATCTACCTTCCTATAGTCCACCACGTGGCGAGATCCTATCTCCAATGACTCTTTGGTCTCAACTCAATCCAGCAATTTATTGATAAGGTGAAACATTCCGCGACTAGGTAGGTACTTCTTGTCTCTAGGTACTCCCCCCCTGGCTTCGCCGACAAGCCAGGTGAATGACGCTGTTATTTTCTTAGCGGCTATACTTAAGCCTATGCAGCACACTCAATCCGAAACTAAAAAAAGGTACTTCTTCTGCTGGAGACTTCTTTTGAAAAGGTGAATTACATTCTTAGTTTTTTAACTCTACTCTTAACTTTAGAGTCAAGAGTATGTATACCTACCTACTCTTGACTCTAGAGTTATAGTTTTATAGTAGAGTCACACGAGTAGATATTATACAGAGGAAAAGCTACCTAAGAACGTCCAAAATTTATACCTATTCTGATAGGGTTGTCACCTGTTGCATGTGAAAAATTATGGGTAAAAATAAAAATATTATATACTAGTATACATAATATAGCAAGATAATTATGTAATAAATGATTGGAAAAATATGTTTTTTATATTACATTACTATACTATATATAATTTATATAGTTACTTAGGTAGGTAGTAGGTACTTACTAAAACTAAGTGTGATAGCACATGCATAGATATCCCTAGTGACAGAACTAGATACTTACTTACTTTAGTAAAATGAATGAATTGAGTACCTAGTTACTTAGGTAGGTAGTAGGTACCTACTAAAAGTCAGTGTAATAGCACATGCGTAGATGTCCCAGTGATAGTATTTAGATACTTACTTTAGTAAAATAAATGAATTAAATACCTAACCTAACCTAACCTAACACAGCATACCTGGGTATGCTGTGTTAGTTTAGTATTGTCAGTTTTTCACAAACATTTAAGTTTCATACAATACCTAAATATTCTTAATGATGCATTTTTGCACACCCTACCCATGCGTCGCAGTGGCGTCATCGACGCCAGGTCCAATCTTTTAGTAAACGGGTTGTACCTGGCAATGTTATTACTCAATTCTATTCAGTAGAATCTGCTTTTTGAACCAGTAGTAGAGTCTTGACATAGTATCATAAGTGGCACATACTATCCTACAATAAATAAATTCATGTCATTTCAATTAATTTCATTTCATTAATTTTATTGTATAGATATGTAAAGGTAGGTATACTTACTTCACTTGATCTCTAGGGTACACAAAAAAGAGATTGGAAAAGTGCGCACGACCCACAGCCCTGTCGTTTGTCTACCAACTGTCCTACCAGCGGAGCGTACGTGAACCGTTGGTGAGAGCTCGTGTGTGCGTGAGCGGCGCTATGTGTGCGTGTACCTACAGCGGGCCGCTTCTAGGTAGCTTTCTCTCTGTATAATATCTACTCGTGTGGTAGAGTTGAGTATTTAGTCAGAACTCTATAATTCTATAGTATAGTTAAGAGTAGAATTAAATAAATAACTAAGCGCACTCTTGAACAATAGATATGTATAGGAAAACAGATAGGTAGGTATGTGAAGTGTAGTGAGTTAGTGACCTAGATATCTATCTGTAAGAAAAATATTTCTAGACCTACGGTCTTCTTAATTGAATTTGTGTAAGCAACACCTCATTTATAAATTTTTGTTAATGTTATAAATGGGGTAAGTAGGTACTTAAGTACCTAATGAGATCTTTAAAAAAAAAGATTAACACTTAGGACATTAATATAATATTATGCACACTGTTAAGAATTATTGCTTATTGACTAATAATAATTATTAGAAAACGATGCTCAATAATTTAATTTATTTCCTCAATTAGGGGTAGATTGGTAGATGGGTAGACACAATGGATTTAGATATACTTAAGTAAGTACTTAAATAAATAATATACAAAAGCAAACACTCAATTTAGATATACAAACAGATAAATTATTGTTATTCTTGTAAGTTTACGTTAACCCTGAATCATATCTATCAAAGTTGTGTCGGTGTGAAGTTCTGATCGTGTTAAATCAAGCTAAAAATATGTTTTTTCTGCTGGTAGCGCGAGGTTGCTTTGCGTTTTTTCGTCAATTCGAAGGTTGTGAACCAAAAGACCTGGTTTCTAATGAGCGGTGAGACAGACAGTTTGTGAGCCTGAGTCCAAAATAAAACTATTTGCGGACATAGTGACGGACGCGAATGTCAGTTATCGACACTGCATTGCAACAAATAATCGATGTACCTAAATCTATTCAAAAATTAAATACCGAATTAAAAAACTTTTGCTTTTTTGAAGTCAGTTAAAAAGCACAAACTGATTGAAATACGACGTACAGCTCAAACCGCTGGGTGTAGGAACATTAGGTTTTGCGTGTAAGTATCATTGAATTATTATGTACTAACGTACGTAATTAGTATAAGTTTTCTTTATTACGAAGACTCGCACTAAGCAAGATTTTCAGAAATTCTACCCAAGAAAAGCCGGGGCGGATGGTATTTTGTTAGTTATTGTTCATGATAAATCATAAACTATTAGGCTTAAGAGTAAATAATCATTTCCTAAAAAGAAAATCTCCCTTTAGATTAAATATTTTTTTACTAACAATAATGTTTGACAGGCTTTATTTACAACTAGAATTTCTTTCAAGTCTGTATTAATAGTTGCTGGAATAACAAGTTGTGACAGACGGCAGACCGATGTAGCCCATGGTAGACGTACACTTACTATGGGGACGATCCTAGAACCATCGTTTATTTAAATGTATCGATAGTCGATAAAGTATCATCGTGTCCCTACCAGTCCCGCGGCTCCCGCTCAATCGCCGACTGCCCGGGCGCCCGGCAGCGCAACCGAACGAACGACGCCGCAACGCAAGTGTTTACGAACGTTACCCACCAAATTCAAACTTACCCAATTTTACACTACGTGCAGTGCTTTGGATTTGGATTCACTTACCTACCCGTACCTCGAAAGGTGAGTTTTTCGATTAATTCTTAACAAATATTGAAATCTAACAAAGCGAAAGCTGTAGGAATTTTCCCGTGGACGAATTTTCTTTACTGGGAATTCCGTCTTCCAAATTGTGAGAACGTCGTTTGTGAAAATGTTAATGCTTGAAATGAAAGTGCAAAAATGTGTATAATATTTTTCATAGTAGGTATTCGACTTCGTCCGAGATGTGGATGGATGTGTTGATTTCGGTTATTCAAAAGACCTTTGGAACTCTTTGATTTAATTTTATTTATTTATTTAAGTAAGTATGTGTGGGCAACACAGGAAGAAACAGTTGAAGAAAGCTTGGGCTCTATAGTTTCGCATACATGATGGTGATGATTTTCTGGGATAAAAGGTACCTAGTACCTACCTATCCTAAGTTAATCTCCAGGATGTAAGCAATCTCTGTGCCAAATTCTTCAATATCAACGGTTGAGCAGTGATAAGGTAACATACATTCATACACACGTTTTTACATTTAGGTATAATATTACTAAGAATGGATAAAGAAAATATGAGTAGGACATCAAAAAAGTTTTTCGTAGCAGTTCACCAAGCTTATAACGAGTAGGTACCTAACTAATTGGTTCCATACGAAAAAATCGAGGCAAAGTTGCAAGAAACCATGAGCTTTTCGGGTAGGTAAGTAATCCACAATTTAGATAAGTATTCTTGTTTTTGTGGTAGTTTTTTCTTTCTATAAAAGACTTTGTGGAAAACAGGTTACCTAGATACAAATAACTAGAAAAGTTAAGTAGGCTATGACACCTTTCTCAAATTGTTTTTCCATGAAATCATCATGATCAACCCATTACCGGCTCACTACAGAGCACGGGTCTCCTCTCAGAGTGAGAAGGGTTTTGGCCATAGTCTACCACGCTGGCCAAGCGGATTGGCAGACTTCACACACCTTTGAGAACGTTATGGAGAACTCTCAGGCATGCAGGTTTCCTCACGATTTTTTCCTTCACCGTTAAAGCAAGTGATATTTAAATACTTAAAACGCACATAACTCCGAAAAGTTAGAGGTGCAGCGTGCCCCGGGATTGAACCCACGACCTCCGATTAGAAGTCGGTCGTCCTAACCACTAGGCTATCACAGCTTAAATGAAATGGAGACAATTCATTTAAATGAAGGAGAGGCGTTATTGTAGTTTTTTTTCATTTTCTACCAATTGATATTGAATTTCTACGGTTCGATAAAAAATGATTAGTTACGTGTATGTTGAGGTGTCGTCGTACTACCATCTTTTAAGTAGTTATTACATTAGTCTAGTAAGTTTTGTCGTTTCTGTTAGGTAACTACTCCCGTTTCCTATTTGTCTTTTTCTTAAAAATCACTTTAAGATTTAAGTTTTTGATAGTTTGGGTATTCACATCTAACGAAGCACGGCGTAAAGCATTGGCAATGCATTATGCAACAAAGAAAAAATAAACAATTGAAAAGCAAAATATGAATAACAAGTTCATTTTCATCATCATCAACCCATTACCGGTCCACTACAGGGTACGGGTTTTCTCTCAGTGTGAGTAGGGTTTAAGCCGTAGTCCACCACGCTGACCAAGTGCGGATTGGTAGACTTAACATGCCTTTGAAAATATTATGGAGAATTCTCAGGTGTTCAGGTTTGTTCACGATATTTTCGTTCACAATTAAAGCAAGTTATATTTAATCAATTTAATTTATTGTAAAACGCACATAACTAGGAAAAGTTAGAGGTGCGTGCCGGGGATCAAACTCACGCCCCCCGAAAGGGAGGCTGAAGTCTTAACTACTAGGCTATCACCGCTTCAATTTGAATGTGAAATTATTATAAAACCTCACGGTGTCTTTGCGTATTCTGCATTAAACACTAGCAAGTATGAACTTTAAAAAATCAAATTATTTCAAAAAATCATTTCAATTATGCAACGCCCTCCGTTGGATGTGAAGCGTACTTTATTTGGTGCAGTAATCTTTGAAATTATTAACACAATAGACATATTGTATAAATCCCTGAAAGTTAGTTGCACATTCATAAGTGTTTAGTTGTTGGCTGGGTGTTAAATCCGAGCTTTGAGTCATACCGCGCGTCGTTAGTCACGGCTTACGTGCGGAGATGCGATTGCTTGTATGTTATACTTACTCGATGCAATATTATTGAACTGGGTTCATGGATGTAACAGGCGAGTACCTACATTTAGGGTAAAATAAAGTCGGTAGGTACATGCGCCAGTTACCTATTTTTCATAAGAAATATTAGTGTGAATGTAATTATAGTTTTTGACGTGATAACGTCTACTTGCCGCCTACATGCATGAACAAGCATGACTCATTGTCACGTTACGCGTAGAAGTGAGAGCACGGAACAAGCGATGGAGAAGGCACCACCGTCTATCCAGTGAGCATCTATCTCTCTTTGTTTTCATAAGACGTTATCACGTAAACCGACTGTACAGACAACTACTTACCTAATTTTTTATTAATCAAATAATTAGTATTTATTTACCCGACAAATAATAATTAACACACGTTATTGTTTTTGATCTATAATATAACTAGTAGGGCGCGTGGGTGCGCGGCCCGCTAAAGCGGACCGCGAGGTTTCGCTTTCGGGTATTTTGTTTTGAGCAGCCTCCACCTATCTCTCCCATATTCCTAATCCTCGATCATTATCACTCTCCATATTTTTTCTCCGAATCATTCTGCTCATCAAGTAGGTAGACCTTTAGGTCTTGATCATATTTTTCCAAGAAACCACTCTTCCATATTTTATACTTGGTGAGATAGATACCAACGTTTGTATAGCCGCCATATTGAATCCGCCATTTTGGTTTTTTTTTTCAGCTCAGTGCCAATTGGATGAGGTTCTGAGTATTTTTTGTTTGAGCAGCCCCCATCTATTTACAATACCCTGCCCGGGCTCATCAAACATCTTCCAAACCCTTAATCATCATATCATCCCATATTTTTCTTTGACATTTCTCCAAAGAACCGCATCAAAGCCTTGCATGGTTCACAACTTGTAATCTCTTCAATATTCGCCATACATTTTCTATGATAAAATAAATTCCGCCATTTTGAATTTTTTTTCTATTCATCAGATAGACCTTCCAATCTTGATCATCTTTTATGAAGAAACTACTCTTCCATCTTTTATACCCTCCGAGATGGACACCGACGAAATTTGTATGGCGGCCATCTTTTTTCGCCATTTTGAATTTTTTTTCAACTCACTGCCAATTGGATGACGTTTCGAGTGACATTTGCTCGAGCACCCCCCACCTATCTTCAATACCTTAAGCGTGCCCCTCACCCGTCACCGAAATCCTCAATCATCAGCTCTCTCCATATTTTTGTTCTTAATGAATTTTTGGCTTCTGTACGAAACTATTAGTGAAAAAAAAATTTTTCATACAAAATTTTACAGGAGAGGTGATCAATCAGTCAGTGAATCAGCACGAGCAGCTATATATATATACTAGTATGGCGCGTGGGTGCGCGGCCCGCTAAAGCGGACCGCGAGGTTTTGCTTTCGGGTATTTTGGTTTGAGCAGCCTATCTCTGCCATATTTCTAACCCTCGATCATTATCACTCTCCATATTTTTCTCCGAATAATTTGTCAGAATGAGAGTTCTTCCATAAAAAAAATTTTTTGAAAAGCAACTGTATCAAATTTTGCATAGTTCCCAACGTGTAGTCTCTTCAATATTCGCCATATATTTTGTATGGAAAAATAAATTCCAACATCTTGTTTCTTTTCTGTTAATCAAGTAAACCACGTCTTGATCATCTTTTGCCAAAAAAACCACTTTTCCATCTTTTATACTTAGTGAGATAGACACCAACGAAATTTATATAGCTGCCATCTTGAATCCGCCATTTTGTTTCTTTTCAGCTCAGTGCTAATTGGATAAGGTTTTGAGCAATTTTTGTTTGAGCACCTCCCAGTCCCATCTATCTACAATACCCTGCCCGGGCTCATCAACCATCTTCCAAACCCTCAATCATCATGTCTTCCCATATTTTTCTTTGAGATTTCTCCAAAAAACCGCATCCTTGCCTTGCCTAATTGAAAGCCTTGCATAATTCACAACTTCTCTCTCTCAATATTCGCCATACATTTTCTTTGGAAAAATAAATTCCGCCATTTTGATTTTTTTTTCTACTCATCGAGTAGACCTTTGGCTCCTGATCATCTTTTCCGAAGAAACCACTCTTCCATCTTTTATACCCTCCGAGATGGACACGGACAAAATTTGTATGGCGGCCATCTTTTTTTCGCCATTTTGAATTTTGTTTCGGCTCACTGCCAATTGGATGACGTTTTGAGTGACATTTGCTCGAGCACCCCCCACCTATCTTCAATACCTTAAGCGTGCTCTTCACCCGTCTCCCAAATCCTCAATCATCAGCTCTCTCCATATTTTTGTTCCGAATGAATTTTTGTCCTCTATACGAAACCATTATTGAAAAAAAAATTTTTCATACAAAATTTTACAGGAGGGGTGATCAATCAGTCAGTGAATCAGCACGAGCAGCTATATATATATTAACTAGTACGGCGCGTGGGTGCGCGGCCCGCAAGCGGACCGCGAGGATTCGAGTAGTTTTTGTTTGAGCACGTCCCACCTATCTTCAATACCCTCGCCGTGCTCTTCATCCGTCTCCAAAGTCTTCGATCATCAGCTCTTTCCGTATTTTTCCTCCGCATGAATTTTTGTTTTCTACACGAAACCATCAAAAATTTTTTTTGTGTAGAAAAATAAATTCCGCCATCTTGTTTTTTAGTTCTTGATCATATTTTTCAAAGAAACCACTCTTCCATCTTTTATACTTGGTGAGATAGACACCGACGAAATTTGTATAGCCGCCATCTTGAATCCGCCATTTTGGTTTTTTTTTTCACCTCAGTGCCAATTGGATGAGGTTCTGAGTATTTTTTGTTTGAGCAGCCCCCATCTATCTACAAAACTCTGCCCGGGCTCATCAATCATCTTCCAAACCCTCAATCATCATGTCTTCCCATATTTTTCTTTGAGATTTCTCCAAAGAACCGCATCAATCGCCTTGCATACCTAGTTCACAACTTTATACTCTCTCTCAATATTCGCCATACATTTTCTATGGAAAAATAAAGTCCGCCATTTTGAATTTTTTTTGTATTCATCGAGTAGACCTTTGGATCCTGATCATGTTTTGCTAAGAAACAACTCTTTCATCTTTTATACCCTTCGAGATGGACACCGACGAAATTTGTATGGCGGCCATCTTTTTTTCGCCATTTTGAATTTTTTTTCGGCTCACTGCCAATTGGATGACGTTTCGAGTGACATTTGTTCGAGCACCCCCCACCTATCTTCAATACCTTAAGCGTGCTCTTCAACCGTCTCCGAAATCCTCAATCATCAGCTCTCTCCATATTTTTCCTCTTAATGAATTTTTGTCCTCTATACGAAACCATTTGTGAAAAAAAAATTTTTCATACAAAATTTTACAGGAGAGGCGATGAATGAGTCAGTGAATCAGAACGAACAGCTATATATATATTAATTAATTATTAATATATTAATAAAACTGTAACAGATCCAATTCTGTACATTGAAGATATTTTGAAAATTTTTATTGGAGGGCACTCTATAATCGATACTGAAGCCAAAACTGCATTTTTTTTCATTTTTGTCTGTCTGTCTGTCTGTCTGTCTGTCTGTCTGTCTGTCTGTATCTTGGCCGCGCATCACGCCGAAACTACTGAATGGATTCGAATGAAACTTGGTACGATTTGAGTTTATACTTCGAGGTAGGATATAGGATACTTTTTATCCCGAAATTCAGCACGGTTCCCTTGGGAGAGGGGATGAAAGTTGAAACGTGTATTTAGCTGTAATTCATTAACGCGTTGTTCGATTTTACTGATTCTTTTTTTGTTAGAAAGATAGTACTTTATATATTATTCCATAAATATTTCAAGGTCATAGGTTTTTCAGTTCAGAAATGACAGGCATTTATTGGGTTCAAATAACTTGGGACCCGGATACGGCTTATTTTAAACTGGTGTGCGTTTAAATTTATGTTTGTCGATCTATTTGTTCCAGCTAATTTCCGAAATGGCTGGATCGATTTTGATGGAACTTTCTGGTGATGTTATAAGGAATAACTTAGGCTACATTTAGTTTAGGTACAAAAAAGGATTATGGGATCCAATCCGATCCTATATAAAACCTATATCCAGGCGGACGAAGTCGCGGGGGTCGGCTAGTTACTTAATAAAGTAATATTAAGTAATCAAAAACAATAACGTGTGTTAATGTTTTTGATTGTGTGATTACTTAATAAAGTAAAATACTTAGTAAGAAGTAATGATTTAATTTTCTTTTACCATTTTATTTTAGTTGTGCGTGAAACCGAGAAATGTAGTCTTTAGCCTCAAACATAAAAAATATAAACCTGATATTCCAGAATCAACTCTCAAAAGCTAGACTGAACAGATGTAAGCGTGACTAATACCAGCACCTGGTTACCTGCGCCAACATTTCGACCTTAGCGCGAAATCAAAATGATACTCATTGCACAAATATGTTAAAGGTAAACAGCATCTAGAACACGGCTGTGTTTATTATTGTGTTGCTTCTGAACTATGTAATAAGGTATATTTTATCTGGAGGCTGAAATATTTACAGATAGCATTTGGGTGCATTGGATACAAAGTTTTCTTGAGTCGTCGCCCATTGCTGGACATGCATGTTTGGTGCATGGTCTCTTGTAGAGACACGCTGCCAAGAAATACCTACTCACTATTACTGCGTAAAGAAGCGGCACTCACTCCACTCGTCAAAAACGCCCGTCGTCGTTCGCCACGTAGAAGTACGCCTACTCTAGCGGCACGCTATGATGGCCGGTTTGACGTTTGTCCGCTCATGAAGTTCCGTATTAATTGATAACGACTTTGAAGGAAATAATTGTATTACTTTATTGACGATAGTGATGTGCAGAGATTCATAAATTTTATCGAATGTAGTTTTAGGTTTAGGACTCAAAATTTATTTATTAAAAAATTGATTTCTTAAATGTATACAAGTGTAGAAAAATCAGTTTGCACCATTTAAGGGGTGAATGTACTTGTGAATATGAACAATTTTCACTATGTGGACAAACCTCTGAAATCGCAAAAAAATATCAATAAATTTCGTTCAAATATTCAGTTCGTTCAAATAAATTAAATAAACATATACATTTTTGTTTTATTAAACCTATTTAATCAGGTACAAAAACAAAACTTAATTGTTTTTTGTTCGAGACTAAATTGACATTCCACATCACTATTGTAATGTGTCAAACCGGCCTTCATAGCGTGCCGCTAGTGTAGTAGTATTACGTTTAGCTTTGTCCTTGACCCGGCTATGCTTCCCAGGTGGTCCCATGGTCATTAGGTCAGGATCTGATGATGGGATTCTGGAGAAATTGAGGGAATTCTTCTAATTTTATGGTATAAGCATTCGTATAAGTATTGAAATTGGTTTAATTTTTACCCGAATACGGCAAAGCCAAAAGGAAGGGTTATGATTTTGTTTGTAGCAGTCTATGTATGTATGTATGTATGTTTGTCTCCGATTTTTGTATGAGATTCTGTGTGTACTTACCACCGTAACGCCTAAGCCCTAAAGTACTGGAACGATTTTGATGAATTGATTCGTTGTTATTGTACGGGTGACATAGGCTATATTTTATTTACGAAAAAATCGAGAAGTGACCTTCGCGCGGCTTTCTAGATTATAAAATTAATTTCGGATAGACATAACAGATGGCGCCACTAGCTGCTTGCACCGCGCTTTCTGCACACTAAATTATTATTAAATTATTAAGCGTAGTCGGGTTTTAGTTTACGAACTTTATTAAGTATTTGTTCCTAAAATATAGTTTGTATTTAAAAAGTTATATGTAGTTACTTAGTATTATTGCATGGATGGACAGTACCTTATACCTATGGGTTACCAATCCATATTCAGGATTGGCCTTATTTGAAACGTGCATGGCGCAACTGACCCGTAGTAGGTAGGTACCTAGGCACAATATAATTAGCGTAAAGAAATCAATAAGCATCACTTAAATCCAGTTTAACGAAGGATCATAACGTTGAAATATTTACGAGGTATCTAATTAAAAGACTCACTCCCAATGAAGTGAGCGGTCTATTTCAAAAAATTATGTAGGTAAATCAGCCGTATTTAAATCAAAGGTGGATATTTTTACATTTTATTAAAATGAATTGTTGCAGTTTCAAGTATGCTTACTCTAATTAAGTAGTACCTACCTATCTAAGTAATTATTATGAATTATCATAAAAATACACCTAGTAGGATTTTGGTGCACCTACATTTATACCTATTTTCTTTTAAAAAGTGACTTCAAACTCCACTGCAAAGTAAGGTATAAGTAGGTATATAAAAAAATAATTTCTTCTGCACATCCAGCAAAGACTAAACGTAGCATGAGCGTTGCGACTCGCGCGTCAGTTTCGTCGTTTCTTATCATGGTCGCCTGCACAGACCCTTGCAACCTCAGGATTGAGTTGGGAACACTAGATAATTATTGTGGGACTATCTCGCTTTCCTTTAACGATTAAAAAAACTTAAATTGGAAAACTCGGAAAATCGGTGTAACATAAAATAAACGTAGGCGCCGAATTTTGAAAACCTCCTCTTTTTTTGGAAATCAGTTAAAATCTGAATCATAATAAAACTACTGCCATACTAACTGGACAAGGTCAGATGACGTTATTCAAAAGGAATTTAAGGTAGGGAGGAAGTTGTAAATACATAACCATAAGAGGTTTATTTGCGAAATATCCTTCTTTTTATTTAATTAATTACTTATTATAGTACATTTAGATTTTTTTGGTATCAAAAAGGAGCATTGGTACCTACTGGTCGACAACTTTTATAAGTTACAACGACGTATAGGTATTAGGTATCTACTGTTAACTTACAGATGTAAGTTGGATCCATAGATAAATGAATAAGAGGAGATATGGCAAGGGGGCGTGGTTCGTGCGAACTTTTCTGGTGTTAAATACACCTGACAACCGTTTCTGTCTTTAGTCGAATGTCGTTCAACGATCTCTTCACCGCTCTCAATTTTTAACAAAATGCCGTGTTGTTTAGTGGTTGTTTGCAAAAAATCAAACAAAAAAGTGAACCACACGAAAGATGGCATCTCATTTCACACTTAAGTCCAAGTTATTGTTGTTATTTTCTAAAATGTTTTAAATTAAGAAGTCTATATCTCATTATGAACAAAAACCATTGCTTGCTTAGTAGAAATCAAACATTGAATCGGTCGCTCTTAGGACGCAATGGTACTTGTACTATATATAAATATATTCTTTCACTAAAACGTTAGACCTTTGATAGAACGGGCGCCTTTACTCAACATCGACGTGTGATGCATGGTGATTGAAATTGAACGCTGTGTACTAAACGATAAAGTCTATATTTGCTGGGGCTGCTTGCACTGATCTATCAGTATGCAATATAGCATTTTGTAGCAAGTGGTAGGGACAAACTAACGGCAGCAGATTTCCATACAATTTGATGTAAAGGCCAAATCTCTCTTATTCATTTATCTATGGTTGGATCTCACACAGAACATAGTAATAATAGTTACTTTAATATAAATACGAAAGTCTGTCGATTGGCCTGTCACCTTTTCACCTGTTACCTTTTCACTCAACTTCTCAATGGATAGCACAGGATAGTTTACATCCTAGTTCGGAGGAGTAGGTACCTACTTCAAAATCCTGTGGGAACAAACATTTTTTCCGGAATAAAATGTGGGCGTGTCCATCTCCAGGATGCAAGCTACATCTGTGCCTGTCGCCGCGATTCGTTTAGCGGACGATTTTTAAAAATACTCTGGGACCTCTTTTATGTTCTGTGATAAAAAACTATCCTGTGTCCGTCTCCAGGATACAAGCTATCTTTGTGCGGAATTTCGTCAAGATCCGTTTAGTGGTTAAGCCATGAAAAGGTAATAGAGAGACGGACACATTCATTACTTTCTCTTTTTAACCCCCGACGCAAAAACGACGGGGTGTTATAAGTTTGACGTGTCTGTGTGTGTGTGTGTGTGTGTGTGTGTGTGTGTGTCTGTCTGTTCCCCTGTGGCGCTCAAACGGGTGGACCGATTTGAATGCGGTTTTTTTTGTTTGAAAGGTGAATTAGTCGAGAGTGTTCTTAGCTATGTTTGATGAAAATCGGTCCAAGATGGCCGCCGCTACAAAATGGCGGATGATATATTTTTTCACAACTCCCTTGATATGGGTATCAAATGAAAGGGCTTGACTAGTAGAATAGCACTATTGCAAATTCAAGATGGCCGCTGCCACTAAATGGCGAATGTCGGGGGTTTTTTAAATTTTCAATTTACACTTGTGTATTGTTAGATACTATGACACTGTTATTTATAGTGATTACTAGAAGATGTCTATGAAAACAAAAATAGTGGCTGAACGCTTAGGCCGATCGTGCCTTCTCTATCGCTTGTTCCGCGCTCTCGCTTTTATACGGAACGTGACAATGAGTCAAGCTTTTTCGTGCGTGCGGCCGGCGTTCATCGATTTATAAGACGTATCACGTCAAAAAACATCAAAGTGCATCCCTAGTTTTTACTGAGCTTCTACCCACATCTACAGCCCTTTAGCGTCCCATTGTTGTGCACAGGCCTCCTCTCTCATAGGAAAGAGGGATTTAGCTTTGACTTGCCACGCTGCTTCAATGATGGCTGGTGGGCTACCTGCTCTTAAGCTTCTACCCGTAATATATCAATCATCAAAATTCAAATGTAAATACGCGCGTTCGCTCCCACAATAGACTATGCTAAGGTCGTGTAGCGTTTCAAGAATTCTTCACTGATTGACATCAGTACCTACCATCGTAGCTAATAGGTTCTTCCTTGTTCAGCAACGTTTCAAGGACACACAAACTCGCAAAAAAAGTTGTGTGGAGTCGTGGGAAACCCGACAGAAGCTAAGCAAGGTATACTCTGTATCAATCATATTGCGCTGCCCAATAGGTAATTGATTTTTTGATGTATAAATAAAAATCGATTGTTTTTGAAAAATATCGGTTAACATAGTTAAATTGATTACTCGTAGGTACTCACTTATATGGACAAAGTTGTGCTGCCCAGCCAACTTGATGCATTTCATCGCCGCGCCCGTGACGCGTCATGATTTTTTTGTCCATTCGTACCTATAACCTAGTTTGTTCCATTTAGATTGCCACCCCAAAGGCCCAAACTTCCATATTTTTATAGGACACCGAGGAGTAGGTAAGTGCTTAAATAGTTCTCTAATAAAGAAACTTCACTTCAATTTTTTTCTGTGCTGGTGAACATCGAAATATCATGCGGTTTTTATTGTTTTTAACCGACTTCAAAAAAAGGAGGTTCTGTATTCGACCCGTATGTATGTATGTAAGTATGTATGTAAGTATGTATGTATGTATGTATGTAAGTATGTTCGCGATTATCTCCGCAACTAATGAACCGATTTTGATGAAGTTTTAACTATCGTAATCTACATACTTTCGAGAAGGTTTTAGTATATAATACATTGAGTTATCATTCTTACATACGAAGTTATAACCATAAATGTATACATATGTCACTAATATGTTCTCTGATATTGCCAGACCTATTGCTGAAGTCTAATATACCTATTCTGTCCAAAGACTTCACTCTGCTACGCCTACGTAACATTGACCTTTTGCAAAAACTTTTGGGCCGAAGTCAGTACAGCTGTACTATAGAGTGATTCCTTGGAGTTAGTGCATGTATTGCATTCTGCATGATATGCAGTTACGTGTATTTCCATCCTATACAAAGCCAAACTGCAAGGGTGTGAAACTGGTCGCGTATAGATTGTAAATTACTTTTTAATCAAGGTCTTCCAAATTATACAAGAGTAGTACGCATACAAACTAATCTCGTATAGATCGGAAGTTAGGTTAGGTTGGGTTAGAACATTATAAAACCACTAGAGAATACCCGCGGCTTCGCCCGCGAGAATTTTGGTTTTTCACAAATCCCGAGGGAGTCGTGGATTTCCGGTTCCCATTCCCGCTCCCTTTTCTAACCTTTACACCTACTTTCAAGGAAGTTTGCTATAGTAATCTACCTATAGTTGTAGCTAGAGATTTCGGTTTTTTTCAAAATCCCGTGGGAACTGTAGATTTTTCCGGGATAAAAAGTAGCCTATGTTTTAAGTCAGGGTATAATCTATCTCCTTTCAAAATTTCAGCCAAATCGGTTTAGTAATTGCGGCGTGATTGAGTAACAAACATCCAAACATCCAAACATCCAAACATCTAAACATCCAAACATCCACACTTTCACATTTATGATATTAGTAGGATAGTAGGAGGATTAGTAGGATAGTAGGATTAGTAGGATTGGTATTGTGATTATGTGTGATAGCTTCTGCCCGCAGCTTCGCTCGCGTAAATTTCGGTTTTGAACAAATCCCGAGGGAATCGTTGATTCCCGGTTCCCGTTCCCGATCCCTTTTCCAACCTTTATACTTTCTATCAAGGAAGTTCGCTATAATAATCTACCTATAGTTGTAGATATAGACTTCGGGTTTTTCAAAATCCCATGGGAACTGTGCATTTTTTCCAGGATAAAAAGTAGCCTATGTGTTGCCAATGCATGCAACACAGCAAACTATTGCAATAATGTGTTATGTGAACGTGATTTACCTAAGAACAGTCAGCGCCCTCTATGGCGTTTTTGGAAGATTATATCTATTTTAGTCCCACGGGAATACTTTTCCGGGATAAAAAGTAGCCTATGTTTTAAGTCAGGGCATAAGCTATCTCCATTCAAAATTTCAGCCAAATCGGTTCAGTAGTTGCGGCGTGATTGAGTAACAAACATCCAAACATCCAAACATACAAACATACAAACATCTAAACATCCAAACATCCACACTTTCACATTTATAATATTAGTAGGATTCTCCTATACTTAGTATGACACATAAAATGTATGTAATATGTCACAGGATATTTAATAATAATTAATAATATATAGGTCACAATCTATTTTACATAGTTCTCATTTATATTATTATTAATATAAAGAAAACAAATCACTAAAAAGCATAAAATAATTTTTTTCAAAGAAAAATGAACCGACTTCAAACCATTCGAACTAAAAAGTTTAAAATAATTTTTTTTCATTTAGATTGACGATTAAACTACCTAACTCAAATAATATATAATTTTTTGGAGTCGGCGCCAAACCACATTCAATTCGTCGGAATCGAATTCGGGGAGGATATTTTCGACTTGAAAAGTATGAGTCATTTGGCGCCGACTTCAAAAAATTATATATCATTTGAGTTAGGTAGTTTAATCGTCAATCTAAATGAAAAAAAATTATTTTAAACTTTTTAGTTCGAATGGTTTGAAGTCGGTTCATTTTTCTTTGAAAAAAATTATTTATTTTGTTCTTTTGAAGACGTTTCTTTCTTGCCACTTTTATTCATGTTAGTAGAATTTATCGGCAACTGAGCCGGAAAGTCCACGAGCCTACCTAAAAATAGAACAAAAATAGGTACGGTCTATCCAAAAACAAAAAGAAAATTCGCTATAGGTAACTACACTAATTTGTTAGGCATGTCTACTAATTGCCCAGTGTTGACTCACAGATTTTTTGCGCCCACACCTTTGCGTTATTTGGTACAATGGCCTTATTATCCAAAACACAAAACTGTCAATAATATTTATATTGAAAATACTCGTAATAGTCAGATGATCAGAACGTAACAATATTTTTTAGAAGCTCTAGGGGTCGCTCGAATTTCAAGCGAAATTCGCGTATTCGAATACGCGATATTCGATTATATTATACACTTCAAAATTCACTAGTGCCAGTAAGCACCTTCTATACTGTTGTAAAATTGTAATATTTTATCCGGCTATGGGTTTATATCACGCAAAAACCATTGGAACCATAAAAAAGAAACTTTGCGCCGTTCTCAAACAGTCAGGCATGACTGCTTCAACTTTTATTAAAATCTAAAAACCCGATATACCTACCTACTTATTTACAGCTGTGTAGTAATGCCAAATAAAGTTCCAATGTACGTAAAAATTTGAACCAGGTGGGGTTTGTCAGCCATTTTTCCGGCAGTAAATAATGCTCATCTCATCAATTATAAGCTTTACTCCTGCGAATGAGTTAGCGAAGGCAAATGTTAGGAAAAAAGGAAATTTATTGAACCCGCCGTGGAATGGTGAGGCGTAGTTGAGCTAAAATTATGTTGGCTTCTAGCCATCGACTATAATTATCGTAAGAGTGCCAAATTCTGCCCTCGCATTCCATCTGTGGCATCAATTGAAAGAAAAACTTGTATTTTCTACGATATTCGTCTTTGAGTACCAGAGAATAAAAATTTGGGGGTCTACAATATTCGTTTTCGATTCACAATCAGCATCATCAATGTGATTTGAAGATTATTACATTTATGACTATCTATCTACTTGTAAAAAAAAAGCTGTGATAGCCTAGTGGTTAGGACGACCGACTTCTAATCGGAGGTCGTGGGTTCGATCCCGGGCACGCACCTCTAACTTTTCGGAGTTATATGTGCGTTTAAGTCTTTAAATATCACTTGCTTTAACGGTGAAGGAAAACATCGTGAGGAAACCTGCATGCCTGAGAGTTCTCCATAACGTTCTCAAAGGTGTGTGAAGTCTGCCAATCCGCTTGGCCAGCGTGGTAGACTATGGCCAAAACCCTTCTCACTCTGAGAGGAGACCCGTGCTCTGTAGTGAGCCGGTAATGGGTTGATCATGATGATGATGATGATGATCTACTTGTCTATACGGACAGAGTAGGTACCTAGGTAAGTATTTATTATTTCGGTTGCGCAGTCGGTCGGCATTTGCGATGCAGTTGTGTCAATCGCAATAGAACTGCTATTAAGTCTGTATATTAAGTATATGTAGTTAGGTCAATAATATATTAGATAATAATGTTATAAGTAGATATTAAAATGAGGGAGATAATAATTTATTATGTATATTTTTATGTCTGATATTTTTAAAAAAAATACGCGCCGAATTGAGAACCTCCTCCTTTTTGGAAGTCGGTTAAAAATAACAATAATGATCTGATACTTAGAAAAGGCTTGATACAACGACCAGTCGACGATAGATGGAATTTCTATTTACTGTTTGACCCGTGGTCCCTAGAATTGTCCACGGGTATTTTTTTACCCATGGTTCGTCCGAGAACTACAATTCTGCCGAATTAAAAATGTATCAAGATTATGGTTAAATTCAAATCAAGCGTCTATCGTTGTTGTATGGCGACGAATTATTTCGAAAATTTGAAACTCGAATGCTAGGTAGGTACTTAATCTTTGACAGCAGTTTCATCTGATGGTAAGTGATAATGCAGTCTAAGTTGGAAGCGGGTTAATCTGGAAGAGGTGTGGTAGTCCTTATTAAACCCATACCCCTGAACTGTTTCTACGCGGCATCGTACAGGATCGTTAAATCTCTTGGTGCCATGGCTTTGGCGGTAGGGTGGTAACTAGCCACGCCTGAAGCCTCCCACCAAACCAGACAATTTAGAAATTATAAATTACCAAATTGCCCCTGTCGGGAATTGACTCCGGGACCTCTTACTTATAAAAACACAGCGCTTACCACCGCGCCAAGGAAATCATACTATCTTAATTCTGAAAAATCTTAATGTTTTCTTGTTATGCCATTCTCCGTAGTCAGTACTTAAAATAAAGTTGCCATAAATCATTATACTACCTATTTATAGTTCGAGAAATTGGTATTAGGTCACTAGTGCAGCTGGTAAAGTGAAGTACAGTGCGTTTACCGCATCAATGCTAATAACTGACAATGATCTCATTCCAGTTGGAGCCACTGAAGCTGCATACAATACGACCATTAAAGCGACATGGCTGCGAACGGGTGAGTACACATCAGTGTATTTTTAATTGTAACATACTTATAATTATTATAAAAAAAGGCCCCCGCCGCGTCTGTCTGTCTGTTCGCGATAAACTCAAAACTTCTGAACGGATTTTCATGCGGTTTTCACCAATAGACAGAGTGATTAATAATAAAGGTTCAAGTGTTATTAAGGTTTTGTGTAAATTGGTTGAAATATGACGAAGATTGAAAATGACGGAAAAAGTCAAGCCGTTTATGAGCTTTCATCGAAAACGCTGCTATCCCTTAGAGATGTAACAAAACAATGTATGGTGGGATAGTAGCGGTCAATTACTATCCGTGCGAAGCCGGGGCTGGTCGTGTGTCGCACGTCGCAGTGTCGCACCAGGTACCAGAATAATTGTATAACTATCTGATTACATATCGTGTTTAACAGACGATTTCCTTTCCGTTTTCGGTTATGAGACTTGCAAACCCTTGCCGATGCATGTATAGGTAGAGAGAGGTCCTCCGACCTCACATGGGGATGATGCAGAATGACTCTACAGCTGATGTTAGTTTTTAGGGTTCCGTACCCTAAGGGTAAAAAACGGAGCCATTTAATATTTACATTTTTTTCTGCTAGAATAAAATTTTTCTTAAGGTTTCTCAATTAGGACTCCGAAACTCTGCATGGGATCCTGTATAGGACCAGACTATACACCTATAAATACTATACGTTTAATAAACTAAATGGGGTACATAATGGGGTATATAATAATACCAGTCTCACCCGTGGCTTCGTTTACATAGGCTGAATTTCAAACTTAGAATGAGTTTACGTGACTTGATATAAGAAGGTATATGCACTGCTGTGTACGAAATTAGTTTTACGTTTTGAAATAGAAATAATAGTATATTTACACGTGTGACTAATATCTTTGGCTAACGTTTATAATATTAAAATATCCAGACTTTAATGAGCCTTTCTTGAGGGGCTTTTTGCCAAGAAATTCATACTTTGTCATACGTGAATATGAATTTTCATGAAAGAGAAAGCAGAACTTCAAACGTTACATTAAAAGTACGTCTATAGAAACCGAAAAACTGTATAATTTGTACTATCTACAGATTTTAACATAGTATCTACGTTAGTTTTAACAAAGGAAAAATTGTAAAAAAAATAGTTTTTTAAATTCATATGTTTAGATAAGTATACTACTGACTTTTGGATTTAGCCTCTTTTGGAATAAATAGTAGGTATCATGCTCTTCTCCAGAGTTTTGTACCAAACGTTGAAATTGGTTTAGTATCTAGTAGAACCGTAAAGAAGTAACAAACAAAGAGAAACTATTATTTAAACTATTATTATTTATAGTATGAAAATATGGTTGCTGTATATTTTTATTTTATATTTATTGTATCTAAACATTGTGTATGTGCATTCTGCTTTGTAAATATTAATAATTTTTTAGTTCGTCAACCACGAAAGCTGACAAATTAAAATGTTGAAAAAGCCACATTTTCGCACCAAACAACGTTTTATATTTTGATGAAAAATATGCGTATAAAAGTACGGGGAATTAAAAATGTTTGCCTAACATGAAATATTTATCATCCGAAGTTTTGTTGACAAAAAATCAAAACTGAACGGAATTTTTGGTGGGCACACATTTTTCCGAGCCCCGCACTCGAACGAAGCGGAATGGGTCAACAATGGCCGCTCTATGTTGTTTGTCTCCGAATCGATGTTGTCACACGTGTAAAAATAACGTGATATTTGGACCGTTTCCAGATACGGACCCGCGCCGACCGCTGGCCACATCGGCCGGATCCCGAACTACGGTAAAACACAAGTCAATGTGAGTGTTTATTATTTTTGTTCGAGCTGAAGAGATATTTTTTCCCCCTGAAAACATGTCTATGACTGATCACGAGATCATCAGATAGAAAAGCGTTAAAGCTTTTCAATCTAATTATATCGTGGTAAAATCATAAAACATGACTCAATAATGTTTTCTTAGTTAATCGGTTTCTCTTGTACTGAGAATTCTCTTTTTCAAGCAATTATCTTTTTCGAAAGTCACTATTTAATCCATTCTTTATTCATTGTAATAAAGTTTAACGAGATTTATAGCTTTTGGCATTTGATTGATTTTTTAATTTATTTAATTACAGCCGATGGGATCAGTGGAGCCACCAGCGTGTATTCAGAACGCCATGATGACAAAGGATAAAAAACCGTTTACATACACTCCGGGTGGGCTCGATTTGTCCCAAATAAAAACACCTAGTATGGCCAGAAGAATGGCACGACAACGTTCTCAGGAAGAGCACGAACAGGCATACGGTCAGCAACAGCCCAATAATAACTATCAGTCCCATGGACCAGGGGGGCCAGTACCGCCGCCTCCGCCACCAATGAAAATACCGGCCCCACCTCCACCTCCACCACTTGTAATACAGGTTACTGACAGCAAATCCCCGAAAATAGCCCCATTGGGGGAGAGGCCAGAAATTGTCATCCCCGAGAATCCTATAGGTATGCTCAGAAAAACAAACAGCCCATACCATTGGGAAACCGAAAATTCGGAAATGCAGCGCATGGGCCCCGTGCCCAAATTCACCGAAAGAGCACCAGTTCCTTTAACAGTGAAGTTACCAGCTCAAAATGCTCCTCAGAACTATTCTCCACAAAATAATATTCAAAGACAGAATAATCCCTATGGAAACCAGAATCAGTCTCCCGACAGTCCAATTCACAGGCCCGAGGCACAATATGCTCATCAAAAAACTGCATCTCCGAACACAAATGGATCACCGCATACCAGAGATTTGCTAGTAAGACAAGACTCACAATTTAACAAGAGTCCTCAACCTTTCGGTAACCAAACCCCTGTAAGCACTGGTTCACCTTATTCGCCCAGTCCTAATAACCATTGGAAGCAACCAGATAAGAGAGATTCTCCTGTATATAGTAATAATAGTCCGCAGTCACCGCAAACAAATCGTGGTCCATTTTCACCGGCAGTCAAACAAAATGTTCCAAGTTATAATCAGTCAGCACCAGTAGCCCCTAACAACGCAGGATTCCATACCCTTCCTAGGGCCGGTTCAAGAAGTCAAGATAATTATCAAAATAATTACAATAACAGCATACCGAACAATGCTAAGGAAGCGCAGCCTAGTCCAAATACTGAGGCATCTACACCACCATGGCGAACTAGTACGCTAAACAGACATCCACGTGACAATCAACAGACAGTTTACAATAATCCGAACGTGAATCAACAACAGCCCCAGAAACCTGCGTGGAAAGCACAAGATGCAAACAATAATCAGACTGAAAGCAACTACACTCCACCTTGGAAGCAAGAGAGCAGAAATGTTCCTAACCAAGCTAGTAATCAACAATACACTCCACCATGGGTTTCTCAGGAGACCAATAATAACAGAGGGGCTCCTACAACACCTCCAGAAACCAGATACCAGTCATCTATATCAATGCCAGTATCACCAAAGAAGCAAACAACTCAACCTAACTATAGCAACGCTCAGCCACAGAAAGAAGCAGTCTACGTCAATCAAGAACCTGTATATTATTGTCCTGATAGTCCGAAGTCGATACCGCCATTTGTCAAAGCACAAAAAGAAAAAACGAAAACCCCACCACCAGTTTGGTGCCAAAGACCGTTGGAAGGTAAAGAAAATGCTCAAAGAGAATTAAACACACCACCTAGAGAATCAAATCAAGAACCAGAGTGGGTAAGGAAAAGTAATGAAATTCAAAGAGGTGCACGTGAGTTCGTAAGTCCGCCTAAGTACCAGCAACAAGCGCAGCCAAACTGGTCGACGCTCCCTTCAGAAAACAGAAAGAGTCTTCCGCGAGACAGTAATCAGGGAAGGATTATTCCGATTCAAATGGAAGTGTCAAGCACGGACACAAGAAATTCTGGTATGCAAGGAGGCAACCAGCCACATTTGAGGATTGTTATTGATATGAAGCAAAACCCCGATTCCCAGAATGGTAACACCCAGGCTCCTTATTCTCAACCAACTCAGCGCATCATGAGAGTTTTGTCTCCACAACTGGTTAGACCGGATGACAGCCAAAATCAGCCAGATTTGCCAACTCTGAACACGCGATACCAGAGTAGTCAGGACAGTCAACCAAAGACGCGAATAATTCCTATACAAATTGAAGGAAACAGCAGTAGTGGGGCAAACAAAAGGTTCGTATAAATTTTTTAACCTGTCTACCTATTTGTATTTAAATATTAATGTAATTGGAATAAGGATAGTAAATACAGTTTATAAATAGATTCAGTTGCACTGTGCATTGCAACTGTTTAATGTTTTGTACTTTAAAAAGTTGGTTCATTTAATAATATCACTTATACTTAGTAGAGTTGATGATTCGATTCGTTAACTAAGTATAGCTGGTGAATCGAAGTGTGCCTTTGTGAACTTATGATGATAAATAAAGAATAAATTGCCAAAAGGTAGATGAAAATAGCTCGCTGTAAAAGTTGATGACGACGAACATTTGAGTAAGAATTTTAAGAAAACCCCTTATTTAATATTAATCAAGCTCGAAGTCTGTGACGTTATCTTAAGGAAAAATCAAAATGTTATAATTTTCAGCTTCGGTGGGCGGTATTAAGGGAGCTGTTTGAACTGTCCAAAGTAAACACATTTTTATATTGCACCGCTTCTTCGTGATTCAGTCTGGTAGTTGCTATAATTAGCATCATTACGCTTTGCGAACGCTCTAATTCTGTTTACATCACTCATTTAACCAATTCGCGCTCTTCTATGTGTAACTAGCTGCTAAATATCTATTTCATTATTTTTGTCTTTAGTTTGATTCAACGTTGTGATGTCGCTTTAGTTTTTGGCGTGTAAAAATAATGATTGGCTTATAAAATAATTGTGACGTCTTCATTACTATCTTTGATTGACTTTTAAAATTATTGTAGATACAATTTTTCAACTTGCAGTTATTTAATATTAAATAAGATTGTCGTTTAGCTTTATCATAATTATTAATACTTATGATAAAGCTAAACGACAACTAAACGACAACTTTTAGGGTTCCGTACCTCAAAAGGTAAAAAAGGAACCATTATAAGATCACTCTCTTGTCCGTCTGTCTGTGTCACTCACCACCGATTTTCTCAAAAACGGGTGGACCTAGCAATTTGAAATTTTTACCAGATACTGAGGTTTATAGTCCTTAGGAGTATAAAAAACAAGGTCTTGAGTCAACACGATAAAAAGATATGGGCAAATTTAGATTTTCGCGAAAACTTGTACGGTGTACCCACAGCTTGTACCTAAGTATCTTTATCTTAATTTTCAATTTTTTATTTTTATTTTTCGGAATTTTCCCTTTACTTGTGCTGTAAAACCTTGTTTTTAACAAAAATGGATAATTCTAGGTCAACCGGAAGAACCCTATAGGTTTTGGGTCGAAAACCTATATGATAGTTCCCGTTGACCTACCATGAAATTTGGCAGGTAGGTAGGTCTTATAGTACAAGCAAATAAATAAATCTGAATACCGAGAATTTGTAGTTACATCACAAAAAAAAAAATGTGTTCATGAACAAATAGTTAATTAATATTTTCAATTTTCCAAGTAAGATAACTATACCAAATGGGGTATCATAATATGATGGGAGGGGGGGGGGGGGATCATGATATGGGCTTTATCTGTACATTCTAAAACAGATTTTTATTAACTTACCTATATGCATAATAGTTTTTGATTTATCGTGCAAAATGTCGAAAAAAAATCTGTTCTCCGCCTTTATTTCCATAGTTTACCAATCGAAAAATCTGAAATAATTCTGGACATTAGAAATTTATGTATATTTTACAGGAACAATAAAATCAACGTTTTAACTATCATAGTTTTTTTTATATTAACAATAAACCTCTACAAACAAACTTAGTTTTGCGGTTCATTAAGAAGTGATATGTGTTAACATCATTACGTTAAATACTTTGACTTCTGGAGTACGGAACCCTCGGCGCGCAAGTCTGACCCGCACTTCGCCGCGCCGGTTGTTTCTTTAATTTTTAAACACCTTATGCATATAAACCAAAAAAATAAAATTTGTGAATACGGCAATACTGTTAAACAAGGATCATAATTTGTAATTAAATATGTCTGATTATTTCTATCAAAAAAACATTTTTATATAATTCCCAATCAGAAAAAAAAACAATTATAATCACCGTCTACGAAGAGCCGATAAGGTTTTGTCCTCAATGTCTGGACTGAGTAGTCCTCCACTTTCATTTTCTTTTTTATCGAGCCCGATTAATATGATTATTAAAATCAGACAATAACAGCTGATGGTTGTGAATTTCAGAGTGATATATCACAAAATAACACACGAAGGTCCGCCACGACAGTCGAAGGCTTTTAAAGTGCTGCAAGTTATCACTGGGACCCAGGAGACACAGTGATCTGAAATTATGAAAATATAATATTTTATTAATAAATAATGATTTGAAATATATTATATATTATTATGAATTTTCCAAAATTCTCAAACACCTTGGAAAAACTATTGTTGGTTTCAGAATATCGCTATACTAATATAGGTAAAATGTTAACAAAATACGTATTAATATACCTATTACAAAAATATGTAATATTATATTATACATATTGAAAAATATTTTGTTTCATGTTTAAGTGTATATAAATTAGGATAGAATTATGTTTTTAAGATATTTTTTATTAAAACCGGTTAATACGTTACCAAAAGGAATCAACGTATACGATCATAGTGTCATAATAACATAAATTTCGTAAACACGAAAGTGAAAAATATTTTTTTAAATCTAAGTAAGTTTTAAAAATAATTCTAATACTTATAGATTTAATGTGCGGGAAATTAACGAGCTGAATGTAACACTGTTAGCCCTAGGATAATGTATAATGTTAAACATTTATTTATATGATTTTTTATTAATTAACTTATTTATTAGATAGTCAATTAATTTTACAAAAATCTCTATAGTGGAGTAATATAACATGTGCTGCTTAAATTGTGATCATAAATACTAGTAATGCTCATTTAAAGAAAGGAATACGGCTAATTACCAAAGATTAAATAAGTTTAATATTTATTATTTACTAATAAGCTATCGATTTTTAGATTAGGGCAAAAACGTATTTAGATAAATAATTTACAATTTGTTTATTAATTTGCCATCGTTTAACAAATTACCTACTTATTATTAAAATTTAATAACGTTATTAAATTCCCTTAAAACCTATTATAACATTTTAAAATAAATCAATTATCACTAACGAATTTAACCTTCTTATATTATGTATTTTGCTAACGTTTATTATTATTTATTTCATATATTTACATAAGATTTGCTAAGTATGTATTTGTTTGATACGAGTATCACTGATCAGTATTTTTTACAAGATTTAAACATAAACATCAACGAAATACTAACAAATTAACTAAATTCCGATTAACAGGTTTCTACATAACTAAACCCTGGTCCCGATCAACCTGGTTTGTGTTTGTGATTAACTAAAACAATGGAAATGATTACTGTCGACTTATAACATCGGAGATTGTTAAAATTATTTTATTTATACCTAGGTACCATTAAATTATCGAAAGCTGGATAAAGTTCCCAAACTTTAATACTTAGGCAGGAATTAATAATATAATTATTATGTTTTTTTCATATCATATTTTATTTTAGAAATGAATTTTATTTATTGGGTCTTCTTGAAATATATTATTAGTATTAGTATTATATATATTCATATTTTTTTATAGGTAAGTATATATTATGTATATTATTATGTAGATATTTATATCTATATTGTAATTATTATTAAATTATTTTAAATACAAAGTTTACTTCAGGGTTTAGGTGTAATTGGAATACTTTTACTAATCGGTTGATGTTTTAATCGTCAGAAAATGTTCAAACAGAAGGGGTGTGGCAATCTAGTCAGTGTGATCTTTATATAAGTATTTAAGTATTTTCAAGTTTATTTCATATGAATTTACTATTTTATTGTAATTTTATTGTAAGTTTACCTATGTCTATGTTTTATGTGTATTATTTAAGATAGTATTAAATAAATTGTATTTAATGGCTCAAATTGTTTTTTTTATTAAGTACCATATCAATCTGGTATTTCAGTAGCACTGTTAGCTGTAAGTGTATAGTTTGTAAAGTAGGTATAAGTTATCTTGCTGAATCTCTAAAACGATTACGAAGCTATACCGCTTAGTCGCGATATCTTAGTAGTTATTCTGCTATTTGGGATGGAGACATACCTATACAACAAATCAAAAATATGAAAATCGGTCCAGTCGTTCTCGAGTTATAAGTGTTCGAACAAACTCGACTTTGTTTTATATAATAAAAGATTATTACGACTAATTAGTGTTATACTGCGTATTAGGAACTTACCACTAAAGTGGCCTACGGTGACACAATCACAGTCGCCAGTGCCTTGACGATATACGAAATTTTTTTTGTTGCTTGTCTTTTTTTGGGAAATTTTTATCATATGATAAAAATTGTATGCAGAGTTCGTTACAGACTTGTTTAAATACTAGTTTACTTCGTCGTCTCAACCAATAGACGTCCACTGCTGGACATAGGTCTCTTGCATGGATTGCCACAGAACACGATCTTGTGCCGCCTGATTCCAGCGGCTACCAGCGACTCGCTTGAGATCGTCTGTCCATCGAGTCGGGAGTCTACCAACGCTTCGTTTACTGGTGCGAGGTCGCCATTCAAGTCACCTTGGGACCCCAACGTCCATCGGTTCTTCTAGCAATGTGCCTCGCCCATTGCCACTTCAGTTTCGCGACTCGATGAGCTATGTCGGTAACTCTGGTTCTCCTGCGGATCTCCTCATTTCTGATTTGATCTCGCAGGGATACTCCGAGCATAGCTCTCTCCATCGCCCGCTGAGTTACTTACACTTACTTACATTATTAGAAAAAAATAAGAATTGTTATTTATTTCAGATAAAGATTAAAGAATGTTCGGTAAATATTCTGTAATAATATTTAGATGCCGCCGAACGCCGTTTTACGTAAGCGATTATAGGATATATGGAGAAGCGGCGATGATTTCGCAGTTTAAATACGAATGGAATTTTTAACCCTCGTAATTCCTCAAGATTAGCACTCGAACATGTTTTCACGTCGTAAAATTTCTGAAATTTTTATAGTGATCACATTTTATTTTAGTTCCTTATTTTAAGAGAACTTTCTGCACATTAATTATTTATTTATTTCATCTTTGATATTATTATTTACTATTATGTTTATGTACCATTTTAAGTGAATCAGTTATGACACTACAAATTACTTATTAAGACCTAAAGCGATTGCAATTGGTTTACGTTTTAAATTTTTTGTTAAATAAATATTGACTATATTATAATGGATTTAAATGTTGGATAGAAGCAGGCGTAGGTACTTTGTGCATAACTATTAAATAATTATGTATGTATGTACTTACAATGAAAAATAAAATTGTTTTACTATAATCCGCTAAAATAGACAAATTATGTCCTGCATCCTCATGCATAATTATTGTAGGTACCATACAGATTTGTCTGTTTTTTATAGTATTATGATTTTGTTAAATGAGCTAAGAGCCTTATACTATTACCAATTTTAGATCGGGATTAGGCTCTTCCGTAAAATGTACCTAATTTGGGACCATTAAAATACATAATATAAATATCTATATCTACCTACGAGAGGTTGGTTCTACAATAATATACCTACTGAAAAAAGATTTCCGTAGCTATAGATAATAGTTGCAGGTCAGACCCTATCTTTCCTGGTATTTCCCTATATTTTGTTCATAACGTGTCGGATCTAGTTAGGCGGTGTCGCTGGCAATTTGCAGTGGCTGCCAACGGGGATGTGATGCAAATCGCATTGTGCAGCTGTCCCGCCGACCGCATCGCCGCCTACCAGCCCCGCTTGCTGCCATTACAATAAATGAGATATTTCTCAATGCTATAATACATTTAAATATAATATTCTCTGATAAATAAGAATTTATATATGTATATTTTTATGTTTTTACTTTAAATTTTAAAAGAGCGGTGGTAAGATGATAAGGTTAAGACCTCCCTTTCGGGGGGGCTGAGTTCTATCCCCGGCACGCACCCCAACTTTTCCGAGTTGGGTATGTGCATTTCAAGCGATGAAATATCACTTGCTTTAACGGTGAAGGAAAACATCGCGAGGAAGACTACCTCACGCCTGAGAATTCTCCATAATGTTCTCAATTCTCAAAGGCGTGTAAAGTCTATACAAATCCGCACTTGGCCAGCATGGTGGACGACGGCCTAAGCCCTTCTCATTCTGAGAAGAGACCCGTGCCTTGTAGTGGCTCGGTAATAGGTTGATAATGAAGATGATGATGTTTTTATTTTATTTCTATACCCTAAGCGTATAAGTTTTCGTGTTAAAACTGTTAAACTCAAATTACACTAAACTTCCAAACGAGAGAAGAAAGATCAGGTGCAGACATACGACGGCTTTATGACGCCAGGAGTGTAACTGCGAACTTGCCAACAGCTGCTACTGAGTAGCTATTTCTTGAAGGAAGAACCCAATTTTTTTTTGGTCCGACCCAGAACTTGAAACCGGGACCTCATGCTCCCAGACCAAATGCCAATAGAGCAGCAAGACAGTTATACGTAATTCTAGGTAGGTAGCGTTCGCAAAATTGAGTAACATTAATCCGTTTGGGTCTATAATATACCTCCCTTAATCCTGTCGAGGGTTGACGATCGATTACGGAATTATGCCCCACGTGGCGCGATGCCAGGTCTCTACGTCGGATCATCACGATGACGGTGGTTTAGCAATTTCAAACTCTTCAGGGCAATTTTCTAGGATGACATACGATCATACCATAGAAATTATAGGTACTTACCAAAGATACCATATTTATCTAATTGTATACTTTAAATGTTGGATCAATTTGATCACAGTGATTTAGCAATTTCAAATCCTTCAGAGAAATTATCTTGGATGACGTGCGATCATACCTATCCATAGAAATGATATTATATCAAGGTTACTAATATCAAGTTCTATACTCTTAAGGTTGTTCGTTAAAGATTGCCGGGAGAAGTATGAATGTACTCGTACGTGTATCGTTCTGTGTTTTTTGTTTTTGGGTGTAATAAAGTTTTATCCTCTTTAAAACTCCGTATCCAAAGGGTAAAACGGAACCCTATGTTACTGTCTGTCCGTCTATCCATCTGTCCGTCCGTATGTCGATATCACGGATCTAGAGTTCGTAGAAGAAATGAGTAACAGATCTGATATTTGGTATAGAATGACCCAAATCCGAATATTTAATAAGAAATCAAATTGAATTATATTATGTTCCTCGTACTACATTACCAAAAATTTACAATAGGTAAGTTTTAATAAAGGTCATGTTTCTACCTCAACTAGTGATAGTGAATTAAAAATACGACTGCCTTGCTTGCACTGGATATTGAACTATTGTGTTATATATTTTTGGAATCTAATACTTAATCATTTTCTAGATGATGATCATAAACTTAATCTGATTTTCAAATATTTTTTTTCCACCTTTAGTCTTTAATGTGGGACCATGGTCACCTCATCAATTTTTATTTTATTTTACTAGCTTATGTCACCTGAAATAAGCTAAGAATTCTAACGACACCTCATTCATCAAAATTGGTTCAGGCGTATAGAAGTTATGGTGAAATATACAAACTTACATACATACCCTGAAAACAATATACTTACTCCTTTTTTCAGGCAGTCTTATAAAAAGACGACTTTGAGTACCTACCAACTGGGTATATAGGTATTCTTCAGGTAAGGATGTCTACGTCAATCGTTTACGACCTCCGGGTCGGTAGACGACACAGGCAGTAACGTTCAACCGTTTTATATGGTGATATAACCATAAGGCGATTTATAGAACCGTAAGCCGGGTGTTTACTGTCTTAATTTGATTAATTAAACGAGTAAAACACACGCGCGGCGTTAATTTTACGACGAATGAGGATCCATTCGCTATCAACACAGGTGATATAAGAGCTGTACCTGCCTCTACCAACGCTTAATAATCTTCGGCTCCGTTCAATCGTGAAATTGTTAATTATTAGTATTTCTGCTAGTTTAGGCCGTCTGTAGTCCCTAACATAATATTATAATTAATAAGTTGGACTAATTCATGTTATATACTGTCATTGATTTTGTAGTAAGTACCGTTCTTATAAGATTTTGTCTTATTGGAACTTGGCTTGACACACTGCCGTGTGTCTTGATACCTACTTAATATCATTGTCTACCCTTTAGGAGGTGTAAAACATAAGATTCGAATTTTGAATAGGTATAAGAAATGCGTGGAGAGGTCACTGGTGAAAACGTCTCGTTCTTTATAACGTTAAATTAACGTTACCGTTTCGTCACGCTCATTTGTTTCGATTTAATACAACCATAAACGTAACGTTTATAAACTTAATTTAATTTATTGAATGAACAAAACACCCGTAAAGCAATACCTATAAGAAGATCAGGTTTATTTTATGAGGATCTATTTGCCATCAACGCAGGTGACAGTATAATATGCGAAGGCGAGTAATCTTCGGCTCCGTTCGCTCATGAAATTGTTAATTAACGGACAACGGAACGACCCAGCTAGTTGGGGCCCACCCTGTCCCTAGCGCCGATATTGTTTTATATGTGGGATTAATCGAATCGATAGGGTTTGGGAAAAAATTACCGAAGGTAACGTTTTCTCATTAGGCGGTCTTTAATGAAGGGATTAGAGTCTAATCAATTAGTGTTACCTTTTTAAGCCTGTTTGGAGTTGATTTCATGGAGATTATATTATTAGGGATTTGATTTAATAGTATCCGTTATAACAAGTTCTAGTTAAAAATAAAATACTATTAAAATATAATTGTTTTTTTTTTAAATAAATTGATTGTTTACCGTTAAAATAACTTTGAAAGAAAAATACCTAGATGTGATAAAAGTTACTTAATTAGATTTAGGTTCACCTAGTGTAAGTCTTTCTCACCTTCGCATAACCGGATAATGTTGTTCACGAAATCATTTTCATTAACCATCACTCAAGTGTTTAAATCCGGCTATCCCTGGTCGATTCTTTTGTATTTGGAATGCAATAAAGATCCTCTTCAACTCTAATGAAAGATCTAGGTACCCTCCATAGAGTCTAAGCTAGATAGCACCGACAATCGAATTGGCAATCAAGTCGATCCACTTTAGAGTAAGAGCTTTGTGTGAAATTTCGAGTATACCTAACGATTTAATTCAGAATCGATTAACAAATATAGTTAAAAAAAATCAAGTGGGTATCTTTTTCATAAAATAATAGGTAGGTACTTAACTATGATTTCCGGCTGGTGCAGGTGATGACCGGGCACGGATGCTTCGGCCATTACCTGCACAAAGTCGCCGGGAGGGAACCGACCCCGTCATGCCATGAGTGCGGCGCTGGGGATGACACAGCTCAGCACACTCTAGAAGAGTGTAGCCACTGGGCCCCCCAGCGCCGCACTCTGGTGGCGACAATTGGCGGAGACCTCTCGCTGCCCGGCGTCGTGTGCGCCATGCTGAGCAGCGAGGGGTCTTGGGATGCTGTGGCCGACTTCTGCGAGGACGTTATCTCGCAGAAGGAGGCCGCGGAGCGGGCGCGCGAAGAGGCTCTCGACGCGCATCCGCTCCGGCGCAGACGGGGGGGAAGAAGGCGGCGGTTATTCGCCGCTCGCCAGCTTCCCTCGGGAGACGGCGGGTAGCTATTGGGCTAGCTATCCGCCACTAACAGTCTCCTCACTGTCTGAGGGGGGGATCACGCTGTCCCGATCCCCTACTCTTTAGCGCGGGAGCCTCGGCAGGTGGCCGGGGCGGCTGACAGACGCCTGGGACGTATACAACGGGTTCCCCAGGCGTCCAGCACAGTCAGCGAGAGGGAACAGCCGTGGTGGTTTTAGTTAGGGTATACCCATAGGGGGAGTCCCACATAACCCCCGTTCTGCCCAAAGAACGGGGGTAGCCATAAAGCTTTCCACCACGTCAAAAAAAAAAAAAAAAAGTTACTTAACTTTACTTGACTTATTATCTAGTCAAAAAAAATATCGAAGCTCCGTATTGTGAGTTGATGGGTAGGTCGAGAAGCGTTTAACGTAGGACCTTGTCTTTAATTTGAGATCCGTGTATGTAGAGATTATAGTTATTATTCCTAGTCAAATCATTCAACAATAAAAACCGCCGGGAAACTTGAAAACATCTAGTGTTCGTTATGGTTGGCACGTAGGTAAATATGAGATCAGTATATTATACGAGTATTTCTGTTTTTCTCCGACAAACCAATAAATCAGTTGTTTATATAACGAAATCGATGTAGTAGGCACGTCTGTTCAAAGAAGCAAGGTCGTTTTTAACGATCCTAGAAATACGATCACGTTCGTTTTGATATTGTTGACAAAGTATTGCAGGGCCTTTTTCACCACCTTCTGATAAGTGTCGGATAGCCTAAACGGAAGTTGTCGCTTTCTTGCTTTATTTCAAGTGACAAAGACAAAAATTGTGAATAAGCTATTCAACACTTACCAGAAGATGGTGAAACAGGCCCTTAATGTAGTGACAGATTTGTACATACTCGTAAGGAGCGAGCTGCTGTGAAAGAGCTACAAAAATCTATAAACTCCTCCCGAATTTCAGAAAAAGCAGCTTGGGAAAAGATAAAAGACAGACAAACAAACTATCACATTTATGTTATTAGTTTGATATCGATTTGCTACTTTTAAATATATAAATTAAATAGAATTTTTCAGTCTAACATTTTTAGTGCGGAGAAAAAATATGAATAGAACTAGAAAAAATGCATTACGTACAGAATACGGAAATAATATATTATTTTCTCCGGCCTCACAATTTCTATGCACAGCAATGTCATTTATTTGCGTGTAGATTTATTTTTAAAATCTAAATGTAGTTTAAGTGTATTCATAATTTACATGAAAAAGCATATATACCTACCTACTGGCTCATTCGTCATTTCACAGTTTAGATGAAAATCCTTCGGGCGAAATCGCTGAACGCAAGAAATTCACTTTTGCAAAGTGTTTTCAATGTCATGAGTTGTTTGTAGTTTGAAAATACATTTAAGTATTATATTATACTAGCAGATGCCAGCGACTTCGCCCGCTTGGATTCTTATAAATCTCACTTGGGGGTGGAATTTCGAAAATTCCTGAAACACGTAATTCTTTATTTTTAACCGACAGTACAAATACCGATTTTCATTGATATAACTTTAAAAATGAATGACTTTCATACAAACTTTCATCCACCATTTAACCCACTTAGGGCTATATTTTCAAAAATTTCTTAAACTCGTAACTCTTTATTTTTAACCGAAAATCTAATTACCAATTTTCATGGATATAACTTGAAAAATGACGGACTTTCATACAAACTTTCATCCCCTATTTAACCCCTTTAGGGGTGGAATTCGCAATAATCCTTTCTTAGTGTGCGTCTACGTCACAAAAGGAAGCTACTGTGAAAATTTCAAGTTTCTAGCTTCAGTAGTTTAGGCTGTGCGTTGATTGTCAGTCAGTCAGGACAAGCTACTTTATATTATTAATAGATTTTCTTTTTAAACGTAATTTGATACGTAATAGCTTAGTTGAGCGCTGATAGCCTAGTGGTTAAGACTTCGGCTTCCCTTGCGGGGGGACCGAGTACCATCCGGCACGTAACTCAACTTTTCGGAGTTATGTCATTATATGCGTTTTTAACCCCCGACGTAAAAACGACGGGGTGTTATAAGTTTGACGTGTCTGTGTGTGTGTGTGTGTATGTGTGTGTGTCTGTCTGTTCCCCTGTAGCGCTCAAACGGGTGAACCGATTTCAATGCGGTGTTTTTTGTTTGAAAGGTGAATTAGTCGAGAGTGTTGTTAGCTATGTTTGATGAAAATCGATCCAAGATGGCCGCCGCTACAAAATGACAGATTACATATTTTATCACAACTCCCTCGATATGGGTATCAAATGAAAGGGCTTGACTAGTAGAATAGCACTATGCAAATCCAAAATGGCCGCCGGCACAAAATGGCGAGTGTCGGGGGTTTTTTAAATTTTCAATTTATACTTGTAAGTAAAGTTAACAGTGAAAGAAAAGCATGCCTGGGAGTTCTCCATAATATTCTCAAAGGCGGGTGAAGTCAATTATTCTCACTTTGAGAGAGACCCGTGCCCTGTAGTGGGTGGATAATTAGTTGATAATGATGATGCGTGTGTTCTTATTTATTTCTCTAAACCGCTTGACCGAAGTGGGCGAGTGGTCCCGAGGGGGGACGTGCTACATTTTTCGCGCATCCATACGTCTAAAGCCAAAAGGCGACTTGTACATAATGTGACAGGGTAATCAGGGTATCTGAAGCCCTAGCCATACCCCTATCGCATCATTTATCCCGTGGCGGCGGTAACCAATACGCGCTGATTGATGTGCGCAAATCGTCACTCTGGTGTTGGTACGAGTATACGTCGCAAGAAATATTGCAAAGCGTTGCCATGTTGGATGGTGATTTATTGGCGTTGTGGCTTCACGTCGTTTTGTCTGCGCTGTTCGCCCGCAGCCCACAGCTAATCCCACTAACATTTTTGACACTTTTCAAAGCGCGTTTGTGTGAGCTACAAATATCTCGATTTTTCATATTATTATGTATAGGGAAGTCCGGTCCCCCTCCCAAAAGTCGGCACTCCTCTTTCGACGATATTATATTCTGTATCGATAGATAGAGCTTGAAAAATATTCATCGCATTTTGATGAAATACGAAACGAAATGAGCTCTAAAGGCCTACCCACGAAGTTTTCGCTGTGAACGAAATTTTAGGCGGCGCGGGCGCGTTGGCGAGCTACAAGAATTCTATAGAAAATAATAATTTATGAAATTCGTATGCTCTCTGTGATTCTGTTTTCAGAAGGCACTAACTACATCACCTTCTTTTATATTGTTTTTACAGATCACTAGCTTGTGGCCACTGCCTCGTATACGTAGATGTCGAGTTTAGCTGATTCTGGAATCTAGTAAATGCAATAATTATGTCTTAGAGTCGCGCCGAATGCCTGACTTTTAGTTTTTAAGGCCCTGTTTCACCACCATCTGTTAACTTTCGGATAGCCTAAACGTAAGTTTTTAACCGACTTCAAAAAAAGGAGGTTCTGTATTCGACCCGTATGTATGTATGTAAGTATGTATGTATGTAAGTATGTTCGCGATTATCTCCGCAACTAATGAACCGATTTTGATGATTGTTTCACTATCGTTATCTACATACTTTCAAGAAGGTTTTAGTATATAACACATCGAGTTATCATTCTTACGTACGAAGTTATAAGCATAAATGTACACATATGTCACTAATATGTTCTCTGAGATTGCCAGACCTATTGCTGAAGTCTGATATAGCTATTCTGTCCAAAGACTTCACTCTGCTACGCCTACGTAATATTGACCTTTTGCAAAAAGTTTTGGGCTGAAGTCAGTACAGTTGCATTTAGAGTGATTCCTTGGAGTTTGTGCATGGTTACGTGTATTTCCATTATATACAAAGCCAAACCGCAAGGGAGTGAAACTAGTCGCGTATAGATTGTAAATTACGGTCTATCCAAATTATACAAGAGTTGTACGCATACAAACTAATCTTTTATAGATCAGAAGTTAGGTTAGGTTGGGTTAGAACATAATAAAACCACTCACCTATAGTATGACACATAAAATGTATATGTCACAGGATATTCAATAATAATTAATAATATATAGGTCATAATCTATTTTACATAGTTTTCGTTTTATATTATTATTATTATTACCTAATATAAAAAAACAAATCACTAAAAAGCATAAAATAATTTTTTTCAAAGAAAAATGAACCGACTTCAAACGAATCGAACTAAAAAGTTTAAAATAATTTTTTATTCATTTAGATTGACGATTAAACTACCTAACTCAAATGATATATAACTTTTTGAAGTCGGCGCCAAACCACATTCAATTCGTGTAAGTAAAATCAGAATATCCACTTATGAATGCGAGCGCGGTGAATCTAGTCGCGGAGGGTGAGTCTGGGACTCGGGGGGCACATTTTTGACTTGAAGTGAACTTGAAGTCATTTGGCGCCGACTTCAAAAAATTATATATCATTTGAGTTAGGTAGTTTAATCGTCAATCTAAATGAATAAAAAATTATTTTAAACTTTTTAGTTCGATTCGTTTGAAGTCGGTTCATTTTTCTTTGAAAAAAATTATGTCACTTTCTTACTTTATGTCAAGTGACAAAGACAAAATATGTGAATAAGCTATCTGACATTTATCAGAAGGGTGTGAAACAGACCCTTAATCACGTTAAAATTGATCTAGTGATTTTTCAGAAGCAGAAAAGATATAGTTTATGTATAGAATGATCTATAATTTCATCCACGGAAACAGGAAAAAATACAAAGTATTCGGGCAATCTATCACCGCGGTCATCAAGGTCAGTTTGTGTCGGGAAAGCGCGTATTTCCGTAAGCATTGCGTAACCTATTCTCTCTGGCGTGCGCTTTCAGCGGCCGCAGACGATCATTAGCTGAGCTTCCGTCTTCCTAGGTGACATGATTTACATTCGTAAAAATACATACACTTAACAGTAGCGTTGCAGTTTATTTCTCTTTCCATCGGGAATAATGGGTAAAGTCTTGAAAGATACCCCATCTTACTTGTAGCATCATAAAGCCTCAATAGGGCAACCACAGGTGCAAAGTACTGTACAGGGCACGGACTGAAAACTGAAAGATCAAATCCCACCCGCTGCACTGTCGTCGTAGGTACGTCTCGTATTTAAAGCTCATAAGTATATATGCTTACTTGGCGGGAAAAGGGAAATATTATTAAAAAACCTTTTTATTTATGAGTGGGTGATTTCCGGAATATCTTGGTACTTATATTAGTACGGATTATACCAAAATTCATTGAAAATTTTAATATACCATATATCACAATCTACTAGTAACTACTAGATTGCGAGGCATATTATTGTTCATGTAATCTTTTTAGACGTGTGCGCCGATGCTAAAATCTCCGGCGGCGGCGGCGTGTTTTCGGCGTAATTTCGGCGCGGATAATTTTAATAAAACTGGCTAACTTGTAGAATTATTTTTACTGAAAATCAGATAGGTACAATTACATAAAACTTTTGCAATAACAACAACTTGCCAAATAGTCCAGTAACTTTAACGTTTGCAAGTATGGGATACCTTGCGTTCAGATTTTGGACTAGGTAGTATAACGGACTAGTTTTTTATTGTACATTTTCAGGACGTTTACAATAACTTTTATTTATGATAAATAAGTAAATGATTATGATTATGATATAGGGGCCCACTAAAAAAGGATTATTGGAAATTCTACCCCTAAGGGGGTTAGATAGGGGATGAAAGTTTGTATGAAAGTATCATTTTTTAAGTTATATCCATGAAAATTGGTATTTGGGCTTGCGATAAAAAAAAAATATTTCAGGATTTTTGAAAATTCTATCCCCAAGTACGTTAAATAGGGGATGAAAATTTAAATGAGACCCCGTCACGTTTTCACGACATTTATCAAGTTATATCCATGAAAATTGGTATTTAGATTTTCGATTAAAAATAAAGAATTACGTGTTTAAGAAATTTTGAAAAAACTACCCCCAAATTGGTTAAATAGGAGATGGAAGTTTGTATGACATTAAGAATCTACGCGGGTGAAGTCACGAGCATCTCAGTAAGTAATGTATCTACAGAGCTGGTTCTGGTCTTAAATTATAGCAATTTTATTCTACTAGGTACTCAAACAATTTAAGGACAACAAGGCGTCAGGTGATGACGGAATCACAGCGGAACTCCTGAAAGCAGGTGGAAAACCAGTTCTTAAAGCTTTTCAGTGACTGTTCAATTCCGTCAACGACGAGCGCATAACGCCGGAGGCATGGCAAGGAGGCGTGGTGGTTCTTTTCTTTAAAAAGGGCGATAATACCTTGCTGAAGAATTATAAACCCATCTCTCTGCTGAGCCATGTCTATAAGTTGTTCTCGAGAGTCATTACGAATGTCTCACTCGTAGGTTCGACGACTTCCAGCCTCCCGAACAGGCCGGGTTCCGAAAAGGCTTCAGTACCATAGACCACATCCATACGCTGCGGCAGATTATACAGAAGACTGAAGAGTATAACCGGCCACTTTGCTTAGCGTTTGTGGACTATGAGAAAGCCTTTGATTTGGTGGAAACTTGGGCTGCATTGAAATCACTGCAGAGATGTCAGATCGACTATCGGTACATCCAAGCGTTGAAGTGTTTGTACGAACGCTACTATGTCAGTCCGTATACAGGACCAGACTACAAGGCCAATCCAGTTGCAGCGAGGAGTGCGTCAGGGAGATGTTATCTCCCCGAAGCTATTTACCGCTGTGTTGGAAGAGGTCTTTAAGCTTCTGGACTGGAACGGACTTGGCATCAACATAAACGGTGAGTACATCACTCACCAACGGTTTGCCGATGATATAGTCGTGATGGCAGAGACTCTGGAAGACCTCAGTACAATGCTCAATGATCTCAGCAGAGTTTCTCAACAGGTGGGCTTAAAAATGAACATGAGTAAGACGAAGGTCATATCTAATGCTCATGTTCCACTCCACCCGGTAATCGGCACTCGAAATTGTAGACTAGTATATATACCTGGGACACACGGTCCAGCTAGGTAGGTCTGATTTTGAGAAAGAGATCAATTGCGGAATCCAACTCGGCTGGGCAGCGTTCGGGAAACTTCGAGATGTATTTTCGTTCAATATCCCTCAGTGTCTGAAGACAAAAGTCTTCGAACAGTGCATGTTGCCAGTGATGACTTATGGATCTGAGACATGGTCGCTAACAATGGACCTCATAAGAAGACTCAGGGTCACTCAGCGGGCGATGGAGAGAGCTATGCTCAGAGTATCCCTGCGGGATCAAATCAGAAATGAGGAGATCCGCAGGAGAACCAGAGTTACCGACATAACTCAACGAGTCGCGAAACTGAAGTGGCAATGGGCGAGGCACATTGCTCGAAGAACCGATGGACGTTGGGGTCCCAAGGTGCTTGAATGGTGACCTCGCACCAGTAAACGAAGCGTAGGTAGACCCCCCCACTCGATGGACAGACGATCTCAAGCGAGTCGCTGGCAGCCGCTGGAATCAGGCGGCACAAGATCGTGTTCTGTGGCGATCCTTGCAAGAGAACTATGTCCAGCAGTGGACGTCCATTGGTTGAGATGACGACGATTCTACTTGTTAGGTAAGTTAGTTAGTTAAGTTTTATTATGAATAGGGAGGTGTAACTTCATATCGATCAAAATTTTTTTGTAATTTATTGTATAGAAATATGGAATATGAATGGTGTAATCGTTAGGTTATTTGGTATCTAAGAAGAGGGTGAATGATGTTGGAGGGTGTTCTAAAACATTTAGAACTCGCGCCGATTTTACGCCGATACGCAGATCGGCGGCGGCGGCGTCCAAAAAATGACGGCGGCGGCGGCGGGTCGGCGCGGCGCACACGTCTAAATCTTTTTGACTTAGGTTTTTTCTTTTTTAAGCTATGAGCAAGAATAATGTCCTATAGAAAATATCGCAGCGATTAACGAAATAATGTTGAGTTGGTAAAACATACTGTTAGACCTGCTCGTTATTCTATACATACCTATCAATAAGTATAGATCGAAGGAACAATATTAGTTTGTACATTAATCCATATTAATGGTGAATGGTGAGCTATTTCTGTCGGAGCAGCCATTTTGGATTCATTGCACGCATTATCGATTGTTCGACTCGGATTATCTCGAATTAGGATTATAGTTCCATCTTTTGCTTGCTATGAATTCTAAACAGGAATCTAGACTATTTGTTTTACCCGCCTATTTTATAAATTTACCTTAACCCCTTAAAGAATTATTTATTTATCTAAATGCAAAACTGTAATGAACTCCATCACACTGGATCCTACCAAGCCACTTCCCTACCCCCTTTTTATATCGTCAGTCAATTGTGCTGAACGGCTCCACTGTGGGACTTTTTAGGTCCAATAGAAAAAATTGCCTCTACGACAAACTGGCTGTATGTTTGGGGTACATATGATGATGTCACCAGTTCGGAGTATTGGTTGTTGTTTGTTACTTCTATTACCCCAATTCCACAAAGGTAGTGCCGTGTTCTGGTTCCACAAGGTTATTAAATGACACGCATTAACTCAAAATAATTACTGTTTTAATTTGATTCTAAGTTACTACAAAAAGGTAAGGCTAGTGTACGTTACGACGGGCGGGGAGGCAACTGGCCCGTGCCTCGAGTTACAAGTGTTTTTATTAAGGCCCAACTTGGGAAATGCTTGCGGCGGCATGTGTTCCCTACAGTATGTATTTGACTATTTGAAAAATAAGCGTTTCAAGAGTCAAGTCAAGTGGTCGTTGGTGGTAGGCTGTGGTAGGGATCGACATTACCTAGGATACTTTGTCGCACCGACCAGATTTTTAACCGACTTCCAAAAAGGAGGAAGTTCTCAATTCGACACGTATATTTTTTTCTTTTTCCTCTCCATTTTTTCCTTTTTGGAGTCTAATCAATAATCAATCCAGGAGTCCCGCCGAATTTCAAGTAAAGCAGCTAATAAGGCCGCCTCATTCATATATTTGAAAAGCGGGCTTTAAATTTTATTAAGTAACTTTTTTTTTAATATTTTGGATTTTTTTATAAAATTTAATTTTTCTTTAAATTAAGTAATAACTTAGATAATAATTGATAAAAGCAAAATAAATATTTTGAAACTCTAGATGGTTTTCTAAGTATAAGTACTTATACGTTACGGTATTTATAATTTAATGTATTCGGTCGATTTTATTGCGGTCGAGTTGTACCATAACCCTTATATTCGTATAGCATTGATACAAAAATGTACACAAGTACCATGGCAAAACGATATATGTGTTCGGGAACGAAACAAAATACAAAACTAAATTACAAACGGTGAAACGGTGAAATAACAAAATAAATAACGCCGATAAGAACGCAAAATACTGGAATTCAAACACATAAAATATTTTTATCTACAATTGAATCTTATGAAAATATGCATCATAAAAATTTATTTGTATAAGTAGCCATTTATATTCAAAATTTTTCAAAAGCGGTCATATATTGAATGAGTTTTGTTTGATGGAATGACTTTCATGTAACATGTTTATCTAATTTTCATTAAGTATGTGCAAACGTTAATTAAATAATAAATTGTTAATTGGGTTTTTCTGTCAATTTTCTTCTCAAAAATTCTCAGTGCCAGCCTGGAGTTTTTAGTTGGCGGTGTTTCACTCCCGCGCCTCGAAGAGCACGTTATGTAGTTGGTCTCAGTTGTTATCACTATCATGTGATAATAGTCGTTAAATCCCGCCAACCCGCATAGGAGCAGCGTGGCGTATCTAAGCTCTAAATCTCTCTCTCCTATGAGAGAGGAGGATTTTGCCCAGCTGTGGGATGTTAAAAGGCTGTTATAGTGGTGGATGTGCGGTGAAAGAGGGGTTATGTCGGTAACTTGTGGAGATTGGTAGTCCAATGTACAATACCTAAGTGAGTATGTCTATAACTTCTATCGTACCTCACAGAATACCCGTGGGTTGCGAATGCGTTTCTGCCATCATTCAGTCGTTCACACTCTGTAGTCTATCTGTGTACTCGTGGATGCGAAACTGGCCTGTGTACAGATGCTTCGGTATAATCACTGTCGATTACGGAGCTGTTCGGTAATTAAATTTAAACGGTTGTCCGGTTTACTTCGCTGATATATTTATAGCTTGTGTCAGCTATTTTCTGCACAGTTGCTGACATATCCTTCCGTTGTATATTTGTATCATTGGTATTTAGGACGTGTCTCTATACTAATACCTACCTAATATCATCATGAATGCGAAAGTAACTATGTCTGTTTGACTATTTCAATAATATTTTTGAAGCATGAAGCGCTGTATTCATTATTTTCTGCCAATGTGAATCGGGAACTAACTATTTAGTTTAGGTTGCTTTGCCGTCTCCCCATCTGAGAAGGGCCTTACCTACACAGTATCTAGTTTACCACTATGTAGATAAAGTCCGTCAGCGATGAAATTATTGCTAAAAATAATTATGCTCTTAAGCTAGATTTACACGCATTAAGTTGTCAAGTAGTTAACTAAATTTTAAATTAATTTAAGCGACTTAATTTTAAGTAAGCGTTTTCACGAAACCAGACAAGTAATTTAGTAAAGCTCTCAAGTGCATACCGAGATGAACAGCAAAGTGCATGAAATAATAAACTATGTAATTTTATAAGTGGTCAGTGAAGTCACAGAAGAAATTAACAATGAATATTTCAATGAAAAAAAAAAAACTTTCCCGCGCGAAATTGCAGCTCTAGTCACCGGCGGGGGTTACGCGGGGTGCGGAGCGCGCGGCTACTTAACCGAAAAATAGACAAAATTCTATTCTACTTGTTCACTTGCACACTAAATTTTAACTTGCAACTTATTACTAAATTCAATGTTTACACGCATTATATCACTTAAAATTAAGTTAAAATTTAGTTAACTACTTGACAACTTAATGCGTGTAAATCAAGCTTTATGTTAAATACACTCGAGCAAAGAATCCGAGTCAAAAAAAAATTTTAATTTCAATTAACGACCCGGATTCTTTGCACGCGAGTGTATTTAACATTGAAGACGTCCGCCGGTAACTGACCGCGGTATTTCTCGCACCGTTTTTATGCTGCCTGGCATTGTACCAATAAATTCTAACAATGATTATAAAACATTTCCAAGACGTTTTTGAGACGTTAAAATATGTATACTGTGTGCTTAGTCTAAAGCGGAGCACTCGAAAACGAACTCGAAAACTATTGATCGATTTCAGAGTAAAATAGACCTAAAATGTCTTGTATTAAGGTTTGAGTTCGCCAATACATTCAGCATTGTTCGAATGCTGAATGTATTGGCGAACTCAAACCTTAAAACAAGCCATTTTAGGTCTATTTTACTCTGAAATCGATCAATAGTTTTCGAGTTCGTTTTCGAGTGCTCCGCTTTAGACTAAGCACACTGAGCTTCGTAAATCTATAAATAGGTACATAGCTAATGCGCGTGGCTAAGTACGTCAGGATAATATATCTAAGTAGAGGCGTTTATTTTGCGCCTCATTTCAAAATTTTTTCACATTATTTTGCAATGGTACACTAGCTGATGCAAGCAGCTTTGTCCGCGTGGAATTGGGTTTTTTAACCGACTGTGCGACGGCAAAGGTGAGTTATATGACTGTTTGCATACGTGTCTGGGTGTGTGATTCTTTATATCCTTGAAGCACCCAAAGGCTGGATAGATTTTAATCAATGAGGTCTAGTTATATATCGATTCGTATAAACCGTGTTATGACTAATAAGCTAGGTTTTGTTTTTCTTTTTAACCCCCGACGCAAAAACGACGGGGTGTTATAAGTTTGACGTGTCTGTGTGTGTGTGTGTGTGTGTGTGTGTGTGTGTGTGTCTGTCTGTTCCCCTGTGGCGCTCAAACGGGTGGACCGATTTGAATGCGGTTTTTTTTGTTTGAAAGGTGAGTTAGTCGAGAGTGTTGTTAGCTATGTTTGATGAAAATCGGTTCAAGATGGCCGCCGCTACAAAATGGCGGATTACATATTTTTTCAGAACTTACTTAATATGGGTATCAAATGAAAGGGCTTGACTAGTAGAATAGCACTATTGCAAATTCAAGATGGCCGCCACCACAAAATGGCGATTGTCGGGGGTTTTTTAAATTTTCAATTTATACTTGTTGATTAGTGTTAACATTCGTGTGGTGCTTATTATATCAATGACGTCATTAGCGATTTTGTCGTCATTAGTGACTTGCAGTGAAATGTTCAATTTCAAACATAATTAAGAGTAGACAATTTTTTATATTGAACATGTTTCTATCTATGTATATGTGACTATGTCTGGGTGTATGTATATAAATTGCTTCATTGGTCTAGTGGATTATTCGGCTGCGGATCATGATATCTTGGGTTCAATTCGCGGGTGAGGCCAAAAAGATTTTCGGTCAAGGAATTCGTATAATACCAGCTCGGAGTTGGGAAGTTGCGATGTAAGATACACCCTATATATAGAGAGATAGCCTCGGAGTTGCTATACTGTGAGTTAATATACTGCGTTTGATCTCTCCTCGGTCTTGTCGCATTGACGTCTCATCGGTCTATGAGAGTGAGGGAATAGAGTGCAGATGTGTTTGAAAACACACTTGCGCACTATACTTAATATCTCCTGCGTGGTTAGCTAGCCTTCGCCTCGCCTAAATTCGATCGGAGGATATACTCGTAATTAATATGTAATAGCTGGGTAAGCAGTGCTTTTCTGCCTCTAAAAGGTGCACGCCGTTTTTGCTTATAAAGTTATAACTAAAGCTTTGCGCACACTGTGCCCGGAAAGATTGCTCTTATACGGCCAGCATAAGCCGGACTCTGAAATAAAACTGTTTACTGTTCCCGATCGGTACCGAGTTAGGAGTTGCTGAAATATGGCCCGTCGTCTATTTCACCAGTTATTTTGTTGCAGCGTATTCCATAAACTACGCCCCTGTTTACTCAGTCTTGCAACATAGAAATAGCTGGCCATAAATCTGTACTATACTTTTTACTATATTTTCTTGGTATCGGAAATGAGGACTTTCCCGGAACAATGTTGCACGGCGGCTTTACAGCAGGAGAACCCGATTTTGATACCCTACTGGATCAATTTTGATTAATTCAAAATTATGTCAGGTCTGGTTTAGTGAGAGGTTTTGGTCGCGAAACCTCCATCAAGCTAGAACTAGAGGAAAACAGCGGTTAGCTATACTGGTAGGTATATTGAAAGAAATTTCCTAACATTCCTTTTGATTTTCTTCTTCCAAAAGAGTTTAGTTTCAAAATGGAGAACCTTTCCATCTATAGAAGTTATCGAGTTGGGAAAGGAAAAGCTCCTCATTTTGAAAGAAGCGCTTTTGTAAAGAAAAAATCTGAACGTCAGGAAAATTCTTTCAGTGTAGGTACAATACCGCTCAGAATGTAGCCGATTAACCGATAGCTGGTTAGCCAGATAGTGCGATCCAGGCATCACTCATTCTTTGGTGAGATATTGCAGTCAAGATCTTAGTTAAAGAAAAAAAAATCCCTAGTTTAGCTTTTTAGACCAGTGTCGATAATTTTTGAAACCAAAAAAAAATCACAGTAGGATGAAACCTATTGGAAAAGGAGGAGAATATTATAAATAGGTATAGGTATCTACCCTGGTCTATTTGTCTAGCATGACAATTTTAAATTTTTTCTTCTGTATAAGTAGAACACTAGCTGCATTTGGATGTGGAGCACGTGGATTCTTATAAATCTCATACAAACTTTCAACCCCTATTTAACCCCCTTAGAGGTTGAATTTTCAAAAATGCTTTCTTAGCGGATGCCTACGTCGCAATAGCTAACTCTATGCCAACCAGTTCGATCCGTTCAGTTTGAGCTGTGCGTTGATAGATCAGTCAGTCAGTCAGACAGTCAGTCAGTCAGTCACCTTTTCCTTTTATATATTTAGGAGAAGAAAAAGATTAATCTCTCTACGTATTTATATAATGAAAACAACGAACAGTAAGAAGAAATATTTTAATAAAGTGTCGTCACTGCAGCCACCCACTTGCATCCAAATTACTTAATAGCATCACATTCGCCGCATACTTCAGGGTTTATAATTGAAATTCATATGTGATTGCCAACAAGTTTATTTATTTATAAACTTGTATCACGTTCGTATAATTTATATTTATAAATAATAATTTATATATATAATTAGCTTTTGGAAAGTATGAACATATAAATTAATTAGAGTATAATATCATGTACATTGTTGTAATTAATGTATAAATAAATTACTGGCTACGTTACGTGGCTACCTAATTATTTAACTCTGCATTTCAGTGGTCTAACCGTCGACCGCCAAAACAACCTCATGATATTTTTCTCTCGCACGAAAAGGTTGTTAATCTGCATTTTTTCGGTTTGACCGTAAGTAAACCGCTAAAACACCTCGCCATATTTTCCTGTATCTAGTACCTAAATAAGAGTTTCGAGTTTCGACTAACGATCGATAGGTACATAGTTTAAACATAATGAGGTGTAATATCGAACAATTTTATTGCATATTTTTTGGGTTGAATAACCCAAAAAATAAGGCAGGGAAGAATTTCCCTGCCAACCCAGAAGCATATATAAATAATTTTTAACCCTTTGCAGGGTTCAATATTGGAATAGAAAAATCTCACATAAATAATGTACTGTAATGACATTACATACCCGCCTTTATGTTATTTTAGTATTTTCAAACATGGCCGCGGGACCTGAAAGACCCGTAAGACTCCTTGTAATCTTTCATCATCAAGATATCTTAATGTAGCGTCATTCAAACCGCATTTGAATCTAGATATACCTCCAAGATTGAATTTATTGAAAACTAGCTGACCCCTGCGACTTCGTTCGCGTGTTTATAGATTTTATATACGATCGGATCGGATCCCATAGTTCTTTTATGTAGGTACCTAAACTAAATGTAGCCTAAGTTACTCCTTATAACATTGAAAGTTCCATTAAAATCGATCCAGCCGTTTCGGAGATTAGCTGGAATAAATAGACAGACCGACAAACATAAATTTAAACGCACACCAGTTTAAAATAAGCCGTACATTCAAAGATCCGGGTCCTAAGTTATTTGAACCCAATACTGAGGATTGTAATGTCTGTCATTTCTAAACTAAAAAATCTATGACCTTGAAATATTTACGGGACAATACTTAAAGTACTACCTTTCTAACAGAAAAAGAATGAGTGAAATCGAATAACGCGTTAATGAATTACAGCTAAATACACGTTTTAACTTTCATCCCCTCTCCCAAGGGAACCGTGCTGAATTTCGGGATAAAAAGTATCCTATAACCTACCTCGGAGTATAAACTCAAATCGTACCAAGTTTCATTCGAATCCATTCAGTAGTTTCGGCGTGATGCGCGGCCAAGATACAGACAGACAGACAGACAGACAGACAGACAGACAGACAGACAGACAGACAGACAAAAATGAAACAAATTGCAGTTTTGGCTTCAGTATCGATTATAGAGTGCCCTCCAACAAAAATTTTCAAAATATCTTCAATGTACAGAATTGGATCTGTTACAGTTTTATTATATTATAGATGTTTCCTTGCGATTTGTGCTCCGCAAAAGTGTGTCTAGATTGACTTTGATGAATGTAGCGCTCGGTAGGTGGCGGTGGCTAAAAAATAATATAAAAGTTGGAAACTGCACGAAAATCCTTTTAGCGGCAGACATTGACAAAACGCGTTCCCTTTTAAGCCGTTTTTGAAACAAAAGCTTTGTTAGATTCAACTATATAGGTGTTACTGTGGTGTTATTTTTACCCGACTACGCGACCGCAAAGGAAGGGTTATGTTTTTCACGCGTGTCTGTCCATGCAGTCCTGTCCTGTCTGTAATCCATCAAAGATATTGTGTCTATCGATTTGTCATAAAGTGGCCTAGATTTTGTTCTTATACAACCAAATTAGCGGTCGTGAAATACAAAATGGCGGTAGATAAGAATTAAAAAAAAAAAAAAAAGCTGTGATAGCCTAGTGGTTAGGACGACCGACTTCTAATCGGAGGTCGTGGGTTCGATCCCGGGGCACGCACCTCTAACTTTTCGGAGTTATGTGCGTTTTAAGTATTTAAATATCACTTGCTTTAACGGTGAAGGAAAACATCGTGAGGAAACCTGCATGCCTGAGAGTTCTCCATAACGTTCTCAAAGGTGTGTGAAGTCTGCCAATCCGCTTGGCCAGCGTGGTAGACTATGGCCAAAACCCTTCTCACTCTGAGAGGAGACCCGTGCTCTGTAGTGAGCCGGTAATGGGTTGATCATGATGAAGAATTAAAAAAAAACCTACAACATTGATTTGCATACCTATTATTAAAATTATTATCTTTCAAAATCAAGATGATGTTTTTCCTAGATCAGTTAAGTAAGTATAAGCTCTTTTTAAGAATTAAATGACCTGAAAGTTCTGAAAGTTTTTAATTCCAGGAACTGCATGAAGCTCGTCACAAATCACACTGTAGAGGGTGAGGGCGATGGCGCGTGACTCGTCACCCTCGAGCGCTCACAAGCGCACCCCATACAAACGAAGTTTGATTTTTATTATAATATATTCCCCAATCAAAGTCAATGAAAACTTGTAGACACGCTCTAGAAATTAATGTGTCCATGTCAGACTTTCGTTAAAATTTGTAGTTTCAAATACACGGACTCAAAGATATAGATAAGCTTATTCTGTATTAAGTATTTTAAGAACAAAGTTTGCGTGAAGTATACCAATAAATTCTAGTAGGTATTGTTTGTAGTTTGCGTCGTCTCTATTTCGTATTGTTTCGCTTCTTTATATTTATCATTCTATTATTAAATATTGCAAAGTAAATAAGAGTAAGTAACATTTCATTTTTGTACAATAGACAATAGCAAAGATTTTATTGCATCCATTTTAAGATAAATGTTTTCCACGGGAAGTTATCCTGAAAGGTTTCGACTACTTGGTAAACAACTCAGTTTATATCAAACATCGGTGCAAATTCATTATGGTGCTTTAACTGTTTTTGCTGTAAACGTGCTCTCCGAGGGTGAATCACCGCCAGTTTCCAACTCCGGGCTGGCACTGAGAATTTTTTGACAGAAAAATCCAATATCTTACAATTATTTGCGCGAGGCGGGAATCGAACCCGGGACCTCGTGATCTGCGGTCGAATATGCTAAGCACTAGACCAATGAGGCTTATTTTTCCTCAGTTTACATAAAAAGTAAACAAATAGCAGAAAACTTGTCAGAAAAACCCATATGTGCAATGGCTTAGGCTTTTTATGTGCTGCATAGTAAGCGACTAATTTTACTTTTACAAACCACCTTCTGATAAGTGTTGGATAGCTATCTACAACTTTTGTCTTTGCCACTTGACATAAAGTAAGAAAGTGACAAAACATACGTTTAGGCTATCAGATACTTATCAGAAGTTGGTGAAACAGGCCCTTAGTCTTCTAATTCGACAATCTTTAAATGAACTGATATAATATTATTATGTATAAGAGGCCCAGGTACGGACACCGCGGGGTTTTTATCTCACCCATTCTTATCAAAAGCTTTTCGCTTCATTGAAGGGAAAGCAGGAACATTAGTCATGGCGAAAGATACTTATATAAGCAGTAAAATGTATTATGGAAAATATGCTCTCGTAGAATCCATGTAAATCGATCAAAAGAACCATACTGTCAGGCTAACTTACAGCTATTTTTAATTGATTTCATATCCTTCTTATTGTAGGCTATACGTCATAATGACAATACCTAAGTTATAAGTACTCTTAGGTGATTCGCTGTCTCTGTGTTCATTGTTACATGTTGAAAAACCTCATAGCATAGGTGGTTAAACAATGGTGTGCAATATTATTACATAAAAAATAACGTCCTTAGAAGAAAAATTTTTAAAACAAGTTCTGTCAACTGCAGTCCAAACATCAATTAACTCATCAGTTAAACATTAATGTATTATAGTATGTAAGTAGGTACATATGTACCTATGGGCCTCATAAGAAGGCTCAGGGTCACTTAGCGGGCGATGGAGAGAGCTATGCTAGGAGTATCCCTGCGGGATCAAATCAGAAATGAGGAGATCCGCAGGAGAACCAGAGTCACCGACATATGTAGCTCATCGAATCGCGAAACTGAAGTGGCAATGGGCGGGGCACATTGTTCGAAGAACTGATGGACGTTGGGGTCCCAAGGTGCTTGACTGGCGACCTCGCACCAGCAAACGTAGCGTTGGAAGACCCCCCACTAGATGGACGGACGATCTCAAGCGAGTCGCTGGTAGCCGATGGAAACGGGCGGCACAAGATCGTGTTCTGTGGCGATCCTTGCAAGAGACCTATGTCCAGCAGTGGACGTCTATTGGTTGACGACGACGACATATGTACCACGATTAATGCTTTGATTCATTAAAATCCCTACTAATATTATAGATGCAAAAGTGTTTGTTTGTCGGTTCGTATCTACTTGAATCACGCCGCAACAGAGCTACAGGTGTCAGTTCAACGTGTTTTTTAGACGTATGTATATAGTGGACGACCTGTAGAGTGACATAGACGTGATAGACGAGTTTATGTCCTGGGAAAACAAACAGTTTTACGGAAAACAGGAATGTATAAAAAATGGCGTTCGTGAAACAAAACGAACACATTAAATATTTATATTTAACAGACAAAAGTTGGTAAGTTTCAAAGTTCGTAAATTGAGAGGCTTCGCGTGAGGCGATACTTCACAGCGCCTCGGATAAAGGTGCTACTGCGACGCATGAGCGGAAGCGGTTAGAGGAAACCTACAAAGTATTTTCATTATAATTTCGAATATTTAACTACAATTAACGTATTTATAAAACGTTTAGGTTGATATAACGCGTGCGTGTCGTGGTTGTTCTGTATAATATGAAAAAAAAATCAGCCAAGTGCGAGTCGGGCCTCGCTCTTTCAGGGTTCCGTACATAATTATGAACAATATAATATTTTGGGTCTAAGAAATATTTAATTTCCGAGCTAGACATCGCAACAAACCGTGAAAGAAAAACCCAAAAAAATGTTCGTTTATTTTGGTCACAGCTTATAAACTATTTAATAAATCGTTGTTTTCAGTATTTGTTGTTTAAATAGAGCATATAGTACATAATATACTGAAATATCATATTCCCAACTAGTTTAGTTTTTGAGATAGCCCCCGTCACAAAAATGGTCTAAAACTGACAACTTTGATGGCCTCCCATTCCCTTATTTTTTGAGATACAAATTAAAAAAATATATATTTGTACTCTACTTAATGAGCTCTAAACAATGATACCCCACAAGCTAGGGTAAAGAAAAAAATTTTTTTCCGGCTCCTTTTTCATGTATGGGAGCCCCCCTGAAAAATAATTTAATTCAATTTCTAATTCAATATTTGATTTTGGGTTAACGTTTTACACTAAATACCAAAATTTCAGGTTTGTAACTCATTTCGTCTGCGAGCTAGAGACCTGTGACCGGCGGACAGACGGACAGACAGACAGACAGACAGACAGACAGACAGCCGAGTGACATTAATAGGGCTCCGTTTTTTACCCTTCGGGTACGGAACCCTAAAAAAAGATAGCAAAATTAGTGTCTGTTACAAATAAAACTAAGCTTTCCCAAAAACCGAACAAATGCCAATGCCGCAAGAGTAATATCTGCAGTGCACTGCACGTAAAATACAAAGGACATTAATTAGAGTTGAGATTTTCTAAGTAGATATTGGGGTTCCAAGGAGCTCGAATGGCGACCCAGCAAACGGAGCGTAGGTACTCCCCCAATAGGACGATGGCTGACAGCCACAAGCACAAGTGGCACAAGATCATGTTCTTTAGCGACCCTTGCGAGAGACCTATGTATGTCCAGCTCTGAACGTATATCGGTTGAGATGATATAGATCATGTACATTCAGAATCGCTTCCGCTTGTACCACAGTCATAGTCAATGTAGTACGTGCGATGCAACTTGCTAACATTAAGGTGTACTATTACCAATTTGAAGAACTTGTACTTGTTCACACTCGGGTGTAAACTCAATATGAGTTGCGCGCAAGATGTTTGTGCTTAATTATACCGGGTGCGATACAATTTCACACGTGTTCCATTATATAGTAGTGCCTAGGCCACAGCTTCACAGGTTTCTGATGGTTTTCGACAAGTTCTGTATCCTAGTCGATGGCTGGTAAGACCTGTTACGATGTATGGAAATTAATGTTGGGTGATCAGTAAGATAGATGAAGAAGACATTCTTGCAATCGAAAGAAAGGTTCTGACATCAATCTACGATGCAGTACGGTTTCGTGGGTTGTGCCGCATTAGATATAACTTTGAGCTCTATATCATCTTCAATGATCCAAACGTTATAAGACACGTAGAGAAATCGATAAGCAGTGCCAAAAAAACTAATGGCGTCACATCCTGATGGCTGATGGACGCAGAAGCAATGGTTGGTTGGCCAAAACTTAGATCACAACAACTTCGATATTACAACAACTTCGATAATTTCATAAAACGAAAGTGTTGTTTACTCCATCTACCGTAAACCAAGCCGTCGGTTTAAGAAATTGTAAAACGAGCGCTAATAACAGAGATCGCTGGAGTAAAATTTCTAGAACATCCCTGGCCCATGAATGTAGTATGATGATGAGTGCTTAGTCGGTTCTTAGCTTTTGAACTTTGTCTTGAGCTGACTCTACTTAACCATCAATAATAATCTCGGAGCCAGCAGCATTGCGTGGTGGTAATGTACAAAAATAAACGAAGGTCTATCAGACTTTCAATCAGGTTTTAGTGCGTATTTTATAGCGCCAACGTCGCGTTTATGGTTTTTAGCGCACATTATGCTAAGAATATAATGAGTTCAGGCTCACACTATGCACAGAAATAACGATTGATGAAGGAAACGTCTGCACTGTGGGAGCTTGGTCTTTGTCAAACGAACAGATTTTTTTACCCGACTACGGCAAAGCCACAAGTATAAATTTAAAATTTAAAAACCCCCGACATTCGCCATTTTGCACGCACGCACGCACGCACGCACGCACGCACGCACGCACGCACACACACACACACATACACTTGTTTGATGAAAATCGATGCCTAAACTACTGCACCGATTTACATACATACATATGTATTATGTATATACTACATTTTATTTACGAAAAAAATTGAGAAGTGATCTTTGCGCGGCTTTCTAGATTATTAAATTAGTTTTGGATAGACATAACAGATGGCGCCACTAGCTGCTTGCCCCGCGCTTACTGTACACTATATTACTATTTTATATTAAATTAAATTATTAAGCGTAGTCGGGTTTTAGTTTACGAACTTTATATTGTTGTTTGGCATTGTCATTGTCTTTTATCTTTCCATTCGGTAGTAAGGGCATTCCAAAACAGTGTGTTGCGTTGCGTTGCATTATGGGGGCACTCCTTTCAAGTTCCTAAAGAATAGACTGCAAAAATAACAGAGTAGAAAAGTTTTTTATTCAAATAAACTTTTACAAAATAATACTTTGGTAGGTATGTGCCGATAATATTATCTATTGCATAATTAGTTTTAAAACGTTTGGTTTTACATGATCTATGAAGCACGAGCGGTCCAATTTCTGGTTTGTTAATGCACGTAAAAAGTGTTATTAATATTTTTAAATAAAACTGAAATACCTACATGAATTAGGTAGGTATTTATTTATTTACTATAATTTTTTGTGTATACATTTATTTTTGATACATTAGCCGAGAATTTTGTTTGCTTTTCAAATCAATCAAAGTTCAATGAGACTTGCGCTAATAGAAACTACCTACTTATTATTATTAGAAAAACAAACTTTTGAAAATAATTTTCATACTAAAAATTCACGCGGTAAAAATGTTTGTGAACGTGTGTATGTGCATGTGTGTGAGCGTGCGTGCGTCCATGGGTGTGTGTGTGTGCGTATGTGAAGTTTTTTTTTTATCAGGACTTTTCCGATCAGTAGAATCTGCTCGTTTAACGTTCTTATGAATTAAAGATAATGATAAAAAGGAAGTGGAATCCAGACGCGTTCGATCTATTGTCGGCGCCGTCTCCGCTTGGCGCTGACACGTGTGACGTCATGCAGGACGATTTATAGGGAAATTGAGTTATTGCCGTGCACTGCAGGAGATCGCTTGATGCGGGAATTATTGCGGAATCTTGCGGAGTTATCAGAAGATTCGTTGGATGGCTGCGGATAAAAAATGCTGCAAGACAGGGCTGTGATTCTCTATCATCATCATCATCATGATCAACCCATTACCGGCTCACTACAGAGCACGGGTCTTCTCTCAGAGTGAGAAGGGTTTTGGCCATAGTCTACCACGCTGGCCAAGCGGATTGGCAGACTTCACACACCTTTGAGAACGTTATGGAGAACTCTCAGGCCTGCAGGTTTTGTCACGATGTTTTCCTTCACCGTTAAAGCAAGTGATATTTAAATACATAAAACGCGACATAACTCCGAAAAGTTAGAGGTTAGAGCCCGGGATCGAACCCACGACCTCCGATTAGAAGTCGGTCGTCCTAACCACTAGGCTATCACAGCTTTTTTTTTCTCTATACAAATAAATTTTCTCTATACAGATTCTCTATACAAATAATTAAAATAGAAGTGTCTGTATGTGATTTCGAAATAACTGGCCTCTTTTTAGTTTTTAAGCTGAAAGGATCTAGCAGCCTACCGGATTATTGTTCTATGAACATCCCCACTATTATATGAGTTAGGGAAGGGCTTACGACCCTCAGGGATGAAGGCTACAACGCATGTATAGAGAGAGCAAATTAACAGTTCTTTTGCAATAATTTTGCGATATCGTGTATTCATTCGTTTACTTAATAAATCGGCCGAATCTAGTTGTATGTTTTTTAGATTAACCTTGATAGACTGCTAGTACTAATTAATTAGAATTACAGAGCTTTTCAAATATCTTCTTGCGTGCTAAGTATGATCAATGACTTTTTCAGAATGCAAACGTAAACACTATAATTATTGTTGGTTGGACTAAAAAATATTATGGATGCGATGCGAGAATATAAATTATGATTACGTTATCTCCGTTATATCTCGAGTCCAGTAAATAGGGCTCCCGTCCACATTCAAAGTGGTGCGTCCGGCGGGGCTTGTCGCCTTGGTTATTTCGTTCAAACAATAAAATTATAAGCGATCTTATAAATAGATCGGCGGCGGCGGCGTGGGAACCGCGGTAGTCTTGCTCTGGAGTGCGCGAGACGTGCGTTGCTGGCGCGCTGCGGAGGGCGACTGTTCGCAGGTTCGTAGCACACCTGTCACACCTAGCAATGTCATTATCACCCATTATAATAACACACCGCATAGATAACAAAGCTCCGACCATGCTCCGTTCTAACCATCACTCATCGCGGGAGCTTTAGAATTTGGCAAGCGAAACAATAATGTTTCAAATCACGTCAAGTGACGAAAACACCTGATCATGTCACGCACCTTCTCGTATGTACCTAAACAGTGGAAAAAACTGTTATTACCGTTCACATGAATATAATTTTCATGTACTACTAATACAGTGCAGGTAACTTTGTGTGTGAAATTGTTTTTCCCCCGTTAAAGTTTCCAGTGTAAGCTTACAAGCTATTATAACTTGCTCGCAGTTTTCCTGGCGTTTTCGAATAAGTTTACCCGTTTCTTGGGAGTCGGGACACGTGTATAATGTTGTAAAGTGTTATCGGGGAGTAATTATTATGTTCAATTTCTTTTCGTAGTTTGATAGTGGATTTACATTTTAATAGCATAAACTACGAAGTCAAGTAAAAACTTGTACATCGTTTACGATTTGTAATTAATAACAATAGGTAGGTACCTAGTTACATATTATGTTTTTAGATTCATAAATTTTCACGATTCGTGAACGTGTGAATATATTATACTCAAGGGAGATTTACGAGCCACTTTCTAGAAAACGATTCACTTAAATCATGATCCAGAAAAAGTCGATTTATGAGTTAAGTTCGCCGCGTCATTTGGTTTGGTATGAAGTCTGGGCGTAAGGTACATTGTCTACAATTCGCTTGAGCATCTAGCTTCTCTAGCAGCCATAGTAAGACTTATCTATAGTAAAAGCTTAAGCGTCTCTACGGCAGCTCTGAGATGCTCAAATGCTTCCGTTGGGTCCCCAGCCGCCCCTGAGCGTCTCGACGGAAGCGACATGGTACGCTGATGTTTTGAATGTAATTAATTTAATAATTATTAGTGAGAAACATGAAGTGAGGTAATGTTGATAACTGTTATTTACGCCAATTTAAAACTTCAGCTACGAGATTTCCAAACACTCCCTTATCAATTCTAAAAAGACATCTACAGCAAACCTCAGCCGGATATATCCTTGACTGTATTCATGCCTAGGGTTTTACAGCCCTTCAATATCGCTCGGAGAAGGTTTCATACCCATGCGAAGCGAGGGCGAGTAAGCTACATAGTTTGCTACAAAGTTTAAACGGGCCTGATCCGATGTCGCTCGGCAAATGCGAAGTGAAATGTAGATTATTTTTGATGATAGCGTGGGTGGTGTTTGGGAAACTTTTACGCGTCGCAACTCGATTGCAGTATGAAACTAATTTCGAGTTTTAGTCGAGTTATTTCGGTGGTGACCTCGAATGTACCCGAGGCGCCTTGTTCGCGTCTCGTTTATTATATATGTGGCAATAATAAACACCCAATGAGCATAATATAATAAACCATGCCACCGGAATTGTGCCTAGTGTTAACACGTTTACCGTTAGTATACTGTCGAAAATCAAATTCGCACATTTCCAAAATATAAAAAACTTGCTTACGTAAGCTGAATACCCACTTGTTTATTTCTTACCCTGCTCAATAAGTCCACTGGAGAGAGCCCTAAGTGTGTCTCTACCGACGGGAGCAAGGGTAAAGAAGCTGAAGTCCATGATAACACCGTCGTAAGATTTAATACTGTACTCCTAATATCTTAAAAAATAATTTATTATTTGTCATAACTAATGATTCACCAGGACTGGAAAGTCAGACAGATAATTTCCTGAATGTTCTGGTTGTTTTACATCAATATAGTGTCAATGTAATGGTGCGTATTGACTAACGACCGTAGTTTGTTTGTAGATTAGATTTTGGTGTGAGAGAAGCTAAAGCTGGCAAGACTGTTCCCAGCTTTATTTACTTCGTTTTACTTTCGAGACATAGGACCAATTTCTGTGGCTTGTTAAAAAGACACATTGACCAAAAAAACTACCTAAGTTATTATTATAAGTATATTAGGATACGCATAGTAAAGTTTCTAGCCAGTGGCGGGGCAAGGCCTAAATTTTATGTGGGCAAGATATATTTTGCGAGGCCCTCTGCCCGCACAAGAAGGTCATATAAAATGAAAAAAAAAAAACGCGTGGCCCTCCGGAGCGCGAGACCGTGGGTCTGGGCCCACGTCGCCCACGCCTTCCGCCGCCTCTGTTTCTAGCACATTTCGTGAAAATATTTGCATTTGCATTAGCAAATAATATATGCCTTACGAATACAGTAACTTCCCGTTATATGGCTCACGGATGTACTAGATAAGATATTTTGCTAAAAGAAGCATCCTGTGTTATGGTTCACGAAAGAAGTTAAAGGTTCCTAAGTAATTATGGCACCCCAGCCACAAGAGAGCCATTTCCGGAGAACGGTTTTATGTAAATATAAATTCTTTAATCTGATATTGGATATATTTAAATATTCCTCATTCATTCTTCAATGGAAAGTTATGCGCGTATCGTATGAGAAATGCCGAGAAAGGTTTTTGATGTCAAAAATATTTTTTTTTTCGATTCATGCCGAATGGGTCACTTATTTTTGGGGTAGTTTTCATGCAAGCACAATATAAAACGTGTCTCTTCTCTACTAAGTATATATGGAATTGCGATATATTATGTGATCTGCTTATTTGTTTGTAAGCGCTTTCACGTAAATACCACAGAAAAGGTTGAGGTTAAGCTTTTGCAGTCCGTAAGAATAGTATCGTCGTCTCAACTGATGGACGTTCTCTGCTGGACGTGGGTCTCGAAGGAGGGATTTTCACACTGCAAGGTCTTGTGCCGTGTGTGTCCATCGGCTCACTGCGGCTCGTTTGGTGCTGTCTGTTCAGTGTCCTTTAGAGGACAGTTCATCAACAAAAAGCGCTGTACGGTAAAGGATCGCTATTGTAATAGGTCCAAGGTCCAATATCTATTGGCGATCCTAGCGATGTAGCGCTCCCACCATGCGTTACTACCTGATCGGTTACTCTAGTTCTTCTACATGTTTTCACAGTTATCATTTCTGAGATATACATATAGATATATATATCTATCTCTAATGTAGAAGGTATGACTGTTGCGTACATAATCTTCATAGTATCACCTGCTGAATGACTCTGTTAGATAAACTAGCCTAGCCCAACTAACTAGCCCATAGTTAGTTAACTAAGTACTAGTTAGTTCGATTTTAATACCTACTACTATCTATGATCTAGAATCATAGACCCAATTCAACCCAAGCTTTACGTAAATAAACTAGATATTTGTAAACGTTATTTTTATACTTACTTGTTAAAAATATTACCTTAGAAATTTTATTAAAAGATTCGTATTATGAAACTTTTTGAAACATTAATTCATTTTTGGCCGCGTTTCATATAAAATTCTTTAGTCAAGTGTACGTACCGAGCACAGTAAAGGCTTTGCTTTTGAAAATGGATCTCTTTTATCGTAGAGCCGCTAGACTGCCATCTTTTATTCCTTTTGAGCCTTTCTTTATACATTTTTAATTTGTTTTCAACCGAATTGTTTGTAAATGTTTCCTTACATAACTCGAAGTCACAGAATTTTGAATAAGATAACAGAATTGGTATATCTGCTACCTTTAATACTGGGACAGCGGGACGCTAATTTTTAGCAACTCACCCATACAGAAATAACTAAAAGCTTCTCATACCTCTAACTTGTAGAGCAATGTAAATTAAAGATTGTGCAAATAAGTATATTATATTTTTATGTTATGTGCACTAAGATGTTACGCTAGACATCTGCGCGGAGAAAAGTTCACGCTATTTTAGCACTTCTATGTCTATTTTAATTTCTGTGATCATAGTTCTAAAATGATTTCCATAGCATACCATACGAGTATAGGATTTTGAAGGAAGTATACTTATTATTCGTAAATATTTTTTTTAGTATTTATACTCGTATATAATATGCTAGGTATTTTGTTTTGTACTAAATTTATTTCTCAGTTTCTTAGTTGTTGTGCTAAATAAAAATTATATCTACTTGATACATAAATTAGCTAATTAAAAGTGAAAGAAAAAAAGCTTTTTATCCACACATTTGTTTTTGAAGCTTTTCCAACTGTCAGTGGCGCGCAAACACACACAAACATACAGTTGTTTTATTGCCAAACTCTATTTCACTTGGCACATGATCGGTCATAACGTGCAGTCTGGTTTCTCTTCACAATATATTAGCACTTCGACCTTGTGTCTTTAGCTGTAGCGATTTAGATATTTAGATTATAATAAACGGATTGTAAAAAATCTAATTCGCCATAACAAGCAATTAGAAGATTATGATAGATGATATAATTAACTTTAATTTTCCATTTTTGAAAAAACATTAATGTATGGAAATATAAAACACTTGTCACATACTCGTCAAAAGCGCGGCTTCAAAGCAGAATTATTTTTATGTAATGCTAAGTATTATGTAACTTAATTTTTTTTATGAAATTATATATAATCTTAATATGAATAGAATTCTCAATATAAATTCATTCAAACTGAATATAAATTTATTTCCAAAGAATATACAATAATGCGATATTTTATCTTTGGTCTTCAAACACAAGTGTAAATTTAAAATTTAAAAAACCCCCGACATTCGCCATTTTGTGGTGGCGGCCATCTTGGATTTGCAATAGTGCTATTCTACTAGTCAAGCCCTTTCATTTGATACCCATATAAAGGGAGTTGTGAAAAAATATGTAATGCGCCATTTTGTAGCGGCGGCCATCTTGGACCGATTTTCATCAAACATAGCTAACAACACTCTCGACTAAATCACCTTTCAAACAAAAAAAACCGCATTCATATCGGTCCACCCGTTTGAGCGCCACAGGGGAACAGACAGACACACACACACACACACACACACACACACACACACAGACACGTCAAACTTATAACACCCCGTCGTTTTTGCGTCGGGGGTTAAAAATACCTTCAGACAGATGAATCCGTCAAGAGAAAAGTTTTCTTTATTCTGTTTGCAGGATTGTTCTTTTTCGACTCATAGCAGTGCCGTGAATTTCCTCATGTCTAGATGCCTCTATGTCTGTATGTTGATCGGGTCTCGCACAGCATAATCGACGTGTTTGGTGACAGCTGATTTCGGTATACGAGTAGGTAGACCCACAAATCGTTATCAGGAATTGTTAAAATTGATGATACTTGATCGTCTTATACCGCCATCATTAAATTAATGCATTGAAGTTATCATAAACTACTTTCAAAAGAACAAAATCAAGACGCTCGAATTTTCCTACCAAAAATTCAATTTTCTCATTGGCTCGACAATTTTAAATGACGATTTAAAAACGCCGTTGGATTGTGTATTTAATTCTATAAAGTCTGTTCAATTAATAAAATTATTTCAAACAATTCATTCTTAGAATTTTCAGCATTACCTTAATAGAAACGCAACCCCGATACTTTATACAAGACAACGCTAGGCTAGGCGCACTTCTACGTTGCTTGAGTGTCTCTAGTTTACTCAGTAATATTCTTTGATAGAAGGAATAGATACATCATACTAATATTATAAAGGCGAAAGTTTGTGTGTGTGTGTGTATGTTTGTTACTATTTAGCGCCGCAACTACTGAACCAATTTGGCTGAAATGAATAAGTACAGATAGATTATGCCCTGACTTAACACACTACTTTTTATCCCGGGAAAAAACCACAGTTTTCATGAAATTTCGAAATCTATAGTTACTGCTAGTATAGGTGGATTACTATAGCAAACTTCGTTGAAAATAGGTGTAAAGGTCAGACTGAAGCGGGAACGGGAACCGAAAATCCACGATTCCCTCGGGATTTGTGAAAACCAGAAATTCACGCGGGCGACGCCGCGGGCAGTAGCTAGTATTATATCATGCTGACGAATGCGTAGGTAAGTACCTACGTAAGAAAGGGAATTCCTCGCTATAGTTTACACCTGTGATAATGGTAAACACTCGCGTGGGATTTGACGTAATAGCCGATTAGAATCTCACGTGCGAGGGTGTGTCCGAAGTTACAGCATATAGCTTTTCTGTTGTGATTGCCAGGTTTCTTATTTGGAAGGTTCTTTTTGCGTATTGATTGGAGGGTCTAGGCGGGGATTTATTTTTAAGTGAATCAACTTATAAGTTATCTATACATATAATAAAATCGTAGACTTGCCGTATCTGTACATTGAAGATTTTTGCAAAATAATAACTGGGGGATGTTAGGGATAAGTAATAGAACGTAAAAAAGCTATTTTTGAAATTTTTGTCTGTTTGTCTGTTTATCTGTTTGTCTGTTTGTCTGCATGTTTGTGCGCGCATCACGCAAAAACTACTGAATGGATTGAAATGAAACTTGGTATGATTTATGTTCATACTACGGAGTAACATATAGGATACTTTTTATCCCGAAATTCAGCACGGTTCCCTTGGGAGAGGGGATGAAAGTCAAAATGTGTACTTAGCTGTAATTCATTAACGCGTGGTCCGATTTCATTCATTCTTTTTTGTTAGAAAGTAAACGCTTTAAAAATTACTGGCTAATCTCTCAAAGGCTGCATCGATTTTGATGGGACTTTCACTGGCGGATGTTTACATTTTGATCTACCTAAACATCCGCCAGTGAACTTTTGACAGTTTTTAGCAAGATATGAGCTCAAAGGAAAGGACAAAATGATTGCCACGGGATGTTTAAAAACCAATATCCACGCGAACGAAGTCGCGGGTTTCCGCTTGTAAATAATAAATACCTAATCTATTTGTTACAAGTTACAACTAACTATTTATTATTTAACCGCATACCTTTTAAAATGAGTTTCCATCAATTTGAAAATTATTACACGTAAGTTTGGAGTTGAGTGGCTTGTTTTTTTCGGATTTGATCGGCTTGAATTTCTTCGGATACTCGTATTTTAGTTTTATTAACTATTTATAAATAACATATTAATATCGAATCGACTAATAAGTACTCGTTACTCATATCCATTGGAGATAACGGCACCGCTTCAAATGTTTTAAACCAGAGGTTCCCAAACTTTTTTTTCTAATAGACCACTTTCAAAATTCAGATAGTTCCGGTGGACCTCCTGTAGCTACATTTCTATCATACTCCCAAAACTCGATAAAAAATGTGAAGATTAGATCTTACTATGGAAATTTGCGTTGCGGCTGAGTTCCAATCACGAATTAATAGTTTTCGAAAAAAAAGTGAGAACTGATTGGTTAATTGATTGTGCTGTGAGTGGATGTCAAAAAAGTAAGGTTCTGTAAAGTAAAGTACTGAATATGGAATGTGCAACTTTTTACAAGTAAGTCGCTGAGCTTCTTAAAATATTATCAGCTGCTTACATTATTAGGTGAAGTCAAGCCAACATTTTACTGTCGTTCTACTGTTCGTCACTATCGAAAACAGATAAATTTTCATGGATCCCCGCTTACGACTTGTGAATCCCCATTTTTTTATCACGCCAACGTAGACCTCCGTCCAGTCTCCCGTGGACCCTGAGGGTCCACCTGGACCACTTTGGGAACTACTGTTTTAAACGAATAAAATTACAAGTGTTAGGTGCATAAATTCATTTCAGTTCAAGTAGGTGCCTATCTACCTACCTAGCATTAAATCAGTAAAACTGCATTATAAATTCCGACATTCCCAAATAATATATTTGTGTGAGAGTAGAGATATCGAGTGATCATTTATCCGGCTCGTTCGTTATCAGTGCAGTTTTATAGAATCCATTTGGTGAATGGCTTCCAAGAGCTGGAGGTGAGCCAACCTCGGCGTCGTGACGTCACCGCCGTAACGTGATCCAGGTGATACCGACTGCCAAGTGTTAATGAACTTTGGGGGTTACTGTTTTAAATTATTTTAGGGTTGACAGCCGATACTATTGAATTGAAACAGAATTAAACCAACTGTTATTTGTTAGCATTTAATTTATAATTTTTCTTTGGGATATTTATAAAGTCTATTGGATAGTTAATAGTCTAGCCAACAAGTGCTTTTCAGGCCAACTTTTTTCAGGAGTCTTGGAAAAATATAAACGAGGTACTCGTTCGTTATAGATGATTTTTGAAAAAAATCAAGTTCCGCAAGTACAAAAATTGCAAAAGTACTTAAACAATTAACTAAAAAAAGGAGGATTTAGTTTTTTGCTAATACCTATCTCAAAAGCTAATTGAGATTTTTCCAATCTAGAAAAAGATTCAAAAAGAGGAGGAAATTTCCTAAAATAAAATCTTATCTTCCGTAATTGTAGGACCAATATGATCCCAGAGGGATTAAAATTCTTCCGATAAGATTACTACTAAGTCCTAGGGTGGGTACAGGTATCTCTTATCAGTGGCGTAACTACAGGGTGGCATTTCGGCAAAATGCCACGGGCCCCGAGCCGAAAGGGGCCCCCGACCCGAGAGGGCCGTGAGCACCGGAGTATCCTAACATTTAATATATTAATTAGGTACATCAATTTATCATCAATGATCTTTAATTAATTTAAGTTGCCAACGTGAAAATTTACAGTTTTGGCTTCAGTATCACTTATATAGAGCCCTTTAAAAATATATTAATATAATCTTCAATGGACAGAATTGGGCCTATTACAGTTTTGTCATAATATTATAAAACTATGTAGGTAGATAGATAAAAAGTAATTTTATTTCTTGAAGCTTTCCTGAAGTGTGCACTGCTTTTCTGTTATTTTTTAATCATTTTTACATGTGACCTACGGCTAGTACCAAGCGATCATTTTCAAAATTGAAATTGATAAAAACTTATTTCAGAAATTGTAGGTACAAGACAGAAGTTTTTAATAGCAGTTAACATTTTGTTCTAATGGTGCTGCTACACTGGTGTTAGAAATGTTGCATAAACATTATTTATCATTGCTAACATTTATATAACATTTACAACATTTATGATATTTGTTAGATATTTCAATGCTCCCACACTGGTAATGTAGCGGCCACATATACAGGCATATACGGCATGTACCTACGTAAACCGTAGGTGTAGCCACGATTAACGGGAAATGGTACTGTCAATAGCCGTATACCACCGTAGCATTTGGCGTTAAGTCGGTTGGCGCTAAATTTTGGCACATCAAAGAGATTTAACGGGAGAATTATAGCGTTAAAGTGGCCACATCTACGTTCGAGTGTGCGCCGCGAGCTCGACGGGAACGCACGTTGATAAGGAAGAGATACCGTCAAATCTTCTCTTTCTTTATAACCATTTTTTCCTTCTTTCGGTAATGATAAAATATATTTTATACATATAATAAAATCGTAGAGTTGCCGTGTGTGTACATTAAAAATATTTGAAAAAAAATAACTGGAACACGTTAAGGATAAGTAATAGAACGTAAAAAAGCAATTTCTGTTGTGAAAAAATTTGTTTGTCTGTATGTTTGCGCGTGCATCACGCAAAAACTACTGAATGGATTGAAATGACACTTAACGCGATTTCAGTTCATACTACGAAGTAGGATATAGAATAATTTTCATCTCGAAATTCTGCACGGTTCCCTTGGGAAACGGGATGAAAGTTAAAATTTGTACTTAGCTGTAATTCATTAACGCGTAGTCCGATTTCACTCATTTTTATTTCGTTAGAAAGGAAATACTTAAGAAATTATTTCGTAAATATTTCAAGGTTATATTGAGGATACCTTGAATTGAGGTTCATAGGTTTTGTAGTTCAGAAATTACAGCCATCACAACTCTCAGTATTCTATATAACTTGGAACCCGGATCGCACAGGAACCTTTGGGCATCTAGATTATCATCTGGAGTGCATTGCAATTTGTGTTTGTCTGACTCCGAAAACAAAGAGTTTCCATGGCATTTTCAAAAACCTAAATCGCGGACGAAGTCGTTGCCCACGACTTCGTCCGCGATTTAGGTTTTTGACAAATAAATATACGGGCATATACGGCATATATCACCATTAACCGTATGTGTGGGTCACACATACGGTTAAAAATGCGCAGAACTGAGTGGCCACACAGTGTGGCCACTCAGTTCTTTGCTTTTTTTACCGGTGATAATTATCCCGTAGCTTAAAGCATTTACATTAACCATAATGTAGCCGCAACATAAAACACGTTCAACTTTGTTGCATGTTGCGCGGACGTCTTCCCTCTCCCGCATTCCGCACGTCCAGCAGTCACCCAGGTTAATTATACTTGTAAATCCTACTAATATTATAAATGTGAAAGTGTGGATGTTTGGATGTTTGTTACTCTATAAGGTCGCAACTACTGAACCGACTTTTTATTCTGGAAAAATCTACAGTTCCCGCGGGATTTTGAAAAACCCAAAATCCATATCTACAGCTATAGGTTACTATAGCAAACTTCCTTGTAAGTAGGTATAAAGGTTGGAAAAGGGAGCGAAAAGGGAAAGCAGATATCCACGATTCCCTTAGGATTTGTGAAAAATCGAAATTCACGCGGGCGAACCCGCGGGCATAAGCTAATATATAATCTTCTTCTTCGTCTGTGCACATTCCCACTTTAGGTGGGGTCGGCTCTCCTAATTAGGCGGCGCCAGGACGATCTGTCCTGGGTTGTCGGGTCAGGCAATTTATTCTCTAACAAGAGTTTTGTCATACTGGTCCACCACGTGGCCGGAGGTCGTCCTCTGCCTCTCCTGCGTTCTGGCAATTGTAAAGCTTTTTTCACTCGTGTTCCTCATCTCTTCTCATCACATGCCCATACCATCTAAGACGGCACTCTGTTAACTTTTCTGGTATAGGGGCGACTTTGAAACTACCACGGATATGTTCATTTCGTACTTTGTCTAGTCTCGTCACGCCTCCTGACCATCTCAACATCTTCATCTCCGATGTGTGAAGCCTTTGTACATGTGTCTTTTTCACTGGCCAACATTCCGCTCCATACATCATAGCCGGTCTCACCGCCATTCTGTAAACCTTGCCTTTGGTTCTGATAGGCATACTTACATCGCATAAAACACCAGTTAGTGAACGCCACTTAAGCTAATATTTAATAAAAATTTGTTAAAAATGTTTCATAAACATGAAAACATTTAGAACTTTGCTAACATTTGTGACAAATTAATGTTAACTAACAATAATGTTTACTAACATATTTTGTAACTGCGCGGCGGTGTGGGCGGTGTGGCAGCACCATAAGACGAAAATTGCATCACATTTTTTGTTTCAGAACAAAATGTTCATAAACTAAGCAAAATGTTCGTCCATGCTCTTTAAATTTAAAAGTTACTAGAAAAACAACTAATTTTAATAGCGTTCTATGTACCTTCTTTACGTACTTAGATACATGATTTATTTTAAAATAAAATGAATACTTTATCGTTAGTTGAGCTTCTTTATATTGAGCCGAAGGGGCCCCATCTGATTAATTTGCCACGGGCCCCCATCGGTGTAGTTACGCCACTGTCTCTTATAAAATTTTTACGAAACAAAATTCTATAAAAAAATAATGTCGATTCAGCTAAAGCTGTCGAATCAACAACGGTAACATGCAAATTCGGGTTTGTGCACAAAATTGGACATTCATTAATGTTATGCCATAACGGATGATTAACCGGTCGAAACGCGCGCGACTCCCAAATTGAAATAGTGCAGTAATGTGAGTGTTTACTGCGGACTGCTCATGTGCCTCGGAATAAATACTACGTGTTTGGCTCGTTCAAACAAGCATTAACATTAGTTACTGTCCGAAGTACACGATTGTGGGTGGGAGGTTAATTTGTTTACTTTGGTGTATTTCATAACTTTTGAAGTCACATTGGAGTAGTCTAATCTCTAAATCCTTCTCTCCTATAAGAGAGGAGGTCTGTGCCCAGCACTAGGATGTTAAGGGGTTGGGGTAATGCTATACTGTGGTTTGTGGACTGGTAGCCCGTCAATGCACATTGGCGTAACGTGGCGGGTCTAATCTCTAAATCCCTATCTCTCGTATACGACAGTAGGTTTGTGCCCAGCAGTGGGATGTTAAGGGCAGTAGTGGTGGTGGTTGAGGTATGCCATACGGCTTGTTCATGGCAGCTTCATCTATGAAGGATGATGCGGAAGCACAGCAGTGACACAATACAAACCACGGATTTCTACGTAGGACGCTTCGGAAGCATCAACGAAACTCCGCATTGCCGCAGCATACAGAGTGGCATTCCATGGATTTTTCTGTAGGAGGCCGCAGCGGCGCAGCTAAGCATCAGAGCGATGTGCCACAACGCTTTGTGGCATCATCTTTATGTTGAAATTAGTACGTCGGTAGACGGCCTTATGTATCTTTCTCTACGTTGATCTGTATTATGGCATTATCACAGTAATTACGTGAAAGACTACTAATACTACCTATATATAATATACAAAGTACTCATAAAGTAAAAATTATTTCTATAATTTAAACAAAGATGTTATAATGTTTAGATTGATGATAGTTTAACTCTATAAGATGTTCAGTACCAAGATATGATCCGAGCCATCGCATTCTGTAGAATGCGAATGCTGTAAATGCGCGGTAAATGATCAACGATCGACATATTATTGTAAAGAAATGCATATAATTGCTCGTACTGAAGCTACGTGCACATAACACAAGAGCCTCATAGCGCAAGAGGCCACGAGTGCGCCCTCTCATCGTAACATCGGGGTTAATAAAGGCGCGTATTTCTCCGCTGCAGACATAATTGCAGCAAACACGCGGTAACGCCCGCTGGCGATAAAACACACATATGTCGGGTGAGATGCGGTACAATCGCTGACAGAATGTGTCCAGCGTATTCAAATTAAATAAATGAATGCGAATAATTCGAAATAATTTACTAATAGTTTTATAGAAATTACAATGATATGAACACCGTCGGATATTTTAAATGAGCAAATTGCGGAAAATGACAGTTTCTGACAAAATTTCGTGACAATTAGATGACATAATGGTGGATTTTCATTCTTATTTTTCTGTTTTCTCACAAATGTATTGAAAAATGTTTTGTGACCTTACTAGTGGTACTTACCGCCCTTGTGTCACAATGTACTATTTACAATCATTTCCATAGCGTCCTGCTTTATACTATAGATTTGTGTTCGAATCAAATTTTTGAGTATTTTTTATGATATATTCATATTTTTAAGTATTTTGCATGCGATTGTACAGTCGTAAAGAGAAATGTAATTGTGATAGCGGATAATAAAGCGTTGCTTTCGCAATTCGCCGGCAATAAAGGTGACTTTGGTGCTGCCGCAGTTGAAAATACCGCTTTATTTGCTGAAGATGCTGTTTACAGGCGTTTTGTATGAAAACGATGGGCGATAGGCGAATGATTTTAACGTTTACAAAACGTGCACGTATGTTCTTTTATAAAACAAAGAGCCTACCTTATATTCATGATTTGCTGACTAGATGGATTCGCGCTAACGTTGAAGATACATATTTATGTTTCCCAATTACTTACCTAAGGATTCCTCAAATCAACTTTTAAACCACAGTAATAAAATTGGTCTGTTTCTACGTAGCACAGCTATCGCTATACTATGCTACGCATATAGAAATAAAATAATATATTCTGTGATAATACGCGGTATTATAATATTATATAATTGGAACGCAAAAATTTTGGAAAAGCTTTACCGGTAGAGTAATATTATTTTTACTCGACTCGAAGGTCTATGCAAGAATCGGAGAACCTATCGAATTTATTATCCTAAAACTCCCAGCCATTATTTAACATGTTTTAGTTTGACGCAAATTGACTCCATTTGGAATCTAGTTATAGGTGTTATTCAATAATATCTAAGTATAACCTGACCGATAGATATTTCTAAAACCTCCACGGACGGAGTCTCAGGCATCATATCATCGGGCATGTTAGACCGCTATCCCACTGGCGTTTTGCGAGCGTTAGCGTTGCTCCAACGTCTGCGCAGCGTTGTCGCGTTGCGTTGACATTGCGAAGTCGAAGCGTGAACGGTTGCCATTATAGTAGGGGAGCCGAGGATGCTAAATGTGGATTTACTCGAGCGTCGTCGGGACCTAGTAGATTTTATAGATTAGTTAATAGGAAGAATAAAAGGTTATTAGACGATTTTTATAACTTCGGCTTGTGGAAATCGGCTGATTATATTTTTTTTGTTAATTTTGCATAATTTCCTTCAAAATAGAAAAAAATTCAACTGTCTTAACTTAATCTGACGCGCTCGAGTAAATCCAAAAATCCCCTCTTGGGCTCCCTTACTATTGGACACTCTCAACGTTGACGTCGCGTCAACGCAACGTTGTCGCTGCACAGACGTTAGAGAAACGCCAACGCTCGCAAAACGCCAGTGGGATAGGGGCCTTATTTGTAACAGATAACATGATAGGGTTTTAGGAAACAATTGTATGGTATTTTGTATGCGACTGTCCTCCAAACTCGTGCACATGAGCTTAATTTCAAAATATCTAACGGAAATATCTCAGGCACCACGCCAACACTCTAATACCTACATTTCATTTGGACAATAACTAAATGGTATCTGTAATTGTTATTTGCATTGAAACTACATTAAATTGTTTAATATACTAATTTAAATTAATGCCAAAAATCACAAACATATGGTGGACAATTGCAGAACGAAATCGCAGCGGTTGGAAAGAATAATTTATACATACACTTAGTTGCAACACATAGTCAACTGACAGATTTTCATTGCTGGACACAGGTCTTTATGTAGGAACTTGAACACGACGCTGTCTTGCGCCGCTTATATCCAGCGGCTCCCTGCAACTCGTCTGATGTTGCAGTCAACCTAGTGGAGAGTCTGACAACACTTGGAGATCGCTTTTCAAGCACCTTGGAACACCGATGTATTTCGGTTCTTCGAACAATGTCAATTTAGCTCCGCAATCTGTTTATTATACACCCATATTTATAAGGTTATGTACACACTGAACCCTTTCTCCCTGTTATTATGTCCTCTGGAACGTGGTGCTCTGGCGATAAGGCAGCTACTCTAGCGGCACGCTATGATGGCCGGTTTGACGTTTGTCCGCTCATGAAGTTCCGTATTAATTGATAACGACTTTGAAGGAAATAATTGTATTACTTTATTGACGATAGTGATGTGCAGAGATTCATAAATTTTATCGAATGTAGTTTTAGGTTTAGGACTCAAAATTTATTTATTAAATTGATTTTTTAAATGTATACAAGTGTAGAAAAATCAGTTTGCACCATTTAAGGGGTGAATGTACTTGTGAATATGAACAATTTTCACTATGTGGACAAACCTCTGAAATCGCAAAAAAATATCAATAAATTTTTAAAAATGGAATCTAATACGATCGTCACATAGGATCGCTGGCTAGCACAACTACTACCTCCGGCAAACTCGCGTCAATGCTCAATGCAAAACAAAGCAGTTTCGAATTGACGTTGCTTCGAAAAGTATAAACTGTCAGTGCAATGCGATTGTGATATAGTTTTGACCTGGCTTTGGATTTCAAATATTGATACTGCATTACTGTTGACCCTTGCTCGTTAATTTGGACTCTGTTCAAGCCCTTTGTTGTGGATTTCGTCGATATGACCGAACGTACGCAGAGAACTGTTCTAAATAGTCAGACACGTGAGTTCGTAATACGCCTTCGTAACTATTTCGATCGTGAAGCTCAAAATGGAGGGCCAATTTTACCTATAACGTCAGTGGTTGAACGCGTAGCTGATGCGCTTAATATTGGACAACGAACTGTTAGACGGATAACTAAAAAAAAATATGGCGAGACTGGCACAGAAGAAAATAAACTTCACACACCAAAAAAGAGAAAACGAGCAAAACCAGTCGTAGGCATCGATAGCTTTGATGCCGATGCTATCCGAAGACATGTTTACGGCTACTATTTACAGAAGGAGTATCCAACAAGAAAAAAGTTGGTGCATTCACTGAAGGAAGCTGGATTATTCTTCGGTGGGGAAAGTTCTTTAACGAAGATTTTGAAGACCATTGGATTTCGATACAAAAAATGTAACAAACGCAAAATATTGATGGAAAGATTTGATATAGCGATGGCAAGGTATACTTTTTTACGGCAAGTGAAAGAAATCAAAAATTGGCAAAATGTTGTGTTCTTGGATGAAACATGGCTTAATGCTAACCATACTGTAGGCCGTTCTTGGAACGATGACACAGCAGCATCTACTTCCAAAGTTCCTGTAGGAAAAGGATCGCGACTTATAATTTGTCACGCCGGAACCATCAACGGGTTTGTCGAAGGTTCTCTCATGGCTTTTGCGTCAAAAACCACTGGAGACTATCATGAAGACATGAATGGAGAAAAGTTTACTGAATGGTTTACCTCAATGTTGTGTAGCCTCCCTGAACCATCTATTATAATTATGGACAACGCCCCATACCACTCGATGCAAATTGACAAGCCACCTGCCCAATCCCAAAAGAAAGCTGATATCGTCGCATGGCTTCGTAAAAATGGCGTAGATGCAAACATGAATATGTTAAAAGCGGAATTAGTACGTCTTTTAAAAGAAAACAAACCAACCAAGATCCGATACGTCATTGACGAAATAGCATTAGAACATGGGCACAGAGTTATACGGTTACCGCCTTACCATTGTGAGTATAATGCGATTGAGTTGGTGTGGGCTCAAATTAAGGGATATGCTGCAAGACACAATACAGAACCCCCATTTACCACAAAAAAAATGCTAAAATTATTAGAAGAAGCTTGTGAACATGTGACTAAAGGAGACTGGGAAAAGGTTGTGAATAGAACTGTTAAATTAATAAGGGAAGATTATGAAAGAGATGTGAAAATAGATAATATTATAGAAAACGAACATATAATTATTAATGTATGTGATGATAGCAGTGACGACAGTGAAAATAGTAGTATGGACGAATCTGATTAATTATGGCCTTTTGTGGCACCTTTTTTGGTATCTTTTGTATTCATATGTTTCTTGTGTGCATATAAAGTATGTATATTCATTTTCGTTCAAATATTCAGTTCGTTCAAATAAATTAAATAAACATATACATTTTTGTTTTATTAAACCTATTTAATCAGGTACAAAAACAAAACTTAATTGTTTTTTGTTCGAGAATAAATTGACATTCCACATCACTATTGTAATGTGTCAAACCGGCCATCATAGCGTGCCGCTAGTGTAATTGTATTTATGCCTCTATATACTATGCTTATTTTGTTTTGTACATTTATTCATTTTTTATATATTACTAGCTTCTGCCCGCGGCTTCGCCCGCGTGAATTTTGGGTTTTTCACAAATCCCGAGGGAATCGTGGATTTCCGGTTCCCGCTCCCGCTCCCTTTTTTAACCTTTATACCTACATTCCAGGAAGTTTGCTATAGTAATCTACCTATAGCTGTAGCTATAGATTTCGTTTTTTTTAAATCCCGTGGAAACTGTGCATTTTTTCCAGGATAAAAAGTATATCTGGGTAATTCTCACGAAAACATGAAATTCTTGTTCTTTCAGTTTTTACAAAAATCTAATAAAGATTTATTGGTAGATATTATTTTTTAGCAATCTGCATCACTGTGCCTAAGAATGTCAATTATTATTTCCGAACTATATGTATAAATAAATAAATTACATTGTATATAATGTACCAAAAATCATTCCCTCACTGTGTCCCAAGCTCCAGATTAAATTACTTTTATATTTTTAAAGACACAAAAAAATCAATTAAAAGCGATGCATGTTTGACTAATCTATTAAAAATACACCAGATTTAAGAAAATATTTCTCATTTGGTTAATAAAGTGCGGACCGGAATTTAAAAAAAATAACATACACGTGTCCCAAGAAATTAAATCATTCCCTCACACCTTTACTGACAGTCGTTTTATGAACGCATTTTTAATCAAACTCGAACGCTAAAATTAATTTTAGATAGTTGGCAGTACTGTCGATTTTTCCATATGGCAAAATTATCGTTAGCGTGTTAGAGTTTTTGTTGTAAAAAGGTTTAGTTTATATTTTTTTAACATTTAATTTGTGACCGTCATTCCATCACATTCTATAAAAACAAAAGGTAAGTACTTTAACTATTATTAATTATATCGTAATGTGGGTTTTAGGGACTTGTTTAGTTATGCAAAAAATCTTTATTCATATAGGATTATATCACGTGATTTTTTTTAGTTATGCTTGATTTCGTCATTACCTCGCCGTCATTCCCTCATTTTAATGTGTAGTGAGGGAATGATGATTTACAAGGGAATCGTTTTCGACTGAGTCAGTTTATCTTTTTCGAACTAACCTTCAAATTTACGATGCCATCTTGTTGTAGGATCAAATAATGCCAAGAAGAAAGAAGATTAACGAAGAAGAAGATAAATTAACACAAATTTTGCATATGTTCAATAATAATCTAAGATCAACAGTTGTAGCCAGGAAAGATGTAGTGCAGAGGATCGAGCCCCCAAAATTAATCAAAAGAGGATGTTATTTTGTGAAGAAAATAGATCAGTCAGATGTCTAATCCCTACTAATTATATTATATTATAAATACGAAAGTAACTATGTCTGTCTGACTGTTACGCTTTCACGCCTAAGCCGCTGAACCGATTTTGATGTTCAGTATAGAGATAGATTGGACCTTGGAGAAGAACATAGGCTAGCTTTTGTTGGTAAAAAAAGGTTGGAAGGGGTTGAAATAGGGGATGAAGATTTTTATGGGAGTCCGTCATTATTGAAGATAATAATCCTTATCTACTAAAATTATAAATATGCAAAAGTAGCTCTCCATCTGTTACCTTTTCACAGCTCAACCACTGAACGGATCTTCACGAAATATGGCACAGAGCTGGCCTGTATCCTGGAGACGGACACAGGCTACTTTTATCCCGAAAAATTCCACTTTCCCAAGTGTTTCCAGAGGATTTTCAAAAAACCTATATCCATGCAGACGAAGTCGTAGGCATCAGCTAGTTGATAATAAAGAATTAAAGAGATTTGTTTTATTAACTTTTATACTTGAAAAAAGAGCTTAGTTTTTTTTGGCAAAGAGAACTTTTTTGCAGATTTATTTTTAGTTCTTTAATTTTCAAGAAAGTATTTTTTTGTGTTTTTTTTTGTTTTTTTTTGTTTTAGTAAAGCTTTTACTAACTTTGATAATGAATAGATTAGAATAAGAGCTCTATTTGATTGAAAAAATACTATTTATGTTAATATTTAAGGAATCTAAGCTTTTTTGATTGTTTTTTATAACTGTCAATATGATAAAGTGATAAGACAATAAAATTCACAAAGATTGTCATCTACAGACTGAATACTTTATGATTATCTTCACAACAGTTCCTAGCAATGTAAGAAAATATATTTGATAAACAAATTAAAAAATAAACATCGTTTTACTGTCAGAGATTCATGAATTGTTTGTAAAAGTCATTCCCTCACCTAAGACGTCATTCCCTCATTCTAATTTTTTTAAATACCCTTATAACTTTTGTAAACAATTTTTTTTCTTGGGACCACTATATAATTTAAATTTAGTTACATAATTACAACATAATTTATAAAAAATAAATACAAATATCCATCAAAAATTTTCATTAATTTTTTGGAACCGAATTTCAACATTTCGTGAGAACTACCCACCTATGTGTTAAGTCAGGGCATAACCTATCTCCATTCAAAATTTCAGCCAAATCGGTTCAGTAGTTGAGGCGTTAAAGAGTAACAAACAAACACACACACACACACACACAAACTTTCACCTTTATAATATTAGTGTGATTATGTAGGTATTTTACACATATTATATTATACGGTGAAGGAACGCTTAAATAATATCTATAGATTAATTATTTAGCCGTCAAATCAACATTGAAAGTGAGGCCGCTGTACGGTGTCGTGCGTGAGCGACGAATACTACGCGACGCGACGCGATACGACGCGACGCGATTCGACTCCATAGAAAATCACAAACTTGTCCACGCGACAACGTAGGCCACATGCAGGTTCAGCTACTGTCTGATATTTTCGCGTCGCGTCGTATCATGTCGCGTTGCCGCGTTTGTCGCTGACGTAGGACACCCCGTTAGTATACAGAAGCTCACTGCTGTAATAATAACTTAGATTTGTGCTAAGTTGGATCGTTCACAATTGAACCTCATCATAATACCCAGTCATGCTCCTTGAAAGTAATTTTCCTCTCAGATATTTTCCGCTAAGCTTTTTTTTATTGCGATGTCAGCAACAATAACAGCCTGTTCCGATCGGTAAATACAGGCCGCAGAGTGCAATCGCTTTTTGTACCGTGGTACAGTGGTTTGCAGGGATTTATCGGACACTTAAAATAAACATGCAAAATTCTTTCTTGAGTAACTAGGTATTGTGGAGAGTTTACAATTTTATGAAAAGTTAGTTACATTAAGAAGTTTTAAACATAGAAAACATGGCAGCTGTTTTGAAAACATCCGGTGCATATAAATTTGAATTTTATCACACGGTCGGATACCTACATATTATGTTATTGTTAATTCCAATCGCGAATTTATTCTTGGATTCGCCTTTAAGTCGCATAATATCATATTACCGAGCTTAACATTAATAACAGGCAGGATTTAAGAGAATATTATTATTAAGGTTACCTACTAGGATTCAAAAGCACTTGTTAAACCTGTTGAGCTAGCCGTCTGTCTGGAGCTTGCAGTCGAGGGACGCAGCTTCAGTTTGCACGTGATGGTGGCGTTGGTAAATGAAACAAGCAGTCACATCTGCACTTGTATTTGGATTGTAACAAACACAATAATTGCAATGCACGTCTTCAATTTAGGATATCACAATAATGGATTAAAATAACTTTTGAATTAAGTACATGATACTTATTAATTAATAAAATATGCAGAGAGAATTACGTGGCATTCATGGCGGATCCAAGGGAAGCATAGAGAAAATAATAATAAATAGAGCTGGCATAATGTCCTATAGAAATTAGTGGATCGGAAAATAGCTCAAGCTTATCAAAATTTTCATAAGTGTGAAAGAGACAACATTACATTTTTTACATAATAATAAAACAGTTTGCGGCACACTCGTGACTTAAGATGGCCTCCCTAAAATGTATACATGAACACTCACACACGCACAACTTGAGACATCACAATGAACACGCGCCATTTTATGTTACAGGATTGTGCGTGTGTGAGTGTATTTTTGGCACGTTTTTAAGGTAGTTATGCCAACTCTATTTATTATTATTTTCTCTATGAAGGGAAGGAAGGGGGCCAGTGACACATGTCAAAAGTCTATAACTCTATAGTCTTGACGAGAATGCGTCCATTTTAACAAAAGTTTATTTGAATAAAAAAAATTCTATTCTATTCTATTAGGTAGGTACGGGTACCCATATGTAGGAAACAAAAATAGTATTTGGAAGAAGTTAGGATACAAATGGGATGTAAAGGTGTAATTTCCGGGCTCGCTTGAGATACTCTTCTGTTTACCTATTGGGGTCAAATAACACTGCGTTTTCCGGTGTGGGACCGCCTTCACCCATTTTATACGGTGGCCTAATTATTGTTTTGCACGCCGTGTCACATTGATATTGAGCCAGATTTTTTTAATAGTTGCGTTTAACAGCTTTCGTTAAAAATAGAGACCTATTTCTTTATTCAGTGTCATCTGAAGATTCGGTTGTAAATATTGTTTAACTTGTCTTTTCAAAGGAACCCTGTCACAAAGCTGCAGGGTTGCCAAATTCAAGAGAAGTATTACACTATTTTAATATTAGGTCAGGGCAATTAATCTTCGAATCTTACAGTACGTTTTCTTTTATTTTTTTCAATTAATTAACAGATGGGAATTTTTTAGTGTAAAATTGTTTTGGAAACGTATATATACATATTCTCTTGTATCTTCTATGCCTTTACATAAATAATACCTATATTTACCCGCATCGAAGCAGCGTGGCAAGTGTAAGATCTTAATCTCTCTTTCCTATAAGAGAAGTGACCTGTGCCCAGCTGTGGGAGGTTAAAGTGCTGTACTGGTGGTGGTGGTGGAAGATAAAGGTCGATCTCCTGTTCGTAACACCCAGTCGTCCGGTCAAAATATCTATGTGGCTGATGAATAAAATAAAATGAATTGTTTGCCAGCCCTATAGCTGGAACAAGTGTCACGCGCTCGCTGAACACGCACTTTCTGCGATATTTTTATATTTTTCGGTTTACAAATAAAACATTGAGTTAGCGCAACATTATTAGAATAAAAAAAAATTGTGAACAGAATTTATCTACATTAATGTTACTTACTCGTGATTACGTACAAAACTGCGATGGCCTAGTGTGAGGTATTGAATTTGAATCCTGTTACTCTAGCGGCACGCTATGATGGCCGGTTTGACGTTTGTCCGCTCATGAAGTTCCGTATTAATTGATAACGACTTTGAAGGAAATAATTGTATTACTTTATTGACGATAGTGATGTGCAGAGATTCATAAATTTTATCGAATGTAGTTTTAGGTTTAGGACTCAAAATTTATTTATTAAATTGATTTCTTAAATGTATACAAGTGTAGAAAAATCAGTTTGCACCATTTAAGGGGTGAATGTACTTGTGAATATGAACAATTTTCACTATGTGGACAAACCTCTGAAATCGCAAAAAAATATCAATAAATTTTTAAAAATGGAATCTAATACGATCGTCACATAGGATCGCTGGCTAGCACAACTACTACCTCCGGCAAACTCGCGTCAATGCTCAATGCAAAACAAAGCAGTTTCGAATTGACGTTGCTTCGAAAAGTATAAACTGTCAGTGCAATGCGATTGTGATATAGTTTTGACCTGGCTTTGGATTTCAAATATTGATACTGCATTACTGTTGACCCTTGCTCGTTAATTTGGACTCTGTTCAAGCCCTTTGTTGTGGATTTCGTCGATATGACCGAACGTACGCAGAGAACTGTTCTAAATAGTCAGACACGTGAGTTCGTAATACGCCTTCGTAACTATTTCGATCGTGAAGCTCAAAATGGAGGGCCAATTTTACCTATAACGTCAGTGGTTGAACGCGTAGCTGATGCGCTTAATATTGGACAACGAACTGTTAGACGGATAACTAAAAAAAAATATGGCGAGACTGGCACAGAAGAAAATAAACTTCACACACCAAAAAAGAGAAAACGAGCAAAACCAGTCGTAGGCATCGATAGCTTTGATGCCGATGCTATCCGAAGACATGTTTACGGCTACTATTTACAGAAGGAGTATCCAACAAGAAAGAAGTTGGTGCATTCACTGAAGGAAGCTGGATTATTCTTCGGTGGGGAAAGTTCTTTAACGAAGATTTTGAAGACCATTGGATTTCGATACAAAAAATGTAACAAACGCAAAATATTGATGGAAAGATTTGATATAGCGATGGCAAGGTATACTTTTTTACGGCAAGTGAAAGAAATCAAAAATTGGCAAAATGTTGTGTTCTTGGATGAAACATGGCTTAATGCTAACCATACTGTAGGCCGTTCTTGGAACGATGACACAGCAGCATCTACTTCCAAAGTTCCTGTAGGAAAAGGATCGCGACTTATAATTTGTCACGCCGGAACCATCAACGGGTTTGTCGAAGGTTCTCTCATGGCTTTTGCGTCAAAAACCACTGGAGACTATCATGAAGACATGAATGGAGAAAAGTTTACTGAATGGTTTACCTCAATGTTGTGTAGCCTCCCTGAACCATCTATTATAATTATGGACAACGCCCCATACCACTCGATGCAAATTGACAAGCCACCTGCCCAATCCCAAAAGAAAGCTGATATCGTCGCATGGCTTCGTAAAAATGGCGTAGATGCAAACATGAATATGTTAAAAGCGGAATTAGTACGTCTTTTAAAAGAAAACAAACCAACCAAGATCCGATACGTCATTGACGAAATAGCATTAGAACATGGGCACAGAGTTATACGGTTACCGCCTTACCATTGTGAGTATAATGCGATTGAGTTGGTGTGGGCTCAAATTAAGGGATATGCTGCAAGACACAATACAGAACCCCCATTTACCACAAAAAAAATGCTAAAATTATTAGAAGAAGCTTGTGAACATGTGACTAAAGGAGACTGGGAAAAGGTTGTGAATAGAACTGTTAAATTAATAAGGGAAGATTATGAAAGAGATGTGAAAATCTATAATATAATAAAACTGTAACAGATCCAATTCTGTACATTGAAGATATTTTGAAAATTTTTATTGGAGGGCACTCTATAATTGATACTGAAGCTAAAACTGCATTTTTTTTCATTTTTGTCTGTCTGTCTGTCTTTCTGTCTGTCTGTCTGTCTGTCTGTCTGTCTGTATCTTGGCCGCGCATCACGCCGAAACTACTGAATGGATTCAAATGAAACTTGGTACGATTTGAGTTTATACTCCGAGGTAGGACATAGGATACTTTTTATCCCGAAATTCAGCACGGTTTCCTTGGGAGAGGGGATGAAAGTTAAAACGTGTATTTAGCTGTAATTCATTAACGCGTTGTTCGATTTCACTCATTCTTTTTTTGTTAGAAAGGTAGTACTTTGTGTATTGTTGCGTAAATATTTCAAGGTCATAGGTTTTTTAATTTAGAAATGACAGACATTACAATCCTCAGTATTAGGTTCAAATAACTTGGGACCCGGATCTTTGAACGTACGGCTTATTTTAAACTGGTGTGCGTTTAAATTTATGTTTGTCGGTCTGTGTATTTATTCCAGCTAATCTCCGAAACGGCTGGATCGATTTTAATGGAACTTTCAATGTTATAAGGAGTAACTTAGGCTACATTTAGTTTAGGTACATAAAAGAATTATGGGATCCGATCCGATCCTATATAAAAACCTATATCTACGCGAACGAAGTTGCGGGGTTCAGCTAGTAGATAATATTATAGAAAACGAACATATAATTATTAATGTATGTGATGATAGCAGTGACGACAGTGAAAATAGTAGTATGGACGAATCTGATTAATTATGGCCTTTTGTGGCACCTTTTTTGGTATCTTTTGTATTCATATGTTTCTTGTGTGCATATAAAGTATGTATATTCATTTTCGTTCAAATATTCAGTTCGTTCAAATAAATTAAATAAACATATACATTTTTGTTTTATTAAACCTATTTAATCAGGTACAAAAACAAAACATAATTGTTTTTTGTTCGAGAATAAATTGACATTCCACATCACTATTGTAATGTGTCAAACCGGCCATCATAGCGTGCCGCTAGTGTAGGTTAAATTATAGATACATAAATTGACAGTTTATTAACTCTGCAAGGTAAGTATATTTAAGTAGGTATTTTGTACATAACGAATAGTAATGTTTTGGTTGTAAAATCGATGTATTCCATCAAACCAAAGGAGATCGATTGTAGAAGCTGTAGTTGGACAGTTAATTAATAATTACAGTAAGACATCTTGTCTTGCTCTTATGATAAACAAAGTGATGTATTATAATAATAAGCATAACTTACATTTGTAGCTGAAAGGAGATTCATTTTTTGGAACCAACTCCCTTTGGCAGTGTTCTCACTAAACTTTGATATTACTCAATATCAGGGGAGTGGTAACTTTTTAATATGGAAAAATAACTTTCAGGATTTATTATTTCTCCTACATACTAAACGACATGATTTACGTACGGAAAATGTTTTAAAACCTGAAAAGTTACAGATATTCATATAAAAAGGTACTGTTACTTGAGACCTGTATTTCGATAGAAGCGTAAATCGATTCGACACTACTAAGCAACGAAGTTTTTTTTTCTCTGGCAGGCAAACCTGTGTCATAACCAAATCTCTATCTTGCAGTACGTACTATTATTACATAGGTATGTTTAGTTCCAATATGTTCCTGTTTAAAGGATCGGAAATCCTCGTAGGAATAAAGTGACACTTTATTCACCATCCCGATCGGGACGTGCGGCGGTGATCATATTATGCGGAATAGTGCCCGGAGGAAATCTCAGCGTATGAAAATATCCGGGCGGAATTTGCCTTTCAAACTATGGGATTTTGTCGCGAGCCCGCCCATTATTTCGTGTAAGAAACTGCTATGGCAGCACTGTCTACTTTCGCGAGCAAGCCGTAGGTTACTTACATACTAGCTATTTCCTTTCTGTGGACGAAATATTGTTCGTTCAAGGTGACGCCTGCGGTGGTGAGAATATTCCAAACGTGACGTAGGTAACTATCTATTATGCGTTTTCATAAATCTATTATTTAGTATTGTCGCACAAACACAAATGTGATTTTACAAGGCAGGTTCACGTAACTTGAAGTCGCGTTTTTTTAACTTAAAAGTCCCACAATGGCCTGTTGGGCTACTTTTTACAAAATTTAAGTTAGATATAACTAAGTAGTTACCTAGTATAGATCAAGTAGGTAATAAAGAAATAAGCTCAGTAGATAGATCCAGTTAATTGAGCATTTGAGCAGCATCTTCTTATCTAGTGTTTGCGCAATAAAATATTGTGTGTCGATTTTTGACAAGTTTTGTTTGTTTTCAACCAACTTCCTTATTCATGTAATACTTAAGTTTAGTACAGTCTCGTAACTCTTTTATTTGTTGAGAATCTACCAAATAAAAAGTTTATCTCTATTGCTTTTGTAGATATGGGGTATTTGTACAAATCAGGCGCAAACAGGCTTCTGTCTGTTCTGGTATAAAATATTGTACGCATCGCTGCGGGGCGGGCGGATTTATTGAAGCGCGCCATCTATTTTTACGTTTACGTTCTTTGCAAAAAATAGTTTATTACGTCGAGTTATAGACCGTAGAGATGCAGACTTCGTACATCAGAGGCCTTATGCCGACTTTGTACATAGTGGCAACGATGATCGAAATTCGAGTATTGACACACAATGACTTCAGAGCAAAATTAATCCAAAGACTCTTATTTTAAAGTCGTAATTCAGTAATTTGAATATTTATTTTACAACATTTCTGCTTGGTTATTTTCGAATGCTGAATGTATTGGCGCACTCCAACCTTAATTCAAGCCATTTTAGGTCCATTTTACTCTGAAGTCATTGTGATTCGATCAATAGTATTTAGTAAAGTTTTCGAATACTGCTAAGTGAGACTAAGCATACAGGCGTTGCAAAAGCACCCCCTCTGGATTATTACCACCTTATCACACAGGCAAAGGGGTCTGGCTGCAGTGGCATGGCTGTAATCAGTCTAGCCCTGCGATGGCCAACACGGCTGCCCGTTGAGGTTATTATGGGCAAATCTTTATATGGATAAAGTAATACGGCAAAGGCCCCTAATCCCGGTGGCCCCAGATACTCTTAACCCTGACAGCGATTAGAGCCTATACATTTTATGTGAAAACTAGTTTTTGTCCGCGGCTTCGACCGCGTGAATTTCGAGTTTTCACAAGTCCTGAGGGAATCGTGGATTACCGGTTCCCGTTCCCGCTCCCTTTTCCAATCTTTATACCTACTTTCAAGGAAGTTTGCTATAGTAATGTACCTATAGCTGTAGCTGTAGATTTCAGTTTTTTCAAAATCCCGCGAGAACTGTGGATTTTTCCTGGATATAAAGTAAGTAGCCTATGTGTTAAGTCGAGGCATAGTATATCTCCATTCAAAAATTCAGCCAAATCGATTCAGTAGTTGCGGCGTTATAGAGTAGCAAACATACACACATATACACATACATACATACCTACACACAAACTTTCGCCTTTATAATATTAGTGTGAAGTGTGATATGCACAATAATCTGTCGTGTCGACGCTCTGACGTGATGACCGTACGTTGTTCGCTTCGATTGGTCGGTTATCGTATCATATTGCGTTGCCGCACACCACATACAGTAATGTATCCGCAGCTCCAGGTTGAGGCCGCATTGGCGGAGGTCATCAGCTCTAGAACATGGCACCTCGTTGGTTTATTACGCCACGGATCCCATTTGCGTCTGTGTGCATGAAAGCTAGATAACGGGTTCGGGTTAATGGTCGGATCTAGTTGGATTGCTGCCTAATGCTCTCTGACACGTTTGATTTGTTTTTTTCGGGATCGAAATTTGAGTATCGGGTGCTGAAAGTGCTAGTTTTTGATCGAGCTCAATCGGTTCCATATGTTTTGATCGCGGTGTGCTAATTCCTGTTGTTTAAACTACATAGCTTTCACTTGTGATTTCGTTCGCGAGGCAAACTATATTTTTAACCGACTTCAAAAAAAGAGGTTCTGTATTTGACCCGTATGTATGTAAGTATGTATGTATGTATGTATGTATGTATGTATGTATGTATGTATGTATGTATGTAAGTATGTATGTATGTATGTATGTATGTATGTATGTAAGTATGTATGTATGTATGTTCGCGATTATCGCCACAATTAATGAACCGATTTTGGTGATGTTTTCACTATCGTAATCTACATACTTTCAGGAAGGTTTTGATGTATAACAAATCGAGTTATCATTCTTATGTACGAAGTTATAAGCATAAATGTACATAATATGTGTCACTAATATGTTCTCTGAGATTGCCAGACTTGTTACTGAAGTTGAACTTTTTAGTTCGAATCTATTGAAGTCGGTTCTTTTTTCTTTGAAAAAAATTATTACAGTCTAGTTGCTAACGTATACGCTTGAGGATCGTGAGATCCCGGGTGCGATTCCCAGGTCAGTTCAAAAAAAGGCTATATTGGGTTTTTCTGCCAAGAAATTATAATTATAATATATTAAATTAAGAATATAGAGCACGTAAAGTCGTTGATAATGCACCTGATCTCTCTCCGGTCGGACAGCCGTCCCATCGGGCTGTGAGAGTGAGGGAATAGAGAGTGTAGTTTATCATCATAGTTGGCTAATACGTAGAGATTGGCTGCCCTGTTTGAAATTCAGTCAGGAGGAGAACATTATTTGTTTACTACTTTTTTTAGAAAACCTTTTAGAGAAATTACTTGTTTCTAGTTCATAGTAGCAGAGCGGATAAAGGAAAAAACTTTTCTAAATGCATTCCAAAATAGATCTTAAATGACTGGCTATTAAAACAAACCTACCTTTACTGCATTTAAACTACGAGCACAATAGGTATAGATCGTCCAGAATCTCATGAAAAATAGGGAAATGAAATTCCAAGGTTAGCAACACTACGGCCGCCCTAGCGATAAACAAAGCAACTGACATTTTTTGTGAAATTGACTTCTTGCATTAACAAAAGTTTTATGTCGAGTAGTTTTTTAACTACCACAGTTTAATATTTCAAATAACTTGAACCGTTTACTGAAATTTAAATTGCCCAAACAAAGTAACTAGAATAGAAATAGAATAGAAAAGTTTTTTATTCAAATAAACTTTTACAAGTACTTTTGAATAGTCAAATGAATCTACCACTGGTTCGGAATGCCATTCCAACCGAGAAGAACCAGCAAGAAACTCGGCGGTTGCTCTTTTCCAAATTTACAATATCAATATAACAATTTTATGTTAAGTACATGATTGAATTGCCGTCTCGCGCATTGCTGGAACGAGTCAAATCCACGCCTTTTTATCATTTATATAAGTAATCTTCAATTTTATTCAGATAAACTTTCACAAGCGCTTACGAATCGACAAATGAATCTACCACAGGTTCGGAATGGTGCTTACAATTCTACACATGTGAAGAAGGGCAGACAAAAGTAGCCCCATTTCCGACGGTGGCACCCGTTCACGATCATGACGCATGATCCAGCCATTGCATCGCTCAACCATATTCGAGGGAACGTAACAACCCGCACCACACGACACCACCACAGAAATGTTTAAAGAGAGCGTGACATACTTAGGCTACCCATGATCAAAGCATCGAATTGAACACCAATAATCAAATACTCATTTTAAGACATGAGTTAAATTTTCTTAGATTGTTTCCAAGCAACCTGTCATTGAGAAATTGCTCCATGCTTTTTTATCATTTATATAATCTTCAATTGTATAATATCCTCTTTTTATGAGCATATTTTTAATAGAGTTCTTAAACTTGTGTAAAGGCAAGTCTAACTGCACTCACTAACCCGGAATATAAATGCAAAAACCAAGTAAACAACAAGCATAACACAAAAACAAAGTAATTGGATGTTGATTACTTTGTTTTTGTATTTAAAATGCAGTTGCTGGATTTTTCGTTTCGTGAAACGATCCCAGGTAAGGTGTTCTGAATGTAATAATTACTTTGTTTATCACTAGGGCAGCCGAGTTAACCTTGTGTTGCTTACTACAAAATTTAACTTCCCCATTTTTCATGAGATTGTGGTCGATCTATATATCTATTGCTTTAACTAAATTCTTTAGATAAAAATAAAAAAGGCATTAATGGTAGTCCATGCAGTGAATTAACAAAGCCCCTATATTTTTATTTGTAAACTAGCCGACCCCCGCGACTTCGTCCGCCTGGATATATGTAGGTTTTATATAGGATCGGATTGGATCCCATAATCCTTTTTTGCACCTAAACTAAATGTAGCCTAAGTTACTCCTTATAACATCACCTATCTGCCATTGAAAGTTCCATCAAAATTGATCCAGCCGTTTCGGTAATTAGCTGGAACAAATAGACAGATCGACAAACATAAATTTAAACGCACACCAGTTTAAAATAAGCCGTACGTTCAAAGATCCGGGTCCCAAGTTATTTGAACCCAATAAATGTCTGTCATTTCTGAACCAAAATACCTATGACCTTGAAATATTTACGGGACAATACTTAAAATACTACCTTTCTAACAAAAAAAGAATGAGTTAAATCGAACTACGCGTTAATGAATTACAGCTAAATACACGTTTTAACTTTCTTCCCCTCTCCCAAGGGAACCGTGCTGAATTTCGGGATAAAAAGTATCCTATAACCTACCTTGGAGTATAAACTCAAATCGTACCAAGTTTCATTCGAATCCATTCAGTAGTTTCGGCGTGATGCGCGGCCAAGATACAGACAGACAGACAGACAGACAGACAGACAGACAGACAGACAGACAGACAGACAAAAATGAAACAAATTGCAGTTTTGGCTTCAGTATCGATTATAGAGTGCCCTCCAATAAAAATTTTCAAAATATCTTCAATGTACAGAATTGGATCTGTTACAGTTTTATTATATTATAGATTCTGAATATTTACAACCACACTCCGCCATTGGAAATAGTATAATTAACTTACTCGTTGCACTAATTTGATGCCTTTATGAAAATTGTCATTCATTTCCAGTTTATTATCAACTTAAAATGCAATATCGAAACCTCAACACTGGCGGGGGCCTCGAATGACATCGAAAATGAAATTATTCGAATAATACGCCCACATTATGTCTTCCTGTAATATATTTTATGTGAGAAACGGGCGTTATTTTGCAGACTCTCATTCCGTGAGGAACAACATATCTACAACTATAATTGTCGCACTACGCAATTTTACAGAATTGTGCAAAGCAGAATTGTGTAGATGAGAAGCAGAGCACGGGTTTCCTCTCAGAATGAGAAGGTCTTAGGCCGTAGTCTGATATCTAGAATGAGAAGGTCTTAGGCGGCACGCTGGCCGAGTGAGGGTTGTTAGACTTCAAACACCTTTAAGAACACTATGGAGAACTCTCAGGCATGCAGGTTTCCTCACAATGTTTTCCTTCACGTTTAAAGCAAGTGATTTATTTATTATTTTAGGAGAGTTTTGAAAATTTAGTTAGTCCAATCACAGCTTCACTCTAAAATTCAAATTCTTCGTGCGGAATTAACATGATGGAAGTGTGAGTCGAACTGCACGCGTCAGGCGTGATTTGAAGACGCACAGTTTACGCACTCGAGGAAAAATGGCATGTCGTCATATATGATTTGGGTTTTGGCGAGCTCAGAAAATTCGTGGATATTCAGCGCACCAATATATGACTTGAAGACCTGACAGGATAGACTGACCGTGAGAGCCCAGCTTAAGCCGGGTTAAAAGTTAATTCTCCAACAGCCAGAATTATTGCAATCATAAGTCGCAAGTTATTTGACTTGTATGCAGAAAAACAATATAACTATACCCCTGCGTTTATTGAATATGTTAGAAATTATTCCAAATTATTTCGAAATGTTTGCATACAAGCAAAATCTCTTTACATAAAACAGAAAATCATTCACTCTGATAATAAAATAAAAGCAACGTGGGATATCATCAGTAATGAAATGGGGAAACATAAAGTGCATAATAATAAACTGGAATTAAAAATTAATAATCATATTATTGATTCTGATACAGATATTGCAAATACTTTTGAGAAGTTTTTCCAAAATGTTCCAGTTACCACGACTAGTTCCCTAAATTCCTCGCCAACAGAAGCCTATAGTATTTTAAAGGGCAATGTTTCTGAGTGCAATGTATTATTTCGATTTAAATACGTAACCCCATATGATGTTATTAAAACATTTAAGTCTTTACAACACAAAAAAACAGGAGACTTATGGGGAATATCAGTAAAAATAATCCATAATATTATTGACGTTATTGCACCATATCTTGCTGTTATTTTTAACAAATCCATAGACTCGGGATCATTTCCTGACCTAATGAAATGTAGTAAATTAATACCTCTATTTAAATCGGGAAGCAAAAGTGACCCAAATAACTACAGGCCGATCTCGATTCTACCAACTCTCAGCAAGATATTTGAGAAAATGATGCTCAACCAACTGCTTTTGCACTTTAATTTAAATAAATTACTTCACTCTGAGCAGTATGGTTTCACTAAGGGTCGTTCTACAACCGATGCGGCCGCAAGGCTGTTACGGCATATTTTCGATGCATGGGAGAAATCACAGAATGCCATTGGTATTTTCTGTGATTTGTCAAAAGCATTCGATTGCGTTGATCATGAGACTCTCTTACGAAAATTAAGCCACTATGGTATTAAAGAAACTGCACTCAGTCTTATTGCCTCTTATCTCAGTGATCGCATACAGAGAGTATGTATCAATGATGTTAAGTCGTCCGGATCAGCCTCAGTAATGGGTGTTCCCCAAGGCTCTATTCTGGGTCCATTCATGTTTCTGGTTTATATTAATGATTTACCACATTTTGTCAAAAATGCTTGCGATATTGTACTATTTGCTGACGACACGTCTTTGATTTTTAAAGTCGATAGGACTAAGGACAATTTTGACGATGTAAATAATACATTATCTCAAGTTTCACACTGGTTTACTACAAACAATCTACTTTTGAATGCAAAAAAAACCAAGTGTGTCGAGTTTCTATTGCCCAATACAAGGGTTACTAGCAAAAATTTAAAGATAAGTGGTGAGCCATTGAAAACTGAGGACACAACTGTGTTCTTGGGAATAACCCTAGATGCAAAGCTTCAATGGGGCACCCATATAGCAACACTTGCTGGCAAGCTCAGCTCTGCTGCTTACGCTGTTAGGAAGATTCGACAGATAACAGATATAGAAACTGCAAAAATTGTTTATTTTGCATATTTCCATAGTATTATGTCGTATGGACTCATACTATGGGGTAAAGCGGCTGATATTGAAAAAATTTTCGTTTTACAAAAAAGGGCAATTCGCGCAATTTATAATTTAAAACCGCGGGATTCCCTTCGAGAGAAATTTAAAGAAATAGGTATTCTTACGGTAGCTTCTCAATATATCTATAACAATATAATTTTTGTTAGGCAAAACATTCACAGTTACATTAAAAAGTGCGAATTACACGACAGGCAATTAAGAAATAGAAATAGGCTCGTGATTCCTCAGTTACGCCTCAAAAGGGTCCAAAGGTCATTTGTGGGAATGGGCGTAATGTTCTATAATAAAATTCCACAAGCAATCTTAGACTTGCCTTTACACAAGTTTAAGAACTCTATTAAAAATATGCTCATAAAAAAAGCATATTATACAATTGAAGATTATATAAATGATAAAAAAGCATGGAACAATTTCTCAATGTCTTAAACCGAGTATTTGATTATTGGTGTTCAATTCGATGCTTTGATCATGGGTAGCCTAAGTATGTCACGCTCTCTTTAAACATTTCTGTGGTGGTGTCGTGTGGTGCGGGTTGTTACGTTCCCTCGAATATGGTTGAGCGAAGCAATGGCTGGATCATGCGTCATGCTCGTGAACGGGTGCCACCGTCGGAAATGGGGCTACTTTTGTCTGCCCTTCTTCACATGTGTAGAATTGTAAGCACCATTCCGAACCTGTGGTAGATTCATTTGTCGATTCGTAAACGCTTCCGAAAGTTTATCTGAATAAAATTATGATTACTTATATAAATGATAAAAAGGCGTGGATTTGACTCGTTCCAGCAATGCGCGAGACGGCAATTCAATCATGTACTTACCATAAAATTGTTATATTGATATTGTAAATTTGGAAAAGAGCAACCGCCGAGTTTCTTGCTGGTTCTTCTCGGTTGGAACGGCATTCCGAACCAGTGGTAGATTCATCTGACTATTCAAAAGCACTTGTAAAAGTTTATTTGAATAAAAAACTTTTCTATTCTATTCTATTCTATTCTATTCTATTCTATTCTATTCTATTCTATTCTATTCTATTCTATTCTATTCTATAAATCTAGGAATTTACGTATTTTGGCACAAACAGTAGCTGCGTAAGTAGTTTATGTTCGATCTATTTGTCCAATTATGCCATTAATGTTATTTGTACATCGGTTTGCCAAATAATTGTTTGTTATTTATTGTCACCGATAATGTAATGCTGTTGTTTAGATGTCACCTACCATAACATAGGCCATTAGACAATATGTACATTTATAACATACAATGTTTAAATATCTCTTTTAAAGCTTCAAATATAATATGTTTGGAGGAATTGCACCGGAATTCCGATATTTTTAAAAATTAATAATTAAACTCCTCAAAATAACCTACAAAAATAGAAGAGTAGTTCCTACTGAAAGTACGACTTTAACCCATTGTTCTCTGATGTTATTATATATTATGTTTCGATGCTCGAAAACTATCTACATTGTTGAGGTGTGCGAACTCTTAAACTCATACTAAGGGTAGTACTTAAACTGAATTATTGTGCAAGAAAAGCAAGCAATTGTTATAAGCAAGTAAACATTAACATAACAGCATAAAGTTATTTTATACTACACCTGCTCGGAAAGTACCTTCTGGTTTTTCTCATATCGAAAGTCAAAATATGTCATTACTGTCAAACAAATATGCGTGCTGAAAAAATGTATGGGATTTCATTGTTAACGCGCTAGAGCGGGTTGAAAAGTACTATGAAATTCCATTACTAACGTGTTTTTTTCTTTTTAATTTTTGATAAAATCCGATCTGTACATGAAAAAAAACCTATTTCGACATAAAAAGCATCTAATAAATAAGTAACCGCCATGGTCACCACCAGGTTACCATGGTTACAACCAGTGGCACTGATGTCGGTATGTCACCGAGCACGTACCGAGGTCTGCTACAAAATATATTCAATTTTAATTAATACAATTAGATATGAATATAAAATAAAAGTAAAAAATAGAAAATAGAAATTTTTCGCGCTATTTTCTTTGTATTTTGCGAGTCGCTTTCTTTTGTTTGACCTATCCAAATTTTCAATTTATAAAATTACAAGTAGCTTTAGAGATCTCAAAGTGTCTATTATAGTACTTAGTGAGCCGCCCAACGCCGCCGGAATTAAAAATATGTGTATTGAAAATCTCTTAACCAAGATATTAGAAATAGATAGAAATAGATACAACAAAGCATATGAAGATTTTTTACAATGGAAACCCAACGTCTTTTTCTGATTGATTTCCGGTACTTAATAATTTTAATATTTTTGATTATTTTCCTCGTAGGTGTAGTATAAAGCACTATGTATCCCTTCGGGAGAAAGTGCGATTCCTATCTCGGGCGTATTGCGGCCCTACGGCCTACGGCCTCGGCCTCAAACTACACCCTCGTAGTAATCGGTCACTTTCTCCCGTCGAGGAACAATGTACTATTACATTGTTCTCTTATTAGCCAGTGAGTGCACGGGCTGCACATGCACTGCTGTATTGAAGAAAATAAGCTATTCTTCTTTCTCCCAGTGCCCATGATTAATTTTATTTATTATCCCTCTTTATTTGAAAGTAACTAATAATATATATAATGGTAATAATTATATAATGACTAAGTCTCATGAACTTTATTCCTGTTTCAGAATGGCGACTAAAACAGCGTCTGCAGAGACGGAAATAACAGTGAGTTTATACGTACCTAACTATCTACATAAGTAGTTTCTTACTATCATGCATCTTAACTGACTAACTAAATAATTGTGGGATAGTTTAGAGACTAACATCCAAATTGAAAAATATTTTAAAAGACTACCTACTTATAAAATGTGGTTAGGCATATTATTACATTATAATTATTGGTTACATTTTATTTTGTGCAAACAAGAACATCGACAGCAAAAAATAAAATCTTTTCTAAATGTGTAATTGACTTTGTTATTATATTGTACAAATTCGTCTCATTTTTGGACTAACGCCAATGTTAACAGCATAATGATGTTTATCATTACATTTATCTCTGTCACATAATTGGTAATCGAACGAAATCGGAATATTAGTTACAGACAAAAAGACATAGAATCTTAAGCTGAAAGTTATTTTCAGCTAGTTTTGGTTGAGGTATAAAAATAAGTATGAACCGAACTGGAGAGTTACAAATCCTTGGATTTCAAAATGGTGTCGAAAGAAGAACGCTGTTAAAAGCTTTAGTAATGAATTCGGAAGTTGCAGAAACACAAGTTCTTGTGACGATTTGTCCAAGACAAATCGTAGACGAAGCGTCCGTTATTGGGGTCGCGACCAAAATACATGGCGGGCAGAACGCAGACGGCAGTAGGCGGCAGGCGGCGTACGCGCCGACCGCGCGGAGCACTCGGATTCAAATGTACCAGCCCATCCACTATTGCCGGGCTATATTTAACTGCTACGACCGTTAATCTGCATGTTCCATCACAAAATTTGGCAAACCGTTTTCGAAGTGCAGTGATGTGAAAATTAACATACTTTAAAGTGAACTGTAACGACGTCTCAGTGCAATTTGTCAGTGCTCACAAAGCTCAAAATATAACCCGTAACGTTATAATATACAGGAAGTAAATATCATAATTTACCGTAACGCCGGCTCTAGTGAGTATGTTATGTCTATTTTTTACTGAACTTGTCAATTTGCCAAATAGTGTTCGAGCTTTGAATTCTGTGGAGATAGATAAACTAGTATTGATTTCATGAAGCAAAAACTCCTTTCAGAATATGAATCCTCCATCAGCGTTGTTCGGCGCAATGAATAAAGATCGTAAGCCATTCACATATACTCCGGGAGGGATAGATCTCTCGGAGATTAAGTCGGAACGTATGGCCCAACGGTTGATGAGGAATGCAATGAGCGAAGGAGTCCCTGAGACGCAAGTGCAGTCTATACAATCACCGCCGGCCCATTTCAACTCAACAATACCTAATTTCAATTGCTTACCTGTACAAGTCTTTCCAACATTTCCCCTACCAGCAAATCCGAAATCTTTATTGAAATCTAGAAGTAATCCTGATCCACTAAAAGAACCACCGACAAACACAAATCCGGCGCCGTCGTTATTTATTTCTGATGATAAACCTAGCGCAGATACATGGCAAAACGTAAACAAACCATCTTTATCCACTATCAACAATAACAATGGATCATCATCGACAAATGATACGAAAAGTGCACCAAATAACTCTTCTTTGTTCCAACCAACAAATTATGGAAGCGATGGTCATACAGAAATGATATTACCTGAAAAATGTTTTGATGACGAATATTTTGTATTAGAACCTCAAGGAAACATTAAATTGATGAAGAATCAACCACATAAATTAGAAAATTATACCACCATTTGCCAACACAATATTAAGTTACCAATTTTAGATATTGTAGACACTGCTAGTGGTATTGAGAAAAATCCAGAAGTACTAGCACCTCCGTCATCGCAAGATAGAACGACAAATGATTTTGAACAGGTCGATTTGAAATTACTGTGCACTTATTATTTTTATATTTATATGTCTATATACATTTTATGTTATACATATTTACTCTACCGTATAAAAGATCTTTAAAGAATGCACTAATATTTATTGTGAGTTTTATAACTTTATTCTTCTTTAAATTGCTTTAACAAAAATCTTTTTGACCTTGAACATAACTGATGTGTCACTAACTATATTCATATTTTTGTATACAAAGTTGTTTATAGATAGTGTACGTAACATTTTATTTATTTTCATTTTATATTGTTTTCAGAAAAAAGTCAAAACTATCAAAAAGCAATCCAAGACTTCAGAAAATGATGCAGACCAAAATGGTAATACTGAAGCAGCAGTAATAGTTAAATTACCGACCAAAAAATCATCGGCAAAGACTGAGACTAAAGTAGAAGTTTTAAAAAAAACATTGCCTGATGGAACAGTAGAGGAAGTTAAAAAAACAATTACAAAGACAACTATAGATGGAAAAACTGAGATAAAAACTGAAACAGAAACCCGAATTTTGCCAAAAGAAGAAGACGACTCCGTAGAAATTGAAGAACAAGAAGTGGAAAATGAAGATGTAGTTGTTGAGGAAAATGAAAGCGATCAAAATGAGGAAAATCTTGTGGAAGATACTACTACTGTCACAACAAAAGTATCATCTGAAAACAAGCCCACAGAAAGTAAAAAAGAATCCAAAGATACTGAAATAAAAGAGAATGGGCATTTTATTAGTGGAGAAGAAAAAACAGAAATTAGTACTAAGAAAAAGGTAGTTGTGATTCAGTCCACAGATGAAGAACATGAAGAAGAGCAGGATGAAGAGGAAGAAGAAGAAATAGAAGATGGCGATGTTGAAGTAGAGGAAGTTATAGTGTTAAAAAAGGTAGAAGATAAAGAAAAAGAAAAACCTAATGATATTGAAAGTGAAGAAAAATTAGAGACAGCAGCTGATGTAGGCGAAGAAGAAGTAACTGAAGAAGTAGAAGAAGTAGAAGAAGAAGAAGAAGAAGTAGTTGATGAAGAAAATGTAGAAGATGAACAAGAAAATATTCAAGTAGATGACAAAAAATATACTGAACAACCTGAAGAAGATGAAGAAATTGAGGCTGAACAAGTTGAGGCTGAAGAAGAACAAAATGAAGAAGAAGATGAAATAGAGGAGCAAGATCAAAACCAAAAACAATCACAAGAGAATGACATAACGACTATTTCGTCTGAAGAAAAAGAAAAACCAGAAGAAGATGCTGAAGAAGAATATGAAGAAGCAGAAGATGTACAATTAAAAACAGACTTGACGGAAAAATTAGCCACAGATAATGATGATAAAATTACAGAACAATTAATAAAGGAAGAAGCGAGTGAAAGTAGTGAAAAAGCAGCTACTTTTCAAGAACCACTTATAGAATCACCTGCACTGAAAGAAGATATCACTAAACAAAAAACAGATGAACAAGAACGAGTGGTTAAAATAACGATCCAATCGGAGCCAAAAGTGTCATTTCCTCAATTTGTCGAGCCATCAATTCCTCTGGAAAAAGTGGAAGATGTAGAGATTAAGCCAATCGGCCCAGCTCAAGAAATAATAAAAAAGTGTCACACAGAAATAATTACAACTACGAAAGACGAACCTACCGGAGCATTGAGTACTCAGACTAATTATAATAGAATTGAAAATATTGTAACTGTAAACCGTACAACAAAAATTTTAGACCATGCTTATGAACCAGCTGAATCTACGATACCCAGTGTAAAACCTTACTATGTACCGACTAATGTTTGTCCACCTGATCGTATTTTATCGACTCCCCAACCGGTTTCAAGATCATATCAACCGGTATATACGCCAGAACCTCAAACAGAAAGGAGACATAGTTTACTTCTTGATAGACTGAGTATGGAACGTCAAATACCTGTACAACAATCCGATATTTATCACAACAACTACCAGTACAATAATCAAAATTACGAACAAAACCAATGGTCGCAAGAGCCACAATCTGAAGTGTTGACTGTAAGTAATGTTAAACCCAGTACAATTACTAAGAACCAACAATGGTATCAACAAAGTAAAAGAGACGAAAGTTCAACTTCTAATATTGTGACGCCTACACCAATCATGCCTAGTCAACTGTCTCAACCTCAACCCCAGCCAAAACCACAACCCCAGCAACAACCCCAACCACAAGTACAAGCACAAACACAATATCAAAATTATGAACAACCCCAGTACACAATAAAACCAGAGTTTCAACCAGCTTACACAGATAATAGAAAACAGAATTCATTTAAAAGTGGTACAACTAATTTTCAACGAAATACTTTTCCACGTTATACTCCGAAGCCAAGTTGGGTAAGCAGTACTTTTGACTCGAAACCTGCCCCCGCTACCCAATACAATCAGTATTCAACACTAAAAAAGGAATCGAGCGAAAGCTATCAGAAAACGACGCAACCATTTTCTTCATCTTATGTTCCTCCACCTTGGGAACAAGATTCTAGTTATGTAGTAGAGAACCAAAATTTCTACCAACCACCACCTACAACTGCTTATACTCCCAGTACGAATCAATCATGGAAACCTAAGCAACCGGCGAGTAAATATTCGAAACCACCGCCTACTGCATATATTCCTCCAGCTCCGAACCAGTCTTTTGTTAAACCAGTGTCAAGTTCTGATGCTAATGCAATGCCTGGCCGCAAGACATACTATAGTGAATACGAGAGACGTTACATATCTGTACCGGAATCTACGTACATACCGAGTGAAACAAAGTACCAAGCCCAGCCTGACCCTTCTCCTCAATATTACTTCGATAACAATGAACCAAGTGAAACGATAGAACCACAGTGGCGAAAAGAATTAAGGGAATTCACAGAGAAGACTACAACTACACAAACTGAAAAGACTTCAGTCAAACCGCCTTGGGAAGAAGACCCTAAGTATGCTACAGGATACAACACATACACATCGACAGTGACGCCGAGTTGGAATCAGACGTTAAGGCCTCGTTCCTGGCGAGAAACAAGTTATGAACCCGAATATAGCGGATCTAAAGAGTGGCCAAAGACGAACACTCTCGGTCGTGGGCGTCCACAAAGCTCCTACGTAAGAAATAATGTGGACACAATCCGGGAAAGAACAAGAGGAGTATCGGTTGACCGATACAATCCTAACAGTTATCAATCACCACTCTCTTCTGAACATCCCCCGGTTCAGAGTCACTCGTTGAATACCAACATTCACCCGAAGACCTACCATAACCCTAACGTGCCTGCATATCACGCCCGTACCTCTGCTGAATCTAGGTTAGTTATCTATCTATATCTATCTATACATATAATAAAATCGTAGACTTGCCGTATCTGTACATTAAAGATTTTTGCAAAATAATAACTGGGAGAAGTTAGGGATAAGTAATAGAACATAAAGAAGCTATTTTTAAAATTTTTGTCTGTTTGTTTGTTTATCTGTTTGTCTGTATGTTTGTGCGCGCATCACGCAAAAACTACTGAATGGATTGAAATGAAACTTTGTATGATTTAAGTTCATACTACGGATTAACATATAGGATACTTTTTATCCCGAAATTTTATATTTAAGTTTTGTGTGAATAATTTAATCAAAATAAAATTTATATTTCAGAGAGCAAACGGCACCTTACATACAGCGTACTTGGGGTGAGTCGAAGGCTCCTCCCGTTCAGTCAAGATCATTCAAATACCTCCAATGGATAACTGGTACTGAGGATTGAGTGTCTGCTTGTATTAATATGTGGCGTATTTTAATTAATTTAGGGTATAAAATTGCGAATCAATTATGAATCGAATGGACATTATATTATAACCGAAATCGAATAAATGTAAATTGAAAATTAATATTTTCTCGTGGTGATTGTCTCCAAAGCAAATAAGTATTTTAATTTAAAATTTAAGAACTTCTGTTTAGTTTTCTCAATAATTAGTTACTTACTTAATTAAATTATTATTAAGATTATTACAGAATTTTGTGAAAAACTAAATGGATTCTGTTTCCAGTTTCTTCATTGTCAACATCAGCAAATATTTCAAAATTTAATGTGATATTTATTAATGTGTATTTTTGACAAATAAGTCGACCGTATTCTAGTCCAAGATTCATGTTTTCCTAATAATTTTAGTGCTTAAAACTGTTATTTTACATGCTGTTAATGTTAACGTTAATCAGTTAATTTTGAGGCTGTCTATAAAAATTCGCTTAAAATTGCACGTTAACTTTGTTGACGATTACACCAATGTTATACGTTGCAGTTAGTTTTAACACGTAAGTTGAGTGGAGATCAAATAAACTCAATTATTATTAATTCACATATTAATAATTTTATTTCAGCATGAATTCATAACTAATCAGATTTAAAAAAAGAAAGTGACCCAGTCAAATAATTAGTAAGATATTTACCTGATAAATCATAATCTCGTGAATTATTTTATCTTCTCTCATATCTGAACTCCTGATAATGATGCATTGTCGAAGAGAGTGCTCAAATGAACATTTTGTTCCATGAATTTCTGAAACAATATATTCTTAAAGTATTGTAGAGTAAATTAAAGCATTGGTAGCTAAATAATACTAAATATTTTTTTAAATTATTAGTACACTGCGGCCGACCAAGGACTATATTTTATTCTATTAAAGTTTTTGAGGTGTTTGACACAGCGCGCATGCGCTATTGACTAGCACTGCATATTGTTGACTGAAAATTATGTACATCTATCGGGCATAAACGTAATATTACTAACTTTATGTTAACGATTATGCCATAATGTAAAATATATTTTTATTTTCTTGTGTTTTGTCGTTTTAAGATATGAGTTTAGATAAAGTAACAGTGAAACTGCATGTAACAAGGTATTAAAACACTCGAGTTTTAATAACCCCTGTTATGGAACAGTTTCTTAAACTAATATACATAAATCTTAGCTAATCGTTTTGTTTCTACGTGTACAGTGCTTCTTGTCGTCTTTTATTTCTTAAAAAACATACAATGTTCACTTTGTACAATATCACTTTTTATAATCAGCGCTAGTATCTAATGTGTATGTATATGAAAGCACATACAAAAGAACACTTCCAGAGAAATCAAATGCACACCATTACATTATACACAGTGACACTCGGATATATAAAATACTTAGAAACACATACACGCCACACACATAAACACAAACACAAATATACACACATACACTCACGCACACGCACACGCACCACAGATAAAAACACACACACATACAACTCACACACACACACACACGCACACACACACATATATACACACACACATATACACACAGACACATACACACGCACACGCACGCGCACATATATGTACACAATGCACATATGCAACTCACACGATTACATTTACAGATACACACCAAACACCAAAATTAATTTTATATGTATAGCAAAATATTGTTGTAATATCGCACGAAAGTGCTGATTGTGCTTTATCTTTTGTTTGACTTCTTTATTAAAATAAACATCCAATTACAATAATAAATTAAAATAATAGCCTAGGTATTACAATTAAATATTACTTAATATAGAATTTTATAACTTTTATAATATAACTTTTGTTACGCTATAATAATAAAAGTTTTCCTGGCTCACTGTACTTAATCTAGAAGTATAATATTCTTTATTAACTTTACATAAGTCATGAAATATAACCATAGTTTTATATATTATATAGGTAACTAATTTAAAATACGTAAAATTAGCCGTGCCATTTTATTTCATATTTATGTATTTATATAAGTATGCATGAATAATGTTGTAACTATTATATATTTCATTATGTGTATTATTGTTGAGTTTATTTAATAAATTATTATGTAATAATTTTGTATAGGTACTTTTATTTCTTTCCATTTTAACGGTATTAAAAACATCCGATAAAGAAGACTAAATACAATATAATTATGTCTAATACTAATAATTATTGGGAAAAGCCACTGAGAGAAATTCCCCGACGTTGCTTCTCATAATGTACTTCCAAAACCGTTTCCTTTTAAAGAAGAGAACTTTTCCAAACTTAATGTTTGGATTTTCTCAGGAAGGGAAAGGAAAATTTCACCTTTTGAAAGGAAAATCTTCTGGAGCGAGATAATCAGAAGTAAAGTGGAAGAGCGTTACAATGGTTTTTCTCAATTGCAAAGGTTACAAATACGTCGTAAAAATTATAGATACGGAACTTGAAAGTTTGTTTAGCGCAACAAAACAACGAACCGAAAACTTCAGATATTTATCTCATTCACAAGACAATGCAATAATAGGACATTTACAATCGGCGACAGATGTGCTGGCGTGTCGCCATTACTGCTGTTTCCTTGCAAATTGCATTTTATTGTTACTCCGTTGTCGTTTTTTAAACTTTTAAAAGAATGTTACTTAGTCAGTTTATGAAAATTCAGTGTTATACGGCTATTGATGAAATGACACTGACGACAGCAGGATTTTGTTGTATCTAAAATATCTATAGCTTCTTTGATTATGTTTATTTTCATTTGGTAAAATCGCATCTCAGGAAAAATTAAATAAAATGGTAAAATTCCAGCAGTTGAGTTATGTACCCATGTTTGGAGCAAATAAATAAATATTATTATTATTATGAAAAGTTTATTACATTTTCGGATTTATACATATCGACATATTATACGTCGATACATGTTGTTTATTTCCAGATAAATAATGCAATTATAATGTAGGTACAGATATAGCCAGTTCAGCCATACTTGAGAAAGTTCAAGTTCGACCTTATGCCATATCTTCACTTGCATATCTACAGTAGTATTTGAGTGTATATTTGCATTTAATTTAAAAAAATACATAAGGATCCCCAAAAAAGGTAAAAACACGGACGGGAATTTCCTTGAGACCAATCCCCGCAGTTCGTTATCTTTCACCCAGGGATGCCCATTATCTTAGAAGAAATGATGTACCTATAGAAATTGCTCTAATCTATACACTCCACTGAGAATTTTCCTTTCCTTTTCAACATAATATATCGACGTGAGTGTGTGTCGATTGCTAAGTATGGAGAGAAAGGAATGATTAAAGGAAGTGAATCGTCAAATGTTTAGGGAAATGTATATAGCATTATATTTTCAGGTTTAGAATTTTTTTTCTCAGTAATATTTTAACACCTAAATTTAAGTTGGTTTCGTCCTTCTTTTTATAATCCTTGAATAAAGGATTTTTTAAATCCCCTGAGACATCTTTGATTTCCGGGATATAAAGTATCTCCAGGATGAAAACTATCTCTGTGCCTTTCATCAAGATCGGTTCAGCACTCATAGAAATCATAAATTGTACACGGACGAAGTCATTCAACACAACCGCTAGTAATTTTTAAATGACTATTAATATATATATAGCTGCTCGTGCTGATTCATTGACTGACTCACTGATTGATCACCCCTCCTGTAAAATTTTGTATGAAAAATTTTTTTTTCACTAATGGTTTCGTATAGAGGACAAAAATTCATTCGGAACAAAAATATGGAGAGAGCTGATGATTGAGGATTTCGAAGACTGGTGAAGAGCACGCTTAAGGTATTGAAGATAGGTGGGGGGTACTCGAGCAAATGTCACTCGAAACGTCATCCAATTGGCAGTGAGCTGAAAAAAAATTCAAAATGGCGAAAAAAAGATGGCTGCCATACAAATTTCGTCGGTCTCCATCTCGGAGGGTATAAAAGATGGAAGAGTGGTTTTTTCGCAAAAGATGATGAGGATCCAAAGGTCTACTTGATGAATTGAAAAAAAATTCAAAATGGCGGAATTTATTTTTCCATAGGAAATGTATGGCGAATATTGTAGAGACTACAAGTTGTAAACTATGCAAGGCTTTACCGCAGTTCTTTGGAGAACTCTCAAAGAAAAATATGGGAAGACATGATGATTGAGGGTTTGGAAGATGGATGAGGAGCCCGGGCAGGGTATTGTAGATAGGTGGGAGGTGCTCAAACAAAAATTACTCAAAACCTCATCCAATTGGCACTGAGCGGAAAAAAAACAAAATGGGGGATTCAAGATGGCGGCTATACAAATTTCGTCGGTGTATAACTCACCAAGTATAAAAGATGGAAGAGTGGTTTCTTGGCAAAAGATTATCAATACCTAAAGATCTACAGTTTGATGAACAGAAAAAAATCAAGATGGCGAAATTTATTTCTTTCACACAAAAAGTTGTTTTCACTGATGGTTTCGTATAGAAGAAAAAATTCATGCGGAGGAAAAATATGGAAAGAGCTGATGATTGAAGATTTTGGAGATGGGTGAGGAGCACGGTCAGGGTATTGAAGATAGGTGAGAGGTGCTCAAACAAAAATTACTCGAAACCTCATCCAATTGGCAGTGATCTAAAAAAATACTAAAATGGCGGATTCAAGATGGCGGCTATAAAAATTTCGTCAGTGCCTATCTAACCAAGTATAAAAGATGGAAGAGTAGTTTCTTTGAAAAATATGATCAAGAACTAAAGATCTACTTGATGAATAGAAAAAAAAATCAAGATGGCGGAATTTACGTTTTCAAACAAAGTTTTTTTTATTGATGGTTTCGTATAGAAGACAAAAATTCATGCGGAGGAAAAATATGGAGAGAGCTCATGATTGAGGATTTTGGAGACGGGTGAAAAGCACGGCTAGGGTGTTGACGATAGGTAGGAGGTGCTCAAACAAAAGTTACTCGAAACCTCATCCAATCGGCAGTGAGCTGAAAAAAAAGTCCTAAATGGCGGATTCAAGATGGCGGCGATACAAATTTCGTCGGTGTCTATATCACGGATTATAAAAGATGGAAGAGTGTTTTTTGGCAAAAGATCATCAAAACGTGATTTACTTGATAGTTAGATAGAAAAAAAAAACAAGATGACGGAATTTATTTATAACATGTACGACGAATATTGAAGATAATCATCATCATCATCATCATGATCAACCCATTACTGGCTCACTACAGAGCACGGGTCTCCTCTCAGAGTGAGAAGGGTTTTGGCCATAGTCTACCACGCTGGCCAAGCGGATTGGCAGACTTCACACACCTTTGAGAACGTTATGGAGAACTCTCAGGCATGCAGGTTTCCTCACGATGCTTTCCTTCACCGTTAAAGCAAGTGATATTTAAATATTTAAAACGCACATAACTCCGAAAAGTTAGAGGTGCGTGCCCGGGATCGAAACGACCTCCGATTAGAAGTCGGTCGTCCTAACCACTAGGCTATCACAGCTTCTTTTTTTTATAAGAATATGAAGATAATGCAAGTTGGAAACTATGCAAGACTTTAATACAGTTTCTTTTCAAAATTTGTTTTTATGGAAGAACTCTCAGTAAGACAAAAGAATCGGAGAAAAAATATGGAAAGTGATAATGATCGGGGGTCTGGAAGATGGATGAAGATAGGTGGAGGCTGCTCAAGCAAAAAATACCCGATAACGAAACCTCGCGGTCCGCTTTAGCGGGCCGCGCACCCACGCGCCATACTAGTTACCTATATAGTTAGTTACGTATAATATTTTATGTTCTTAAATAATAATAATGTAAATAATCCAAAATAAAACCTACCTATTGATTCATATACATATACATTACATTAAAAGTCAAAATCTAGTACCTAAGTCGCAAGTATGGAAAGTCGCAGCATTCGTCTTTTACAAAAGTTTAGGGTCGAGGTCATATTTTACCGCAACAATATGTGGGGCCACCACCCGGACTGTCAAAACTTGCCTCATAATGTTACTTGTAGTCCAGTTCAATTTATTTTTCCTACTTTTGTGTAATATTTCTACTTTCAAAATAAGATTATTTTCAAAGATACAATAGAGTTATTTCGAGTAGTATTATACCGACTGATCGCATATTAGATACCTACTATTTTTAACCGACTTCAAAATAAGGAGTATGTATGTATGTAAGTATATATGTATGTAAGTATGTTCCTATGTTCATATGTTGATTATCTCCGCAACTAATGAACCGATTTTGATGATTGTTTGACTAACGTAATCTACATACTTTCAGAAAGGTTTTAGTGTATAACACTTCTAGCTATAATTCTTATATACGAAGTTATAAACGTAAATGTACACAATACACATAAGTCACTAATATTATGTTCTCTGAGATTACCAGACCTGTTGCTGAAGTCCGATATAGCTATTCTGTTCAAAGACTTCACTCTGCTACGGCTACGTAACACTGACCTTTTACAAAAACTTTTAGGTCAAGGTCAACAGCTACATATAGAGAGTGGTTCCTTGGAGTTTGTGCACGGTTACGTGTATTTTCATTCTATACAAGGCCAAATCGCAAGGGTGTGAAACTAGTCGCATATAGATTGTACCAAAATTACTTTTTTAATCAAGGTCTTCCCAATTATACAAGAGTACACATACAAACTAATCTTGTATAGATCGGAAGTTAGGTTAGGTTGGGTTAGAACATTATAAAACCATTCACCTATAGTAGTGATACATAAAACGTATATGTCACAGGATAATTAATAATATATAGGTCAATCTATTTTACAAAGTTCTCATTTATATTATTATTATTACCTAATATCAAGAAAACAAATCACTACAAAGCATAAAATAATTTTTTTTCAAAGAAAAATGGACCGACTTCAAACAATTCGAACTAAAAAGTTTAAAATAATTTTTTATTCATTTAGCTTGACTATTAAACTACCTAACTCAAATGATATATAATTTTTTGGAGTCGGCGCCAAACCTCATTCATTTCGTGTAAGTAAAATCAGAGTATCCATTTTTGAATGCAAGCGCGGTGAACCATAATAGTCACGGAGGTTGAGGCTGTCCGGGTAGCAGGGGCAGGGGCTTGAAGTGAATTTGAAGTCATTTGGCGCCGACTTCAAAAAATTATATATCATTTGAGTTAGGTAGTTTAATCGTCAAGCTAAATGAATAAAAAATTATTTTAAACTTTTTAGTTCGAATTGTTTGAATTCGGTTCATTTTTCTTCGAAAAAAAAATTATTAAAGAAATCTATACTTCTACAAAAAAATTAATCAATATATGAAATAATTTCGTTGGACACCCGACAGAAGCGTAGCTTCTTTTGCGTTGTATCTATATAAAATCTTGTCGAGTCTCGCTCACTCATACGAGCAACAATGCGCTCTGCCCAGCGAGTGAGGTGCATTTCATCGCCGCTTTCGTTCGGTTGGATATAAACTACGTCAAATAATAATAATAATAATGTCCTCCTGACCGAATTTCGGCCACGGCGGCCAATCTCAACCGAGGCAGAGACTAGCCATCTGCGCATGAGATATTATAGTGCACAAGTGTGTGCGCATACACAGGTGCACTCTCTATTCCCTCACTCTCATCGTCCGATGGGACGCCAATGCGACACGACCGGAGAGAGATTAGGCGCAGGACCGACGGCTTTACGTGCTCTCCGAGGCACGGGGGTGTATCTAACACCGCCAACTTCCAACTCCGGGCTGGCACTGAGAATTTCTTGACAGAAAAACCCAATACCTCATATTTTTTTTTTGGCCCGACCCGGGAATCGAACCCAGGACCTCGTGATCCACAGTCGAACGTGCTAACCGCTAGACCAACGAGGCAGTTGGTCAAATACAAGAAGCGTGAAGGAACTGACATTAGGCCGTATTCCAACTAGCGAAACATCAACTCAGACGGGAGATTTTAGATTGCCCTCAGAGCCTTCTTAAAATTTGTCACTATGCATTGGGCATTGACACCAGTACAAGGACCTTTATTCTAGAGTATAAAGATTGAAATGTAATCTAAGGGTCAACAGGAGTTTACAAATCGAAGAAAAGCTTTTACGGCATCCCAAGAGACCCTTCAAGGATACGTGGACGTTATATTTATAGCGTACTGAGCGAGAGTTGGTTTAACCCAAGTAGTTACAACGGTCAGGATGTTTTTATTTGGGTTTCATTGATATTTTTTGTGCTAGCTCTGTTTATAAGGTGTTACGGCATTTTTTTACGAGATAAAAATTAAAAACTCAAGCCTGATGAACCTAACGATACCTAATTTACAAAAATATTATGAGTACTTTAGTAGTAGCGAGGAAAAGGAAAAAGAGATTTTATAATTGAATTTCTAGAGCAGCGAGTGATTCTAACTCAGAATCCTGAGCGTAGTGATGGATTCAAAGGCACAACGAACAAATCGCGTTGTTTTTGTGTTCGCGTGACACATGGAATTTTTCACCGCACTACACTAGCGGCACGCTATGATGGCCGGTTTGACACATTACAATAGTGATGTGGAATGTCAATTTATTCTCGAACAAAAAACAATTAAGTTTTGTTTTTGTACCTGATTAAATAGGTTTAATAAAACAAAAATGTATATGTTTATTTAATTTATTTGAACGAACTGAATATTTGAACGAAAATGAATATACATACTTTATATGCACACAAGAAACATATGAATACAAAAGATACCAAAATAGGTGCCACAAAAGGCCATAATTAATCAGATTCGTCCATACTACTATTTTCACTGTCGTCACTGCTATCATCACATACATTAATAATTATATGTTCGTTTTCTATAATATTATCTATTTTCACATCTCTTTCATAATCTTCCCTTATTAATTTAACAGTTCTATTCACAACCTTTTCCCAGTCTCCTTTAGTCACATGTTCACAAGCTTCTTCTAATAATTTTAGCATTTTTTTTGTGGTAAATGGGGGTTCTGTATTGTGTCTTGCAGCATATCCCTTAATTTGAGCCCACACCAACTCAATCGCATTATACTCACAATGGTAAGGCGGTAACCGTATAACTCTGTGCCCATGTTCTAATGCTATTTCGTCAATGACGTATCGGATCTTGGTTGGTTTGTTTTCTTTTAAAAGACGTACTAATTCCGCTTTTAACATATTCATGTTTGCATTTACGCCATTTTTACGAAGCCATGCGACGATATCAGCTTTCTTTTGGGATTGGGCAGGTGGCTTGTCAATTTGCATCGAGTGGTATGGGGCGTTGTCCATAATTATAATAGATGGTTCAGGGAGGCTACACAACATTGAGGTAAACCATTCAGTAAACTTTTCTCCATTCATGTCTTCATGATAGTCTCCAGTGGTTTTTGACGCAAAAGCCATGAGAGAACCTTCGACAAACCCGTTGATGGTTCCGGCGTGACAAATTATAAGTCGCGATCCTTTTCCTACAGGAACTTTGGAAGTAGATGCTGCTGTGTCATCGTTCCAAGAACGGCCTACAGTATGGTTAGCATTAAGCCATGTTTCATCCAAGAACACAACATTTTGCCAATTTTTGATTTCTTTCACTTGCCGTAAAAAAGTATACCTTGCCATCGCTATATCAAATCTTTCCATCAATATTTTGCGTTTGTTACATTTTTTGTATCGAAATCCAATGGTCTTCAAAATCTTCGTTAAAGAACTTTCCCCACCGAAGAATAATCCAGCTTCCTTCAGTGAATGCACCAACTTTTTTCTTGTTGGATACTCCTTCTGTAAATAGTAGCCGTAAACATGTCTTCGGATAGCATCGGCATCAAAGCTATCGATGCCTACGACTGGTTTTGCTCGTTTTCTCTTTTTTGGTGTGTGAAGTTTATTTTCTTCTGTGCCAGTCTCGCCATATTTTTTTTAGTTATCCGTCTAACAGTTCGTTGTCCAATATTAAGCGCATCAGCTACGCGTTCAACCACTGACGTTATAGGTAAAATTGGCCCTCCATTTTGAGCTTCACGATCGAAATAGTTACGAAGGCGTATTACGAACTCACGTGTCTGACTATTTAGAACAGTTCTCTGCGTACGTTCGGTCATATCGACGAAATCCACAACAAAGGGCTTGAACAGAGTCCAAATTAACGAGCAAGGGTCAACAGTAATGCAGTATCAATATTTGAAATCCAAAGCCAGGTCAAAACTATATCACAATCGCATTGCACTGACAGTTTATACTTTTCGAAGCAACGTCAATTCGAAACTGCTTTGTTTTGCATTGAGCATTGACGCGAGTTTGCCGGAGGTAGTAGTTGTGCTAGCCAGCGATCCTATGTGACGATCGTATTAGATTCCATTTTTAAAAATTTATTGATATTTTTTTGCGATTTCAGAGGTTTGTCCACATAGTGAAAATTGTTCATATTCACAAGTACATTCACCCCTTAAATGGTGCAAACTGATTTTTCTACACTTGTATACATTTAAGAAATCAATTTAATAAATAAATTTTGAGTCCTAAACCTAAAACTACATTCGATAAAATTTATGAATCTCTGCACATCACTATCGTCAATAAAGTAATACAATTATTTCCTTCAAAGTCGTTATCAATTAATACGGAACTTCATGAGCGGACAAACGTCAAACCGGCCATCATAGCGTGCCGCTAGAGTAAGGAGAAAATACAAGATGAGAGGGTATAATAATATAATATAGGATCAATAGAAGAGCAAATTATGTTCGAACGATTTTAGTCTTAAACATACAAATTAATCAAAAATGTAGTAATTTTTTCTTCAAATAAGTAACACTGCATATAAAAATATTGCTTATGAAATAAAATGTTAGTGGAACACACAGTTTCTGAAATTTTCGTGAAGCAATTAAATTAGCAATGCCAATTCGCAGCGTTATATATTCAAAATACTTTCTTTTCACTGAGTGGGCAAAATAGACTTTTAGTTACTGATTTTAAAAGCAACAAACGTGCTTTTCAACTTACGGGTACATTTTTATATCACAAATACAAAACCGAAGCTTAAAAAAGTATAAATTAAAAATTTAAAAAAAAACCCCGACGTTCGCCATTTTGTGGTGGCGGCCATCTTGGATTTGCATAGTGCTATTCTACTAGTCAAGCCCTTTCATTTGATACCTATATTGAGAGAGTTGTGAAAATATTTGTGATTCGCCATTTTGTGGCGGCGGCCATCTTGGAACGATTTTCATCACACATAGCTAAGAACATTCCCAACTAATTTCAAACAAACCTTTCAAACAAAAAAACCGCATTGGCGATTCGCGATTTCGCATGCGCGAGAGGGTAATTCGATCATGTAATACTTAACATAAAATTGTTATATTGACATTGTTAATTTGGAAAAGAGCAACCGCCGAGTTTCTTGCTGGTTTTTCTCGTTTGTAATGGCATTCCGAACCAGTGGTAGATTCAATTGACTATTCAAACGTAAAAGTTTATTTGAATAAAAAACTTTTCTATTCTATTCTATTCTATTCTATTCTATTCAAATCGGTGCACCCGTTTGAGTGCTACGGTGGAAGTCAGACAGACAGACACACACACAGACACGCCAAAATTATACCTAACACACCATCGTTTTTGCGTCGGGTGTTAAAAATAACGGAATGGTAAAGCTTTAATTATTCACGGGCACACAAGTTCGGGAATGTCGTTTCCATGTATTTGTATCGTAAATCTCTATAAAGCCGGCGCTAATGCTGTTTGTGCGACTTTGCGTCAGCGTTGATTGCGTTTGACGCGGAGGTGTGTAGGACACGGGCGGGTAACAATGTTAGAGAGCCCTTTGTTGATTTTAATATTATGTACGTATCACGATGGAAATTGATATATACGAGCTCATCCTTAATTAAGAGGCATGTTGATGTTGTTACCCAAATCATAATGCGAATGAATGTCTGAGTCTGGAGGCTTTGGTCGTGGCTTATCTTCCTCTGACGGGGCCCGCTAAAAGCGGATGCACTTCGACCCTTATGGATCTTTTGTACTCGGTAGTCGTGGCTAGATTTCACCTCATGTAAAAACGGCTTTGCCAAGCGATTGAGCGTACGATGCCGTGTAGAGACTAATTAGGGGTATGGTTTTAATGAAACTATTATAGCCCTGTCAGCCAGCCTTCCATTCATCTTAGACTACAACATCTTTGACACATGATACTTTTTATATAAAAAGCTGTGATAGCCTAGTGGTTAGGACAACCGACTTCTAATCGGAGGTGGTGGGTTCGATCCCGGGCACGCACCTCTAACTTTTCGGAGTTATGTGCGTTTTAAGTATTTAAAAATCACTTGCTTTAACGGTGAAGGAAAACATCTTGAGGAAACCTGCATGCCTGAGAATTCTCCATAACGTTCTCAAAGGTGTGTGAAGTCTGCCAATCCGCTTGGCCAACGTGGTAGACTATGGCCAAAACCCTTCTCACTCTGAGAGGAGACCCGTGCTCTGTAGTGAGCCCGGTAATGGGTTGATCATGATGATGATGATTATAGCCCTGTCAGCCAGCCTTCCATTCATCTTAGACTACAACATCTTTGACACGTGATACTTTTTATCTCGGTGTATCGTTATAATAACTTGCGGAAGTAATACCTACTAATTATATGGTAATTAATACGTTTACGTTTACTAATCAAAGAGTTCCCGCGGGTTTTTTAAAAAAAACCTTAAAATCCACGTGGATGTTACCAAATACTTAGCGAATAATAATTTGAATGCCTCGTTTGTTTAGTTGTTGGACTATTATGGTTGGCTAACTTATTTGGCTGTGGATGATGAGGTCCCGGGTTCGATTCCCGGAATGGGCCAGCGAAAAAAAAAACAGAGTTTTTCTGTTAAGAAATTCTTAGCAGCACAGCCTGGAGACCTTAGACGTGTATTACAATCCGTGTTTCCTAAGAGCAAGTAAAGCTATCCGTCTTGCTGATCTCTCTCCGGTCTTGTGGGAATGCCGTCACATTGAACTATGAGAGTGAATGAATAGAGAGTGAAGGAATAGAGACTCTATTCCTTCACTCTCTCTTCTTTTTTGTTAGAAAGGAGATACTTTAAAGATTACCGGCTAATCTCTGAAAGGCTAGATCGATTTTGATGGGACTTTCACTGGCGGATGTTTGTATTTTGATTTACTTAAACATCCGCCAGTGAACTTTTAACAGTTTTTAGCAAGGTATGAGCTCAAAGGAGCTTAGGAAAAACAAAATGATTCCCACGGGATTTTAAAAAACCAATATCCACACGAACAAAGTCGCGGGTATCAGCTTGTCTTCTATATCTATCTTCTTCTATACATCTATACATATAATAAAATCGTAGAATTGCCGTATCTGTACATTGAAGATTTTTGCAAAATAATAACTGGGGGATGTTAGGGATAAGTAATAGAACGTAAAAAAGCTATTTTTTAAATTTTTGTCTGTTTGTCTGTTTGTCTGTTTGTCTGTTTGTCTGTTTATCTGTTTGTCTGTTTGTCTGTTTATCTGTTTGTCTGTTTGTCTGTATGTTTGTGCGCGCATCACGTAAAAACTACTGAATGGATTGAAATGAAACTCGGCATGATTTAAGTTAATACTATGGAGTAACATACAGGATACTTTTTATCCCGAAATTCAGCACGGTTCCCTTGGGAGAGGGGATGAAAGGCAAAATGTGTACTTAGCTGTAATTCGTTAACGGGTGGTCCGATTTCATTCATTCTTTTTTTGTTAGAAAGTAGGTACTTTAAAGACTACTGGCTAATCTCCGAAAGGCTGGACCGATTTTGATGGGACTTTCACTGGCGGATGTTTACATTTTGATGTACCTAAACATCCGCCAGTGAACTTTTAACAGTTTTTAGCTAGGTTTAAGCTCAAAGGTGAAAGGCGAACAAAATGATTCCCACGGGATTATTAAAATCAATATCCACGCGAAGTCGCGGGTATCCGCTCGTTCTAAATATAATTGTTATTTAGCACTATTTAGTCAGTTGGTAGGCCCGACCTTTATTATGATAAACCCTTGAATCTTCTCTATTTTGTTTTTAGCCAAACCTACACCAAGTATTAATTGTAATTTATGTTGTTACTGTTTAATATTTTTATTACCTGCCCTGCACATACAAAAAAGAGCTTAAGTAGCTTATCATTTTTAAAGTATTTGTATATTTCATATTTTTATTTGATAAAACTTACTTAATCAGTTTACATAGCAGTGGGGCCCCATTTTTTATTTTGCCCCAGGGCCCTTGGTTACCTAGCTACGCCACTGAATAGAGAGTTCTGCCCTGTACACTTATTACACTTATATAGTATACCTTTACCTTACCTTACCTTACCGTAGCTTATAGTGTACCTATATACACTTGCATTGGTACACTATAATTTCTCCTACGTAGCTGGCTAGCCTCTAGTCGAGGTTGACCGCCGTGGCCGAAATTCGGTCAGGAAGACATTCCACATCACGGACTAGTTTCGAAAAGCGTTCTATATTCAAATAATGTACAAGCATAAACACAAGCATCTAGTGCAGCACCTACTAATTATATCTCGTAGGAGTTAATTTGACTCGACAAAAGGCGTCACAAAAACAGCTCGCACGTCTGCTAATGAGAGAAACGCCGTGTAAACACGCCTTTATGAGCTGCTGAATATATGAGGGGTCGCTTTGACCCGCGACACAATTACGGCTCGGTGTACACTTGAGGCGGCCGAGCGACGGGCGGCGATAGGTCGAGGGCAGCGGTGCTATTCTATAAACGAACAACTTAGGTTTCAACGTTGACAAATGACACATCCTAGAATTGACAAGTAATTTAAAAAAACCAAGGACCCAACTGCATAAGAGTGTTTCAACAAGTAAAATGATTAAACAGGTGATAAGATAAAAAATTGAAAGTTAAACCGTCTTCACCACACAGTCCATAATATTATCTAGACAACAGACTACTGAACCGATTTTGATGAAACTCGCACTGTTCTCTAAGTTAAAGTAAATGATAAAAACCGCATCAAAATCCGTTGCGTAGTTTTAAAGATTTAAGCGTACAAAGGGACATAGGGACATAGGGACATAGGGACAGGGATATAGGGACGGAGAAAGAGACTTTGTTTTATACTATGTAGTGATAATGTGCAAGCATAAACACAAGCATCTAGTGCAGCACCTACTAATTATATCTCGTGTAGGAGTTAATTTGACTCGACAAAAGGCGTCACAAAAACAGCTCGCACCTCTGCTAATGAGAGAAACGCCGTGTAAACACGCCTTTATGAGCTGCTGAATATATGAGGGGTCGCTTTGACCCGCGACACAATTACGGCTCGGTGTACACTTGAGGCGGCCGAGCGACGGGCGGCGATAGGTCGAGGGCAGCGGTGCTATTCTATAAACGAACATGAACTCTGATTAAAATGCATCCAGCCATAATGGTGCTTCGAGGATATAAAGAATCCCGCATACAAACATACCCAGATATGCGCGAGAACTTCTTTGCGGTCGTGACAAAATACTACTTACAGTCCATTAAATATACAGTTTAGACATTTAATGTATGTAATGACAGCTATAATAACTGTCATTACAAACATTAAATGTCATTATGACAAACGTCACAGGTATCAAGCTATATTTAATGGACTATAGAGCGCGATCTAACGTGGGGGGGCTATTAGAATAGTTTACGAGTTTAAGTGCCTGTTTCACCACCTTCTGATATGTATTAGATAGCTATCTACAACTTTTGTCTTTGTCACTTGACATAAAGTAAGAAAGTGACAAAACTTACGTTTAGGCTATCCAACACTTAACAGAAGGTGGTGAAACAGGCCGTTATAGTTTTTAAGTTCATTGGCCGTTATGTCAGTTTTTGTAAAAAAAAAATTGGGTTTGGTTAATTTACTCAGGTATGTAACTACTTTCATAACGAAACAATGTCGGTTAAGTTTAAAATAGAAAAATTCAATTTACGCAAAAAAGAAGCAATTTTTCATCGAAATTCGGCACTTAGTTCAAAAAAACATTTCCTAATGAATGTTGTTGTATATTTAATGATTAAACGAACTTACCTGTACGTGAAGTTCTATCATAATTATACGAAGGCTTTGTCCGAAGGGATTAGCAGATAATACTTGTAGTACCGCCCATTGTATCGCCAGTCACGCACATTATTTGAGATTTTATAGGTACAAATATCTGTAAGAAAAAATATTAATACCTACCCACCCTGTCGTTAGGAAGGGGGGAAGTAGGGTAAAATTGGGGTTTCTACATCACTCGCTTTCGCTCGCGCTCGCTCGATGTAGAAACCCACAATTTTACAAATTCAGAATCCTCAATTTATTTGATGATGTTTTATACGGTAAACTTGGGGTTTCTACATCAATCAGCTGGTGTAAGGTCAAGTTGAATAAGTTTAATAGTTTTAGGACCTATAATAGATCATTTTTGAACTTTTCTGCAATATCGTTGAAACGAAAACTCTATTTAACTATACCATTATCCAATGAATTCAATAACTCATTTTATTCTCATTTTTTTTATTTTTACAAATTCGTTTGACGATTACGACATGTGCCCAAATTCAATATAGTAAAAATTATAAGTAATGGGTAGAGGAAATTTTAATAAATTAAACAAGTTTATTTAATAATCAATAACTTTATTGTTTATGCACCATCTTTTTAAACAAGTTACATTTTTCAATGCGCAGATTGTTGGATGATAAATACAACTATATATATCAGAACATGAATTATATAACTTATACAATGTTAACAAACTAGGACAGCCTTTATCTTCTAAATTATGTACATTATCATTTTTCAATATATCTTTTAACCACATCTGCTTTTCAAGACCTTTACAATAAATATCTTGATTTTTAAGAAAATGTACTATAAAACATTTAAAATTCTCATAAGGCACGACTCCTTCGCTCCAAGATATTTTTCTATTTCTTTCAATCCAATCAACCTGTTTCTTTTCCGTATCTGTTAGCCACTCATATGGATATGGTGGTTTAATTAACAAAACTTGAATTTGATCACGATAAACTAGAGCAATCTCCTTAGGTATAAAGTAATTTTGCTCATTTTTAAAACCTTGAACATCCACAATAAACTTCATGATAGTTTTCGAACAATATTGCTCAGCGGTCTATATTCCACAAGCCGATCGTTGATAATTAAACAGTAAGCACTTGTATTATTCGGTATATCCTGAGATGTTTCAATTTCTAGGCGAACATCAACTGGACCAGTTTTTAAATTTTCATTTTGCCTGGAACAGTCTATGACAAATAAAGGCGCCTTTTCTTTAAATGTATGCAGATCAAGCAATGCATCGATAGGAAGGTTGTAAAACGACTGGCGAAACTTAGCATACATGTCGTATAATATACTGTATTTATTTTCATCAAACTTGATATTTAGAGCATCATACGGATAATAGTGAGAATTCAAGAATAGTGTAACATTAGTTAGTTTACAATGATCGAATACTGTGCCGTCTTTGATTTTAATGTTTTTTCTATTAGTCTGCAAACCAAATATAACATATCGAGGTTTTTCTAATTGAGAGGCTGTCTTTACCGCCCATGAATGTTTTGTAGTTTTTGGTAGCAATGGGTATTCATATAAATCCCAATTTCTAAATGCTATTTGTATAGGATTATCTTTCTCTAATTTTCTTAGAAGTAGCAATCTTTGTTGATCTGATACTTTAATATGAGGCACGCGCCACTGAATTCTCTGTATATTGATGTCTATAATATCATCGTTACCCATTATAACGCTATTTATATTGGTACTACTTCTATTAAGTACAAGTTCGTGTTTACAATTAATTATTATTTTGTCATAATCTTCAGCGAAACCTAAAACCTTATTCAGGGGTATCAAAGCGCTAAAACTTCCATTTTCATTTTTAAATCCTTCTATATTCCAACCCCACACGGCAGCTGCTTTACTCTCCCCGCTATTCATGGAAATATAAGATTTTATTGTTGTAGTTATTCCAGCATTTCTAATACGATCAATTTCAACACCATTGATCTCATATCGAATGTCTTGGAAAAGGAATGCAAACGCATTATTACTGAAATCAACGCTTTTCTTTTGAACCTTGCCTGTTTGATCTTTATAACTTACTGAAGCATTTCCTTCGATGTAAATATAACTGGCTGATGGCAATACATAAATATCTTGCTGGTGAATAGGTATGCGGATTTCATCATTTTCATTAAAACTATTATTATATGGATTATATGTATGAATCTCGTAACTCTCGATGGAGTTATCAAATTCGGGTAAATTATTAATCTGGAGAAGACTCATACTTTAAAACCAAGTGTCTCAAGAAATTGTTTATTATTTTGGCTTATTTTTTTTTATATACTCTAAGACGTCTAGCTCGTTTTAGGCTTTCCTTTGTAATAGGTTTTTTAACTGGCAAGTTAGGTCTTTTATAATTATTACTTTGAGTAAAGACAATCATTTTATTTTTTTCAAATGTAGACACAGAACAATAGTTTCACCTCTAAAATTTATAAGATTGCCTTCTAAATCCAAAATTTTTACAGTTATCGATGAAATTATCTTTTGCTTTACAGGAAAATAAATAACGTTGCTAGGAGATTCTATAAATCTATGACTAGGAGGAACGTTTGGAACAAACTCATAAATGATATGTGTGGGAGAACCATTAGTGTAGGATCCCTGCACGAGATTACTTTCGATCCTTATGACGGCTACTGGTAGAATGTTTACTGGAACTGATGATTCATGCCATTTATTGGCTTTTAATTTTTCTCTAGAAAAACCTAGCATAGGTCCAATACTATTTTCTGAATCAAAGTTTATAGTTTCACTACAGTACAAAGAACATGTCATTGTGTTGATATTAGATTTTATTTGTAATTCACAATCTTCCATCCTCCTTTTTAGATATTCATACAAATCTTGTAAATCATAAGCACCCGATGGAATATTGATTCTTTTTTTTTCTTCTCCATATTCAAAAACATTATTATGATAATCAACATTTGGAATTGAATTAAAAGCAGAAAAATATATTAAGCCGCACTCATATTCATCTTCTAAAATAAGAGGAGGTGTATAATTTGTTTCTAAAATAGATTTATTGCCCACAATAGTAAGTGTTACAGACATAATGCTTGACTGAACTAATATTTTACTGCATAAACTATTTATACACTATTTTTATTCCAGAAATTAATAAGAAATTTGATACAAAGGTGTCCACAGTTATATGGGTTACATCCTTGAAAATTGTCATAGTTGTAGTTAATTTCAGATCCAACATACTTTAAAAATTCTTTCGGTGGTTTTAAATTACCATAACTATCGAAGTATTCAATATAATTATTTAACTTCGCATAGGCTACCCAATGAGTTCCAGGATTTTGAGATATGTCCAAGTTAATGATACCACACTCTTTTTTAAATGGATGCTTAGGTAATTCATCTCTCATGAATACACCTCTAAAATAAGGAATTTCTTTTGAAATCTTTAAAATATCAATATTAGTTAGAGCGCGATTAGGTAGCCTTTGAATTAGTTTTTTGCCTTCGCTGTGTATATTCCCAAACCATCGCCATATGGTTTTATAAATAATCCTTTTCCAATGTGTAATGTTTCCATTTTTTCATTATGTCTTTTTAGTTCTTGAAATTTCTTTTTCAATAAATTAATTTGCTTGACTGCTTTCACAATACTAGCAGCACCACCCGCCAAGCTACCAGCAGCAGATAATCCTGCAAATATAGGAACTAATGGCAAAACACCACCTGTCTTTGGTATGGGTATTATTCGCGGCACATTTATAGATGTATTCTCAGCTAATTCCTTAGCAGCGGCAATAGCTAATTCAATTGCAGCTTTTTTGCATTTTGGTTTCAATTTATGGATATGTTTCTTTGCGCGAGATACAATATCTTTGAAGTTTTTTTTCAAACCAGTAGCAGATTTATTTTTCTTCAAGCAATCTGATTTTTTTCTTAAAGTCATTTTACGTGTAGACAGTTTTTGTTTTTCCATTTCAAAATACAGGAGAACTCCGTTCCTCGTCGTAGACTAATACAGACTAAAAAGTGCTGGCGTAAAATTTGTTTATAAAACATTGCTATTATCTATCCAGCTATTTTCATTAGATGGCAAACCTAACCATTTGACATATAACTGATTATCTTTTCTTTTTAAAATTTTTTCAATGAGGTATATGTCAGGATGTCGCGTTTTTTGTAATTCTTCAGTATAGAATGCTCCTAATATAGGTCGCTGTCTAGCATCTTTTAAAAGATATGTAACGGGATGCGTATTTTGTATGCGAGCTATACTAAAAATTTCAGTTGACCAGTTGGGTGTATATCCCTTTTCAAAAGTTCCTTTATATTTGCTTATTCTAACATAATCTCCTATTTTAAATTTCGAATGTTTTTTTACTAACGCCGATGTTGGAAGTGATTTATATCTTTTAAGTATTATTTTTTTATTACAATCATTAACTTTATCCGGAGCCATGCCTATTGTTCTGTGAAATGTTGAGTTATATTTTTTCATTAAGTGATCAAGGCTTCCATCATACCATTTATAATATGTGATCAAACGAACTTACAAGTGAAGTTCGATCGATATTATATGAGTACGCTTCATTCGAAGATATAAATTTACACTGTAGTCCTCTTATTGTGCTGGCAACATCGCACGGTGTTCAGAGATAGATAAGAATTTAAAAAAATTTCCCCTTCCGCCGCATGGCGCTAGCGGCATCGCCGCTCCAGACCCTCATTCTTTAGAGATTATCATTGCAACTCAAAATTTTCTTCTGGGGTTTTGGGCGGGTGGGAATTTAAGTATATCTTCGAATGAAGCGTACTCATATAATATCGATCGAACTTCACTTGTAAGTTCGTTTGATCACATATTATATTTCGTACGCTTCATTCTTTGATATAAATTTACACTGTAGATGTTTAGAGTCGAAAATTTTGAGCAATAAAATAAAACCTTTTAATAATCACCTTTTTTATTAGTTTTATATTGTACATATTTCTAACATGTAAATTATTTATTATTTATGAAATCATACATTAATTACCACAATTATCTGTAGATTGTACTTTTAAGTATGTTATTATATACCTATGCTTTAATTGATTTGCATTGGTGACAGAACAGACGTCGCAAAATTATTGTCTGGTATTATTTGGCGGTGATAAAATTGAGCAAATGACTGTGATTGGTTTGTCCAGCCGGCTGCTTTTCTTATGACGTCCAGTGACACTCCGCAAGCGTGGGCGGAAGATGTAGCGGCATGTCGCGTACTATGCGCGCTAAACGTTTTAATGTCTATGCCACTTGCGCCGAGCACCTCTTTGATCCATCTACTAATCGTTTGAGAGGTGGCTGGTCTATGGGGTCGTTTGTATGTCAGTAAAAGAGAGTCTATGGTGGTTGAAGACCTGATATTTTTGGTCGCTATTATATAATCTTCTATTGCAGTCGCCGGACAAATAGCTCTATTTTCCGTGAAATAGGGTAAATACAATACCGGTTGCTCGCGACCGGCAGCTGATGTCTTTATTATATCTGCAATACCAATTTGGATGCCAGAAGGGCTTCTTTTAATGTTATTAATTTTAATAAGGGAAAGTGTTTGGACTCGGTGTGCAGTAGATAAAGCGAGCAATATCACCAACTTTTTGGTAATTTTTTCAAGAGGGAGTTCCTTATGAGGTACCCATTTTGAGACAAAATCCAATACTACTTGTGGGTCCCACATACTAGAATATTTAGGTGCCGCTGGCCTTAATTTATAAGCTCCTTTAAGCAGGCGTTTTACTTGATCATCAGAGGTGAATTTACTTCCTACCAGTAGGGACAAAGCAGATCGATGGCTGTTTAAAGAACCGTAAGCGGCACCTTTTTTGAATTGCTCGTACAGAAAAACCAGAATCGATGGTAAGGAACCTTCGTAAGGGTTAAGCGATTGAGCTTGACAGTATTCCCACCATAATTTATATGTACCATTATATTGAAGCAAGGTATTTTTAGAAAGAGATGCCATCATCAAATCTAGGGCTTGGACTGGAGTACCTCTTGATGCGAACGCCGTCCTGAGAGCCTCGCTGCAGCCAGGGTAAGTTGCTTCAGGTTTTGTGGCCGTGCGCTAGAACAGTACGATGAAAATATTGAGTTAGGAGTGAAAAATATAATTTTAGAAGTAACTAAGCTATTAAGGAGCGGAAACCAAGGCTGAGAAGGCCAATATGGAAACACTAAAATGCCCCTGGCTTCATCCTGTATAATTTTTTGTAAACATTTTAATATTATAGGGAATGGTGGAAATGCGTAAAAATATAAGGAATTCCAGTTCAAGGTAAATGCATCTACGGTTAGAGCGTCCGGGTCTGGTCGCCAGGAAACGTAAGTCGTGCATTTTGTATTAGTTCTGGAAGCAAACAGATCAATTTCAGGTTTGCCAAAGTTATTTACGACCTGCGTAAAATCGGCATCAGATAACTGCCATTCAGTATCGGGGTTTATTTTACGAGACTCTTGATCGGCTTCAACATTATCCTTTGTGTTAATATAGGATGCGAATAGCCAGATATTTCTCTTTTCGCACCATTGCCAGATCGTTCGTGTTAAATTATTGAGATGCGGAAATTGAATGCCGCCCATTCGGTTTATATAGCTGATGGCAGTTGTGTTATCTACACGTAAAAGTAAATTTGTATTATGCATTTCACGAGCGAAACATTTCAGGCCCAGGAAAACTGCAAGCAACTCTAAATAATTAATATGAAAATCGCGTTCATCTATTTTCCAGCCTCCACCAGCGCGCTTATTGTTACAATAAGCGCCCCAACCTATTTTGGATGCATCTGTGAAGATTTCTAACTCAAAATTTTGAAATATGAGTGGGTGTGATGCACTCATTATATTTCTCGTCCACCATTCTAAATCAAGTAAAATTTCTTTAGGGAGTTTAAATTTCGTATCGTAATCTTGATTTGTATTGAGTGCTAAATACTTGTGTCTTTCGAGTATTTTTGTGTACACCCACCCATATTTTACTGCTGGGCAAGCGGAAGTTAAAACACCGATGAGGTGTGCAAAGTCACGAATAGTGCAGGTTGTTAAACGTGAGAATCTTTGTGCTAGGTGCAGTATGCGATTACGTTTGTCTAAAGGGAGTGATATTGTCATATTGACGGAATTAAACATGAAACCTAAAAATTTACAGCATTGTTGTGGAGTTAAACAGCTCTTATTAAAATTAATTACAAAGCCTAGGCATTCTAGCAATTTTATAGTTTCTTGAACGTTACGAGCACACTCGTTGTACGTATTTCCTAAACAAAGAATATCGTCCAGGTATATAACAGATTTGAAACCGCGATATCTTAGTTGACTAATTACTTCTTTCATTATTTTGGTGAATGTTCGAGGTGCGGAAGACAAACCATATGGCATAGCAGTAAACTCGTAAGTCGATGTCTGCGAGTTATTTTCAAATTGGAATCTTAGAAATTTACGATGCTTAGGTGCTACTGGAATAAGTAAATATGACTCCTTCAGATCTATAGTGGCCATAAAGGAGTCTTTTGATACTATCTTACATGCAGTTCTAGAATCTTCCATTTTGAAATGGTAATCAACAACAAACTTATTTAATTGTTTCAGGTTAAGAATAAATCTATAACCACCTCTTGGCGAGAAAGATATTAGAAATAAACTGGTCACGTCGCGGTTTACACTCTGCGATAGCTCCAAGTTGTAACAAATTCCCTATAGCGAGAATCATATTTTGTTTTTCTATAGTAGAAAAAACATTTTTAGGAGTTGTATGCTGAGCAACTTTCGATGAAAATGGTATGCTGTAACCGTTACGTATCCAATCGAGCACTATAGGGTTATTTGTAACTTGTAACCAGCAATGGTAATAGTGACCCAGTCTACCCGCATGTACCTGCGTTAGTGTCGCGTTGGGGCACGTCTGTGGCTGGATGTCGAAGTCGTCGGGCGCGCTGTCTGCGGCGGCGCGTTCGAAGCTGTCGACTGCGGAGTGCGACGATATTGGTTCCGGTACTGCGTTATCCGCCCCCCCCTGGTCGAAGACTGGAAGCGAGGGGGGCCTGACCAGTTTCCCTGGTAGCGATTACGATTTCCTGCCGATGAAGTAGGAGTGGTAGAAGTTGATGGTTTTGCGGTCGGGACTTTCTTTATTTGGTGACCCTGTCTTTCAATGGCTTTAGAAGCCTTTATTTTCTCAGGGAGTTCTTTACCGAAAAGGGTCTCATCTCGATCTTGTTCTTGTATAAGAGAAAGAAAGGCTTTATCGAGCCCGCGAGTGATAAGCTTTGTTCTAACTTGCGTTTGAGCATAGTGTAAATCAGCCAAGATTCGACATCCATCGGATAAAACTTTAATTGCTTGAACTTTATCACCCTGAGTCAAGAGTGTTGTCATCGCCCGGTTAATGGCGGTAATGCCTAGGCCAAGTTGGTCCTGTTCATTTTGAATCTTTTTGTCTCGATTCTTTACGATGTCTGTAATAGCTGCTAATATCTCAGGGTTAACAGTAGGTGCTTTCAATAACCTACAGTTATCAGGAATGGCAAAGTCTTTTAAGAGCTTTCCCTTTGAATCGGAAGGCAAGCCTTTTTTAAGGATTGGAAGCCAGCGTTGTGCTAACTTGCAATGAATGTCAGGGCCATAAGCTGGGGTCTCCTCAGAAGCATCACCCAAAGCTTCTAGTAATTCAGAATCGATTTCGAGTTCAGGTTCTTGGCCAACCTCTTGTGCCGGTAAAATATTTTCATCCGGTAGTACGTGAGGTGATGACGCGGACGGCGAGCGCTGTGGCAAAGGTGACTGCAACGGTGGCGGCGTCGGTGAACGAGGTTCAGTACCTCGTGGCGGCATTGTAACATCGTACTGGGTTCCGTTTTCTTTCCGGAAAACAAAGAAAAAATCACATTAATTTTTTGAGGGTAGATCGAAAAAACATCAGTCCATCGAGTAAAATAGTTTTTGTATTATATTAAACATTAATGTATAGATCAAGGGACAAAGTAATTATTTTGAGGGTAGGTTGAAAAAATACTTGTTAAAAGTATTGAATAATTTGTCAATTAACTGTATAGAATCTCAGATTTGCACCTTCGTGTTGACTCGCAATCAACCCCCAGGTCTATTCTTTAGAGCGTCTGCTTAGCCATCGTATTAACTCGCAGTTAATCCCCAGGAAAGCTTACTGACACTGGCCGCATGAACTTTCCAAATAACACTTCACTTCACTCACTTTAATAGTAATTAAATAAACTTACCCAGATCTATTTCGGAATTTATTTTCATCAAACTTGATATTTAGAGCATCATACGGATAATAGTGAGAATTCAAGAATAGTGTAACATTAGTTAGTTTACAATGATCGAATACTGTGCCGTCTTTGATTTTAATGTTTTTTCTATTAGTCTGCAAACCAAATATAACATATCGAGGTTTTTCTAATTGAGAGGCTGTCTTTACCGCCCATGAATGTTTTGTAGTTTTTGGTAGCAATGGGTATTCATATAAATCCCAATTTCTAAATGCTATTTGTATAGGATTATCTTTCTCTAATTTTCTTAGAAGTAGCAATCTTTGTTGATCTGATACTTTAATATGAGGCACGCGCCACTGAATTCTCTGTATATTGATGTCTATAATATCATCGTTACCCATTATAACGCTATTTATATTGGTACTACTTCTATTAAGTACAAGTTCGTGTTTACAATTAATTATTATTTTGTCATAATCTTCAGCGAAACCTAAAACCTTATTCAGGGGTATCAAAGCGCTAAAACTTCCATTTTCATTTTTAAATCCTTCTATATTCCAACCCCACACGGCAGCTGCTTTACTCTCCCCGCTATTCATGGAAATATAAGATTTTATTGTTGTAGTTATTCCAGCATTTCTAATACGATCAATTTCAACACCATTGATCTCATATCGAATGTCTTGGAAAAGGAATGCAAACGCATTATTACTGAAATCAACGCTTTTCTTTTGAACCTTGCCTGTTTGATCTTTATAACTTACTGAAGCATTTCCTTCGATGTAAATATAACTGGCTGATGGCAATACATAAATATCTTGCTGGTGAATAGGTATGCGGATTTCATCATTTTCATTAAAACTATTATTATATGGATTATATGTATGAATCTCGTAACTCTCGATGGAGTTATCAAATTCGGGTAAATTATTAATCTGGAGAAGACTCATACTTTAAAACCAAGTGTCTCAAGAAATTGTTTATTATTTTGGCTTATTTTTTTTTATATACTCTAAGACGTCTAGCTCGTTTTAGGCTTTCCTTTGTAATAGGTTTTTTAACTGGCAAGTTAGGTCTTTTATAATTATTACTTTGAGTAAAGACAATCATTTTATTTTTTTCAAATGTAGACACAGAACAATAGTTTCACCTCTAAAATTTATAAGATTGCCTTCTAAATCCAAAATTTTTACAGTTATCGATGAAATTATCTTTTGCTTTACAGGAAAATAAATAACGTTGCTAGGAGATTCTATAAATCTATGACTAGGAGGAACGTTTGGAACAAACTCATAAATGATATGTGTGGGAGAACCATTAGTGTAGGATCCCTGCACGAGATTACTTTCGATCCTTATGACGGCTACTGGTAGAATGTTTACTGGAACTGATGATTCATGCCATTTATTGGCTTTTAATTTTTCTCTAGAAAAACCTAGCATAGGTCCAATACTATTTTCTGAATCAAAGTTTATAGTTTCACTACAGTACAAAGAACATGTCATTGTGTTGATATTAGATTTTATTTGTAATTCACAATCTTCCATCCTCCTTTTTAGATATTCATACAAATCTTGTAAATCATAAGCACCCGATGGAATATTGATTCTTTTTTTTTCTTCTCCATATTCAAAAACATTATTATGATAATCAACATTTGGAATTGAATTAAAAGCAGAAAAATATATTAAGCCGCACTCATATTCATCTTCTAAAATAAGAGGAGGTGTATAATTTGTTTCTAAAATAGATTTATTGCCCACAATAGTAAGTGTTACAGACATAATGCTTGACTGAACTAATATTTTACTGCATAAACTATTTATACACTATTTTTATTCCAGAAATTAATAAGAAATTTGATACAAAGGTGTCCACAGTTATATGGGTTACATCCTTGAAAATTGTCATAGTTGTAGTTAATTTCAGATCCAACATACTTTAAAAATTCTTTCGGTGGTTTTAAATTACCATAACTATCGAAGTATTCAATATAATTATTTAACTTCGCATAGGCTACCCAATGAGTTCCAGGATTTTGAGATATGTCCAAGTTAATGATACCACACTCTTTTTTAAATGGATGCTTAGGTTATATAGGAGATGAATTATCTCTCATGAATACACCTCTAAAATAAGGAATTTCTTTTGAAATCTTTAAAATATCAATATTAGTTAGAGCGCGATTAGGTAGCCTTTGAATTAGTTTTTTGCCTTCGCTGTGTATATTCCCAAACCATCGCCATATGGTTTTATAAATAATCCTTTTCCAATGTGTAATGTTTCCATTTTTTCATTATGTCTTTTTAGTTCTTGAAATTTCTTTTTCAATAAATTAATTTGCTTGACTGCTTTCACAATACTAGCAGCACCACCCGCCAAGCTACCAGCAGCAGATAATCCTGCAAATATAGGAACTAATGGCAAAACACCACCTGTCTTTGGTATGGGTATTATTCGCGGCACATTTATAGATGTATTCTCAGCTAATTCCTTAGCAGCGGCAATAGCTAATTCAATTGCAGCTTTTTTGCATTTTGGTTTCAATTTATGGATATGTTTCTTTGCGCGAGATACAATATCTTTGAAGTTTTTTTTCAAACCAGTAGCAGATTTATTTTTCTTCAAGCAATCTGATTTTTTTCTTAAAGTCATTTTACGTGTAGACAGTTTTTGTTTTTCCATTTCAAAATACAGGAGAACTCCGTTCCTCGTCGTAGACTAATACAGACTAAAAAGTGCTGGCGTAAAATTTGTTTATAAAACATTGCTATTATCTATCCAGCTATTTTCATTAGATGGCAAACCTAACCATTTGACATATAACTGATTATCTTTTCTTTTTAAAATTTTTTCAATGAGGTATATGTCAGGATGTCGCGTTTTTTGTAATTCTTCAGTATAGAATGCTCCTAATATAGGTCGCTGTCTAGCATCTTTTAAAAGATATGTAACGGGATGCGTATTTTGTATGCGAGCTATACTAAAAATTTCAGTTGACCAGTTGGGTATATATCCCTTTTCAAAAGTTCCTTTATATTTGCTTATTCTAACATAATCTCCTATTTTAAATTTCGAATGTTTTTTTACTAACGCCGATGTTGGAAGTGATTTATATCTTTTAAGTATTATTTTTTTATTACAATCATTAACTTTATCCGGAGCCATGCCTATTGTTCTGTGAAATGTTGAGTTATATTTTTTCATTAAGTGATCAAGGCTTCCATCATACCATTTATAATATGTGATCAAACGAACTTACAAGTGAAGTTCGATCGATATTATATGAGTACGCTTCATTCGAAGATATAAATTTACACTGTAGTCCTCTTATTGTGCTGGCAACATCGCACGGTGTTCAGAGATAGATAAGAATTTAAAAAAATTTCCCCTTCCGCCGCATGGCGCTAGCGGCATCGCCGCTCCAGACCCTCATTCTTTAGAGATTATCATTGCAACTCAAAATTTTCTTCTGGGGTTTTGGGCGGGTGGGAATTTAAGTATATCTTCGAATGAAGCGTACTCATATAATATCGATCGAACTTCACTTGTAAGTTCGTTTGATCACATATTATATTTCGTACGCTTTATTCTTTGATATAAATTTACACTGTAGATGTTTAGAGTCGAAAATTTTGAGCAATAAAATAAAACCTTTTAATAATCACCTTTTTTATTAGTTTTATATTGTACATATTTCTAACATGTAAATTATTTATTATTTATGAAATCATACATTAATTACCACAATTATCTGTAGATTGTACTTTTAAGTATGTTATTATATACCTATGCTTTAATTGATTTGCATTGGTGACAGAACAGACGTCGCAAAATTATTGTCTGGTATTATTTGGCGGTGATAAAATTGAGCAAATGACTGTGATTGGTTTGTCCAGCCGGCTGCTTTTCTTATGACGTCCAGTGACACTCCGCAAGCGTGGGCGGAAGATGTAGCGGCATGTCGCGTACTATGCGCGCTAAACGTTTTAATGTCTATGCCACTTGCGCCGAGCACCTCTTTGATCCATCTACTAATCGTTTGAGAGGTGGCTGGTCTATGGGGTCGTTTGTATGTCAGTAAAAGAGAGTCTATGGTGGTTGAAGACCTGATATTTTTGGTCGCTATTATATAATCTTCTATTGCAGTCGCCGGACAAATAGCTCTATTTTCCGTGAAATAGGGTAAATACAATACCGGTTGCTCGCGACCGGCAGCTGATGTCTTTATTATATCTGCAATACCAATTTGGATGCCAGAAGGGCTTCTTTTAATGTTATTAATTTTAATAAGGGAAAGTGTTTGGACTCGGTGTGCAGTAGATAAAGCGAGCAATATCACCAACTTTTTGGTAATTTTTTCAAGAGGGAGTTCCTTATGAGGTACCCATTTTGAGACAAAATCCAATACTACTTGTGGGTCCCACATACTAGAATATTTAGGTGCCGCTGGCCTTAATTTATAAGCTCCTTTAAGCAGGCGTTTTACTTGATCATCAGAGGTGAATTTACTTCCTACCAGTAGGGACAAAGCAGATCGATGGCTGTTTAAAGAACCGTAAGCGGCACCTTTTTTGAATTGCTCGTACAGAAAAACCAGAATCGATGGTAAGGAACCTTCGTAAGGGTTAAGCGATTGAGCTTGACAGTATTCCCACCATAATTTATATGTACCATTATATTGAAGCAAGGTATTTTTAGAAAGAGATGCCATCATCAAATCTAGGGCTTGGACTGGAGTACCTCTTGATGCGAACGCCGTCCTGAGAGCCTCGCTGCAGCCAGGGTAAGTTGCTTCAGGTTTTGTGGCCGTGCGCTAGAACAGTACGATGAAAATATTGAGTTAGGAGTGAAAAATATAATTTTAGAAGTAACTAAGCTATTAAGGAGCGGAAACCAAGGCTGAGAAGGCCAATATGGAAACACTAAAATGCCCCTGGCTTCATCCTGTATAATTTTTTGTAAACATTTTAATATTATAGGGAATGGTGGAAATGCGTAAAAATATAAGGAATTCCAGTTCAAGGTAAATGCATCTACGGTTAGAGCGTCCGGGTCTGGTCGCCAGGAAACGTAAGTCGTGCATTTTGTATTAGTTCTGGAAGCAAACAGATCAATTTCAGGTTTGCCAAAGTTATTTACGACCTGCGTAAAATCGGCATCAGATAACTGCCATTCAGTATCGGGGTTTATTTTACGAGACTCTTGATCGGCTTCAACATTATCCTTTGTGTTAATATAGGATGCGAATAGCCAGATATTTCTCTTTTCGCACCATTGCCAGATCGTTCGTGTTAAATTATTGAGATGCGGAAATTGAATGCCGCCCATTCGGTTTATATAGCTGATGGCAGTTGTGTTATCTACACGTAAAAGTAAATTTGTATTATGCATTTCACGAGCGAAACATTTCAGGCCCAGGAAAACTGCAAGCAACTCTAAATAATTAATATGAAAATCGCGTTCATCTATTTTCCAGCCTCCACCAGCGCGCTTATTGTTACAATAAGCGCCCCAACCTATTTTGGATGCATCTGTGAAGATTTCTAACTCAAAATTTTGAAATATGAGTGGGTGTGATGCACTCATTATATTTCTCGTCCACCATTCTAAATCAAGTAAAATTTCTTTAGGGAGTTTAAATTTCGTATCGTAATCTTGATTTGTATTGAGTGCTAAATACTTGTGTCTTTCGAGTATTTTTGTGTACACCCACCCATATTTTACTGCTGGGCAAGCGGAAGTTAAAACACCGATGAGGTGTGCAAAGTCACGAATAGTGCAGGTTGTTAAACGTGAGAATCTTTGTGCTAGGTGCAGTATGCGATTACGTTTGTCTAAAGGGAGTGATATTGTCATATTGACGGAATTAAACATGAAACCTAAAAATTTACAGCATTGTTGTGGAGTTAAACAGCTCTTATTAAAATTAATTACAAAGCCTAGGCATTCTAGCAATTTTATAGTTTCTTGAACGTTACGAGCACACTCGTTGTACGTATTTCCTAAACAAAGAATATCGTCCAGGTATATAACAGATTTGAAACCGCGATATCTTAGTTGACTAATTACTTCTTTCATTATTTTGGTGAATGTTCGAGGTGCGGAAGACAAACCATATGGCATAGCAGTAAACTCGTAAGTCGATGTCTGCGAGTTATTTTCAAATTGGAATCTTAGAAATTTACGATGCTTAGGTGCTACTGGAATAAGTAAATATGACTCCTTCAGATCTATAGTGGCCATAAAGGAGTCTTTTGATACTATCTTACATGCAGTTCTAGAATCTTCCATTTTGAAATGGTAATCAACAACAAACTTATTTAATTGTTTCAGGTTAAGAATAAATCTATAACCACCACTAGATTTCTTGGCGAGAAAGATATTAGAAATAAACTGGTCACGTCGCGGTTTACACTCTGCGATAGCTCCAAGTTGTAACAAATTCCCTATAGCGAGAATCATATTTTGTTTTTCTATAGTAGAAAAAACATTTTTAGGAGTTGTATGCTGAGCAACTTTCGATGAAAATGGTATGCTGTAACCGTTACGTATCCAATCGAGCACTATAGGGTTATTTGTAACTTGTAACCAGCAATGGTAATAGTGACCCAGTCTACCCGCATGTACCTGCGTTAGTGTCGCGTTGGGGCACGTCTGTGGCTGGATGTCGAAGTCGTCGGGGAGGGGGGCCTGACCAGTTTCCCTGGTAGCGATTACGATTTCCTGCCGATGAAGTAGGAGTGGTAGAAGTTGATGGTTTTGCGGTCGGGACTTTCTTTATTTGGTGACCCTGTCTTTCAATGGCTTTAGAAGCCTTTATTTTCTCAGGGAGTTCTTTACCGAAAAGGGTCTCATCTCGATCTTGTTCTTGTATAAGAGAAAGAAAGGCTTTATCGAGCCCGCGAGTGATAAGCTTTGTTCTAACTTGCGTTTGAGCATAGTGTAAATCAGCCAAGATTCGACATCCATCGGATAAAACTTTAATTGCTTGAACTTTATCACCCTGAGTCAAGAGTGTTGTCATCGCCCGGTTAATGGCGGTAATGCCTAGGCCAAGTTGGTCCTGTTCATTTTGAATCTTTTTGTCTCGATTCTTTACGATGTCTGTAATAGCTGCTAATATCTCAGGGTTAACAGTAGGTGCTTTCAATAACCTACAGTTATCAGGAATGGCAAAGTCTTTTAAGAGCTTTCCCTTTGAATCGGAAGGCAAGCCTTTTTTAAGGATTGGAAGCCAGCGTTGTGCTAACTTGCAATGAATGTCAGGGCCATAAGCTGGGGTCTCCTCAGAAGCATCACCCAAAGCTTCTAGTAATTCAGAATCGATTTCGAGTTCAGGTTCTTGGCCAACCTCTTGTGCCGGTAAAATATTTTCATCCGGTAGTACGTGAGGTGATGACGCGGACGGCGAGCGCTGTGGCAAAGGTGACTGCAACGGTGGCGGCGTCGGTGAACGAGGTTCAGTACCTCGTGGCGGCATTGTAACATCGTACTGGGTTCCGTTTTCTTTCCGGAAAACAAAGAAAAAATCACATTAATTTTTTGAGGGTAGATCGAAAAAACATCAGTCCATCGAGTAAAATAGTTTTTGTATTATATTAAACATTAATGTATAGATCAAGGGACAAAGTAATTATTTTGAGGGTAGGTTGAAAAAATACTTGTTAAAAGTATTGAATAATTTGTCAATTAACTGTATAGAATCTCAGATTTGCACCTTCGTGTTGACTCGCAATCAACCCCCAGGTCTATTCTTTAGAGCGTCTGCTTAGCCATCGTATTAACTCGCAGTTAATCCCCAGGAAAGCTTACTGACACTGGCCGCATGAACTTTCCAAATAACACTTCACTTCACTCACTTTAATAGTAATTAAATAAACTTACCCAGATCTATTTCGGAATCCGACTCGGACGAAGAATATATCACACGTTGATATCTTTTATTACTTGTTTGTTTACGCGTCAATTTTTTAATTTTTGCTTTATAATAATTAATTTTTTCTTGTGCACCACGTTTGGGCATATTACTTTTCTTTAAATAAACTATTTATAAATATTTAATTTAATTTAAATTGAAATAAAGTTTATTTTAGTGACCGTGTTGTCGTTGCCACGCACGATAAAAGAATGAGGGTCTGGAGCGGCGATGCCGCTAGCGCCATGCGGCGGAAGGGGAAATTTTTTTAAATTCTTATCTATCTCTGAACACCGTGCGATGTTGCCAGCACAATAAGAGGACTACAGTGTAAATTTATATCAAAGAATGAAGCGTACGAAATATAATTACCTTGCAGGCTAAATTGCTTATAAAGTTTAGATTTCAATGTTCTTATAAATCTCTCGACTATTGACGCCTTCTTAGTGGAATATGTAGAATAATGATTAATACTATATCTTTGTAAGACATTTTTAAAATGAGTATTATAAAATTCTTTTCCTAAATCAGTTTGTAAATTTTTAGGAACACGACCTTTTTCTAGTATCTTGCGAAAAGCTTCAGTCACAGAATCTTGATTTTTATATTTAAGAGGATACGCCCAAGCATATTTTGAGAAAGCATCAATAACTGCCAAAATATATTTATATTGTAAATTTTCCTTTGAAAATGATTGCATATCAATTAGGTCTGCCTGCCATAAATCATCAATGTCTTTCAGTATAACACGTCGTCGGGGGAAATTTTTTCTTACATTTTTATGGATTTCATTTACTACACTGACTTTGCTCATTTTTTAAACTTGCGACTTATACAATCTGCACTTCTTTTAAGACTGTTTATCTCCGACTGTAACTGTAACAAGGTTTGCTCAACTGTTTTCAATCTTGTAAAGATCCCATCTATGATTTGGTCTACATACCGCTTATTAGCACAATCATTCGGATCTATAGGGGTACCAATATATTTAATGATTTTATGCTGCGCATCAAATATATTTTCTAATGCAGAATTATCCATTTTTAATTTCTTGTGCACATGATGACCAAACTTGTTGACATTCATGTTCAGTAGTATTATTTGAACTAAGCCAGATATTTTTTTATATTTTATTTTATAATACCAGCTTCTTTCAATTCTTCGATTATTGATATGATTTCGTTATCATGACTAGTGTTGCCAGCATCTTTCGAAGCAATTAAAATTTTCAATCTATCTACCAATTCATTAGGATCATCCCAGTATATGAAATCTGTATTCTTTCTATACTTTTTCAAAGTTGGTATAAAACCACCTTGTTTTGTTATCTTATTGTTAAATTCAGCTTCACAAAATAGTGGTTTCACAATTTTAGTATATTTGGCGCCTTTATCACCTTTTATCTGGTTTAAAGGATTATAATCTCTCTTATGCACGCTCGTGTTACATAAAATATCTTTATAAACTAATTTGTCTTGCTCAGATACCATCGCTAAATCCGGTTTACTTTGAAATAACAGTTCTGTTAATCCTGGCGTCATTTCATAGTAACTACTTCCTATTTTAGCTATCATATTTTTATTAGCAGTTTCAGCGCTCTCTAAAAATGTAACATTTGTATTTCCTATCATAAGAGCATTGTTTTCATGGCGCACGCCGAAAGGTACATTTAAATTTTTACATGCATTTTCTGGCATTGGAGAGGGAGTACGAACTTCTTCAACATTTTTAGAATTATCACAAGTAATTTTCAATTTGGGTGTTAGATAATTTTTATTTTTCCTTTCATCATACTCCTCGTTAATAATATTTTCAGAAGTTGAAGAAGATAATGAATCATTTTTATTGTGACAAGGTTTGTTTTTATTCTTTAACGATGTTGTTTTATGATTATTTCCTTCATTTGTATGTAACACTAATGATTCCAATGGATCAGTTATACATCTAAAAAGTTTTCGTCTCTTAACTTCTTGATCTTCTTCTTCTCGCATTTGTTTCGCCTTTTTCTTAATAGCTTCTATAGATTTAATTAACTGATTCTTTACATTGGCTTCCATACTAATTATAAAAAGGACTATCTTTGCAGATGCTACAATTCGACTGAGTAAATTTGCACGTTGTAAGTGGTATTTAATAATTAATTTATTAGTCAAATTTCACAAATATATCAAATGTTTTTCTATACCTGCCTTTGTTTAATTCACAATCTTTGTTGATTAACAAAAACATATATGGATCTTTCCAGATATTTGAACATAATTGCTTAAAATCATGCCAGCTCATATCGGAGTTTACATGTTCATTATATATATGTTTTAAGTTTATTTCATCTTGTTTGAATATGATTAAAAGGTTAACATTGTCACGTATCAATTGCTTAGGAATTTTTGAATATGTCTGTGATAAATAAAAACAGTCAACTTGCTTATGCCTGCCCATAGAAAAATAATTTCGAATATTTACTTGATTTTCACATATCACATCGTCAAAAATAAAAATAGAGTTTTTCTTAACATCACTGGGAGGGATAACATCTTCATCATTTTTAAACATAGTTAGACTTACTTCTGGAACATTTTGAAAAATATTATACAAAAAGCAATATTTAGATTGAAAAGTAGTTTTAGAGTAAATATAAACGTTCTGGAATCTTAACCCATTTTCATGCAGTAATAAATTTATCATAATATTTGTTTTGCCGCAATTAGAGGGTCCACAAATTATAGAACGAATTGTATTCGGTAACAGCTTACTATGTCTATTAAAATATGCTGATGGTGTTTCAGCATCTATATAATTTATATCTAAAGATTCGGCTTGTTTGATCAACTTCATTTTTATTTATGACGTCAATTTTGAATGACTCATTATTAAATATTAGAATCATGTTGTAACCTGTCTATCTTGCATGCGACTGCAATATATTACTTTATATTAAACAAGTTTAATTGATTTGAAACCCTAGTCATCTTAGTCTTAAGTAACTATTTCGCATGCCATTAATATTAAAAATATATGTATACGCACATGTTTTTGAAATTTGATTACTCAAAGATGATCATATTTATTTTGCACGCGTTAAATTAAAAACAAATGAAATATTCATTCTCTCGTCAGCTCTCATAGGGTGCATAGCTGTTATATAATTTAATTTCAATTTTTATGTAAGTACATAAAGTGTTATGCATTATAATCATCATTTTGTTTTGATTGTGATTTTTCAGTTATATTAAATGTTGTTTATTTTTCCAGAATAATGGCGAATTTTTATTGTAATGATGAAAATGATCGAAATTTAAGCGAAAGTATAGATCCATTTTATTTACAATGTGCTCAAGATGTGAATGCTATTTTGGACAAAGAAGAAGAAGACAGGTTAAAATTTGTAAACGATCAAAAGAAAATGAAATCCCTTCAGAACGTGAAAAAGAAGAGTAATTTGTCTTTGAAAAGAAAGCTTCCAAAATTGGACCAACAATCATTTTCAGACTCATCTTTTATTATTCGAAAAAACAGGATGAAGGGTCATCATATGATCAAAATTGAAATATTAGAAATAAACAATGATCAGGAAAACAGTGTAAATAGTCAAATAAGTGTACAGTATTTAGTGACAGAGAATTATGATAACATGATGTATGCAGCGGAAGAATTAATAAATAAAATTATTCAAAAGTTAAGCGTGCCTGAATCGCTGTAACTGAGCAGAAACTACTTATTTGGTTTGTGTTATTAGTGTAGTTTATTGTAAAATTATGGAAAAGTTAATATTTTATATTATAATAAATAATTTAATATTTGATTTTTGTTTTTTTTAACAACTGTTATACATATTTTAAAAGAGAGATACTTGCACAGATATTTTCAAAAACTACTTAAAGCATTTTTTTTATAGAAGATTATTTGAGAAAATAAAATAGGAGTCTAATTGAATATAAAACATTATTAGTAAAAACTAAAAGTCAGGAGTTCTTATAGGTTGATAAATAAAATGACAAAGTTAGGTATCATGATTAAAATTTATTAAATACTTTAGAATTTTTACAATATTCATATTTTCTTATTATTAAATAAATATAGATGATAATATTTTCGTTCTACTGTGACACGTTCATGAAAACCTGTAAGTATGTACGTGTCTTCTTTTTTTTTTACATAAGTACATGGACACAATAAAATATAATTATTTATTATTAGTAAAGAAAGACATGTAAATTAAAATTTGTATAGTAAAAATCTAGATTATGTTTCAATATCAGAGTAATAAAATATAATGAACTAAAATTATCAATTCAAATTTCTATTTCTACTTATGCGACAATGTAAATAAAATATAACAAATGTCTGATCTCAGTATTTGATTTCAGATTATTGCTTTTAATATTTGGCTTTTAGTTTTTATATTCTGATTTCAGTACCTGGTTTTTCTAAGCTGTAAAGAAAGACATGAAAATTAAAATTTTGATAGTGAAAATCTAGATTATGTTTCGATATCAAAGTAATAAAATATAATGAACTAAAATTCTCAATTCAAATTTCTATTTAATATTTTATTTTACTTTTTAATTTCTACAATGTAAATGAAAAACAAATGTCTGATCTTAGTATTGGTTTCAGATTATTATTTATAATATTTGGTTTTTGGTTTTTAGATTCTGATTTCAGTACTTAGATTTTCTTTTCCGGAACTGCTGTAAGGAAATATTAAATAAACTCGCTTATTATAGTCAAAATCTAGATTATGTTTCAATATCAGAGTAATAAAATTATCAATTCAAATTTCTATTTAATATTTTATTTTACTTTTTAAATTTCTACAATGTAAATGAAAAACAAATGTCTGATCTTAGTATTTGGTTCCAGATTTTTATTTTTGGTTTTTAGATTCTGATTTCAGTACTTAGTTTTTCTTTTCCGGAACTGCTGTAAGGAAATATTAAATAAACTCGCAGAAGTTTTAAATTTTGCAGAATATTATATAAGCTGAAATATTGAAAATATAATGTAGTAGTAGATATGCTACCAGCCTAATAAACAGCCTAAACTTCGTGTATATCTGCAATTCATAATTTTTAATTTTTAATAATTCCTACTACCTATAGATTTTATTGTGTTTAAACTAGAAAGATGTCATTACGCCCACAATATCCTACTTACGTAAGAGAAACCATACGTATGCGCAGTTTTAATAACTGGCCTCAAGATTTAATTCAAAAACCTGAAGAAATGGCGAATGCTGGGTTTTTTTATACTGGAAAAAATGATAGAGTAATTTGCTATTTTTGTGGAGGCAAGTTCAAGGACTGGACTCCCGAGGATCAGCCATGGTCGGCACATGCTCGATGGTTCCAGTCCTGCCCCTATGTTTTACTTATGAAGGGTGAAGAATATGTGCAAAGTGTTATTAAAGAATCATGTGATACAATCAAAAACCATGAGCAGTCTGTACATAATAATAATAATAAAATCGATGGTAGCGATAGCACTGAATTTGTGAACAGAGCGTCGAAGCCTATCTGCATAATTTGTCTAGATGAAGAAGTAACAGCCTGTTATAGACCTTGCGGTCATGCTGTAACGTGTGCAAAGTGTGCTCTATCATTCAATAAAATGGTATGTCCAATATGCCGAAGAGAAATCGTTAATGTGATAAGAATATATTTCTCATGACTTTTAAACAGCACGGTTCTGTTAAAATCAACCCATCTAACATCTCATTCATTCGGTCGTAATAATGTGCAACAGTCTATAAGTGCAATCTTATTTCAGTTGATCAGATCGAAATAATAAACATTTCGACTCGAGGCAGATGCAAAACAAATAGGCATAGGATCACTGTGGCTCGGATCATTATTATGAAATATAAACTACGTCGAGCGCATCGCATCAGCGCGGCGCATACTCGTACCTACATGCGAATGTTTCGACCAGCTGAATAGAAACAGATTAGGAGCGAACGCGATCCGCTGTGCATCTGTAATGAAAACATTGCTCGAGATACCTAATTGGGGCTTCTACGTCAAGCGAAGCCACTGATGTAGAAGCCCCAATTCTACCCTACTGGGGGAGTACGCTCGTGTCATTCAGTTTAGAGGATAGCATATATTTCACGCAATATGGGGGGTTACGTTGAAGTAACAGGGAGGGAGGGTTGCTAATCCCTTCGGACAAAGCCTTCGTATAATTATGATAGAACTTCACGTACAGGTAAGTTCGTTTAATCATTAATTATACTCAGGCTTTGTCCTCGGGATTAGCAGATAATACTTGTAGACTTTTAGAGATTTAAGTGAAATATAATGCTTTACTTATTCTATAATCATGATTCACATATTCGACTTTAATCAGAAATACCAATCTTATAAATTTTGATTATTAGTTTTATTGACAATAATTGCTCTTGCAAAATAATCATCCTGATTATAATTTTATTGTAGAACCGATAGAATGTATTAGAAGATCCGCTCCATCTAGCGGTTCTTCTGTGCTGTGAACATATTTACATCGATTCCATTATCACGTAAGGTCTCCTTTTTTTTTTTTTTTCATCGACTTAAGGTCTGAGAACCTACCGCCTTATACGGACTTCTAAGGCTAATGAAGAGGTAATCGATATTATCTTTACGAAAATTACTTGTCATATTTAAGTAAGCTGATAAGGCCTTTTCCAGACATATTTTTATGGAAGCACTAAATTCGGCTGTAAACAACCACTGCAGGTTGAAAAGTCTGGTATTTTAATGTTAATTTTTGTCGAAGAAACTTCAATATTTTTTACTTTAATTTTTGACAGGGTCTCTATGTGCAGTTAATAATGCAAAAAGAGTCATAAGGTTTTTATAAATCTGATCAAGAGTTAGTGTTTCATTTGGATACTACTGACTTATATGGTTAATAACTATTGAAGTGTCCCACGTTATGGAATACTTTGACGACGGTGTACGTAAACGAAATACTCCTCTAAAGAAACGTTTTATCCTGTCGTCTTCTTCAAGGGTTTTGCCCTGAAAAACCCTGGGCTATCGCAGATCTCAAAGAATTCAATGATCCATATTGAAAAAACTTTCTTCATAAAGACTATTAATATATATATATATATATATATATATATATATATATATATATATATAATTATGATATGTGGGATTGGTGTAGTATACAAATCATAATAATTATTTTCTTTACAAAAGTTAAACTTTAGGTAAATATTATATTGCTTCAGAGAATTATTTGACAAAGAAGAAATTATAATATTAATAGCTGATGGTGGCACACTTCTTAGCCACGCAGTTCGCATAAGATTCCTGCCACCAGGATAATCTTGTTATGTGTTTTGCGATATTGCTAGAATGAAAAGATATAATTGGATGTTTATTTGCCGTGAAGGTGATTGGGTCAGAACACAAGAGCCTTCTGTAAAGAGGATATCACGGTTGAGTGGGTCATAGAGATAAAGCGACAATTATACCTCTAGCTTTATCAGAGATAATCTTTCTTTACATCTTTAATATGATAGCGAATGAAGAAAAAGGATAAAAATAAAAATTAATCTAAGAAATAGTAAAAGCATTGATAGCTATAGCATCTGGGTCTCTATACCAGGAAACATAATAAGTACATTTATTATTTATTCGACTGGCAAACAAATCTATTTGAGGTATACCAAACGTCGAAAGTAATTCCTGGTATGCAAAATCGGCTAATTCCCATTCTATATCCGCATCTGCGGTTTTTTATCTGATGATTTTATATAACAAGCAATAACATAAGTACAAATTACGACATTGACACTATTGCCATAACTGTCTAGTAATATCCGTGAGGTGAGGAAATTTCATTCCTCCCGTTCGATTAATATAAGAGATAGCAGTCGTGTTGTCAACACGAATCAGAATTTGACAGTGTTTTAAATTTTCGGCAAAAAACATTTAAACCAAAGAAAGCAGCTTGAATTTCTAAGAGATTAATATGCTGCGATTGTTCATGTACACTCCACAATCCACATGCTTTTTCTTCACCGCAAGCAGCTCCCCACCCCGTAGTTGAAAAGAAAAATCTCAGAAAATTTCCAGATCATAGGTATCCTCTCTCTGATAGTACTGAATGGTTTCTGTATTGCATTATACCACCAATTCAGATCAGACTGTATTGATACCGCCAAATTCATAATTTTTATCATTGTTGTTATCTGAGTTTAAACATAAATATTTAATGCGTTCAAAATGTTTAGTATACTAACAGCTGTATTCTATAGTGGGGCAGACTGAAATTAACAATCCAATAAATTGTGAAAATTCACGCATTTTACACCTATAGAGAGTAAAAAACTTTTGAATTTTATTTTTCACGCCATCTATTTTTTCCGCAGGTAGCGTAATCTGGGAATTTACTGAGTCTAACACATATCCCAAAAATGTGCAAATTCTGCTTGGTGTCGTGGTGCTTTTCTCTTTGTTTATAATAAAACCGAGAGAAGTTATTAATTTGTTTAAATTTTTGAGGTTTAAAATGAAACGGAATTTACCATTTGGCTTTGGCACTAAAAATACGCTAGATAAAAACTGACCTTCCGTAGGCTAACATTTAGAAATAGCTCCGATAGATACTAAATTATCTATCGCTTCATATAATAAACATTTCTCTGTGTCAGAATACGATTTCTCAATTGGAGGAGACAATAATTGGTTAACTGGACCAATAAATATGATTGTATATCCCTTGATACGGGAAAGAAAGAATGGGTTATTAGTAATCATTGCCCACTGTTTACAAAATAAAGGCAATGTGCTTGTATATATTACCCGGTCTAGCGGCTATTGCGCGTCGGCTGTTGCCGCGAGTGTTTCAATGAGCTCGACAGCCGAAAGTTTGGAAGTGGTCCCTTCATCTTCGGATGAACTGTCTGTTTCCGACTCACGGAGGGGCCCCTCCAGTTTCAATTTTACCATTCTTCTGAACTATAATCCTATTATGTAGGTCAGCATGTGTCTAATTATTAGTTAAGAAACATACTAAAGTACTGTTCGCAAAACTAATTTATTGGGTAGTACATCTCCAAAGAGAAGTACGCAAACCCAGATTGGTGAATTTTTCCATTCTACTGAACTATAATTCTATTATGTAGGTCAGCATGTGTCTAATTATTAGTTAAGAAACATACCAAAGTACTGTTCGCAAAACTAATTTATTGGGTAGTACATCTCCAGAGAGAAGTACGCAAACCCAGACACGTAAATATTTATTTACCTACAATTATATTTTGTAAACTGTTTGTAGATAAAATGTTTAAATCCGCATATTAGTTGAGAAACAGTCCTAAAATACTGTTCGCAAAACTAAATAGACGGTAGTTACTTTTCCAAAGAAAATAATGCAAACATTAGTTAAGAAACAGTCCTAAAATACTGTTCGCAAAACTAAATAGAGGGTAGTTACTTTTCCAAAGAAAAGAACGCAGACCCAACAGGAAATTCAATTTACACACTTAAAAATATTTTATTTCTAAGAACCAAGATGTAAGGTAGGTAACAGTCCTAAAATACTGTTCGCAAAACTAGAGGGTAGTTACTTTTCCAAAGAAAAGAACGCAGACCCAACAGAAAATTTAATTTACACACTTAGAAATATTTTATTTCTAAGAACCAAAATGTAAGGTAGGTAACAGTCCTAAAATACTGTTCGCAAAACTAAATAGAGGGTAGTTACTTTTCCAAAGAAAAGAACGCAGACCCAACAGGAAATTCAATTTACACACTTAAAAATATTTTATTTTTAAGAACCAAGATGTAAGGTAGGTAACAGTCCTAAAATACTGTTCGCAAAACTAAATAAAGGGTAGTTACTTTTCCAAAGAAAAGAACGCAGACCCAACAGGAAATCTAATTTGCACACTTAAAAATATTTTATTTTTAAGAACCAAAATATAAGGTAGGTAACAGTCCTAAAATACTGTTCGCAAAACTAAATAGAGGGTAGTTACTTTTCCAAAGAAAAGAACGCAGACCCAACAGGAAATTCAATTTACACACTTAAAAATATTTTATTTTTAAGAACCAAGATGTAAGGTAGGTAACAGTCCTAAAATACTGTTCGCAAAACTAAATAGAGGGTAGTTACATTTCCAAAGAAAAGAACGCAGACCCAACAGGAAATTCAATTTACACACTTAAAAATATTTTATTTTTAAGAACCAAAATGTAAGGTAGGTACTGCATAGAAAACATGCAACTTACCTTGTATATCCAGTGATTCGGAAGAATTCGAAGATTGGCTACGACGTCGCCGGCGCAATTTCTTCTCCAACTTTTTAATTTTCTTATTAAATATTTTTTCACAACTATACTCAACTCTCTTACGTTTAGGCAATTTAGGGAGACACGAACGGTGCGTTCGTGGCGAGCACAAAAAAGCGAATGACACGAGCGTACTCCCCCCTTCCTAACGACAGGGTGGGTAGGTATTAATATTTTTTCTTACAGATATTTGTACCTATAAAATCTCAAATAATGTGCGTGACTGGCGATACAATGGGCGGTACTACAAGTATTATCTGCTAATCCCGAGGACAAAGCCTGAGTATAATTCATTACAACCGCGCAGTAGAAATGAAGTGAAATTTAGAAAACGAATAGAAAATTTGAGCGAAACGTGGAAGGGAACTAACCAGCTTGCGAAAATTAAATTTTGGCTGACCACAAAATAGTTAACGGAATTAAGCTCGGGCGTGCCGTGAATGATGTCCGGCGTCTAATGAAGCGCGACGGTCTTCAGTGAGGTTCAGTTATAAAATATTATGAGATACGAGTAAAGTAAGCTATAATAAGGGCATGTACACACTGCAGACTTTTTCTTTGTTCGGTGCTCCCACAAAAAATAAAAAAATCCGCCAAGTTGCACGAAATATATTTGAAGAGATAAAAAAAAGGTTACTTGCATGCAAATAATTAATTACAACCAGACACTAGATGGCGCGACTGATGGCTATGTTTATTTGCGAAGCGTCTGACAGTCGAGAGTCAGACGTTGCCAACTTCAACATGTCGTTTTTAACTCCCGACGCAAAAACGACGGGGTGTTATAAGTTTGACGTGTCTGTGTGTGTGTGTGTGTGTGTGTGTGTGTGTGTGTGTGTGTGTGTGACGGGTGGACCGATTTGAATGCGGTTTTTTTTGTTTGAAAGGTGAATTATGGCCGCCGCTACAAAATAGCGGATTAAATTTTTTTTTCACAACTCCCTTAATATGGGCATCAAATGAAAGGGCTTGACTAGTAGAATACTGCCGTGCTAACGAAGAGTGCAATAACTAGGTTTTGACTACTTTCGAGATATTTGCAGTTAAAGATTTAATTTTTGTTTTATGTGTATCTTCGTAACTATAAAAGCTATTGGTTTGAAACTTTTACTGAACGACAGATAAAATAATGCTTAATTTTATGTAGTATATTATATTTGTACATAAGTTTATATACACACAAAAAACGCAATAATGTATTTATCATTAGGACTTATGAATTGTTTTGATATAGCATTCCTAATCATAATTGCAATAACTACACTACTTATTGCAGTTTTTGTTAGTAAACCTACATACTACTTATTTGTGTAGCACAAACTATATGATGCCCTATAGTTTCTTCCAACCATATGTACGGTTTTCCTTAGTGAATTATTTTAATTAGATATAAGGTGATTGCAAGAACATAATAAGAATAAAAGAGATTTACCAAAATAATTTAAATAGGTTTTTATTATTTAAAACTAATAACTTACATGACGATTTTCGTATCTGTAACTGAATTTAAAAACATAGAACTTTCATATAACCGTCCTACCCCCATTTTTTACCCCCTTATATATTTTACATAGGGGAGAAATTTCCTATAATATTTTCTAGGCTGATATCTACGCCCTAGAAAGAACCTACCGTCCAAATTTCAAGATAATAATAACAATAATTAAAACTTCACAAAAACTTTCATCCCCTTTTTTACCACCCTTAATGGGAGATTTTCCAGAACAACTTATACAAGATTTTATTATTTAAAATTCATAATCTAAATGCCTATTTTCATATCTGTAACTTCAAAAACATAGAACTTTCATATAACCTTCCTACCCCCATTTTACCCCTTAGGGGAGGATTTTCGTGAAATCTTTTCTAGGCTGATATCTAAGCCTTAGAATAAACCTACCTTCCAAATTACAAGTTGATAATAACAATAATTAAAACTTAACATAAAAACTTTCAACCCCTATTTTACCACCCTTAAGGGAAGATTTTTCAGAATAAAATATACAGGTTTATATTATTTAAAACTAATAATCTGAATGCCGATTTCAGGTCTGTAACTTTAAAAACATAGGACTTTCATACAAACTTTCTACCCCCATTTTACCCCCTTAGAGGAAGATTTTAGGAATGTTAAATAGCCTATAATCTTTCCGGAAAACTGTACTACCAAATGCAAAAATAATTTTTCAAATCCGACTGGTACTTCCAGAGATTAGCGCGTTCAAACAGACAAACTCTTCCGCTTTATTATATTAGTATAGATATCTAGTTTTTTTTATTTTTGATAATTTTCATTTGTCTAATTCTAATTCTCTCCAATCAGCTGCATGTTTTTCTTTGACTTTCAATGAAAATTGTCCCCTTTCAGCCAATGACTTTTGACTTCCAAAATTTTCTTTAAGTGGTTGTGTTTCTAATTTTGTGCTTGTAAAAGTAAAAATCTACGAATTTGACAATTTTACAACATCCACAAAATCGTCAAAATCAAAAACTTTTTGTTTATTTTAACTTTACTTTAGTATAATACATTTAGTAAGCTAGACATTTTAAGTAATAAGTTTCCTTATGATAACCGCAATAACTCTTACTTCTTGCGCTTATGACTAGTAAATGTGCCAAAAATTTATAAAACGTACTATAGTCATAAGTGCAATAACTGGACTTATTGCGATTATTCTAAGTAATATTACAAAATATCAAAGCTATCCAAGTCATAACTCAAGATATTCCGGTTATGATTAGCTCCTTACACATCGTTATATTAGATATTGCAGTTATGGTAACCAACAGAACCGAAACTATTGAAGATACAAAAAAGACGTCTAAGACGAAAATATAGAGCTCATTTTCCTGATTACGGATATGGTCTTAAGTCAATTTGACCAAAAACTCGACTTATTGCACTCTTCGTTAGGACGGCAGAATAGCACTATGTAAATCCAAGATGGCCGCCGCCACAAAATGGCGAATGTCGGGGGTTTATTAATTTTTTAATTTATACTTGTTCGTGTCACCGTTTGCGCCCGCATCGCAATAATTTACTCTCATTATTTAATTACATAACGCGCCTAAAGAAGAATATAACTCAAAGATAGGAAAATAAAAAATCGGAACTTGGAAATTGAAACACAAAATTTATTTCGCCAAAACATTTTTTCTACGTATCAAGATTGTAGACCTAGTATACGTATTTCTACGTATAGTAGCTCTACAGTCTACACGATTTGATTTTATTTTTACATTTCATTTGATGAAAAAAAAATTGCATGAAGTGTTCACATTTGGCAACTAGAATCACACATTGAAATCACCGAGTCTGTTTGTAGAATTTCCGCCTTTTTAAAATTCAAACGAAGCTCGCGTTTGGTAGTGAGGCGTCAAAGTGGCGTAATAAAGCTGCGCGATTGCTGCGCTATGAGGAAACGTGCCGCCCGCATAGAGTGCCTTTGCCGTTTCTGGGTTTCAACGCTTTTGGATTTGGTAGTTACACTACGTTGTGGGCAAAATAAAATTCTTGCATGGGGGATTCATTGCAATAAAATCTGTTAATCCTACTAATATTATAAATGTGAAAGTGTGGATGTTTGGATGTTTGGATGTTTGGATGTTTGGATGTTTGGATGTTTGGATGTTTGGATGTTTGGATGTTTGGATGTTTAGATGTTTGGATGTTTATATGTTTGGATGTTTGTTACTCAATCACGCCGCACCTACTGAACCGATTTGGCTGAAATTTTGAATAAAGATAGATTATAATCTGACTTAAAACATAGGCTACTTTTTATCCTGGAAAAATCCATAGTTCCCACAGGATTTTGAAAAAACCGAAATCTATAGCTACAGCTATAGGTAGATTACTATAGCAAACTTTCTTTAAAGTAGGTATAAAGGTTGGAAAAGGGAGCGGGAACGGGAACTGGAAATCCACGATTCCCTCGGGATTTGTGAAAAACCGAAACTCACGCGGGCGAAGCCGCAGGCATTCTCTAGTCTTGTCGATAAATGGAAATTAAATAAACATGCATTGTATAATTGCTAACTACATCGATTCGAAAAATCACACTAATATTAAAAAGGCGAAAGTTTGTGTGTGTGTATGTTTGCGTCGCAACTACTGAACCGATTTGGCTGAAATTTCGAATGGAGATAGATTATGCCCTAGCTTAACTCATAGGCTACTTTTTATCCTGAAAAATCCACAGTTCCCACGGGATTTTGAAAAAACCGAAATCTATAGCTAAAGCTATAGCAAACTTCCTTGAAAGTAGGTAGGTATACAGGTTGGAAAAGGGAGCGGGAATGGGAACCGGAAATCCACGATTCCATCGGGATTTGTGAAAAACCGAAATTAATAACTACATAGTATTTTATAATTATAATTATAAATAGTAGCTAATAATATTTCAACGACTCCTTAGTTTTTACATTTTCACCTAGCTAAGATTGATATCCCGATCCTCCGAATAAAAAAAAACACATTTAAATTGGTCAATCCGTTTTTCGCGCTATACAATGCCTCAGACAGAGAGAACACCCCTCGACTTAATAGAATGTTGCGGATATAATCTGCCAATCGCATTCGTAGAACTCTACAATTAAGAGCCATAGACGAAATTGCATCAAAAGTCTAACAACAAAATTCTCTCCAGATTATAGATCGAAAATGGGGCTGTATTATTCAAATAGCCTATTATTATTTCGTAAGGGGAGTTCGACTGTGTGATTAGCACAATCTTTTCAATGGGCCCCCTAACCTCATTTGTAGTAATAAATATGTAATTCCACTCTGTTACCCATTTGTCATGTCCCCTCCGATTTTATGTTTATTTTTTCGCAGGAAATTAATATCCGGAATAAAAACTATATAAGTCTTCCCTTCTTTGGAAAATAGTTGTTCAAGTTTTTCAACATTTTTGCCTCGCTTCGCCTAGGCCAACGCCAACGCCTCGTCTAGAAATCGCATAAAGCATAGAAAATCATAGGCTAGTATAGGTATTGTGATGGGAAATACTAAATACCTAGTCTTGAAACATTTTTTTTCTCTGAAGTAGGTAATAATTTACATAAGACCGTTGTCTAAATGCCTAAATGCTTCGAAATAAGTACCCTATCCAACTTAAAAAAGTAAACTATATTTTACTTTTTAACGCTTTTAATTATAAAATTTCACTCACACAGTAGGTACTCAGTAGGTATTACGAAATAGAATTTTCCATATTCATATAAAACTCGTAGCGTGCCATAATAAATTAAGGCTAGGGCTTTTCAAACACATCCAGGGTACCTGAACGCTAAGTGGCATAGTTTGCCACAAGAGCATTTCGTTGTTACACGACTGTAAAAAGAGATTTTTACGGTTGGAAGAGGAGCAAGGCGTATATTCTTATTTGCGCCTGTACGTAGTAAGTACGTGACCGCGGCCCTGCGTTTTATTTAACTAAAAGGATTTAAAAATTCTCCAGTTTTAACGTTGCATGTGTATTTTTTCGTTCAACGGTTGTTTATTGCATTCAATTGCAGAAAATTGGTTTTGGTGGCGTCTATCTTTAACCCCCGACGCAAAACGACGTGTTATAAATTTGACGTGTCTGTGTGTGTGTGTGTGTGTATGCCTGTCCGTCTGTTTGTTCCCTTGTAGCACTCAAACGGGAGAACCGATTTGAATGCAGTTTTTTGTTTGAAAGGTAAATTAGTCGAAAGTGTTGTTAGCTATGTTTGATGAAAATCGATCCAAGATGGTCGCCGCTACAAATTGGCGGATTACATATCTTATCACAACTATGCAAATCCAAGATGGCCGCCACCACAAAATGGCGAATGTCGGGGGTTGATTAAATTTTTATTTTATACTTGTTAAAACGACTACACGATGTATCATCATCGACGTCAGACAGTAGACGTCCACTGGACATATGTAGGTTTCTTGTGGGACCTCACATGACGCGGACTTGTACCATTTGTCCAGCTACCGTCTGTGGCTCGTCTGATTTCGTCGTTCCATATAGTGGGTGGTCTCAGAGCTTTCCGGTGCGAGGTCGCCATTCCAGCGCCTTAGGACCCCCAATGGGTTATTCGAACTATGTGCCTTTTGTCACTTCAATTTCGTAATCTGTTGAGACTAAGTTAGTTAAGAACTGGAATAAGCCTTTTGTACCAAGCAGCTAAAGAAAAAACTACTACTAAGTAGTAGGCAAGCTCTAATAGCAAATTTTCTTTATTTATTTATTTATTTATTTACACAACTTTATTGCCTATAAAATAACTATTAGATAGGTATACAAAAGGTATGCTCATCACTAAGAGTGATCTCTGCCAGGCAACCGTACTTTCTCCATAATTTTTAACGCTTTACTAAGCATTGTTGTTATATGGATTCGCAAGACATATCGAGGTTTAAAGCGCATTGGAAACTTTGCACATTATACTGTTGCGATCATAAAGAGATATTGCAGTTAGCCGTTTGTGTCTTCGGTTTCAAAGCTCCTACGACGAGCTTCTAAAAGGGAAATAACAATTCTAACGATCGAACGAACACTTTAAAAAGATTCTTACCTAACAATTGAGTATACTTTTTATTTTGATAATACAACTATCAGTTGAATTAAAAATTTTGGAATGCATCGTGAACATATTTTTTGCAATCGAGCGTTATTCCCACATTTACCAAAATGGGTTAAGTAAATGATAAACAATCGTAAAAACTTACCTAATCTGCTAACTAAGTAAGTACGATATTTACAACTGTACTACATACATATGAGGTTGCACCAGATGCATCACATGCCATCCGTCCTGTTTGTTACAATCCAATTTTATAATAGTAGAGAATAATACATAGAAAAACTACATGAAAATTGTATGAAAATGAATCTGCCTAAGTTCGCGCTAGAATAAAGTGCCAGTTATAGAGATTCATTGTTATTATGACCTGAAACTGGAGTTCGTCGGCTCTGAATCTCATGCATATTGCATTGATGACGTAGTGAGGCAATCTGGCTATTGTATGTATGATACGAACTTATGATGCCGCGTCCAGAAATTAAGTATGGCTTCATGTTTTAGGCTCCGTCCTGCCACGTGAGCGAATTCAACTCGAATGCGATGCGGCGCGGTGGTCGGACGTACTGCATTGGTCTGGACTGCAAAATTGCAGTTTGTATGACATAACTGCAGTTGACATAGCTGCATTGAAATAGCCGGCTGACTACATAGATTGACCACGACAAAGAAATGTAACTCATGATTGTTTTATAAAGTAGGTAGGTATATAATATTTATGGAGTATTTCCCTGTTTTAAAGTAGAATATCGAATAGAACTTTTCAAATAGAGCTGGATGTATAATGTTGTATGCATATTAAAAGCCATTAGCCGCTGCATTTGTTGGAATAATATTATGTTACGTGGATATTATTGTATAGTGTTGGATAGCCTAAACATAAGTTTTGTCACTTTCTCACGTTATGTCAAGTGATAAAAACAAAAGTTTTCAATAAGCTATCTGATACTTTTCAGAATGTGATAAGTGTGATAACCTTCTGATAAGTGTCAGATAGCCTAAACATAAGTTTTGTCACTTTCTTACCTACGTCAAGTGACAAAGACAAAAGTTGTGAATAATCTGTCCGACACTTATCAGAAGGTTGTGAAACAGGCCCTTAAACTTGCAAAATTGCATTTCGGATTTGCAATAGAAAGTTACTTACTTAAAGTCACTTACTACAGTACTTTTTATATCGGGAAAACAAAAAGGGCAGTAACAATAAAATACTAAAATAAAATATTGGTTCAAAGAGGGCCCCGTAACTTAGTCTCTGTGTGCTACGTGCAGTCTGCAACAGTGATTCATGTAGGCATAGTCAAACCGGTTTTACTATTAGGTAGGTAGATATTTAGCAATATTATATTCTAATAGACTATGATTGAAAGGAAGTGAAGTGAAGTGAAATGAAAAGAGAGGAAAATCGGCGACCGTATTAAACAGAACAAGTTGTGAAAATTTAATTTAGGTTGGACACAAAATAGTTAACGGAATTAAGCGCGAACGTGAGGAAAATGGCCACCGGCGTCTAATGAAGCGACCGGGTATTCGCTTGGAAACATGAGGGATGGTAAAAAATAATAAACAAAGCACTTTATCAACGGTGGGAATTTTCCACGCGGACGATTCGAATGTGCAAAAGATTTTGTACGGTGTTTGTAATAGGTATGCCAGAATTGTTGGACTTTTTAACGGTTTGTGCTTGACAATTTTATTTAATAGCTACTCAATTCAGGTCAATTTAGATATCCAAGGTTACAAAAATTCACACTTGGCTGAAAATTGGTAGGATTGTTCAAAACACTATTATAAGTAAATGAAATGTGAAAAGTCCACATCGATCCGACAGCAAAAAAAGTTGAAAGGGTTGTAATCGTCATAATATGTATAAGTACATCACTTACAACCCCTTAACTATTTGAATCGTTATACTCGTACCTATCTCAAAAAACGGTGGTTCTTAGGAAAGCATCTCAACTGATTAATTCGTACAATGAACATCCATTTTGTAATCAGTTCAAAGAAAATTTAAAGTTAAATTCTAATTAACATAAATAAAGCTCTATAAGCCTTGTGCTGTATCAGAAATCAAAGTCTAAGTTCTATAAAAACGAAAAAAGATTTTTGCCACTTTTATTTATACTTAGTATACAAATATATCTATCTTATATACATATAATAAAATCGAAGACTTGCCGTATCTGTACATTAAAGATTTTTGCAAAATAATAACTGAGGGATGTTAGGGATAAGTAATAAAATGTAAAAAAGCTATTTTTGAAATTTTTGTCTGTTTGTCTGTATGTTAAAAACTACTGAATGGATTGAAATGAAACTTAGCACGATTTAATTTCATACTACGGAGTAACATATAGGATACTTTTTATCTCGAAATTCAGTACGGTTCCCTTGGGAGAGGGGATGAAAGTCAAAATGTGTACTTAGCTGTAATTCATTAACGCGTGATCCGATTTCATTCATTCTTTTTTTTAAAGATTAATCTTTAAAGATTACCCGGCTAAGCTCTGAAAGGCTGAATCGATTTTGATGGGACTTTCACTGGCCGATGTTTACATTTTTATCTACCTAAATATCCGCCAGTGAACTTTTAACAGTTTTTAGCAAGGTATGAGCTCAAAGGTGTTTAGGAAAAACAAAATAAGTAATTCCCACGGGACTTTTAAAATCAATATCCACGCGAACGAAGTCGCGGGTATCCGCTTGTTTTAAATACGAAAGTATGTTCGTTAGTTGGTTGGTCCTGCAATCACGTCACAACGGAGCAACGGATGGTCTTGATTTTTTGCATGAGTAAACTTAAAGACCTAGACCATAAGATAATTACATAATATCCCGGAAAAAAGTTCCAATGGAATTTTTAAAAACTTACCCCACGATCGAAGGGATCGAAGTTATCCAATCCAATCGAAATCGAAAAGGGATGTATTCAAAAATTCAAAGCAGGTGGAATTTTTTCAAGCAGCATTACGTGGCAGTAAGAATCAAAATTTTATTGGAAACTGCAATAGTTTCCTACAGAAGTTTATAAATCGATACCTACATAATATATTTATGATAATAATGCATCACCACAACAAATTGTGCTTCTAACTTCCGATTATATTTGAGCTCCACGAAACATCTATTCAGAATACCATTTAGTTAGTAACTTTCAGATCAACTCCAACCCTCGAATGGTGAAGCTTTGAACTAAGCAGATTGAACTAATTTAGAAAACGAGGCAACAGGAATAATGAAGCTTTTCTAAAATTAATTCGTCAGCGGTGGATACAATTTCGTGGTAAAAATGAAGTGGAAGGAAAGAAAGAGAATTAGAACAAAATGTGAGTGAAGAGGGAGCAACTTGAAAATTTAATTCCGGTTGCACACAAAATAGTAAACGAAATTAAGCTCGGACGTGAGGTGAATGACGACCGGCGTCTAATGAGGCGACGGTCTTCACTCACGAAATATGAGGGATGCTTTAAAAATATTAAACAGAATCACTTTGTTAATGGGGAGAATTTTTCCGCATAGGGTAAAACCCGGATAGATGCCGCAGTTGGATAGATGCCTCAGTGTCAAAAAACCTGACTTCCCAAACTCGCGACTAAAAATTGATAGTTTAAATAAGAAGCGCAGGCCCACCAAACCTCAGGCCCCTACATACATTTGTATTAAAACAATTTGTTTCGCTTGTGCGTGTGATTATCTCCGCAGCGAACGCGGCAAATCCTTCAAAGTTTTAGAGGCGAGTATTTGCCGTTGTATAACTTTTGAAGTAGTAGAAGATTCTGTTATATTTTTTATTATGTCAATACACTGGTTCAATAAGTGTACACCTAAGTGTAAATAATCGCTCTTTAGTTTTTAGTTTATTTTATAAATAAAAGGGCATCTATCCATATCAAAAAGGATAGTTGCCTCGATTTTTCGAGGTATAGGTGCCCTTAGAGGCATCTATCCCCTAATATACCTATAGATATATCAAGTATTTTTTTAATATTTTTAATGTTCTTTTATATTTTTATTTCTTTTTTCAATAAATTCCTGATAGTTTTAATATACTTCGGGACATCTATCTCTTTCAGCCCGATCTGTCCAGTGGTTTGAGCTGTGCGTTGATAGATCAGTCAGGCAGTCAGTCAGTCAGTCACCTTTCCTTTTATATATTTAGATAATAAAACCTTATGAAACTATGTATTTAGCTTATTTTTTTCATAGGGCATCTATCCTTTTTAGTATTTTCATAGTGGGGCATCTATCCACACAGGTAGGCATCTATCCCCAAAAAAAAGGGTCTGCGAAAAGTTAAATTCTGCAAAATCTGTAATCGTTAGGACAACAAAAACAAGTCATAATGGAACCAAAAAGATTAAACTAGCTATATTCATAAATATTATTTGTGATAAATTAATATTTTAAAAGTTATGAGGCCATTTCAAAAAGTGGGGCGTCTATCCGGGTTTTACCCTATTTAGTCTTCATGGTGGTTGTGCGAGTATGTGAAAAAATGCGATTTAAACAACAGCTTATTATGTATTACAAGTAAGACAGCAAGTCTTGAGATTTTTAATTTATTTTGTCCAAAGGCAAATAGTGCCTGACCACAGTGCCTGACAATACAATGACTGATTGTCCTGACAATAGAAAGAGGCAATAGCGCCAGTGTGAAGGGCACCATGCCCGAAACGATATTTTTTTACTTATTATTTTTTAAATAGGTAATTTTATTTATGTAGGGTAATTTGATATGACTATACCTAATTACATGTGAGAATAGAACTGTAGTTCATAATTAATTATAATATGTGATTGAGGTATTAAACTTCGGTTATAATTGGTTTTTGTAATACAAGGGATAATACAAGTTCTTGTTCGGTTTTGTCGCGTGTTTTAGAGAGTGGGGAAGAAAACCAACTACAAGGAGCTATAATCAAAACAATAAAAACACGACTGCAATGTCAAAAACAAATTAAAAATTAAAAAACCAATGTCACTCGGGATGATGTAAGGGTTCTAACGATACCCAATATAAAAAACCTGTTCAGGCATTTACCTACAAATTATAGTGGAATAAAGAAACCCACATACTGCATACATACATGAATCCCGAAAATATAACACTCCTTTTTGTTGGAAAGGAATATTTAAAAATGTACGAGGCGAAAGCGACTTGTGAAAATGAAAATTTGTTGGCCACGAAAATAGTTGACGAAAAAAAAAATTGACGAAATTATACACGCTCGCACGTGAGCGAAATATACTGGCTAGATTTAATGAAGCGACGACATTTGCTCAAAAAATATATGAGAGACGCTAAAAATAATAAATAATGCACTCTCCAAGAGAGATAAAAAATATCATGTTGGCAATGCGAATATGCAGATGTGAAAAATTCTTTATGATGTTTTCAAGTGTTCGTAATTTTCATTACGTGCGGTTAAATATTTTGGAACTTTATTTGATAAGAAACGCGAAATAGTTTATATTATAAGTTTATGTTATATAATTTTGTATTATAAGTTTATAACATCTACACTGCTCTATTATAACATCACATCTGCACAGTTAACCCTTTAATGCGATCTCACCTGATGGTCATGCGTGATGGTAATTGAAGATGCAGTCGTGTGACTGCATGATAAGAAATCTAGAACGATGCAGTCACACATTCAGCGTGCTAACCTGGAAGAGTTATGGCAGTTTATATCAAACTTATACTTGATCGGTTTCTACGCGACATTGTACCGGAACGCATCACTTGGCGATACGGCTTTGCCGGTAAGGTGGTAACTGTCACGGCTCAAGCCCTCTATCAGACCAGACCAAAGAAATTCCCAAATTGTCCATGCCGGGAACCGAACCCGAGACCGATGCATATGATCACAGCGCTTACCACTGCGTCAGGAGAAACAGTGTTTTAAAATAAATGTGTACTTATTAATAATAAGAAAATCAGACTTTAAGACCCATTGTGAGATCAAATCGTTGAGCTAGGGTTTATTCTGAAACTATGAGTACGTTCTGACTCGGGTAAGTTCGAATTCTAAAACGAGTTTTATTAGGCATACCTACCTACTACCTATAACTTTTGAATTTAAATTTTTTTATGAAAATAATAACTGTACTGTCTTTTAAAACTCAGCTGTAAGTATAAATTAGCTGTAAAAGTTTTATCTCGACGGTGACCCTAAGCGACGTTACGACGACTGCAAAAGTATAATATAAGTAAGTATAAGGAGGACGGCGAAGGTTTTTACGTCAGCGCCTGAAACTTTGGAACTGTCCACAGCAATTACAGGATTTGGCTTTTATGCAGCTCCCTTTGTGCTCCTTGAAGGGTGTTCTGTCGTAAATACCTCCGGTGTAAGTAAAGTAACGCTGTCGGGACCTTTGCTTTTTTTTAGTAATGGAAGCTTGCGATTTATTTTTTTACGCACTTTTCCTTTTAGGGTTCTCGCTACATCGTTTAAATTGCGTAACTTCTGGGATACTCAGGAGAAGGAGAATAACTTCTGTTTGAAACTATTGTTGCTACTTCTGTACGTCACAGATGCACATTGTGTATATGGGAATTAAGTATATGCGAAATACCCTATTTCTCAGAAATAGCTTTTTACTACTGTACTGTTATGATTTTTTTTCGTTGCGTCATCGCTCTATCTTTTAAAGCGTAAACATTGTGTACCGTTTCGAATATACGGCTGTGATTGCTAAAAATGATTGCTAATAATCGGAAGTGTTCAATTTAAACATCTGAAAAATATTGAATTTTTAACGAAAATCAACATTGGAATCACGGAGTCTATTAGTTGAACTGGGAGTATATGGGAAATTTTGAGGTGGTGCTTTAAAGTTAAAAGTTTTTAAAGTAGTGCGATGGGTTCCCTAGATATAAGGTTACAAATTTTTTTAATATTTATATTGAAAAAGCTGAGAATACTAATTATAATATTGTGTAAGTAACTATGTATATTAAATTTCAATATATATCTTAGTGCATACAAGTGCACATTAAAAATTTAAATCTTCTCCGATGAATAGCAATTTCTTGTGACTGAAATGTCTTAATCAATCACTTCCTCAAAATTTCCTATGTGCTCTTGGGCCATATTTTAAAATTCAAACCGAGAAGTAAGGCGTCAAAGTGGCTTACAATAAAAAAAAACCAAACGTGCCGGCCGACCCGACTATTACCACCTATTACTATCCTATTTCCGATTATAGGATTATTTCACCGTAGAGTAAATAAAGTGACCTTTCGGCGTTAGTCGTATGGATGTGCCCAAAATTATTCTCTACCAAGTTTTGATGTTCCGCTGCCAGAGACTCGTCCATTAAAAAAAAAAAAATATCTACGATCGCGTCGTAAGTAACGATGCAGATTGTGGGAAAACCACTTGGCAGCAACACTTTGTCAGGGTGGTAATGGTAATTATCTGCACCCACAGTGCTCCTACCAGACTAAACCATTAACTCTTTCTTTCTTCTTTCTTTAAGCTCGGCAGGTTTCTGCACATAAACTGCTAGGGTCTGTTGTACGTCCCATGACATCTTAAAAAAGACTATGTGATGGCTGCGAGTCCGTCCGCATGGATTCATATAAATCTCATACAAACTTTCAACCCCTTTAGGGGTCGAATTTTCAAAAATCCTTTCGTAGCAAATGTCTACGTCATAATAGCTATCTGTATGTAAATTTTAGCCCGATCCGTCCAGTGGTTTGAGCTGTGCGTTGATAGATCAGTCAGTCTGTCAGCCATCTTTTCCTTTGATATATTTAGATTAGATTGATCTAATGAAACAACAGTTTATTCCACCAGCTAAATACGATTTGATATCCTCAATCAATGTCCCAATAAACCTTAACAACCCCCATAACATCACCGTCGAGTTACTACACTGATGCGTCAGTACAGTCACACAAGTGGAACGTAACGCGGTATGTCGTAATCATACTTAACCCCGAGCCTATAGCTTCGTTTGTCGTAAAGACGTTTACAGCTTCCGAGCCTTACCTTGCTCGTTGCCGATCGACAATAAACCGGGTCTTTGTATCTGTATAGTTATTCTGAGTTTGAGCACCTCCAAAACTTTACCAAATACGTATAAAAAAACAGTAATAATATGTAATACAAAATGAACCCAAAGACTCTAATTTTAAAGTCGTAATTCAATGCTTAGAATATTTATTTTACAAGATTTCTGCTTGGGGCGCTGGCTATAATCGAGTACTGAATGTATTGGCGAACTCAAACTTTAAAATGAGCCAGTTTAGGTCCATTTTAGTCTGAAGTCATTGTGTTTCGATCAGTAGTATCTATTTAGTAAAGTTTTCGAGCTGTGTAAAGTATAAACCGTATCGGGTTTGGAACGTTCTCGAAATGTTCGACTCTGACTTGCTTCAACGCTCCTCGCGTCTTCGCCTTTTGACAGTTAGAAATTTAACTTTATAGTGTTAGTTAGCTTTACCACAGGGAGACGACTCTTGCTGACTTGTGACTTAACCGAACACTGTGGCCGAATTTCGGCCACAGTGTCCACAGTCTGCCTGTCTCAACAAGACCAAACAGGAGTTGAGTCTTGTCCGTAGGTATTTCCTTTTCATTAGATATCCCAAAGATGTCATACCAATTGAAATGCTGCGCACAAAGCTGCGTTTCGGCACCACTGATATTAGTGTTGAGTCTTAATCAAGCGTAAATCTATGAAAATACAAAGCATTTTTTTTAAATTTATATGCAAGTGAGCCCATGACTGGACTGGACTGGAGGTGGACTAACCTGTACAGTAAGAGGTATGCCAACTTTTATTCGGCATTTTACCGGAACGCTAAATCGCTTGGCGGCACGGCTTTGCCGCTAGGATAACTGGCCATGACTGAAGCCTCCCGCTAGACCAGCCCAGAAATAATTCAGAAATACATTCCCAAATCGCCTCTGCCGGGAATCGAACCCGAGACCTCCCATTTACTCGTATAAGACGACGAAGTGATCACCAGCCAGACAAGTCTTCAAAAGTAAAAGATGATTAAAGATTAGGATATCATAAATTGCGAGAAGCAAAGAAGAAAAAGCAATAAGTAATTGAAACTACATTGTCAATGGTGAATACCTACCTAGTATACATTATAGGCGCTTGAATGATAAATCGACTGCTATAATAATATTATTGATAGGATAAACTAATCGTAAGTTTTAGTGAGAGGAAAGGAATCTGGTATGGCCACTTGGGCACAAGTTTTGATTGGCTGAAAGTCAATTGATGGTAAACTGGGGGTATTGTGATCAATCTATCGCGATCGAGATCATCAATTTCTAGTTCAAAAAAATCCTTTGCTATCCTTTGCTATTTATAATTGCTAAATATCGTTTTCCTAACATAAGAATGTAATAAAATGTTGGTTAAATGAAATAAATATTTTGGGTTTAAATATCAAAGTTTCTATTAATAAAGCAAATCAAAGTAAACGCTCACAGTATTTGATACCGATTGACGCATCGTAATTGGTTCGCTGAAGTCCCAAATGCTTCGACGTTGTTTGTTCATTGGTCTATGAAGAAAATGAGATTTGGGGAACTCAATTAGATGTTGTCACCCGATATTATCACCTGCGGGGATTGAATCGATACCACGTGATGAAGGTGGAATTACCTATAACGGGTATAAGGGGACCGCTTTCGTAAACGAAGACTGAATCATTCATTCATACATTCATTCATTCAAGTAACATTAGTGATGATTACTGACAAGATACCACAAAAAAAAACGCGAAAAAAAAATTATATAAGCAGCCCTCTACCCCGCCAACGTTGGGGTCCCAAGGTGCTAGAATGGCGACCTCGCACCGGAAACGCAGTGTTGGCAGACCCCCCACTAGGTGGACTGACGACATCAGAAGAGTCGCATGGAACCGCTGGACACAAGCGGCACAAGACCGCAGCGTGTGGAAGTCTCTGCAAGAGACCTATGTCCAGCAGTGTACGTCTATCGGTTGATGACGATGACGAGGTTATATAAAAACAACCAAAAGGTTGAAGGTTCAAATGGACTATTGGACTATTGTCGTATCCACTACCCACTCCTAGCACAAGCTTAAGTAGGTATCAGTGAGTTTTTTAGTTCATTACAGCAGATAGATAAGAAATCAAGTTACATAAGTGAAATCTAAAAGATTGATAGTCAAACCGACTTCAACACGCACATAACAGTCCATATCTTGAAAACTATTGAAACGATTTTGATGCGACTTGCACTGTTCCCTAAGTAACTGTAAGCCAATAAAAAAGAATTCGATTAATAATTTCGGAGAAATCCGCGGACAAACAAACACACGTATACCTATGAAAGGAGATGTTTCATCACTGTATGAGGCCTTGGCTAGGACTTGGTACAGTATACTTGGATATAGTCCAGAAAACATTGAACAATTTTTAACTATATATTTTCTATAAAATGGTTTTGTTTGGTTGTACAAAACAAGTATTTCTGCTTAGGATTGCAACACGTAATAAAAATTCATCATGGCGGTAAAATGTCTTTCATTGATTTCAATTTGACATTTGTCACCGTCTAAATCGCTAAGCAAAGTCGAAGTCCGTACGCCGGGTCAAAAGATGGTATGAGTAACAGTCCAAAAACGAAAACCAGGTAAACAGATGAGCAAAACGGTCCAGAAAACGAAAGCGAAGTTGTTGAAAAAAACTCAAAAATCAAACAGCGAAGTACACAAGAACGAAAGCCTAAAGAAATCGATTGTAATTGACCACCAGTCCACCATTGACTGACAGAATATTAATTACAATGACAATTGTTATTTGAAGTGACAAGCTGTCAGTTTACGTCAAATCATACGACGCCAGCGACGCCATATTGAAAATCGATCAATAATTAACGAATAAAAAATATTTTTGTACAACTAAAGTATTAGTTTTAACTCAATAATTTTATTTTTCCCGAGAACAACAGATTTTTCTTAATTTGTAAGGTACTGTACAAGACTTAGCCAGATTTGAAACATCTCCTTTTGTATATTTGTTTGGAAGCCTAAAAGCTATAAAATTAAGGGAAAATTATCTGGTCCAATATCAATAAACGAATTTCATCATTTATTGGGCATTACAACCCTTAAAAAATTACTCATCTTGTTCAATAATAAAAAGAAATGAAAATGTTAATTGCCTCACAGCAATCAGGGGAAACAAGCTGGGAGCGTTCGTTACAGGGTTGTTTGGAAGAAAACTGTTTAAGTTTGGTAATAAAAAAAATTGAATGAAGTTATGGAGTGTTCGATTCGACAAACAATTTAACGGGGCTGCTTGGTTTGCGATTACATGACGCTGCGAAAATCCATATCTACTTTTAAATAAGTACTTACCTAATATTATAAATGCAAAAGTAACTTTGTCTGTCTGTCTGTCTGTTATGTTAGTAACGCTTTAACGCCTAATCCGCTGAACCGATTTTGACGTTTGGTACAAAGGCAGACTAGACCTTGGAGAAGGACTAAAGGCTACTTTCCGTACCGGAAAATCATAGAATTCCTAAGGGATTTAAAAAAAATCTAAATGCACGTGGACTAAGTGGCGGGCATCAACTAGTTAATTATAATTTTTTTGGCCCCATGATGATATTATATCCACTTGTAAACATTTATTTCAATTTTTTTTATAGGTACTTAGAGCTTGTTTCACCACCTTCTGATAAGTGTTAGATATTCCAAACGTAAGTTTTGTCACTTTGTTACTTACTGTCAAGTGACAAAGACAAAATTTGTAGATAGCTATCCGACACTTATCAGAAGGTGGTGAAACAGGCCCTTAATTAGGTGTCGAAAATCAATTAACGTCACAGTGCAGACCAAAATACGAAATAACCCATGAAATATTTGCTGCACGTGTTTTAGCACGTTATTTGCTTCTATGTAATGCCAACGTTATAAGAAAAACTTTTAAAGTCGCACAACTGAGAGTCAACGGTCATTGGTGGAATTGCAAACATACGATTTGCACTTTTTACCCTTAAGTGCATAAGCACAGAATATATAATAGTACCTACTACGGCATAAGTTAGAAACATCACTTATTTGTTTTTATTTGAACAAAGTTTTTCGAACAATTCAGAGAGTTTTGAATCGACCCACATATAGAAAAAGCATGGTAAGCGAAAAATAAATTACCTAGCTCTTGCTTTCTGGTAGAATTAATAGGCAGCAAATATGTTATTATACTAGCGACCCGCCCCGGCTTCGGACGGGTAGTAATTACCCGCTACTATCCCACCATACATTTTTGTTATAAGTATCTCATAGTGATTAGGCAGCGTTTCGATGAAAGCTCCCAGGTGGCTTGACTTTTTCGTACATTTTCAACAATTTCCGTCATATATCAACCAATTTACACAAATTATACATCTTGACCTTCCTCATGAATCACTCTATCTAGTGAAAATCCGTTGAGTAGTTTATGAGTTTATTGCGAACAGACAGACAGTCAGATAGACAGACAGACTCGGCGGGGGACTTTGTTTTATAATATGTAGTGATACTTACTTATAAGTGTATCTAATTTGTGGAAGCATACTTAACCTATGATGTATATATACTTTCGCATCCAAATCGTTTATTCATGACAAAACTGTGCAAAACAATATGCAAATATTTATAACGCTACCCCGACGATCTAACGATTACATATAACATTGAAGGACGGTCTCTCCCCGGGGCTCGTGCCCGCATAATTTGAGCCGAAATTACTGACATCGTTGATAATAAACACTTTAGATACACAATATTAAAAAAAAACCGGCTGAGTTTGTTGTGGTTCTTCTCAGATCAGAGTGCTTAGTCTCAGTTTGAAGCGCTCCAAAACTAAAAGTATACTATAAGTACACTATTGATCGAATCACAAATGACTTCAGAGCAAAATGAACCCAAAGACTCTTATTTTAGGTCCATTTTATTCTGAAGTCATTGTGATTCGATCAATAGTATACTATAAAGTTTTGGAGCGCTCCAAACTGAGACTAAGCACTCTGGGCGCGGTTGGAATCTTCATAGTTTTGGTTTTTAAGTTGTCCTAAGTAATTATTACCATTAGGTATCTATTTCACTTCCATAATATTACACGTCTTGTAAAATTTTGAATAAAATTTGATTTAAGGATTGTAGTACATTTGAAGCTATTTTATTTCGGCTATTTTACGGTTGGTGTGTAACGACACAATACTAGTGTTTTTTTCCAACTCCCACACCCGCATCCCAGGACTCCCACAATTCGCTGGAGACTGGAGTACGTAACAATTTAACTATTTTATTCCTAACAAGCGGACACCCGCGACTTCGTTCGCGTAGATATTGGTTTTTAAAAATTCCGTGGGAATCATTTTGTTTTTTTTCTAAGCTCCTTTGACCTAACCTAACCTAATCTTGCTAAAAACTGTTAAAAGTTCACTGGCGGATGTTTAGGTAGATCAAAATATAAACATCCGTCAGTAAAAGTCCCATCAAAATTGGTCCAGCCTTTCAGAGATAAGCCAGTAATCTTTAAAGTATTTCCTTTCTAACAAAAAAAGAATGAATGAAATCGGACCACCCGTTAACGAATTACAGCTAAGTACACATTTTGACTTTCATCCCCTCTCCCAAGGGAACCGTGCTGAATTTCGGGATAAAAAGTATCCTATATGTTACTCCATAGTATGAACTTAAATCATGTCGAGTTTCATTTCAATCCATTCAGTAGTTTTTACGTGATGCGCGCACAAACATACAGACAAACAGATAAACAGACAAATATTTCAAAAATAGCTTTTTTACGTTCTATTACTTATCCCTAACATCCCCCAGTTATTATTTTGCAAAAATCTTCAATGTACAGATACGGCAATTCTACGATTTTATTATATGTATACTATAGATCTATTTAAAAAATAAATGTGCCTATGCTTCTGGCTTAGATTTCCTTTACGGATACTTTTTTACACGATATTGCTTCACTTAGGTTCTGTATATCAATGGTCAAACAGGGACAAATTATAAGAGTAGCCAACACAATAAACTGTTTTTGACGCGGGGAAAAATTAAAAAGTTTTTGGAACGTGATTTGAAAATTCGCTTTTCTTCGCAGTATTTTTTGTGTTGAGAGATTGGGGAACTTTTTTCGATCGACTGCTCTTTTGTTTTAGATTCACGGGCAGCAAAGTTGTTTAAGAAAAATTACAGCATAACGCATAATATACCTATAACGAGCTGTTTTTGACTCGACTGCACGAAATAAAGTTCTAGTATAGACTGATTTAAATTGGAGCACTATAATTTAACTCGGGCCAAAATGCTTTTGCAATCACATTAATATTATAAAGGCGAAAGTTTGTGTGTGTGTGTGTGTGTGTGTGTTTGTTACTCTTTAACGCCGCAACTACTGAACCGATTAGGCTGAAATTTTGAATGGAGACAGATTATGCCCTGACTTAACATATAGGCTTTTTATCACCAAATAGGTTAAAAGTGTGACTAAAATGGTAATAAGACAGATAAAATGATAGTAAGATAAATAATAATTGTTGCTCTATATTTGAATGAACGCAGTCCTACCTAAGACGTTTGAGATACAAAGGGAAGGTAATCCTTTAGCAAACCTTCTGTAACTGGAAGATGCAAATGGCTACGGCAAACGAGGTGCATACATAGCTGTCGGTGAGTCTTCAGTGGCGTATTTCATGTGTTTAAAGCTTTGAGGTTTAACTTAAAGATAAGTACATAATGGTACTAATGCTCTTGTACAGAATCTCTACACTAAACATACAATTGACATGTTTCAAAATAGTGCTATCCTTTTCATAATGTTCCTTGCGGAAAAGGATAGCTCTAAATGTAATATTTAGAGCTGCCAATTTAGTTTAGTTTCGAGATTTTGGAAAGCAGAACTAGTATCTACTGCAGTAGGTATTTAAGTAAAACTAGCTGATGCCTACGACTTATTATTTCTGAATTTAGGTTGTATTAATAATTCCGTGGGATCTCCTTTGTCCTTGAACGGAATGCCAATCAAACTTTGTGTCAAAATTCATCAAGATAGGTCCGGCAGTTGAGCCGTGAAAAAGACAACGAACAGATACATACACTTTCGAATTTATATTAAATGTATGGATACTATAAATATTAAGTAGATAACTATACGGATTCAGTATACAAAGTGAGCACAACAGATGATAACAGGTATACCAAAGTTTTCAAAGAAACAAGGAAGAATATAAGGAAAATTGTGTACAAAAGATTTCACAATATTATTCCTTACACCAATAGTAACTGACTTCTCTGAGTAATGTTTTGAGTAAGAGTTTTGCAGTAAAGATGTTTCAGAGCCTGGAGCCACAGATAGACGAGTCAGGCTACGTCAAATACCGAGCTCGGAACCTTGGGTTTTAGCTTTCGAGCGTGTAAATTATAATTCTATTTGCAATCGAAAATATCATTGCTACGAACTAACAGCTGCGATTTACATCGGTTATGCCGAGTTTGTACTGTGACAACGTTGATCGATTTCGGGTATCAAAACACGATAACTTCAAAGTAAAATAGATCTAAACTGGCTTGTTTTAAAGTTTGAGTTCGTCCATACATCTGTGGCCAGCAGCACCCCAAGCGGAAATTTTTGTCAAAATAAAATCGAAAGTACTGAATGTACCTACTGATGAGGTTGAGGTTTTAGGTACCTACATTATACTTTAAGAGCCCTCTTCATGGGAGCGACAAATCGTTGGTTGGTGGAGTCTAAAACAGTGATTTCTGCATTTAGAGAGCGAGACGTCTTCAGTAAAGAAGAGTACTAAAAATAAATAAATAAATTTTGCTTGAGATATCATGATTTTTAGTGAAAAACGGCAAAGTAAAAAGTTGAAAATCTAGATTTGGAATTACGCCTATTTTAGCAAATATTTGGTAATTTTTTACATAAACTAAAGACATTTGAAATTATTATGAAGTAACGTATGATATGACTTTGGTCGTTTTTCAATTTACTTGTTTCTTATGTAGTTTATTTACGCACGAATTTGCCTCAAAATTTGCCCTAAAATAGTGATTTTACAAGTTTTTACACTTTCAAAATAAATATAATTTTACTAATTTTTTTTATTTTATAGTATAGATAATAAAGATATAAATTGATATCTGGCTTAATTTTAGATATATTGCGACAAATATTAGAATAATAGGCATTGTACATTTGTATGGAGAAGCGCGTATGAAGGGCAACCTTAAAATTAGGTAGGTAGATATAGTTTTTCGATATGCAGAATCTAGCAACGTTGTCTAAATGTGCAAACTCTACAGTATTTATCGTGCACGGTGTTTATATCTACTTAAACCGATTTTCGGAACACCGAAAATCGGTTTAAGTAGATATTTTCATTATTGTAAGTAAGTACATACTTAATTTAGTTCAACACGATCAAGGCAGAAATTAATGGTATTGTCAAAAAGTAATTACCAAAAAAACAATTGAAGTTATAAACATGAACGAACGAAAATAACGAACGCGTCGGGAAACTTCTATCGTATAAATTTGACATGGTCGACCGACAACGCTGATTTTATCGGCCAAACTTAATCAAACTTTTGCCCAAGTTTTATCGTAATCCTTTACAAAATCGGAACACTGAAATTTAATCAATTTCATAGATTGAGCGGACGACGATTCCTTTTACAATTTAATCCTTCATTGTATCTATTTTTCTCTCTTTCTGATGACTCCGCTTTTAATGAAAGTTTCTGATACCCGTATTTAAAATTTAAATAGATCTGAGAAGAGAATAATCTAGCATTTGCCTGTTCAAAAATGCTTGAGTAACGCGTGACCTAGTTGCCAGGGTGCATATCAGTCGATTGCGCTGGTTAAACGACTTTTGACGACCTCCCCCGCGCAGTGGTGAGCGCTGTGGTCTTGTAAGTGGGAGGTCCCGGGTTCGATTCCCGGCAGGGGCGATTTAGGAATTCATAAAGACAAAATTATCTCCGGTCTGGTGTGGTGGAAGACTTCTGAAGTGGCTAGTATCACCCTACCAGCAAAGCCGTGCCACCAAGCGATTTGTGGCGTTCCAGTACCATGCCGCGTAGAAACCGACCAGGGGTGTGGGTTTAATAAAAACTGCCATAACTCTTCCTTAGCCTACTAGCCTACTTCAATCTTAGACTGCATCGTCACTTAACATCAAGTGAGATCGCAGTCAAGGGCTATCTTGTATATGAATAAAAAAGACTGATCCAAGAGATCCTTTTGGTTCGCATCCTCTGTGGCTCGGAGAGCAAGTTAAATCGTCGGTCCCGATTATTATCACTAATATCTGAATTATTTTTCCTTCATAAGCCTTTGTTCAAGTATTCATCGCATTTGGACACAGGCCTGCTCACGTCAACGTCGTCAACGCCATTTTTCTCCTCCAAATTTTGTAATATCCGATCCGATCCTGTATTCTTAGTCGAGTGGTACATATGCAGGAGGATATGTGAGTCCATCGCATTGTTGTCCCAAGAAAACCCCTTCCATTATGTGATGAATGAGAACGTGCTGTGACATCGTGACCCTCAGCAATAAGGAGAAAGAGAGAAGGAGATAGACGCAATCGCTAATCCTGCAGCCTGCCCTGATCACTAAGAGCGAGGCCGCATTGCGAAATTTATTCACGCGAATTTTATTCGCGCGGTTTATATTCCGCATTTTAATATATTTTTCTCGCGAATTTTAAATCGCATGTGCGTGCAGCTTCATACATTTCCATATATCACAGAATTTTACGAAAAAAATCGCGCGAATAAACGCAGTGCGGCCCCTCTTTCCTCTTACTCTTTCCCATATTTTTTTTTGTAAACCGCGTATGACGTGATTCCGTAATCAAATTCTCAAACCTCAAAATTTCCAATGAAACATTAGCCGCGTTTAAAGCGAACAAAAAAGGAATATGTTCAGTCAGCCTCAAAGCAGCAAATTGATAATTAATACAAAGCGTTCGATCGTTTTCGGAGCGTTTATATAATCATTTACAAAATTGCCCATCTCCTCCATTATTCCTGTTGAAATCAATCCCGTCATCAAAGTCGCTTCATGAAAATCATTTTTGCCATAATATATCAAAGGCGAATTTTTCTTCATTTCATTGTGTAAAATAACGTAGGTACACTCGGCTTAAGATTTGAAAAAAGCTCTGAATTTGGAATTAATTTTTGTCGTATCAAATACTCGGATGGGGCAGAAACTTCACTTGCATATAGGAATGTACACAAAAGTAACATAAAAAAATAAATGGTTAAAATCATATCACGAAGAAAGATGTGAAATATAAGTAAAACGCTTTTTTCAGACCTAATAGTTAGTAGGTACTGCTACTCTAATAATGGGGTAAGTATAGCAGTTTATAAGGCATCGCACTGCAACGAACCTATGATTTTGCTAATGGGGAAGTCAGGCAAAGCCGACATCCATACTAATGTATAAAGTTATTTAATGATAGACGTCTATTAGGAGCTGTGATAGCCTAGCGGTTAGGACGACCGACTTCTAATCGGAGGTCGTGGGTTCGATCCCGGGCACGCACCTCTAACTTTTCGGAGTTATGTGCGTTTTAAGTATTTAAATATCACTTGCTTTAACGGTGAAGGAAAACATCGTGAGGAAACCTGCATGCCTGAGAGTTCTCCATAACGTTCTCAAAGGTGTGTGAAGTCTGCCAATCCGCTTGGCCAGCGTGGTAGACTATGGCCAAAACCCTTCTCACTCTGAGAGGAGACCCGTGCTCTGTAGTGAGCCGGTAATGGGTTGATCATGATGATGATGATGAGACGTCTATTAATTGTCGGACGTACTTGTATATTTTCTCTTTAAGGTAAATTCCATACACCGTGGTTTCATGCCGCTTGTATCCAGCGCCTCACTGTGTTTTTACCCGACTACAGCAAAGCCAAAAGAAAGGGTTATGATTTTAGCAGTCTATGTATATATGTATGTATGTATGTATGTTTTTGTCCGATTTTTGTATGAGATTCTGTGTGTACCACCGTAGCGCCTAAACTACTAGACCGATGTTGATGAATGAGGTGTCTATCGATTCGCTGTTATGGTCCGGGTGACATAGGCAACATTTTATTTACAAAAAAAATCGAGAAGGGACCTTCGCACGGCTTTATAGATTATTAAATTAGTTTCGGATAGACATAACAGATGGCCCCACTAGATGCTTGCCCTGCGCTTTCTGCGCCCTAAATTATTATTATCTATACTAATAAATAAAATTGAAGTGTCTGTCTGTAATATCGAAATCACTACCTCATATTAAGCTCATATGGTTATTTGAACGATACTAAAACCGAATCACACGTTTTTAAAATTTTTGTCTGTCTGTCTGTCTGTCTGTCTGTCTGTCTGTCTGTCTGTCTGTCTGTCTGTCTGTTTGAACGGGCTAATCTTTGGAACGGCTGAACCGATTTTGACGGGACTTTCACATACAAGTAGAGAATTAACCAGGGAGTAACATAGGCTACTTTTTAACCGATTTTCAAAAAAGGAGGAGTTGTGTTTTTCTACCTATGTACACCGATATCTCCGAGATTTCTGAACCGATTTGCGTAATTTTTTTTTTAATCGATAGAGAAACATTGCGACACTGTCCTACAAAAAATTTGGATTCCAACTCCTCAATCCTGATGTAGGGGATCTGATCCCCAACACTAATGGGATTTAGGCACTGTCGGTTATTTAAATTGATATTGGGGATACCAATTAAAGACTTTATTGTTGAATGACCTCGAGTAGGTACATGTCCAACTCCTCAACCCTGATGCTGTAAGGAATTGCATTCCGAAATCGTAAGGATCCCACGGAATTTTTCCGTTTTGTGGACGGGTTACTACTTACTACAGATAGGCTACTTTTTGTTTTGGAAAATCAAAGTTCCCACGAGATTTTTACAAACCACACGGGCGAAGCCGTGGGCATCATCTAGTTAAATTACTAAGCGTTGTCGGGTTTTAGTTTACGAACTTTATTATGTTATTATGTTAATGTTATCTTCATCTATTAGTGTAGTGGATCTGCCAACCCTGCGCTTTCCGGTGTGAGGTCGTCTTTCCAGCAACTTGGAACCCCAACGTCTATGGTCCTTTGTCCTTCAGCGTAATGACTTTAGCTATGTCGGTTACTAGTTCGTCTAGCTTTAGTTCTTCTAAAGATCACCTGATTTTTGATTTAATCACGCAGAGGGTTACGTGTATACGACGTGAACTGTACCCGCTCGGTACAATCAAAGCTGTATGAAGAGGGGGCGCTAATGTTTACACCTCGCCGCGTCGGAACATAGACGCTTGCTAAATGGTTCAAAAGCAACCTTTATTACATTGAAACACTTAGGGGTAAGTATGCTCTATTTTTCATATTATACTCTTTGAACCAAAAAATGACTTGAGATAGGTATTTATATTGTTGGACAATTTAATTGAAAAATATGGCGTTTCGTAAAAAAAACCAGCCAAAAATCGTTCAGTTATGATCATAGTAGTGCTGTATTGTTAAACTGAGCTGATTTGAGCTGGGATATTTGGTGCTGACCAGTGATGTTTTAAGCTGACATTAAAACATCACAGGTCAGCTTAATACATCACAGAGTGTTTTAACCTTTAAGTACCGACGTGTGGTCTGACAGACACCTCGAGAGGTCGAAAAGTCTGATTACCTATGTTAGCGAAAAACTATCCTACTGTGCTTCTCTCTACCCCTCGGGAAGTCGCCCAGCAGCGTTCCTGCAGAGTGGCAGCGTCGGCGCGTACGATTTCGGTAAGTTTTGATTTTTATAAGATCACGAGTGGTCTGTCAGACCACTCGTCGGTACTTATGTAACTTTTTTTGGATGCGACTTTTTTCAGATTATATTGTTTTCTCTTTCATTTTCAGTCAGTTACAACAATGGATTAGCCAGGTTCTTCAGACATGAAACGGGCAGCCATAAATAAAAATAAAAGTGTTCCTGTAGGTGAGAAAAGATATCAAACACTGCTTCAATATAAAGACCACCAAGAACATTTAGTGGAATAGCTAAATGAGAGTTCAGAGTCCGAATCTAAGGATATCTACCCAAATTTTACTGCTGGAGAGTGACCATAATTCAGCACCTGAACAGACTGTGATACTTGTATGAAACACGTGTGCCTACAATGCAGTAAGCCTATGCAAAGACTGTTTGTAAACTTTGATAGTTCCTGCAATTTGATACCCTGTGATTTTTGAGAAAACGGTTGGTTATTAAGGTTTTTTATTTTTTTTATTATTTATGTAGCTATTAAACTTTAAGAAAAAATTGTGTTTAAGAAAAAATAATAGTATTACTGATACATATGAATTATTAAGATAAAAGTTAATTTTTTCAAACGAAGAATCTATGAATGCTATATTAATGCTTATAATCAGTAATAAATGTGAAAACTTCTACATTTTGTTTTACTTATACAATAAGTAGATATTTAACAATACATAGAAACATTTTTTTTAGAAGAATAATAAGAAACACAAAAGTTTTCGATTAGAAAACTATGGTGGTCTGGCAGACCTCACGTCGGTACTTATGTGACTAAAATAGTACGTCGGTACTTAAAGGTTAAGCTAATCTGTGATTTTAAGAGCTGATATTTTGATGTTTTGAGCTAAATTATAATGTTTGAACATGGGCAGGCCATATGATTAAGGGAAAAGATAAGTGGTAACACTTTGGCAAGCTAGGATAGGCAAATGTAGAAAAGGGCGACAAAGAATCAGATGGCACTATGTAGATAGCAGGCAAAACCTGGACGAAGAAGGCAAGGGAAAGTAATGTGTAGAAAGGGTTAGAAAAGGCGTTTATCAGTGGGTAAGCAGACACCAAACAGGCGGGGACTTATATATTGTTCCTACTTAGTAATGTATTGCATAATGTTTAAATAACGTATTTAGTAACAAAAATTCAAATAATTATGAAATAAAGGCTCTCATTTTACCATGTTTGTTGTTGCAAAAAATATAAATGTTTAAATTCGAAGTTTCGAGATTTTCAGTCGGTACTTTATGTAGTACCATTACAACCTGAGATGTTATGACTCCTTCAAGTTATAAAACATGATAAGCGAGTGCTTCAACTTAGAGAGCCGCCGACGCTTAAAACTTTTGCCTTTCAGCTATATAACTTAATCGCTCGCCGTTAGGGTTACCACAATAATAAATCATAATTAATTTCTGCCTTATATATATTATTTTGACTTATTTTAAAACCGCGTTAAAGTTGACCAATAACAAAAAATATTAAGTGCCTGTTTCACCACCTACTGATATGTATTAGATAACTATCTACAACTTTTGTCTTTGTCACTTGACATAAAGTAAGAAAGTGACAAAACTTACGTTTAGGCTATCCAACACTTATCACAAGGTGGTGAAACAGGCCGTAAATATTTTTTTACAGTCTCCAAATTGGCGACTAGATAAAATAGTTGTTGGAAATTGAGAGCTTAGAGAACGTGACAATATTTAAGTACTCGAATCTCGTTCTAGATCCCTACTAATATTATCTATCAGTAAGTACTTAAGTGTGTTTGTTGGTTGGCTTTTCCTTCAATCACGCCGTAATGGAGTAAATCCACGCGGACGAAGTCACGGGTAAAAGCCAGTAGCACAATAAGTTTTTTGTTCTTTGTGGATCTATAGAATCAATCCATTAGGTAAGTATAGGTAGTATTCCGTTACTGAAAAAAATATCTACGTATCGAAACTTGGTGGACATGTTTGATAAAAATTTAAAGTTGCTATGGAGCTTCATATGGTTTGCCTGATTATGAAATGAATGAATAAATGAATGAAATATACTTTATTGTACACCAAGAACATACATTAAATGAAAGAAACATACATTTTAAAAGAAGTAGGAACATATATATTACAAAAAAATGGCGGCCTTATCGCTTAGAAGCGATCTCTTCCAGGCAACCTCGATTTAAATATGACAAGATTGCGTACGTTCGGTAAGGTGTTCCAGAGCCGAGCGGCTACTATAGAGAAGGATTTCGAATAAAAGGAAGTATTATGGGAAGAAAATAATATGGTCATATGGCAAACTGGCAAACTAGATCTGCCCACCGCTCCGGGGTGGGTTCCAACGGGTTTTCGGGCCATGTAGGTTCTGCACCTATATCCATCGGTCAGTAAGCCCATACCTAATCTTAAACGCTACAATATTTATTAAAAAAAAACCGGCCAAGTGCGAGTCTGACTGGCGCACGAAGTGTTCCGTACCATTATCTATAGTAAATTGGCCAAATGCAAGTCGGGCCTCGCTCTTTTAGGGTTCCGTACATAATTATGTCAGATTATTGTTGAAATTCAATTAGAATTTTTAGAAATGGTTTACAGATTATTAATTTCATAATTGAAATATGTTAGAATGAACTGACATTTTGATTCATTTATTGGCGCCGAACCGCCATCTTGAATTATTGGTATAAATACGGGCACTTCGAAGCCATGAATTCAGTCTCCACCAGAGACTCAACCGACTATTAGATGCTTCAGCGTCTAGGTCGTGATATTTGATTGAGGGTTGCGATAGCAATCACACCCTAATCGAATAAAGTGCTGCCATTTTGGACTTGGCTGAGTGTAATTAAATTAATTAGTATAAAATAGGTTTGAGAAGAGATCTCAGTTAAACTAATCTGTGATTCGATATTAATTAAGTTTGTGCGGGTGATAAATAAAGATATTTTAATAATAGTTTGATTTAGTTTTAATATTAAACCTTATCCTGCTTCTGTAATGATGATGTTTACAAATTTAGAAGTGGGATTCGAATCACGTTGCCTTGATTTTGCTTTGCCATCTACACAGTTGTGTTTAGTTTGTTTAAGAAAGTGATTAATTTGAAGTAAAGTTGTAGAAATACCCGCAGAATAATGAAATACCAGCACTTGAGATGAATGAATCGTTTGAAATTAGAAATAATTTTTGATTAGTTATTTTGAAAGGTTAGACGCCGCCGAGTTTCTTGCTGGTTCTTCTCGCTAGGTCGCGGCATTCCGAACCAGTGGTAGATTCGCTTTATTTTGTAAATGAAAGAAAAAGTAATTTCAACAGTGAATGTTTTCAGAACAATTTAGTGTTTGTGATAAAACTGATAGTTTATGAATAAGATTTTAAAGTAAAAATCGAATCAAATAGAAGTTTTGATTTTTGGAGTTACTAGTTAAATTAATCTGAGAGTTCGGTTATGAATTATTTTGAGTTATCAGTTTAAAAGCGACATTGACGGACTTGACTGAGGGCATGACCGCCCGCAATTTACTGAGGGCAGGCAGCCCATGACCTAAGTGAGGGTAAAATCACCCGTGATCTTAGAAACGACGGCAAAACGCCTGAGACATTGACAATGGGCAAGACCGCCCGCGACATAAATAAAGTAACTTTTACTGTGATTGATGAAAAACACGGGGACGTGTTAAATATAGGACGGCCGAACTGTCAGATTATTGTTGAAATTCAATTAGAATGTTTAGAAATGGTTTACAGATTATTAATTTCATAATTGAAATATGTTAGAATGAACTGACATTTGATTCATTTATTGGCGCCGAACCGCCATCTTGAATTATTGGTATAAATACGGGCACTTCGAAGCCATGAATTCAGTCTCCACCAGAGACTCAACCGACTATTAGATGTGCTTCAGCGTCTAGGTCGTGATATTTGATTGAGGGTTGCGATAGCAATCACACCCTAATCGAATAAAGGTCTGCCATTTTGGACTTGGCTGAGAATAATTAAATTAATTAGTATAAAATAGATTTTAAAAAGATATCTCAGTTAAACTAATCTGTGATTCGATATTAATTAAGTTTGTGCGGGTGATAAATAAAGATATTTTAATAATAGTTTGATTTAGTTTTAATATTAAACCTTATCCTGCTTCTGTAATGATGATGTTTACAATTATGAACAACATAATATTTTGGATGTAAGAAATATTTAATTTCCGAGCTAGACATCGCAACAAACCGTAAAAGAAAAACCCAAAAAATGTGCGTTTATTTTGGTTACAGCTTACAAACTACTTTATGAATCGTTGTTTTCAGTATTTGTTGCTTAAGTTGTTTAAATACAGTAGGTATATGGTACATAATATACAGTAATTTCATATTCCTAATTGGTTTAGTTTTTGAGATAGCCCCCGTCACAAAAATGGTCTAAAACTGAGAACTTAGATGATCCCCCATTTCCTTGTTTTATAAGGAAAAAATAAAAAATACATACATTCTTACTCTATTTGATGAGCTCTAAACAATGATACCCTACAAGCTAGGGTAACAAAAAAAATGTTTTTCTCGCTCCTTTTTCATGTATGGGAGCCCCCCTGATAATTTAATTCAATTTTTAATTCAATATTTGATTTTGGGTCAACGTTCCATACCATATCAAAATTTCAGCTTTGTAACTCATTTCGTCTGCGAACTAGAGACCTGTGACCAGCGGACAGACAGACAAACAGCAGAGTGACATTAATTTATAGGGCTCTGTTTTTATCCTTTGGGTACGGAACCCTAAAAACGGCAAAAAAATCATGTCTCTTGTACGGGAGCCCCCTTGAATATTTATGATATGGTATCATCTGTGAAAATTTCAACTGTCTAACTATCACGGTTCATGAGATACAGCCTGGCGACAGACGAACAGACGGACAGCGGAGTCTTAGTAATATAGGGTCCCGTTTTACCCTTTGGGTACGGAACCATAAAAATCGTCCCAAATCAGTCACAACTTTGCTGTTACTTTATTTACAAAAGTATGCACATACTCGTAACATACCGGCGTAACAATAATTCTTTCACCGAACAAAATAGCTTTATGAATTATATTTCTGCCTTAATATTTGAGATACTCCAGTCTTTGTAACTTCGGATACATTATGTACACGTTCACGTTCTCAACGGTCCATTATTCTTTTGTGTACGGCCCGTATTGTATGCAGGCATTTTGTTATGGAATAAAGGAAACCCTTCGTAAAAAATCCATTGATCTTGTTGAAAAAAATATATATAAACAACAAATAGAAAGCACGTTGTTTGATGGGATGAGATCTAAATAATATCATAATTCAAGGTGTATTAGATACCGGTAATGTAATAGAGTTACCTATGTTAAAAAAATATACTTCTTCGAAGTCAGAGTTATGAGTTATGAGTCTTTACATTGTATTTATCTTAGACTTGTTATTTCATGTACCGTATATTATTTTGTTATTATCTATAAGTGTGTACTTATGCTACTTACGGATTCACTATTTTCTTCTTCTTCTTCGTGCACTTCATTACTGAAGGTCGTGCTTGTCTTGGAATGCCTTTACTGAAGAGTCAACCAGCTGCCTCCACGCCACTCTGTCTTCGGCTTGTCTCAGGGCAGTCGGAATATTAAGGTCAGTCACTATTGTAGTGGAAGGTATTTTAATTTGGCTATACCTAACCAAATACAAGAGGTGTACTAGATCCGGCATCTCTGAAGCAATCTTATACTGCCCAAGTTTCCACTAAATTAAAGGTTTTCTAATAGTCCACGAACGCTAAGCAAAGTGAACGGTTATACCACACGAGTAGATATTATACAGAGGAAAAGCTACCTAAGAACGTCCAAAATTTATACCTATTCTGATAGGGTTGTCACCTGTTGCATGTGAAAAATTATGGGTAAAAATAAAAATATTATATACTAGTATACATAATATAGCAAGATATGTAATAATGATTGGAAAAATATGTTTTTTATATTACATTACTATACTATATATAAGTTATATATTATAGTTACTTAGGTAGGTAGTAGGTACTTACTAAAACTAAGTGTGATAGCACATGCATAGATATCCCTAGTGACAGAACTGACAGAACTAGATACTTACTTACTTTAGTAAAATGAATGAATTGAGTACCTAGTTACTTAGGTAGGTAGTAGGTACCTACTAAAAGTCAGTGTAATAGAACATGCGTAGATGTCCCAGTAATAGTATTTAGATACTTACTTTAGTAAAATAAATGAATTAAATACCTAATTACTTAGGTAGGTAGTAGATTATAAAACCGTAGACATTTTTATGAACAGATACCTACTAAAAATAAGTGTGATAGCACATGCGTAGATATCCCTAGTGACAGTACCTAGAATCTAGATACTTACTTACTTTAGTAAATTGAATGAATTAAGTACCTAGTTACTTAGAATGACCCGTTAGCGCGGTTGGTAGTGACCCTGCCTTCCGCTCCAGGGTCGCGGGTTCGATTCCCGCTCCGAGTCTGGGTGTATTTATAATATGTATGTATAATGTATATATACCTTTATATAATATATATATATATATGTATTTATATGTAAATATGTCTATCAGTCGGCTATTACCTATAACACAGGCATGAAGTTGCCTACTTTAGGAATAGACGTCCGTGTGCGTATGTGTGAGTATTTATTTATTTATTTAATTATTTATTTAGATAGGTACCTTAGATAGGCCCATCGCGATGGCCCATTGCATAGAGGATCTATAACACATTTTAACTTACAACCCGTTTACTAAAAGATAGGACCTCGCTGACAAGTTGCTTTGACTCGCTCGCTCGCAAGACAATACTAACACAGCATACCTGGGTATGCTGTGTTAGTATTGTCAGTTTTTCACAAACATTTAAGTTTCATACAATACCTAAATATTCTTAATGATGCTTTTTTGCACACCCTACCCATGCGTCGCAGTGGCGTTATCGACGCCAGGTCCAATCTTTTAGTAAACGGGTTGTACCTGGCAATGTTATTACTCAATTCTATTCAGTAGAATCTGCTTTTTGAACCAGTAGTAGAGTCTTGACATAGTATCATAAGTGGCACATACTATCCTACAATATATAAATTCATGTCATTTCAATTAATTTAATTTCATTAATTTTATTGTATAGATATGTAAAGGTAGGTATACTTACTTCACTTGATCTCTAGGGTACACAAAAAAAGAGATTGGAAAAGTGCGCACGACCCACAGCCCTGTCGTTTGTCTACCAACTGTCCTACCAGCGGAGCGTACGTGAACCGTTGGTGAGAGCTCGTGTGTGCGTGAGCGGCGCTATGTGTGCGTGTACCTACAGCGGGCCGCTTCTAGGTAGCTTTCTCTCTGTATAATATCTACTCGTGTGGTTATACTCTTCAGTCTTCTACATAACCTGCCGCAGCGTATCCAGGATGTGATCTATGATACTGAAACCATGTCGGAATCTGGCTCGATCGGTTAGGGTAAAGAGTGGGGCAAATAGTTCAAAGAACCAATAGGCTTTTGGGTCGCGAGATACTGGAATGGTAACCTCGCACCTGAGAGCACAGTGTTGGCAGACCCAGGACCGATAACATCAGACGAGTCGCAGGATGGCGCTTGATACAATCGACGTAAGACCACGGCGTGTGGGAGTCCCTACAAGAGACTTATGTCCAGCGGTGGACGTCTGTTGGTTGATGACGATGACGACTACGAATTTGAGGAAACAAGTATAAATTAAAAATTAAAAAAAACCCCCGACATTCGCTATTTTGAGGCGGTGGTCATCTTGGATTTGTATAGTGCTATTCTACTAGTCAAGCCCTTGCATTTGATACCCATATTGAGGGAGTTGTGAAAAAACATGTAATCCGCCATTTTGTAGCGGCGGCCATCTTGGATCGATTGTCATCAAACATAGCTAACAACTCTCGACTAATTCATCTTTCAAACAAAAAAACCGCATTCAAATCGGTACACCCGTTTGAGCGCTACAGGGGAACAGACAGACACACACACACGTCAAACTTATAACACCCCGTCGTTTTTGAGTTGGGGGTTAAAAATCGTCTTGTACAAAAGCTCTAAGGCGGCCTTCACGTTAGACACAAATTGATTTATCAGCAGAGGCTCCTGAATATTTTTCGACTGCCGGAATAGGCTGAATAATTTATGAGACCGAAGCCTGTTTTCGCTTACAATAATTCAGGAATTCTCGGGAATTAGATTTGGAATAATTAAGGATTTGTCACCAGCTGCTGTCAGTCCAAAGAATCATTTGCTGATTAGTCTGTTAAGAGCCCTCTCCATGGCATCGACAAATCGTTGGTGAGTGGAGTCTAAAACAGTGATTTCTGCATTTAGAGAGCGAGACGTCTTCAGTAAAGAAGAGTACTAAAAATATATACATAAATAAATAATAAATAAATTAAATAAATAAATTTTGCTTGAGATATCATGATTTTTAGTGAAAAACGGCAAAGTAAAAAGATGCAAATCTAGGTTTGGTATTTCGCCTATTTTAGCAAATATTTGGCAATTTTTTACATGAACTAAAGACATTTGTAATTATTATGAAGTAACCTATGATAAGACTTCGGTCGTTTTTCAATTTTCTAGTTTCTTATATAGTTTATTTACGCACGAAGTTGCCCCAAAATTTGCCCAAAAATAGTGATTTTTCAAGCGTCATAACTTTCAAAATAAATATAATTTTAGTAACATTTTTATTTTATGGCATAGATAATGGAGATATAAATTGATATCTGGCTTAACTTTAGACCTATTGCGACAAATATTAGAATAATAGGCGTAATACGTTTGTATGGAGAAGCGCGTGAAGAGAGCGGCCTTAACGTTTTATATACCCACAAATAAGTTGCTTATTAGCCGAGTCAATTTAGACTTTCAAGGCTACAATAATTCCCACCTGGCTGAAAATTGGTAGGATTGTTCAAAACACTATTATAAATGAAATGTGAAAAGTCCTCATCGATCCGACACCTGGAAAAAAATTTACTCCTGGACACGCACAGTTTATTGACACTTGGCTGAAAATTTGTAGGATTGTTCGGGACACTATTATAAATGAAATGTGCAAAGTCCTCATCGATCTGACACCTGTAAAAAAAATTACTCGGGGTCAAAGTTTTCACAGGAAGTTTTCAGCAAAACGGTAAGTCTTATCATAAAATTATTTTTAACAAAATTGTAGATCAAGTAATTATCTATAAAAAATGTTTAAATACTTTTTTTCCTAAGAGCCACCGTTTTTGAGATATAATGATTCAAAAAGATAAGTTTCGAAATAAAAATGAGGGACTGGGTTTCTTTTTTCCCGAAATTCTGATATTTATAATATTTTATATGTGTAAGTGTGTAACTTACACATAACTCACACATATAAGTTACATACACACATAAAATATTGGAAATATCAGGATTTCAGGTAAAAAGAAATCCAGTCCCTCATTTTTATTTCGACACTTAACTATTTGAATTATTATATCTCAAAAACGGTGGCTCTTAAGAAAAAAAGTATTTTGACATTTTTTATAGATAATTATCTGATCTACAATTTTGTATAAGCTAATTTTATGATAAAACTTACAGTTTTGCTGAAAATCATGAAAAACCCGTTTTTGTGACCTTTGACCCCGAGTAATTTTTTTTCCAGGTATCGGATTAATGAGGACTTTTCATATTTCATTTATAATAGTGTTTCGAACAATCCTACCAATTTTCAGGCAAGTGTGAGTCAACTGTGCGTGTCCAGGAGTAAATTTTTTTCCAGGTGTCGGATCGATGAGGACTTTTCACATTTCATGGATTAAAACATGTCATTGCAATAAACTTGATTTCTTTACTTTTTGATGTGATAACTTCTTATGAATCGATGAACGCTGACTACACGAACGAAAAAGTATGACTCATTGTCACGAACCGCGTGCTAGCGAGAGCGCGGAACAAGCGATAGAGAAGGCACGATCCGCCTAAGCATTGGGCTTGTGACGCATCTATCTCTCTTTGTTTTCTTATGACGTTATCACGTACAATTATCGTCCGTAATAAACCGACTTTACAGACAACCAATTTTTTTGTTTACACATAATAGTGCGAAGTAAGTAGGTATTTTCTACAAGTTTATTAAAATTTTTGTATAGCTACTCTCACAAATTGTTTTTGTTAAAAACTACAAAAGTAGTTATCGATGTCTGCTCTCTAAACAAAAAAAGAAACCCAGTCCCTCATTTTTATTTCGAAACTTATCTTTTTGAATCATTATATCTCAAAAACGGTGGCTCTTAGGAAAAAAAGTATTTAAACATTTTTTATAGATAATTACTTGATCTACAATTTTGTTAAAAATAATTTTATGATAAGACTTACCGTTTTGCTGAAAACTTCCTGTGAAAACTTTGACCCCGAGTAATTTTTTTTACAGGTGTCAGATCGATGAGGACTTTGCACATTTCATTTATAATAGTGTCCCGAACAATCCTACAAATTTTCAGCCAAGTGTCAATAAACTGTGCGTGTCCAGGAGTAAATTTTTTTCCAGGTGTCGGATCGATGAGGACTTTTCACATTTCATGGATTAAAACATGTCATTGCAATAAACTTGATTTCTTTACTTTTTGATGTGATAACTTCTTATGAATCGATGAACGCTGACTACACGAACGAAAAAGTATGACTCATTGTCACGAACCGCGTGCTAGCGAGAGCGCGGAACAAGCGATAGAGAAGGCACGATCCGCCTAAGCATTGGGCTTGTGACGCATCTATCTCTCTTTGTTTTCTTATGACGTTATCACGTACAATTATCGTCCGTAATAAACCGACTTTACAGACAACCAATTTTTTTGTTTACACATAATAGTGCGAAGTAAGTAGGTATTTTCTACAAGTTTATTAAAATTTTTGTATAGCTACTCTCACAAATTGTTTTTGTTAAAAACTACAAAAGTAGTTATCGATGTCTGCTCTCTAAACATATAATATTTTATACAGTTTAGAGAGCAGACATCGCGTCGGTAAAACTACTTAAAAGTCGTATCAAACGGGACCCTAAAAAGTAATCGAGTAAACAAATCTATAACAATATTTGAATATAAATCGCTATAAAATAAATTTTTAAGCGGTGTATATGTCTACCGTTTAAATATCTACTAGGTAAATAAAAATATGGAATATTAAAAAATCATTACACTGTTGAATAAACGATATATATTTTCGCTACAGCATTTTCAATTTGGCGGCTTAAACCCGCGAGACAACATCACGTTTGTGACATTTGACGTGTGAGAAAATTCTAGCAAAGGTTTTTCCACCGGCTGCTACCTGCATACGAAAATAATGTGTCATTTTGACGCTAAGATATAGTAATACCTCCTCTTCTTTCGACGCAATAGGTTCGTAGGGAAATAGCCCTTTAACGTCTCACTGATGGGCACATGCCTCTTGTCTACATAGAAGATTTGGAGCTTAGACCCGCCACGCTAGTCCAATGGAGGTTGGCGAACTTTAACTAATATTGTCATACGATAGTGACATTAACCGAGACCGACGGCTTAACGTGTCTGTCTATTTAATGTGTCTGAATAAATAAATTTTTAATTTATAATTTTTTTAACGTGATCTCTGAGACACTCCAACTACCACCTCTGGGCTGGCACGGATTTCTTGACGAAAAAACACAATGCCTAACAATTATTTACCCGACCCTGGAATCCAACCCAGGACCTCGTCATCCGCAGTCAACATAAACACTAGACCAACGAGGCAGAAAACATAACAACACTTACATTCTCGCATACGTCGATACATTTTCGCAGATTACAATTGATCATATTAACAATGTACCCAGCAGTATCGGCTGTTTCGGGAGGCTGGTCCCATTCTATAGAACGATCATGTAGGTCTACGCACACCTCTGTAGAGCTATTCCAAGTCTGCACACTGACCGAATATCGAAAAACTACAATATCAGAGCAAAACGGACCCAAAAGCTCTTATTTGAAAATAATAGTCGTACCTACATTTAATACTTCAAATTTTTATTTTGCAAAATTTCCGTATTAGGGCGCTAGCTATAGATGTATGGACGAACTCAAAACTTAAAACAAGCTAGTTTACGTTCATTTTACTCTGAAGTCATTGTGTTTCGATATTCGAATTCGATCAAAGTTACCGCAATTTGCAAACTCGGCATAACCCCACTGTTGATACACAGGAAATCAATTCCATCAACAAATTGCGTTACAAAGTCGATTTCAGTACATCAAAGGGGAGCCTCGCTTTGGTGCGCGTAAAAACCATCGCACAATCAAACTGGCGGTATAATGTATACTATACTACCTGATATACATAGAATCTGTACCCTTTGTCTGTGTCTGTACTCTGTGCCCTTAGAGTCCTTACAGACGTGCAACAACGTCATATAGTTTAGTTAACACGTACCACAATTTGCAGTCGCGTTCAAGGGCTGACGCACGTGGTCAATGACAGTCACAAACGCAACCTGTCACGGTCATGTCTATCGTACCATAAAAACCATCGCTCAGTCAAACTGCGGTGTAATATTGTATCCTATCCCAATTTGACGACCTCCCTGGCGCAGTGGTGAGCGCTGTGGTCTTATAAGTGGGAGGTCCCGGGTTCGATTCCCGGCAGGGGCAATTTGGAATTTTATAATTTCTAAATTGTTTCTGGTCTGGTCTGGTGGGAGGCTTAAGCCGTGGCTGGTTACCACCCTACCGGCAAAGCTGTGCCGCCAAGCGATTTAGCGTTCCGGTACGATGCCGTGTAGAAACCAATCAGGGGTATATAACATACCTCTTTCAAGTCAGCCCGCTTCCATCTTAGACTGCATCATCACTTACCATCAGGTGAGATTGCAGTCAAGGGCTAACTTGTAGTTGTATAAAAAAAAAAAAAAATATCACTGACCTCTATTAATACGCTATTGATACGTACAAATACGCTGAGTAGATTGTGACCATGACCTTATAATATGACATCTAATTCTTGTGCCGATTCGTTCAAAGCGCGCCGCACCGTTGCGCGTTGCCTATAGCCTTTCCAAAGTATTTACGTAGTTTCATTCATTATGTAGCACATTTCGTAGACGCGTTCTACGGCAGCCAATGGCATCGCGGCTACGAGTGCTACCGCTTATGGCACTCACACGCAAGCGGTTGACCATATTCTCTAACTTGGTGATCATCGCATAAATAAAAACCATCGAACTAGTTCGATATACATTGCTGCTTTACTGTGTGAAATAAAAATAACATTTAATAGCAAACCTTCAAAGGATAAAAAATATAATAATATGTCAAATAAGGTCAGTGGCTTTAATTTTTTAATAACCACATGATTTCCACACTAGGATTCCTGTACCTATCTTGGAAAAACTATAATCCGCTAAGTCATTTTAATCCCTTGCTTTCACGATGTGCCTAGGCATGAAATCGAAACAGAATGGCTTGGCACGAAACTCCATCGTAACACAAACTCAATAGAAATCGGTTTTATACGTACATATTATATAGACACACTCCAACAAAGCCGCAGCATCCTCTAACCGATATTATTGCAAACTCCCTCCAACATAACATGCAAACTTTGATAGAACTGTAATTTGCTTCCGCTGTAGAGATACATAAAGCACTTTGGCCATGGACTGGTTTTACGTAATAATAAAAAAGTTTGGTTTTTGATTTAGGTATCTCTATTTATTTATAACTCTCTAAGACCGGGCATTTCCGCCAACGACAAAAAATCATGTAACAATTAGCTAGCAGCCAAAATACTCATTATCTTTGTGACTTTTAAATTTAATAATGTTATAAAATCCATTCTCTACATCGTCTGTTAGTAACAGTAGTCTATCTGTTATAGATATTAAACAACAACAAAAATTATACCTTAGTCGACGCAAATTCTAGTGTAACAAACTACGTTTTCTACATTCATTACAAATTTACAAGAAAAAGAGCAAACAAATTGACTTCATACTAACATTCCTAGAATAAACGCCTTTTACTGATATCGAACCATGTCATAACATAATGCTATATGGTGTAGGTATATATTCTTTTGGTTGTAATATATGTGTATCTCGAAAATCGGTCATTACCAAATCACACACAATATTTCAATTTTCAAGTTATTTATTCACCCGCTCCCCACTTCAGTTAGAGAGATGCGAAGCTTTCGCCATCAGCACGCTGATGAATGCTGTGAGTGGCGGATGTATTGCATAATCCGGTCTCAGGATGCATTCTTTTGCGAAACTATAAAAAATGTCCTTACCTACATAGAGTGAAATGTACTAATAAATAAACATTTTATCCTGTTTATTATTGAATAAGATTGAATGTAATAGTACTACGAATGTCTATCCGGTGATTAGAAACTAGAAATCCTTGATTTAAGTACAAAATTATCAGAAAATGTTCAAAATGTCACTACCGGTACTGTCTTTACCGTGGTTAACCAGAAGCTACGGTAAGGACACGATAGCTACGGAAATGACCAATTGCATCACATACAAAGAGTAGCTGGCGTGAACAAGCAAATGATGTCGTCATCATTGTGAGTAGGTGTCTCCCATTCACTCCGCCCACCTTCACAAAGCATCATTTCATACAAAAATACCATCCCCTCTTGGAGATGGTACAGCGCTCCATCTCCTCTTGCTCTGTTGCCAATAATAATTAATCTAACTGTCTCGATGGGCTTTTTATTGACGAAGGGAGAAGTAGGTATTTAAAATGCAGTGTTTGTTGCACTTAGAGATTCTATTCGTATTATTAACTCGTATTATTAATTATTCTTATGATCAAAGCATCATTTAGAGACTTCAAAAACATAAATTATTTATTACGTCGATATTTACACCCAAAAATATTAAAATGTCGAACGTGAATTCGGCAGCAAATAAAGAAAGAACGACGAATAAATAAAAAGAATCGATATGAATATATAAATCTTGAAAAATATGCAGAATTACTGGAAAAAGAAAGAGAGCGTTAAAGAAAAAGAAAACAAGCAAAAAAAAACTTAAAAGCATTGCAGACATGCCAGAAAGAGAAAGGAGGTTGATAAGAAAGAAATGGAAAATTAATAAAAACTATATATTACTTGTATTATTACTTATGCATATTATGACGATTACAACTTTTGCAACTTTTTGAATCGTTATATCTCAAAAACGGTAGCTCTTACGAAAAAAGGTATTGAGTCATTTTTTATAGATAATTATCTGATCTACAATTTTTGTTTGGACTAATTTTATGATAAAATTATAGTCCATTGAAATGTTACAATTTAAGGACCGAATATTGCATTTTATAGAGGACGCAATTTTATTTTTGGGACATGTGTCAATAGAAGCTTAACCTCAAGTTTGTAGGGTCGCCACCCTTGTCCCCCGGCCGCCATCTTGGAAAAAGGGGTGATAAAACTTTTTTCGCGATATCTCGGAAACACAAAAAAATCGTAAAGACATAATTTGTAGCAAATTGTTTTGCCTACAAATATGTTTATATAACTTTTTGCCCTAAATTAAAAATTAAAGAAGTTATAAGCAAAACGTGAGATTTTTTTTTAAATCTTTTTTGCTCTATTACTTTTTTTTACAAAAAAATATTAGATACATTTTACAAAAAAAAATTACCTCAGAAAAATCATTTTTTTTTTAATTTTATTCATTTAAAACGCTGTTACTGCACTCCAAAGTTGACCGGGTTCGTCAATGCTCATGAGAATCCGGAGCAAAAAAGATTTTATAATAATTTTCTTACTTTTTTCCACATAACTTCTTTAATTTTTAATTTAGGGCAAAAAGTTATATAAACATATTTGTAGGCAAAACAATTTGCTACAAATTATGTCTTTATAAATTTTTTGTAAGACGCATAGTTTCCGAGATATCGTGAAAAAAGTGTTTTCACCCCTTTTTCCAAGATGGTGGCCAGGGGACAAGGGTGGCGACCCCACAAACTTGAGGTTAAGCTTTTATTAACCCCCACACATGTCCCAAAAATAAAATTGTGTCCTCATCATGTCCTCATTGTGCCCTCCACATTTCATTTCCGTTTTGCTGAAAATCGCGAAAAACCCGTTTTTGCAACCTTTGACCCCGAGTATTTTTTTTCCAGGTGTCGGATCGATGAGGACTTTTCACATTTCATTTATAATATTAATTTTTGTAACCTTGGAAGTCTAAATTGACCGGGCTAAAAATAACACCTGGAGATCTGAAGGAAAATTTTAATTTAATTTATATTATTAGCACAATTTTAATTATTATTAACACAAATTGCTTTAAAACTTGAGATAGATTAAGATGTCAATTATCTTCTTCTATTCTATACAATATACATACTTAATATAATAAAATCGTAGACTTGCCGTATCTGTACATTAAAGATTTTTGCAAAATAATAACTGGGGGATGTTAGGGATAAGTAATAGAACTTAAAAAAGCAATTTTTAAAATTTTTGTTTGTCTGTATGTTTGTGCGCGCATCATGCAATAACTACTGAATGGTTTGAAATGAAACTTGGCATGATTTAAGTTCATAATACGGAGTAACATATAGGATACTTTTTATCCCGAAATTCAGCACGGTTCTCTTCGGAGAGGGGATGGAAGTCAAAACGTGTACTTACTTAGCTGTAATTCTTAATGCGTGGTCCGATTTCATTCATTCTTTTTTTGTTAGACCTTTCTTTTGAGATACTTTATAGATTACCGGCTAATCTCTGAAAGGCTGGGTCGATTTTGATGGGACGTTCACTGGCGGATGTTTACATATTGATGTACCTAAACATACGCCAGTGAACTTTTAACAGTTTTTAGCAAGGTATGAGCTCAAAAGAAAAACCAAGAGTTCCCGCGGGATTTTTAAAAAACTAAATCCACGCGGACGAAATCGCGGGCATCCTCTATTTTTATATTTTGATTAGGTACCTACAGTAAAAATGTTGATTATATATATTATTTTGATTTTTAACCATGACATAGAGAGATTAAGTCAGATTTCAGACATCCGAGTTCCGACTGTAAAGCAGTCATTGCCGTACTTTAATGTCCTTACCGTTCCTTACGAGTTTTAATTATTTATGATGGCAATAAAAAAAACCCACGATGAAAACATTTCCTTCTTCGATTTTCTATTGACTGCAGTTACTTTAATTGGATAATGTTACAGTTTTTTTTAGCGTGTCCTTACCGTGTTTTTTGTGTCCATACCATTTTTTCAACATGGAATATTTATTAAACTTCTCAAAATAATTCTTGTACACAGAAGTGAGACCTTTATAATGGTTGTGGAAATATATTAAAGCCATCCATAATCTGATATCTAAAGATTTTTTTTAATCTTTCAAATTTTGCAATTTGGCGGAAATGCCCGACCGCATTATGAAGAAACATTTTTAATAACTAAGGTAAAGTCTCCTTATTCCGTGGTATTCTAAAATTAGCACCCAATTCCGAGGTATATAGAAAAACAGCGTTTTCAACCGATCACCAAGCTATTTTTTACTGCAACATATCTTAATCAATTGATAGTTTATCATTCCATAGATAAATGACAAAATTGTTGGTTTTATATGTATATGTTTTAAAATAACCGGCAAGTTTTACACTAGCAGCCGGCCCGAACGCATGTTTCATACATTTTGGACCTCGTGCACGAAATACCTACATTTTTTTAAATAGTGTTTATCCGTGAATTTTGAGCTTTATTTGTTTTTATTTAGATTTGAATATTTGAAGGACTATATTTTCAATCGAAAACAATCAACTTTTGTGAATATTTGTAAAGAAATTAAGGTGAAAATAGGTTTTGAAAATACCTCGGCATTAGGTGCCAAATATTTTAGCCGGTTCCTAACGCCGTGGTATACCGCGGAATTGCGATTTCATAGACTTCATAACTTTTTCAATTTTTAGAGTCGTTTTATGTTAAATACTTCTTGTTTCGGTTTTGAATATTTAAATAGGCAATAAGGTTACAGAGTCCTAATTACGAGGTACACTTTGGCGTCTCAATCACTAACTATACCGTGTCAAAGTTTACCTATTTAGGTAATTTATTGATAGATTGTATGGGAAAGCTAAAGAAAATTAATTTAAAAGAAAATTAAATTTATACATATTTCGATGCAATTTTGTGAGAGTATTGTACATATTTACGAAGATAATCTAATTAAGCTTTAAATTATTTGTTTATTATGGGAAAATCTTTTCTTTTTTAACACTCGGAATTAGGAAACGTGTTTTTTGTTACAAAACTCAATTCCGTGGTATTACCTCGGAATAAGGTTCTATGAGCCCCTAATTATGTGGTATGGATAGAAATACTACCTCGGAATAAGGTTCTATGAGCCTCTAATTATGTGGTATGTATAGAAATAAAATACAGGATGCTCACAATATTTCAGTATGGTTTCAGTTACACCAAGTATCATTCGCGTTCAGTCACGCAAACATTCATATTCTAAAACGTTTATCTTATTATTGCTCGTGCTGATTCATTCACTGACTCACTCATTGATCACCCCTCCTGTAAAATTTTGTATAAAAAAAATTTTTTCACTAATATATGTATAGAAGACAAAAATTAATTCGGAACAAAAATATGGAGAGAGCTGATGATTGAGGATTTCGGAGATGGGTGAAGAGCACGCTTAAGGTATTGAAGATAGGACCCCTCCTATCTTCAATACCTTAAGCGTGCTCTTCACCCGTCTCCGAAATCCTCAATCATCAGCTTGGGTGCTTGGGTGCTTGAGAAAATGTCATTCAAAACGTCATCCAATTGGCAGTGAGCTGAAAAAAATTCAAAATGGCGAAAAAAAAGATGGCCGCCATACAAATTTCGTCGGTGTCCACCTCGGAGGGTAAAAAAAATGAAAGAGTGGTTTCCTAGCAACAGATGATCAGGATCCAAAGGTCTATTCGATGAATAGAAAAAAAACCAAAATGGTGGAATTTATTTTTCCATAGAAAATGTACGGCGAATATTGAAGAGACTACAAGTTGTAAACTATGCAAGGCTTTGATGTGGTTTTTTGGAGAAATCTCAAAAAAAATATGGGAAGATATGATGATTAAGGGTTCGGAAGATGGTTGAGGAGCCCGGGCAGGGTATTGTAGATAGGTGGGAGGTGCTCAAGCAAAAATTACTCGAAACCTCATCCAGTTGGCACTGAACTGAAAAAACCCCAAAATGGCAGATTCAAAATGGCGGCTATACTAATTTCGTCGATGTCTCACTAAGTATAAAAGATGGAAGAGTATTTTCTGGGCAAAATATGATCAAGACCTAAAGATCTATTAAATGGATAGAAAAAAAATCAAGATGTCAGAATTTATTTTTCCGTACAAATTGTTTTTTTCATTGATGGTTTCGTATAGAAGACAAAAAATCATGCGAAGGAAAAATATTGAAACAGCTGATGATTGAGGATTTAGGAGACGGATGAGGAGCACGGCCAGTGCACCTATTGAAGATTGGTGGGTGGTGCTCAAACAAATATCACTCGAAACATCATCCGATTGGCAGTGAGCTAAAAATAACGATTGTACAAATGTAAAATTAGTTTTTTTTTAATCTCATCCTTACAAATTATTCGGAGCAAAAATACGGAGAGTGATGATGATCGAAGGTTTGAAAGATGGGTGAGGGGCACAGCCAGGGGCACATTCTAGATAGGTAGGAGTATATATATATATATATATATACAGTAGTACAATATTATACAGTAGTAATACAGAGTACAATATTATACTGCCAGGCGCCAGCCCTCCGGTCACCCGTGGACTCCACGAGACGGGATGACAGGCCCTTAAAAAAGGACCTAGCATCCTCGCCCTACGAACCCATGGTCTCCTCCCCAAAAGGCACAAATATGAAATTATTTTCTATATTTTCATTTTTGCCCTCTTGGCCCTTTCCGCCTTAGTGGCTGCCGTTCCGGCCGCCACGGAGGTCACCTGTATGTGAGACAGTGCCAGTGTATCCACACACGTGGCATCCCATCCAAGCTACCTCCTTTGTTTCCATGGAACAAGAGTCACACCGTCATACCTAAACCTGTCATGTTATCAAATCTAAGATTTTTGTCGAACAGCTGATTGCTAACTTAGTGAGTACAGAGGCCTTATGCCGACTTTGTACATTGGGGAAACGATGATAGAAATTCGAGTATCGAAACACATTGGCTAACATGACTTGAGAGTGAAATGCAACTAAACTGGCTGGTTTTAAGGTTTGAGTCCGCCAATATATTCAGCCATTCGTCTACGCCCCAAGCAGAAATTTTTAAAATATTCGAAGTACCCTACTACATTATGACTTTAAAATCTTATTTGACTGTAAGAGCATTAGGGTTAATTTTGCTCTGATATTATAGTTTTTCGATATTCAAATCTAGTACCGTTTTCGAAGTGTGCAAGCTCGAACTAACCATACAGGTCGTTAACTTACATTCGTACGCACCGCCTTGAATTTATTGAGGCTCGCGGTACTGTCAAAGGAAGTAAAGGCCACGCGACTTCAAGGCCACTATTTGACTCCTATTAAGTTTTGATCATCTTTTGCTAAAAAAACCACTCTTCCATCTTTTATACTTAGTGAGATAATCACCGACGAAATGTGTATGGCCGCCATCTTGTATCCACCATTTTGGGTTTTCCTTCAGCTCAGTGCCAATGGGATGAGGTTTTAAGTAATTTTTGTTCACTTCTTCTTCACAACTTCTTCACAACTTCTCTCTCTCAATATTCGCCATACATTTTCTGTGGAAAAATAAATTCCGCCATTTTGGTTTTTTTTCTATTTATCCAATAAACCATCGGATCCTGATCATCTTTTGCCACGAAACCACTCTTCTATCTTTTATACCTTTCGAGATGGAGACCGACGAAATTTGTATGGCGGCCATCTTATCTTATTTTCGCCATTTTGAATTTTTTTTTCAGCTCACTGCCAATTGGATGACGTTTCGAGTGACATTTGCTCGAGCACCCGCCACCTATCTCCAATACCTTAAGCGTGCCCATCGCTCGTCTCTGAAATCCTCAATCATCAGGTCCCTCCATATTTTTGTTCTGAATGAATTTTTATCCTCTATACGAAACTATTTGTGAAAAAAATAATTTTCATACAAAATTTTACAGGAGAGGTGATCAATCAGTCAGTCAGTCAGTGAGTGAATGAATCAGCACGAGCAGCAATATATATATTTAATAATATACATATATTAATATTTTACACACAAACATAATTAAACAATTACATACGTATCGAATTGATTTTGAACACCATGTAGAATTCATTCTACTCCTTTCCCTTTGTATTTTGTACCCTCGGAATTAGGAGCCATTTGCCTCGGAATTAGGATTTTTACCTCGGTATTGGAGCATTCGGACTTTCTTCATATTTAATTTAATTTAACATTTAAATCAAGTTGTAATTGTTGTCCTTTTAGGATATTTCAAGAGTTAAATAAATAACGCTTCTGATAAAAATAGCCAGTTCTTCAGAAAGGTTTAGTAAATGCTTAATTTTTGACGTTCTTTCGAGTTTTTATGAAAATACCACGGAATAAGGGGACTTTACCTTAATTAATTTATGTGGATTTTTTTAGGTAGGTAGGTACGGTAAAGTGAAGGTGATTCGAGCAATTAGGTATAGCAAAATTTTAGATCGGGCATAGCTAAGCAAGACTTAAATTGTGACCTTGAGACATCAAAGACTACTTTGGTGGTTGAATTATTGATTCTTTAAGTGGTAAGATCATAAGATGGCTGCGTTTTCGCTCAGTCAGGCCTAAGTAGGAAAATCAATTTTCAATACGTCGTCAGCCCAACTATTCCACTGACAGCTGTCAGTTAAAAACGAACCCGAAAATACTTTCACGAATTTCGTGCGTCCTCCAGAGACTCGCGCCATTATTTGTGCCACAATATAACTGCTCCACACGAAAATATGTGCGCCTGAGATAAGAGCGCCTTCGTAAATATAATGCCATTCTTGATAATAAACCGCTGGCAAAATGTAAGTAGTACAGTATCTGTACAATTTATTTGTTCTGTGATATCTTGTAGTGCGTACAGATTTAAAGTCAAAGGTTTGTTTCAAATTAGGTAGGTGCTGTACACTTGTCTTTTTAAATGTTAATAAATTAATTTTACGAGTACATAGTATGTGGATTGTGGAAATAAATTAATGGTAACATACATATTATTTACTTCAACTAAACACTAAAGTTAGTTTCGCCGCCGTCCGCCGCCCACTTTCACTTTCTTCCCCGATGGCACCCGTGCTGTACCTACAGAAATACAAGTAACCCAAACATACTACAAAAGACGCTTGATATGTATTTTTTGTATCTTAAATCTGTCAAACTGTTGTACGGTTTAAAACCAAGGAACTATACTCTGATTTTTAATTTCGTGGAGTTCTGACGTTTCTACTTCAGGTACTTTAGTTTGAGGTAAAATCGAACATCAGGTGGTAACCCTGTTTTTCATACAAATAACTCATTCGATTTTAAATGACAACTGTCAGAATTCCATCGAATTAAAATCAGACTATAAGTAGTATTAACAAAAACGCATTCAACTCCTAAGTATTTAAATAAAACACTACTCGTATCTTCGAAAGAAATATCACGGATTTAGGTTTGTATCATTTCGTCGTTGCGTCAGCGTTGCAACAGCCCTGCTGTTGAAGTTTGAATATAATTTCACCCTGTTCTCCATATGTACCTACTCGTACAGTACTGTCCGACATTGCAACAGTACCGAAACACCATTGTGACGAATGTACCACACAGTTCGTTTACGTTAACCGTGATTTAGATTGACTAGTTTACGCAACGGGCGTGCACATATTTGACTTTCAATTTTGGTCCCTCTCTATTTGCGCCCCGGATAGAGCAAACAGTAAATTTTTGAAATTAGCGTCATAAAAATACGACGTAGATAGTCTAAAAATATTTTTTTTTTACGCTGAACAGCTGCATGATAACATTTTTTGTCTTTGGCGGCTTTGTTATTTTGTCTTGCGTTGTTAAGACTCAGTTGTAGATCAGACTGTTAATGTAAGGTTGACGTCAATGTTACATTTCATCACCACAAAGCCACTTTGGGTGGCACAAGTCAGGGTTCGTTAAGTTTTGACCAAAAGATCCTTAACCTTTCATGACCTTCTTGGCGCAATGGTGAGCGCTGTGGTTTAATAAGTGGGAGGTCCCGAGTTTGAGTGCCGGCAGGGACTATTTAGGAATAAATATATTATTTCTAAATTGTTTCTGATCCGGTTTGGTGATAGGCTTCTGAAGTGGATAGTTACCACCCTACGGGCTATATATAAGCTATATAGGCTAAGATATAGCTTCGTATAAACGGATTATGGTAGGGGAGCTAAGGATGCTAAATGTGGATTTACTGGAGCGTCCGTCGTCGGGACCTATTACATTTTGTAGATTAGTTAATAGGAACAATAAAAGGTTATATAAGGTTTTCCATTTCAGTGGTGGGGAAAGCTTCTAGCTACACGCTCTCATCTTCAATAGACGATTTTTCTAACTTCGGCTTGTGGAAATCGGCTGATTATATTTTTTTGTTATTTTTGCATCATTTCCTTCAAAATAGAAAAAAATCCAACCACTCTCGAGATTCGAGAAGGTCAAGATGACGTTTTTTTGCAGCCAGCTTTGTAAAACTCGCACTCTCGTACGTTACGTTCAAATAGTCTATGATTTTCTAAATATACTTTTTTTAGCTCGTAATTAACCAACCATATCTTAGTCTGACGTTTCTGAGTATTTCTGTTCATAATTTTTTTTTATTTTTCGCGCGGCTCTATATTAGGACTTATATGGTAGAGGGTACTCAGCAGGATGCAAGATGCCTCCCTTATCTTCATTTGACGCGCTTGAGTAAATCCAAAAATCCCCTCTTGGGCTCCCCTACTATTAGGAGTAGGTATTTTATTCATGAGAATCGTTTCTTTACGTAGTTATATAGTAGTAACTTGATGACGGTTGAAGCAAATTTAAGTTTAACTATAGGTAATTAATCAATACTCTTACTTTAAGGGTACAAATTGTACAAGTGTACAAATTAAGACGTAAGATGGCAATAATGCCTTTGTTAGCGGCTATAGAATAATAATGTACTATTGAGGTATTTAGCATGCCTTGATCTGATTCCCTATTAGGTGGGTAATTTGCGTAATGAATGAGCTTGTTGCTGTTTGGTATTTCAATTTCGGCGTCGCTTTGATCAATGCTATGTTACACGATTAACGATATTGACTGACGGGGCAATAATAAGCGTGGGGTATAATCTGAATAGATTACCGAGTAATTTAGATCTCTGGACCCACTTTGAACAATTTACTAATATTATGATTGATTTATCCCTCTCTCATTATCCCTAACCGTACCGTAACCCGTCGTCACCCCTTACATTGATCACGTAATGGTGGAAGTTTTTGGAATAATAATGCTATATAATAATGTTCCTAGATCCTTGCACATACTACTCTGTTTGGAAGTACTATTTCAACTCTTAGGTTATTATGTAGTGTAATACCTATCTGTTGAGAAACTTTACGAATTATATCTCAAATTCGTAATATAGTCCATTGAAATGTTACATGAGCTTTGCATTTATTAGAGGACGCAATTTTATTTTTGGGACATGGGGCCAATAGTAGCTTAACCTCAAGTTTGTGGGGTCGCCACCCTTGTCCCCCGGCCGCCATCTTGGAAAACACTTTTATCGCGATATCTCGGAAACTATGCATCTTACAAAAAATTCGTAAAGACATAATTTGAAGCAAATTCTTTTGCCTACAAATATGTTTATATAACTTTTTGCCCTAAATTAAAGATTAATGAAGTTATAAGCAAAAAAGTGAGAAAATTTTTATAAAATCTTTTTTGCTCTGTAACATTTTTTTAATACATTTTACAAAAAAAAATACCTCGGACCAATCAATTTTTTTTATTTCATTCATTTAAAACGCTGTTATAGCGCTCCAAAGTTGACCGGGTTTGTCAATGCTCATGAGAATCCGGTCAAAACGAAATGTGTCGGCCACAGCCACAGCCTGGGCCATCAAAGAAAAGTAGATTAGAGTAGCTAGCTAATAAGTGATTGAAAATATTATGATGTTGAAGATTACCTTATAAGCAAGATGTCCGTGGAGTAGGCCTACAAAACAGTACAAGATTGGTCTGAAGTTTATTTTGTAAAATGTATAAAAAAAAAGTTTTGGAGCAAAAAAGATTTTATAAAAATTTTCTGACTTTTTTGCTTATAACTTCTTTAATTTTTAATTTAGGGCAAAAAGTTATATAAACATATTTGTAGGCAAAACAATTTGCTACAAATTATATCTTTACGAATTTTTTGTAAGATGCATAGTTTCTGAGATATCGCGAAAAAAGTGTTTTCCAAGATGGCGGCCGGGGGACAAGGGTGGCGACCCCACAAACTTGAGGTTAAGCTTCTATTGACCCCCACACATGTCCCAAAAATAAAATTGCGTCCTCTAATAAATGCAATATTCGGTCCTTAAATTGTAACATTTCAATGGGTTAATAGAGATTTACCGAAAAACAAGTACAAAAGCTAATATGATATTATTTGTTAGTTGCAAATTCCCGTACGTACGGTATATAGGTATTGTTAGTTGTAAATTCCCTTACGTACGGCCACTCGTAACTGCGTGAAATCGACCGCATACAAGGCGGCGCGACGTGCAACAATGCTCATATCCGAATATTGTAACTGTTGCAACATGCTGCGCTGTACCGGACGAGCCTCTGTTCTCTGCCAATCCTTGTTGCCACGCTTGGGATATTTGTTTTGAATTCCCCCGTACATACGAATATGTAAAGGCCATGACATGACACACTAGAGCCGAATTTCTCACCGAACACCTCTCGTGAGAGAACATTTTTGGGCGGATTTGACAATTAAAATAGATGATTCTGATTTTATGGCTGAAATCTCTGGGTTGGAAGTATCAATCATAGCTATTCGTAGCTAAAAACATAGTCATATTGTAAAATGGTGATAGCGAAAAAAAATAGCTGAATTTTGTTGTGAGTTCGTCTTCTCAGACTTAGGCCGCGTATTGAACCCTCGTAGATTTAGTTTTAAGTTGTTATAAGTAATTGTCACCATTACCTCACTTCATATATGTAGGTACCTACTTGTAAAATTGTCATTAAAAAAGTTTAACAGTGTGTTTTATTGGATTTGATTGGACCGACCACCCTAACAGCAAGTAGGTACCTACCTACCTACGCTAAGCGATTTAACGTTCCGCTACGATAAAAACTGCCAACCATTTCCAAATTAACCCGCTTTCATCAAACACAGCATCGATACTTGCCACCAGCTACCAAAATCGCAGCCAAAGGTTGACTTGTTATTATCGATAAAAAACCAGCGTGTACCAACCCTTATGCCTATTGATGTAAACAAACACCGAGCCACAGACTGGATAAATACAGTATGTTTACAGTTCGTCCCGTGAGAGCGCGTCGATATGAATCTAATCCACATCAGTTGATTGCGGGCCCCTGGGACTACTGAATTACTGGTCTCTATTTAGTTAGAATCGATTTACTCTGCGCAATAAATATGTTTCATCTATGGATTTATTTTACTCAATCGTTAGGTACTTTTACTACTTATAGCATTAACAACTGAAACAGACACTGTTAGTGCGGTGTGCCTGGAGTACGTTGACGATGCCAGCGAAGAAGACCAGCAGGGCTCGTTGGGGGAGGGATGGGGGAAGCAGCTCCCGCCTCCGTTTAATCCTGGCACCTCTTGTAAGGCGCTCGACGGGCATAGGCCCACACTGCCCGTAATGCCCTTAGTGAGTATAAGTTTGCACATTTCAACGTTACTAGATTTCGAAAATCGAATAGTCGTACATTCAGAACTTCCGTTTCAAATGTTTCCGCTTGGGGTGCTGGCTGTATATGTACTCGTATGGAGGAACTCAAACAAGCCAGTTTACGTCCATTGTTTACTCGAAATCGGTCAACATCTACGCAATGTGCAAACTCGTACTAACCCCTACTGCGACGCGTCGCGTGAACATGCTCATGATTAAAGGCTCCCGGATGGTTTTGAAATTTATCGGGGTACACTTCCTCACTATACGATAGCTTAATTAACGATAGCTTAAGCTATAAAAATTATAAATAAATTTTCAGAAGCACCAGTTTAATTCTTGAAACCGATATTTAGATTCGATTCTTAATAGGTAGCCATATCTGTCTCTTGAACAGCACAGTTCTCTAATGGAAATGCGCATACTACATTCTAAGCAGTCGCCGATCTAATAGAGTCGAAGTCGGAGTGAAGTCATTAGATTGTGGCAGCTCAATCAAGTCGTTCGCTTCTAACTAGGGTTACCACTATAAATAAAGCTGAATAAAGCACTATTCAGAACAAAATAAAAAGAACTTTATGGAAAGAGTAAGAAAACACAAAGGTAGCTATGGTATTTATTTATTTGTATATTTAGCAAAAAAATATTTCTTGCAAATCTACAATTTTCGCCTACGATGAAAGTGTCATATTTAGGAATCTCATTTTTTATTCTATTCAACTAAAATATAGTACGATATATTTCTTCAACAAATAACAATGGATATAATATAATAGACCTGAAATATAGTACAACACTAATGTTATGGTTATGGTTGGCAACCCTACTTCGAACTGAACTGAATAAAGTCTGAATATGTACACGGCACCTATATCTACTGTAACATATTATTGTCTGATAAGTATATAAGTGAGTACATTGTGAAGGTTGTATGATCTAGTTGCGTCAACGCGTATGAATCGATTGTATGGGTCAACCAACGACGACCCAAGTCATTAAATGGATGGCCTGCATGATAGAAACAGTTTTGACGTGATAACGAATAAATCGATGAACGATGAACTACACGCACGAAAAAGCATGACTCATTATCACGAACCGCGTGTAAGCGAGAGCGCGGAACAAGCGATAAAGAAGGCAGATCGGTCAGCGTTCAGCTTATGACGCATCTATCTCTCTTTTTTTTCTTGACGTCATCACGTAAAATTATCGTCCGTAAGCCGACTTTACAGACAGCCAATTTATTTTAATTGTCTTTGATCTTGTCAGCTAGAAGGCTTCCACCGTGGCTAGTTACCACAGCCAAAGACGTACCACAAAGAGATTTAGCGTTCTGGTACGTTCCCGCGTAGAGCTGAAAGGGGTATAGGTTACCTAATTGACTGGGCAGTTTGAACTGCCACTTCCAAATTGGCCCGCTATAATGTTAGACTGTATTGTCATTTGCAAAGCTGAGATCGCAGGCAAGGGCTTACATTGATTAAATAAACCGGCCAAGTGTGAGTCAGACTCGCGTACTGAGGGTTTCATACTCCACAACATCTGTTTTTGAATGTTTAAGTAAAGGTCTTTCATATGATACCCCACTCGGTATAGATACCTTAGAAATTTCAAACCACCGATTTTCCCGCCATTTTTAATTCAACTATAAATAATATTCAATTTTTTTTATTCCAATTATGTTCCAATGATGATTCCAAATTTGATGTCGATAGCTTTAATAGTTACTGAAATAATCGACTGTGACAGACGGACAGACGGACGGAGAAAGTCTCACCATAGGGGTTCCATTTTGACCATTTTGGTATGGAACCCTAAAAATCATCTGAAAAGGAAATCTCTGAAACAATGCAGAGTCCAGAATATCATTCAGTGTTTGTGAGGCGAGCTTTCAGCGGAAACTAAGCGGGTCAGTGAAACAATTGCTATAGTGCGAGCAAGTTACCCCTTTGCAGTTGGCTCTCCGGTAGTTTGATAGCTGCTCAGATTCCGTAGTTTAACCTAAAATATCTACTCCATTTTAGAAATGAATGTAAAATAGAGTATAATTTAGCTGAATTTGATAATAGGTATTCAGATTTTGTCTGTTTGAAAACAATCAAGACAGGACAGCAGTGTACGTCTATGGCCATAATGACGAAGAAATGAAAATAATGTACAAACTTCAATTTAAACTACCCAGATATTCGATATTCAAACACTATTTTTTCTATTTTATCTTTTCCTAATTTAATTCATAAGCTAATTTCAAACAAGTAGGTAGGTATTTAGAACGTAATTTTACGTTGCTCCATTTATTTATATTATTATCTGAATTTCTTTTGAAATTCAAACACAAAATTTAAAATGGAATTTTCTCATACGCCACACATACCTGCATAGCTTGAAAAAATGAAACGCACTCGGCAAAGAATGGGAAGATTTTCCGTTTTCACGTACAAAATATATTTTGCAAATTATTTTTTGTTGGATAGAACACAAAAAGCGCACCGTTAAAGCCCGGCTTAACATTGCATTCCTGAGATAAAAATATTTTTATTTAATTTACGAAAAAAAAAGAGAAAACATCGCTTGTACGAAATAATTTGCTTTTTACCCGACTACGGCAAAGTCAAAAGTCAAGGGTTATGATTTTAGCAGTCTATGTATGTATGTATGTATGTATGTATGTATGTATGTATGAATGTATGTATGTTTGTGTCCAATATTCCCAATGTCCCAAAGCCAATTTAAAAATAATAAATTACCACTGCGCGGAAATCGATGAGATGAGTGGTGTAGATTCATTTGTCGATTCGAAAGCATTTGTTAAATTTTATCTGAATAAAAAAATATGTCTATTCTATTCTGTTTTGCTTCAGCTATCCACAAGATAGTTAAGCTACTTCTTGTAACAATTTTGATTTGAAAAGAGCAACTGCTGAGTTTCTTGCCGGCTCTTCTCAGCAGAATCAGCATTCCGAACCGGTGGTAGATTCTTGACATGTCATAAGAGCCACACGTTGGCCTACGTGAAATAAATGATTTTGAATTTTGATTTTATTTGAATCGAAACCGGGACCTAGCCCACCAGGTTTGCGCCAGGGACACGTTAAGTTATTTTTCATCCCATCTATTCGAAAAGGACGACTTGGTTCGCCTTTATGTGCACCCAAAGGTGGTGTTTTCGGCGCATTTTTATAAGTGCGCGTAAAAGATCTTTTAATCGCACTTATTTATAAGTGCGCCTAAAAGATGATTGCGGCGCACTTATTGAAGATGAAGGGCCCGTGGTCCCACCGGGCTAGGCGCGAACGATAGTATCGATTGTTGTTATTGTTGTTACAAGTTTGACGTCTGTGTATGTATGTGCGTCTGTGTTTGTCTGTTCCCCCGTAGCGCTCAAACGGTTAAACCGATTTGAATGCGGTTTTTTTGTTTGAAATGTAAATTAGTCTGGAGTATTCTTAGCTATGTTTTATGAAAATTGGTCCAAGATGGCCGCCGCCACAAAATGGCGGATTACATATTTTTTCACAACTCCCTCAATATGGGTATCAAATTAAAGGTCTTGTCGTCAAGACCTTTCATTTTGACGTTTGTGTGTGTATGTGTGTGTATCTGTCTGTTCCCCCATAGCGCTCAAACGGTTGAACCGATATGAATGCGGTTTTTTTTGTTTGGAAGGTGAATTAGTCGGAAGTGTTCTTAGCTATGTTCGATGAAAATTGGCCCAAGATGGCCGCCGCCACAAAATGGCGAATTACATATTTTTTCACAACTCCCTCAATATGGGTATCAAATGAAAGGTCTTGACTAGTAGAATAACACTATGCAAATCCAAGATGGCCGCCATAACAAAATGGCGAATGACGGGGGTTTCTTAAATTTTTAATTTATACTTGTATTATTAATCCGCCATTTTGTGGCGGCGGCCATCTTGGACCGATTTTAATCAAACAAACATAGCTAAAACGCTCCCGACTAATTCACCTTTCAAACAAAAAAACCGCATTCAAATCGGTCCATCCGTTTGAGAGCTATGGGGGAACAGACAGACATACACACACACACACACACAGACGTCAAACTTATAACACCCCGTCGTTTTTGCGGCGGGGGTTAAAAATATGAGGCGCCTTTTATTTCCTCATAGAGGGTGATGAAAAGTAGAGTGTATCACTCGGGCGCAATATATTTTTGGCTCGGGCGACGTACTTTGAATCCCTCGCTACGTTCAGGATTGTACTAAAGAATCCCTCGCTACGCTCGGGATTCTACTATACAATCCCTCACTTCGCTCTGGATTCAAAAAAGCGCCCTCGCCGTAAAAATATTATTTTGCTCCCTTATGATACAATCTACTATTACTAACGCATTAAAAATTCATTTCCTAGTCCTAGTTTCAAGACTTATGTATAGTCTATAAAGCTTTTATCATTATAAATAATTAATCCACTAAAAAGATCGCCGTACAAATTTTCGGCCGTGCAGAATTTCGCTTCGGCCGGAATGTGCAATATAATCCGCCTAATGACCCTGTTAATTAAAGCCCCCGTAATGATAGACGAAATCGAGCAATGGAATTCAATAAAGTTCAGCTCAGTCGTTGTAATTAACTAGCATTTAAATTGGGAAAATTATTTTCATTAATTGTACAGTGTATCGCTGACCTACCCCGGCTTCGTAGGGGCAGGTCTACTACAGCCCAAATCACTCCACTGCTGGGCACAAACCTCTTATAGGAGAGAGGGATTTAGAGCTTATACCCGCCGCAATGCTCCAATGTGGGTGGGCGGACTTTGACGACTATTGTCACATGATAGTAGTAATAGCCAGGACCAATGGCTTAACTTGCTCTTCGAGATATGGGCGTGAAACACCGCCAACTACCAACACCGGACTGGCACTGAAAATATCTTGACAGAAGTCAAATATCTAGCGATTTTTGGACCAACATATAGGAATCAAACTTTTGCTGATCAAATTGATCTGCTGTTGAACATTAGACCAGCGAGGCACTTAGGTGCCACTAAAATAATAATGATGCATGTAATTATAAGAAGTGACTTATCTAGTTAACTCAATGTTTGTCTACGCGATCAAATCATATATAAGGCGATCCGTAGTAGAACCAGAGTAGGTAACTAACCTGAAGTAGCTATGGGTGGGCCACATAGTATACCAAGAACCGATAAACATTGGAGTCCAAAGATGCTGGAATGGCGCATTCGCTCCGGGAAGCGCAGTGTTGGCAGATCACCCAGTGTTTGAACAGATGACATCAAACGAGCCACAGGGAGCCACTTGTGATACAAGCGGCGCAAGACCGAGTGTGTGGGAGTCCATAGAATAGCAGTGGATATGTCCACTGTCTGCTGGCTGAAGCGATCTCACCAATTTGCGATGTCTTATGAAAACTGAATTTTCAGTTGTTATGGTGGTCATTCGTCAACACATGGACAAAAGTGTCTATGAGTTGACGATGAAGGACTTAGATCCATTAGTAGGTACCTGGTACATAGAGATCGTAGCCTAGATATAACAGTTTTAACATTGTCCAGTTTAAGTAAGTACCAACTCCGGTGCACAGTGTTGTGACGATTTGTGACTCCAAATGGAAAATTTAAAGCCCATTTCATAAATTGTATTTTATTCCCCAATTTCAATAAGCTTTCCAACAAAGTTGCGGTTCTTGTTAAACATAAATATCACCCTACAAGTACCATGAATTATGACCACCACCGCCCCCGCCTGCAGTATTTCAATTACTCGCAAAATAGTTCAGGAACAGTTTTATGTGTCGTTTTATGACACGCCTGGGTTGCATATTGCTGATCGCATATTAGATCGGACATTGATAATAATGAAGACAAGAGAGCCGCAATTAGAGTGCCTGGAGATACATTAAAGAACCAAAGTAGGTAACTGACGTAGCTCGATGCGTCGTCAACAGCTGACGATCTTAAGAGGATCACAGGGAATTGCACTGGTGACACACCGTGGTTTGTACCTAGGACCAATCATGGACGTCTATTGGTTGAGGCGATCTCATATTATGTTGATAGCATCGGCTGCGTTTGCAGTGGTTGTATTTGCGTCGTCTACAATTCTTACGTAAGTAATTCTGATAACAACGTCATATTATACCTAATGTCATTAATGTCACATGAAAATATGTTCGATCGGTACGGCGCGGCGGGTGGTGTAATATGCGATCGACTTTAAAGCAATATTGTGTTTTTATTATCAAAGCCATCTTATGACATTCTGTCTTGATTAAAATGCAGCTATAAATTCTGAATCTGTGTCAAAGATCTACTGCGCGCTGTATTAAGACACCCCCTTTGATAGAGTCACGGCAAATTAGCTAATATTTTTTAAAGATCACTTGTCTTGGAACTTTTTCTCTCGTCGAGTTTAGGCACGATATGTATCAATACTTTGCCGTGCACTAACCCAGTCATGGAAGAAGACTTGGTTTGAATGCTTTGGATATAATTTATTAGATTTACTGAACTTTGAAATGTTGATTGGTATAACGGGTAATAAAAATTTCCCGTGGTACTACCAAAACTACCGCCGGTAGTACCACGAGTAAGCAGCGAATATGCTGAGAAAAACTTGTGTAAAATCGTATTGAATAGACAAACACACATTGTTACAAAGACTGCTAAACACATAACCGGGATAGAAAGGATATTGTACAGTTTAAATTTTATTTACCATTTACCTACGGTATTTTTAAACATAAAGTCAATATTGCCGTGAGCAGGCCCCGTCACCGACATTCAAAATGGCCGACCAACTTTATTTCAAACATTCAACTAGTACGAAGTCAACCCTTATTAGTTGAGCGCATTATTTAATTTAGGACCCTTGTTTGGTGTGAACAAAAATAAAACTTTGTAATTGGTTTGTAGGCCTTCTATCAAGGGCTGTGGAAGATAAAATTTAGTTTATTTAGGACATTCAGTTTAAACCCTGCGGCTTAAACTATACTAAACTAAGTATTCTTATTTTTTCATTTTGTAATAATTTAATGATTGTGTATTATAAAATAATGGATATTATTAGTACGGATTGAATATAAATTGATAGTTTGACGGACTAAATTACGACAAAATCAGTATATTAATTTCTCTTTTTTTAGTATTAATTATTTATTGTCTCAATTTTTCACTGTCGTCGTATATGATCTCAACTATTTCTATCTCAATTTTGATTACTTCCAAATAGGTACAAAGGAAATCCTTACCTTTAACTTAGCTCTTAACTTAGCTCAGTGTTGCGGCAAACCTATTGTCATTTCTTATAGTTATACATAAATTAAGCTTTCATTAGAGAGATTGCAAGTTATAATCTCGCCTACAATCTACAATGTTTGTTTACGAGGCATTTACATAATATTTGCCCCATTAAACACTTTAATAACACTCGCAGTATGATGTCATACTCGCGGTGATATTAACAGCCTCTCATACCAAACTATCTATTTAGTTATTGCTCCTGTTTTGTACGTTTTGCTAAATAAATCTAAATATAAACGGCATTTCAACATAAAAATAAAATTAAATGTTTCCTAAATAACTAATGGTAAAAACGTTGGGTAAGAAGGGTTGATTTATTTTAATGGTGCTGCCACACCGCAGTTACAAATGTTATAAAATGTTAATAAACATTTGTTAATTAACATTTTATCACAAACGATACCAAAAGTTTTCAAATGTTTTCGTGCAAGATTTTTAACAAATGTTTATTAAACATTTTGCAACGAGCATAACAAATTATAACCTTTGTTAAACAACATTAACCTGGGCGACGCTTTTAGTGCTTGACGCATCCAGTAAGTGCACTTTTTCTTTTTTAATTGTTTAAAATTTAAAAAAAAACCCGAAATTCGCTATTTTGTGGCGGCGGCCATCTTAGATTTGCAACAGTGCTATTCTACTAGTCAAGCCCTTTCATTTGATACCCATATTAAGGGAGTTTTGAAAGAATATGTAATCTGCCATTTTATAGCGGCGGCCATCTTGGACCGATTTTCATCAAACATAGCTAATAAGACTCTCGACTAATTCACCTTTCAAACAAAAAAAAAAGCCGCATTCAAATCGGTCCACCCGTTTGAGCGCCACAGGGGAACAGACACACACACACACACACACACACACACACATCATCTCGTCGTTTTTGCGTCGGGGGTTAAAAAATAAAAGCCAAACCAATAAGCAAATCTTCTTCTATTGCGACTAGTTTAGAAAATATTATGCAACAATGTTAAACGTGTTTTACCAGTGTAGGAGCATTGAAAACATCTACAAAATATCACAAATGTTAGTAAATTTTATAAGTGTTAGTAATGTTAAATAAATATGTTAAACAACATTTCTTACCCCAATGTAGCAGCACCATAAGAACCTACGTCATTTCCACACTTTTGTCAATCTGTAAAATATCTAATGTAAGTAGGTATTATTTTGAGGCATAAAATATTATTATGTGACGAGCAGACAAGGAGAGCATACTGCGCTGATTTTCAGCCACAGAGGATTGTAAATTTCTGGAAATACAGTATAACCATTTTTGAACAAAATTACTAAGCAACTAGAGACCCATCAAGGAAACTAGACGTACCAAAACTATGCATAACTTAAAAAGCGCTAAGAACAAAAACACGTTGCCAGGGAACGGACGATCCGACTCGCCTCTTATTATACTATATATAGCTCAATTACCACTCACTCACTCACTCACTCATTGACATAATTGTTCTCCTAGAAAGAGACAGAAAACGATATAATCATGTATGGGAGATGTGTTCAGGTGCGGGAGTCGAGTAGGGAAAAATTATGACATTTCAGAAAAACAAGATGGCGGCCGACGTAATTTTTGTAACTTTTTTGTTTTTCAACCGATTTCGTTAAAACTCACAGGTTTTTAAGAAATTAGTAAATGAATATTAGAAAAAGTGGAAAAAATTGGAAAAACAAGATGGCGGCCGAGATTTAGATTTTTAAAATTTTTGATTTTTCGACCCCAAATCGCGGCACCACAGCTCGGAAACGGGGTAATTGAGGATGATATATTTTTCTTGTTACCGTTTACAATTATCCTGTATTTTGACAGAACGGGAGCGGTTTTTAAAAATTCAAGATGGCGGCTGTTGTGGCGGCCATTCGGTTTGAGGTACGAAAAAATGCAATTTTAAAATTCAAATTTTTCACAGTTGGCAACATCGGAGCGTTACGACTTCTATCAAGCGATTGTATGTATAGACTCGAGGTATAAATTGGTGATAAAAAAAATACCCCACTTTTGGGGAAATTTCAAGATTTACCCCAAAAATAAAAAAATCGAAATACGGACTTTTTGCAAAATCCGAGTATGAGCGACTACGTATTTTACTTGTACAAACGACATTTGGGTATTTTTGTCACCAGAGACTGGCAACACTGGAATTTATCAAAGAAAAAGTGATTTTCGCGACATGGTCTTTTTTCAGGGGCAATCATTTCGCCTGGGTCGCAGTGAGATGGAACATGTAAACGTCATCAGGAGCGGTATATCCTGTAGTTAATGGTAACATTATAAAACTTTCTAAAATGTATCTGTCAAATGAGTTGGCGGCCATTTTGTATTGTTGTTGGGTGTTTTTGAAAATTTTGATCATGTTTTTGAGGAAGTTGGCAACATTTTAGAAAGTTGACATGTATGAATCGATTGTGCAACTCAACCGGCAGTATCGAGGTATGTACACAGTGTTGCCACATTTAGGGTAGTTTTTGAGATTTCCCCAAAAATTTCCTCCTGTAAAATTTTGTATGAAAATTTTTTTTTTCACTTATGGTTTCACAAAGAAGACAAAAATTTATTCCGAAAAAAATATGGAGAGAGCTGATGATTGAGGGTTTCGGAGACGGGTGAAGGGCACGCTGAAAGTATTGAAGATAGGTGGGGGGTGCTCGAGCAAATGTCATTCGAAACGTCGTCCAATTGGGAGTGAACTAAAAAAAAATTCAAAATGGCGGAAAAAAGATGGCCGCCATACAAATTTCATCGGTATCCATCTCGGAGGTTATAAAAGATGGAAGAGTGGTTTCTTAGCAAAAGATGATCAAAATCCGAAGGTCTACTTGATAAATGGAAAAAAAATTCAAAATGGCGGAAATCATTTTTTCATAGAAAATGTATGGTGAATATTGAATTGCCTTTGATGCGGTTCTTCAGAGAATTCTCACAGAAAAATATGGGAAGACATGATGATTGAGGGTTAGTAAGATGGTTGGGGAACCCGGGAAGGGTATTGTAGATAGAAAAGGGTTGCTCAAACAAAAACAAGATGGCGGCCGACGTGAATTTTGTAACATTTTTGTTTTCCTACCGATTTCATTACAACTCGCAATTCTAGAAGAAATTAGGAAACGATTAATAGAAAAAGTAGAAAAAATTTAAAAAACAAGATGGCGGCTTAGCTGTAGTCTTTCAAATTTTCGATTTTTCGACCCCAAACCGCGGCGCCACAGCACAGAAACGGGTTAGTTGAGGATAATATTTTTTTCCTGTTTCCGTCTACAATTATCCTGTATTTTGACAGATCGGGAGTGGTTTTTAAATATTCAAGATGGCGGCTGTCGTGGCGGCCATTCAGTTTGAGGTACGAAAAAACGCAATTTTGAAATTCAAATTACTCACAGTTGACAACATCGGAGCGTTTCTACTTCTATGAAGCTATTGTATGTACAGACTTGAAGTATAGATTGGTGAAAAAATTACCCCATTTTTTGGGAAATTACAAGATCTACCCCAAAAATTAAAAAATCGAAATACGAACTTTTTGCAAAATCCGAGTATGAGCAACTACATTTTTTACCTGTACAAACGAAATTTGGATATTTTTATCGCCAGGGACAGGCAACACTGAAATTTATCAAAGAAAAAGTTGTTTTCGCGATACGGTCTTTTTTCAGGGGTGATCATTTCGCCTGTGTGCGAGCGAGATGAAAACTTGAAACCTCATCAGGAGCGGTATCTCCTGTACTTAATGGAAAAATTATTCAACTTTCTAAAATAAATCTGTAAAATGAGTTGACGGCCATTTTGTATTTTATTTGTTTTGGAATTGATTTTGAACATGTTTTTGAGGCAGTTGGCAACATTTTGGAAAGTTGAAATGTATGAATCGACTGTGTAACTTAACCGGCAGTATCGATAAATGTAAACAGTGTTGCCACCTTCGGGGTAGTTTACGAGATGTTCCCCAAAAATTTTCTCCTGTAAAATTTTGTATGAATTTTTTTTTTCACAAATGGTTTCACAAAAAAGACAAAAATTTATTCAGAAAAAAAATATGGATAGAGCTGATGATTGAGGAACTCGGAGACGGGTGAAGGGCACGCTTAAGGTATTGAAGATAGGTGGGCGGTTCTCGAGCAAATGTCACTCGAAACGGCTTCCAATTGGCAGTGAGCTGGAAAAATATTCAAAATGGCGGAAAAAAGATGGCCGCCATACAAATTTCATCAGTGTCCATCTCAAAGGGTATAAAAGATGGAAGAGTGGTTTCTTATCAAAAGATGATCAGGACCTTCGGATCCTGATCACTAGAAAAAAAAAAATTCAAAATGGAGGAATTTATTTCGGATCGACTAGGGACCGACTAGGGACCGACTAGGGACCAACTAGGGACCGACTAGGGACCAACTACGGACCGACTTGGGACCGACTACGGACCGACTGAGTTGACGACCATTTTGTATTTTATTTGTTTTGGAATTGATTTTGAACATGTTTTTGAGGCAGTTGGCAACATTTTGGAAAGTTGAAATGTATGAATCGACTGTGTAACTTAACCGGCAGTATCGATAAATGTAAACAGTGTTGCCACCTTCGGGGTAGTTTACGAGATGTTCCCCAAAAATTTTCTCCTATAAAATTTTGTATGAATTTTTTTTTCACAAATGGTTTCACAAAAAAGACAAAAATTTATTCAGAAAAAAAATATGGATAGAGCTGATGATTGAGGAACTCGGAGACGGGTGAAGGGCACGCTTAAGGTATTGAAGATAGGTGGGAGGTTCTCGAGCAAATGTCACTCGAAACGGCTTCCAATAGGCAGTGAGCTGGAAAAATATTCAAAATGGCGGAAAAAAGATGGCCGCCATACAAATTTCATCAGTGTCCATCTCAAAGGGTATAGAAGATGGAAGAGTGGTTTCTTACCAAAAGATGATCAGGACCTTCGGATCCTGATCACTAGACAAAAAAAATCAAAATGGAGGAATTTATTTCGGATCGACTAGGGACCGACTAGGGACCAACTAGGAACCGACTAGGGACCAACTACGGAACGACTTGGGACCGACTACGGACCGACTACGGACCGACTAGAGACCGACTAGGGACCGACTACGGACCGACTACGGACCGACTAGAGACCGACTAGGGACCGACTACGGACCTACTACGGACCGACTACGGACCGACTAGAGACCGACTAGGGACCGACTACGGACCGACTTAGAGACCGACTACGGACCGACTACGGACCGACTACGGACCGACTAGAGACCGACTAAGGACTGACTACGGACCGACTACGGACCGACTACGGACCGACTTGAGACCGACTAGGGACCGACTACGGACCGACTACGGACCGACTACGGACCGACTAGGGACCGACTACGGACCGACTACGGACCGACTAGGGACCGACTACGGACCGACTAGGGACAGACTAGGGACCGACTACGGACCGACTAGGGACCGACTACGGACCGACTAGGGACAGACTAGGGACCGACTAAGGACCGACTACGGACCGACTAGGGACCGACTACGGACCGACTAGAGACCGACTAGGGACCGACTACGGACCGACTACGGACCGACTAGGGACAGACTAGGGACCGACTACGGACCGACTAGGGACAGACTAGGGACCGACTACGGACCGACTAGAGACTGACTAGGGACCGACTAGGGACCGACTACGGACCGACTACGGACCGACTAGAGACCGACTAGGGACTGACTACGGACCAACTAGAGACCGACTAGGGACCGACTAGGGACCGACTACGGACCGACTAGAGGCTGACTAGGGACCGACTACGGACCGACTACGGACCGACTAGGGACCGACTACGGACCGACTACGGACCGACTAGAGACCGACTACGGACCGACTCCGGACCGAGTTAGGTAGACCGACTAGGGACCGACTACGGACCGACTACGGACCGACTAGGGACCGACTACGGTCCGACTAGGGACCGACTACGGACTGACTACGGACCGACTACGGACCGACTACGGACCAACTAGAGACCCAACTAGGGACCGACTAGGGACCGACTACGGACCGACTATGGACCAACTAGAGACCGACTACGGACCGACTAGGGACCGACTAGGGACCAACTACGGACCGACTAGAGACCGACTAGGGACCGACTACGGATCGACTAGGGACCGACTAGGGACCGACTACGGAGCGACTAGGGACCGACTAGGGACCGACTACGGACTGACTAGAGACCGACTACGGACCGACTACGGACCGACTTAGGTAGACCGACTAGGGACCGACTACGGACCGACTAGGGACCGACTAGGGACCGACTACGGACCGACTACGGACCGACTACGGACCGACTAGAGACCGACTAGGGACCGACTACGGACCGACTACGGACCGACTAGAGACCGACTAGGGACCGACTACGGACCGACTAGGGACCTACTACGGACCGACTACGGACCGACTAGAGACCGACTACGGACCGAGTTAAGTAGACCGACTAGGGACCGACTACGGACCGACTACGGACCGACTAGGGACCGACTACGGTCCGACTAGGGACCGACTATGGACTGACTACGGACCGACTACGGACCGACTGAGTTGACGGCCATTTTGTATTTTATTTGTTTTGGAATTGATTTTGAACATGTTTTTGAGGCAGTTGGCAACATTTTGGAAAGTTGAAATGTATGAATCGACTGTGTAACTTAACCGGCAGTATCGATAAATGTAAACAGTGTTGCCACCTTCGGGGTAGTTTACGAGATGTTCCCCAAAAATTTTCTCCTGTAAAATTTTGTATGAATTTTTTTTTTCACAAATGGTTTCACAAAAAAGACACAAATTTATTCAGAAAAAAAATATGGATAGAGCTGATGATTGAGGAACTCGGAGACGGGTGAAGGGCACGCTTAAGGTATTGAAGATAGGTGGGAGGTTCTCGAGCAAATTTCACTCGAAACGGCTTCCAATTGGCAGTGAGCTGGAAAAATATTCAAAATGGCGGAAAAAAGATGGCCGCCATACAAATTTCATCAGTGTCCATCTCAAAGGGTATAAAAGATGGAAGAGTGGTTTCTTATCAAAAGATGATCAGGACCTTCGGATCCTGATCATTAGAAAAAAAAAAAAAAAAATGGAGGAATTTATTTCGGATCGACTAGGGACCGACTAGGGACCAACTAGGAACCGACTAGGGACCAACTACGGAACGATTTGGGACCAACTACGGACCGACTACGGACCAACTAGAGACCGACTAGGGACCGACTACGGACCGACTACGGACCGACTAGAGACCGACTAGGGACCGACTACGGACCGACTACGGACCGACTACGGACCGACTAGAGACCGACTAGGGACCGACTACGGACCGACTACGGACCGACTACGGACCGACTACGGACCGACTAGAGACCGACTAGGGACCGACTACAGACCGACTACGGACCGACTTAGAGACCGACTAGGGACCGACTACGGACCGACTACGAACCGACTAGAGACCGACTAGGGACCGACTATGGACCGACTACGGACCGACTAGAGACCGACTAGGGACCGACTACGGACCGACTACGGACCGACTTCGGACCGACTAGAGACCGACTAGGGACCGACTACGGACCGAGTTAAGTAGACCGACTAGGGACCGACTACGGACCGACTACGGACCGACTACGGACCGACTACGGTCCGACTAGGGACCGACTACGGACTGACTACGGACCGACTACGGACCGACTGAGTTGACGGCCATTTTGTATTTTATTTGTTTTGGAATTGATTTTGAACATGTTTTTGAGGCAGTTGGCAACATTTTGGAAAGTTGAAATGTATGAATCGACTGTGTAACTTAACCGGCAGTATCGATAAATGTAAACAGTGTTGCCACCTTCGGGGTAGTTTACGAGATGTTCCCCAAAAATTTTCTCCTGTAAAATTTTGTATGAATTTTTTTTTTCACAAATGGTTTCACAAAAAAGACACAAATTTATTCAGAAAAAAAATATGGATAGAGCTGATGATTGAGGAACTCGGAGACGGGTGAAGGGCACGCTTAAGGTATTGAAGATAGGTGGGAGGTTCTCGAGCAAATGTCACTCGAAACGGCTTCCAATTGGCAGTGAGCTGGAAAAATATTCAAAATGGCGGAAAAAAGATGGCCGCCATACAAATTTCATCAGTGTCCATCTCAAAGGGTATAAAAGATGGAAGAGTGGTTTCTTATCAAAAGATGATCAGGACCTTCGGATCCTGATCACTAGAAAAAAAAAAAAAAAAAAAATGGAGGAATTTATTTCGGATCGACTAGGGACCGACTAGGGACCAACTAGGAACCGACTAGGGACCAACTACGGAACGACTTGGGACCAACTACGGACCGACTACGGACCGACTAGAGACCGACTAGGGACCGACTACGGACCGACTACGGACCGACTAGAGACCGACTAGGGACCGACTACGGACCGACTACGGACCGACTAGAGACCGACTAGGGACCGACTACGGACCGACTACGGACCGACTACGGACCGACTAGAGACCGACTAGGGACCGACTACGGACCGACTACGGACCGACTACGGACCGACTACGGACCGACTAGAGACCGACTAGGGACCGACTACAGACCGACTACGGACCGACTTAGAGACCGACTAGGGACCGACTACGGACCGACTACGGACCGACTACGAACCGACTAGAGACCGACTAGGGACCGACTATGGACCGACTACGGACCGACTAGAGACCGACTAGGGACCGACTACGGACCGACTACGGACCGACTACGGACCGACTAGAGACCGACTAGGGACCGACTACGGACCGACTACGGACCGACTACGGACCGACTAGAGACCGACTAGGAACCGACTACGGACCGACTACGGACCGACTTAGAGACCGACTAGGGACCGACTACGGACCGACTACGGACCGACTAGGGACCGACTAGGGACCGACTACGGACCGACTATGGACCGACTAAAGCTTATATCTCCGAAACTATAGAGTGCAGCCCCATGTTGTTGGTACTCAAACTTCTTATTTTCGCGATGTCTATATGCTCACGTGGTCAGATTTTTAAAAGCTTATATCTCCGAAACTATAGGGTGTAGCCCCATATTGTTAGTACGCAAAATTCTTATTTTCACGATGTCCGTGTGCTTACGTGGTAAGATTTTTAAAAGTTTATATTTCCGAAACTATAGGGTGCAGGCCCATGTTGTTGGTACACAAACTTCTTATTTTCGCGGTGTCTATGTGCTCACGTGATCAAATTTTTAAAAGCTTATATCTACGGAACTATAGGGTGGCGCCCAATGTTGTTGGCACTTAAACTTTTTATTTTCGCAATGTCTGTGTGCTTACGTGGTCAGATTTTTAAAGCTTGTATCTCCGAAACTATAGGGTGCAGGTCCATGTTGTTGGTACTCAAACTTCTTATTTTTGCGAAGTCTATTTGCTCACGTGGTCAGATTTTTAAAAGCTTATATCTCGGAAACCATAGGGTGCAGCCCCATGTTGTTTGTACTCAAACTTCTTATTTTCACGATGTTCTATGTGCTCAAGTTATCAGATTTTTAAAAGCTTATATCTACGAAACCATAGGGTGCAGCCCCATGTTGTTGGTACTCAAACTTCTTATTTTCGCGATGTCTGTGTGCTTATGTGGTCAAATTTTTAAAAGCTTATGTCTATGAAACTATAGGGTGCAGCCCCATGTTGTTAGTACTAAAACTTCTTATTTTTGAGATGTTTATATGCTCATGTAGTCAGATTTTTAAAAAGCTCATATCTAAGAAACTATAGGGTGCAACTTTATATTGTTGGTATGCAAACTTCTTATTTTCCTGATGTCTGTATGCTTAAATGGTCAGATTTTTAAAAGCTTATATCTCCGAAACTATAGGGTGCATTCCCATGTTGTTGGTACTCAAACTTCTTATTTTCGCGATGTCTGTGTTCTTACGTGATCAGATTTTTAAAAGCTTATATCTACGGAAGTATAGGGTGGAGCCCCATGTTGTTGGTACTCAAACCTCTTATTTTCGCGATGTCTGTGTGCTTACGTGGTCAGATTTTTAAAAGCTTATATCTATAAAACCATAAGGTGCTGCCCTATGTTGTTGGTACTCAAACTTCTTATTTTCGTGATGTCTATGTTCTCACGTTATCAAAATTTTAAAAGCTTATATCTACGAAACTATATGGTGCAACCCCATGTCATTGGTATGCAAACTTATTATTTTTGTGATGTCTGTGTGCTTACATGGTCAGATTTTTAATAGCTTATATCTCCGAAGAACAGTTTTGTATAGAACTTTTGTCCCCCACTAAGCGCATGCATAGAACTCATGAGTGTCCTTTCAGGAAAAGTCGTAGTGTTCCCGAAAGGACACTGGACATGATGACATGAGGCTCTCCTGGACATATTTGTATGAACCTTTATCCCCCCACTACACTTATATAGAACTTGAAGGTTTTTTTTTTTTGCAAAAAATACAAAACGTAGTCAATGTGGAAAAATTACCAGAGTACACTAACAACTCTCAAAAACTATCAGTCATATAGGCATGGTATCAAAACAAATGTTTTTTAAGACCTTGGATACTTTTGACCACCTAAGTGAATCTTAGAAATTAGAAATTAAATAAAAATAGAAAAAAAAATCATTTTAATAAAAATATGGAAAGAACGGATGATTGAGGAATTCGGAGACGGGTGAAGAACACGCTTAAGGTATTGAAATAGGTAGGGAGTGCTCGAGCAAATGTCACGCGAAACGTCATCCGATTGGCAGTGAGCTGAAAAAATTCAAAATAGCGAAAAATAGATGGCCGTCATACAAATTTCGTCGGTGTCCATCGCGGAGGGTATAAAAGATGTAAGAGTGGTTTCTTAGCAAAAGATTAGCAGGATCCGAAAGTCTACTCGATGAATAAAAAAAAAAATCAATATGGCGGAATTGATTTTTCCATAGAAAATGTATGGCTAATATTGACTATGCAAGGCTTTGATGCGGTTCTTTGGAGAACTCTCAAGTAAAATATGGGCAGACTTGATGATTGAGGATTTGGATGAAAGTCAAATTTCGAAAGCCCCCCCGCGAGCTGCTTTAGCAGCTCGCGCACCGAGCAACTAGTTATAATATATATAGCTCGATTACCACTGACTGACTGACTGACTGACTGACTCATTGACATAATTGTTCTCCTAGAAAGAGACAGAAAACGATACAATAATGTATGGGAGATATGTTCGGGTGCGGGAGTCGAGTAGGGAAAAATTATGACATTTCAGAAAAACAAGATGGCGGCCGACGTAATTTTTGTAACTTTTTTGTTTTTCAACCGATTTCGTTAAAATTCGCAGGTTATTAAGAAATTAGTAAATGATTATTAGAAAAAGTGTAAAAAATTGGAAAAACAAGATGGCGGCCGAGATTTAGATTTTTAAAATTTTTGATTTTTCGACCCCAAACCGCGGCACCACAGCTCCGTAACGGGGTAATTGAGGATAATATTTTTTTCTTGTTTCCGCTTACAACTATCCTGTATTTTGACAGAACGGGAGTGGTTTTTAAAAATTCAAGATGGCGGCTGTTGTGACGGCCATTTGGTTTGAGGTACGAAAACACGCAATTTTAAAATTAAATTTTCTCACAGTTGGCAACATCGGAGCGTTTCGACTTCTATGAAGCGATTGTATGTATAGATTTGAGGTATAAATTGGTGGTAAAAAAAATACCCCACTTTTAGGGAAATTTCAAGATTTACCCCAAAAATTAAAAAATCGAAATACGGACTTTTTGCAAAATTTGAGTATGAGCAACCATTTGTTTTACTTGTACCAATGACATTTGAGTATTTTTGTCCTCATGGACTGGCAACACTGGAATTTATCAAAGAAATAGTGATTTTCGCGACATGGTCTTTTGTCAGGGGCAATCATTTCGCCTGGGTGCGAGCGAGATAAAAAATTAAAACGTCACCAGGAGCGGTATGTACTGTTTTTATTGAAAAAATTATAAAACTATGTGAATTATTTATATCAAACGAGTTGGCGGCCATTTTGTATTGTTGTTGGGTGTTTTTGAAAATTTTGATCATGTTTTTGAGGCAGTTGGCAACATTTTAGAAAGTTGACTTGTATGAATCGATTGTGTAACTCAACTAGCAGTATCGAGGTACGTACACAGTGTTGCCACATTTAGGGTAGTTTTTGAGATTTCCCCAAAAATTTCCTCCTGTAAAATTTTGTATGAAAAAATTTTTTTTCACTAATGGTTTCACAAAAAAGACAAAAATTTATTCCGAAAAAAATATGGAGAGAGCTGATGATTGAGGGTTTCGGAGACGGGTGAAGGGCACGCTGAAGGTATTAAAGATAGGTGGGAGGTGCTCGAGCAAATGTCATTCGAAACGGCGTCCAATTGGGAGTGAACTGAAAAAAAATTCAAAATGGCGAAAAAAAGATGGCCGCCATACAAATTTCATCGGTATCCATCTCGGAGGGTATAAAAGATGGAAGAGTGGTTTCTTAGTAAAAGATGATCAAAATCCGAAGGTATACTTGATGAATAGAAAAAAAATTCAAAATGGCGGAATTCATTTTTTCATAGAAAATGTATGGTGAATATTGAATTGCCTTTGATGCGGTTCTTCAGCGAATTCTCACAGAAAAATATGGGAAAACATGATGATTGAGGGTTAGTAAGATGGTTGGGGAGCCCGGGAAAGGTATTGTAGATAGAAAAGGGCTGCTCAAATAAAAACAAGATGGTGGCCGACGTGATTTTTGTAACTTTTTTGTTTTCCTACCGATTTCGTTAAAACTCGCAATTCTAGAAGAAATCAGAAAACGATTAATAGAAAAAGTAGAAAAAATTTAAAAAACAAGATGGCGGCTTAGCTGTTGTCTTTCAAATTTTGGATTTTTCGACCCCGAACCGCGGCGCCACAGCACCGAAACGGGTTAGTGGAGGATAATATTTTTTTCCTGATTCCGTCTACGATTATCCTGTATTTTGACAGATTGGGAGTGGTTTTTAAATATTCAAGATGGCGGCTGTCGTGGCGGCCATTAAGTTTGAGGTACGAAAAAACGCAATTTTAAAATTCAAATTACTCACAGTTGACAACATCGGAGCGTTTCTACTTTTATGAAGCTATTGTATGTACAGACTTGAAGTATATATTGGTGAAAAAAATACCCCATTTTTGGGGAAATTTCAAGATCTACCCCAAAAATTAAAAAATCGAAATACGAACTTTTTGCAAAATCCGAGTATGAGCAACTACATTTTTTACCTGTACAAACGAAATTTGGATATTTTTATCGCCAGGGACTGAAAATTATCAAAGAAAAAGTTGTTTTCGCGATACGGTCTTTTTTCAGGGGTGATCATTTCGCCTGTGTGCGAGCGAGATGAAAACTTGAAACGTCATCAGGAGCGGTATCTCCTGTACTTAATGGAAAAATTATTCAACTTTCTAAAATAAATCAGTAAAATGAGTTGACGGCAATTTTGTATTTTATTTGTTTTGGAATTGATTTTGAACATGTTTTTGAGGCAGTTGGCAATATTTCGGAAAGTTGAAATGTATGAATCGACTGTGTAACTTAACCGGCAGTATCGATAAATGTAAACAGTGTTGCCACCTTCGGGGTAGTTTACGAGATGTTCCCCAAAAATTTTCTCCTGTAAAATTTTGTATGAATTTTTTTTTTCACAAATGGTTTCACAAAAAAGACAAAAATTTATTCAGAAAAAAAATATGGATAGAGCTGATGATTGAGGAACTCGGAGACGGGTGAAGGGCACGCTTAAGGTATTGAAGATAGGTGGGAGGTGCTCGAGCAAATGTCACTCGAAACGGCTTCCAATTGGCAGTGAGCTGGAAAAATATTCAAAATGGCGGAAAAAAGACGACCGCCATACAAATTTCATCAGCGTCCATCTTAAAGGGTATAAAAGATGGAAAAGTGGTTTCTTATCAAAAGATGATCAGGACCTTCGGATCCTAGAAAAAAACAAATTCAAAATGGAGGAATTTATTTCGGATCGTCTAGGGACTGACTGGGGACCGACTAGGGACCGACTGCGGACCGACTAGAGACCGCCTACGGAACGACTACGGACCGACTAGGGACCGCCTAGGGACCGACTAGGGACTAACTAGGGACCGACAAGGAACCGACTAGGGACCGACTAGGGACCGACTAGGGACTGACTAGGGACCAACTACGGACCGACTAGGGACCGACTACGGACCGACTAGAGACCGACTACGGACCGACTACGGACCGACTAGGGTAGACCGACTAGGGACCGACTACGGACCGACTAGGGACCGACTACGGACCGACTACGTACCGACTAGGGACCGACTACGGACCGACAATGGACCGACTACGGACCGACTAGGAACCGACTAGGGACCGACTACGGACCGACTAGAGACCGACTAAGGACCGACTACGTACCGACTAGGGACCGACTACGGACCGACTATGGACCGACTACGGACCGACTACGGACCGACTACGGACCAACAACGGACCGACTACGGACCGACTAGGAACTGACTACTATGGACCGACTAGGGACCAACTACGGACCGACTACGGACCGACTAGAGACTGATTACGGACCGACTACGGACCGACTAAGGTAGACCGACTAGGGACAAACTACGGACCGACTAGAGACCGACTACGGACCGACTAGGGACCGACTACGGACTGACTAGGGACCGACTACGGACCGACTACGGACCGACTACGGACCGACTAGGGACAGACTACGGACCGACTAGAGACCGACTAGGGACCGACTACGGACCGACTAGACACCGACTAGCGACCTACTACGGACCGACTAGGGACCAACTACGGACCGACTAGGGACCAACTAGAAACCGACTAGGGACCGACTGTGGACCGACTAGGGACGGACTGGGGACCGACTACGGACCGACTAGGGACGGACTGGGGACCGACTACGGACCGACTATGGACCGACTACGGACCGACTATGGATCGACTACGGACCGACTACGGACCAACAACGGACCGACTACGGACCGACTAGGGACCGACTAGGGACTGACTACGGACTGACTGAGACCGAGTAGGGACCGACTAAGGACAGACTACGGACCGACTAGAGGCCGACTAGGGACCGACTACGGACCGACTAGACACCGACTAGGGACCTACTACGGACCTACTGGGACCGACTAGGGACCGACTAGGGACCGACTAGGGACCGACTACGGACCGACTACGGACCGACTAGGCACGGACTGGGGACCGACTACGGACCGACTATGGACCGACTACGGACCAACTAGAGACCGACTACGGACTGACTACGGACCGACTAGGGTAGACCGACTAGGGAGTAGGGACCGACTACGGACCGACTAGGGACCGACTACGGACCGACTATGGACCGACTACGGACCGACTACGGACCGACTACGGACCTACAACGGACCGACTACGGATCGACTAGGGACTGACTACGGACTGACTAGGGACCGACCAGGTACCGACTACGGACCGACTAGAGACCGACTACGGACCGACTACGGACCGACTTAGGTAGACCGACTAGGGACCGACAACGGACCGACTAGGGACCGACTACGGTCCGACTTGGGACCGACTACGGACTGACTACGGACCGACTAGGGACCGACTACAGACCGACTAGGGACTGATTACGGACCGACTAGGGACTGACTACGGACCGACTACGGACCGACTATGGACCGACTAGAGACCGACTACGGACCGACTACGGACCGACTACGGACCGACTACGGACCGACTAGAGACCGACTAGGGACCGACTATGGACCGACTAGGGACCGACTAGGGACTTTTCGAGATTTCCCCAAAGATTTCCTCCTGTAAAATTTTATATGAATTTTTTTTTACAAATGGTTTCACAGAGAAGACAAAAATTCATTCGGAGAAAAAATATGGCGAGAGCTGATGATTGAGGATTTTGGAGACAAGTGAAGGATACAGAAGGGTAGAGTGCAGCCCCATGTTGTTGGTACCCAAACTTCTTATCTTGGTCTTTATGCTCACGTGGTCAGATTTTTAAAAGCTTATGTCCGAAACTATATGGTGAAGCCCCATGTAGTTGGTACTCAAACTTCTTATTTTCGCGATTTATGTGTGCTTACGTGGTCAGATTTTTAAAAGCTTATATCTCCGAAACTATAGGGTGCAGCTCCATGTTGTTGTTACTCAAACTTCTTATTTTCGCGATGTCTGTATGCTTACGTGGTCAGATTTTTAAAAGCTTATATCTACGGAACTATAGGGTCGAGCCCCATGTTGTTGGTACTCAAACTTACTTTCGCGATGTCTAGATGTTCACGTGATCAGATTTTTAAAAGCTTACATCTCCGAAACTAACCCCATGTTGTTATTACTCAAACTTCTTATTTTTGCGATGTCTATGTGCTCACGTGATCAAATTTTTAAATGCTTATATCTTCGAAATTATAGGGTGCAGCCCCATGTTATATAATGTCGAACGTCCCCGCGAGCTGCTTTAGCAGCTCGCGCACCGAGCAACTAGTTAATATATATATAGCTGCTCGTGCTGATTCATTGACTGACTCACTGATTGATCACCCCTCCTGTAAAATTTTGTATGAAAAATTTTTTTTTCACTAATGATTTCGTATAGAGGACAAAAATTCATTCGGAACAAAAATATGGAGAGAGCTGATGATTGAGGATTTCGGAGACAGGTGAGCAGCACGCTTAAGGTATTGAAGATAGGTGGGGGGTGCTCGAACAAATGTCACTCGAAACGTCATCCAATTGGCAGTTAGCTGAAAAAAAATTCAAAATGGCGAAAAAAAGATGGCCGCCATACAAATTTCATCGGTCTCCATCTCGGAGGGTATAAAAGATGGAAGAGTGGTTTCTTCGCAAAAGATGATGAGGATCCAAAGGTCTACTTGATGAATTGAAAAAAAAAATCAAAATGGCGGAATTTATTTTTCCATAGAAAATGTATGACGAATATTGAAGAGACTACAAGTTGTAAACTATGCAAGGCTTTGATGCGATTCTTTGGAGAACTCTCAAAGAAAAATATGGAAAGACATGATGATTGAGGGTTTGGAAGATGGATGAGGAGCCCGGGCAGGGTATGTTAGATAGATGGGAGGTGCTCAAACAAAAATTACTCAAAACCTCATCCAATTGGCACTGAGCTGAAAAAAAAACAAAATGGCGGATTCAAGATGGCGGCTATACAAATTTCGTCAGAGTCTATCTCACCAAGCATAAAAGATGGAAGAGTGGTTTCTGGGAAAAAGATGATCAAGACCTAAAAGTCTACTTGATGAACAGAAAAAAACAAGATGGCGGAATTTATTTTTCTACACAAAAAAAAATTATTGATGGAAAAATACGGAAAGAGCTGATGATCGAAGATTTTGGAGACGGATGAAGAGCACGGCGAGGGTATTGAAGATAGGTGGGACGTGCTCAAACAAAAACTACTCGAATCCTCGCGGTCCGCTTGCGGGCCGCGCACCCACGCGCCATACTAGTTAATATATATATAGCTGCTCGTGCTGATTGGGTCACTGACTCATTGATCACCTCTCCTGAACAATTTTGTATGAAAAAATTTTTTTTCAATAATGGTGTTGTATAGAGGACAAAAATTCATTAAGAGGAAAAATATGGAGAGAGCTGATGATTGAGGATTTCAGAGACGAGCGAATGGCACGCTTAAGGTATTGAAGATAGGTGGGGAGTGCTCGAGCAAATGTCACTCGAAACGTCATCCAATTGGCAGTGAGCTGAAAAAAAATTCAAAATGGCGAAAAAAAGATGGCCGCCATACAAATTTCGTCGGTGTTCATCTTGGAGGGTATAAAAGATGGAAGAGTGGTTTCTTCGCAATAGATGATCAGGATCCAAAGGTCTACCCGATGAATAGAAAAAAAATTCAAAATGGCGGAATTTATTTTTCCATAGAAAATGTATGGCGAATATTGAAGAGACTACAAGTTGTAAACTATGCAAGGCTTTGATGCGGTTCTTTGGAGAACTCTCAATGAAAAATATGGGAAGACATGATGATTGAGGGTTTGGAAGATGGTTGAGGAGCCCGGGCAGGGTATGGCAGATAGATGGGAGGTGCTCAAACAAAAATTACTCAAAACCTCATCCAATTGGCACTGAGCTGAGAAAAAAATGGCGGATTCAAGATGGCGGCTATACAAATTTCGTCGGTGTCTATCTCACCAAGTATAAAAGATGGGAAGAGTGGTTTCTTGGCAAAAGATGATCAAGAACTAAAAATCTACTCGATGAACAGAAAAAAAACAAGATGACGGAATTTATGTTTTCACACAAAAAGTTTTTTTTAATGATGGTTTCGTATAAAAGACAAAAATTCATGCGGAGGAAAAATATGGAGAGAGCTGATGATTGAAGATTTTGGAGACGGGTGAGGAGCACGGACAGGGTACCTACTGAAGATAGGTGCTAAAACAAAAATTACTCGATAGGTGCTTGAGCAAATGACAAATGTCACTCGAAACCTCATCCAATTGACAATGCGCTGAAAAAAAAGTCAAAAATTCTGGATTCAAGATGGCGGCCATACAAATTTCGTCGATGACTATCTCACTGAGTATAAAAGATGGAACAGTGGTTTTTTTGGCAAAAGATGATCAAGACCTCAAAGGTCTATTTGATGAACAAAAAAAAAAACATGATTGCGGAATTTATTTTTCCATACATAATTTTTTTTTTCACTGATGTTTTCTTATAGAAGACAAAAATTCATCCGGAGGAAAAATATGGAGAGAGCTGATGATTGAGGATTTCAGAGATGGGTGAGGACCACGGCCGCGACCAGGTTATTGAAGATAGGTCGGGGGTGTTCAAACCAGACTACTCGAAACCCCGCGGTCCACTTTAGCGGGCCGCGCAGCCACGCGCAATACTAGTTAATATATATATAGCTGCTCGTGCTGATTCATTGACTGACTCACTGATTGATCACCCCTCCTGTAAAATTTTGTATGAAAAATTTTTTTTTCACTAATGGTATCGTATAGAGGACAAAAATTCATTCGGAACAAAAATATGGAGAGAGCTGATGATTGAGGATTTCAGAGACGAGCGAATGGCACGCTTAAGGTATTGAAGATAGGTGGGGGGTGCTCGAACAAATGTCACTCGAAACGTCATCCAATTAGCAGTGAGCTGAAAAAAAATACAAAATGGCGAAAAAAAGATGGCCACCATACAAATTTCGTCGGTCTCCATCTCGGAGGGTATAAAAGATGGAAGAGTGGTTTCTTCGCAAAAGATGATGAGAATCCAAAGGTCTACTTGATGAATTGAAATAAAATTCAAAATGGCGGAATTTATTTTTCCATAGAAAATGTATGGCGAATATTGAAGAGACTACAAGTTGTAAACTATGCAAGGCTTTGATGCGGTTCTTTGGAGAACTCTCAAAGAAAAATATGGGAAGACATGATGATTGAGGGTTTGGAAGATGGTTGAGGAGCCCGGGCAGGGTATGGCAGATAGATGGGAGGTGCTCAAACAAAAATTACTCAAAACCTCATCCAATTGGCACTGAGCTGAAAAAAAAACAAAATGGCGGATTCAAGATGGCAGCTATACAAATTTCGTCGGTGTCTATCTCACCAAGTATAAAAGATGGAAGAGTGATTTCTTGGCAAAAGATGATCAAGAACTGAAGATCTACAATTTGATGAACAGAAAAAAATCAAGATGGCAAAATTTATTTTTTTCACACAAAATATATGGCGAATATTGAAGAGACTAAGTTGGGAAACTATACAAGACTTTGATACGGTTCCTTTTCAAAATTTGTTTTTATGGAAGAACTCTCCTTCTGGCAAATGATTCGGAGAAAAAAATTTGGAGTGATGATGATCGAGGGTTTGGAAGATGGATGAGGAGCACGGCCAGGGTTAAAGATGCTGAAACTGATAGAAGGTGGAGGCTGCTAAAACAAAAATAATACTGAAATCCCCGCGGTCCGCTTTAGCGGGCCGCGCAGCCAAGCGCCCTACTAGTTATAAAATAAAATAATTCAAATTTATTCTCATCGGAATGTATATCTGGCGGAACTTAAAGCCGACGGAGATAAGCTTTGAATATTCATTCAAATAAACACTGCTAAGAACAAAAATACCCACTCCGTGTATTTTTTTTAAGTTCGGATTTCGAAACATCTGTTATTTCTGATTCGCTTTGTTGGGTCTTGAACAGATTTAATATTAATAAATGTTGTGTTCGAAAATCTAAATCTTATTTATTATTTTATACAGAGTTTACAACGTTGGATTACGCGGTTTTGTTGAATGAAGGTTTCAGAAGTTTTATGTTAAATCAACATAATATTGTAATTTTTATTATATTGAACCAATGAGTGTTCTTAAATTGACGTTCAAAGGTTGTACAGTGCACCAATTTTGAACAAAGTTTAATTTACTTTGACTTTGAGATGAGTCGACACCTATAATATATATACATTTTTTTATGTACCTACCTAGTCCGTTTTTGTTGATTCATTTTTTTAACCAACTTCCGAAAAGGAGAAGGTTCTCATTACGGAGCGTATTTTGTATTGGACACCTCTAAGTTGGTCCCATTTAAATCTATTTATCTATCTATCTATCTATATCTATCTATACATATAATAAAATCGTAGACTTGCTGTATCTGTACATTAAAGATTTTTGCAAAATAATAACTGGGGGATGTTAGGGATAAGTAATAGAACGTAAAAACGCTATTTTTGAAATTTTTGTCTGTTTGTCTGTATGTCTGTTTGTCTGTTTATCTGTTTGTCTGTATGTTTGTGCGCGCATCACGCAAAAACTACTGAATGGATTTAAATGAAACTTGGCATGATTTAAGTTCATACTACGGAGTAACATATAGGATACTTTTTATCCCGAAATTCAGCACGGTTCCCTTGGGAGAGGGGATGAAAGTCAAAATGTGTACTTAGCTGTAATTCATTAACGTGTGGTCCGATTTCATTCATTCTTTTTTTGTTAGAAAGGAAATACCTTAAAAATTGCCGGGTAATCTCTGAAAGGCTGTATCGATTTTGATGGGACTTTCAGTGGCGGATGTTTACATTTTTATCTACCTAAACATCCACCAGTGAACTTTTAACAGTTTTTAGCAGTTTTTAGCTCAAAAGAGCTTAAGAAAAACAAAAAGTTCCCACGGGATTTTTAAAAACCGATATACACGCGAACGAAGTCGCGGGTATCCGCTCGTGTTATAATAATTATGTATAATAGATTAGGTAAATCTATATATATATAAAAATCAATACCACTTTTCGTTGTAATTTTATAACTCAAGAACGGGCTTATCTATCCGAACCAAATGTATAGGCTTTGTTTGGACTATTTAGTAGATGGTTTATGTGAAGTTTGCACAAAATCGGTCGAGCGGTTCTTCATTTATCACATTTTTCATTTTTATCAATGGGTTCCTGGATGGTTCGAAAACACAATTACCGGGTAGGTACAGGTAACCCACCGGGTCTTGGTAGGTGGCGTTGATGTCGTTATGTCACCGGGCAGGATGACGTCTGCCAGGTCCGCTAGTAATATAATAAAACTGTAACAGATCCAATTATGTACATTGAAGATATTTTGAAAATTTTTATTGGAGGGCACTCTATAATCGATACTGAAGCCAAAACTGCAATTTTTTTCATTTTTGTCTGTCTGTCTGTCTGTCTGTCTGTCTGTATCTTGGCCGCGCATCACGCCGAAACTACTGAATGGATTCGAATGAAACTTGGTACGATTTGAGTTTATACTTCGAGGTAGGACATAGGATACTTTTTATCCCGAAATTCAGCAAGGTTCCCTTGGGAGAGGGGATGAAAGTTAAAACGTGTATTTAGCTGTAATTCATTAACGCGTTGTTCGATTTCACTCATTCTTTTTTTGTTAGAAAGGTAGTACTTTATGTATTGTCTTGTAAATATTTCAAGGTCATAGGTTTTTTAGTTTAGAAATGACAGACATTACAATCCTCAATATTGGGTTCAAATAACTTGGGACCCGGATCTTTGAACGTACGACTTATTTTAAACTGGTGTGCGTTTAAATTTATGTTTGTCGGTCTGTCTATTTATTCCAGCTAATTTCCGAAACGGCTGGATCGATTTTAATGGAACTTTCAATGTTATAAGGAGTAACTTACGCTACATTTAGTTTAGGTACATAAAAGAATTATGGGATCCGATCCGATCCTATATAAAAACCTATATCTACGCGAACGAAGTTGCGGGGTTCAGCTAGTTTCAAAATAAAGTTCTATCCCTTGATTGGCTCACTGAATTCAGTATCCAGTAAAAGGTACGTAAGTAAGTAATCAAAATTGGTAGATTTTAGCCACGAAAAAATAAAAAATAAAAAAATTTTAAAGAGAAAAAAATTGCGGCTTCTCTTAATGTGCGGTCGTTATGTGGATCGGTTTTGTAACTTTCCTAATTGTTATTTTCACAATGAAGAAAACTCTGCGCCTCGTGCAGTAAATAAAATGCACCGTGAACTATTCAGTGTTTGCATAATAATATAATATTCGTTATGGGCAACGTTTGCTCCGAACAACATTTCATTGTTACTCTAACAGCATTCATACTTTACGACAATGACATCGACGATAAATCGTAATAAATGTCGTGTTTCTTGAGCGTCGTTAATATTAAAAGAATTTATTTTACGTAAATATCTAGAGACCAGACCTTTTTAAAATTATTATTAAAAAAATGGTTATTTCGTGACAAATTTCGCATCAATTGCAACAAAGTGCAGTACTACTCTTATAAGTTACATCGATAGTATTAGTTTAAGTTTTTCAAATGTTCAATAATCTCTTGTTGTCAATTGCAATAATGTCAAATATATGAATTATGCAATTAATAAATAAATGTTTCAAGTCATAAATAAAAATGCTAGATAATTATTATTTTCCATATTTCATAGCAATGCAGTGCGACCGTTAACAATATCTTGAGTTGTCTCCGTATATTTTTAAAGTTTTTAATTAGATTTTGCCAAAAAATAAGTTTCAAATATAGTACATAAGTTTTATCAGATAGCAAATCGTGGAAATTAAATAAAAATCTAGAGATTTAACAAGGACTAGTGCTAAAAAACAGTGTGGAAAAGTGACCTAAATATCGTTATTAAAACAGTGCCAAAACTTACTAAAAAATAATAATTTGGACAAAATTGCAATGTTTTGAGGACCTAAGAAGACTGCAAACCAGAGTGAAATGAAAAAAATAAAACAAAAACTGAAAATCAAGTGTTCATTACATCAGTCAATAAACATTGTTGTTTAAACAGTGCTACACCATTTTTTGAACTTTAACAGTGTTATTGCCTAATAAAATTGCAAGCGGTTGTTAAAAACTAGTGAGAAATCAATAAATCGGATATTAGATGTATGAAATATATAAAAATAACCTAAAAATATTACAATATTTTTCTGCAAAATCATCACGTAATCATTATAATATTACACCGCCATCTATTGAGTCAATCTTGAACTTATTCCTAGAACCAATACTCTGATACAGCTCTGATACGACATCATTCTACGTATCGCCGCAAGAGGGCACAAGTAATCAACAGCAACACAATTATTACGAATATCACTAGGTGGCGACATATTAATCAATCATAATAATCAGTATGGAGCAACTTACAGAAATGATTAAAAACTTACACTTGAGATTTGAAGAACAGTCGATTGAATTGAAAGAAATGAAAAAAAGCATCACAAGCGACATAAAAAGTTATATCGATGAAAAACTCATTACTTTAGAATCTAGGCAAATAAAATTGGAAAAAATTACAGAAGAACAAGGGCGCAGAATACAACAACTTGATAGGTCTATGAGGAAGAAAAATGTGGTATTTTTCGGGGTGGAAGAAACGGAGAGAAACTATTTTGATCTCCAAAATAAGATAGTTGATTTGATAAATGGACACATGCACATTAATTGTCAAAAAGAAGATATAGAATACGTAAGACGTGCAGGGAAGAAATCAATTAAAATACGACCGATTATCGTTACATTGAGCACTATGGGAAAAAAGATAGAGCTGCTTAAAAACAAGAACTCTCTTAGTAACACTTCTTATTACATAAAGCAAGATTTTCCCCCTGAAGTCATCGAAGAAAGAAAAAAATTACAAAGTCAACTGAAAGTAGAGAAAGACAAAGGAAATAGAGCCTTCATTAAATATGACAAACTAATGATTCTACCCAAGCCAATCCAACAAAATGAACGTTACAAGAGAAATTTATCATATTCGCCTGAAAATACACATTCAACAAGAAATTCGAGCTCCAGCAAACCCCAAAAGAAAAATAAAGTAGAAATATCACAATATCTTATTAGGAATCAATCTACAAATGACCGTATTAAAAGCCCTGTATATCAGCCTACCGAAACTTCTTCAAACACTAAATGACATGAACCAGCGATCTCTCTATATCCCCCAACACGGCCGGTCACCGCGGGGGATAAAGACCATAACCCTCCAGATCAACTACTCTACATTTGTACTTACAATGCTCGATCACTATTGTCTGAAGAACGGCTTATAGAGTTTAAAGAATCAATATCACATATTAAATATGATATAATTGGCCTCTCTGAAATAAGAAGAACTGGGTATAATATAGTAGAAGATTCAAAACACATTTTCTGCTACTATGGAGAAACCAAAGGACAATATGGAGTTGGATTTCTCATAAAGTCGAATCTTAAAAATTGTATTGAAAGTTTTAAAGGGATTTCAGAACGAATATGTATATTAAATTTAAAATTATCAACACTGGAAATCTCTATTATCCAAGTTTATTTACCAACTAGCGACTCTACAGATAGAGATATAGATTTATTTTACGATTCCTTACATGAAACAATAAAAAAATGCAGCAAGAACATAATTATCATGGGTGACTTCAACGCTAGAGTCGGCCAAAAATTGCGAAGTGAACATAAAATCCTAGGTGAGAGCTGCTTTGGAAAAAGAGATAAAAGAGGCAGCAAACTAATCAATTTTGCTTTAGAGAACAACTTGACTATCATTAATAGCATATTTAAAAAAAAAACAAAAGTCTCTTTGGACTTGGATTTCCCCAAAGAGAAACAAAAGTCAAATAGACTATATATTATCCAATTTCAAGAACCAATTTACCAATATAGAAGTAATAAATCAATTCTCCTTTGCCAGCGACCATAGACTTGTGAGAGGCACAATAAAAATAAAGAAATTAAAAAAAAGTAGAGCTCACTATGGAAGCACCATTACTCGTTTCAAGACAGCCCAAGACGAAAAGAATTATCTTACAAACCTAAAAGAAAACATTGGCTCTATGTCAGAACCCAAGAATGTAGAGTCCTTCTACCTAGCAATAAAATCAGCAATTTTAAGTAGCATAAAGCACAGCCCGGACATAAACTCGGAAAATCATTCAATTATATCTAAAGATACAAAAAATTTGATAAGAAGAAGAAACGAATTAAAACACAAAACCCCTTTAAGTAAAGACGAAAAAATAGAGCTGAAAAATTTATACAAACTCATTTCCAGACAAATTCATAGGGAATATCACGAGTATAGACTTAAAACGATTGAGAAACACTTAATAAGATCAGGCAGTTTAAAAAAAAGTGATAGAGAACTCAACCCGAATAAACGATGGATCCCTTGCTTAAACACGTCTAGAGATATAACTCATTCCAGATCTGAAATCATACATATAGCTACAGAGTTTTACAAAAAACTGTATAGCAATCGCACTCCATCACTTAAAGACGATAATATCACTTCAGAGGCAAGTAGAGTCATTACCTACAATGGTGAAAAGCTAACAAGATTTACAGAAACAGAAATATTAAAAAAGCTAGAAAAATTAAAAATAGATAAAAGCAGCGGTCCAGACGAAATTTCAAATGAAATGTTGAAAGTTGGAAGAACTCTACTGTCAAGACCTTTAACTCTGCTTTTTAACAAAATTATTGAAGAAAGGAAAATACCAAAAAAATGGGCCGAATCCGATATAATCCTACTCTACAAGAAAGGAGACCCTTGCGACATTGGAAATTATAGGCCCATTAGCCTTCAACCTTGCCTCTACAAACTTCTAGCCACCTGCTTGGAGCAACGTCTATCAGAAATAACAGACAAATACCAGCCAGTTGAACAGGCAGGTTTCAGGAAGAGCTTTTCAACCACCGATCATATACACACACTTGATCAAATTATAGAGAAATTTCAAGATCACACACGCCCATTGTATTTGGCATTTATTGATTATGTAAAGGCTTTCGACTCTATCTCACATGAAAGTATGTGGTTGGCTCTAAAAGAAAACAATACACCTGAAGAACTCATAGATCTGATTAAAGATATTTATAGCAAGAGTATAAGTAGAGTCAAGCTGGACAGAAAAGGACCAGAAATAAAAATATGTAGAGGCGCCAGACAAGGCGACCCAATATCTCCGAGGATTTTCATTATAGTACTTCAAAATATAATGAAAAATCTTGACTGGTCACAAAAAGGAATATGTATTAATGGAACATACTTAAATAATTTAAGATTTGCCGACGACATTGTCCTCTTTTCTGAAACAGCAAATAATCTCGAAAAAATGATTAATGACCTGAATTCTGCAAGCCTCAAAATAGGCCTTGAGTTAAATACTACCAAAACAAAAGTTATGACTAACAGCGTCGAAAAAGCTATACGCGTTCAAGATACTCCACTAGAATATGTTCAAGAGTATATATATCTTGGCAAACAAATTTCATTTAAAAAATCAAGACACCGAGATGAACTCGAAAGACGTATAAAAATTACATGGAATAAATTTTGGGCTTATAAGTACATACTCAAGTCAGATTTACCTATAAATTTAAAAACAAAAATAATGGACTCATGTCTGCTACCTTGTCTTACTTATGCTAGCCAAACCTGGATATTTAACAAATATACTAAAAATAAGATCCAAACCACTCAGAGAGCAATGGAGCGGAGCATTCTTGGCTTACGTAGAATACACAAGACGAGAAACACAACTTTAAGAAAAAAAACCAAAGCTATTGATGCTCTAGAACATTCTATGAAGTTAAAGTGGAAATGGGCAGGGCATTTTTTTTTTTTTTTTTTTTTTTTAATACCCCGACATGTGTCGAAGTCGCCCGTTTTCCCCCCCGACATGATGATCGGAGACCTTTTTTTTACATGATTTCAATTTTATGTCTTATTTTAATTTTAATTTTGATCATTAAGTTTTTGTTGTATGTTATTTACGTTATTGCCTATATTCTGCTAATATAAGGTAACTGTAAATCTTTTATACATTTATATTTTATTTCCTTTTATTGTAATTTTGCCTATTGCTATTGCATATTTTATAAAACTGTCCCTAATATATTTATTTCCTAACAATTCAGATAAATGTTCTTTTTTAATGGATATGTCAAATTTACTTTCTATGTCGTACCGTTGTCTTCCGAATCTTGGGCATTCTGTCAGCAGATGAATAGGTTCTTCATCCTTGTCTGAGTTACATTCACATGCGGGGGTATCTTTTAGCTTAAATCTATGCAGGTATTTTGAGAAACCCCCGTGTCCACTAATTATTTGTGTAAGTACCGGGTGCACGTCTATTTTACTGACTATTTTATGCGCTTTATGAACATCTGGGAAGAACACTTTTGTAACACTTGCAGTATTTTCTTCTTCATACCGTTTTTGCCATTGCAACTGTGTATCTGCTCTTATCATCATCTTTGCGTGTGATATTGGGCATGCTCTATATGTCGCGGTTATCTTTTTATTTGATGCCGCCTGTTTTGCTAAGTTGTCAGCTCGCTCGTTGCCAGCGTTTCCAACGTGGGCTTTAACCCAACATAATCGGACCAAATGCCCTTGGTCTCGCACTGCACCGATTCTTCGCCGTATACTGTTCGCTAGTGGATGGGAGATTCTTCCACTTTTTATTAAATCTAAAGCAGATCTGGAATCGCTTAAGATCCAGAATTCTCTTTCTTTGTTCTTTTCTGCCCATTCCACAGCCTTTTCTATGGCAAACAGCTCGGCCTGGAATACGGTGCAGTACGATTCCAGTTTTAGCTTGATCGCCTTGACCTCTGCGCCACCTTTCCATACCGATACAGCCGCTCCTACTCCGCCCTCAAACTTACTACCATCCGTATAGATGAGTGTCCTTCCGGTATCGTGACACTCATTGGGTTCAGTTTGAGAGTTTTCGAGGAGGGAGTAGTCAATCGTAGTACTAAGCGCTGGGTGTTTGATGTGTTGTTCCGCATATCCTACTCTTACTTCAATCTTTCGATCGTCCGGCAGATGTCGGAATATGCCCTTCTTGGCCTCATAGAGGGTAGCTACCTCTTGAACCCTAAGGTCAAGAGGCAGTATCCCTGCCAGTATCATGGCTGAATTTAAGGATGCGGTGCGATAGGCTTTGCTAATTTTTTGGGCAAATCCACGCTGGATACAGTTTAACTGCTTTCGAACGCCAAGCTTTTTAGTGGCTGGTGCCCACGCGCTGGCTGCGTAAAGGATGATGGGCTCCACTACCGCTGTATATATCGTCTTTATGACCTGTGGGTGGAGGCCCCAGCTGACTTTAGCGGCTCTGCACAGCTGCTTGTATATGCCCTGTACCTTGCTGCAAGTGTTTGTAGCATGCGCGTTAAAGGTAAGACCCCTGTCTATCGTTAGGCCTAATATCTTGATCTCATTCGACATTTCAATGCTGATCCCCCCCATGTGCAGGATCGGAGAGTCGTATTTTAACTTTTTGGTAATGACCATAGCCTTGGTCTTGTGTGGCGCAAATTTCAGTTTGTTCCGGACTCCCCAATCCTGCACATAGGCGAGAGCTGCGTTGGCCTGTCGTGAGATGTCCAATCCTGTATGTGCATCAAAGACAAGGACCACATCATCAGCAAAGGCCTGACAGTAGTCTCCCCGTAACTGTAGTCCTTTAAGCAATGGATCAAGCAGCAGATTCCAAAGAATCGGGCCTCCGATTGATCCTTGCACGCATCCTTTTGAGGTGCTTCTGATGTGTTCAGCACCGGCATATCTCACCCTCACCCTGCGATCCTGGAAATAATTATCGATGACTTTTCTGATGTTCCCGGGACACCTTTCCTCAGCCAGTCTAAGCTTTATGGCGGGCCACCATGCACTATCAAATGCACCCTCTATGTCCAGAGAAATCACAGTTATTACTTTTTTCTCTTTTAACTTTTCGTTTATATGTTTCATCAAGACATAGAGGGCGTCTTCGGTGCTCTTTTGGGGCATAAAGCCGTACTGGCGAGTACTGATCCCGGGTAAAATATGCCATTTAATTCGATTTATTAGCATTTTTTCCAGGATTTTGCCAAGAACTGGAAGGAGCCCGATGGGTCGATAAGCCTTAGCGATGGTGTAATCTACTCTTCCGGGTTTTCTGAGGACTACAACGGTGGCTTCTTTCCAGGCAGTTGGAAACGCTCCCAGCTCCAAGCATTTGTTGGCGAGGGTGAGATATATATCGGGATCAAGCATAATTGCGTGCTGACAGATGTCTGGTGTAAGGCCGTCTAGACCCGGGGCCTTCTTAGGGTTGAAGCTTGTGGCGGCGCTCTGAAGTTCTGTAGGGGTAAATGGTGGATCCAAAGTTTCATTTTGGTTCCACTCATTTATTTTTTCAGCTGCTTCTCTCATCTGCCCGTGTTCTGCATTATCATCCCTAGTAGTGTCCTCCGGGTAAAACGTTTCTGCCAGCATTTTGGCCGACTCGTGTGGATCAAGAGTCCTACCGTTTTTTATAAGAAGTAGGTCTTCCTGCCTTTTTGTGGTCCTACTTAACACCCTATAAATTCCATCCCAGAGTCCTTCCCTATCCTGCCTCTCACAGAACTCCTTCCAGCTTGTGATTTGAGCCTTTTTTACTAATGTTTCATATGTGTTTTTTATTTCCAGGTACTCTTCAATCACTTTAGGTCTCCGGATAGGTGCAGCGCATCGGATTCTCCGCTTCCTGGTGAGGACCTGCCGCTTGAGCGTGGCGAGTTCTTCACTCCACCAAGGTAAGTTTAATTTTTCTTTATTTTTCTTTTTAGGTATAGTTTCATAGCATGTTTTTATTATTATGTTTGTATAGTTTTCTACTAATTTGTTTAATTCTATTTTATTTTTAATTTTTTCTATTTCTATTTTATTAATGTTATCAAGAGCCATAAATTGAGCGAGTTTCAAATGAAATTCGTTCCAATTTACCTTTTTCGTATTAAATATTCTCGTAGTCCTGCTTATTGTTATGCCTTTAGCTTTAGTTAACCGAATTTTAAACTTAAGGGTATTGTGATCCGAACTCGTCACGGTCTCGTCCACTTCCCAGTCTTCAACCAATGTGAGCATTTCAGAAGAACAAGTCGTTATGTCGATATAGCTAGTGAACATTTTATTACCCCTAGCCGTATCGTAAGTTGGAGTTCGACCCTGGTTAAGCACGTGTAGGTCCATTTCATCGAGTGCGCCTGCCATCGCTTCTCCTCTACTGTCAGTGCATTGGCTTCCCCACCAGGTGTTTTTGGCGTTCGAGTCGCCTCCTACAAGTACATAGCGTGGCCCAATCTCCTGCACTACTTTTTTCAGGTGATCCAGGTATGGCGCAATCGGTTGTGAGGGTTCTAGGTAGAATGAAACTACTCCTATTTCCCACGCGCTGGTTGTTATTTTAACAGCGACTATGTTGTTCGTTGTTAATTTTGGGTCCATTGTTACGACCATGTCGCTGTTAAAGACTGCCACTGCCGCTTTTACAGGACCGCCTTCAGTGCATTGGAAGATCCGCACTCCTGTGTAGTTTTTCATTCTACCTATTCCCCCCACATAGGGCTCCTGGATCAGTGCGAAGGCTACTTTCTTATTGTAGGCCTCGATCATCAGTTCTTGCGTTGCTAGCTCTTTCCTCTGCAAGTTCGCTTGATAAACAAGGTAGGGGATGGAGTCTTTTGTTGTTCCTGTGACACCTGGGACAACTTTAGCAATACGCTATGGTCGCCCTGGCCAAGGCCTCCCACTTCTTCCTGACTACACATTCCTGGCTAAACGCATTGTGGTCTACTGCTTCCAGCTTGGCCAATGTACAATTACAGCACGAGGGTTTTGTACCCTCCATCCAGCTTGCACATTCTGATTTCATATGGGGTCCCCCACAGTGGCTACATTTTCCCACTGTCTCTTTACAGAATCGTTTTCCGTGACCATAGCCCAGGCATGTAGAGCATTGAGTAAGAGGTGACTGGTCTGCCACTCTTACTCTCTGCAAATCTATATGTACTGTCTCCGCTTCCGTCAATTTTTGCCAAATTTTTGGGGACACTCTCAACACCATGTGACACGTGAGGGGATTTCTGGTTTTCCGTCTGTATCTCATCTCAATTCTATCTTCACCCTTCCCTAGGTTTTGAAAGATGCTTTTGTTTTGCTGTCTCAGTGCCTGGAGCACCTCCTCGTCACTGTTGTATTGCAAGACATCTTTCAATACCACTAGCGGATCTTTGTTCTGAATTTCTTCTACCAATAGATGTTCGCCGGCCTTCTTTAGTCTCTCGGTAACTTTTGCCCTCTCTTCTGTCGTGCTGCAACCCACTATTATTTTTCTATCTTTCGCTTTTCTGACTCTGTCTACTTTTATCCATCCGTCTTTGGCGTTTATTGCCGTTCGAACTCTATTCAGAACTTCCTCTCCTGTTTCTGTTTCATCCTTGGAAGAAATCACTACTGAGTGCAGCGTGGCTTGTTCTGGCCCGCGTTTCTTGGTGCTGCCAGCAGCTACACTCGCGTAAGTGGTCCTCTCCACGGTTTCTTTTTGTTCTTCTATCGCTCTTGCTAGCACCTTCATCGTTTCATTGTTCTCCTTTATTAATTTTCCATGTTCTTCTATCTTTTTCATTAAGTCCATTCTAGAGTCATTTTCCTTTTTTCCGGTCGTCACATCAGGCTCCATTCTTGCTTCCTGATGTTCCTTTTTCTGTTTCAACTTTTGACCACCTTCTGCCTCCTTCACCAGCTCGTACAGTCTTTCTATGGCATGAGTGACCTCGGTTTTTATATCGGTTCTAAGATTCCGAGAGTTTCCGAGATGCAATTTGGCTTTATTGAGGCAGGATCTTGCTTCTGCTACTCTCGTAGGGAACTTTGGTTGCTCCAGTTTATCTCCCAAGATCTCCACAGATACTCTACGTGTAGTTACACTGCTGGCAGTCGATGTCGTTGGTTGCTGCGAGAATGTCATCATCGGTTTTTCCTTTTTGGTGGCAGCAGGGACAAGCTTCGGCGATTTGGATGTTTGACTGATGATATCCATTTCCGGAGATGAAGCAATACCGGTTCCTAGCAGTACCTGAGAACCTAAGACCACTGTCTTATTCCCCTTCGGGGAGACGTCCTGACTTGGTTCTGACTCTGGTGCTGTTTGTACTGTTTTAGCGGGGGTTCTGATTCCACATGCAAACATGTTATTAACGGTTGACACTGGTCAAAATTTTTCTGCAGATTAAGCCTAATCAGATAGTTGAAAATAATTAATTAATATTTTGAAGGTGTATAGTGCCTTTCACTGTTCAAAATTATTTAATTCTAACCTAACCTAAGATATTAAAAGTTTAAATAAGATAGAGGGAGGAGTAAAGGGCCTCCCACTTGTCATTCGGCGTCAATAGACAAAAAAGTAAAGTAATCAACTAGTCCAGCAATAATATTATATGAAAATTTTTGGTCAAACTTTAAATATTTATTAGTTCTTTTTGGGCAGTGTATAGTCTGCTCAAGTGTCCTATAAAGTCAACTGACATATATTATACAAAACCAATCTAATTAAGATGTGGTCGATAGATTAAGAGCCTAAATAATTGATTTTTTGAGCAGTATATATGCTGTTCAAAGTCAACGCTAATTTTGGGGGGTGTAAAGGCCCCCCCTTGTCAGGCTATGCACCGAAATGGTTGCTTAGAGGGTGTATACAGCCCTCCAAACAGTTACGGAGGTGCCTACAGTCACCGTTTGCCGGAAAAGTGCCTTTGAAACTTCGCGGCTCTCCCTACGGTATAGCCGCTGCCCACTTCAGTGCAGACTAGTGGGTGGGTGGGCGGGCGAAAAATCGCGAATTTTTGCAACGCGCTGCTCCCGCGCGCACTACAGGGCACGCAGGGGTGCAAACGCGAGCCTTTGGACACTTGAAAATTTGGAAAAACTGCGAAAATTCGATGAAAATTGATGAAAATCGATGAAAAATTTTGAAAATTCTAATGTTTTAATTTTTTCTTTCTGTTTCAGGGCGACGACGCAGGCCGGACTCGACACCCCGGGACCACGAATTTAATTTCAGCAAGAAATTTCGTATACTTTGTGAGTGTTTAGACAGATTCTATCTAATTTTGTATGGGAGCGAGCACCTATAAGGTAAACTCGGTATCGAATAAACGGTGTGTAGGCGAGCAAAAATCGCGAATTTTTGCAACGCGCTGCTCCCGCGCGCACTACAGGGCACGCAGGGGTGCAAACGCGAGCCTTTGGACACTTGAAAATTTGGAAAAACTGCGAAAATTCGATGAAAATTGATGAAAATCGATGAAAAATTTTGAAAATTCTAATGTTTTAATTTTTTCTTTCTGTTTCAGGGCGACGACGCAGGCCGGACTCGACACCCCGGGACCACGAATTTAATTTCAGCAAGAAATTTCGTATACTTTGTGAGTGTTTAGACAGATTCTATCTAATTTTGTATGGGAGCGAGCACCTATAAGGTAAACTCGGTATCGAATAAACGGTGTGTAGGCGAGCAAAAATCGCGAATTTTTGCAACGCGCTGCTCCCGCGCGCACTACAGGGCACGCAGGGGTGCAAACGCGAGCCTTTGGACACTTGAAAATTTGGAAAAACTGCGAAAATTCGATGAAAATTGATGAAAATCGATGAAAAATTTTGAAAATTCTAATGTTTTAATTTTTTCTTTCTGTTTCAGGGCGACGACGCAGGCCGGACTCGACACCCCGGGACCACGAATTTAATTTCAGCAAGAAATTTCGTATACTTTGTGAGTGTTTAGACAGATTCTATCTCGGGCAGGGCATTTAACCCGATATGATGATAAGAGATGGACGAAGACAGTAACAGAATGGAGTGGACCGGTTGGAAAACGGCAAAGAGGCAGACCACTAGAAAGTTGGGATAGGGAAATTAAAGAAATATGCGGAATCAACTGGATAAAAAAAGCTCTAGACAGAAAGACTTGGAAAAATCTGGAGGAGGCCTTTACTCAAAGAGAGATCCTTAAAAAATAAAAAATAAAAGAATGACATAATCCACTTAAAGTATAAGTTAAAAACATATTTTATCATTCAATTTTATTTCGCGACTATAAATTAATGACATTTGCTTTTTTTTACATTTTTATCTAAATTTAATAAGTATTCCAAATTTTCTATATTATTTTATGTTATTTTATTTTTCAAATAATGTTAATAAAACAATGCATGAAATGTAATAATGTAATAATAAATGAAATAATTGTAAATATTAAGGATGAATAAAAGGCTTTTTTATTTTTATTTTTATTTTATTATTTCATAGCAAATCGTACACGAAAGTAGATATATATTAGAATAGAATAGAATAGAATAGAAAAGTTTTTTATTCAAATAAACTTTTACAAGTGCTTTTGAATAGTCAGATGAATCTACCACTGGTTCGGAATGCCGTTCCAACCGAGAAGAACCAGCAAGAAACTCGGCGGTTGCTCTTTTCCAAATTTACAATAGCAATATAACAATTTTATGTTAAGTACATGATTGAATTGCCGTCTCGCGCATTGCTGGAACGAGTCAAATCCACGCCTTTTTATCATTTATATAAGTAATCATAATTTTATTCAGATAAACTTTCGGAAGCGTTTACGAATCGACAAATGAATCTACCACAGGTTCGGAATGGTGCTTACAATTCTACACATGTGAAGAAGGGCAGACAAAAGTAGCCCCATTTCCGACGGTGGCACCCGTTCACGAGCATGACGCATGATCCAGCCATTGCTTCGCTCAACCATATTCGAGGGAACGTAACAACCCGCACCACACGACACCACCACAGAAATGTTTAAAGAGAGCGTGACATACTTAGGCTACCCATGATCAAAGCATCGAATTGAACACCAATAATCAAATACTCGTTTTAAGACATGAGTTAAATTTTCTTAGATTGTTTCCAAGCAACCTGTCATTGAGAAATTGCTCCATGCTTTTTTATCATTTATATAATCTTCAATTGTATAATATGCTTTTTTTTATGAGCATATTTTTAATAGAGTTCTTAAACTTGTGTAAAGGCAAGTCTAAGATTGCTTGTGGAATTTTATTATAGAACATTACGCCCATTCCCACAAATGACCTTTGGACCCTTTTGAGGCGTAACTGAGGAATCACGAGCCTATTTCTATTTCTTAATTGCCTGTCGTGTAATTCGCACTTTTTAATGTAACTGTGAATGTTTTGCCTAACAAAAATTATATTGTTATAGATATATTGAGAAGCTACCGTAAGAATACCTATTTCTTTAAATTTCTCTCGAAGGGAATCCCGCGGTTTTAAATTATAAATTGCGCGAATTGCCCTTTTTTGTAAAACGAAAATTTTTTCAATATCAGCCGCTTTACCCCATAGTATGAGTCCATACGACATAATACTATGGAAATATGCAAAATAAACAATTTTTGCAGTTTCTATATCTGTTATCTGTCGAATCTTCCTAACAGCGTAAGCAGCAGAGCTGAGCTTGCCAGCAAGTGTTGCTATATGGGTGCCCCATTGAAGCTTTGCATCTAGGGCTAGATATTACACGCACGCTTTGTGTATTACAGGCTTAAACCAGGATATTACGCAGCATGAAACGGCATTCTGAACCAGTGGTAGATTCAATTGACGATTCAAAAGTACTTGTAAAAGTTTATTTGAATAAAAAACTTTTCTATTCTATTAATATAGTTTCAATGTAGCATTGATGTCGTATATATAGATCGTGTCGTATGGCATAAAATGAGTATCTCCGCGTTAGCACTCGGGGATTTAGTATATTTATAACAGAGCAACGGCTATATTATTCTCAAAAAATATGGCTTATAATAAAATTCGTGTAATTCACTGAGAGCAGAGTTTATCTGCTTCACCCTTAAGATTTCAAACATAAATATTAGTACGTTAACTGAAAAGGCACGATCTTTCAAAAACAAATATTTTTTATTAAATTAAGAAAAATAAAACAAAAAGATTAATATTATTTAAAGGAAAGATAAAGCCTCAGAGCAATGAATAAGATAACCTTTAGAATATTGCTTATATCCGATTAAAGAAAGTTATATCATTTATGTATTTCGATATAGAATGACTTACGACCGATTACTGAATAGGTCGTGGTCAGTTGAAGGCAAGCAATTTATTAATTCACGCTACTACTAAACAGCTCAACCGATTACAACAAAATTCGACAAAGAGACACCTTATATCCCAAGGAAAGACACGAGATAATTTTCATCCCGGAAAAATGGGAACGATGTCTCCAGCATCACTTACCTAATAATTTTCAAAGCTTTGAAGCGCATCAGAACAATATTAAGGTTTGTATATTGCTCGTTGAGACAACGTTTTCATTTCTGTCTCTCTAATAAAATTGGTATAGTAGGTATACCATGTAAAAGAAAGTTGATGAAAATTTATCTTTAACCTACAGTACAAAGAGGAGTGTAAATTTTCCACTTTATTAATCAAAGCCTTGACAATTATTTAGCACTCGCTCGAGATGCTGATAGCCTCAAGCCGGACCCTCTCGTCGGTACAAATTAAGAAGAATGGGTGAAGTTAAATTAAAATCTTAAAGGAAAGAACCCGTGAATTATCCGTGTTGTGCAGACACTTTCCTTCACCGTTCTGTTAGCATACAGTTCGCAAACGGCTATTCACCGAATAAAAATACACACGGACGGATAAATCTCATGAGTCATGACTCATGATGCATATATGCCTCATGGGGCAATTCGGCTGTGTAGACGCGCCCAAGGCAAACGCACGATCTGCATTGCCTGAGCTCAGTATCCAAACGCACATGTCTATATCTAGATTATTCTATTAATTAGTATAATAATTGCTCACTGCCGTTATAATAAGTTAAGTCGCATTACTATATAAATATTTTGCACGCTTTTTTCACCCCAAAATTGTGCAGGTTTAGAACGCACGCTGATGTGCACCAGTATTAGGCTTTGATATAATTATTATGCTTTCAAATGTTGAATTATAAACATATTCTAGTTTTCTTCCACAGTCAAAATAGCGTGAAACAAGTGAGTGATTTTGAGCTACGAGTATGAGACCAGTGACGTCACTGCTCCTGTAACCTTGTTAGTGTTAGTGTCCGATCTGTGCGATCGCTAAACTGCGGTTTTCAAGCATTAGATGTTTAGGATCATTCAAGCTGTTATACTTTACCTTGGCCGTATTTTAGAGCCGAAACCTCCCGGGAATGGCCAAAGTTTGGGAGTTAATGTGAACTTTTCTTGTTTCTTTTAAATGTCTTGCTGATTTTTCTTAATTACGTACTGCGTAATATCTTTTGTATTTTATGTTTATTGCCTAACCTCTGTGCCTAACCTTTAACATCTATCATCTGACATTTAAGCATAATGTTAGATCATCTAATTTAGTGACGAAACAAAATCCTATAAGCGTTCATTTAAGCGAAAAGATCAAATTCTATTAAAATTGTATGAAATTATTTATCTACATGTCCCCGTTATTATCACTAACATCTGATAGAAATCGTCAAAATCGAAAGAGTCTAACAGCCGAATTTAGTAATAACCTATTTAATCTAATCCATAGCTAATCTACAGATTGAAGGTGTACCATTTAATACAGACGCCTATGTAGTGAATTCTAAAGTGTTCACGAATTGGTAAAACAGATTGAAATCTTGATACGTAGATTGATTTTATTATTGATCTTGATATTGCGATCTTAACCGATGGTAAGGAATAATGAAGTCCAAGGTGGAACCAGGCTAATCTGGAAAAGATATGACAGTTTTTATTATACCCCTTATTTGTTTCTACGCGACATCGTACCGGAACGCTAAATCGCTAGGCGTGTTTGCCGGTAGGGCGGTAACTAGCCACGGCTGAAGCCTCCCACCAAACCAGACCAGACCAGAGACAATGTAGAAATGATAAAATCTCAAATTGCCTCTGCCCGGAGTCGAACCCGGGACCTCGCACTCACAAGACCACAGCACTCACCACTGCGCCACGGAGCTCGCAAAATAACTAATCCAGCTGAATGATTTGATTCAAACTTAGAACTGGATTTGTTTTATTGGTAATTATTGGTAAATTTATTGGCTCTATATTGGTAAGTAGGTGTACTTACCAATATAGAGTAGAATTTACTTGATACCACGAAGACTTGACTTCTTTTAAATCTCAGTCTTAAACTAACGCCGATTAGCTTCGATTTAGAAAGTTAAGAGATTTAAATATGCAAAAGCAGGGCGGGACGAGTGTCGGACTAGCGCAGTGCTATCTCCGCCCTGCTTGCCACAGCAGGCCAGATACGCTTGGAGCAAATCATAGTCTTCAGCGGATTGGTAGCACACGAGTAGATAAGTACAGAGAGAAAGCTTCATACAAACGGCCCGCTGTAGGTACACTCACACTAACAAGTAACACACCCACCAACGGTTCACGGACGCCCGCTCGGTCCCCCAACCGGTACACTTGGGTGACAAACGTGCGCATATATGTGTGAGTGTACCTACAGCGGGCCCCTTGTAGAAGCTTTCCCTCTGTACTTATCTACTCGTGTGTTGGTAGTAACAAGTTTCTCGTACTAAGTTCTTTAGTTTAGTTTAGTCTTAAGACCTATTCACACGTCAATATCATTGAAGTCACAGTTCCGGTACAGTACCACCACCGTGATATTGTTTCAAACATTTTCTATGAAATCGTTTACAATTATTGTCAGTGTCAGTGCCGGCGCCAGCAAGCACGGACGTATTTCGGTGACGATAATATTTCTTGTCAATTCATGGATGCTTCTGCATCGAAAACTGACTGTGGTATCACTATAATACTCATATTGAGAATTGAGATGTATTTTTGAGAAAAATATACCTCAAATGCCAAATTTTATCAAGATCGATTCAGCATAACCTTTAAGATGTAACAAATACGCAGACACACTTTTTTATTTAAGAACTACTTAGTGGACCCGGCAGACTTCGTCCTGCCCGATGACATACCGACATCAGCGCCATCTACCACTGGTAGGTTACCTGTACCTACCCGGTAATTGTGTTTTCAAACTATCGAGGAACCCATTGAAATATACACACAAAATTTCATCCAAGTTGATCCAGCCATTTAGGAGGAGTTAGGTGACAAACACACGTACAGAAGAATAATAATGTATTTAGGTACGGGTGAGAAAGTTTACCGTACGTATCGACGCGGGATGAACAATGTTTGACAGTTGTCAAACCAATGAACATTTTGTATGAGGAAATGTTTTTACTTTTATTTTATTTTTTCGTCAATTTTTCAATGTTTTTAATAGTTATTTTGCTATTAGATATGATGCTATTAGATATAGATAGATATAGATTTTGAATTTAGAATATTGATTGTAAATTAAATTAAATTTTAGAGAATCCGCTACCTCTTATGCCTTACGCTTCTAATATCAGCGTACTTTGCACATTGCCCTCAAGAGTGTCTTTTATTACATAAACAGTCACTTTGCGCATGAATACTTAGATAGTGCACACGCTATGCTGTGTACCTACATACTAACTACTTTACTAACTGGCAAATAGTTTAACCTTACTGGTGCAGCGATGAGTAGGTATGTTCACCTGATAGGCCAGTGGTTTGATTTCTTGTTATGTCAAATCGGAATACTTTTTTGCTATTCCTATATGGTCTATGTCTTTTTTGCCCATTCGTATGTGATAACGACTCATAACGTTGAGATACAGTTATACTGTCGCAGACTGTCGATTGCTATGGGTCTTGTGATCAGTGTGCAATGAGCAATGTCTTGCCAAGAAATAAAGACAAGGAAAGAGTGGGACTACAAATTGATGCAAAGGGATGTAACGTCAGTAGCTATAAATAGTAGTGGTAGTATTCAGAATACACAAAGATGGCAGAGAAAAAAAATTTAAGAAAAAAAAAATTGGGATATAAGTGGCCCAAATTCCACCTTTGTGGCCAAAATCAACCTCACTTGCGCGCAGTGCACCCTGCCTATATGCTAACGAGGCCCTGACGCTCTCAGTCCCCTCTACGGGTCGTTGTGCCTGACACCACACAACGTAATCTGGATGGTATGACCGCTTTGTGGTAGGATTCTACCCCGAATCCGCCTGGCTAGCGACAACACTTCAGCCGTAATCTGCCGCAAAGCATCAGATGCGTTGCTGCGAGCTGAACAGCCAGTCCCCTTTCTCAAACGGCAATGCATTAGTGGTTTCAAAGGTGCTTCTAATGTTTATGGGCGGCGAAAATCATTTAACATCAGGTGACCCGCTTACTCGTTTGCCCGCAATTATTATTAAAAAAATACACCGAAAACTAAAATTTGCCTTACTTACCTTTTTTAAAAATAAAACAAATAAATAGCATGAAATCCTTTTAGTAAACGTAAAATTATATGAAATCAGTAATAATCATTTTCAATGAACGTTTTGCAGAACGGCGTCGAAATATTCAATTATCATCATCATCATTTCGGTGGTTGCCGTCATTACGTAAAGTACACAATGCTTATTGGCGATTATAATATAATTAATATTTTATTGCAACCGATAGAAAACGACTGTAGTGTACTTATTATATATGTTACCGGAAATGTATGTAACCTAGGAAATGTATACAATTCCGAAGCTATTTAGGAAATGTCACTGCTCTCACAACTGCGTCATACAGTAAAAAACTTCCTTGTAAAAAAAGTGGTACTAGCTTAGACAAGGTTTTGACATTCCTATCTGGGAGAAGAGGAGTCCTAACTAACTTTCCGGATGTGCGTTTTAAGGAATTAAATATCACTTGCTTTGACGGTAAAGGAAAACATTGTGAGAAAACCTGCATGCCATGAGAGTTCTCGATAATGTTCTCAAAGGCGTGTGAAGTCTATCTATCCGCACTTTGCCGTGATGGACTACGGCCTAAATCGGTCGCATTCTGAGAGGAGACCCGAGTCCTGTAGTGGGCCGGTAATGGGTTGATAAGGTTGACGACGATAAGTCAAACTGAACTGAAAGTTAGGTCAACTTCAGTACCTATATAGAGTTTCAAGTTGAACAAGCATAACGGAGAATTAATAAATTGTATATATATTTCCGTACTCGTCTCACCTTTTAAAGCCCCTTATTTTGATACCCCACTCGAGGGTCTTGAAGAAAAACTTTTTTTTCAGGCCATAAAGCGCATAAAGTCCGCCTTGATAGTTTTTTAAGAAATTTAGGTACCCAGTGACACTCGCACTATCAAAACGAATCTAATGACGTATCATTTATCAAAATCCGTTGAGCCGTTGAGTAGTTAAAAGGGGACATAGGAACGGTCACACAAACAGGTCAAACACATAACCGTCCTTTGGGCTTCGCCGCAGTTGGATAAAATAGCAACGTTGAATTAAACTGAACTTCGCGTTCATTATTGTAGAATAGATTGTTATAAAATTATCATGTTAATTCCCTGGAGCGCTATAATTTTTCATTTATTGTGGTCATTGGAGCATCTAAGCGCAGCGGAAGGGGTTAGCTAACTAAGGGGGGAGCTGGGGTGGGTCAGTGGAACAATTGTTATTATGAAAACTTGCTCTATTGCATTTGGTTTAGTGTTTAACTAGCCGAGCTTATCGTTTTAGTTCCAGTCGTACCTATTGTTCTGACTGTACATTTACAACTAGAGTATAACCTACAATATAATATTGCAGGTCTGAAAATGGACAAGCACATTTGCACAATCAGTGCAGTTTAGATGCAGTTACAGTTTACACAATATATTTTTTTATTTTTTTTTATTAAATTACAAGTTAGCCCTTGACTGCAATCTCAACTGATGGTAAGTGATGATGCAGTCTAAGATGGAAGCGGGCTAACTTGGAAGGGGTATGTATAGCTTGATCGGTTTCTACACGGCATCGTACCGGAACGCTAAATCGCTTGGCGGCACGGCTTTGCCGGTAGGGTGGTAACCAGCCACGGCTTAAAATATCATAATCGAACGGATTTCAGCTACGGGGCCAATCTCAACGGGTGGACAGTGGCGACTAGTCAACTACACCGGAGATATTATAGTGCACAAGTGTGTGCGCCTACACAGATTTACCTCTCTCTCTCTCTTTATCACTCACGCAGGAACCCTCTGCTTCCAGGAGGAAGATTAGCTACCGAGCCCTACAAATAGATACGACAGAAAGACACACAATAATTTTATAAAAGTGCGTTTGGGTTACGGTTTCATTCAAATAAAATAATTATTAAGAGCAGATATTAAGTACCTATTTCAATTTATTTGTATAGCAGATACAATAAACTTGATCGACATGCCTCAAAGAGGATCGAAACTTGTGCAAAGATGGTACAAGATTTTTATTCATCTACAAGTTAGCAGCACTTGATTGCGATCTCACTTGAAGGTAAGTGACGATGCAGTCTATGATGGAAGCGACTAATCTGGAATAGGTATTGCAGTTTTTATTAAACCTTATTACCCCTTATCGTACTTAGTTTATGTACTTATTTAAGACCTTTCCATTAAGTTAACAAATTCGTGTACAACCGAATATTAACCATTCTCTACCGTCATACTTTATTTGCATAGTTACGAGTGGCCAAGTGCAAATGTAATTAAAATGAAAACAGGTGCTAAAAGAAAGTTTTTCCTTTTTATTGTTCCTTGGAAACGCCTTATTTACACAGTTAAACATCATTAGGAGAAAGCCGGGCGAGCTGGATACTCTGGAGTAATTACTTTTTTGATTAAATTCTTCCAGACTTTAACGTATTACAGGTACGGCGTGGAATCTAGTTAAAATCCTTTTTTTTTTCTCCTTTTTTCTGTAAACATAATCAAAGGACTCCGAAATTCAGCTCTGTTTGAAAACTTCTTAACCTACAACGCAAAAAGAGGGGTGTTATAAGTTTGAGCGCTTTTGCAAAAAAACCGATTTCAAAAAAGAAGCCGATACTCGTTCACACTAACCACACTAATATTATAAAGGCGAAAGTTTGTGTGTGTATGTATGTTTGTTACTCTTTAAGACCGCAACTACTGAACCGATTTGGCTGAAATTTTGAATGGAGATAGATTATGCCCTGACTTAACATATAGGCTATACAGAAAATAATGGTTTTATCCTATTTTAACATTTAAACTATCGTGAGCGATATTCATTTTAAGGAATTGAAACACCGGCTTTAACTCACGTGTATTTTTGTCGGAGTGTGCTCGACTAGTTTCGAACCCATCCGAGGCCCTTAGCTCAGTAGCACAGAATATAATTATAATAGTACTGACAGTAGTCACGACTCACGAGCATGTTTGCGCGGCGCGGCGCAAAGCAACTGCGTGCGGCCCGCGCGGCCGCGCGTCAGTTTTATCCTATTCTAAGTAAAAGCAAAAACTTTTAAGAGGAATTATAATATTGCTGAACATAATTTTAAACTTTATAAAATCGAGATATGAACGATGAAAATTTTAAAATGGATGTAGATCGCGTAACTCTTCCAACTTTCCAAGTTAGAGAGCGTCTTTTAGTGACTTGATAACTTCAAATTTACTCGTATTTCGGTGCTGCATATTTTTACTCTTCTAACCCAGCAAGTCTTTAATTTCCATTTTGTAACCTTGAGTAGGTAGTTAGTTATATTTAAGACGAGCTGATGCCCGCGACTTCGTACGCGTGGATTCATATAAATCTCATACAAACTTTCAACTTCAACCCCCTTACAATCCATCATCCCTTAGGGGTTGAAATTCCAAAAATCCTTACTTAGCAGATGCCTACGTCATAAATGCTGCAAATCTTAATGGGTGGAAGTAATCACTTATCATCGTTTGTCAACCACCACCACCACCACCACTACAGCCTTTTAACGTCCCACAGCTGGGCACAGGCCTCCTCTCTCATAGGAGAGGGGATTTAGAGCTTAGACCCACCACGCTGCTCCAATGCGGGTTGGCGGGCCTGCTCCAATGCGGGTTGGCGGGCAACTTAGCAACTTAGCGGCGTTTGTCCACAATTCATAATAATCAACTCCGTTCACTGTTCACTCACCACTGAACCTATCACTTTTCCACTTCTTATTTTCTCTTTTCTCCTGGTCCCCGCTTTCGAATAGTCACAGAACACTACCTTGCGCCGCTAGTATCCAGCGATTGTCGGCGACTCACTTGATACCTTCCGTCCATCGAGTGGTCGGTATTCCAATGCAGGGTACAAGTACATGTATAAGTGCCTAAAGAAATTTAAAATTATTTTAATTACAAGTGTAAATTGAAAATTTAAAAACCCCCGACATTCGCTATTTTTTGGCGGCGGCCATCTTGGATTTGCAATAATGCTATTTTACTAGTCAAGTCCTTTCATTTGATACCCATATTGAGGGAGTTGTGAAAAAATATATAATCCTCCATTTTGTAGCGGCGGCCATCTTGGATCGATTTTCATCAAACATAGCTAACAACACTCTCGACTAATTCACCTTTCAAACGTAAAAAACCGCATTCAAATCGGTCCACCCGTTTGAGCGCTACAGGGGAAAAAGACAGACACACACACACACACACACACACACACACACAGACACGTCAAACTTATAACACCCCGTCGTTTTTGCGTCGGGGGTTAAAAATTAGAATTAGTATACGTCAACCAAAACAAAAGACTATCATTAAATGAAGCCATAATATAGGGAAATCGGACAAAATCGGACAGAACTCACAGTGGAAACCGACGTGCGGTTTGGTTCATTTGAAAACGTCCGTTCGGGTTAATCGAAAAGTTTTCTAGTGTGCACCGAGGGGGATTAGATTAAACGTGAATTGAGCATCACATTTATTTCGTGCGGACTGATTGAAACGTTTTAGTCAATTTTATATCTTCTTCTATATAAATAAACATCATATCTTTCTATGTTGGTCTCTATGTTCTCTATGCACTCCTAAACTATTCATCTGATTATGATGAAACTTTGGTGAGTTGTTCTTCATATGCCCGCGAAGGTTCCTGGCCTAAAAATCTATATAAAATGAATGTTTGTTTGTTTGTTCTATATGTGCACCTAAACCATAGGTACTTTACGAGGCATTGCAACGTATACCTGGAACAGCTATACCCTGATTTCTAATTCCGTGGAATTCTGACGTTTCGTAATGTTATCAGAGATAAAACAATTCCCACAAAAAAGATAAAAAATTCAAAATTTATGTAAATAAAAATCAACTGCCATATGACCAATGCCTAACAGAGACTTCATAGTGAGAATGTCATTTGACTTCCATTTTTGAATGAATTTTTCCATATGCTTCTTTTGTTTTCTATTGCTGTTAGTGTGCACTTTTTAGTTTCCACACTTGGTGTTTTCTATTTTAGGGCGAAACGACTACTCTAGCGGCACGCTATGATGGCCGGTTTGACGTTTGTCCGCTCATGAAGTTCCGTATTAATTGATAACGACTTTGAAGGAAATAATTGTATTACTTTATTGACGATAGTGATGTGCAGAGATTCATAAATTTTATCGAATGTAGTTTTAGGTTTAGGACTCAAAATTTATTTATTAAATTGATTTCTTAAATGTATACAAGTGTAGAAAAATCAGTTTGCACCATTTAAGGGGTGAATGTACTTGTGAATATGAACAATTTTCACTATGTGGACAAACCTCTGAAATCGCAAAAAAATATCAATAAATTTTTAAAAATGGAATCTAATACGATCGTCACATAGGATCGCTGGCTAGCACAACTACTACCTCCGGCAAACTCGCGTCAATGCTCAATGCAAAACAAAGCAGTTTCGAATTGACGTTGCTTCGAAAAGTATAAACTGTCAGTGCAATGCGATTGTGATATAGTTTTGACCTGGCTTTGGATTTCAAATATTGATACTGCATTACTGTTGACCCTTGCTCGTTAATTTGGACTCTGTTCAAGCCCTTTGTTGTGGATTTCGTCGATATGACCGAACGTACGCAGAGAACTGTTCTAAATAGTCAGACACGTGAGTTCGTAATACGCCTTCGTAACTATTTCGATCGTGAAGCTCAAAATGGAGGGCCAATTTTACCTATAACGTCAGTGATGCGCTTAATATTGGACAACGAACTGTTAGACGGATAACTAAAAAAAAATATGGCGAGACTGGCACAGAAGAAAATAAACTTCACACACCAAAAAAGAGAAAACGAGCAAAACCAGTCGTAGGCATCGATAGCTTTGATGCCGATGCTATCCGAAGACATGTTTACGGCTACTATTTACAGAAGGAGTATCCAACAAGAAAAAAGTTGGTGCATTCACTGAAGGAAGCTGGATTATTCTTCGGTGGGGAAAGTTCTTTAACGAAGATTTTGAAGACCATTGGATTTCGATACAAAAAATGTAACAAACGCAAAATATTGATGGAAAGATTTGATATAGCGATGGCAAGGTATACTTTTTTACGGCAAGTGAAAGAAATCAAAAATTGGCAAAATGTTGTGTTCTTGGATGAAACATGGCTTAATGCTAACCATACTGTAGGCCGTTCTTGGAACGATGACACAGCAGCATCTACTTCCAAAGTTCCTGTAGGAAAAGGATCGCGACTTATAATTTGTCACGCCGGAACCATCAACGGGTTTGTCGAAGGTTCTCTCACGGCTTTTGCGTCAAAAACCACTGGAGACTATCATGAAGACATGAATGGAGAAAAGTTTACTGAATGGTTTACCTCAATGTTGTGTAGCCTCCCTGAACCATCTATTATAATTATGGACAACGCCCCATACCACTCGATGCAAATTGACAAGCCACCTGCCCAATCCCAAAAGAAAGCTGATATCGTCGCATGGCTTCGTAAAAATGGCGTAGATGCAAACATGAATATGTTAAAAGCGGAATTAGTACGTCTTTTAAAAGAAAACAAACCAACCAAGATCCGATACGTCATTGACGAAATAGCATTAGAACATGGGCACAGAGTTATACGGTTACCGCCTTACCATTGTGAGTATAATGCGATTGAGTTGGTGTGGGCTCAAATTAAGGGATATACTGCAAGACACAATACAGAACCCCCATTTACCACAAAAAAAATGCTAAAATTATTAGAAGAAGCTTGTGAACATGTGACTAAAGGAGACTGGGAAAAGGTTGTGAATAGAACTGTTAAATTAATAAGGGAAGATTATGAAAGAGATGTGAAAATAGATAATATTATAGAAAACGAACATATAATTATTAATGTATGTGATGATAGCAGTGACGACAGTGAAAATAGTAGTATGGACGAATCTGATTAATTATGGCCTTTTGTGGCACCTTTTTTGGTATCTTTTGTATTCATATGTTTCTTGTGTGCATATAAAGTATGTATATTCATTTTCGTTCAAATATTCAGTTCGTTCAAATAAATTAAATAAACATATATATTTTTGTTTTATTAAACCTATTTAATCAGGTACAAAAACAAAACTTAATTGTTTTTTGTTCGAGAATAAATTGACATTCCACATCACTATTGTAATGTGTCAAACCGGCCATCATAGCGTGCCGCTAGTGTAATATTATTATTCGGCTTATGACTTTTTATGATGACAGGGAATTAAAGTAGTTTGGGGTAAAATCGTACTTCGTAGATGTTAACCCTGTTCTCCATACAAATAACTCATCTGTGAATGACAATGACAGCTGTCCGAATTCAATGGAATTAGAAATCAGGGTATAGTAATATTAATTACTGTATCGAGCTGCTTTATTTAATTTGGTTTCGTTGTTTACCCAATATTTCAAGTTCAATTAGTGATCGTCAAAAATTACTGTACCTAGTAGATAACTCTCAAGTAAAAACCACGCACAACGCAACATGGCACTGTGCGGCGGCGCAAAGACAAGCACGGCAGCACGTCCCACTGAACGCGCGCGTACGCGTGTACGATTTGTCATACAAGGAAATATGGACTATACAGCATCAAACCAATGAAGAAGTTAAGACAGAATGCTGTCTTTATCAAACTGAAGCCTGTTTTTTTAAGTTCGAACGTACCAATCAGTGCTGAGCATTTTTTTAGTGTAAGTGCGTGTATTTACTGAATAACTGACCACATTAAAATCACGGCTGTCGACTTCATTTGAACCGCAACTCATATGTCTTAACTAATTTGGTCTGAGTACAAAGAACGTACTCTGCGCTGCGCGTAAAAGACGGCGCATAAATGCGCGATACGCGCCATGATTCAACCACTGTTTGGATGCTACGTCCGCGCTACGGTCGCGCTACGTCGGCGCTACGTCCGCGCTACGTCCGTGCTACGTCCGCGCTACGTCCGCGCTACGTCCGCGCTACGTCCGCACTACGTCCACATTACGTCCACACTACATCCGAGTGCTTAGTCTCAGTTTGGAGCGCTCCAAAACTTTTTAGTATACTATAAGTATACTATTGATCGAATCACCATGACTTCAGAGTAAAATGGACCTAAAATAAGAGTCTTTGGGTTCATTTTGCTCTGAAGTCATTTGTGATTCGATCAATAGTATACTTCTAGTATACTTTTAGTTTTGGAGCGCTTCAAACTTAGACTAAGCACTCCGCACTACGTCCGAACTATGTCCGCGCTACGTCCGCTCTAAGTCTGCGCCAAGTTTGAGTCAATCTACAGGAGCCATACAATACACCAATTGCAATTCGCCTTTTTATCTTTATGACAATCGTTTTAAACTAAACGTTTAGCTACAAATCCCTACAAATAAAATGTGAAGCGTGTAATCTTCTTAACGATTTGTTGTCTCATTATAAACATTATCCCGTGTGCTTTATTTCTATCACTGTAAGGTTTGAAATGATGCGGTACATAATAATTTGTCCTAAACAAGGGTAGGCACTTCTGAGGCGATTTGTCAAGCCGTTAAGGGCTTTCTATGTAAGAAATGTATGTAATTTTATGAATGTAAATGTAAATGGAAGAAATACTTTTAAGTCTTAATAAAGGTAACGTCTTCCACTCTAGATAAGTACTAAGATATCACAGAAATATCGCGTTAGTAGGGAGGGAATCTCTTGACTTTTTTAAACATAAGCTAATTTAAAATTTTTAATCATAATTATTACTGGCTAAGATCACTCTTAGTGATAAGGTCACCTTTTGTATAAAATGATTCCTGTACTTCTAGTTTTGTAATTATACAATAAAGATGTATACAAATAAATGAATAAACAAAACTTCCAAAAACTTCCAAACCTCAAGACTTCCAAAAATAGAGAGGGTTCCCAAATCGGAGCATATTTTTAGTAAATTATTATGAGTTGTCGACGTCTTTTCTATGCGAAATAGTTTAGAAAATGTTTACTAGTTACTTACTATCGTGAAAATTTTTCTCCCTGCTTTTAAAATATCCCGTCAAAAGTGAGGCTTTTTTGAATATAAATTTCGAAACATACGGAGCAAAAAAATAATCAACCGGCTATTTTAGCTTATAAAAAACCGGTCAAGTGCGAGTCAGACTCGCGCACCGAGAGTTCCGTACTCTAGAAGTATAAGTACAATCTGTTTTTCATTAGTTTGTCTTAAAAGGTAAGGTGCTAATTAAGCTAGGCCTCTAAATTGTATGCGCACTCATACAACTCAGAGGTCTATCTTAATTGGCTCAAATATGTATGTATGAGGACACCCTTTAATTTCCAACTTTTTTTAGTTTTTGGAATTTTTCCTTTATTTATAGACCTGGCTTTTTGCCAAATTTCGTAATTCTAGGTCAATTGGAACTACCATTTAGGTTTTCGACCCAAAAAATATAGGGTACTTCCGGTTGACCTAGATTTGTCAATTTTTGTCAAAAGCAAGGTCTTACAAGGACAGACAGACGGACAGACGGACAAGAAAGTGATCTTATAAGGGTTCCTTTTTTTACCTTTTGAGGTACGGAACCCTAAAAATGAATAAATCCTAAATTCAAAATCTCAGACGGTCAATTTAATGTTTGGTAAACATAATTACGATAGACTTTGAAAACCACGGGTTCCTACGTAAATTTCAAAGTATGCATCTACCTGTATAAAGTTCGCAAATAATTTGCGAACAACCGGAACCTAGCGAAGTTATTCGGGTTCACTCGTACGATTCGATAGAACTGGACAAAGCAAGAATTTTGCTGATTAAATTATTTTGTTGACTGGATTTGAACAAAGGATAAATGTGCTTTATATATCTACCATTAAATTACAATTTGAAAATTCACTTATTAATAAGTAATAAGTAATACAATGAAATAAAGTTTAATAGAAATTAAAATTATAAACTTTGATGTACAGACGGAAGAAGTCGCATCTTAAAGGTTTCTTTGTTACCATTTTGGCAAAAAAGGCCAAAATCTGTAACCCATCCAGTTACCTACGTTGGTAGGTAACTTTCCATGTAAAAGTAACAAAACAAAGAATACAAACTTACAAATTCGTGTCAGCTTCGAGCGGCATTCATAAAGAGTTGTCGGGATCACATGAAATATTTATGTCAAAAAGGTCCTTGATAGCTCGTAAACCTAAATAACGCGAAAGTTTCCCGTTGTCTCTTTAACCGCTCATTGCTTTAAGCAACACACCCTTAAGCGCTGGACCCAATGGGTGCGAAGCGAAGTTGTTTTGCTTCACTACTGTCGATAGACAATGAGAATTTGGCTTCGTTCTGTCGTTCGCAGTGTGAACAACAGAACGTGTATGAAAATAAGCGGTAGCGACGCGAGCTAGCGAAACGAACTTCGCTTCGCTCCCAATTGGGCCTGCACTTTATATGAGATAGCTCTGAATCTATTAGCTATTATATGATCCATAAGTATCTGCATAACACACAAAAGGTTACACAGTTACAATTATTTTACGACATATACGTATTATGTTTTATTTTATTAATTTATCTAACTATCTAATGTCCACGCGATTTAGGTTTTTGAAAATCCCGTATAAAACCATTTTCTTCCAGGGGATAAAAAGCCAGTGTCAATCCAGGTCCTCAACTTAACCCATGCAAAAATCTGATCCGATTGAAGGGCAAACCATTAAACAAAATATACACTTTCGCATTTATAATATTAGTGGAGAACTGAGAAGTAAGTATTACTATAGATCGACCAGAATCTCATGAAAAATAGGGAAATTAAATTCCAAGGTTAGCAACACTACGGCTGCCCTAGCGATAATCAAAGTAACTGTCATTTTTTGTGAAATTGACTTTTTGCATTAACAAAAGTTTTATGTCGAGTAGTTTTTTACCACAGTTTAATATTTCAAATAACTTGAACCGTTTACTGAAATTTAAATTGCCCAAACAAAGTAACTACACTCACTAACCCGGAATATAAATGCAAAAACCAAGTAAACAACAAGCACAACACAAAAACAAAGTAATTGGATGTTGATTACTTTGTTTTTAGGGTTCCGTAGTAAATAAGGAACCCTTATAGTTTCGCCATGTCCGTCCGTCTGTCTGTCCGTCCGTCCGTCCTCGGTTAATCTCAGAGACTATTAATGCTAGAAATGTGTAATTTGGCATGGGTATAAATATTAATCACGCCGACAAAGTGGTGAAATAAAGTTTTGATAAATATTTTTTTTAGGGTAGCTCCGCTACATGTAAATTGGGGATGAATATTTTTTGTTTCGTCCACCCCATAGTGTGGGGTATCGTTGAATAGGTCTTTTAAAAATACTGTGGGTGTGGGAACATCATTTTTCGATTTCTAGATCCGTTTGTAAAATATGATGTTTTAAAATGCTAATTTTTATTAGAGTCAAGTGTCCTCCCCCCTCTATCAGCCAAATGGCAGTATATGGGAACTTCACAGCAGTAGTATATATAATCAATTTTAAAGGAAAACTATCATGGCTAATTAGGTTTCACAGGTTAAGGAGTTATATCTGTTTTTCGAGGATTGTGACTACGGAACCCTACACTGCGCGTGGCCCGCCACGCACTGGGCCGGTTTTATTGTATTTAAAATGCAGTTGCTTGATTTTTCGTTTCGTGAAATGATCCCATGTAAGGTGTTCTGAATGTAATTACTTTGTTTATCTCTAGGGCAGCCGAGTTAACCTAGTGTTGCTTACTACAAAATTTAATTTCCCTATTTTTCATGAGATTCTGGTCGATCTCTACGTAGGTGCATTGAAAACCTAATTTCGCAAGCATCACAATACAAGGAAATCCCGTTGACACGTTTGTTTGTGTTTACCTTGCTACGCCGTCAAACGTTTATCTTAACACCGTGCCCGCTCCGCCTCGGGCTTGTTTCCAACAGCTTTCCTCTATGCATTGCAACAGTAATAAGCTTACTGAATATAAAACTCCTGCGTTGGAATCGTGCAGCATAGTTTTAACTCCCGACGCAAGACGCAAAAACGACGGGGTGTTATAAGTTTGACGTGTCTGTGTGTGTGTGTGTGTGTGTTTGTGTGTGTTTGTGTGTGTGTGGTGTGTGGTGTGTGTGTGTGTGTGTGTGTGTATGTGTGTGTGTGTGTGTGTGTGTGTATTTGTGTGTGTGTGTGTGTTTGTGTGTGTGTGTGTGTGTGTGTGTGTGTGTGTGTGTGAAGATGGCCGCCACCACAAAATGGCGGATAATATATTTTTCACGACCCCCTCAATATGAGTATCAAATGAAATGGGATGAAAAACCACTTGCTGTCACCACACTGCAGCTTTATCAGTGCGACAACGCTTTCTTACGGATTTCACAATGCTCAGTCGATGCAAAAACCACGTAACGTTTAATGCGCGTAAAACGCTTGTTGTATTTCCTCCAGGATTTTCTTGGTTATTTCTTACGTATTATCTCAAAAATGTAGTGAAAGTAGTATAGAAATCTATATTCATGTGGTATATAAGGTAACAGATCTTACTTAGTCGTAAACTAGGGTCGTAAACCGCATCTCCTCGTGACGTGTATACCAACGTGGAATTATGACTTGAGGTACTCGTACTTAGGCTAGTTTTACACTGTGATATTTGGGACTTTATACTACCCTGTGTGGTGTGTATACTGCTTATTTATCCTACACATTAATAGTCCGGTCAAATTAGGCTAAAAAATAGGGGTGAGGTTACAATAATTCACACCTTACATAGCTTAGGTTAAAATTGTACTATAGTATTTGAAATAAGTAGAGAAAGTATAGAAAACGAAAACCTTCTTTTAAAACGGTTTTCTTTTCAAGTATCTATAGCATACTTTAGGTATAATAGCAAGGTCTAGATTTTCTAGGACTATTACCATGAATTGGAATAAGAAAGCTTTTAGTACTTTTGTGTTTCAAGTAGTTTCTGTAGAAGGAAAGTCAAACAACTTTAACAACTTTTTCTTGTTACAAGTTTTCTCATACTATACCTAGCTTATACATTGTTTTAGTTTTGTGCTAAATATGTTCGAGTAAATAAATTCCAAGCCAATGTTACTTACTTTAGATCAATGATTCCAACTCAGAAAATTGCAGTAAGTAAGTAAGTAAGCTGTATAAAAACAAATAACATAATTTTCGTAACCGGACCAGGGCGCGTTTGGAATTACCGTCGTTGTTTTAGTTTTAAGTTTTCTTTATCACCATTACCTCACTTTCATGTTTTTAATTTGACGTTAAAAAGTGTACACTGTACAGTGTACCAATTTATAATGAGTATTCTGAAAGAGATCGCAATGATAAATCCATGAGAGAAAGGCTTCGTGGTTAGTTTTCGTCATCATGTAAATCAATCAAGTTTTAAGCCAATTTGAAAATGGAATCAGCGACTACCCACTTCGACGGACAATCGAAATTCTATTACCATCTTCAAATGCTAATAAGCACGGTTTTGCGGCTCGTTCTAACTTCATACATAATCCCGTTATGTTACTAATTATATAATACATTTATAAGGGAGGTAAGCCAAGTCCCTTGAATTGGTTTACTTATGGTAAATATTGTTTAAAACAATTCTAACGATGAGTGTTGTTTTTTTGTGATACCTACCAATGTTCTGATATTTGCTTCAGCATAATTATCTTCAGCATACGTACATTGAATAGTAGGTACGTTCTCGTATAGGTATTATTTTCCACGATGCGCTAAGAGTGCCTGTAATGTTTCAGGATCCAATAAAACACACTTTCTGTTTACCCGGTAGGCCATGTTCTGTATGCAAGCCCTGAGCACGTCTGTCCCTGTTCCCTGCCGGTGTGCGACTGCTGCCCTCTATCGTAACCTGCATACATTACAGTGCCTTAATTATAAAACTCGCAATAACTACAATACCGACTTACCCGTCGGACGTCTCAAGTGCCTTTCAAACTCGGGTGCTTTAAGACAAGTTTCAAGATTTTTCACAAGACTCTCATCCTGTACTTACCTATTAAAGGATCAGATATTTTTAATTCGACAATAGGATATTTTTTGTCGAGACAAGTTTATTTATCTGATTACGATTTCTGCTTCATTTTTTTGTAACGTGTTTCCTTTGGTTGATATACCTGCGACAAAGTAAATGTAGTATTTTTAGGATTCCGTAATAAAACAGAGAACCCTTTTAGTTTCGCCCCGTCGCGGCGTCGAACTGTCCGTCCGTCTCTGTTTTGCATAGCAATTTATTCATAAACTATTGAATTTACAAACTTGATATTTGGCAGCAGTAGAAACTTGTTATCACTAGGTACATATTTGTATTATTAACCTTGAAAAAATATATTTCAGGCTATTTCCCGAACAATAATAAAAAATTTAAACACAGCACATAGTATAAAATTATAACTGACTATCGCCTGACAAATATTTAACGAGTTATGAAGCCGACCACGATAATGAGTAGGTACATCAACGTGGTGACAATTTTTTTCGAAACAAGGAAACAAGCAGATAATTTTATCGTCACCCATAAGCATTTGCAGCACCAGTACCTTCATTGCGAATAGTTTTCATTGATTGAATTTGAATCCGTTACAAAATGGACCCAAGCTAGAAACGATGGTCGAAGATCAAATTATACAAGGATCCATTGGCGGTGAAGATGAAATTTGTTTCGGCGGCTTAAAATATATTTTAAAATATGATATAAGTATCAGATAACTATCAAAGGAATCTCGTCACAAATAGAAGCTCCGATGTATCGAAGTTAACAGTTTATTGGGAACGTGTTTGCGGCACAAATACGATTTTCTGGCGACGTGACTCCACCGTTTTAAACTCGCTGTTAGAAATAGAATTTCTCGTACATAAAGCGCGGTTTATAAAATTGATTCACTTTGTGATGTTAAGCCGAGGAGGTTTAATAAGACACGGTTCTATGCACAGTTTCTAAGTAACTTTATAGGTCTAACGTTTCTTTACGTGAACCAGGCGGTGCAAGTTCGTGTTCTGTGGCGATCCTTGCAAGAGATCTTTGTCCAGCCGTGGACGTCAATCAGTTGAAACGACGACGACGAACGTATTTTAAAATGATGTTCAGAAATTTTTACTTCTACTGTCTGATGCCAAAGTCAGTCAAACGCTAGCTTGTCATCAAATAAAACATAAATACTAAAGCATAATTTTAACTAGTCTAGCATATTGAATTTAATATTACTTAGCTCAAAAATAATATTTTCCCGTATTTACGGCAAAGTTGCCGACAAATGCGAAAGTTCAACACGATAAAACTGCGCTGCTGCCTCCAAAATGTGGCGGCGAGCGACAAAATTTTTGAATCGGAAACTTTGTTATTAATTTTCATGTTCTTTTTATGTTTCTTTGTGTGGTTAAAGCAATATTAAATTACTTCGGGAGTTTTTAGTATGCTTTTACTGCCGTTCACCGTTTACGGGTGTAGTTTTAGTTTACGGGATAGTTGAATTTTAAACCTAAGGTATAGCGTTATTAATATATATATAGCTGCTCGTGCTGATTCATTGACTGACTCACTGATTGATCACCCCTCCTGTAAAATTTTGTATGAAAAATTTTTTTTTCACTAATGGTTTCGTATAGACGACAAAAATTCATTCGGAACAAAAATATGGAGAGAGCTGATGATTGAGGATTTCAGAGACGAGCGACGGGCACGCTTAAGGTATTGAAGATAGGTGGGAGGTGCTAGAGCAAATGTCACTCGAAACGTCATCCAATTGGCATTCAGCTGAAAAAAAAATTCAAAATGGCGAAAAAAAGATGGCCGCCATACAAATTTCGTCGGTGTCCATCTCGGAGGGTATAAAAGATGGAAGAGTGGTTTTTTCGCAAAAGATGATCAGGATCGGAAGGTCTACTCGATGAATAGAAAAAAAATTCAAAATGGCGGAATTTGTTTTTCCATAGAAAATGTATGGCGAATATTGAAGAGACTACAAGTTGTAAACTATGCAAGGCTTTGATGCGGTTCTTTGGAGAACTCTCAAAGAAAAATATGGGAAGACATGATGATTGAGGGTTTGGAAGTTGGTTGAGGAGCCCGGGCAGGGTATTGAAGATAGGTGGGAGGTGTTCAAACAAAAATTACTCAAAACATCATCCAATTGGCAGTGAGCTGAAAAAAAGTCCAAAATGGCGGATTCAAGATGGCGGCTATACAAATTTCGTCGGTGCCTATCTCACCAAGTATAAAAGATGGAAGAGTGGTTTCTTGGCAAAAGATTATTAATACCTAAAGATCTACAGTTTGATGAACAGAAAAAAATCAAGATGGCGGAATTTATTTCTTTCACACAAAAAGTTGTTTTCACTGATGGTTTCGTATAGAAGAAAAAATTCATGCGGAGGAAAAATATGGAAAGAGCTGATGATTGAAGATTTTGGAGATGGGTGAGGAGCACGATCAGGGTATTGAAGATAGGTGAGAGGTGCTCAATCAAAAATTACTCGAAACCTCATCCAATTGGCAGTGATCTAAAAAAAATACTAAAATGGCGGATTCAAGATGGCGGCTATAAAAATTTCGTCAGTGCCTATCTAACCAAGTATAAAAGATGGAAGAGTAGTTTCTTTGAAAAATATGATCAAGAACTAAAGATCTACTTGATGAATAGAAAAAAAAATCAAGATGGCGGAATTTACGTTTTCAAACAAAGTTTTTTTTATTGATGGTTTCGTATAGAAGACAAAAATTCATGCGGAGGAAAAATATGGAGAGAGCTCATGATTGAGGATTTTGGAGACGGGTGAAAAGCACGGTTAGGGTGTTGACGATATGTAGGAGGTGCTCAAACAAAAGTTACTCGAAACCTCATCCAATCGGCAGTGAGCTGAAAAAAAAGTCCTAAATGGCGGATTCAAGATGGCGGCGATACAAATTTCGTCGGTGTCTATATCACGGATTATAAAAGATGGAAGAGTGTTTTTTGGCAAAAGATCATCAAAACGTGATTTACTTGATAGTTAGATAGAAAAAAAACAAGATGACGGAATTTATTTATCTATACAACATGTACGACGAATATTGAAGATAATCATCATCATCATGATCAACCCATTACCGGCTCACTACAGAGCACGGGTCTCCTCTCAGAGTGTGAAGGGTTTTGGCCATAGTCTACCACGCTGGCCAAGCGGATTGGCAGACTTCACACACCTTTGAGAACGTTATGGAGAACTCTCAGGCATGCAGGTTTCCTCACGATGTTTTCCTTCACCGTTAAAGCAAGTGATATTTAAATACTTAAAACGCACATAACTCCGAAAAGTTAGAGGTGCGTGCCCGGGATCGAAACGACCTCCGATTAGAAGTCGGTCGTCCTAACCACTAGGCTATCACAGCTTCTTTTTTTATAAGAATATGAAGATAATACAAGTTGGAAACTATGCAAGACTTTAATACAGTTTCTTTTCAAAATTTGTTTTTATGGAAGAACTCTCATTATGACAAAAGAATCGGAGAAAAAATATGGAAAGTGATAATGATCGGGGGTTTGGAAGATGGATGAAGATAGGTGGAGGCTGCTCAAGCAAAAAATACCCGATAATGAAACCTCGCGGTCCGCTTTAGCGGGCCGCGCACCCACGCGCCATACTAGTTAATATATATATAGCTGCTCGTGCTGATTCATTGACTGACTCACTGATTGATCACCCCTCCTGTAAAATTTTGTATGAAAAATTTTTTTTTCACTAATGGTTTCGTATAGAGGACAAAAATTCATTCGGAACAAAAATATGGAGAGAGCTGATGATTGAGGATTTCGGAGACAGGTGAGCAGCACGCTTAAGGTATTGAAGATAGGTGGGGGGTGCTCGAACAAATGTCACTCGAAACGTCATCCAATTGGCAGATAGCTGAAAAAAAATTCAAAATGGCGAAAAAAAGATGGCCGCCATACAAATTTCATCGGTCTCCATCTCGGAGGGTATAAAAGATGGAAGAGTGGTTTCTTCGCAAAAGATGATGAGGATCCAAAGGTCTACTTGATGAATTGAAAAAATCAAAATGGCGGAATTTATTTTTCCATAGAAAATGTATGGCGAATATTGAAGAGACTACAAGTTGTAAACTATGCAAGGCTTTGATGCGATTCTTTGGAGAACTCTCAAAGAAAAATATGGAAAGACATGATGATTGAGGGTTTGGAAGATGGATGAGGAGCCCGGGCAGGGTATGTTAGATAGATGGGAGGTGCTCAAACAAAAATTACTCAAAACCTCATCCAATTGGCACTGAGCTGAAAAAAAACAAAATGGCGGATTCAAGATGGCGGCTATACAAATTTCGTCAGAGTCTATCTCACCAAGCATAAAAGATGGAAGAGTGGTTTCTGGGAAAAAGATGATCAAGACCTAAAAGTCTACTTGATGAACAGAAAAAAACAAGATGGCGGAATTTATTTTTCTACACAAAAAAAAATTATTGATGGAAAAATACGGAAAGAGCTGATGATCGAAGATTTTGGAGACGGATGAAGAGCACGGCGAGGGTATTGAAGATAGGTGGGACGTGCTCAAACAAAAACTACTCGAATCCTCGCGGTCCGCTTGCGGGCCGCGCACCCACGCGCCATACTAGTTTTTATCGATGTTCGCTCGGTTGCTGCCACCGATGTTAACGACCAAATGACGAAATATGGCTGATTTTGATAATAAGAATAATATATAGGAATATCTTAGTAAAAGGAAGTGGTAAGCAGTTATATTTATTGACTAAAATATTACTAAGTACTTTAGTCAAAATACTAAAATTTCTCTGTAAGCAATTAAATCTAATTATCGCAATAATTAGATTTAGAAATAGGTACTAGAAGTTTTGGATCCGATACAATTATATTGGAAACGTGAGAGGATTACACAATAGGTAGGTATTACAATAAAATGATCATAGATGCTGTTAGTTTAAATCCTATTACTGAGTGCTTAGTCTCAGTTTGAAGCGCTCCAAAACTAAAAGTATACTATAATTAGTATACTATTGATCGAATCACAAATGACTTCAGAGCAAAATGAACCCAAAGACTCTTATTTTAGGTCCATTTTACTATATAGTATATACTTTATAGTATACTCATAGTATACTATAAAGTTTTGGAGCGCTCCAAACTGAGACTATAAGCACTCTGATATCCTATTTCTTGTTCGTACTAACAGGTTCCTGGTGTTTGTCATGGTCTGTGACTTTCATAAACAAAACTTACTAGATTAGGCATAATCCATACTAACATTAAGTATGTCTAATTGTCTACTTATCTTACCTTTTCACGGATTAACCGCTGAATCAATTTTCATAATATTTTGCACAAACACGAAACGAACAAGAATACTTTTTATCCCAGATCAAAAAGTTCCGACGGGATTTTCAAAACAGCTTATAGGTATAACAAAAAATTATATCATCATCAGCCTGCAGCAATAGACGCGTTGTTTAGCGCTGGATATAAGCCATAATAGAGCGCTCCGCCGTGCAATGGTTCTTGAATCTTTTCATCCATGCGCCGCCATTCCCCATCTTCTTAAGGTCGTTTGTCCAGTGGGCTGGTGGTCGTCCCACTCAGCGCTTACCAATACATGTCCACATTGTCACAGAATATATTGCCGCCGCTGTCATCGGTTCTATGATGACCCTGATCTGCCCACTGCCATTTCGGCTTGCATTATGGTGATATCAGGTACCTTTGGTTCTCCTATGGATTTCATCTCTCTGCTACGTAGAATACACATAATATAGCCCGGTCCTGAGCATGTTAAGAGACTGTGAACAGATAATGTTCAAGTTACGTCATCACAGGTAGGTCACACTCATTAGAAACTATCGTCTTTAGGTTTTGGGGTATCAATGAATAGAAGACAACGCAGTTTGCCACGTGCTGCCCCAGCCTAGCTGAATTTTTTCTGTCCGCTTATTATGTCATCACTCGCCGTCGTCATCAAGCGATAGACGTCCACTGGTGGACATAGATTTCTTTTAGGAACCACACGCCATGGTTTTGTGCCATTTGTATCCAGCGGCACCCTGCGACTGTGGATGTTTATCATGTGGATAATTAATAATATTAAAAGAGTCTAAAACAGGTCTAAAAATTATTCACCACAAAGTCTATTAAAAGCTGTACATGAACTCTAAAGGTCAATGGTTTCCTTAGGGTCGTAGCAGAGAGAAGCTTCGACTTTGAGTGGTTATTAATATTTAAGGAAGGCCTATAAATATAGCTTGCTTCCTAATATTTAAATTCATAATTAACATTTTCCTTCAATATCTGAACAATAGTATATAAGTATTTACTTTGAATAAGAAAGCTTTTAGCCAATGTCTTTTATAGTTTATTTTTGGTAGACAAAAATTAAAACCACTTTCATTTTTAAGATGTGCACCCCATTGTATATAATAATTAATGTGAAAGTTCAAATAGAACTTACAAATTGTACTTAAGGTTCATTCTATTTTAAAAATAACTAATAATAATTTTACAACAAAATACCGCTATAACTTAATTTTTTTAGAAAGCAGAAATCTCTACTAGGTACTTAATTAATAATATTATAAATGTGAAAGTATGTTTTTTGTCGGTTTGTTGGGTTGCATTGAAAACAGGATTCCCGTGGATTTTTAAATAGTCCAGTAAAAGCTAGAAAACTACTGTTTTATAAATTGATTTTTATAGCAAAGTTAATTAATCTTTACCTACGTAGAACAATAATAATTATAGCAACGTTTTAAAAACAATATAATGCCAAAATAAACCAAAATAAATATCAAGAGACGTGTACGGCAATTAAAAGGCAATGTCAGTAAAATTCGTTTATTTATTTCCCGCAAACAGTACCTATTTATTATGAATTCGGAGGCAAATTAAAATAAATTCACCACTGTTAATTTATGCATGTTGCGACATTTGGACTGCGGAATTTATGGGTATGTCACTAATGAGTATAAAGAAATCTGGGACATATCCATATTCTATACTTATGTACCTAGTCAACCATGTTGTCCATACTATACATGTATAACATGTACTGTCTGTCTATTAGTTACTATTCCACGGCTCAACTGCTAAACCAATTTTGATGAAATTCAGCATCCTGGACACGAACTTAAGTCACTAAATCACATTAGTCCATCCGAAGTTTACTCACGATAATTTTAAACACTTATATGACACATCAAGAGAATATATATTTTTTTTGCATATCGTTCGGAATCTCTTGAAATTACAATTTCTACAGAACACCGACTCATGAAGTTACGCTCATGAAATGAAGTCAAGTTGAGCTTTTTTTTATATTCAAGAATCTATTTAAAGATTCAAGTAACAAAAGGGCCGGTCAACGATCAAGTTTTCACCTCACTACGTTTGCGTTTCCGACGAAAAGAGCTCAAGTTTTAATTGGAGGCAAAATCCGAGATATTTCCGAGCGCCGGCAGTACTTTTGTTTCCACTGTCGTTAATTTGTATTCACCTAGACCTTCTTTTAAATGTTTTTTCCACCGCAAATGAACGCTTCAATTTTTCAATATATCTTTTATGTAAGAATGTTTAATTCTAGCACCTAGAAATATTGTTTCTGCCATAATTTCTGTGTAGATACTTTAGATTGTTATTTACTTTATATTTACATAACTCTTTGCATAACACAGCATTGTTCGAATGCTGAATGTATTGGCGAACTCAAACCTTAATACAAGCCATTTTAGGTCTATTTTACTCTGAAATCGATCAATAGTTTTCGAGTTCGTTTTCGAGTGCTCCGCTTTAGACTAAGCACACAGTTGCCAGCCCGACGTCCGAGTGAACACGAACGTAACTGTTACTTGCCACACAATTTGTCAAGATGGTGAAATGTGTTGTTAAAATTTGTTTGTCACGGTCAGAAAAAGATAATAAAGCAACTGGTGTTACTTTTCACAAGTAAGTTTGTTTTATTTAATTCCGATTATCCAAAACAACACGTAATAAAAACATAAATTTACCGCGCATTATTTTTACTATAAGTGTTGCCAGTAAAAACTATTTTGATTTTCCCTACATTGTTGGGAAATTAGTGAATGAAAAAAGCGAATGATGAACGTATACCTATAAGGCAAACGTTATATCATTATAAAATAGTTAGTAGTAGGTATAATGATTTATTACTAAGCGAGTTCAAAAAAGAAGGTTATATATTCGACCCGTATGTTCGTGATTATTTCAAAAACCAATGAACCGATTTTGATAATTTTTTCACTATCGTAATTTACAAACTTTCAGAAAGATATTAGTTTTCATATACATACCTAGTGATCATTCTTATGTATGAAATTACTAACATAAACGTACCCATATGTAACTAATATTTTTGATTGGTTCACCGATTTCTCTGAAACTGCTGGGCCGAAGTCAGTTTATTTTTTTTAAACATAGCTTGTTTGTTTTCCAGGGTACCTAGAGATCAGAAGCGTGCGGAAGAGTGGATAAAAATATAAGACTACTAGATGATGCCCACGGCTTCGCCCGTGTGGATTTAGGTTTTTAAAAATCCCGTGGGAACTTTTGATTTTCCAGAACAAAAAGTAGCTTATCTGTCCAAACCCGTCCCTAAAACGGAAAAATCCCGTGGGATCCCCACGATTTCGGAACACAATTCCTTACAGCATCAGGGTTGAGGAGTTGGATATGTACCTACTCGAGTTCATTCAACGATAAAGTCTTTAATTGGTACCCCCAATATCAATTTAAATAACCAAAAGTTTCTAAAACCCATTAGTTTTGGGGATTAGGTCCCCTACAGCATCAGGATTGAGGAGTTTGAATCCAATTTTTTTATAAAACAGGGTCGCAATGTTTCTCTATCGATTAAAAAAAAATTACGCAAATCGGTTCAGAAATCTCGGAGATATAGGTAGAAAAATACAACTCCTCCTTTTTGAAAGTCGGTTAAAAAAGTAGCCTATGTTACTCCCTGGTTTATTCTCTACTTGTATGTGAAGGTCCCGTCAAAATCGGTTCAGCCGTTCCGAAGATTAGCCCGTTCAAACAGACAGACAGACAGACAGACAGACAGACAGACAGACAGACAAAAAATTTAAAAACGTGTGATTCGGTTATGGTAGCGTTCAAATAACCATATGAGCTTAATATGTGGTAGTTATTTCGATATTACAGACAGACACTTCAATTTTATTTATTAGTATAGATAGTAGTACAGTATAGATAGATAGATGAGAGATTTAAATAAAGTTATTTACGTTCACGCATTTGAATATTTTTTTCCTATTAATAATCCTTATTTAGTTCTATATGGTTTATATTGAAAATTTTATTAAATCTAATATAATTATTAAATCTCATAAACTCAAATAATTTTTTGGGGGAAATCGTTCTTTTGTGGGAAATTATTCCTGATACTGGTAACTCTAATCGTTTGTCTAATTGCAATGTCTTGTCCTATTCTAACGTAATTAGTTTGAGGGCAGAAGAAACGAGACAAATATAGTTTACTCAAAGTTTTCTTGGCGTATTTGTCAGTTTCAAAGCTACGTCTTTGAAACTCAAAAGTGGTTACGTTTTTCTGAGAACAGTTTATATGACGCTTCTACTCTTTATTTATTACACCTCACTGATGTTTACATAATTTAATTCACCTAGAAAAGTTTAAATTTACAAAATTATCTTTCCATCACTGTAGGCTACCTAGAAATAATCCGAACTGTATTCTAAAATAACAACTTCGGAATAATACAATTTCAAATGAAAATCGTTTCGAATGAACAAATTAATTATAGTTTCAATCTCAAAGTCTGAAATAACAGAGCTATCGGAAACTGAATTTCATACTTCCCGTTCCGATCGATGGTTCCACTAACACAAATAAATCTGATACTTCTGAACACTCTTCCTGTTATGATTGCATTTCGAATTCATTTTCAAAACTAGGTAAGTTGTCGGCTATAAGTATTAAATTTTCTAATTTATAATGATTTATTGCATGTAGACTAACTTGTTGCTCTTATGGTAAGTCAAGACTCTACTACCGGATCGGAAAGTGGATTCATGCTGAGAAGAACCAGCAAGAAACTTCAAAAGTTCATATTCGACTGCAGATCACGAGGTCCCGGGTTTGATTCCCGGGTCGGATAAACAATTCTTAGGTAGTTTTCTGTCAAGAAATTCTCAGTGCCAGCCCGGAGTTGGTAGTTGGCGGTGTTTCACCCCCGTGCCTCGGTGAGCACGTTAAGCAGTCGGTTTCGGTTATTGTCACTATCATGTGACAATAGTCATCAAAGCCCGCCAACTCGCATTGGAGCAGCGTGGCGGGTCAAGCTCTAAGCTCTATGAGAGAGGAGGCCTGTGCCCAGCAGTGGGACGTTAAAAGGCTGTACTGGTGGTGGTGGTGGATATTTGATATACCAGTTGACCGAAATGGAATGTTTATAGAAATCTCCTGCTTATATATATATACATACCTACATACGAACTGTTTGAAGAGTTAGTTTTGAATAATTATTGTGTTAACGTAGCCAGCAATAGATTACCGCCTCCGGGCTGCTATTTTAAAATTCAGGATGGGATTTTTTAAACCACAAGGTATACTTAGGATAGTTTTTCAAAAATAGAATAGAAAAGTTTTTTATTGAAATAATCTTTTACCTTCGAATCGTCAAGTAAATCTACCACTGGTTTGGAATGTTCCAATTGAGAAGAACCAGCAAGAAACTCGGCGGTTGCTATGGGAAAATAAAACAAGTAGAAACTTATAGCTAACTCAGTCAAGTCGGAAATCGGAAAACGTATTCAAGTTATGTACTTACTTTGCCACCCGTTCAACCACTAACTTCTTTGATTTGGTTTATAGAGAGGAGGAGAAATTGAAAACCACTAAATCGGATTTAGATGTGCTTATTTGTGAAGCACTACTTACATACTGAGTAGTTTTTGGATTAAAGTTTATTTAATGTACTTACCCGATTAAAGATCTAGGCGTATTGGTACAGATTTAAAGCGCAGAAACGCGTCTTAAATAAAATATTTCAAATTAAGTACCTACCTATCGGAACGTTAACACCACAAACATACCTACTAACGTAATTATTTTGTGTCGAAAATTATCCCTGCGAATGCCAGTGGTGCATGCAACATGCTTTCGCACGTCTTTTCCATTCTGGTTCGCATAATTCGTATAAATCTACTTGGGAGAGACTAAGTTCAGTAGGCTACGGAACATTTTAGAAACAACTGCGACACTGCAACAATGCGCCTTGAGCCTTATTGTTTAATAGGTTGCCCTTTGTTTCACTGCCTGAATTTTGTTACAGCATTGTATGACAACACGTAATTATGTAAAGCTTTGACTTCCCGGGCGCAGTGGTGAGCGCTGTGGTCTTATAAGTGGGAGGTCCCAGGTTCAATTCCCGGCAGGGGCCTTTTTCTCTAGTTAGTCTCAATGACAGGAATGTTTATTTATGTTGAACAAACACCTCATCAAATACATTGTACTTATGTACAATATACTCCCTTCCATGCGAATTTCTTTCGAATTGATGTTATTAAACGTCGACGACATTTCCTTGATTTCCAAACGAAAAAAGGAAATTCAAACGGAAACTCTAGGCCCACAAATACATTGGAATCCCTTAAGCCGCTTGGGTGTGATTGAAAAAGGAACAATTGATTTGAATCAATGAATAAATTTTAAAATACCACCAGATACTCACAACCTCAGTTTACGTCATATACGGTTATAATATCCTTAGTCCAGTAACTTTAGTAATCTGACCTTGCGTTAAATCGGGTAGTTCTGATTTTTTGCAGACTTGTTTATGATGTTGGCCCAATGATTAATCCAAGTTTGTGACCTCGAGCGACGAACGCAACTTTGTCAAAATCGAAAAAACCGTGAAAATTTGGGATTTTTTTCAGATTTTGGCGATTATAACCCAAAAGGACTAGTTCTTGACACTACCTTTTCAGGGCGTTTTTAAAGTAGAATAAAATTGCTACAATTTAAGACCACTTGCCAGCTCTGTAGGTACATTACTTACTGAGATGCTCGCGACTTCACTTGCGTGAATTCTTAATCTCATACAAACTTCCATCTCCCATTGTACCAATTTAGGGGTAGTTTTTCCAAAATTCCTTCGACATGTAATTTTTAATTTTTAACCAAAAACCTTAATACCAATTTTCATGGATATCACTACATAGTATAAAACAAAGTCGTTTTCTCTGTCCCTATGTCCCTATATCCCTTTGTACGCTTAAATCTTTAAAACTACGCAACGGATTTTGATGCGGTTTTTTTTAATAGATAGAGTGATTCAAGAGGAAGGTTTATATGTATAATAACATCCATTAAATTGTGGAGAAATACTGTTATTTTTGAGGTTTCTAATGTGATGTCGTAAATAATTACATTTTTTCCGCTTACATTGCAAACGCAGGCTGAACCCTACGAGATTTATCAATATAATGTACTAAGTATTGTACACATTGTAAAGGTCTATAGAAAACTCCGCGATGGTATATGTCTATCTCTTATGGATATCCCACAATAACTTTTTTTGTCATTTACTTTTTTACGACAAATAATGGCTAATTTTAGAAGCGATTTTAACCAATACAGCATTAATCCTTATCTAATTAAATACCTTAAGTACATTGTTGATTTATTATAGATCTATATGGCCCTTTACAGCATATGATTTAAATGAATATTTTCGAAGATATTACAGATTTAAAAATTGCGGGACATAGCCTTTACGCGCGGCGCGCGGTTCCAGCCGGCCGGCCGGGGCGGTGCGTAAAGTTCTCCCCATATAGCATTTTGAATTTAGCAGCGATCGGACGCGTATGCTATCGGAGCTCTCTAGCGAGGAAAATAACAATCACACTAATGTTATAAAGGCGTTATTAAGTTATTAAGTTTGTGTGTATGTTTGTTCCTCTTCTCCGCCGCAACTACTGAACCGATTTGGCTGAAATTTTGAATGGAGATAGCTTATGCCCTGATTTAACACATAAAGTAACTTTTTATCCCGGAAAAGTATTCCTGTAACCTAACTAAATAGAAAAATAGATATAGACCTCCAAAACGCCACAGAGGGCGCTGACTGTTCTTAGGTAAATCACGCTCACATAACCCATTATTCCAATACTTTGCTGTGTAGCATGCATTGGCAACACATAGGCTACTTTTTATCCTGGAAAAATGCACAGTTCCTACGGGATTTCGAAAAACCCGAAATCTATATCTACAGCTATAGGTAGATTACTATTTACTATAGCGACCTTGCTTGATATTTTAAGTATAAAGGTAGGAAAAGGGAGCGGGAACGGGAACCGAAACTCCACGATTCCCTCGGGATTTGTTCAAAACCGAAATTCACGCGGGCGAAGCCGCGGGCAGAAGCTAGTAACTCGATAAATGACGAAAACGTGACGGGGTCTCATTTAAACTTTCATCCCCTACTTAACCCACTTGCGGATAGAATTTTCAAAAATCCTGAAACTCATATTTTTCATTTTTTATCGAAAGCCCAAATACCAATTTTCATGGATGTAACTTGATAAATGACAGACTTTCATACAAACTTTCGTCCCCTATTTAACCCCTTTAGGGGTAGAATTTCCGAATATCCTTGCTTAATGTGCGCTTAAATCATAAAAGGAAGCTACTGTGAAAATTTCAAGTTCGTAGCTTTCAGTTGTTTAGGTTGTGCGTTGATGATCAGTCAGTCAGGACAAGCTTCTTTAAGCTAGAAACTTGAAATTTTCACAGTAGCTTCCTTTTATGAGATAGGCGTACACTAGGAAAGGATTATTGGAAATTCCACCACTAAGGGGGTTAAATAGGGGATGAAAGTTTGTATGAAAGTCTGTCATTTTTCAAGTTACATTTATGAAAATTGGTATTTGGGCTTTCCATAAAAAATAAAAAATATGAATTTCAGGATTATTGAAATTTCTATCCGCAAGTGGGTTAAGTAGGGGATGAAAGTTTAAATGAGACCCCGTCACGTTTTCGTCATTTATCAAGTTATATCTATGAAAATTGGGATTTAGATTTTCGGTTAAAAATTAAGAATTACGTGTTGAAGGAATTTTGGAAAAACTACCCCTAAGTTGGTAAATGCGGAAGTTTGTATGAGATTAAGAATTCACGCAAGTGAAGTCGCGAGCATCTCAGTAAGTAATGTACCTACAGAGCTGGTTCTGGTCTTAAATTGTAGCAATTTTATTCTACTTTAAAAACGCCCTGAAAAGGTAGTGTCAAGAACTAGTCCTTTTGGGTTATAATCGCCAAAATCTGAAAAAAATCCCAAATTTTCGCGGTTTTTAGGGTTCCGTACCCGAAGGGTAAAAACGGAGCCCTATTAATGTCACTCGGCTGTCTGTCTGTCTGTCTGTCTGTCTGTCTGTCTGTCCGTCTGTCCGCCGGTCACAGGTCTCTAGCTCGCAGACGAAATGAGTTACAAACCTGAAATTTTGGTATTTAGTGTAAAACGTTAACCCAAAATCAAATATTGAATTAGAAATTGAATTAAATTATTTTTCAGGGGGGCTCCCATACATGAAAAAGGAGCCGGAAAAAAAAAATTTTTCTTTACCCTAGCTTGTGGGGTATCATTGTTTAGAGCTCATTAAGTAGAGTACAAATATATATTTTTTTAATTTTTATTTCAAAAAATAAGGGAATGGGAGGCCATCAAAGTTGTCAGTTTTAGACCATTTTTGTGACGGGGGCTATCTCAAAAACTAAACTAGTTGGGAATATGATATTTCAGTATATTATGTACTATATGCTCTATTTAAACAACAAATACTGAAAACAACGATTTATTAAATAGTTTATAAGCTGTGACCAAAATAAACGAACATTTTTTTGGGTTTTTCTTTCACGGTTTGTTGCGATGTCTAGCTCGGAAATTAAATATTTCTTAGACCCAAAATATTATATTGTTCATAATTATGTACGGAATCCTGAAAGAGCGAGGCCCGACTCGCACTTGGCTGATTTTTTCGATTTTGACAAAGTTGCGTTCGTCGCTCGAGGTCACAAATTTGGATTATTCATTGGGCCAACATCATAAACAAGTCTGCAAAAAATCAGAACTACCCGATTTAACGCAAGGTACCCCATACTAGCAAATCCTAAAGTTACTGGACTACCTGTATTATTTTGAAATAAGTACTTCAACATTGAAGTAGGTATTTGATCCTTACTTGTTTTCGATAGCTCGAAGTTTTGATTCACAGCTTTTTGTGGTACAAATATCGAAAACATTTTCACAGAATAGACCTATTAAAGTTTAAAAAATACCATAGTAAGCTATGAACGTTGCTATGCAAACACATTTCATCGACATTCTGATATTCTATTGATCTCTAAACGGCAAAAAATGATATTCGCGGGGAGAAAGAACTATAGGCGCGAAAATATACATTCGAAGCCGTTAAGCGGATTCGGTGTGATTGAAAAAGAAACAATGAATCACAGATTTATTTTTCAAATTGCTATTGTGTTTCATTTATTTTCAGGGTTCCGTACGCAAATGGTGCCAATTGGGACCCTATAACTAAGCCTCCGCTGTCTGTCCGTCTGTCCCAGGGTACAGCTTCATCCGTAATAGATAGCAAGTAGAAGTTTTCACATAATACGTGCCTCCATCACAAAATTAATAAAAATAGGTTTTTCGAATTGTCGCTCAGGTGCAGAATTTTAGCGCCTTGTTCTCATCGGTTTGATGTTACTATGGCAAACATTTGCTATTGACTACAATAGTTTTATGTTTGGTGGTACGGGACCCATTGTGTGTGCGCAACTCGCACTTGGTTTTATGTCTCTATTGACGAAATACTTTTCTACACGATTTATTATAGGTACATTTTTTTATCGTCAGAATTTTAGCGAAACACTAGTCCGATGGGAGTGGAAAGAGAGGCTTTGCGTGCTCTCCAAGGCACGGGTTATAATCTAACACCGCCAACTTCCTAACTCTAGGATGAGTGAGAATTTCCTAACTCAGTTTGATCTTTGTAGCTACCTCTACTTACAAAAATAAATACTGACTGAAACTCTAAAAAATATCAAAATGCCATCGCCATACCAAAAGTGTTTATATTAAAACAACAATCGGAATCAACAATACACAAAACATTTAGCTTAAACAATAATGCAATCACTATTCCGATCACCGATGGCCAACTTTTGTAATCCGATTAATCGGCTCACGGGACGCAAACAATCGGTATATATATCAGTTCTAATTGCGAATAAAATACACAGAGTGGGCAAAATTAAAATTCTGTCCACGATTGCGTACGTTTTCTTCCTCTGAGGAAGGCCGGCAATTAGTCTTAATTAAAGGTTGACGCACACGTAGTATTTGGTACATAAGGACACAACAGCCTTGAGTGTATTACTTGGTTTGACTTCGGAAAAACTCAATTTCTTCAGTTCCTACGAGTGTGTCCGCTTTTTGTAATGATAATTTGAGAACAAAGAGGAATTACCCGGCCAAGGGATTTGATGAGGTGGTTGAAACCTATCAGAATTATGGGTTCAATATACTCTGCCATGCCTCTTCCAGGTTAGCCCGCTTCCATCTAGATTGCTTCGGCGCTTACCATCAGGTGAGATCGCAGTCGAGAGCTAACTAGTGGATGAATTAAAAATATATAAAATAATATCAATTGAAAATGCACTTGGCACCTTTCTAGAAGGGTGACTTTTTTTTAAATAATGGTGAACCATTGCGGATAAACGAGCAAGCGCCGGGTCACATGCTGTTAAGTGATTACCGCCCCCCATGAACAATAGCACCCGAGGAACCACTAATATGTTGCCGGCTTTTGAGGAAGGGGACTGGCTCTTCAGCTCGCTGCCGGAACGCATCGTATGCTTTGCGGCAGATTACGGCTGAAGTGTGGTCGCTAGCCAGGCGGATTCGGGGTAGAATCCTACCACAAAGCGGTGATACCATCCAGATTACATTGTGTGGTATCAGGCACAACGACCCGTAGAGGGCATTGAGAGCGTCAGGGCCTCGTTAGCATATTGGCAGATGATGTTTACTTTGGCCACATAGGTGGAATTTGGGTCACTTACACCCCAAAGTGGCCAATTATATACCAAGGATTGTTATGCGAAAGTGGCATGTACCTTCCTACCATACTTCTTCGTTACGAGCGCTTGTCGGTCACGTCGCACTAATGTAATGGGTTTTATGGCCGGGATAAAACGAGCGAACTATAATTACGGACATCTTACTGTTAGATACCTACTTCTTTCACTACTTTATGGACCATAAAAATAATGGTTGAGTTAATCTAAATATATAAAAGGAAAAGGTGACCGACTGACTGACTGCGACTTACTGATCTATCAACGTACAGCTTAAACTACTGTGACGGATCGGGCTGAAATTTGGCATGCAGATATCTATTAGACGTAGGTATCCGCTAAGAAAGGATTTTTGAAAATTCTACCCCTAGGGAGTTAAAAAGGCATCAGCTAGTTTAAACTAGCTAATATGGATAAGTATAAGTATATTATACCTACCTACTTAAGTAGGTAGGTATAATATACTCTTATCCATATTAGCACATACAATCCAAATTAATCGAAGCCCGCCAATTCGCATCGGAGCAGCGTGACGGGTCTAAACTCTAAATGCCTCTCTTCTATAAAAGAGCAGAGCTGTGCCTGGTAGTGAAACATTAAAGGGCTGTTATGGACATATAACGAAACGTTAAATCGCTTGGCGGCACGGCTTTGCCGATAGGATGGTAACCAGCCACGGCTAAAGCCTCCCACCAGACCAGACCAGAGACGATTTAGAAATTTTAAAATCCTAAAGTAAAAGCGTAAAGTAAAAGTAAAGCGGAGGTCCCGGGCTCAATTCCTGGTAGGGGACCAGGAATTGAGCCCGGGACCGCTTATAAGACCACAGCGCTCACCACTGCGCCAGGGAGGTCGTCAAAGTCATAGTAGTGACATATGGATACATTTATGCGTATAGGTACCTACATAATAATGATACTATATACACTAAAACCTTCCTGAAAGTAGTAGTAGTTACGATAATGAAAAAAATCATCAAATTCGGTTTACTAGTTTTTGTGATAATCGTGAACATAGATACATACATATGCACATACCTACATACATACGGATCGAATACAGAAAGTCCTTTTTTGAAGTCGGGTATAAAGAGACTAGGTATATTAAATTTCGATGAATGTTTTGTGTGTGATTCTACTAAGTATACGACGACGGCATTATTATTATCAAACAAAACCCTCCTAACGTGGGAGGGTGCGGCCCGCAATCGAACGATTCAATCTAATTTTGTAAATCGGATTGATTTTATGAGCGCGGTTGAGTTGAGGATCCTTGAGGCCTATCTACATATCTGATATATACTATGTGTACGCCGTGGCCAGATCTTAAAATTGATCACTTCATGATGTGGCCGATAATTTCATGAAACGGTTCTATTTCACGATACGAACATATAAAACGTTTAAAACATCATCGTTTAAGTATATTTCCATCCACATTTGCCCATATCATGTATATAGGGTTTCCATGATATCATTATAAATTTGTGTTGTGTTGTGAGTAAAGTTTTTTTTTTGATTGATTGATTATTGACTCAGCTACTTCATCAACGACTTCGGTGCTACGGGAAATGCAGCCCGTTCGCCCTTGCGTAGCAAAGCGTAGACACCCATGCTCATCGATGTGGCCGACAATTTCATGAAATGGTTCTGTTTCATGAAATGATCGGCCACGCCACGGCCAAGATAAAAATGTCTTCCCAGACGAATCCGTCCACTACAGCCAGTATTAATGGAAGCGGAGTCTAACCAACTACACATGAGATAGGTATAGTGCATAAGACGTGTGTGCAAACTCCGGTGCACTCTCTGTTCCCTCACTCTCATAGTCCGACGGGACGCCAATGCGACCGGAGAGAGATCAGCAGGACCAACGGCTTTACGTGCCTACCGAGGCACAGGGTTATATCGCCGCAAACTTCCCAACTCCGGGCTGCTCCTGAGAATTTCTTAAACTCAATAACTTTTCTATTTTATCTAAACCCAGGAGTCGAATCCAGGACCTCATGATACGCTGCTGAACAAGCTTATAGCCCGCGTAATGTAAGTCGACCGGTGACTTTCAATCGCAGAAGTCGAAAATGAGGTATCTCGGGATGTGAGGGGGTCGCGGGGAGGGCGTGGGGATCGTTCGTAAGCACTGATTAGCTCTCGCGGATCCCTCGTAAGCGCTGATTGGCTCTCCAATCGTATTGTGTCACGCTCACGCGCACGACGCTGTGCGCACTTGAAGGTCACCGGTCGACTTACGTGACGGGGGTTATATCAATAGTCGTCGTCGTCTTAAGATATATCCACAGTCACACAACAATAAATAAATACTTTTAACACAAAAGCATTCCTTATTCATTCCCCGCAAGTCCTCAACCGTACATCACAATGTTCAATTTTATAAACCGCGCTTATATAAGAGGAATTCCATTTGGTGGAGAGAGTTTAAAGCGGCGGAGTCACGTAGCCAGTAAATCGTATTTGTGACGCAAACACGTACCCAATAAACTGTTAACTTCGATATATTGAGATTTGTGTTTTGTGACGGGAGTGTGACGGGACTCTTTTAAAACGTAGGTCGATAGTGTCTCCGACACATGCGAGAGTTACCTATGTTTCTTGTTTACATTTTGGCCATGTTGAAGAGGTCAAGAGTAAGTATGTGTTTAATAAAAAAAACTGCACATAGATACCTCAATCCAGGTTAGTCCGTTTCCATCTGTTTCCATCTGTTCCATTGTATCATCACTTGCGATCAGAGTGCTTAGTCTAAGATCGGAGCACTCGAAAACGAACTCGAAAACTATTGATCGATTTCAGAGTAAAATAGACCTAAAATGGCTTGTATTAAGGTTTGAGTTCGCCAATACATTCAGCATTCGAACACAACGAGCGCCCCAAGCAGAAATGTTGTAAAATACATATTCGAACTATGGAATTACGACTTTAAAATACGAGTATTTGAGTTCATTTTGCTCTGAATTCACTTGTGATTCGATCAATAGTTTTCGAGTTCGTTTTCGAGTGCTCCGATCTTAGACTAAGCACACAGATGAGATTGCAGTCAAAAGTTTGTAAGATGTAGATAAAAAATTTATTACTTTTCAACTATAGGCGTTAAGGTTGTGCTATAAGTAAATACGACAATAGCGCCCGGAGCAGGGTAAACTTCGGTTGAGGTTTTTAGTCCACTTCTAGACTGAAGAATAATAAAAGTCTCAAAGTTTATTTCTGTTAAAAAGATCACAGAAAAACTAACAAAAATTTAAGCAAACAACTCAACAAAAAATTTCACAGAACAAATTTTAAAAATACGAAACGAACACGTAATTTGGGCAAAAATAAATATGAAAAAAAAAATTGTCTCCATCGAATACAAATTAAGGACGGTAAAAACAAAAGGATTCCCCTTCGAAATATCCTCAGATTTTGCCTCCAATTAAAACTTGAGCTCTTTTGTCGGAAACGCGAACCAAGTGAGGCGAAAACTCGATCGATGACCAACCCTTTGTTTTAATCTTCGTATACAAGAATTCTCTATGGAGATGGAAAAACCTGAAGTGAAATAACAATGTTACATGAATACTCGACTAACTAATTGTTTAATTCACGAAAGTCGAGTAATTACTCGATAACAGGGTTGTCACGTATATTATTTGCTCTGATCCTTTATTTTTGCGAATCTAGGTAGACCGAAGCTTTCTTTGGCATAAGAATCATTATCCTATACTCGCATCATTGAAATGTACAACTACCGGTAGTGTTGTTAGCTGCGGCAGGGTTGCAAACAGTGGAAGGACTTTTTAATGTGATAACTTTTTAATAGGTAAATCGATGAACACCGGGTACACGCACGAAAAAGCATGACTCATTGTCACGTTCCGCGTGCAAGCGAGAGCGCGGAACAAGCGATAGAGAAGGCACGATCGGCCCAAGCGTTCGTCTTTTGACGCTATCTCTCTTTGTTTTCTTATGACGTTATCACGTAAAATTATCCTCCGTAAACCATTTCCTCTACAAGTTAGCCCTTGACTGTGATCTCACCTGGTGGTAAGTTACGATGTAGTTTAAGATGAAAGCGGGCTAACCTGGAAGAGGCAGTTTTTTATTAAACTCATACCAATACGCGGCATCATATTGGAACGCTAAATCGCTAGGCGAAATAGCTTTGCTGGTTGGGTTACTAGCCAAAGCCATAGCTGAAAATTCTCACCAGACCAAACCAGAGAACATTTAGAAATTATCAATCCCCAAATTATCCCTTCCGGGACGGGCGGGACCTCTCGCTTATAAGACCACAGCGCTCAAAAATTAAAAGGAGGAAGCGTCAGGGAGATCGTCAGAAATAGTTCGCGAAGTGTAAAAGGTTTAATGGAAGAAGTGCATAACTATGAACCTGGAGAACTGAAGTCGAGTAAGATGATCTGCTGGGTTATTCTGTAACTTAGTTAGCAACTGAAAATAGTTGCCAACGAATTAGTTTGATATACATTGCTGCTTTACTGTGGGAAATATAAAGTGTTTTCATAATTTTACACAGTAAAGCAGCAATGTATATCGAACTAATTCGTTGGCAACTATTTTCAGTTGCTAACTAAGTTACAGAATAACCCCCTGGTGGGCTATTCTCTAACTTAGTTACCAACTGAAAACTAATTCATTGGCAACCCTTTTCTGTTGGTAACTAAGTTAGAGAATAGCGCCACTGGTGTAAAAATAAGTGTCTATAAGAAGTAGCGGTCAAACGCGATGCCTTTTACCTATGAATGGAAAATAAAGAACAAACAATAATATAGTAACCTGTTAGCGAAAAACCACATCATCGTACTTAGAGTATAGTGGACATCGTAATAGAGAGACAATAGACATTCGAAGCACATTATGCCTATCACAGCCTGCCCAGCACAAAGCCCGGTTACAATTCTATTTTTTCCCAATCCCATCGGAACCGACAATTACTGGGGCGTCCGTAAAGCGATAGCTCGTCAATCCATTCACACTTCCGTTTCGCGTTTGGCGCCAGAGCTCGTCCATTGTCTGCAGCGTAGTAAAGTTATTAAAACTTCAGAAAAGTTATGATTTAGTAGTAGGATGAGACAGTTTGACACAAAATTGTTACCCACTTTTTAAAGAAAGATTTTAAAGCGATTTATTCTGCATAACTATAATAATTTTCAGGAGGTTAAAATTTTATTTTCTCCAAAAATACAATGTAAACAATATATCTATCAAAAGTATATAAATACATATTATACATATAATAAGACAAAATCCCTATTAAGAAAGATTAAATTCAAATTCAAAATTCATTTATTCAAAGTACTTAGGCAGGTACACTGTACACTTTTTGAACGTCAGTGTAATCAGTATAAAAAATACATGAAAGTGAGGTAATGGTGATAATTAGGTACTACGAAAACTTATTAAATAAATAATTTTATCCAGAACTTTTTACTTCTTTATTTCCTTTAAACCCAACATGTTTCAATGGTTCATGTGTGGTTTGTAGTTAATACTATATGGTTTGTAGTTAATACTTAATGTTTAATGGTTCGTGTAGGTTTTGCACTTAGCGATAAATATTTCAAAATATAGTTTTTCAGTATTTCAGTTTATATTTTTCTCCACATACTGTTTGTACTGCTCTAATTACATATCGCGATTGACACTTGATACCGGAAGTGATCACCGTATGGTAAGAGGCACATTGAATATCAACATAAAGCTGGAAAGGGCCAAACTGGTGAAGTCTACACTCCGACCTTCTCGTGCTCATATCCAAAACCCCGAAAGCTTTCAGCTCGAACTGCAGAACCGATTCGATTGCCTAGCAGATTGCGACTCTGTGGACGATCTAAACAACAGGCTGGTGGAAACTGTCCATACGGTTGGGTCCAAGTATTTTAAGACCCACCGTGCAATCAGAACCAAAAAGTTCTCAGACCAGACTCTCAAGCTAATGAATAAGAGGCAAGAAATGAGACTGCAGTCTTCAGCAGATGCGTTTGCTTATAGGCAGATCTCTAAGGCGCAAACGCGAGACTTGCGTAACTTTAATACAGAATGTATTAAAGATACGATCGAGCGAAACAAGGGCTCAAAAGTCTTCGCAAGAGATCTGTCTATCGGACAGAGCCAACTGACGCGACTGAAGACCGACAACGGTAGTCTCATTTCATCAAAGCCTGAGATCTTGAGAGAGGTAGAGAACTTTTACGGACAGTTGTACACCTCAACTCAGAAGCCTGTTGAAGATTTGGCTAAAGATTCCAGAGCCAAATTGACCCGACACTATACCGAAGATATCCCGGACGTCAGCCTATACGAGATTAGTATGGCTCTCAAACAACTGAAGAACAACAAGGCGCCAGGCGATGACGGAATCACAGCGGAACTCCTGAAAGCAGGTGGCAAACCAGTTCTTAAGATCTTTCAGCGATTGTTCAATTCCGTCATCGACGAGGGTATAACGCCAGAGGCATGGCACAGGAGCGTGGTGGTTCTTTTCTTCAAAAAGGGTGATAATACCTTGCTGAAGAATTATAGACCCATCTCGCTGCTGAGCCATGTCTATAAGTTGTTCTCGAGAGTCATTACGAATCGTCTCGCTCGTAGGTTCGACGACTTCCAGCCTCCCGAACAGGCCGGGTTCCGAAAAGGCTTCAGTACCATAGACCACATCCATACGCTGCGGCAGGTTATACAGAAGACCGAAGAGTATAACAAGCCACTTTGCTTAGCGTTTGTGGACTATGAGAAAGCCTTTGATTCGGTGGAAACTTGGGCTGTATTGAGATCACTACAGAGATGCCGGATCGACTATCGGTATATCCAAGCGCTGAAGTGTGAAGAAAACGCCACTATGTCAGTCCGTATACAGGATCAGACTACAAGACCAATCCAATTGCAGCGAGGAGTGCGACAGGGAGACGTCATCTCCCCGAAGCTCTTTACCGCAGCATTGGAGGACGTCTTTAAGCTTCTGAATTGGAACGAACTTGGCATCAACATCAACGGCGAGTACATCACTCACCTGCGGTTTGCCGATGATATAGTCGTGATGGCAGAGTCTCTGGAAGATCTCAATACAATGCTCAATGACCTCAGCAGGGTTTCTCAACAAGTGGGCCTAAAAATGAACATGAGTAAGACGAAAATCATGTCAAATACTCATGTCCCGCTTCACCCGATAATCGTTGAGAACTCGGCGCTCGAAATTGTAGACGAGTATATATACCTAGGACACACAGTCCAGCTAGGTAGGTCCAATTTCGAGAAAGAGGTCAACCGCCGAATCCAACTCGGATGGGCAGCGTTCGGGAAGCTTCGCGATGTCTTCTCGTCCAAAATTCCTCAATGCCTGAAGACGAAAGTCTTCGAACAGTGCGTGTTGCCAGTGATGACATACGGATCCGAGACATGGTCGCTAACTATGGGCCTCATAAGAAAGCTCAGAGTCGCTCAGAGAGCGATGGAGAGAGCTATGCTCGGAGATTCTCTACGCGATCAAATCAGAAATGAGGAGATCCGTAGAAGAACCAAAGTCACCGACATAGCTCAACGGGTTGCGAAACTGAAGTGGCAATGGGCGGGGCACATAGTTCGGAGAACCGATGGACGTTGGGGTCCCAAGGTGCTGGAGTGGCGACCTCGCACCGGGAAGCGCAGTGTTGGTAGACCCCCCACTAGGTGACCCCCCACCGACGACATCAAACGAGTCGCAGGGAGCCGCTGGATACAAGCGGCACAAGACCGTGGCAAGTGGAAGTCCCTTCAAGAGACCTATGTCCAGCAGTGGACGTCAATCGGTTGACAACGACGACGACGACGACCTGAATGAAAAAAACAATGCCTTAATATAACATCAATAAACCGTAGTTAATAATAGGTAGTCAATAAACTGTAATTTGCGAATATAAAACAAACAGTATTACTGCTCTGCTTCCACAATTTAAAAGCTTATTAAATCCATAAAATGCTGAAACAATCTTGTACAAATACCAATTACGTACGTCATACGTATTAAGAAGAGCAATCAGCATTAACCGCGCAAACGCCAGTCTAATGCCGGATAATAAGTTTATTTGTGCAATTAATATTCATCATCACGAGCACGGTCGTGTTTTATGGAATCTAATTAACTGTGCCAACGTTTTGACGCCTTTATACTGTAGCACGGTTTATATATAGACGTGACGTCATAAAAACTTTTCTCTCGTAAAGCCTCCTCGTAAAATCCGCCGCTTCGGCGCAACACATAGAAAAATGAACAACTCATCATCAATTCACGCACACGTACATAATATGTAGGTGCAAGTGTTGATGCCGAAGTACCTTCTTACCTTGTTTATATTTAGACAGTCATGCGAAAATACTGACTACCTACTACAAATAAATGAATACGTAGTCAGTTTAGCGTTGACTTATCTTCAAGTAACGACTTACGTAAGAGTGAGTCAGTAACATATCAAAAATAAATCTGACTTAACTTACAGAAAGGAAGAATACTTTCAAAAACATGAAAAATCTGTTTTGATGAAAAGTCTTTCAATAAGTATTTAGAAATAAGAAAATTCAAAAAGGTTCTATTTAATGACTCTACAGACAAAATAAAAAGCAGAATTACGTCTTGCGTCGAGGTAATTTAAAATATTGGAGCGTTTTTTAATATAAAATATTTTTTATTCGTGAGCAACTTATACAAAAAGTTCAGTCAGACATGATGTAAACGGGTTTATGCTTAACCATTGTGGGGGCACATATTGTTTGCTTTTCTTAAGGATATTGTACGAAATGGTGGGTGAAAGAGAACATAGGGCTATATAGATCATACAGTATAATATATACAAGCGATCTATTCAGCTTTGGTTGGTAGTCGGCCGTGTATAATATTATGTAGGAATTGCTTTTGTTCGAAATTCTTAAACCCCGTGTATATGCACGGGTGGAACCAAAAAGGAATGATCTTCCTTTTAGATATTATCTACGTATTTTTGGAGAAAAACGTCCCAAATTATGTGAAGTAACCTTCCAATTTTAGTTTAAAATATCTCTATCATACCTACACATAAATTAACTGTATGAAAACGAGAAGAAGTTTGTGATAAAAACTACTGAATGGATTGAAATGAAACTTGGTATGATTTAAGTTCATACTACGGAGTAACATATAGGATACTTTTTATATATTTCACGGTTCCCTTGGGAGAGGGAATGAAAGTCAAAATGTGTACTTAGCTGTAATTCATTAACGCGTGGTCCGATTTCATTCATTCTTTTTTTGTTAGAAAGGAGATACTTTAAAGATAACCGGCTACTCTCTGAAAGGCTGGATCGATTTTGATGGGCCTTTCACTGGCTGATGTTTACATTTTGATCTACCTAAACATCCACCAGTGAAGTTTCAGTTTTTAGCAAGGTATGAGCTCAAAAGAGCTTAGGAAAATAAAATGATTCCTACGGGATTTTTAAAAACCAATATCCACGAAAACGAAGTCGCGGGTATCCGCTTGTATAAAATAAAAGTTAATGATATTATAACATTAGATTCATAAAAAAATAAAAAATAAATCAAACTTAGAAACAGTCACGAGTAGGTACTATCTGCAAATGGTGAAAAAGCTTTCAAAATATAATTCCATAGAAACACCGCTGCGCTCGCATGAATCCATGCTCACATAAATACGAATACCTACATTTTTCAATGAAATCATGAATCATAAAAAGTCTTCTCTAATTCCACGATATATGAGAGTAACTGCATTAATTTATTTGAGACTACTTCGAAAAATACTCGAAACGTGAAACTTGTTTTGAATAGGTTCGGTACGCGTACAGCAGTTGGCAGAGAGATGACATCAACTAGAAGCTTTAATCCCGCAAAACCGCCTCAACTTTCTTGGTGAACAAGTGAAATAGTTGCATTTTTTATCATTTTGCGCTGTACCTACCTGATTTTACTCTGTCCGTCAGTTTGATCACTAATTTTGTCATAATGTGTCGCAATTTTTATGGTATCAAGAGTCATAAGTATATTATGTTTTCTTAAAAATATTTATTAATTCAAAGTATCCACAAAATATTAAAATATACAACTTAATCAATCTGACGACCATTTGTCATTCAATCTGGTAGATATGAGTCTATTTTGTGACGTTCAAATGATGTCAAATTGACTGTGTAGGTATGCATTGATGGATAGATTTTTAGCGTCAATAGATTTCACTGATGCCATATTGGCCTTTATAAATTACAATCTGATACACTCAAGGTCACGGATCGATCTGATGGCAGAATGATCTTTTAATGGCCTAGGCGGCCACTTGATGGGGGTGATTTTCTTGATGATTATCTAGATGTATGTGATATGCGTCTCTATGATCTGTAGATAACTCTATGGTAGTAGAAGGTACTAACTGAAAAATACCAGCCTATTAATTTTATACCGGGTATACAGACTCCTTTTCTCTACTAGTATCAACTATTTTGATGTATTCAACTAGTTTTTCCGTGACTTCTCTCGCATAGGTTTAATTTAAACAGCCCGTTGCACGCATTTCCAGGGATGGTTTTGAAAAATCGTACAGGCTTATCAGATTTAAAAGTACCTCAGTATATTTCTTAAATCGAAACTTGTTTTGACCCTGGCTTGGCTTACGTTCTAGTAGTTCGATTTGGAACATAGTTTGAGAAGTATTTTATTCTAATTGTATTCTTTGAACTGCAAAAAATATTATCTAGTGGCTTACGGGTGAGGGATTTGTTTGTTACAAAACAAATCTCTACTCCCTATTAATCTCTATTGCTACCAATTTATTATAAATGCGAAAGTGAATTTGTTTGTTGGTTTGTCCTTCAATCACTCCCCAACAGAGCTACGGAAAGTACGGATCCACGTGACTTTTTACCCCGGAATAACAAACAGTTCCCACGGGATTTAAAATAATCCTAAATCCACGCGGACGAAGTCCTGGGCAGCTAGTTTACAAATAAATATCTATTAACTACCTCATAATAAATTACAAATATTATTGTTTTTATTTGAAGTTTAAGAACTCAAAATTAGATTATCCATACAATATACGAAGAGTTGTATTTCCGAAAATGATTCGCTGGCATGGACAATCTGTATTTCATTTGTCACATAAAATTAGCATAGCAAAAAGAAAAATATTATATTTTACGTATACTAACAAAGCAAATTCCACAAAAAACATTAATATTTATTAACATTAAAAGTACCTCAACTTAGTGTTAATAAATATTAATGTTTCCAAAAGAAATCACATCAAAGATAAAATAAATATTAAATTAGCATAAGTATTCAAATTTAAAACTACTGCGATATTACTTTTCTTTCGCAAGACCCACAACATTCAGAATAGCAAAAATCTTGACTAAACTTGCGACTAACTTGTTAAATACAAACTCACGAAACTGACCGCAGTTGGCGGAAAGTTCGAGAAATTACGAATTGAGATGTTAAAGAAGTTTCCCAGAAACTAGAAACTGGCATTCATGAATACTTTAAAGGTTAATACCTACTCGTTTAGAAAATTTTCTCTTAAATAATATGTTTTGCACAGATTTTCTGGTGGTGGTCTTTCGTTCAAAATAACTAATATCTTCTACGAAGAAGTAGAAGTAATTGAATTAAAAAGTCTCCAAACAACGGATAACCAGGTCCTGAGTTTGATTCCCAGTATTGGGTTTTTCTGTCAAGAAATTTCAGTGCCAGGCTCAGAGAGCACGTAAAGCCATCGGTCCCTGAGCCTAATCTCTCTCGCATCGTGTCCCATTGGCGTTCCATCGGAGTCTATGAGAGTGAAGGAATAGAGAGAGCATCTGTGTATATGCATCATCATATCTCCTGCGTAGTTGGCTAGTCTCCACCTTGGTTGAGATAGGCCACCGTGGCCGAATTCCGATGAGGAGGCCTCCCAACCAGAAACAAGGGTCCCAAAAGACCCAACCAGATGTCCAGCAATGGATCTCTATATCTGTAACGACGAAGATGACCCTATTATGTCCGAATCGATTCGGGTTCGGTGGCAGGTGAAACATTGCGATAATTCGGCGACGTTAGTTTAACTATTTATACTTGTCAAGAGACAATAACCAATAGGTAAATTAATCACAAGTTAGGTATTAAGCAAAATGGAATTATTCGATCTCAATCATCACCACATTAATTATTAGAAACAATCAAGGTGGGTAAAAACGATAAAGCGCCTCCATTTACTGAATATTGATCATTAGGGGGGAATCATATTTATCAGTACAGATTCGGATTTTATCAATTGAATCTGGCTATTTTGTACGAAGAAGTATCCAACTTCTTCAGCGTCAAATTCTCCTTTTATTCTACTGTCACATATTTATATTTATAATGCTTTTAAATATAGCACTAATATTGTACATGCTAAAGAATTATTACAAACGTCAACGTAATACTACGGGAGGTCAAGGTTCAATTGAAAAAGTCATTTTATACCGACTGGAAATTTTAACAACAATAGTTTAGACCTAACCCATCACAGCTCCGAACTTCAGCTGCCGCACCAGTGGTGGAGTTAAGAGTGAGAGCATGTGAAAGTGCTTGAAAATCAAAGCGCTCCGAGTGATTTTATCCCGGACCAAAATAGTCTTAAATCATTGTTTCAATCATTTTTGATACAGAAACAATATTCAGCTGCAGCGCCGAGGGTGGGTTATACTTCCGCTACGCGCCTGAAGTGCATTAAAATTTTGAAAAAAAAAGTTATTTTATACCTTATGAAATTTATGCAGCAGAATTTTCACACTTTTAAAATAATAAAGAAAATCTTCAGCTGCACTGAAGGTGGGGGAAAGACCTTCAGTCAGCGTGATAAACATTTTGCGCGCTCAGTGCATTTAGCCTAGTAAATCTAGGAAAAACATCCTATAGTTTTAAAAATTGGCCAAATGTATTCTTTGGGCCTTCCTCTTGAATATATCCGAAAACCCCATATGGGGGGTGCGTAACCAGCCGCCATTTTTAATTTTGTCCCTTTTTTCTGTTTTTTTCTCATATCACGAAAATCTCTACAAATAGCATTATAATTACTTCTGACAAAAGTTTTAATATACAATTTACCATAAATTTGGTCTCGTGCATTTTTACTCTAAGTTTATTACTTTAGGAGATATTGGGTGTTTAAGGGTATTTTAGGTCCCTTTTTCGTTTTTTTTGCTCATATCTCGAAAATCTCTACGAATAGCATTATAATTACTTCTGACGAAAGTTTTTGTATAAAATTTTCTACAAATTTGGTTCCATGCAGTTTTACTCTAACTTTATTACTTTAAGATATATAGGGTGTTGAAGTTAATATTTGAGGCCCTTTTTTGGGTTTTTGCTCATATCTCGAAAATCTCTATGAATAGCATTATAATTACTTCTAAAAAAAGTTTTAACATAAAATTTTGTACAAATTTGGTCATGGTCATTTTTACGCTAAGCTTACTACTTTAGGAGTTATAGGGTGTTTAAGTTAATATTTGAGGTCCCTTTTTCAGTTTTTTGCTCATATCTCGAAAATTTCTACAAACAGCACTATAATTACTTCTGACAAAAGTTTAAGCATAAAATTTTCTACAAATTTGGTCTTCTTTATTTTACGCTAAGCTTTTTACTTTAGGAGCTACAGAGTGTTAAATTTAACAGGGAGATAAAGTAGTATAGATTAAACCCCGGACATTCGCCATTTTGTGGCGGCGGCTATTTTGGACCGATTTTCATCAAACATAGCTAAGAACACTTCCGAATAATTCACCTTTTTAACAAAAAAAAACCGCAATGCGGTTTTTTTGTTTGAAATGCATAAAAATGAACAGGACCAAATTTGTAGAAAATTTCAAATGGAAAATGAAATAGAACATTCTATAAAGAAATTAAAACTAGGAAAAAGTCCCGGGCCAGATGGAATTAGTAACGAAATGATAATAGCTGGAAAAGATGCTCTCACTAAACCACTAACTGTAATATTTAACCGTATCATACAAGAGAAAGCAATCCCTACACAGTGGACATCCTCGGACATCATATTACTTTATAAGAAAGGAGATCCTAAACTTATATCAAACTACAGACCGATCAGCCTAATGTCCTGTTTGTACAAAGTGTTCGCAAGTACACTACTGCGTCGAATCACTCCAAAAATTGATGAGAACCAACCTATAGAACAAGCCGGTTTCATGAAAAACTATTCAACTATAGATCATATACATACTCTAAAAATAATAATAGAGAAATATAATGAATTTTCAATGCCTTTATATATAGGATTCATAGACTACTCCAAGGCCTTTGACTCTATAACACATGACTCAATATGGCGTGCTTTAGCTGATCAAGGACTAAATAATGACTACATAGAAATTCTGAAAGTAATTTATAAAAACAGCAAAGCAAGAGTCAAAATAGATTCACCAGGGCCATTTTTTAACCTCGAGCGTGGAGTTAGGCAGGGAGATCCCTTATCCCCAAAATTGTTTATATCCGTTCTTGAACACATATTCAGAAATCTAGATTGGAACAAAATAGGTCTCAAATTACATGGAAAATATCTGACACATCTAAGATTTGCAGACGATCTGGTACTGCTAGCTGAAGATCACAAAGAGTTACAATACATGCTGCAAACTCTCAGTGAGTATAGTAACTCAGTTGGCTTAGAGATCAACATCGAAAAAACTAAAGTTATGACAAATGTAAATAAAATACCCATCACACTGCAATCAACCAGCATTGAATATGTGGAAGAGTATACTTATCTTGGACATCAAATCTCCTTCAGCAGCGGAATGGACAAAGAGATCAATAGAAGAATAGCAAACACATGGAAAAAGTACTGGAGCATGAAGGAGATATTTAAGGGAGCGCTTCCAATTAAATTAAAAACAAAAGCTATGGAAATATGTTTAACTCCATGTTTAACATACGCCTGTCAAACCTGGACGCTTACGAAAAAACAACTTAACAAAATAGAAACAACTCAAAGAGGAATAGAAAGAAGCTATCTCGGAATTAAGTTAAAGGATCGAATAAATAACTCAGAAATAAGTCATCGCACCCAAGAAAAAGACATTAAAAATATTATTCTTAAATCCAAGTGGAAATGGGCTGGCCATTTACAAAGACTGAAGGACGATAGATGGACAAAAATAGTAACTAATTGGTACCCACCCGGAAAGAAAAGAAAACGGGGCAGACCATTCAAAAGATGGGACGATCCAATAGTTATGATAGCAGGACGAGCCTGGACAACAATAGCCAGAGAGCGGGCCAGATGGAAGGATTTGGAGGAGGCTTTTACCGCGTGAAGCGGTCCTTACAATAGCAAAAAAAAATAAGTTATTTTAAGTAAACTTAGTAAACTTAATTATAGGCTAAACTTAGATAACATAGAAAAACAGTAGTAGTGGTGGTAGACGCCTGTTTAAGGTGTGGCCTGCCGGGTAAAAGTAGTGTATATACATTCAATTAATTAATATTAAGTTAATATAGAAACTACATACGAGCCTATAAAAACCGAAAATGTAATTTTAAGTATAAAATGTTAATGTTTATGTAAATTATGTCAATTGTATAACTTTAATTGTAAGGAATGATAATAAAAAGCTATTTTATTTTATTTATTTTATTTTATTTATAGCACACCTTACGATAGCCAACTATTGAAGCATTTGACTCTTGTTGCTTACAAGTTTGTCCAAAACCATCCAGTTGAATACGAATCGATTCTGACAAATGTGATTTCACCCTTAAGGTGACACAGCGACAAGCGATCAATGAGTTTCAACAGAATATTATTTATCAAGTGAACAACAATCAAGCATTAACGACGGTAATACGATTTGCTCTTTTCAATTAAAGCGTTAAATGGGATGTGATTTGTTTTTATTTTGTGCGCATTTATTTGCGAATTATTCATTAGGTACTAGACGCGTCCTCTAGTTATGACGATTTCCGTAGCGCAGTAGTTAACTTTGTGGTCTTATACAAGAGGTCTCGAGTTCAAATACCGGCTGAATCAATTTTAGAATTTATATGGTATTTAACTGCATACCAATGTTTGTCGAACTAAATATTCTACTGGTGCTCCTAAACTACTAACTGCATATAAAAATGTGTATGAATCAAAATAAATTAAATTTCAAAATCTAATTAATTTTTTTTTAATATAGGAATAGCGGGCAACCGAGCAAGCGGGTCACCTGATGTTAAGTGATTACCGCCACCCATGAACATTAGCAGCACCTGAGGAACCACTAATGCGTTGCTGGCTTTTTAGCATATTGGCAGGGTGTACCGCGTGCAGGTGAGGTTGACTTTGGCCACATAGATGGAATTTGGGCCACTTACACCCCAAAAATCCGCCCTTAATCCGTCAAGCAAAGTTATTAATTGAAATGTATCTAAATGCATATTATCTATTTATTGTTTGCCCACCACAAGCATTTCATATCATCAGGATCAAGTAATAATTAATCATTCATATTTAATTTAATACAAGCAATGCGACTGAAGTAAGCTTCCAATTTTAGTTTAAAACAAGCGGACACCCGCGATTTCGTTCGCGTGGATATACATTGGTTTTTAAAAATCCCGTAGGAATCATTTTATTTTTCCTAAGCTTCTTTGAGCTCATATCATGCTAAAAACTGTTAAAAGTTCATTGGCGGATGTTTAGGTAGATCAAAATGTAAACATCCGCCAGTGAAAGTCCCGTCAAAATCGATCCAGCCTTTTAGAGATTACTCAGTAATCTTTAAAGTTTAAAGTATCTACTTTCTAACAAAAAAAGAATGAATGAAATCGGACTACGCGTTATTGAATACAGCTAAATACACGTTTTGACTTTCAACCCCTCACCCTAGGGAACCGTGCTGAATTTCGGAATAAAAAGTATCCTATATATTACTCCGTAGTATGAACTTAAATCGTACTAAGTTTCATTTCAATCCATTCAGTAGTTTTTGCATGATGCGCCCACAAATATATAGACAAACAGATTTAAAACAGACAAACAGATAAACACAGACAAAAATTTCAAAAATAGCTTTTTTATTAAAAAATAGCTTATCCCTAACACCCCCCAGTTATTAATTTGCAAAAATCTTCAATGTACAGATACGGCAAGTCTACGATTTTTAATTATATGTACCTATAGATTTATGAAGTTATCTAATTTCTTAAACATTTGGAGTGCAACATAAAAGAAAAATAGAAAATTTATTACTCGTTTAAAACTTGCACTAAACATCGAAACTGGCTGATTGACTGACTGACTAATTAGTTGAAGAGGTTGTTAGAAATTGGTAATTCATATATCTATCTATTAATAATATAAAGAAGCTTGTCCTGACTGACTGACTGATTGACTGATCATCAACGCACAGCCTAAACCACTAAAGCTAGAAACTTGAAACTTTCATAGTAGCTTCCTTTTATGACGTAGGCTCATACTAAGAAAGGATTATTGCCAATTATACCCCCAAGGAGGTTAAATAGGGGATGAAAGTTTGTATAAAAGTCCGTCATTTTTCAAGTTATATCCATGAAAATTGGTGTTTGTATTTTCGGTTAAAAATAAAGAAATGTGTGTTTCAGGATTTTCGAAAATTCTACCCTCAAGTGGATTGTATGAAAGTCCGTCATTTTGAAAGTTATATCTATATATTTGTATTGTCGGTTAAAAATAAAGAATTATGTGTTTCTGGAATTTTGGAAATTCTACCCCCAAGTGGATTAAATAGGGGATGAGATTTATAAGAATTCAATCAGCCGAAGTCTTTGGCATCAGCTAGTCAGATTATAAAGAAGTTCCATTCCAAATGAGAAACGTTCGCATCTGTTAATTCGTCGCTGCTTGTTGTTAAACTACGGTCGTATTTTAAAAAAGGATGCTTTAAACGAAGCGTTCTCGCGTAGTATTCATTATTATGTTCATTTGATCCCGAAAATTAGTCTTCATTGCGAGCTTCGGCGCTGTGTTCTGCATTGTTAATTTCGACGGAATTAATTTCATTTACCGGCATTTTATTATGTATTAAAATAAACAGTTCGGCACAGAAATTCATTATGTACATTATTTTAATTGATATCGTGTGTATCGACTTACCTTTTTAACCACCGATGCGAAAGAGGGGTGTTATATGAATGAGCGCTTTGTTTTGTGTGTGTCTAACGATCGACAATGTCTCCTCGCAGTTAGGACTAGGGCACATACAACCTCAACAGAGCGTCTTCGCCGGCGAAGACGAGGTCGCTGATTTCTTAAGTCATCCGGACGTGGAAGCCTATGGGGACGTACTTACGAACTAGTCTAGTCCAAAAGTCTAATCCTAAACCCCAGCGTCCCAGCGTCACCCTAAGCCTCACAGTAAACGCCCTTAGGACGACGTCCCCTCCGATTTTCTTTGAGCCCTTCTGCCGGAGCTTCTGCGCTCGTCCACAACCTCCCGTGACACTGTAACGGCCATTGGAGTCAGTTTCCCTTCTTTACCTAGTAACAGTTAGTATTCTGCATTTGTGTCTATGTGTAAAATAAAACCTAATTTAAGTGAAATGGGCAAACCTAAATATAAGTGAGTAGGTATTATTATTTCAAACAACTCTGTGCTCTGCAAACTGTGGGGGTATAATATGTAAATTAAACTTTGTATGGGAACTAATGGACCTTTAATATGTTTACTGTAGCAACCGGTAGCAGTTCGGCCCCTTGGGTATCTCACCACTTAGTTTAATGACAAATCATTAGCAAGCTCCTCCATACAAATGTATCGTTATAAGCAAAGCCCACAGGTGACATTACCGTTTTCATTAATGTATTTCTCTAGACATATTTAGAAACTAGCTGATCCCCGCGACTTCGTTCACGTGGATATAGGTTTTTATGTAGGATCGGATCGGATCCCATAATTATTTTATGTACCCTAACTAAATGTAGCCTAAGTTACTCCTTATAACATCACCTATCTGCTATTGAAAGTTCCATTAAAATCGATCCAGCCGTTTCGGAAATTAGCTGGAACAAATAAACAGACCCACAAACATAAATTTAAACGCACACCAGTTTAAAATAAGCCGTACGTTCAAAGATCCGGGTCCCAAGTCATTTGAACCAAATAAATGTCTGTCATTTCTGACCTAAAAAACCTATGACCTTGAAATATTTACGGAACACTACTTAAAGTACTACCTTTCTAACAAAAAAAGAATGAGTTAAATCGAACAACGCGTTAATGAATTACAGGTAAATACACGTTTTGACTTTCTTCCCCTCTCCCAAGGGAACCGTGCTGAATTTCGGGATAAAAAGTATCCTATGTCCTACCTCGAAGTATAAACTCAAATCGTACCAAGTTTCATTTGAATCCGTTTAGTAGTTTCGGCGTGATGCGCGGCCAAGATACAGACAGACAGACAGACAGACAGACAGACAGACAGACAGACAGACAGACAGACAAAAATGAAAAAAATTGCAGTTTTGGCTTCAGTATCGATTATTGAGTGCCCTCCAATAAAAATTTTCAAAATATCTTCAATGTACAGAATTGGATCTGTTACAGTTTTATTATATTATAGATAGTTGAAGAGGCCGATAGTGGTATACAAAATACCCTCATTGCATCGGTGCATTTTTTTTGTACTGGACATGAGAAGTTTGCGAGTTTTCGTATTGAAATTTTTTGGTTCCAACTCCCCAATGCTGCAAGGGTACCCCCACTGTCTAGATGGACAGTAGTACACTGTCTATACAGTGGGGGACAGATAAGGAACTGTTGATTGATATTGCAGGTACCAAGTATTGACTTTACTGAACTCCAGGTCCTAACTTCTCTATAGTGATAATTCAGGGTACTGCACTCCTAAACTGTGAGGATGCAAGAGTTTTTGATTGTAAATTGAAAAAAACTTTAAACAAAACCAACTACAAAAGCTACTAAAAAGTATACTTATTTTAATGTTTTGTTTGTAGTCATAATTGAACTCGGGCGTGCTCAAAAAAGAAACGACGGAACGAAGATTGAGAGTCAAGGAATTAAATCGTACAAATGATAATAATAAAACAGTACAAATAAACTGCGTCTTAAATAATCAAGTTACGTGCGTAACGACTACATACAGGCGACTACAGTAAAAACAGGAAACTACTAACACTACACAATAGAGGTCAGTAAAAAACAGCCATTTCAAAAATAAAACTAGCGACATTAAGAAAACATTTACTTAATACAGCGTTTTCCCTCAAAATGTATTCATGTATGCAAGTTTCGAGTTCGGGGCGACTGCTATATCTTTTTCTTAATGCTTCGAAAACATTTGCAAACTGCGGTTGCTGACTTTTAGTTTTTAGCATCGTTGGGAAGTCTAGACTTTCATGTAGTCATGCTTATGGAAGAAATGAGATTTGTACGGCACTTTTTGTGTTTTACCACTAATTATCAAGATCCGATCTCTATAATCACCATACTATTGCAGGGTTTTTTTTACGACTGGCGCAGTGGTGATCTCTGTGGTTTTATATCGTGGACTGGTTCATAATTGGCATTGGCAATTATGAACCAGTCCACTTTGGCATTGCAATGACTCCCTATTGGCAGACCACTCATTATTGGCTAAAATGCACAGTAGCAAGAGAGTACTTATATCAATACTCTAGCAATTTGTTTAGTTTTGATAAAAAAAACAACGTCCATACTAAATGACAGACTTAACTCAACGCTCATGTCGTGTAAGTTACACTTATGTTAAATTTAAATGTTACACAAAAAGTTAATCATAAAAATACAAACTACGCTTGGTGTTAGCTCTTGATTCAACACGCGTCGCGTTTCGAAAGTATGTTTCCACCCTTATTTAGTGCCTTGGCGGAACTGCTAAAAACCTTTTAAATAAAAATGCCCGTCTTAATAATGCACTTTTCTTCAAAAGAACTTGTAACTGCGGCTCCAAGTTGCTTGCAAGACTCTCCATAATGTTTGTATTCCTAGTGCTTTAAAACCCTCGCGAACTGTCTTCGCATGTCTAAGTATTTAAAGGCTGAAACAAACAGAACGCGCTACGGAAACTATACGGCAGGCAATGGCTTGCACTTTATAGAGGAAAAAAGCACTGCCTATCCTGAGAAAAGCGCTCCTTTATTTTAGAAATAAATAAGTAGATTAAATAAATAAGTATATTTTAGAAATAAATAAGTAGAAATTGTAACAATACAGATTGCACATTCTGGCTTCAAATTCTGTATACGCCCCTGCCGGAAGGACGTCATGCTGTAGAGTTAGTACGAGTTGGACTATCTCGATAACTTAAATAGATTTCGAATATTGGAATAACGTCAAAAAAATCAAGCTTGTTATAAGGCTACATAAGTTTGTATACAGCTATACGGCGCCCCAAACGGAGACTTTGAGAAATAAAATCAGTAGTACTAAATACACGACTTTAAAACAAAAATCTTTAAGTTAATTCAAATTTAACGTTATTGTGTTTCAATGCTCTAAATCTGTCAACATTGACGACATGTGCGAACTTTTTCTAGTAGACCGATGATATTCTTGCGATTCGTTTACGATCTATGACCACACACATTGCAACATTTGCAATAAGTAAAGGGTGGATTTCCCAACAGCAAAATTCGCACGGCATGGGTGAAATCGGTACTGTCCAACGTTAGTATAAAGATCTAATATTTTTTTCTAGGTAGAATAGGTAGATACCTATGCGAGACAATAAATATTTATTGATTAGGACTGCAGTTTAGGAAATAAAAAATTTTTAAAGCCCCGAATTTATCATTTCGGTAGCTGTCCTCACAACCTTTTTCAATGTAATTTCCCTCATAAATCAAAAAGTATTGCTTTTTTAGGTACATGGCTACTTTTATTTAAATTGTGAATAGTGACAGTATAGTTATAAAATAATTTTGTGATAATATCTACTTAGTTTAATAACTGGTAAGTAAAAATGCTTGTGTCCCAGAAAGTCCTCTCATTTCGGTGTTTTTTTTTTAATCGATTGTAGTTTTGCATAGGACAACTCTAGCTCCCCCCTCGTGCGCTTAAAATGTAGGTAACAGTGTGGTCTATGTGCTTATCGTAGGAGGAAATGCGCCGCTTGCCTGCGTGTTCCCGCAAAAAAAGTAAGTAGTTCAATTCGGTGGCATGTGACAAACTTCTTATCATTTCCGTGTACAGGTATAACTTGTCTTGCAATTAGTTAATACATATAAAAAACTATTCAAGAGTACGTAATGGCAATACGTTTATTTGTGTAATATTCATATCATCTTGTAATAAATAGTCTTCTTGTAATGCTAATTTTTGTCCGTATTTCTAATTTCGGTGTTATCATTTCGGTGGATTCGGTGGGCTAAATTGTCAACCGAAATGACAAAAAACTCACCGAAATGATAGAAATTCTCATTTCGGTTTTTTTAAATCTTAATTATCTCATTTCGGTGGATTGCTTTATCATTTCGGTGTTTAATTGTCTCATTTCGGTGGATTGTTTTATTATTTTGGTAGATTATTATTTGTTTCGATGAAAATTCAGGCCAGCAGGTAATTTTTTAACTAAACCACTTCAAAAAAAGAGTTTATGTATTTGACTCGTACGAATTTATGTATGTATGTATGGCCGCAATTATCTCAAAGACTAATGAACCGATTTTGATAATTTTTTCGCTATCGTAATTAACATACTTTCAGAGAGTTTTTAGTAACTATATTATACCTACGTTCAAATAATTCATATGTACAAATTGACATAAGTTTACACTTACTTATGTCATCAAAATATTGAACCTGTACACCGATTTTCCCCATATTTGGTTCTACACTATTTTTTTTTTTACTCAATAGAGAAAGTTTATGAAATGGTCGCAAAAAGAATACATGAACTGTTGGTAGGTAGAAGGTAGGTGGTCAAAAACACTGAAAAATAAACGAAAACCAAACCAAAAAGGAAAATTCTAGTAGATAACGAGCGATATGTATATTAAAATATAGGTAAGTTTTGATTTTTGTTCATCAGTTTTTTGTAAAATCATCATGATCAACCCATTACCGGCTCACTGCAGAGCACGGGTCTCCTCTCAGAGTGAGAAGGGTTTTGGCCATAGTCTACCACGCTGGCCAAGCGGATTGGTAGACTTCACACACCTTTGAGAACGTTATGGAGAACTCTCAGGCATGAAGGTTTCCTTACGATTTTTTCCTTCACCGTTAAAGCAAGTGATATTTAAATATTTACGCACATAACATTATTTATTTTAAAGTGTCAGGTGAATTCAATGTTGAAATGTAATCTACTAATCTACTAACTATCATTGACGTATTTTTTTTTAGAATTCCGAGACGAACATTGACCAAAGATGAGAGAAAAGAAAAAGAAGATTATACGAACAGAAAAAAAAAACAACGAATTAAAAGCGATCGAGAAGAGTTTCTTAGAAAAGATAGAGAGAGATATGCAAGAAGAAAAGCTACAGGATTAATTTTTTCGAGGAGTGCATTAAATTCTCACAAGCTCCGAAATCTACGCAAAAAAAAACGCAGCCAGTTCGAAAGCATATTATTATAAGAAAAAAAAAAATACAAAATTCAGACAACTCGACAAACCTTAGTGCCACACTCAATTATCAATGATGATTTAGAATCTAATGGAACTTCAAATACACAGTCAAATAATGCATCTGCATTATCTATACGTTATCATATTCTTGGTTGGTCACAGACTTTCAAACTGTATACTTTATTAGTCACTGTATGCATCATAATATTGATTTTTTTCTCTTCATTTAACGACAACTCTGAAATCTCAATAACTCCATAAAATTTGAAGCCCTTTAAGTGTCGCAATATATAGAGTTTACACTGTATTTAAGTAAGTGCGAAATTATTAGAATAGTAGAAATTAAAAGACCGATTATTGCTAAGCTAAGATTAAAATCGTTAATTAAAATATATGTCTTTTCATTTAGTTTTATTCTATTCCTTTTATTGTAGGTAGGTGCATTTTTTTGTGTGAAATCCAGATGAATATCTAAAATTAAGTAGAACATACGTAACTAGGTTAACACATTGTCACTCATGATAGTATACAACCTTTCACACTTGCTAAGAGTGCATCTATTTAGTTAAAGTGTATGGTTGAGGCTGCTCAGTAGTATATTTAATATATTTTCAGTGAATTTTAATTTCGGTGGACAGTTCCTATCATTTCGGTGGCTACTTATATCATTTCGGTGGCTAGTTTTATCATTTCGGTGGCATTAAAATTTTAAACACGTATTCTCACGAGTTTATAAGACATATTTTGATGGTATTCAATAAGAGCATAAACAATAACAAGAAGAACAATAAACCATAGTTCAAATTTGAAAAAACTTAATAATAAAAAAGTCCACCGAAATTCAAGAAAAAACGGCATTGTTGAAATTGCCCCTAAAATACTCTCACATATGCTTGTACTATTTGTAATATATGGAACTGTAAATATGTCGGCAGCCATGACAAAAATCGACGTCAGGTGGTGCCACTGACACGACAGGCTTAAAGAATTATGTCAAATTTGTGTTTTTGTCGTGATAAATCCATTGTCTTAACGATTCAAGGTACGGTTCAATGAAAGTAAATGAATTACGATTATCACCAAAGAAAAGAGCGGCTAAAATCGGTGGAACAAAAGAAAAACTTATACAAAGGCGTCAAAGGCAAGAATTCTCAAACGTTGGTAACTCAGAAATACCCATTTGAAAACAGGTTTTTAGGGAAGCTTTATTGTGCTTTTTGAACTGCAAGCTTCATGATTATGACAGAAATAATAATTCCAAAAGTATCTAAAGTTACCTCCCATGCTACCTGCGTCCTTATGAAACTAGACGACTAGGTACTATCTACACTACAGCGCGCGGTGGCGAGGCAGACGACTCAACGCATACTTTGTAGTGTGAAGGCACACGAGTAGATAAGTACAGAGGGAAAGCTTCATACAAACGGCCCGCTGTAGGTACACTCACACAAACACACTCACCAACGGTTCACGGACGCCCGCTCGGTCCCCCAACCGGTACAGTTGGGTGACAAACGTGCGCATATGTGTGGGTGTACCTACAGCGGCCCGCTTGTAGAAGCTTTCCCTCTGTACTTATCTACTCGTGTGGTGAAGGCCTTCAGTATTGAATACAGATCCTCTTATTAGATACTACTATAGAGCAGGGCTTCAATGGGTTCATCGCAGTTCAGAAAACGGCGATGAACCTATTGATGCCGCGCCGTCGCGCGTTTTGTTTGTTTCAGTTTTTAGAACCGCGAAAAGTAAACGGAAATCTTTTTCGTGATGTGATACCTAATTAAAATTGAATTTCCATCCCGAAACCACTTCTGAAAATGGCATTAAAAAAGTATGAAAATAATTTAGTCGGCCAACGCGGGTGCCTTATCACATTTCAAAATTAACTCGAGGCTGTTCTGACGCTTGTTCAAGTAAACAACCCAGTTCGATAAAGGCGATCCTAGGCTGGAGTCCATTTGCACTGTACGTTAAAGGCCGTTTACATTGACGAGCTAAATAAAGTATTGAACAAGTATAAATTAAAAATTTAAAAAACCCCCGACATTCGCCATTTTGTGGCGCCGGCCATCTTGGATTTGCAATAGTGCTATTCTACTAGTCAAGCCCTTTTTGATACCCATATTAAAGGAGTTGTGAAGAAATATGTAATCCGTCATTTTGTAGCGGCGGCCATCTTGGACCGATTTTCATCAAACATAGCTAACAACACTCTCGACTAATTCATCTTTCAAACGAAAAAACCGCATTCAAATCGGTCCACCCGTTTGAGCGCCACAGGGGAACAGACAGACACACACACACACACACACACACACAGAAACGTCAAACTTATAACACCCCGTCGTTCTTGCGTCGGGGGTTAAAAAATAAGTTTTATCAATATTTTAGCTCGTCAAGTAAATCTTACTACAAGTCTGTTGGGCTTACAGAGCGGATAAGTATACCTAACGTTTTTGTAATTGTAACTGCTATTCGTCGGATAATTTTAACACGTCTCACCTAGCAGTTGAGGAGTTTTAAGTTATTTATATAATTGTGCGTAAATGTGTTATTTTGTATGAGATTACTCTTTAACGCCCCAACCACTGAACCGATTTGGCTGTTTTGAATGAAGATAGAATAAGCCCTGACTAATCTATCTTCATTCATAGGCTACTTTTTATTGTTATGTTCCCTCGAATATGGTCGAACATGTGTAGAATTGTAAGCACCATTTCGAACCAGTGGTAGATTCATTTGTCGATTCGTAAGCACTTGTAAAGGTCCGAAAGTCGTTTGTGGGAATGGGCGTAATGTTCTATAACAAAATTCCACAAGCAATCTTAGACTTGCCTTTACACAAGTTTAAGAACTCTGTTAAAAGTATGCTCATAAAAAAAGCTTATTATACAATTGAAGATTATATAAACGATAAAAAAGCATGGACTTAGCTCGTTCCAGCAATGCGCGAGACGGCATTTCAATCATGTACATAAATAATTGTTATATTGTTATTTTTAAAAAAGAGCAACCGCCGAGTTTCTTACAGGTTCTTCTCGGCTGGAACTGCATTCCGAACCTGTGGTAGATTCAAATTGACGATTCAAAAGTACTTGTAAAAGTTTATTTGAATAAAAAACTTTTCTATTCTATTCTATTCTATCCTGGAACAATCCACAGTTTCCACGGGATTTTGAAACCGACATCTATAGTAGATACATGACTATAGCAAACTTTCTTGAAAATAGGTATAAATGTTGGGAAAGGGAGCGGTAACGGGAACCAGAAATCCACGATTCCCTCGGGATTTGTGAAAAACCAAAATACACGCGGGCGAAGCCGCGAGCCGAAGCTAATAGGTATATAATTTACCGTATTGTAGCTGCCATGTTTGCGGCGGAAATGACGCGCGCTTCCGGCGGACGTTAGGTGCAACTGTCACTGTGCCACTGTGCCAATATTCATGACGAAGGTCAACTCCATGAGCTGAGAACTCACCGCCTGTATTGTCTTCTCCTGTTTCAGGTTAATAAAGCTCATCGCTCATTGAACGACTGTGTCTATCGGTGATTTTGAAATACAATCTTGTTAAGCTCACAATGTGATTATTTGAACGACAACCAAACATGCGCTTTTACAATTTCTGGCTGTCTATCCGCCTGTACAACTTTTTTATTGGTGTAGTGGTTAACATGTTCGATTTCGGATCGCGAGGTTGGGTTCGATTTCCGAGTTGGGCAAATAATAATTGTTAATCGCATCCCATAGACGGACATAGGACTTTTTATCCCGGGAAATCAAGGAAATCCCACGGGATTTTTAAAAACCTGATGCGGTGTGAATTAAGTTGCGGGCATCTATGCAGTTTGAAATTAAAAATTAATTTATTCAAAATTAATGTAGTATTTATGAACCAGAGACAATAAAATTAAGTAGGAATTTTAATGTAGTCAATCTTATAAGAAGATTGAGAGGACCAAAGCTGCTTAATTAAAAAGTCAAATTAAAAGGGAGAAAAATAAATAGCTTACAAACTTTTTATGTCTTAGCTAACTTTTATTTTATACCTATCAGATTTAAGATAAGACAAATCAAGAGATTAAAAGACATGGCCGGAATTTGGCCTGATTAGTCGAAAAAAAAACTTACTTAAATAAACATAAATGGAGGTTAATTATTCATATGTGAAAATTGCTTTTAAAATAAACTAAAATATATCGTGGCAATTACATTTCTCCAGCGCAGGCGTGGAAAAAACACAAAAAATAAGAATGTTAACTGTTATTTGTTTTTCTAACTTTTCTAAGGTCATATCCAAGAAGGTTATATACATATACCTATCTATGTAGACACTGGAGACTGCACCTGAAACATTGTAGTTAAGACAAATTAGTCATTCAGCTAGGATATTTTTTCTCTCTAGTTTTTCTATACCTCACACACTTTATTTAGTAGTTGAGAACGAGACAAAGCATGTTCAAGGCTACATTTCTTTGCTTCAACATGTTCAGCTCAAAATCCATAGGTTCCGTGATTCTGGTCATATCAGTAAAGTGTTCTGACTTCTGTGGTAAGTTATTGTTTTTTTTTTTTTTTCAAAATGGCGTTTTCGTTGTTGTGTGGTTGTTTCGTAACAATTAAAAATAATTATTGATTTCTTGCGAGCTTCTGTTCCTCTAGTTGTGTTTTATACATTTTTATAATTTAGTGCTATTTATATTTGAGACGTTGACTCTTTCTTGTTTCATTGAAACAAGACTCGTATGTTTTGTTTTTTACCCGACTGGTTAAAATATCTGACAGAAAACAAGGAGAAATGTTTTAAATGTGGCTCGCCGGTATAAAACAACATTAAGTTGATTCGATTTCCTAAACCTGCTATAAGGAATTTTGCGCGGTACGTAGGTATAACCTAACCTAACTTATGTAGATTTATACTAAAATTATTTCTCTATATTTTATCCATAAACAGATACAAGCACACCTTTTCATATATTTTATAGTGATATCAGCAGGTGTGCATAAGTCTATAGTTTTCTGCTGAACATACTGATGTGTTACTGTCAACCATTTTCCAGATACCTACTACTAGTTATGAAAAAAATTATTATAGGTAGCCCACCCTTAGTGTTTACTATTTATTACCTATAGGGTAGTAAAAATACTTTCTTATATGTTATGGTGTGCTGTGGCGATCCTTGCAAGAGACCTATGTCCAGCAGTGGACGTCCATTGGTTGAAACGATATGTTATGGTATATATTATTTGTAATAATTAGTCCTACCAAGTACCAATTAATCAACAAAACTATTTCTTTTCAGATGTGAACTATGTGATATTCAGATGTGAAGATGAATTTAAACAGACAAGTTTTGCTGATTGTACTAAACAGAAGTTACAAAGAACTGTTGTTCCATGCCCGCCAACCCACATTGGAGCAGCGTGGTGGGTCTAAGCTCTAAATCCTCTCTCCTATGAGAGAGGAGGCCTGTGCCCAGCAGTGGGTCATTAAAAAGGCTGTAGTGGTGGTGGTGGTGGTGGCTGTTCCATGTGATGTAATTGAATATGAAAATATTAACAGCATTGTAAATAGCGTCTCATACATATTATGTTTAAAAAGATTTTGTATTTTGAAAAATAGATCATTTTCAGAAGAAGCATCAGCCACCACACTCAAAAAAAATTCTTACACATCTATACTAATCTATACTAATATAATAAAGGGGAAGAATTTGTTTGTTTGAACGAGCTAATCTCAGAAACTACTGAACCGATTTCAAAAATTCTTTCACTGTTGGATATGTATGTGATCCTTGAGTGCTATAGGCTATATTATATTATGTACCACGGGCGAAGCCGGGGCGGACCGCTAGTAATAATATAATAAAGCGGAAGAGTTTGTTTGAACGCGCTAATCTCAGGAACTATTTGACCGATTTCAAAAATTCTTGCACCGTTGGATATGTGCGTGATCCTGGAGTGCTATAGGCTATATATTATGTACCACGGGCGAAGCCGGGGCGGACCGCTAGTAAATAAATATGCATTGTTAGAACAAAAACCTGTTGTTTTATTTTGAATCCTAACTAAAACTTTATTTATAAGGCATTTTGACTCGAAAGAGAACTTGGTGTATTTTATTAACCAGTTCTCTCTCGAGTCAAAATGCCTTATCTAAAAATATTATTTAGTCCACATTTGAATCTCCCGTCAAAGAGTTGTTGGAGGATCAATCTAGATGGCGCTGAACTGTTCTCAATTTTTTCGACATCCCTACGTCAAAATTAGGTACCTACTGAATAGATTAAAAATTAAAGACGTTCGGATATTATACACGCACACGACCATAAGTGCTAATTAATACAAAATATATCGTTAGTATTTATTATACGTGTATCCGAACGCAAATGCAATATGACAGTAAAATAAAAACAAAAACAAATAAAAGTAAACATTCTTATTTTTTGTGTTTTTTTCCACGCCTGCGGTGGAGAAATGTAATTACCGCGATATGTTTTAGTTTATTTTAAAAGCAATTTTCACATATGAATAATTAACCTCCATTTATGTTTATTTAAGTAAGTTTTTTTTTCGATTAATCGAGCAAATTCCGGCCATGTCCGAGGACACAGCTCCATACAAATTCCGGCCATGTCCTTTCATTATCTTCATCTAAGATGGATCTCCATTGCTGGATCTCATGTAAGGACTTCCAAACGACACTGCTACTCATTTAATGTCGTCTGTCCTTAGTGGACCGGTCCGGGTTCAAAATTAAATCCAACTGGGTACAGATACTCGTAAAATAAACGTCTGGCCTCAACAAATTAATAACAGTTGTTACGGTCCTGTTTGACGTCACAGATGCGGTTTGGAAGGGACTAAAATCTAGACTAAAATTCACTCCTAACCTAACTTTAATAATAATTTAAGAGAATAGAAAAGTTTTCGCTGTCTGCGTACAATGTGTTGTTTGAACTATGTTGTCTACTAAATGTATTATGGGACACACTGGTTTAACGGATGGTGAATTTTAATTGCGCCATAGATGGTTAAAGTTACCGTTTACCGTTAATGTTTGAACTCCAAAAATAAAAGGCAAACTATTTAGTATAGAAAGTGTAGAATCTTGTTGACAGTTATTGTTACTTAGTTTTTTTTTAACCTGTCAACTCGATACTATACCTATATAGTTGTAGACCAAACCAATAAATTTCTTCAAAACATAAAGAATATTTCTGGTGATCGAAGTGTGCATGAATTGTTTACGTATTCCATCGTAATAACACATATTTTTTCTGCCAGTGTGCTATTAAGGCCGCTCTCTTCACGCGCTTCTCCATACAAACGTATTAAGCCTATTATTCTAATATTTGTCGCAATAGGTCTAAAGTTAAGCCAGATATCAATTTATATCTCCATTATCTATGCCATAAAATAAAAATATTAGTAAAATTATATTTATCTTGAAAGTTATGACGCTTGAAAAATCACTATTTTTGGGCAAATTTTGGGGCAACTTCCTGCGTAAATAAACTATATAAGAAACTAGAAAATTGAAAAACGACCGAAGTCTTATCATAGGTTACTTCATAATAATTACAAATGTCTTTAGTTTATGTAAAAAATTGCCAAATATTTGTTAAAATAGGCGAAATACCAAACCTAGATTTGCATCTTTTTACTTTGCCGTTTTTCACAAAAAATCATGATATCTCAAGCAAAATTTATTTATTTAATTAATTTATTATTTATTTATGTATATATTTTTAGTACTCTTCTTTACTGAAGACGTCTCGCTTTCTAAATGCAGAAATCACTGTTTTAGACTCCACTCACCAACGATTTGTCGATGCCATGGAGAGGGCTCTTAAGTGCTTAATTGATTGCACACCAAAAAATTTGGCAGAAAATATTTTTCGCGCAACCTGAAGTTTAACACCGATCACTACCGAAAAGCGATTCTACTAACACAGACATGCTTCAAATCATAAAAATAACTGATTATTCCATTTATAAACTCATTAACATTGGTATTCCCGTGTGTGCGTATCAGAATCTAATAGAATAAATCTATTTTCGCTCCGTAACCGTAACATCAGTGTGTATCCGTTAAAATATTAGATACTATCCGCCTTTATTTTATAATGTTTGGACAATGCCGCTGAAAGTTACGAAGCTCTACGAACTATGGCGACTGGATGCGGCAAAAATTGGATATTTCGGCTCTATTTCTTGATAATGCATTGGGTGCTAAAACTTTAGGTCCTTAGTCGGAGAATAGACTATTATTTCCGATTTACTGGTTTGTTTAGAACGGAACTAGTAGATGGAATTTATTATTCTTCGTCCGAAGCAATTTTTGTCGGTGTTTTGCTTTTTTGCTTAGATCGGTCTTTTTTGTTTTGACCCAGATTTAACGTCATACCGTTTCACAAAGTTTTGCCATTCAACAATACTGAACAGACCTCTTGGGGTCTAGACAGACGGACTACAATCGGACTGTAGGCCATTGCAGTTTGGATGCAATTGACACTTGTACGAGTATATTAAAGCAACTGCCGTATATGTTGCGCTAGAAATAAGGATATACTTAGAACGACTTTTCACATCACAAAATTAGCAGATTTAGCAATAAGCAGACATTTATTTTTTTCATTTCTGATCAAGACCACTGTCATCTTTTAATTACTATTAGCTATTGACTGAAATAATTTGAATATCGCCATATTTGCGCGGAACTAATGTGAATTATCATAAATTTTATGAGGAAATATCACATTCAGGCACTTTAAATAGGCACAAAAATCAGCTCATTTTGTACGACCACTACCTGTACAGTTTATTTTTACTAATGGAGGAGAGACGGGATCGGCCCCAGCAAGACTCCGGTCCGGACTCCGGAATATTTACTAGCTACTACTAATACTTCTACCTTCTATCCGTTTTGATCCAATCAGACACGCCTCGCGTTGCACTTTACTCACAAAGGCTTACATGTACTCTACCAGCTACGGGTAAGTATCTACTTTCTCTTGTACCTATGCGTAGAGATTTCCTTATATTATGCTACTTTGTCGTTATCTTATTACAGGTTACTGGGAGCTTCTAGCAAAGGAACGGCAATGCAATTTTCATTTTAGTTATTGAGAATGTAAGGGGATCTCTGGTACAATGGTACGCTGTGACCTCATCAGCCAAGTGTAATGGGTAAATGGGTGTGTGTGCCTGTCTGTTCCCCCGTAGCGCTCAAACGGGTGAACCGATTTGAATGCGGTTTTTTTATTTGAAAAGTGAATTAGTCGGGAGTGTTCTTAGCTTTGTTTGATGAAAATCGGTCCAAGATGGCCGCCGCCACAAAATGGTGGATTACATATTTTTTCACTTGCTCAATATGGGCACACGAGTACAAAATCTACAGAGAGGAAGCTTCCACAAGCGGCCCGCTGTAGGTACACTCACACAAACACACTCACCAACGGTTCACGGACGCCCGCTCAGTCCCCCCCGGTCCCCCAACCGGTACAGTTGGGTGACAAACGTGCGCATATGTGTGAGTGTACCTACAGCAGGCCGCTTGTAGAAGCTTCCCCTCTGTACTCTGTGATATGGGTATCAAATGAAAGGGCTTGACTAGTAGAATAGCACTATGCAAATCCAAGATGGCCACCATTACAAAATGGCTAATGTTGGAGGTTTTTAAATTTTAAATTTATACTTGTTGTTACCAACAAAGACATAATATTATGATAATGAATTCCCGAGCATCTATTAGTATCTAGCGCTTGAATATAAACTACCATCAATATATTAATTAATCGACGCTAAGTAAAAGATTGTACGTGATGCTTCCATTGCCCCGCCGGCTTTGGCTGAACGGTTGTTTGCTAATCCTGTACCGAAGTGTAGGGCTTTTGGATTATGGCACTCGATGTACGGACGATGAAAACTCTACCTTTCTTACTAAGTCGTATCAAGTAGTAGTATAGTAAGAACAGTGGAACACACAAAAAGTAGAGAATTAAAAAAAAATGGTTGTCTATAAAGTAGATTTACGGACGATAAAATTAATTCTACGACAAAGAGAAGTAGATGCGTCACAAGCCGAACGCTTAGTTCCGCGCTACGTGCTACGTTCCGCGCTACGTGCTACGCGCTACGTTTCGCGATACTTGACAATGAGTCATGCTTTTTCGTGCATGTAGCCGACGTTCATCGATTTATAAGGCGTCATCACGTCAAAAAAGACTTCGTTTATTTTTTTATTTACATTTAACATTACATTACATTAATTTCACATTAAAAATAGTGTGCCAAAGACGTGATAATAGTTTTTATATCGAATCGGCATTTACCGCTTATACGTGGATTAAAAGAAAAAATAAAAGACTTACAAAAGCTCTTGATCCCGAATTGCAATAATCGATGTACATAATATATCTTAATGTAAGTAAGTAAGTGAAATGCTGCAGTCATTAATGGAACATCATTACTTTACTAAATTAAAATTAAATTACTTTTCGTCAGCCTACTACAGACAACGCTGCTTAATTACTTTTTTGTGATGATTGTGTTTCAAGTTAAATTCGTATAACATGATAAATGGGCTGCATTCGTATATTGACAAAAAAGCTTTATTTTTGATATGTATTTTATACATACCTACGGAACATATTAAATATCATTTGAGCGATACAAATTATTTTTAATTATAACGTAGGTATATAATATTAAAATAGATGTATCAAACTATACCGTTGAAAGATTATAGAATATACGATAATACTACTTTGATTTTCATTTATTTTTTTACTAAGTGCTTATTTGCACTCTTGAAGAAAATTTCAAGAAAGTCTCAGTGCCAGCCCGGAGTTGGAAGTTGGTGGTGCTTCACCCTCGTGCCCTGGAGAGCACTCTAAGCCGTAGATCCCAATTATTATCACTATTCATGTGACAATAATAAAAAACGCTCGCTAATCCTACGTATTGGCGTGATGGGTCTAAGCTTAAAATCTTTCCCTCCCATAAGAGAAGAGGCCTGTGCCTAGCTGTGGGACATTAAAAGGGCTATAGTGGTGGTGATATCTAATGCGAATACAAAAACGCGAATCCACACCACTGTCACGATTTTATCAGATATCAGTTAGGGGTTAAGACTTAAGAGCTTATGCAGTTTATTGATAGCAGACAACAGTCACGTTTGATTATTACGAGAAAACAGAGTTGATTGAAAAAGCGATTAATTGAAAACTGTACTAGAGGCTAATTTGCGTAGTTACAGCTTGCGGGGACTCTCCGCATGCGGTCCAAGAAATGATGAAACTGGTCAATATACCGCATGCGGGGACACCCTGCATTCAGCGTGTCTACCAATATAATTCAGTTGATAGAAATCATCATCATGTGCGGTTAAAGAAGAGAGCCTAATATCCATTATCCTTAGGAAAATTAAAATTCAATAAAAATCTGCGAATCGGGCCTCGCTCTATTTTTATAGTTCCGTACTAATTACCAATTAACTTTTTTGGAACGAAGTTCCTTATGGCGCGTTGCGAAAGGGGGCTAGACGAAAAAAATTAAGACCAAAACTTGTAACGACACTTTTTGCTATAGTTGTAAGCCGTGCGGCGTGCACGTGTTTCTCTGTCTATCTCTCTCTCTCTCTCTCTTATAGAAAGCAAGCCAGTTATTTTCGTTTCGTCTTTCTATTTCGCATTGAACAGTATGGTGTCGCGACGATTATATTTGTTGAGTGTATACAGGTTTTTTGTATATAATAAATAATAAAAAATAATAACTTTATACAATAGATACTGTTACAATGGAACTTCGTTCCATCCGGGTGTCCCTTGACACCTCTCAAGTTTTTTTATCTAGATATTTCATTTACACAATAAAAATTTACTTGGTGGCTATTTTCGGTTCCTTTTCCTGTGTATGGAAAAGGACCTTTCCCTTCCTTTTCCAGGACCACCTCTAAAATAATTTAATTTAATTTCTAATTCAATATTCAGTTTGAGGTAAACATTCTACAACAAACATCCAAACAGTTACATACGTAACTCATACCGTTTTAAAACCCTTTGTGCACGGAATTCTTAAAAGATATTACGTTTTCATATTACGGTATGCAAACATGTTACATTCGAGTATGTTGCAAGCGGAATGTTGCATAGAAATTAATTATAACGACGTATTTTACGTGCCATACTTCTCCCAAGCAAAGCTAGAGCGTTCTATCTAAGATCTACCTATTCGACGATGACCTCCTTTTATCGTCGATGCAATTTGAACAACAATCAATATTCCTTGAGCATACTAAATAATTAGCTATTAAACTAAGTGCCAACAGACGCCCAGGGAAAATAACCAGCTCGAAGTATCTATATAGAGTCAAATAGTACCTACCTACTTGTTTAAGTTATTTAGGTCCACGAAGCTACGACAACTTTCGAGTTGTATAGCATAATTTCTGTTGTGTTTGCTGATACCTCATTCTAACTTTATAAAAGCACTACTAAAAGGGTAGGCAAGCTAAACCTACCCTACAGGTCCATCTATATGATAAGTGCTAGGTAAGTACGGGTACTCGGGTGTCTGGTGTTTAAGGCTATACTAATACTCCAAAATTTTATTAAATTTTAATTTAAATATCTATACTAATATAATCTATACTATCTATACTAATATAATAAAGCGGAAGAGTTTGTTTGTTTGAACGCGCTAATCTCAGTAACTACTGGACCGATTTCAAAAATTCTTTCACCGTTGGATATGTAAGTGATCCTTGAGTGCTATAGGCTATGTACCACGGGCGAAGCCGGGGCGGACCGCTAGTAATATATTAAAGCGGAAGAGTTTGTTTGTTTGAACGCGCTAATCTCAGGAACTACTGAACCGATTTCAAAAATTCTTTCACCGTTGGATATGTACGTGATCCTTGAGTGCTATAGGTTATATAAGTACCACGGGCAAAGCCGGGGCAGACCGCTAGTTTTTTATATTTTTACTACTTAAAAAATCACGTAGGTCTCTAGGAACTTTTGTTTTTAAAATATGAAAATCCTTCGTTACCTTCGAAACACAGCAATTTTATCGAGCCACAGTTCACAAGCAGTATGCTTAGTCTCACTTTGCACAGCTCGAAAATTTTATTAAATACTACTGATCGAAACACAATGACTTCAGAGTAAAATGGACTTAAACTGGCTTATTTTAAGGTTTGAGTTCGCCAATACATTCAACATTCGTTTATAGACGGCGCCCCAAGCAGACATGTTGTAAAATAAATAAGTATTCGAAGTATACGACTTTAAAATTTTGCATTACATATTTCAGTTTCTCGTATCTCATATCGTATTTGGTAAAGTTTTGGAGGTGCGCAAACTCAGAATAACTAAACAGAGCTATTCTCAAGGTACATTCGGTAACCGCATACACATCTACGCTCACGGGCGGAAATGGTAACCGCTTCCGCCGGAAACGTCTTGTATGCGTTCCTCTGATGGGACATTCGATGGTTTCGTACCGTGGTTTCGATATTCAAACTGGAGGAAATCGTCGACTATTATTGAGCTTTACGAACGTCTTTTCGCTGAAATATTTTTATGGCGAATTGTAGTTCCAAGAAGAGGTTTTAGATACCTTTATTTTACGGTAAGGTTTTATACATATTACATATAGTATAATTAATAATTATGTATCTTAATTTACGCTAAAGATTTTTATACCTTAAGTTAACACTATGTTTTATGTACCTTATCCTAATTATTGTACGACGTCCGTCTCTGTCAATATAGATGACGGAATGTCGTAATTTACCAAATCATTCCATTAAATATTGTTGCATTTTGATTTTCAGGCTTTTGTCTATACGTTGTAGACATAATTATAGTCTTTCCGACTGAATTTTGCCATGGCAGCCCCTAGCCAATTACGCATGAGAATTACTGCTCTAGAAACTTATTGTGGTCGAATTTCAAAATTCTTATATTTCATTCTAATTCATAATTCATATCGCCGTTGCGGCCATGCTCATTATTATTATCTGTTGGAGACAGACGGAGGTTTTCTCGTTCTCAACTGACGGCCGCCCGGGCCTGCGTGCGACGTCCGGTCGAGGCTCTACCGTGCCTTGAAAACATAACAATTTCTTATCTCAAAATCATATTTTTCCACTTTTCTTTTTAGTTACCTAAAGATAATCCTCGCTCGCGAAAACCTGATCACTAACTATGGGCCTCGTAAGAAGGCTCAAGGCGACGGAGAGAGTCTAAGAGTATCCCTGCGCGCTGCTGTATCAAATCAGTATGCTTAGTCTCAGAAACACAATGACTTCATAGTAAAATGGACCTTAACCGGCTAATTTTAAGGTTTGAATTCGCCAACACATTCAGCATTAGTCTACAGCAACCGCCCCAAGCAGAAATGTTGCAAAATAAATATTCGAAGTATTAAATTATGATTTTAAAATAAGAGCCTTTGGGTTCATTTTGCATTATATATTATAGTTTTTTGATACGTAGTATTTGGTAAAGTGTTAGTGTTGTGCAAACTGAGACTAAGCATACAGATTGTAGAACAAAAGTTATCGATACCGGTAATCGAGTTGGGAAATTGAAGTGGCAAATGGCAATGGGTGGGCCACAGATCTCGAAGAATCGACAAACGTTGGGTCCCACGGTGCTTGAATGGCGACCTCGCACCGGCAAAGGTGGACCTCCTACTAGGTGTCTATACTACGTCTATTCTATCCACGCTATATCTATAAATTATTATCAAACAATCAATCAAACGCTAAATTGTACTGCATATCAGTAACCTACAAATAGTTGTTATTACAACCGAACGTATGTACTCCGAAAGCCCAACAAATTACAAATGTGTCGAATCAGAGTTTCGCCAAGCTCGCATGCGACAGACGTTGAGCATATCCGGCCGGAAGCGGTTGCCATTTCCGCCTGAGCGACGTGCGCGGTTACCGACTGAACCTTGAGAACACCGCTGACTACTTGATTAGGCGTTGTTTTCCATTAAATCATCATCATCATCATGATCAACCCATTACCGGCTCACTACAGACCACAGGTCTCCTCTCAGAGTGAGAAGGGTTTTGGCCATAGTCTACCACGCTGGCCAAGCGGATTGGCAGACTTCACACACCTTTGAGAACGTTATGGAGAACTCTCAGGCATGCAGGTTTCCTCACGATGTTTTCCTTCACCGTTAAAGCAAGTGATATTTAAATACTTAAAACGCACATAACTCCGAAAAGTTAGAGGTGCGTGCCCGGGATCGAACCCACGACCTGCGATTAGAAGTCGGTCGTCCTAACCACTAGGCTATCACAGCAATTCTTCACATCAATTCAAATTCCATTAAATAGGGAAGTTATTTGTGTTTATTTTACTTATTTTTTTTTTTTCATTATTTTAGAAACCTTTCTGTAAAAACAGAATCAAAATTGGTTGTAAGATGAGGCATTCATTAATATTTTAAATAATCGCACGAAGGAAAATGGAGGCGTAGTGGGAACATCTCGGCCACCCGTTCCTAAATGGCGGTGATGTCACTGCAAAATATGTGCATGTTCCTGTCATTTAACAAACACCAGACACTCCTAGCAAGTACCTGGATACAGTTTTTGTTTAACTTTAAGTTAAGCAATTTTAACTCATACTCATAATATCAATTTATTAACCCCCGACGCAAAAACGACGGGGTATGTGTGTGTGTCTGTGTGTGTGTGTATGTGTGCGTGTGTGTCTGTCTTTTCCACCGTAGCGCTCAAACGGGTAAACCGATTTGAATAGGGTTTTTTGTTTGAAAGTTGAATTAGTCGGGAGTGTTCTTAGCTATGTTTGCTCAAAATCGGTCAAAGACGGCCACCACTACAAAATGGCGGGTAACATATTTTTTCACAACCCCCTCAATATGGGTATCAAATGAAAGGGCTTGACTAGTAGCATAACACTATGTCAGTTCAAGATGGCCGCCACCATTAAATGGCGCATGTCGGGGGTTTTTTAGATTTTTAATTTATACTTGTAATAATAATAATCGATGATACATCCTTTATCCTCATGGTTTATATGAGAATCATGCCTGAAGCATCAAAGATATGCGAAAGATTGCGCTATCCCCACAATTGCAATCCACAATCGGCAGATCAACTCTCCTCATGATTTAATATCTGCTGCAACATTGAGACTGGACGAGTTACAATAAAGTAAAAGCTGTGATAGCCTAGTGGTTAGGACGACCGACTTCTAATCGGAGGTCGTGGGTTCGATCCCGGGCACGCACCTCTAACTTTTCGGAGTTATGTGCGTTTTAAGTAGGTATTTAAATATCACTTGCTTTAACGGTGAAGGAACACATCGTGAGGAAACCTGCATGCCTGAGAGTTCTCCATAACGTTCTCAAAGGTGTGTGAAGTCTGCCAATCCGCTTGGCCAGCGTGGTAGACTATGGCCAAAACCCTTCTCACTCTGAGAGGAGACCCGTGCTCTGTAGTGAGCCGGTAATGGGTTGATCATGATGATGAGTTACAATCCAGATTTTTCAAAACTTTGGATCGTAATGGGATATATAATGCGATGATATTCGTGTGCGAAGTCCCATAGGAATAGGGTTCACACAGTTCCATTAGAATTGGTTCAATAGAAGTAATTGTGAGATTTAAGTCAGAGATCAATCTAAGATCTACATAATATATATCAAATAAGAATAGTGAAGATAAATAAAACATGTTAAAGATAATGTAACAACTCGTCACAATAAAACACTATTGTAATACTACTCCGATGGAAAATAATATTCGCGACAATAAACGAAAATAAATGAACGATGGAAAGTTAAAAAAAAAGATCGTCAGTAATAATAATAGGTTTTCCTATGCAGCTTTTTTTTGCCTTCAGAGACCGGCAAATGGCGTCGATGCATTCGTATTGATAAAAATTCAATTCTCTTAAAAGGTTCATTGGAGTTGAATTGCTTCATGTTGCTTGAATAGCAATTTTTGTCATCGCTTTAGTGTAAGTGCAACAATATTTTTCAATTACTTACTTACTACGTTAGCTGTAGGTATGATTTGAAAAAGATTATATTTTCACAGCTGATATGAAAAAGCTTTGGTATTTTTCTCATACCGATCATCGCTTCCGGGTCATACAATGTTAGAAACAAGCTATATTTTAGGGTTCCGCACCCAAAGGGTAAAACGAGACCCTATTAGTAAGGCTCTGCTGTCCGTCTGTTTGTCTGTCTGTCTGTCCGTCTGTCACCAGGCTGTATCTCATGAACCGTGATAGCTAGACAGCTGAAATGTTTACAGATGATGTATTCCTATTGCCGCTATAACAACAAATACTAAAAAACAGAATGAAAAAAATATTTAAGGGAGTAAAAATATTAGTGACACATTTATGCGTGTAACTTCAAACATAAGACTAATAGCTAGATGTGTTATATCTACCTATACTAAAACCTTCCTGAAAGTATGTAGATTACGATAATGAAAAAAATCATAAAATCGGTTCATTGTTTTTTTAAATATTCGCGAATACTGTATGTATTCGCGATACATAAACATACGGATCGAATAAAGAACCTCCTTTTTTTAAGTCGGTTAAAAATAAGACTTGTTCGGACACCCTCCTATCTCGTCTTACGTAAATAAATGAACAGCCCATAAAGTATTGATGATTCGAATAATATACTTATTATTTATTCAGTTTACGAAACATTCCGATTGGTTAATTGAACGATATGCTTCTGCGGTTACGAGATAAACGAAGCTCACGTACATTTTTCGACATATAATTGTATTTTGTTTGTACTGTACATTACTTCAATAATGTGAAAAGCTGTATTTGTTTTTTTTTTCACATTACAGGCATAATATTTGTAAGAAAATTTGTTTTTCCGGAATAAAAAGTATGCTTTGACATTCACTGGGTCTGTAACTATAAACTATTAGTCTAGTAACTTTAGGATTTGCTAGTATGGGGTACCTTGCGTTAAATCGGGTAGTTCTGATTTTTTGCAGACTTGTTTATGATGTTGGCCCAATGATTAATCCAAGTTTGTGACCTCGAGCGACGAACGCAACTTTGTCAAAAATCGAAAAAACCGCGAAAATTTGGGATTTTTTTTCAGATTTTGGCGATTATAACCCAAAAGGACTAGTTCTTGACACTACCTTTTAAGGGCGTTTTTAAAGTAGAATAAAATTGCTACAATTTAAGACCAGAACCAGCTCTGTAGGTACATTACTTACTGAGATGCTCGCGACTTCACTTGCGTGAATTCTTAATCTCATACAAACTTCCATCTCCCATTGTACCAACTTAGGGGTAGTTTTTCCACAATTCCTTCAACACGTAATTCTTAATTTTTAACCGAAAATCTAAATCCCAATTTTCATAGATATAACTTGATAAATGACGAAAACGTGTCGGGGTCTCATTTAAACTTTCATCCCCTACTACCCACTTGCGGATAGAAATTTCAATAATCCTGAAATTCATATTTTTAATTTTTTATGGAAAGCCCAAATACCAATTTTCATGGATGTAACTTGAAAAATGACAGACTTTCATACAAACTTTCATCCCCTATTTAGCCCCCTTAGTGGTGGAATTTCCAATAATCCTTTCCTAGTGTACGCCTATATCATAAAAGGAAGCTACTGTGAAAATTTCAAGTTTCTAGCTTCAAGAAGCTTATCCTGACTGACTGATCATAAACGCACAACCTAAACAACTGAAAGCTACGAACTTGAAATTTTCACATTAGCTTCCTTTTATGATTTAAGCGCACATTATGAAAGGATATTTGGAAATTCTACCCCTAAAGGGGTTAAATAAGGGACGAAAGTTTGTATGAAAGTCTGTCATTTATCAAGTTACATCCATGAAAATTGGTATTTGGGCTTTCGATAAAAAATAAAAAATATGAATTTCAGGATTTTCGAAAATTCTATCCGCAAGTGGGTTAAGTAGGGGATGAAAGTTTAAATGAGACCCCGTCACGTTTTCGTCATTTATCGAGTTATATCCATGAAAATTGGTATTTAGGTTTTCGGTTAAAAATTAAAAATTACATGTCGAAGGAATTTTGGAAAAACTACCCCTAAGTTGGTACAATGGGAGATGGAAGTTTGTATGAGATTAAGAATTCACGCAAGTGAAGTCGCGAGCATCTCAGTAAGTAATGTACCTACAGAGCTGGTTCTGGTCTTAAATTGTAGCAATTTTATTCTACTTTAAAAACGCCCTGAAAAGGTAGTGTCAAGAACTAGTCCTTTTGGGTTATAATCGCCAAAATCTGAAAAAAATTCCAAATTTTCGCGGTTTTTTCGATTTTTGACAAAGTTGCGTTCGTCGCTCGAGGTCACAAACTTGGATTAATCATTGGGCCAACATCATAAACAAGTCTGCAAAAAATCAGAACTACCCGATTTAACGCAAGGTCACATTACTAAAGTTACTGGACTATATACCTACCCACATGCAAAGAATCACACCGCATAGGTACATAGCTTCTGTTGCGGCGCGATTGAAGGACAAACCAACAGACAAATACACCTTTGCATTTATCACACTAATATTATAAAGGCGAAAGTTTGTGTGTGTGTATGTTTGTTACTCTTTAACGCCGCAACTACTCAACTGATTTGGTTGAAATTTTGAATGGAAATAGATTATGCCCTGAATGAACACATAGGCTACTTTCTAATCCAAAATCCACGATTACATCGGGATTTGTGAAAAACCGAAAACACGCGCGCGAAGCCGCGGGCCGAAGCTACAGATAGTAGTAGATATTATTACTTAGTAGGGATATGCTTTCAGGCTTAGACACCTAAATTGCTTCACGGCACTAATTGAATCACTTCTGAGTTCTTCTGCCTGCGTTCTGCTACGATGAACCCACGCTTGCTGCTTCCACGCTAAGAACTTTATATAAGCACTTTACAACATCTTTTTCTTTATAAGCTCCCATCCAGATGTTAGAGTAGTTTTCCAATTAGTGATAAAATATTTGAAAGAACGCTCTTTATTCAATTTATTTGACATTGAATCTTAGTTTAAATATCGATTTTAGTTTATTATTCTTTAGTACTTATAGATCGTCATCATCATCATCATGATCAACCCATTACCGGCTCACTACAGAGCACGGGTCTCCTCTCAGAGTGAGAAGGGTTTTGGCCATAGTCTACCACGCTGGCCTGGCGGATTGGCAGACTTCACACACCTTTGAGAACGTTATGGAGAACTCTCAGGCATGCAGGTTTCCTCACGATGTTTTCCTTCACCGTTAAAGCAAGTGATATTTAAATACTTAAAACGCACATAACTCCGAAAAGTTAGAGGTGCGTGCCCGGGATCGAACCCACGACCTCCGATTAGAAGTCGGTCGTCCTAACCACTAGGCTATCACAGCTTCTACTACTACTACCTATAGATATGTACCTATATTAAATGTCAGCACTTGCCCCCTTCCTACTAGGTGGATCGATGACGTTAGATGCAGAGAGTGGCCTGGATACAAGCGGCGCGAAACCGGGCCGTTTGGGAGTCCCCCCAAGAGAGACCTACGTCCAACAGTGGACAAACTCAATTCAGCTGAACTACGCTTAGAACCAGAATAATAGCGTGGCTTATATTTTTTATCTAAATATATAAAAGGAAAACGTGACTGACTGACTGACTGACTGATCTATCACAGCTCAAACCACTGGACGGATCGGGCTGAAATTTGGCATGCAGATAGTTATTATGACGCAGGCATCTGCTAAGAAAGGATTTTTGTAATTTCGATCCCTAAAGGGGTTAAATAGGGGTTGAAAGCTTGTATGAGATTTATTCATATAAATGCCATACGTCTTAGGCTTAGACACCTAAATCCACAAGAACGAAGTCGCGGGCATCCGCTAGTTATAAATAAAAAGTCAGGCTTAAGCTAAATAGTAATGGTGTTATCATTCTTCAACCGAGATTTTTTTCACTTTTTCCACAGATAGCCTGCATATATGAAGCTTTTATGCTAAGAGCCTCGAAAGAATATGTTTTACTTAGGCAAGTATATCAGCTCAAGTAAGAGTGCACTATTAACGTATTATTTCCTTTCTCCATTAGCGGAGCAAGGCTTCGTTGTTTCGTCAATGGCCAGTAATAGGAACCGGGTAAATGGACGATAGGCGTAAAGACGTGGGGTCTGAATTTATAGATGTTCCCAACCGCTTCCGTGGAAAGAGCCTCGATATCTCAACGGGCAAGGAGTGGTCTGAAATTCGAAAGGTCTGAAGTTACACTATAATTGTCGTAATCACTTACAACAATAGTGTAACTTCCTGCTCTTATTATTTAGAAACTTTTTGGGAAAGGGGAATAAGTAAAATTAGATATAGTTATTTCAGTAGCAAAAAAGATATATTGATTTTTTATTTTGTGGTTACTTCACATCACAAAAAAATAATATAAACATATTGGCAGTTCAAAAATTGTCCGTGACCTATGTCAATGTATGGTGACGATGATTTTCCAACGGTAAAGCTACCTTTGTCGGTTTTTAAGTTTTAACATCACTATCAACTTAGGTAAGTGTTTTTTATGAAACCGTACTGCCCTACACCTACCTATGTCCAGCAGTGGACGTCTATCGGTTGATAACGACGACTGCACTACAAGCAAACTACAATAATAATATGTCTGCAGATAGCAACTGTCAAAAGTGGCAGCTATTAATAAATGGCACTACGGTAAAATCTCTACGACAGCAAACTCTACTTTGCACTCGCAGTAAACAATCCTAGCAAGAGCGGGTAACGGCTATTAAATAAATAAGTATAATTACGCACAACATGGAAAAGGTTTTCGTTTGCTTTACGCGAAGCTGGAAACTTGCATCAGGAACGACAGTTTCCGGGGATTTTAACGCGTTAAGAATAAAGATATTACGGAAAGTTTACACTGAGATTCAAAACTGCACAGTCGTAAACGTTTACGTTCACTTTTGCAGTTTTGCAAGAGGTGTATGTAGGAATAGTAAAACTATTAGGCATCATTTAGCTATTTAACTTATGAGAGGTAACCTTTTTTATATGAAATTATACTAAATTAATGTTAATATTATAATTGATAGCTGAAGCTGTGATAGCCTAGTGGTTAGGACGACCGACTTCTAATCGGAGGTCGTGGGTTCGATCCCGGGGCACGCACCTCTAACTTTTCGGAGTTATGTGCGTTTTAAGTATTTAAATATCACTTGCTTTAACGGTGAAGGAAAACATCGTGAGGAAACCTGCATGCCTGAGAGTTCTCCATAACGTTCTCAAAGGTGTGTGAAGTCTGCCAATCCGCTTGGCCAGCGTGGTAGACTATGGCCAAAACCCTTCTCACTCTGAGAGGAGACCCGTGCTCTGTAGTGAGCCGGTAATGGGTTGATCATGATGATGATGATGATTATAATTGATAGAGTATGAAATGTGAAAGTAAGTTGTTTTATGATTTTAAAGTACACTATTTACCTTCTCCGAATAACAGCAGCTGCTGAGGAAGTATTTTTCTGAAACTTCTCCAAATTATAGAGAATTTCAGAAAAGTAAAAAAATTGTCCCTGTATAGTTATCTGTGTGATATTATTTACAAGTGACATACGTAATAATGTAGAAAAATAAACTTCTTAATTAATTAAATATAAAATACGTAAACTACATATATAAATATAAGTTTTATTTTTACATTTTACTTTTTTATTCTTCTGAATGTCTTTGATTAGAAGGAAATAGGTAACCAGAAAAAATTGATTCTTTACAAGTATAAATTAAAAATTTAAAAAACCTCCGACATTCGCCATTTTGTGGCGGCGGCCATCTTGGATTTGCAATAGTGCTATTCTACTAGTCAAGCCCTTTCATTTGATACCCATATTAAGGGAGTTGTGAAAATATGTAATCCGCCATTTTGTAGCGGCAGCCATCTTGGACCGATTTTCTTCAAACATAGCTAACAACACTCTCGACTAATTCACCTTTCAAACAAAAAAAAAACCGCATTGAAATCGGACCACCCGTTTGAGCGCCACAGGGGAACAGACAGACAGACACACACACACACACACACACACACACACACACACACACACACACAGACACGTCAAACTTATAACACCCCGTCGTTTTTGCGTCGGGGGTTAAAAACAGTCATGCTGTGAAGTTTTTAAGAATGGCGTTCTTCTAACAAAAAAGTACGAACATAATAATATTATCCTTGGATATTTGTTCTTAAAATTCTCCAAGTTGAAAAGAGTATATAAAAATCAGATGAAAAAGTGATTTTAAAACTAACACAAAGCGTTGTTGCCATAACATCAGTTGCATTTTAAGGTGTGCTGAGTCTGTGACAGTAACACGTATTATATGGCGCTGCAAAGAGCTCGGTCTGGTACATATTTAGATACTAAAAATAAACTGGATTATAACGTTTTCCTAAGTACACATGTACTAAAAATATGCCACGTCTACATTGAGTGATAGTTGAGCTTAATATTTCATTTTATAACCAATTAATATAACTTGCTTTTACGATGAAGGCAAACATATGGTGAGGAAACCTGCATGCTTGAGAGATATCCATAATGTTGTTCTCATTGGCATGTGAAGACAATCCGCGCTTGGCCAGCAGTGAACTACGGCTTAAACCTTTCTCCTATGAAAGGAACCCGTACCCTGTAGTGGACTGAGTGCTTAGTCTAAGTTTGAAGCGCTCCAAAACTAAAAGTATACTAGAAGTATACTATTGATCGAAACACAGATGACTTCAGAGCAAAATGAACCCAAAGACTCTTATTTTAGGTCCATTTTACTCTGAAGTCATAGTGATTCGATCAATAGTATACTTATAGTATACTAAAAAGTTTTGGAGCGCTCCAAACTGAGACTAAGCACTCTGGTTATGGCATATAATTAAGTGGGCTTCCACAACACTGCACTCCCCAATACCTTGGGTTTTACGGTCGTATGATATAGCTTTTTTTAAATACTTATAGTGAAATATCGATAAGTCTACAACCTTTTTGCAGTACTAATATACAAGTATAATCGAAAACTTTTTTTGCGAAATAAGTAAATAACTCCACTGCAGCATATAGGTAAGTAAATTATTATAAACACTAACCGAATGCAAGGACACAATTTTTCACTATGCACTTAGGAAAATATTATAAATTTAACATTATAGTATCCAGAGCTTGCTCTTAGCTTTTACTGAGTGCAACACAAATATAAGTTACCGTCATACTCGTACAGCTGGTAATCCGCGAAATGCAGGTGATGTTTTACTTACCTGCGACATTGTATACTACTTAGAAACCCTTTTGTCAACTTAACAGTGCCTTGAGAGCAAAACTTTTGGTTGAGTTGACGTTTATTATGTATTTCTGTCTTCTTCGGTATGTTAATAATGTAGTCCTGGCCTAATTTCGGCCACGGCCGTAAATCTCAACAGCTGCATATACTAACAAACTACGAAGGCAATAGTGCAGGATTCAAGTACAGGTTGTATCCTCATTCTCATGGGCAAGGGCGTCGCCAGGTATGGGCAGGGGGGGGCAGCTGCCCCCCCTAGAGATTTGAAAAAATATAGATATGCTACATTTTGCATTAAGTACCTATCTGATATAATAAAAATCCTCTTTAATTATATAATTTCCTTTAATTATTATTATTCCATTCTCTTAATACCATTTTACATTTTATTAGTCTTTTCAAACATTCTCTTTTTCGCTTACATCTCATGTCTGCCATTTCCACTCCTGTCTAAACCTCTTTTTTTCGAATTGTCAGATCAATAATCATAAAAATACCTTAAATCAACAAAAGGAGGTCCTATTGCAATACTGAATTTGCAACGAACCTTACATTCGTCCATCCTGACAACGTGTATGTCCTCATACACATCCGGTAAACACCTTACATTCGTCATGTTAAAGTAGGAGTATACACCGCGATACTTGCTATTATCATTAATACTTCAGTATTCAATGTGAGACAACTATACTATATAGTAAACCATGCTTAAATGCAACACATTTACATGATTAGAAAGACAATGACATGTTCGATACTTGATATGACAACAACATCATCCATTTTATTCTCTTTACCGAAACCAAACGAACCTCACTCTAAAACATCTCCTTTCAGTTCAGTATCAGTATCATAATATTTATGTTCAAGTAACTAAATAACACTGTATTCCCTGTCTCTAGCCACTTTGCTTCCATCAGTTAAACATTGTATCCAATTTTTGTGAGTTGTCAGCTCTGTATAAGCTCTTTTAAACTTCGATGTGTTAAAAAATTTCATTCAATGACTGTTCTTCTAAAGCTATCATAATCTGATGGCTCTGTTAGTCTTTTTGAATATCTGTTTCAGTTATTCTTACATAAGAAGACAGTAAAATGTGCAACTGCCTTCTATTCAGATCTATACAGAAAACCACAACAAGAAATAGGTAGCACAAGAGAAACAAAATAGAACTAGGAACAGAGAAAGGTCAACAGAAATTATCCACAATTATAAACTCTTTTCATCAATAATTCTGTGTAGAATAGCACCAGAAATAGACAAAAACCAACGAATAGAACAGGCCGGTTTCCGACCACAATCATTGACCACATATATGTCATAGAACATATAATTGAAAAATCTAAAGAATTCAACAAACCACTTTATATAACATTCGATATCCAAAACTTTCGATAGCATAACACACTCAGCTATATGGAATGCTTTGAGAAGTAATAATATCAACGGAAAATACATAAACATTATAAAGAACTTCAAAAGTTCAACTAACAAATTTTGTTCCATGGGTGTTTCAAACCTCTCCGAATCCTTTATTCTGCTAAACCTTCTATACACCTACAATGAACCAAAGTAATTTTATTCAGTTCTGGACCACAATCAATATCAATTCCCAACTACTGTTTCACTTTTCCTAAGTCTTTCATACGAAATTTCTTACTGAGTACCTATTTGCTTTATATTTTAAATCATATATTCATTTTAAGCATATTAAATTATGATCCACATATAAACTCACTATAACACTCGTACCAATCTCTCGGGCTCTTCCTCAACCCAAACAAAGCCCTTCTCAACTTGTAGACCTTATCTCAATTTCATAACCATCTGGTGAAACTTCAGATTTAATAGTTCCATTTAAAAAAAAAAAAAAAAAAACGGTTTCTACATCCATACTTTCTAAATGCCAACCTCCCACACATGCAATTGACATTGACAACTTTCATAGTTATCACTCTTCCTCCTCTTCTATTACTATCTTGTTCCACGAGCAAATACATTTCTTCATTTCACATCATAAATTTGTTTAAAACCGTTTGCCACTTTCCGCTTTGTATCTCCCATTTGACCCTATCCTAAAAATCCGTTTTGCTTCGCACATTTTCATCCATTGGTTCCTCAACAACTTCCCACATTTAATTTTATTTCAAACTATTTATCTCATCGCATTTTTCCATTTTTTTGCTTCTGAACTTTCATTGCTTCTTCTCCGGCACACATTCACATAAACAACATGATCATTAAATTTTTAAAGCACTCTTTTTTCTCCCTTAGGTCAACTTGTTTCCTTTACCTCCTCAACTCTAAGTTTCATTCTCTCATCTTCTTTCTTCTTCTTTTCAAGTGCCGTCTCTAGGAACGAAGGCTATTTTGCCTTGATGCCGCCGCTCGGAACAATAATCGCGTGCTCATCCCGTACCACTCGCGGAGATTCTTGAGCCAGAAGAACGTCGTCTGCCAGGTTTTCGGTGTCCCTGAATCTTGCCCTGTATTAGTAATTGCAATAATCGGTACTTCTCGTGACGCGTGATATGCCCAAGATATTGCAGCTTCCTACATTTAATTGCAGTGAGAACTTCTAACTTCTTGTTCATTCTCTGCAAGACCGTCATCATCACAGATCATCTTCTTTATTATCTTCAATACTGTCATAAAATTCTTCATTATCATAATCATTTGCATCTCTTACTTTATTTACTATTTTCATCACTCTAAATTCCTTCAACTTATGAAATTTAACGTGACCAATCTCTCCTTTTCCTTCACTGATACGTCTAATTCGTTTACATATACACTTCTACTGCTAACCACTATCCAGCGACCAGTTCATTGTTGTCACTTCATCCAATTCGTTCAATGAACTCACCATTTCTACGATGAGATCTCTATCCTCGCTATTACCTCTGAAACTTCTATTCTGACCTACAAATTTTAGACCAGCAAAATTAAAATTAAGTTAATGTCAGTTATTTCCAGTTTAAGTTGGTTCCAATTATCTTCGACTGACTGTGTTTATCTCTGTTTTTTCATCTGCCCACTCATTAATTTCATTTGATACTAGAGCTATGATGGCCATAGTTTTGACCTTTCTGATTTTAAATTGTAATACTTTTAATCCAATCCATCAGCCTGTAGACGTCCACCGCCACTGATCCTCTGAGCTATGTCGGTCACTTTGGTTCTCCTATGAATCTCCTCGTTTCGGATTTTATCCCTGAGAAAAACGCCCAACATAGCTTGCTCCATAGCGCGCTAGGGACTTTTAATTTATGGACAAGGCCCACCGTCAGTGTCCACGTTTCTGCTCCATACGTCATCACAGTAATACAACAAACAGTGTTATACTTATTATAAATAAACCTGAATATCGTATGCTTGTTAGAAGTAGACTGTCTCTACTGTAGGTACTTAATTTTAAAATCTTTTATTGTAACAGTCAAACCATTGAAATAAAATGAAATTCTATTGGCATCAACCCATCTATGGATGATCGATCTTGAAAAACTCTGTATATATTTATTTCACTAGTATCAACCCGTCTATTGATGCTCAATTTTTAAAACTCTGTATAGTACCTATTATTTATTCCACTAACATCAACCCGTCTATTGATGCTCGATCTTGTAAAACTCTGTATAGTATATTTGTTCTACTAACATCAACCATTTATTGATGATTCATCTTTTAAAAGTTTCTATACACTTATTTCACAGAAATTCTTTTAAAACTCTCTATGTATTTATTTCACTCACATCAACCATTTATTTATGTTTTATCTTTTAAAACTTTCTATACATTTATTTCACAGACATCAACCATTTATTGATGTTTTATCTTTTAAAACTCTCTATGTATTTATTTCACTCACATCAACCATTTATTTTATGTTTTATCTTTTAAAACTCTCTATACATTTATTACACTGAAATCAACCTGTATATTGATGATCTATCTTGTAAAACTTTCTACATAATATTTATTTCAATAACATCAACTCGTCTATTGATGACTTATAAAACTCTTTATATATTTATTTTACTAACATCAACTCGTCTATTGATGATCTATCTTTTATAACTCTATATATCTATTTATTTTACTAACATCAACTCGTCTATTGATGACTTGTAAAACTCTTTATATATTTATTTCACTAACATCAACTCGTCTATTGATGACTTGTAAAACTCTTTATATAATATTTATTTCAATAACATCAACTCGTCTATTGATGATCTATCTTTTATAACTCTATATATTTACTTCACTAACATCAACTCGTCTATTGATGACTTGTAAAACTATATAATATTTATTTCAATAACATCAACTCGTCTATTGATGACTTGTAAAACTCTTTATATAATATTTATTTCAATAACATCAACTCGTCTATTGATGATCTATCTTTTATAACTCTCTATATATTTATTGCACTAACATCAACCCGTCTATTGACGCCAAATGCAATAAACATATCTACTTTCATTGACATCAACACGTCTAGTGATGTTCAATCTATCTTTTATAACTCTCTATATACATTTATTGTACTGACATCACCACGTCTAGTGATGTTCAATCTATCTTTTATACCTCTCTATATATTTATTGCACTGATATCAACCCATCTATTGGCACCAAATGCAACAAACATAATCTTTTATTGACATCAACACGACTAGTGATGTTCAATCTATCTATTATAACTCTCTATATACATTTATTGTACTGACATCACCACATCTAGTGATGTTCAATCTATCTTTTATATCTCTCTATATATTTATTGCACTGATATCAACCCATCTATTGACACCAAATGCAACAAACATAATCTTTCATTGACATCAACACGTCTAGTGATGTTCAATCTATCTTTTATAACTCTCTATATACATTTATTGTACTGACATCACCACGTCTAGTGATGTTCAATCTATCTTTTATACCTCTCTATATATTTATTGCACTGATATCAACCCGTCTATTGACACCAAATGCAACAAACATAATCTTTCATTGACATCAACACGTCTAGTGATGTTCAATCTATCTTTAATAACTCTCTATAATATATATCTATTGCACTGACATCAACCCCTCTATTGACGCCAAATGCAACAATCATATGTAACAACCTTTCAAACCAATCTATGTAAATGACCTTACTGTGTATTTCAATGGTAATATAGATATGCTTATCAATCTTATCATTCCACAGCAATCGTGTCACGAAGCTAATCCATCTTATTTAATGCTCACCATTTAAATTCACTAAATCATCATAAAATCAATAGAATATCAATAGAACATCAATAGAATCAATATAATAAAATCAATATTACATACATCATTATCGAGAACATACGAGATACCTACGTTTCAATTCTTAGAAACGTACCTTAGGAATATTTCATATTATGAACCATTAATTAATATTATCAACCATTAAAGAAATTGAGAAGCCACCACTCAATAATATAACAAATTAAATGTAAAAACGTTTGCTACTAATCTCTAGTATTCCTTTTTGTCAAACTATACAGTTTATCATCTCAACACTCTTATAATAACAACAACAAAAAAAAAATGGCGTAATAAACTCAAACTCTAAAGTAAAAATTCGAAGTCAACTAAACCGAACTTAACCAGTGATAACATTACGTAATATTTTAACTTCAACAAGGAAAAAAAAAATAGACAAAAACTTTAACTAGTCCAACTCTCATCCTTGTCATTTTCATCCATGCTAGTATCATCGACATTTAAGCCATGTTAAGTCAAGTCAAATAAACTTAATTCAAAATTGGTACACTGTATAATTTAATGGTGATAATTATTTACGAAAACTTAAAACTAAAACTACGAGGGTTCCAACGCGCCCTGGTCTGAGAAGAGCCCACAACAAACTCAGCTGGGTTTTCTTTTTATATTATCACCATCTTACAAAATGGCTTTAAAATGATTTTAACTGTTGACTTTTAGAGCAAATTATGTTCATGGCTTTTGTCAAAAAAAGTCAAAAAGTCCGAAATTGGACAATAGTAGTTGTAAAGAGACACAACAATGAATTGCTCTAATTCAACTGCCGCTAGTTCTATTGTCCGTACAACAGATAGACTTACAATATCATTTCGATTTTTTAATTTAATTTTTTTGGCCAACAATATTAATCAGCCCCCATGAATAGCATTGGTTCTGATGAACGAACCACCAACCTAAAGATCACCAAAATTGAACATGATTGTATTCATTCTGTTTTAGTCAATGTTCAGTTATACATAAAAATAAAAATAAATCTTTAAAAACAACTCTATCTCCAAATCCTTCTTTGTTACTAATCAAAAATTCTAATTAATTTATTTAGATGTTCACAACGTAGTGCAAGTGCACTAGATCTAATCGTTTTGTCGTTAATGAGTGCCATGTATAATATAATCTGCGGCACGCTTACCAGTAATATCGCATTGATTTATAAGTGCTAAGTAGTTTTCATAAAAGTAATTCTGGGTTCATTATATCTGCTTTTCCATCTCAGCATGTCCTCCAAAGATTGAGCAAAATTTAAAAAAAATAATAATTTAAGCTAGGTACATGATCTTGTACTTAGTCCTATCTTCAGGTCTGTCCATTCTAAACCTTCGGTTCTGATGACTGGAACCAGAAATTCTACATTCCCGAGATTCTTCACGAGAATAACGTCGTCGTTCTGCTGAATATTGTCCACGAGCTACGTCTAAGTCCTTTTCAATCCTCAAAAATCGCTCGCGTTGTTGCTCCTGTTCGCAGTCCTGTACTCCTCCTATAGCTACTCGTACGCTCCCGAGAACGACTTCTCACATGACCGCGGCTACGGCTGCGACTACGGCTGCGGTAACCACTTCGCGGAGAACTCGGTCTCACTGCTGTGTTAGAATCATCCACCGCGAGACGTCCGTCTACATGCTGCAGGCGTTTCTAAACGTCGAGACTCCTTATTCCCATCACCCAACATTATTTAGAGCTCGAACAGAAAACATAAAATTTGTATTAGTAATTCGACAAATCGAATAAAATGAATTTTGAGATCGAACAAAATAATAAAGTCGGCGTAGTCTTACCACTTCTGAGATATAATAAAAATCCTCTTTAATTATATAATTTCCTTTAATTATTATTATTCCATTCTCTTAATACCATTTTACATTTTATTAGTCTTTTCAAACATTCTCTTTTTCGCTTACATCTCATGTCTGCCATTTCCACTCCTGTCTAAACCTCTTTTTTTCGAATTGTCAGATCAATAATCATAAAAATACCTTAAATCAACAAAAGGAGGTCCTATTGCAATACTGAATTTGCAACGAACCTTACACTAAATTAAACCTGGCGCAAATGGAAACGAGGTCAGTGAAAAATTCTAATTCGAAAATAAATTAAGAGCTCGTAACCAGCTTCAAAGCTCTGGACTGTACCAACAATACTTTGTACTTTTCCCATACTAGGTATAATATCATCAACTTGCCCCCCCCTTGGCCATCGGCTGGCGACGCCCTTGCTCATGGGTAATCCAACACGGTTGGAGAGAGATCAGACGCAGGAGCGACGGATTTGCATGCTCTCTGAGCACGGTACCCGCGGATGAATCTGTCTACACCACCTTTCTCAATTTCTTCTTGACAATATGATCTTGAGAATTTCTTGACAATAATTAATAGATACAAGTATAAATTAAAAATTTAAAAAACCCCCGACATTTACCATTTTGTGGTGGTGGCCATCTTAAATTTGTATAGTGCTATCACAGAGTACCTACAGAGGGGAAGCTTCTACAAGCGGCCCGCTGTAAGTACACTTACACATTATGCGCATTGTTTGTCACCAACTGTACCGGTTAGTTGAACGAGCGTGCGTCCGTGAACCGTTGGTGAGTGTGTTTGTGTGAGTATACCTACAGCGGGCCGCTTGTGGAAGCTTCCCCTCTGTAGATTTACTACTCGTGTATTGCTATTCTACTAGTCAAAGCCTCTCATTTGATACCCATATTGAGGGAGTTGGGAAAAAATCTGTAATCCGCTAATTTGTGCCGGCGGTCATCTTGGACCCATTTTCATCAAACATAGCTGAGAACACTCCCGGCTAATTAACCTTTCAAACAAAAAAAAAACGCATTCAAATCCGTTTACCCGTTTGAGCGCTACGAGGGAACAGACAGACACACATACACATACACACACACAGACACGTCAAACTTATACCACCCCGTCGTTTTTATGTCGGGGATTAAAAAATGAACTAACTTTTTGTCTCTAACCTGGTGCCACATAAGTTAACCTGTGAGTTAAAGCCTGTTGTTAGCTTCGTAACAAGCCAGCACCAGGAACGTTCTGCGTCCGATATTACCCTGGCCAATTTAATCAGTAGCCGGCCAAATCTAATGTACTCAAGAAAAAGACAGTCCATAATGTGATCAGGTATCGAAGGTTTTGTCTAAATTTATCAAAAATACTAGCTTTTGCCCGCGGCTTCGCCCGCGTGAATTTTGATTTTTCACAAATCCTACCTAAGGGAATCGTGGATTTCCGGTTCCCGTTCCCGCTCCCTTTTCCAAACTTTATACCTACTTACAAGGAAGTTTGCTATAGTAATCTACCTATATAGATAGATTACTATAGTATAGATATAGATTTCGGGTTTTTCAAAGTCCCGCGGGAACTGTGGATTTGTCCAGGATAAAAAGTAGCCTATGTTTGGTATAATCTATCTCCATTCAAAATTTCAGCCAAATCGGTTCAGTAGTTGCGGCGTGATTGAGTAACAAACATCCAAACATCCAAACATCTAAACATCCAAACATCCACACTTTGACATTTATAATATTAGTAGGAATTAGGATTAAAAAACACTGGTGCAAATGCGTTGTGTAGCAGAGAACGCACACTCCAGTAGTTGCAGCGTGTAGTAATGGTAGTAAGGTAGTCCACCTTCAGCACGCTGGACTGATCTTAGCGTATGAGAAAGGCGAAGGTACGTGTGTGGTGGAGAGTTTTTTAAACGTCTATGTCTAACATTTGGTAAGTAGCCGTTTCGCTTTTTTCTATGGCTGGCAACCATTTTCAAGTTGCGACGATATCTATATTAAAAACATCCTTCGTAATTATTATTTCCACTCAAGAAATTGCATAAACTCATCTTTGATTGCGAAAGAGTAGAATCCCAAGAGTTTAATCGGAGTTAATCTCACGGACTACAAAGTTATATAAGCCTTTGGGTCTGAGAACCTCAAAGAAACTGCTATATTATATTAAAATAGTTTGAGAGCCGGCCAACGCGGACTTTGTATACAGGGGCCGGGGATAAAGTGGAACGCTTTCCGGGGCAATTGAAATATTTCAAAGAGTTGCAAGGAAATCTAGCATTTGAGTCGACCCGTTTTATTTTTGAATAGAAATAATTTCTTTGATGGAATGTTAATAGAGTGAAAAGGCTAGCTTTAATCAACCTCAGGAAGATTAGAATTGCGTCTTCGAAATCATCCGTGGGATCTTTTCGTAAAATCTTGGAAAGGATGCAATTTAAATAGCTTTATTAGTTGACAGATATTATACTGACATTATAAAGAAAACTTATATGCACAATCTCAAGTTTTTAGATCTACTAGCTTTTGATGTAGTAGGTAGGTACGATGTTATTTCAATTACAAGCGGACACCCGCGACTTCGTTCGCGTGGATATATATTAGTTTTTAAAAATCCCGTAGGAATCATTTTGTTTTTCCTAAGCTCCTTTGAGCTCATATCATGCTAAAAACTGTTAAAAGTTCACTGGCGGATGTTTAGGTAGATCAAAATGTAAACATCCGCCAGTGAAAGTCCCATCAAAATCGATCTAGCCTTTTAGAGATTAGTCGGTAATCTTTAAAGTATCTACTTTCTAACAAAAAAAGAACTAATGAAATCGAACCACGCGTCATTGAATTACAGCTAAATACACGTTTTGACTTTCATCCCCTCTCCCTAGGGAAGCGTGCTGAATTTCGGGATAAAAGTATCCTATATGTTACTCCGTAGTATGAACTTCAATCGTACCAAGTTTCGTTTCAATCCATTCAGTAGTTTTTGCGTGATGCGCGCACAAACATACAGACAAACAAATAAACAGACAAACAGACAAAAATTTCAAAAATAGCTTTTTTACGTTCTATTACTTATTCCTAATATCCCTCAGTTATTATTTTGCAAAAATCTTCAATGTACAGATACGGCAAGTCTACGATTTTATTATATGTATAGATATAGATAGAAGATATATAGATAGATAGATAATCACTGTCTCCTTGTATACGAGTACAATGTACATCTTTGGTTTGGAGGATCCTCGTTTCAACTCAAAAGTAAATTATGAGGAAATTCAATGTAGGTACACTCTATACGTCATTTCAGCCTCGGTCAAAATAGCAAGCTTAACACGTTCACTGTTGGCCAAAATTTAGAGAACTTTCAGCTGGTGCGGTTGGGGTCGATTTAGGAAACCTGGAACTCTATCTCAGTGCGGTTGGCACTTTTTTGGCCTCGTGCTGAATGGTTTGATAAATACATATGTCATAATTTGACCAGGAACGTCACAAACTGTTTAGATTTGTGCTAAAATCATTTATGTGTTAATGTTTTAACTAAAACTAGCTTCGCCTGGGGTTCTGACCCTTGGTTTAAGAGAAAATACCGAAAACATTGCCGAGGTCGCTTTAGATCCCGCGCCGCACCTAATTTGGGTTGCACTAGTGACGGGAATAAATTTCTCTGGTATAATATCGATGAATATCGAAGTCAATGTTATGAATACCTTAGGGATAACAATTATAAATTTAAAATTTAGAAAACCCCCGACATTCGCAATTTTGTAGTGGCGGCCATCTTGGATTTACATAGTGCTATTTTACTAGTCAAGCCCTTTCATTTGATACCCATATTAAGGGAGTTGTGAAAAAATATGTAATCCGCCATTTTGTAGCGGCGGCCATCTTGGATCGATTTTCGTCAAACATAGCTAACAACACTCGACTAATTCACCTTTCAAACAAAAAAACCGCATTCCAATCGGTTCTCCAGTTACAGGGGAACCGACAGACACACACACACACACACATACATACACTCACACACACACACACACATACACACAGACAGACACACACACACACATACACACAGACAGACACACACACACACACAGCCACACACACACAGGCACACACACACACACACACACACACACACACACACACACACACACACACACACACACACACAGGCACACATATACACACACACACGTCAAACTTATAACACCTCGTCGTTTTTGCGTCGGGGGTTAAAAACAAAGACAGATAGATGCATCACAATCCGAACTCTGAGACCAATCGTGCCTCTCTATCGCTTGTTCTGCGTTCTCGTTTGCACGTTCCACTCCAGCGGAACGTGATAATACTCACGGTTTTTCGTGCTTGCAGCCGGCGTTCATCGATTTATAAGACGTTATCACGTCATCAAGTTAACTTACTTAAACACGTAAAAAAGTCAACTTATACCCGAGGAAGCACTGAACACATAATAAAATGTATTTCGAAGTCATGATGTGGACTCAGGATATCGACTCCTGCGTAAAACGCGTGCTCCGCTATCGACCATGGTCGCGGCACTAACATTGAATGAATCATTCCCACGCCGCCTGCGCCCTGTACCGCACGAGGACTAAATCAGAGTCGTCCCGCACTGAATTAAATAATTTTCAACTCAGTGCGTACGACGCTTATTTTGATCTCGTGCTATTTTTCTATACCAACGAGTCGAGGCTTTGAAGACATAAAGAAAACTATATTTGTCTTTGTCATACGTCTTACGGTTGATCGTAGACAGCTCCCGCACAGGCGAGAAAACACGAGTTTTGCGCGCCGCACCAGACGAAAGTCTACCACGGGGCCGTTATCGACCTCGCCCGCAGTGAATGTGTTAAAAATAATTCAGTAGTTACCAGAAAAACCCTAAAATCAAGGGGACCTTATCCCGTGCGGGATAAGCTGGTGTACGCACACACCAGCTGGGGGGGGGGTCCCACACAAACAAAGTACTTTGATTGTTATTTGAATAATTTTATCAAGCAATCAAACTCAATTTGTAGACACTATAAATATTCATGTGTCGGTGTTTTGTTAGACTATCTCAAAATATTATGAAGTTTCAGAACTACAAGAGCTAAAAGATTTGTATGTAAATCTTATACTGTATAGTTAGCTTCTGCTAGCAACTTTCTTAACATCGTCATCATCGTCGAACCTATATCAGTTTTTCAAGCTATGCACAAATAGCAGTGCATTAGTTTATATTTGATACAGTGGAAAGATACTTGATAGGCTTGCGTGACAAAAGCTGTATCGCAAATCAATTAAGGTGCAATCGTGGTGTTGTATTATTCAGAATCGATCGCCTTCCGTTGGCGCACATCGGTGCTGTTCAATAATTTATTGCTCGAAGCCACCTGGCAAATGGATGGATAAGCTTACACTTTGCTGCGACGCGACGGCGGCTATCAGATTTTTTTGATGTTACCAGGGCGTTTCGAACCGGCGGCGGTAAATTCACTTGACGATTCGAAACTTTTACGAAAAAGTTTCCGAAGTGTAAAAAAAATTATGAAGTTATTGGGTTTATCTGTCAAGAAATTCTCAGTGCCAGCCCGAAGTTGGAAGTTGGCAGTGTTAGATACACCCCCGTGCCTCGGAGAGCACGTTAAGCAGTCGGTCCCGGTTATCACTATCATGTGACAATAGTTGTTAAAGCCCGCCAATTCGCATTGGAGTAGCGTGGCGGGTCTAAGCTGTAAATCCCCCTATCGTATGAGAGAGGAGGCCTGTGCCCAGTAGCGGGACGTTAAAAGGTTGTAGTGGTGGTGGTGTTGGTGGTGGTAAAAGTTTCGTCATTGTTGTCTTCGTCTCAACCGATGTAGACTAGACATCCACTGTGTGACATAGGTTTCTTGCAACGATTGGCTCAAAAGTTGGTTCAGGTTGTGTTCAGTGGCTGCCAGCGAATCCTTTGAGATCTTCCGTCGACCTAGTCTTTCAATGCTGTGTTATCCGGTACGGGGTCACCATTCGAGCATATTGGGACTTCAGTGCTCATTCGTTCTTCGAACTACGTGCCCCGCCATTGCTACTTCAGTTTTGTGAATCGATGAGCCATGTCGATAACTCTTTTGATTCCGCTGGGATACTCCGAGTACAGCTCTCTCCATCGCCCGCTGAGTGATCCTGAGCCTTCTTAATACGATCATATTGTTAGCGATCATGCTTTGGACCCCTTCGGATCTATAAGTCATCACTGGCAACACGCACTGTTCGAAGACTTTCATCTTCAGAAGATGAGATCTTCTGCAGACACGAGATCTTGAACGAGTAGGCGTCTTGGAGTTGAAGTGGATTCGGTGTTGGACTTCTTTCTCAAAAATCAAAATATAATAATTCACTTGTGGGTAAAGCTCTCCACCCTCACAGAAGAGACTGGACTATGGACTGGACTGTGGACTGGACTATGGACTGGACTATGGACTGGACTATGGACTGGACTATGGACTATGCACTGGACTATGGACTGGACTATGGAGATTATACCCACCACGCTCCTCTAGTGCGAGTTGTGGCAGAGACTACAATGTTTAGACAGACTACTTCTAGACTTCACCCTCCAACCGACAGTAAGATCTCAACCTAACTCATACTTTTACCATCGATAAAAACCGTAAATATGGCTTCGCGTGTGTCGAACGCTATAAAGCAATCGTAATTTTGCTCGTAAATAATTAAATGAGCTGCGCCGCTTGTCAAGATGTCCGTCCGTGTATCATAATAATTACGAAAACAATATCGAACTTCACTGTTTTGACGTTCTCAGATATATTTTATAGGTGTACGTAGGTGCAGTTTTTTGTAATGTTACATTAATAAGTATTAATGTAACATTATTAATATAAATAATCATCTCAATACACATCCACTACTGGACAAAGGGAACACATAGGTCCCTTGCAAGGATCACCAACCACGAGCTTGTGCCGCCTATATCCAACAGCTCGCTGCAATTCGGACTCCGGACGAACTAACGGACGAATACTATTATAACAGTTTAATCTAATATACAAAATACTCGAAAATACTTGAAATGGTGCCATGAATAGGTACTGGCTGCATTTCCGCGCTGAACAGCCAAGCTGATTCTTTGCCCAACAATGAGTGGGCCCTTTTGTCACCAGATACTTAAGTCAATTACCATTGCAGTATCTTATCGTAAGAATTGCTACATTGTCTAAATCAATCCTTCGTTTTATATTTGATGCCAAATTCGATGCAACTTTCTAAATTTTTTCATCTTGCCTTTTTTGTCATATCTGCCTTATTGGATTCGTCATGACGTCATAATAATATGGCCAAATGACACGCGGATCGCTAAGTCTAAGACAATGACACCTCACTTAAATGAGAATTTCGGCCATTATGATGGAACCAGTGAACCGACACATATAAATAAATACAGTGCTAAACTTATCGTCCAGTAATGCGGTAAATCCTATGCATAAACCAAACTAATTACACTTGATCACCTAATTACAGAGACCGATGAAATCGTCTTTAAATTACTAAATCAGATCATTGAGCAAGTAATTACAGTTCATGCACAAAGTCAATACAATTTTCAGATGAGTTCATATTAGAGCAGGGTTCTAGCTCGCACAATGTGAGTAATAATCTATCCACAGTACCTATCTAGTGCACAAACGTGCCTAATTCCCGGCTAGGCTAGGACCTACTGCGTGGCTCATGCAAAGGGAATAATAATTTTCTATGCTGATTTAGCGCTATGTGGATTGTGGGCTTCGTCGGTCTAGTGATTACCACGTGTGCATGTGCATCACGAGTTCCTGGGTTCTATTCCCGGATCGCGTGGAAAATTGTGATATCGGGATTTTCTGACAAGTAATACTAAACGCCAGCGTGGAGTTGGTAGTTAGCGGTGTTTCAACCTCGTGCCTCGGGAGCAAGTTAAGCGATTCGGCTACATAATATAATTCCCAACTCCCAGTATTTTCAAGTTTTGACGTGATAATTTCCGTTTTGTTTTAAAAGTAGATCTAGATCCCTGTGAACGAGGTATTTTTATAAATTGTTTATTTGTCACAAAGATTGTACAATAAGATAATTATACAAGTATAAGTAAATGTAGTAGGTACCTAATCGATTAAGTTCTGCAAAATATTAACTTATTCAATGATTGATTAACGTTGATATTCCTCTCTTAGATAAAATTTGAACAACAAATAAATAACATCTCTGACTTGTTTATCCAATTCTAAACAAAACAAATAGAATTGGAAACTTCGAGAAAACTTAAAGTTGCTTAATTACTACGAGAGCAACCAAGTACACCACCGCTAATACCAAAGTCAATACAAATTCAAGATGAGTTCGACTTTGCTAGTCCTCGGCCCACACAAGTCGTCTAACTTACCTGATACCAACTAATAAATAGAAGTTATTGCATTCTAAAGACATGGGCCATCCTCTAAAGTAAGATGTTGACTAGCAGTAAGTATATACTTACTCATTGATTTAGAATCAATAGAATAGAAGTAAAGAAGAATTAAAGAGTAATGTAATTAAAACCCCGGGTTCGATTCCCGGGTCGGGCAAATAATTTTTAGGTATTGGCTTTTTCTGTCAAGAAATTTTCAGTGCCAGGCCGGAGTTAGTAGTTGGCGCTGTTTCACGCCCGTGCCTCGGAGAACACGTTAAGCAGCTGTCGGTCCCGGTTATTATTATCATTATCATGTGACAATAGTCGTTAAAGCCCGCCAACCCGCATTGGCGCAGCATGGCGGGTCTAAGCTCTAAACTCCTCTCTCCTGTGAGAGAGGAAGCCCAACAGTGGGACGTAAAAAAAGGCTGTAGTGATGGTGGTGGTGGTGGTAAATAATAAACTTGTGTTGTTATATAATAAAACAAGGACTAAAACACGCACCCCAAATATTTTAACGACATGATAACACCTGTAATATTCCGGTGACAATATGGAATGATTGATGGGGTGTAAGTTCTTGCACGTGTATTTCCCATACTCATTCAATTCAAACTATTACATTACCTTCAGTGAGCCGTGCTGCCTTTCAAATCCAATACCGTTATGTGTGATGATATGAAAAATTTATTCACGGCTGCTTGCGATTATATGGTATAAATTTTCTTGGGAATATCTTGTGTAGTGAGCCTGAGCGTTGAAATAAATGTAGGTCGTACACAAAAGTTGAAACACCGGCGTTCCTAGGTTTGCCTAGGCAGTCCTATACCTCGTGTTCATTAGCCAATAAAAATTGCAGAGATCAGCTCTGGCGAGTCACTTGAGCTATGTAAGCACACGCAGAAAATGAATTTCCGCAGGTTTTAGCTAATGTGATATATTTGACTGGTCTGTGTGTGATATATTAAAATTATATTTAATTCTGGAAGAAATTGCGCAAGGTGCGAGTACTTGTCAGTGGACACACCACGTTAGGAGAGAGTTGAGGCCAAAAACTCAGGTATTTAAACTTAAAGTTACCCTTAAAGTTAAGAACCACCAAAAAGGCAAAGTCGTGGTTAAGATTTTTGATTAAAAATTGACAAATCCTGACTTAGATAAATAAATCAGCACTGTCTAGTCTGAAGTCGTATTATTAAAATTCACTTTGGCTAACAATTTAGGTATGTACACCACGCTTAAACTCGCTAAGTAGTAGCCGAAGTTTTGATCACTGTCTAGGCTAATCGTGATGCGCCGGTATTCCCGCTTTGGACTAAAACATATAAATATCTTTTGTGTTAACCGCTCACGAAATGTGCCGTTTCTCTGTGTAGCGAATTCTTTGTGATTTTATAGGTACACATTATGACGCGCCATCTTTTTCTTTCTGTACCTACTATTCACAGTCGTGTTTATTCTATAAATGTCTCTTAATATTTTTCTTACATTTTATACTATCTTTGTTCCGCAACTTCATACGCGTGGAATTAGGTTCTTTAATAATTCCGCAGGAACGCTTTGTTTTCCCGGAATAAAAAGTATACTGTCCGCAACTATTATCCTTAAATTGTACTAGCTGATACCCGCCACTTTGTCCGCGTGGATTTAGGTTTTTAAAAATCTCTTAGAAACTCTATAATTTTCCGGGATAAAAAGTAGCCTACATCCTTCTCCAAGGTGTAATGTATCTCTGTACCAAAGTAAATTATCATAGTTTATTTTGTCATCCTTACATTTTTCGCTAAAAATCAGTTTCGCTGTAGCCCCTTAATTTCACACAAAATAGAAAAACATTGGTAAGAATACACGTAAAAGTGACATCTTAACTAGGGCTATTCCTAGCAAGCGCACAATTTTAGTTTACAACTGTAAATTTTGCGATAGAGTGCACATCGCTCACTCACAAAGTTAACCCTCCATTAGCCAGGTGGCTTCAGGCAATAGATTATTAAAAGCGTCCACGTAGGCAAACAGACGTATGTAGATCGATTGTGAATAATATAACACTGCAATTGTGACCTATACAGCTTACGGTACCTACTTACGGACTGTTAGGCGATCCGACAATAGTTGCTGAAAATTGAATTTACAAATCAGTACGGTCATTAGTGCCGGTATCGGAATAATTTCGGTTTCGGTTTCGGTTTCCAGTTAAAGAATGAAACTGTTCCTTATTTGAAATCGCTTATAACTTACCGTAACTCACTGAAACTTCGACTTCAGTTCTTTTTTCGCACGAATTGGGATTCCTTGAAGAAAAGGCATTTTCATTTGATTATGTTATTTGAAAAATAATCAGAATTAGTTGTTGTCGATTACTTTTTGGATATTATTTTGAACGTCATATAACTCAACAGTTTTATAGATCGACAAGAATCTCATGAAAAATACGGAAATGAAATTCCAAAGTTAGCAACACTACGGCTGCCCTAGCGATAAACAAAGTAACTGACTTTTTTTTGTGAAATTGACTTTTTTGCATTAACAAAAGTTTTATGTCGAGTGGTTTTTAACCACAGTTTAATATTTCAAATAACTTGAACCGTTTACTGAAATTTGAATGGCCCAAACAAAGTAACTGCACACACTAACCCGAAATATAAATGCAAAACCAGGTAAATAACAAGCACAAGACAAAAACAAAGTAATTGGATGTTGATTACTTTGTTTTTGTATTTAAAATTCAGTTACTTGATTTTTCGTTTCGTGAAACGATCCCAGGTAAGGTGTTCTGAATGTAATTACTTTGTTTATCACTAGGGCAGCCGAGTTAACCTTATAGTGTTGCTTACTAAAAAATTTAATTTCCCTATTTTTCATGAGATTCTGGTCGACCATTACTTCCGGAACCGGAATTACCATACAAATCTGTTATCGAGAGTTGAGTGTCAGACGCTTTCTGTTTAGAATTTCATATTGGCCTGATTATGTATTTATTATATTGAAATTAGTTTCACGAACGGCGACACAAATCGATACGTTTAAAATTATTAATTTATACAGTGTGGCCTGAAGTCATTAGCAACCAGTAGAATTCAGTTAAATATCGAACAACTACCTATTAGTTATAGTTAAATTCTTCTCAAAATCTGGAAACCTGTTAAAATAATTTTCTTTTGATAGGTTTTAACGCATAGATATTATGTTTTACGAGTTTTGTAATGGAAGTTGAGTAGACGCGGAAGGATTAGAGTCGACAAATTAATTATTATCGGTGCATACAAAAAACGCGAAAAACGCATGAACGTTACTAGCTTCTGCCCGCGGCTTCGCTCGCGTGAATTTCGGTTTTTCACAAATCCCGAAGGAGTCGTCGATTTCCGGTTCCCGTTTCCGCTCTCTTTTCCAACCTTTTACCTACTTTCAAGGAAGTTTGCTATAAGTAATCTACCTATAGCTGTAGCTACAGATTTCGTTTTTTCAAAATCCCGTGGGAACTGTAGATATTTCCCGGATAACAAGTGCAAACGCATACAGATGCATGCAACTATTGTAATAATGTGCTCTGTGAGCGTGATTTCTCTAAGAACAGTCAGCGCCATCTATCGCGTTTTTGGAAGTCTATATCTATTATAGTCCCGTCCCACAGGAATACTTTTCCGGGATTGAGTAAGGGCATAATCTATTTTCATTCAAAATATCAGCCAAATCGGTTCAGTAGTTGCAGCGTTAAAGAGGAACAAACATACACGCACACAAACTTTCGCCTTTATAATATTAGTGTGATTAACGTTATTAGTGTTTTAATCGTGATTGAATGACAAATGCGTGAAAAATAGCAGCGCTATCCCGCGGGAACTATTTGTTTTCCGGGGATAAAAAGTAACCTATGTTTCCAGCTCCTTAACTATAGGTACATAACATCTCGTCGATCTGTAACTCTATTGCGGCGTGATGGACGAACTAATCAACAAAAAAAAATATTTTTTCGCAACTTAGATGAAATGTAGATTAAACGTTACATACCCCGGTACATTTCAGTGTCTACACCGTTTATTAAAACTAACAAACAATAATTAGTTATTATTTTGATAAAACACATTTTCCAGTAAGTATAGATAGAAGTTTATTTAACGTTTGTAGGTATAAGTTACATTGTGAACTGTAGAATTTCTCTAGGTATACAAAGTTAACCAAATGAGAACGAAAATTTTGAAAACTTCGCAGACACCGAGTTTATTTAGATTAGGTAGGTAGGTACTCCCAAACCCTCATTATTTTAATAATCTTATAAATGAAAAGAGTGTCTGTCTGTTAGGTAGGTACCTTTTTTCACTTTTCAACCCCTGAACCGATCTTGATGAAACTAGGCACAGAGCCTTCTGAAGATGATTATGATTACTTTTATTCCGGAAATCGAAGAGTAAACGGAGTTTTTTAAACTTACACTTTTCGAATTTTCGCCACGGCGCGGCGGTCAGTCTCAACGAGAGACTAGCCAACTGCAGAAGATATTATAGAGCACAAGTGTGTGCGCAAACACAGATGCACTCTCTAATAATTATCTCACTCTCATAGTGATGGGACGCCAATGCTACTCGACCGTAAAAAAAGGAAATGCAAAAACGACGGCTTTCCGTGGTTTCCAAGGCACGGGGATGTATCTAATACCGCCGACTTCAAAACTCCGGAGAATTTCTTGACAGAAAAATCGAACGACGTTTTCTTTTTTGGCCCTTCCTGGGAGTCGAACCCAGGATCTAATGATCCGCAGAATGCAAACAGCAACTAACTAGTGACTAGACTAAAGAAACATACTTTACGTAGAAGTATCTGTAGAAGTATATGGGCTACATTTTACACAAACCAAAATAATATCTTAAGAGTCGAATAAGCGTAAAATTTTGCGGAGCAGCTTCCCTACGCCTGCTTCTAATCAATCAATTGAATGAGCCCTTAACTCAAAGCCGACTGTAATTTAGCCCCGGCTAGCAATACAATGAATTAGCTGACGTTTTTAGGAAGCCGACGCGGTGTAATTATGCGAGTAATTATCAAAGTACCTAATGGTACCTGGACGTGACTAATTCCGGGCCGGCACTGTGTGTCGCATATAAAGGGGATTCAGCCCCGAGTGACGTATAATTTTCTCCGCCAGCGTTACGTATTCCGTGCATCTTGCTCGGCAATTATGTGTAGTGCTTGATTAGGGTAGCTGTAGGTCAACTGTGAATCTGTTTGTCGTTTCTGTCGTAACTTGTAACGCCATGGATTAGGAATTAAACATCGAAGTTAAAGGTACATTTTTGTGCGGATTTCTACGACGTAGGACCTATTCCATTTTGCTGAAGACGAGTTTCATTGTGTGGTGCTGCCACATGCTGTGTGTCGACTAGATGTTCTGTAGATTTTCCCTACAAGCCCACATTTATTTTATACTACTGAATATGGAATACCCAGTAGAAGAATACATTCAGTAGAATGTAGGATATGTAGTATGTGGAGCTTCGATAACATGGTATTTACACAATAATTGCATAGACAATCTATCTATCTATAATTTATTTTGCGTTACATCTTCCTGAATATATCTCTTTTTAACTAAACATCTTCTAAAAAAAGATGTACCTAGTACCTACTCAATTTGACTTGTAGCGTATAACTATAAATATCTACAAAGATATTGCCAGAGCAATATAAGCAAGAAGTAAGCAAGAATATTGCCACATGGCAATGTTGTTCTGGCTTGTCCAGTTTTGATGTTTTTAAGTGACGTGTAGACTATTTCCTAAAGAATGTTTATGTGTATAAATCTTTTCAGTGACTTGCCAAATAATATCTGAGTAATAAATTGTAAACTATTATTTATCACTACATAGTATAAAACAAAGTCGCATTCTCCGTCCCTATATCCCTATGTCCCTATGTCCCTATGTCCCTATGTCCCTATGTCCCTATGTATGCTTAAATCTTTAAAACTACGCAACGGATTTTGATGCGGTTTTTTTTAATAGATAGAGTGATTCAAGAAGAAGGTTTATATGTATAATAACATCCATTATAGTGGAGAAATACTGTTATTTTTGAGGTTTCTAATGTGATGTCGTAAATAATTACATTTTTTCCGCTTACATTGCAAACGCAGGCTGAACTCTACGAGATTTATCAAAATAATGTACTAAGTATTGTACACATTGAAAAGGTCTACAGAAAAGTCCGCGATGGAATATGTCTATCTCTTATGGATATCCCACAATAACATTTTTTTGTCATTTACTTTTTACGACAAATAATGGCTAATTTTCGAAGCGATTACAACCAATACAGCATTAATCCTTATCTAATTAAATACCTTAAAAACATTGTTGATTTAATATAAATCTATATGGCCCTTTACAGCATATGATTTAAATGAATACTTTCGAAGATATTACAGATTTAAAAATTGCGGCGGCGCGGCGGGAGCGTGCTTATAAGCGCGTCGGTGTCCGCGGTTCTCCCTAAATAGCCCAGTGTCGATAATTTTTGAAACCAAAAAAAAAATCACAGTACGTAGGATGAAACCCATTGGAAAAGGAGGAGAATATTATAAAAATACAAGGAAAAATAATTTACGGGCGATCTGAGCTCGGGAAAAAATGGGGGGAGTTTTAAGGGTAAAAAACGGTTTATCTCGATTTCCGGAAAAACTAGAAGTCCTATGGAAAAAAATCAAATGGCAAAGTTGTAGGTAATAAAAAGATCTACAACTTTTGTATTTACACTTTTTTCACATAACCTCAAAATTTATGTGAAAAGTTCAAAAAACCAAGTTTTTGGTTTATTATTTTCATCTTTAAAATAAATATTTTTTTTTCACGGAATCTGGTAAAAACTTACTTTTTTATGTCCCAAATACACTGTACTTTATTTGACTTGAAATATTTAGTTTTTCTCCTTATTTTTGACTTAATATCGACTTAATTCTGACAGCTGTCATTGTCATTTACAGATGAGTTATTTATATGGAGAACAGGGTTAACATCTACGAAGTACGATTTTACCCCAAACTACTTTAATTCCCTGTCAACATATAAAGCTCAAAGCCGCTTAATAATATTAATTGTTTCGCCCTAAAATAGAAATTGCTAAGAATGGAAACTAGAAAGTGCACACTAACAGCAATAGAAAACAAAAGAAGCACATTGAAAAAATTTATTCAAAAATGGAAGTCGAATGACATTATCACCATGAAGTGTCTGTCAGGCATTTGTCATATCTACATGCAGCAGTTGATTTGTATTTGCATAAGTTTTGAATTTTTTATCTTTTTTGTGGGAATTGTTTTATCTCTGGTAACATTATGAAATGTCAGAATTCCACGGAATTAGTAATTCGGGTATAAGGTGAGAAATATAGTAAGTTCATTGTGGAAAATATCGTAAAAAGTCAAGCCGCCTGGGAGCTTTCATCGAAAACGCTGCCTAATCCCTGAGCGGGTAGTACCTACGCATAATATGCTCTACTACCCGTGCGAAGCCGGGGCGGGTCGCTAGTATTATATATATCCACGAGGCCACTTCTTCTAGCGCGCCTGATATAAAAATTATAGCAATAACAATGACAAAAACAGTTTATTTAAAAATATTTTTAAGGCTGTATTTTCTTAAATCACTATCTTTCACTATTCTTTGTTTAAAATTAAATCCGTGGGTTTCATGGTCATCGCATTTATCAAAATAAATAGTCATGTCATAGGTATGTATTACTTTTCATGAAATGCATATAGGTACCTACATGAGTAGTGAGTACATCAGCGGACATATAAAGCCAACGACTCACGCTATATTGTTATGCTGAGAGCAATAATATTTGATGGTAGGTAGGTACATACATAGAACGAGAATACTTTAAGCTTACCTTTAGCACAACTCCGCCGCCAAGTATATGTATAATACTTGAAAATTGATTGACATACAAAACGCTTACAATTCTTAAAAATAATCGATTCTGATTAATCTGATTCAAACAGCAATTACCTACATTGGAAAAAAATCTGATAATATTTTTTACATCGTTATCTAGTACCTACCTACTTTTTTCCCTGTTTGGTTTGACGCCAACACTTGTGAACTTCTACGACTTAAAAGTTTTTTTGTTCATTGGATTTAAAAATATATAAAATTGCTTTTCAGTGTTTTTGCATGCTAATCACTTTTTTTTAGATTTTTTTTTTCATTCAAATCTATTGGTAACCTCACATTCAGACTTTTCTTTCACATTTACGAGTAGATGCACTAACCATTGAAACTAGTAAAAAGTAACATAAAATTAAGATAATTTTGAGAATATTAGATACAAGCGGACACTCGCGACTTCGTTCGCGTGGATATAGGTATAATTATTGGTTTTCAAAAATCCCGTAGGAATCATTTTGATTTTCCTAAGCTCTTTTGAGCTCATATATCATGCTAAAAACTGTTCACTGTAAAGTTCACTGGGGGATGTTTAGGTAGATCAAAATGTAAACATCCGCCAGTGAAAGTCCCATCAAAATCGGGATAAAAAGTATCCTATATGTTACTCCGTAGTATGAACTTAAATCGTACCAAGTTTCGTTTCAATCCATTTAGTAGTTTTTGCGTGATGCGCGCACAAACATACAGACAAACAGACAAACAGATAAACAGACAAACAGATAAACAGACAAACAGACAAACAGACAAAAATTTCAAAAATAGCTTTCATTACGTTCTATTACTTATCCCTAACATCCTCCAGTTATTATTTTGCAAAAATCTTCAATGTACAGATACGGTAAGTCTACGATTTTATTATATGTATAGATGTATAGATAGATAGATAGAAGATAAGATTGAAGCCAGATTTGTTAAAAGCATACTCTACTAATTCTATTTTAGTTAATTACTTAATATAAGTAAGAGGCTTCAGGCTACACTGACTACAGCCAGGCAAAAGCTCATCTCCTTCAAGCTTTGACTGAAGTTAGCCTTATCTCTAGATACCAACTTCATATTAATGATATTAGGTAGGTCTCAATCTTATGTGTCTAACAGTATGAGAAGTAAATGGATTAATATATTAATGTAATAATTATAAAGATAGAAAAGAAATATATTATTATTATGAAGATTCAGCGAGAGTTAATCATATTTACTCCGGTTTTGGTAGGACTTTTTTAAATTCATCTACAAGTTAGCCCTTGACTGCGATCTCACCTGATGGTAAGTGGATGGTAAGAGGTAGGTATGACAGTTTTACCGTACCAGTTCGCACCGTACGCCGTAGATGCGCAACTTTCTTTCTGCGCATTTCTGCGCAACTTTTTTTCCACTTACCTACAGAAAAATTAATTATGTGTCGGAAATCGGAATAGGTACCTCCCGTGATTAATTCACGTAAACTTCAATTAATTCATGACCATTGATCATAAATATCCACCGCAATAATTTGAAGAAGAAAATTGCAAACTCCTTTCGATAGAAAAAAAAAAATAATAATACGATCTTGTTACCTGGGTATACGTACGTACCTATTAGGCAATCTATAGTCGTGTTAAATAAAATGGTTCAAAACTATACTTAACTACTAGATGATTCCCACGGCTTCGCCCGTGTGGATTTAGGTTTTTAAAAATCCCGTGGAAACTTTTGATTTTCCAGAACAAAAAGTAGCTTATCTGTAGTAACCCGTCTCCAAAACGAAAAAATCCCGTGGGATCCCCACGATTTCGGAATGCAATTCCTTACAGCATCAGGATTGGTACCCCCAATATCAATTTAAATAACTGAAAGTTTCTAAATCCCATTAGTTTTGGGGATCAGGTCCCCTACAGCATCAGGATTGAGGAGTTGGAATCCAAATTTTGTATAAAACAGGGTCACAATGTTTCTCTATCGATTTAAAAAAATTACGCAAATCGGTTCAGAAATCTCGGAGATATCGGTGTACATAGGTAGAAAAACACAACTCCTTTTTTGAAAGTCGGTTAAAAAAGTAGCCTATGTTACTCCCTGGTTTTTTTTTTGTTTCGCACTCAAATTATCCTCTGACAATGCGTCAGAGACCTTTTTGTAGCGAATTTTGCTCTAAAAAAAGGAACAACTCACGATGGTCGATAAGTTGATTTTTTTTTTATTTTTTTTTTTTGTGTGTGTGTGAGTGTGTGTGTGTCTATGTGTGAGTGTCCCTGTCTCCAGCAGCCAATTGAGTGCTCCGTCAGTTAAATTATTGATTAGTAATAATTAATTTTAAAGTAATATAAAAAGTAGTAATAAACAGTAGTAGTGTTAATTAGTGAAGTAATAATAATTATTTATAGGTTAGAATTTTGTTAGTTTTTTTTTTATATAATTTAATTCCGTGCCAATAACTGGAATAACCAAATAGCAGCATATATTTTATGCTTTGTTATTATACATTTGTTATTTTTATTTAGTCACTAGCTGACCCCCGCGACTTCGTTCGCGTGTTTATAGGTTTTATATAGGATCGGATCGAATCCCATAATTCTTTTATGTAGGTACCTAAACTAAATGTAGCCTAAGTTACTCCTTATAACATTAAAAGTTCCATTAAAATCGATCCAGCCGTTTCGGAGATTAGCTGGAATAAATAGACAAACCGACAAACATAAATTTAAATGCACACCAGTTTAAAATAGGCCGTATACGTTCAAAGATCCGGGTCCCAAGTTATTTGAACCCAATACTGAGGATTGTAATGTCTGTCATTTCTAAACTAAAAAACCTATGACCTTGAAATATTTACGGGACAATACATAAAGTATTACCTTTCTAACAAAAAAAGAATGAGTGAAATCGAACAACGCGTTAATGAATTACAGCTAAATACACGTTTTAACTTTCATCCCCTCTCCCAAGGGAACCGTGCTGAATTTCGGGATAAAAAGTATTCTATGTCCTACCTCGAAGTATTAACTCAAATCGTACCAAGTTTCATTTGAATCCATTCAGTAGTTTCGGCGTGATGCGCGGCCAAGATACAGACAGACAGACAGACAGACAGACAGACAGACAGACAAAAATGAAAAAAATTGCAATTTTTTTTTTTATTTTTTATTTTTTTGTGTGTGTGTGAGTGTGTGTGTGTCTATGTGTGAGTGTCCCTGTCTCCAGCAGCCAATTGAGTGCTCCGTCAGTTAAATTATTGATTAGTAATAATTAATTTTAAAGTAATATAAAAAGTAGTAATAAACAGTAGTAGTGTTAATTAGTGAAGTAATAATAATTATTTATAGGTTAGAATTTTGTTAGTTTTTTTTTTATATAATTTAATTCCGTGCCAATAACTGGAATAACCAAATAGCAGCACTACAATATATTTTATGCTTTGTTATTATACATTTGTTATTTTTATTTAGTCACTAGCTGACCCCCGCGACTTCGTTCGCGTGTTTATAGGTTTTATATAGGATCGGATCGAATCCCATAATTCTTTTATGTAGGTACCTAAACTAAATGTAGCCTAAGTTACTCCTTATAACATTAAAAGTTCCATTAAAATCGATCCAGCCGTTTCGGAGATTAGCTGGAATAAATAGACAAACCGACAAACATAAATTTAAATGCACACCAGTTTAAAATAGGCCGTATACGTTCAAAGATCCGGGTCCCAAGTTATTTGAACCCAATACTGAGGATTGTAATGTCTGTCATTTCTAAACTAAAAAACCTATGACCTTGAAATATTTACGGAACAATACATAAAGTATTACCTTTCTAACAAAAAAAGAATGAGTGAAATCGAACAACGCGTTAATGAATTACAGCTAAATACACGTTTTAACTTTCATCCCCTCTCCCAAGGGAACCGTGCTGAATTTCGGGATAAAAAGTATTCTATGTCCTACCTCGAAGTATTAACTCAAATCGTACCAAGTTTCATTCGAATCCATTCAGTAGTTTCGGCGTGATGCGCGGCCAAGATACAGACAGACAGACAGACAGACAGACAGACAGACAAAAATGAAAAAAATTGCAGTTTTGGCTCCAGTATCGATTATAGAGTGCCCTCCAATAAAAAATTTCAAAATATCTTCAATGTACAGAATTGGATCTGTTACAGTTTTATTATATTACTAGATGATTCCCACGGCTTCGCCCGTGTGGATTTAGGTTTTTAAAAATCCCGTGGAAACTTTTGATTTTCCAGAACAAAAAGTAGCTTATCTGTAGTAACCCGTCTCCAAAACGAAAAAATCCCGTGGGATCCCCACGATTTCGGAATGCAATTCCTTACAGCATCAGGATTGGTACCCCCAATATCAATTTAAATAACTGAAAGTTTCTAAATACCATTAGTTTTGGGGATCAGGTCCCCTACAGCATCAGGATTGAGGAGTTGGAATCCAAATTTTGTATAAAACAGGGTCACAATGTTTCTCTATCGATTTAAAAAAATTACGCAAATCGGTTCAGAAATCTCGGAGATATCGGTGTACATAGGTAGAAAAACACAACTCCTTTTTTGAAAGTCGGTTAAAAAAGTAGCCTATGTTACTCCCTGGTTTTTTTTTTGTTTCGCACTCAAATTATCCTCTGACAATGCGTCAGAGACCTTTTTGTAGCGAATTTTGCTCTAAAAAAAGGAACAACTCACGATGGTCGATAAGTTGATTTTTTTTTTATTTTTTTTTTTTGTGTGTGTGTGAGTGTGTGTGTGTCTATGTGTGAGTGTCCCTGTCTCCAGCAGCCAATTGAGTGCTCCGTCAGTTAAATTATTGATTAGTAATAATTAATTTTAAAGTAATATAAAAAGTAGTAATAAACAGTAGTAGTGTTAATTAGTGAAGTAATAATAATTATTTATAGGTTAGAATTTTGTTAGTTTTTTTTTTATATAATTTAATTCCGTGCCAATAACTGGAATAACCAAATAGCAGCACTACAATATATTTTATGCTTTGTTATTATACATTTGTTATTTTTATTTAGTCACTAGCTGACTCCCGCGACTTCGTTCGCGTGTTTATAGGTTTTATATAGGATCGGATCGAATCCCATAATTCTTTTATGTAGGTACCTAAACTAAATGTAGCCTAAGTTACTCCTTATAACATTAAAAGTTCCATTAAAATCGATCCAGCCGTTTCGGAGATTAGCTGGAATAAATAGACAGACCGACAAACATAAATTTAAATGCACACCAGTTTAAAATAGGCCGTATACGTTCAAAGATCCGGGTCCCAAGTTATTTGAACCCAATACTGAGGATTGTAATGTCTGTCATTTCTAAACTAAAAAACCTATGACCTTGAAATATTTACGGGACAATACATAAAGTATTACCTTTCTAACAAAAAAAGAATGAGTGAAATCGAACAACGCGTTAATGAATTACAGCTAAATACACGTTTTAACTTTCATCCCCTCTCCCAAGGGAACCGTGCTGAATTTCGGGATAAAAAGTATTCTATGTCCTACCTCGAAGTATTAACTCAAATCGTACCAAGTTTCATTCGAATCCATTCAGTAGTTTCGGCGTGATGCGCGGCCAAGATACAGACAGACAGACAGACAGACAGACAGACAAAAATGAAAAAAATTGCAGTTTTGGCTTCAGTATCGATTATAGAGTGCCCTCCAATAAAAATTTTCAAAATATCTTCAATGTACAGAATTGGATCTGTTACAGTTTTATTATATTATAGATAGATAGATAGATATATAAGCGTAGGCAGCCATTTTGCGGTGCTGCCATTTGATTGACCAGCAGCTTTAGTGATTTTCTCGCAATCTATCTATCTATCTATAATAATCTATCTATCTATAATATAATAAGACTGTAACAGATCCAATTCTGTACATTGAAGATATTTTGAAAATTTTTATTGGAGGGCACTATATAATCGATACTGAAGCCAAAACTGCAATTTTTTTCATTTTTGTCTGTCTGTCTGTCTGTCTGTCTGTCTGTCTGTCTGTCTGTCTGTATCTTGGCCGCGCATCACGCCGAAACTACTGAACGGATTCGAATGAAACTTGGTACGATTTGAGTTTATACTCCGAGGTAGGACATAGAATACTTTTTATCCCGAAATTCAGCACGGTTCGCTTGGGAGAGGGGATGAAAGTTAAAACGTGTATTTAGCTGTAATTCATTAACGCGTTGTTCGATTTTACTCGTTCTTTTTTTGTTAGAAAGGTAATACTTTGCGTATTGTCCCGTAAATATTTCAAGGTCATAGGTTTTTTAGTTCAGAAATGACAGACATTACAACCCTGAGTATTGGGTTCAAATAACTTGGGACCCGGATCTTTGAACGTACGGCTTATTTTAAACTGGTGTACGTTTAAATTTATGTTTGTTGGTCTGTCTATTTGTTCCAGCTAATCTCCGAAACGGCTGGATCGATTTTAATGGAACTTTCAATGTTATAAGGAGTAACTTAGGCTACATTTAGTTTAGGTACATAAAAGAATTATGGGATCCGATCCGATCCTATATAAAAACCTATATCCACGCGAACGAAGTTGCGGGGGTCAGCTAGTATTATATAAAGTAGCTTGTCCTGACTGACAATCAACGCACAGCCAAAACCACTGAAGCTAGAAACTTGAAATTTTCACAGTAGCTTTCTTTTATGACGTAGACGCACACTAAGAAAGGATTATTGCGAATTCCATCCCTAAGGGGGTAAAATAGGGGATAAAAGTTTGTATGAAAGTCCGTCATTTTTCAAATTATATCCATGAAAATTGGTATTTAGGTTTTCGGTTAAAAATAAAGAGTTACGCGATTAAGAAATTTTGGAAAAAATACCCCCAAGTTGGTTAAATGGGGTATGAAAGTCCGTCATTTTTAAAGTTATATCAATAAAAATCGGTATTTGTGTTGTCGGTTAAAAATAAAGAATTACGTATTTCAGGAATTTTAGAAATTCCACCCCCAAGTGAGATTTATAAGAATCCAAGCGGACGAAGTCGTTGGCATCTGCTAGTATCTTATAAATTTTTTTCTATACTTCTTATCTGTCAGCAGAGTTTTTAAATTACTACATGTAATATCTAGACCCGTTTCAGCCGTTATGTCCTGTCTTTGTGATCCAAAACGTGGGCAGGTCGTAATGACATGCACCACGTCTTCGATCACACCAGGTTCGCATATGCACCAGGGATTATCTCGCAATTTGAAGCGGTGTAAATATTGACCATAACCCCCGTGGCCTGTAAGGACTTGAGTCAAAAGACCGCCTGGTCGCACGTTCCTGAAGAATCCATATGCGACTGAGACATCAGGGAGAAATAGTTCTAGTGGTTTAGTTTTTATTTCTTCTGTGTAAATTATGTTCCATCTGTTTATAGATTGCTCCCTGATGACCCTTTTTGCATATGATATTGGATACATATCATATGCAAAAAGGGTCATAATTAGATGCAGTTTTTTTTAATTTGGCAGCGCGTTTAGCTAGTTCATCTGCTCGTTCGTAGCCCTGAGTGCCAACATGTGCTCGAAGCCAGTGGAGATGCACATCGATTTCTTTTGCTTTTAAGTTGTCAATTTGATCTCTAATCTGAAAAGCTATCGGATGAAGAGAGGTCAGATTTCTAATGACATCTAAAGCTGCTCTGCTGTCTGAGAATATATTTATTTCTTTAGTTTTCAAACTCTCTGCCAGCTCAGTAGCCTTCCATATAGCAAGTAACTCTGCTTGAAAGACGGAACAGTAGGAATCAAGCCTGAGAGTACGATATTTTATTTACTTCTTTCCTTTCCAGATAGATAGGACTGCTCCCACCTTCCCGTCAATCTTGCTTCCATCAGTGTATATGTGCATCCCCGTAATTTTTTCTAAGTCCGCTTCTCCAACCATGGCATACTCTTTTGGATATTGTTTAGCTGGATGAGGCAGGTTGTCATAAGATAATGATTTTTCAACATCTCTGTCCGGATAAATATCAAGAGTTCGTTTGTCTTTTTTAATTTCATACAGATGTGCTGCCTCAGTTACGCGAATATCGATTGGTAGCACCCCAGCTATTGCAAGGGCAGATGTAAGTGACACAGTTCTGTAGGCTTTAGCTATTTTTTGAACAAACCCTCGTTGAACTGCTAAGAGTCGTCTACGGATGGTTTTAACTTTTAATGCTGGAGCCCACACACTTGCAGCGTAAAGTGCTATCGGTTCGATGACTGAGATATATATAATTTTTATTATATCTGGACTGAGTCCCCAAGAACATCGCGCTGCGCGTTCCATTTTTTTATATAACTCTGTAAGCTTGATGCACATTGTTTCGACATGAGATCCAAATTTTAATTTATCATCAATAATGACTCCTAGCATCTTAATTTGGTTCGTTAAATTGATTTTCTGCCCGTTCAGTTCTAAATTTATAGAATCAAAAGCTCTTTTCCTAGTAATAAGCATAGCGTGGGTCTTTTGTGGGCCAAAAATGCAACCAGCATAGATTGGTTACTCCCTGGTTAATTCTCTACTTGTATGTGAAAGTCCCGTCAAACTCGGTTCAGCCGTTCCGAAGATTAGGGCGTTCAAACAGACAGACAGACAAAAATTTTAAAAACGTATGATTCGATTATGGTACAGTTCAAATAACCGTATGAGCTTAATATGAGGTAGTTATTTCGAAGTTACAGACAGACACTTCAATTTTATTTATTAGTGAAGGAGAACTATTTTATAATTAGAATTAGTTAAAAGTAAACTTTAATAATTTAATAAAATAAAACACGGAGCGAAAATATATGCGGCCTTTTATTTCGAGCAGAGAGAGAAAGTGACATTGACATTTACTCAGTATTTAATGCACATGACAATTGAGTTGACAGTTCATAGCTTATATAATCGATGCGTTCAATTCAACATCCTCCCTTGAACGCAAACCCATGGCTTCGAGGAAATGCTGGTGTTTTGGCTTCGGAAGAGCTTTGGTCAAACAGTCAGCTATCATCGAGTCAGTGCCCACATATTCAATCTTGACATCACCACGTTGAACTTTGTCCCTTAGGTAGTGGTGACGAACATCAATATGTTTACTCCGAGCATGATAACTATAGGTACCTGCAAGTTTAATAGCACTTTGATTATCACAATACAAAGTTAGAGGGGTAACCTTTAGAGAAGGCCACAGTTCATAGTGCAGCTGTCTCAGCCACATAGCTTCTTGAGTAGCAGCTGAGAGCGCCATGTATTCTGCCTCGGTGGTTGACAAAGCAATGGTTTGCTGCCTTTTCGAGTTCCATGATATAGCTGCACCCTGGAACTTAAAGATGTACCCAGTACATGATCTTCTGTCTTCAGAACATGAGGCCCAATCAGAATCAGAATAACCAGTGATTTCTTCATCAATGTTACTTTTATAAAAGAGCTGTAACTTCTTACTGCCTTGTAGATATCTAAATAGCCTCTTTATAGCATTCCAATGTTCTGCTGTAGGTGCACTGTTATAGCGACATAATGTATGTACTGCATAACAAATATCAGGCCGCGTACCCTGTGAGATATATAGCAAGCAGCCAGTAGCTTCCTGATAAGGTATATTTATCACTTTTTCATGACTTGAAATTTTCATATTTATTTCCATCGGAGTTCCAACTGAATTACATTGTTCCATACCAAAACGTGTCAATGTACTTTCTATGTATTTAGTTTGATCTATAGCTATTCCTTCAGAGCTATATGTAATACAAAGTCCAACATAACAATTAGCAATTCCAAGTTCTTTCATCTTGAAGTTATTCATCATTTTTATTTTTATATTATTTGCTGACACTTGACAATTGTGAAACAATAGAATATCATCAACATAAACTGTTAAAAACATAATGATTTCTTTCTCATGTTTATAATATACACAAGGGTCTATCTTTGATTTTGAAAACCCAATATTATTCAAAAAATTATCTAATTTTTTATTCCAAGTTCTACTGGCTTGTTTTAAGCCGTATATTGACTTATTTAGTTTACAAACTTCTTTTGTCCCATTTTCATATTTAGGTGGTTGTGACATATATAGCTCCACATCTATGTCACCTTGTAAAAATGCTGTTACAGCATCCAGCTGTTCTATCTTGAGTTGATATTTAGCTGCTATTGCAATCAAGTATCTGATGGAACTTAACCTCACCACAGGTGCATAGACATCAGTGTAATCCACATACGGTCTCTGTTGATAACCTTTTATAACCAATCTTGCCTTGTATCGAGAGACATTCCCGTTTGCATCTAATTTTGTTTTAAATACCCACTTGCAAGGGATTGAAGTCTTTCCAGGAGGGAGCTCTGACAGAGTCCACGTATTATTTTCCAATAAAGAATTATATTCATTATCCATGGCTTTTATCCATTCCTGTGACTTGGTGCATTGCAACGCCTGCTCTAACGTTTCAGGATCAGGCTCAATTGGCAAGTTCTCACTGTGATTCGGGCCGAGGAAGGTAGACATTGCTCTGGGCTTTCTCGGTCTCAAGTTCATTGGCCTGTTGGGGACACTCAATGGTGAAGAGCTTTCCGGGACATACTCATCATCTTCACTCGGGCAAACTGTGCTCTCACTTTCCACAACAGTCTCAAATGTATTATCAAAATTGTCAGAGCTACTTGAGGTTTCATCGAGATTATCCTTTGTATCAATTTGTGATTCAGAGAGTGGCAATAAGGCAAAATTTTTGTTCACACATTCTTCAAGAGACACAACGTCTCTGCTGATTTTACCTTCAGTTTTATCAAATACAAAATTTTTGTTGTTCACACTTTCTTCAAGGAACACAACGTCTCTGCTCCTCATGATTTTACCTTCAATTTTATCAAATAACCTATATCCTTTTGATTCTAGGCAGTAACCGACAAATATCAGTTCTTTTGACTTGTTGTCCCACTTAAGTCGTTTTTCTTTTGGTATGTGCATCATAGCTCGGCATCCAAACACTTTCAAGTTGCTGATGTTAGGTTTCATACCTGTCCAAATTTCTTCGGGTGTTTTATGATGTAGAGACTTGGTGGGCGAACGATTGATCACATATGCAGCAGTGGCTACTGCCTCTGCCCAGAATTTCTTTGGCAAGCTGGAATCAATGAGCATACATTTGGCACGTTCAGTTAATGTTCGGTTCATCCTTTCACTCATGCCGTTCTGTTCAGGGGTATAGGGTATAGTGAACTGACGTTTGATACCATATTTTCTACAAAAATTATCAAATGCTTCATTTACATATTCTTTTCCATTATCTGATCTTAGTGCTTTTATTTTGACATCAAGTTGATTTTCCACTAATTGCTTAAATTCTTTAAACTTATCAAGTACTTGAGATTTAGATTGCATAAAGTAAACAAATACCTTTCTAGAATAATCGTCAACAAAAGTGACATAATATCTGGCACCTCCGAGTGACTTTTCCTCCATTGGCCCGCATACGTCTGAATGTACCAATTCCAGGAGGGCGGAAGCCCTTGTGCCTATGTGTTTGAATGGCTGCCTTGTTTGTTTACCTTTTAAGCATGTGTTACAGATCACATTATTCTTGTTGCATGATTCTATATCAACTCCTTCTGTAGACTCGTTAAGCTTCTGAAGATCACCATAGTTTAGATGACCCATCCTTTGATGCCATAAATGCACTGAAGATAATAAAGCATAAGTTTCATTATGAACCACATATAAATTATTACTTGTGTATCCAGTGAGAATTAATTTTGAATCTTTATAAACTTTGCAACTATCTTTGCTGAACTTGACTTGACAGTTATTCTGTGTAATTTGACGTACTGACAATAAGTTGACAGCTAAATCTGGCACATATAACACATTCTTTACCTGTATTGTACCAATTTTTTCTTTATTCTCACCATCATATGTTTGTATGTTTACCTTTCCACAGCCTTTGACTGATAATGTTTTATTATTAGCTACTTTAATGTTTGTCACTGAAGCGGGTCCGAAGTCATAAAGCCATTCTCTCTGATATGTCATGTGCATCGCAGCTCCTGAATCAATGTACCAACATCTGGTTTCCAGGTCTGGAGAGGCCGGAAACGCTGCTACATAGCTAGAAGAAGAATCTTTATTATTTTCTGATTTATTCTTTTGATTTGAGCTATTCAACTTACAGAATTTTGCAACATGACCATAATTATTGCATTTGAAACACCTAGGGCCCTTGCTATTACCCGCTTTAGAACCTGAACATTTGCTCTTACTCGACTTGCCTTTGTGAAAGTTTGAGAAAAATACGGATGAGTTGTCCGGAGTCTTTACATCCTGCAGTATCTTAGTTTTAACTAAATCTGCCGTTATAGCAACACCTGAGCTCTCCATGGCCATTATCATTGGCCGATAAGATTCTGGTAGCCCGGCAAGCAACAGTGTCCCGAGCCACTCATCATCAACAATGAATTTAATATTTCTGAGCTTGTGTGCACACGTTATTATTTTATTAACGTAATTTTCTAGACTGCCACAACTCTCCAGATCCGTCGTAATAAGTTCTCTTAAAAGACCTACCTTCCTCAGAAGACCAGAGTCGTCAAAAGCCCTCTTCAAATTATTCCATACCTCCGCCGCCGTTTTCGCTTCTTGTATGTGGATATAATTGGTGGAATCCACCAGCAAAATTATTTTCGATTTTGCTTTTATATCCTCGCTTGGAGTGAAGGTCGCCTTGCCGTCTACGCACTTCCATAAGTCCTCATGTTCCAAATAAGTTCGGACAGCAAAACTCCACGTGGCATAATTTTCTCGTCCTGCCAATCTGTCGATTTGCGCAAAACCACTGTGCGTGTGAGGAATTGCCATTTTGTTCGTTTGAAAGCTGAAAGGCTGAAAAGAAGAATGCCTAATATGGCCGCCCGGATGCCTGAGTCGTATGACCGAAAATCGAAATCAACTTGCATCGGCGAGATGCTTACTTTTATTTCCGAAAAACGTCCCTAATTCTAATCGGGCGTAACGGCCCATAACCTGAAGGAGAACTATTTTATAATTAGAATTAGTTAAAAGTAAACTTTAATAATTTAATAAAATAAAACACGGAGCGAAAATATATGCGGCCTTTTATTTCGAGCAGAGAGAGAAAGTGACATTGACATTTACTCAGTATTTAATGCACATGACAATTGAGTTGACAGTTCATAGCTTATATAATCGATGCGTTCAATTCAACAATTAGTATAGAGTATAGATTTACTGAACTGTTGCACAGTTTACGAGCGATAGCAGCTATTGTCAAAGGATCAAAGGTTCGACGCAAATCGCAAAATACGTCTATGTCTATCTACCTAGGTAGGTACTATCAGTTTTCTGCATTCGGGAACGCGTTAATTCGACGCGAACTGAATATTCTTTCCAACTATATTCTGCATATTATATTATGCATATTATATTATGCAAGATGGTATATTATGCAAGTTCATCGAACTCGATTAATCAATTAAGTATATCAATTACAATAAAATGTCCAGTAATTTGTTCATAAATAACTGGACATTATATTGATTAAATTATTGTTCAAGACAATTAAGTAGGTGATAGGTCTATAATAGAAGTATAGTATGGTCTATCTTTGTTCCGCAAACGCCCCCTATCCGTCCGTCCGTCCCATTGATATACTAAGCCCGACATAGATAAGTTGTCATTTTATGTGTGTATTTTTTACTCGTGGTAGGTAAAAATTACCATGTACGTATCGGTGCATGGTAATTTTTACTAAAAAATATTCACTGCGTCCAAGGTTACTTGGTTATAATTTTAATTTTATAATTTTACTTATTCAGCTCTAAGTGGCTTATTTTAAGGTTAGATACAAACTCGTTTATCCTCTGAAATGGTATCAGAAGTCTTTTCAATGCCAAATTTTCTCTAAAAAGGTGCCCAGCTCTCTCTGTTTGCCCTAAGTACCTATCACTTAAGCGCTACGTCAAACAGCGTAGGAGTTTAAGCCCCAGGGAATTATGTATCTGTGATTCCGTATATCAGTGGCCCGTCCATACAATATTCATAGACGGCCGCCAATCGCCATGTGCGATTTATAATGCAGCTTTAATAGCACACCTGCTACGCTGTATTGATTCTTAATCGATATTAACAGAAATCTAGGATAGAGTAATTTAGATCTTACATCCAAATTACTCTATCCTAGATGTTATCTTATTATTTTAATAAGCCTGATTATAAAGTAAAATTAATAAATAGCAATAAAAATAATAAGAAATAAATAAGATAAAATTTTTGGAATTTTATCTTATTTAACAAGAACAATAAAAACTTGAGAGGTGTCAAGGGACACCCGGATCCGGGTTATATTGTTTGTGTAAAGTTATTATTTTTTATTATTTATTATGTACAAAAAACCTGTATACACTCAACAAAAATAATCGTCGCGACACCACACTGTTCAATGCGAAATAGAAAGACGAAACGAAAATAACTGGCTTGCTTTCTATAAGAGAGAGAGAGACAGACAGACAGAGAAACACGCGCACGCTGCACGGCTTACAACTATAGCAAAAAGTGTCGTTACAACTTTTTCCTCTTATTTTTTTCCGTCTAGCCCCCTTTCGAAACGCGCGATAAGGAACTTCGTTCCAAAAATAGAAATACCAAAGTCTCTGACCACCACATCAGAGGTAGAAAGCAATCGATCTTAAAAAAAAAACCATCAGCCTGCAGACGTCCACTGCTGGACATAGGCCTTTTCAAGTGCGCGCCACCAAACACGGTCCTCCGCCTTCGTCATCTACCCGCTTCCCGTTGCGTTCTTAAGGCCATCGGCCCAGTGGGCTCTACACGCGTATGCCCCATCGGCTGTCGGTTCTGCGACAGGCATGACCGGGAATCGAACCTGGGACCCCGTGATCAGTAGTCGAACATGCTAATCGCTAGACCAATTTAGGATCCCTGTTAAAATGAAACATTTTACGTACATAACCAGACCTAACCTAACTACTTAAATTGTATGTTAACCGCCTTCGATCACAATAAACCTTTAATGTGTGATCAAGAAACATGTGAAGGGTTCATCGCACTATTATTATATAAGAAATGTCAATTTAGTTTGTTATAGAATTACGTGTATAACTAATTTAGCATAGCCTAGACATAAAATAAGATTGCCTAGGTATAATTTATTTTATATTTTTTCTCAAAGTTCAAAACTGAACTTTTATTATTTTTTTAACCTTTGGTATAATTTGAAATACATTGCGCACTTCCATTATCACGTTAGCGAATATTTCAGTATGAAACCCGCAATGGATGAGCAATTCACTCGATATTTTCATTTTCCTCGTAGCATATTAATATGAGTGCAGTTCATTCTGGACTTTCGAAGAAGGTTAAACTCACACATTCAAAAGAACTTTACAGCGTAATTAACTCACAGAGGCCTTTCTTGATTCGTTTAGATTGCGAGTATTTCATTGAGAAAAAATAAGTTAATTCTAGAGAATTGAAAATTGGAGGTAATATATGTATATATCTGAGTACTGTTGAAGTACGAGAAGGACCATATAAGGTGCTTACTCTTTGTATGAAATAACAATTTTTAATTCTAAATCCACTCGAACGAGTTTCATTAGAACAAAAATCTTAAAAATACCGCTTTGCTAATCTAAAACTATACGTATTTTCTTTTCTTTGCTGTAACACTTAGTTCGGCCCACTTTGAAAGCGCTCAAGAATATATTATTATGTAGCTCAAGACTCTACCACGGGCTGCGAAAGCGAATTCCACTGAGAAGGACGCAGTAGTTACTATTTTGAAAAAGCAACAAGTTACAGTAACTATTATAATTAATATAATGTTGCAAATTATTCTATCTTGTTGACAGCTGAATGCAAAGTCGATTGCTTCCATGCAACTTTACTTAATTCAATCACACTAATATTATAAAGCCAAAAGTTTGTGTGTATGTGTGTATGTTTGTTACTCTTTAACGCTGCAACTACTGAACCGATTTGGCTGAAATTTCGAATGCAGATAGATTATGCCCTGACTTAACACATAGGCTTAGGCACTTTTTATCCTGAAAAATCCACAGTTCCCGGAGTCCTTGAAAAAATAGTTTATTATAGGAATCTACAGCTGCAGCTATAAGTAGTACTATAACAAATTTCCTTGAAAATAGGTATAAACATCGGAAAAGGGAACGGGAACCGGAAATCCACGATTCCCTCGGGATTAGAGAAAAACCGAAATTCACACGGGCGAAGCCGCGACCAAAGTTACTTAAAATATTATATTCTATCTCTGTGTCTTGGTTACACTACGCAGATCACCGCACACAAACATCTTGCATTGCGCGCGCGCAACTGCGCAGTGACTGTCGTGGATCTCGCTATAATTTTGACAGTGTAAGCGTTTTGTATCAATTTCAAATTGTTTTCACGTACCAACTGGATATTTGCGCTGTGTAAGGACTAATACGAAGTAAGTCGGTCACATTTTAACGACAATTTGTGCTTATTCTAGTTTAATAACAATTTAGTATTGCGTGAATTGCGGTGAAATCGTGTACATACCTACCGACGCGACGGCCGGCTTGAGTACTGTGTAAGGAGCATAATAGTATAGTCTGTACTAGGTAGGTATGATCTTGAATGGTGTTTTTGATTTATATATGGAAGTATGGGCCTGTTGGCACTGAATGGGCACCTAGGTAGGTTTATGTACAAGTTTGTTTTACGTATACAATTATATACGTAAAACAAACGTAAAAAAAAAGCTGTGATAGCCTAGTGGTTAGGACGACCGACTACTAATCGGAGGTCGTGGGTTCGATCCCGGGCACGCACCTCTAACTTTTCGGAGTTATGTGCGGTTTAAGTATTTAAATATCACTTGCTTTAACGGTGAAGGAAAACATCGTGAGGAAACCTGCATGCCTGAGAGTTCTCCATAACGTTCTCAAAGGTGTGTGAAGTCTGCCAATCCGCTTGGCCAGCGTGGTAGACTACGGCCAAAACCCTTCCCACTCTGAGAGGAGACCCGTGCTCTGTAGTGAGCCGGCAATGGGTTGATCGTGATGATGATGTGATGATACAATTATCTCTTTGTAGGTATATCGTGGTCTAATAATATTCTTATTCGTGTTATACCTAACTATGTAAGTGTCTATTTGTTAGTTATCGTAAGTAGATAGGTGAGTACTGAGTAGGTAGGTACATATCGACGGTTGAAAGGCTAATTGATCTAAGCGACATTTTGTAAACTTTGCAGGAAGACGGATCAAAGTTTTTTTTTTTTTTGGAAAAAAAACATTAAAAAAACAACTATTTGATAAACTTTTATTTACTTATTACAGTATATCCCTAATTAATTGAAACCTGACTCAAACGACGGAGAAAAATTTGCTGATTCTGAATATGTAGGTATATAGGTAACTACATATCGCAAAAAATGTCGCTTAGACCAATTAGCCTTTCGAAACCGTCGATATAGTATATTATTTACTATATGAAAAGTTGAATATAATTAAGCAGTTATGCTATATATTCAATTTTATATACCTAAGTCATGGCAAATGTTCATCCTTGGTGACTCATTACTTCATTTAGGCTCGCGGCATCAATTTCACGGGTTTTCACGATAACAATAAGTAATTAAGGGGGCCTCCCCCCTCCCTATAGGTAGTTGGTAGCACAGATCAGGAAACTTACTTATCTGTAGTAGTTAGGTACCTAATCAAAAATAGGTACACATCTATTTGTTATAAATTGGTACATCGTCCACAGAATTAATAATAAATAATTAACTGTCGCATTGTGCGTGATTGAATAGCTACCTACCTGCAATTTTAAAATAAAATTTTTACTTGTTGATAAGTAAGTAGGTACCTACTTACATAATAAAGTATAGTTTGTTCGGTAACTTAGTGTCGGTACAGGCGCAGGTGCTCTTAGTATTCTGCTTTTATTTTTAATACTTTTTTTCTGTTTGTAATTTTTTTTCTATTCTAACAGAATCTCCGAATAGTCTGCCAATCCGCACTTGGCCAGCGTGGTAGACTATGGTTAAAATCCTTCTCATTTTGAGAGAAGATCCGTGTTCATGATAATATTATATTTTATGTTTATGGTTATATATATTGTAATAAAATACGAATATAAAAAAATATAAAAAGGAAAGAGAATTTTAATAAAAAAATATGAGTAGGTATAAAACGCCAAAACCCCTTGTGCCTGTACACTTCGCGCGGCATGCTTTGAAGTCACGGCGGTGTCTTTGGTAAAACACCGCGCGGCGGAGGCGGCTATACACAAAAGGCGACCGTAAGAAAACGAACAGACTATATTTTAATGTAGAAAACATTGCCTCTCTATCGCTTGTTCCGCGCTCTCGCATGTACGCTCGGCTAGGCGGAACGTGACAATGAGTCATGCTTTTTCGTGCGTGCGGTCAGCGTTCATCGATTTATAAAGGTGGGTCCAGATATGTATCACTTGCCGATCCGATCACCGTATCCGTATCAGCGTATCACGTATCAAGCCCCGTACAGGTTGTGGACGCCTCGATATGCTCTCCGTATCCGTATCTTCACAATAGTTATGAGTTTTTACTGCATGTTGTATCACCTTTGATGATCGGACAAAAACCGACACGAAATGGGTAGGGCCGTATCATAACGGCGTATCGAGATCGCGTATCATGATACGCGTATCATCATTCATCACCCGTCCACATATCTATGCGATCATGATACGCGTCGGCGATACACATACGGTGATCGGATCGGGCAAGTGATACATATCTGGACCCACCTGACGTTATCACGTCAAAAAAAAACCATTTAGTAAACTAAGTACTTATGTAGGTATAGATAGGTAGGTAGGTAACAAGGTGCCCAGTACCTACTTAAAAAGCAAAATTATACAGATAACAAGAAAACCGGTAAAAATTACATTACCTAGGTATCTACGTGCGTACTTAAATGTTCCAAATAAATTATATTTAGTAAAATTAAAGACCCGCCATGTTAAATTCATTATGACGTCACAGCGTTGTTCAATTATGTAGGTACCTAAGTAGATAAGTAGGTACTAAATAACCCACATCTTTATCAAATGACCTACTAGGTACATAGAAAGTTCAGGTTACAATTTACACTAATTTAATACGTATTGATAAATTAATAACCATTCCATACCCAATTCCATGCCGAATAAAAATTCCCTAATTCGGAAATTATAACAAGACTTTTTAATTGCTTCCCTATTCAAATACCTCTAAGATGTTTGTCTCATTCTTTTTAATAAGTTAATACCTATTCTAGTATTGTTTTAATATGACGATCCATCCATTATTTACAGATCAAAATGAGAGTCGCCAGACGCTGGAGCCTCGGGGTCAATCTTCGAGCAAACTGTTTCGCCATAGGATACTTGAATCTGGTAAAGAAGTTTTAATTATACAGTGTGTCCGGGATCGAATTAGCGATATTTTAGGGACATATTCTACAACTCATTACCACTCTGAAAATACCACTTATTAAGGCCGGCCCCCCCTCCCCCTCCCAGGGACAGCCATTTCAATTTGGTGTGCGTTTTTGTGGGTATGTGCGCACAAAAAATGTAATAACTCGAAAGTCTGCTGATGCACAGGTCTTCAAATGACCTTATTCGTTTGGATACAATATTCTCCATCACTAAATACCAAACAATAGAATAAAATGTTAAAATAACTCGATCAAAAATGCTTCGGAAAAAAATTATTTTTTCAAAAATATTGAAAACTACAAGTTTTTGCTGCATTTTGCAAAAACGAGGTCGTTAAGATTACATTGTTAAGTATTAAATCGACAGTTTTTGAGATAAACAACAAAACGACATAAATTTTTTTACTGTAAGTTATTTATATATGTCCCTAAAATATCGCTAGTTCGATCCCGGACACACTGTATATGTGTATAGATGAAAACATGGTAGGGGGGAGCCGATGATGCTAAATATGGATTTACTCGAGCGTCGTCGGGACCTATTAGATTTTGTAGATTAGTTGGTAGGAAGAATAAAAGGTTATCGTTATTAATTTATTATGTTTCCCCTTTCAGTGGTGGGGAAAGCGTCTAGCTGCGCGCTCTCATCTTCATAAACGATTTTTATTACTTACAACAACTAACTATTCAGCCGCAAAAGAATATATTTTCCTATCTATTAACATAACTACTTACTTGTTATAATTTCCAATTAATAAGTAAAATAACCTTATGTGAAAACTTATTTTTTGCCATCTTGTTTTCCATTTAAATGACTAAACTCCACCAACCATTTAGATATAATAGGGATAAAAATTATAGGAAATTCTAATACGTTGTTAATAATTCTATTAGTTATCACTTATCACAGAGCCTAATGTTTATCCTCGTAAGGCCCACGTTATTTTACCAGAGATGAATTAATCACCCAATGTTCATTACAATGTACGATTTAATCTCACACAGTTATCGCCCACACAGGTATGACATAATTTTTTTGCGTAAAACTGAACAATTTTTTTTTTTACTATTTTTATGGGTATTATATGATTAAAAGACATTGAATGCATTAAGTTTTATCTCAAAATCTCTTGTTCATTAAAATGAACATTGGGCTTTTATGTGATCTTAAATTTATAAATAAAACAATTCTTAGTTAAACTTATCTTTAATATAATTATTATCAGTCTCAACGTAACAAATCAGTCTAATTTTTCACTTAAAACATATAAAAACTTAAAAATATAAACTTCTTGAAAAATTATTAGGAACATAACTTTTTTCTTCTTATTTTAAGTAACAAGGTTTTTAACCTCTATTTCTGCCACGTCCGCGACCACGTCTATTTCTAACATTTCCTTGTCTCCTGCTACGCCCTCCTCCTCTTCCTCTTCCACATCCTCTCCCACGAACCAAATGTTGATCGTTTTCCGAACTACTGCTGTCACTGCTTTCACACTCCGGTGATATTGCAGGCTGGAATTCCGGATCTCCAACATCCTCATCAGATGGTGCAAAGTCCTCTAATTCAGATTCATTCAGAATATCTTCAATTTCCTTGTCCGTTATATCTAAAAACAAAAACAAGATTTACTACTCAAAGAAATTAGGTAAAATATATACGAAACAGTAATGCCCGTTGTGCATCACAGTGTACGAAATATTTTGGATAGTTATAAAAAATAAAAAACCGGTCAAGTGCGTGGCGGGCCACGCGCAGTGTAGGGTTCCGTAGTCACAATCCTCGAAAAACAGATATAACTCCTTAACCTGTGAACCCTACTTAGCCGTGATAGTTTTCCTTTAAAATTGATTATATACCCTACTGCTGTGAATTTTTTCAAGTTCCTATATACTGCCATTTGGCTGATAGAGGGGGGGGACACTTGACTCTAATAAAAATTTGCACTTTAAAACATCATATTTTACAAACGGATCTAGAAATCGAAAAATGATGTTCCCACACCCACAGTATTTTTAAAAGACCTATTCAACGATACCCCACACTATGGGGTAGACGAGAAAAAAAATATTCATCCCCACTTTACATGTAGGGGAGCTACCCTAAAAAAAAATATTTATCAAAATTTTATTTCACCACTTTGTCGGCGTGATTAATATTTATACTCATGCCAAATTACGGATTTCTAGCACTAATAGTCTCTGAGATTAACCGAGGACGGACGGACAGACGGACAGACGGACAGACGGACAGACGGACAGACGGACAGACGGACGGACATGGCGAAACTATAAGGGTTCCTTGTTTACTACGGAACCCTAAAAATTCGAAAAGTTGATAAAAAATAACAAGTATTCTGGAAAATATGCACATTAATCTTTATTTTTTCCAATTTAATAAACAAAATGGACTGAGATTTAAATAGTAAAATACGATTAAAAACTTACGGTTTTGATGAGTTGGTGGCATGGTGGCAAAAATGGCCGACTTACTCGAATATCTATGGTTCACCTTTAAATGTCAGCTGTCAAAATTATGTCAGTTGACTCCACAGATCACGTGGTTGCAAAGAAATTAACATTTCGCGCGAAAATTCGAAAGATATATCCTTACGAAGTTCATGTACATCGCATTGTACACTGGGCTTTTAAGAGATGATTTACTGTTTGAAGTTTGGGCTGGAATGCTAAGTGTTACTTTGTACAATACGTTGTACATTGGGCCTTACGAGGTTATTGAATGTGATGAATGATTTGATAATGATATAGGTTAAAGTGCCTATTAACTGGAAATATTTGTTTTGATTGCCTTCTGTCCATCCACAACTACGATTGTTTATCAAGTGTCTCATTTGTGATTTTTAACACGGGAATATCCAATGGGAATACCTATCCTGGGCCTTAGGAAATTCGGCGGAATATATTCGTTCGTAATAGTTATTGTGCAATTATTATTGTTCACTCTATACGTGATCAAATCTGAAATGTTGAGATCCCTAGAAGAACCAGAGGGCAGGGCATATACTTAGTTTGAAGAACCGATAGACACCAAGGGTCCTAAGTTGGCAGACCTCCCACTAGGTAGACCGACGATATCAGGCGAGTCGCAGAGAGCCGCTGGATACAAGCGGCACAAGACTGCGCCGTGTGGAGTAGTGGACGTCTATCGACGACGAATCGTTCACATGATCACACTTCAAGCCGCCATCGCAATGAATAATAATAAACGACGATCCATCAGTTACCCTTGTATAAGTAGATCATGTACTACATTTGCAGTAGGTATCAGAGAAACGGTCGTTGCTGGCTTTTAAGTTTTAAAGCCCAAATTAGACAGTTAATTTTTCGGGATTTTTGCTTTCATTTTCGAGGCTTCATCGATGAGTCATGAACCGTCTGAACACCGACCGTTCATCTTTCACAGGCACTGTGTCATAGCAAATACCGTATCGTGCATCGTACATCGCAAAAATGAACGATGAACGGGGCACAATCTAATTTGGACTTTAGTGTTACTAACATAATAGGTTATTAATGACTAACTAGTGGAAACAGTAATATAGGGGCGGGAGCAGGAGGCGCATAGGTAGGTATAGTGTATTACTTACAACTTACATAATTAACCTACCTATGTAATCGATATAAAAACATTTGTCAGTATGTCCTCTGTGTTATAAACTATTCAGCCGATTATAAAAAAAAATTGGTGAGTTGTTCTGCATACACCCGCGAAGGTTCCTGGCCCAAAAAAAATATATAAAAATAGATGTTTGTATGTTTGTTGTATACGTTCCTAAACCATACTTTACGTGACATTGCAACGCATGCCGGGACCAGCTAAAGCTAAAGCCAGTTAAACTACTGTCCTTGTATGCGCCATAATGGACGGTAGTATTAACTCAAACAATTCTTTTGTTTTCACAGATCGCCAGTCTCGTGGACATCGGGTGTCATATCGTCATTGTCTTCATTGTCACCAACGGTTTCCAATGCGACGTCAGCAAGGAGAGCGTGAGTAATTCAATATCTACTAAGACAATATCGTTATGTATAACGACAAACGACAAACGTTTTGTATTACATACCTACATACTCTTTGCATTCGTATGCTAAGTGATTTTTACAGCGAAATTAACAACTTGGATAGGATTACGTAATTCAATGCAATAGTTTCAGATTACATTAATTTTTTGCTTGAAACATCAATATAATCGTATATTATAGATGTCACGTGTAGATATATTAAGTACCTAAGTATAAATTAAAAATTACGTATGTTTCACCAAAATATTTCCAATTAATACTTACAATAACATAAATTGTATCTCATCATCATCATCATCATGATCAACCCATTACTGGCTCACTACAGAGCACGGGTCTCCTCTCAGAGTGAGAAGGGTTTTGGCCATAGTCTACCACGCTGGCCAAGCGGATTGGCAGACTTCACACACCTTTGAGAACGTTATGGAGAACTCTCAGGCGTGCAGGTTTCCTCACTATGTTTTCCTTCACCGTTAAAGCAACCGTTAGACCTCCGATTAGAAGTCGGTCGTCCTAACCACTAGGCTATCACAGCTATTGAATTGAAATTGTATCTATTTAATTAAAATTTATGAATAAAATTTATTATACCTAATTTTCAACTGTTTAATGTTGCTTTGTTTGTTTCAGCTACGCGCCGTTCAATGGAATTGGTTAGAGCCGGTCCTAGTGATATTGAACCTGGGAACACATGGCTTCTATCCTTTCCCGCTAATATTCCACTATTACAACAAGATACCTATCGATTATCTGCCCATAACTGACAACCAGCCCGCGTGCTACCCCGGGATGCTGCATCTGCATATCGTTGATATACTTTACTTCTTGATCAACGTTGTATGGCTGAAGTTCGTCTTGACTTTTGTTGCTGCTGTTCATAAGGTTAGTGAATTATCCTACTTCCTCGACTATGTAACGTAAAGGTATGTTTATCAGTTTATACATGTTTGTTTGTTCCATTGCTCTCTAGAGACTACCGACTGGTACGACTTGTACTGATTTTATCATTCCTGCACCAATCATCGTCATCATTATCAATCCATTACTTTATTAAACTGCTCATGTACAGACATAAAACCGTACGTGCACACACACACTCACTTACACATACACATACACACACACACACACACACATACACACACACACGCATAGTATTAGGTATTAGAAAGTATTTAATTTATTATAATGTATTGTGTTGCATTGTTAAGTATTGATTCTAATTTAAGTTGAATGTTTACCTACCTACAAAATTGTATTGTATTGTTATGGAAGAGTGGGGCCTCCTGATACAGGTATTTTAATATACTTACAAGGAGGTCCCAGCCTCAATAATATTATGTATCCAATGTTTTTGAAATAATAAAATTTATTATTATTATTATTATTACTGCCACACTACAGGGCAAAAGCCTACTGCCAGAATGCGAAGGGTCCTAGTTCACCACGCTGGCCAAGTGTAGATTGGTAGACTTCACACGCCTTTGAGAACATTATGCAGAACTTTCAGGCATGCAGGTTTCCTCACGATGATTTCCTTCACCATTAAAGCAAGTGACATTTAATTGCTTAAAACGCTTAAAAATTTTGCACCAATAGATTTGTTTTAATTCCTGCGAGTATGACTAAAGATACTTAGTATCAACGAAATGAAAAATACTTTACTAAATAGAGTGTCACTGAGTAGATATTTTAAAACAATACTGTTTTTGAACAATTTTTACATATAAATGACCATTGAATGAAATTTTTTTCTTGTTGAGAGTACCTCTCAAAAAAAAAAAACATTATCGAAATACGTTTAGATTTAACTAAGTATGTAGTTGACTTCTTCTTCTTCCGGTCCTTATCCCACGTTATGTGGGGTCGGCACAACATGTATTCCTCTTCCACTCACTTCTATTATACGTCAGCGCATCATTTACCCCTTTTATGCGCATATCCTCTTTCACACACTCCATCCATCTTTTCTTTGGTCTTCCTCTACTCTTTTTCCCCTCCACACGCATGTCTAACATTCTTCTAGCAATATGGTTCGATATAATAGCAATATAGTTGACTAATAGCGTGAAAAAAAAACATAAGTACTAAGCGTCGAATTAAAAACGACTAAAATATTGTGTATTTTGCAGAAAGACCCGGAACCGATGCGTATGTTCTACGTCATGTCGGTAGTGAAGCTGGGCATCCAGTTGCTAAACCTATGCTTCCAGCCGGACTTTGAAAATGTCTTTGCCGTCACTGCTTTCAAACTCACGGATATTTGTACGTATCAGCATTATAACACGTTGAACTGGCTATCAAAATTTCAAGTTTCTAACTTCAGTGGTGACTGCGTTGATAGATCAGTCAGTTACTCAGTCAGTCAGGCACACTGCACAGTTCTCGAGATTGTACGCACGCGTACACTTGTCCATTCGCCCAGCAAAGGTTTCTTGTGTGTGCGGGAGACGGTAATCAATACGGCACGCAAATTATGACTTGATATGACAGAAAACCATTCACGGACGCTGCGCACGTTAGAAACATTCTGCGTATTTAAGGTCATACCTTCAGATCCATGCCAATAAAATTAAAATGTCACTCAACTTATATTTAAAAATAATTTTCCAAGCATTCCTTGAAAGGAGTTACTCAGTTGGATTCCAAATCATCCCCACAGACCACAATCAACTCGGGGTTTAAATCTACCGGTTTTTAGTTTATGGTGATTTTAAAGTAACAGCTGCTTAATTTTTGACTAGACTAAACTTTTCTTTTTAAATTTTTCGTAATCGTTAAGACCCCTCTCCCAGTTTCGCGCTATGGAAGTTTAGGTATCTAACGGCAGGTAGACGGGCGGCATGCTGCACGGACGACCACTTGCATATAGCGCGACCATGAATTTAGTTTTGGTACTTGTATAAATTTCTGAATTATTTCTTTGATGTTGTAGTATTATATATATAATGTTTATTATAAAATATTTTTATCGAATAAGTATTTCATGAATCTACGTTCAACTTACAAAACAAAAGCGACCAGGATAATATGATGTTCTTCTCTATGAATACATGTAGGGTTCCGTATTTATATCATAGGTGTCACGCATATTTAGCCTTCAGCCATTTTTTTCTAAACTAACTAATAAAAGAAACAAATACCTTTTTAATTATTTAACAATTACCTACCAATTATTATTATTATTATATTTCAAATCATCTGTCTGAAAATAACATAACAGAGCTGTTGCATTGCACCTGATGAAGTTCTTGAATAGGTACATTTTCTGATAAGAGTAGGTACAATTATTTAAAGTTTACCAATAGAACAATAAAAAGTAGGCAATCTTTGTTTACTGCTAAAATGTCGGTTTAGTCAGAAGTGCAAGTGCGACTTTTATTATAGTAACAAACGGACACCCGCGACTTCGTTCGCGTGGATATGTATTGGTTTTTAAAAATCCCGTAGGAATCATTTCGTTTTTCCTAAGCTCCTTTGAGCTCATATCATGCTAAAAACTGTTAAAAGTTAACTGGCAGATGTTTAGGTAGATCAAAATGTAAACATCCACTAGTGAAAGTCCCATCAAAATCGATCCAGCCTTTTAGAGAATAGTCGGTAATCTCTAAAGTATCTACTTTCTAACAAAAAAAGAATGAATGAAATCGGATCACGCGTTATTGAATTATAGCTAAATACACGTTTTGACTTTCATCCCCTCTCCTTAGGAAACCGTGCTGAATTAAAAAGTATCCTATATATTACTCCGTAGTATAAACTTAAATCGTACCAAGTTTCGTTGTTTCAATCCATTCAGTAGTTTTTGCGTGATGCGCGCCCAAACATACAGACAAACAGACAAACAGATAAACAGACAAACAGACAAACAGACAAAAATTTTAAAAATAGCTTTTTTACGTTCTATAACTTATCTCTAACATCCCCCAGTATTTATTTTGCAAAAATCTTCGGAAATGAAATGAGACCCATATTATAAACAAGTGGATACCCGCGACATCGTTCGCGTGGATATTTTATAAAATCCCGTGGGAATCATTTTGTTTTTCCTAAGCTCCTTTGAGCTCATAACTTGCTAAAAACGGTAGATCAAAATGTGTAAACATCCGCCAGTGAAAGTCCCATCAAAATCGATCCAGCCTTTCAGAGATTAGCCGGTAATCAGTATCTCCTTTCTAACAAAAAAATAATGAATGAAATCGGACCACGCGTTAATGAATTACAGCTAAGTACACATTTTGACTTTCATCCCCTCCCCCAAGAGAACCGTGCTGAATTTCGTGATAAAAAGTATCCTATATGTTAGTCCGTAGTATGAACTTAAATCATACCAAATTTAATTTCAATCCATTTGGTAGTTTTTGCGTGATGCGCGCACAAACATACAGACAAATAGACAAACAGATAAACAGACAAACAGACAAAAATTTCAAAAATAGCTTTTATCGTTCTATTACTCAACCGTAACATTTCCCAGTTATTATTTTGCAAAATTCTCTTATGTACAGATACGGCAAATCTACGATTTTATTATATGTATAGATAGATGATAATTTCTTCAAAAAAAAAAATATGACGGCCATCTTGGATTTCAAAATGGACTACTTTAGTATTAGTTTATAATATCATATTTCCGTGACTGTCCTAGGTGCTATGCTGTAATTTCACTTATTTAAAAAAATACTCACGCATATTTTTTAGAAAAATATTCATGCTCAAAACTTTGCAGTCGTTGTATAAATTAGTGTTTACACGACTCTCGTACGTGCATCTGGATGGTGGCAAAAACTGCACAGGTCCTTCCCCAACGAGCGCCGGGCGCATACTAAATAAGCGAAGACATTGCATAGCTATTTATTGTAATTTAGGGGGATGTTTAATAAGTTTTTATGTTTGATCAAATAAATGGATTGTTAATTAAACTATATATATAGATTCGTTAAAGAACGTAGTTTATTTCTACATAAAAATTTTATTGAATTTATGCTTTTTTCAATACAAAAAATCGTGTTAAAGTAACCGTATAATTCGGGAAATTTGGCGGAAGTTCTTTTTTTTTAAACCATTAATTTGATTAAAAATCTATATTCTGGTCTGTAATGTGTCAATAGGACTATATGTCTGATATTTAAGTATTTTTTTCAAGTAAATCAGATGACTTTTAAGGACAGATATAGAGCTTCAAAGTTGAGTCTGTTATTTATTTTATTAAAACGAGGTGTGGGAAATTGATCATTACAAAATAAATAAAATAGTTTTTGTAAATATGTTCTGACAAATGTCAATATGAAGGATTAGTTTATTTAAAACATGTATTGAAATATGTGAAAGTCTCTCCTACGATGCTAAATTTGGAGCTTGAAATCTTAGATTTTTCAGAAAAAAGGTAAAACTGCTCTTAAATTATTTCTCTTACAGGCATTGCGACAGTATTCCTAGTGATAATCAATAAATACATCGTGTTTTTGAGAAATGAAAAGGCTAAGAAGACGGCCGACCAACCGCCATCTTACATCGAATGTCTTATCAACGGACCGCCGACTCGGGTCGATGAGAAGAAAGACGCGGTGTTTGTTGTAGAAGAGAACAAGACAGAGGCTAAAGGAGTGGAACCTCAACAATGTTAAAAAATATACCTATCTATTCTAGATACTTTCCTACTGTTTATAATCGTGTGTACATTAAGTTACGAAATTTTATTTATTTGTAATATTGCCGAAGCCTCTAACGTACGACGTACGACGTACGCAACTGCCGTTATGAGGAATTCAGGCTTTGTGTTGACTGACGACACTTTGCTTTCAAGTCGCGAATAAACGTAAAACTTTATTAAGCATACTGTCATTTTTTTTTCTAATTTAAGATTGATTACTCGTACTTATTACAAAACAAATAAGTAATAATTAAAATAGTATTTGTAAAATATGTAATACCTACATTAAATTTCAATACGAGCGATTGATTTATTTTAACATGTATTCAATTGAGTGAAAGTCTTTGATATGATGCAGGTGAATCAGACGCTTAAAATCTTAAATTATGGATTGAAAATGTAAATGCCTCTTAATATTTAAAATAAAATCCCGGGAATCAGTTCCCCGGGTACGAAGTCACCTTCAGCCAGCATCAGTTTGTTTAAAAATTAAAAAAAAAAGAACAACAAAGACTGGAAACGAAAAAACTGGGTTACGGGACCACGTCAAAAGGCAAAACGCGTAAAGTAATAAGTGGATGATAATTTTTCAGGTAGGTAGTCGCACTTTTTATTTTCTACCTTTTATTCCTTAAAACTAGAAGGTAAATGGTTAAATAAATACTTACTTCAATACGTTTGCATAATTATGTTTTAGTAAAACTCCACACTTCATAATGCACTAACAAAAAATTTCATCTGTATGAATATGACGTAACTCCAAAATTCAGGAGTAAACAGCAAAGAAATTTTTAACCAATTAGCTTGGTTAATTTTTTTACTGGCAGAGCACACTTACAATACGCCACGCTCCATCATGTCACGCCTCGCGTCTGTATGGAGCATAGAGCAACGAGAGACGACATAATGACCTATTTCCATACTAAAATTGCTCTTTTTTTTACGAATGGAGTATGCTGCATAAGCCTTAATGGCCGCTACAGCGTTACCGGGAGTTGTGGGTGAGTGCAGAAATTCTGCCAGGGGGCTTGAGCCCAAAGGCTCGAAGAAAACCTGGGGGGGGACGTCCCCCAGTTCCCCCCGTCCCCCAGAACGTCTCCTGTTCCTGTGAGTCTTGAATCACGGCTTAGTGTGACATTGGGACCCTGTGGTTGTCGGACTACAAGTTCCCGTGATTGTGAATAGGATCCACGTCTGGATGACATAACAAATCAGGGATCAGAAAAGAATTGGCGGCCAACTTGCGACGTTTATAACACTCACGCAGGCATAATTTGAGACATTATAATGAACATGCCCGGATTTTGTGTGCTTGGATTGTGCATGTTACTCATAATCTGCACTCACCACTAGTGATTAATAGATTAGACTGACGGAGCCCGTCGTACGTTCATTAGACTATAGGTTCAGTCAGGGCCAGATTAACCCTATCGGGGCCCCTAGGCAACGCAATTCTCGGGGCCCCTTTCCTTTTTACATTTGTAATATTATACTTCCTACATTGAGAATTTTCTCAAAAAAAATAAATTGTTAGATGAAGCTTTTTTTTTTCTTGTTGCGTGGCCCGCATCGACTTGGGCTGCCATCGATTAGGCGCTCACGGGGCCCCGTGGGCCCCTAGTTAGTGCGGGGCCCCTAGGCAGTTGCCTAATCCGCCTTATAGATAATCCGGCCCTGGGTTCAGTCAATTACGTCAATTAATTATGAGTGATAAATGACTGATGGAATAGGGTAAAACCCGGATAGATGCCGCAGTTGGATAGATGCCTCAATGCCAAAAAACCTGACTTCCCAAACTCGCGACTAAAAATTGATAGTTTAAATAAGAAGCGCAGGCCCCCCAAACCTCAGGCCCCTACATACATTTGCAAACAAAATGTATTAAAACATTTTGTTTCGCTTGTGCGTGTGATTATCTCCGCAGCGAACGCGGCAAATCCTTCAAAGTTTTAGAGGCGAGTATTTGCCGTTGTATAACTTTTGAAGTAGTAGTAGATTCTGTTATATTTTTTATTATGTCAATACACTGGTTCAATAAGTGTACACCTAAGTGTAAATAATCGCTCTTTAGTTTTTAGTTTATTTACTAAATAAAAGGGCATCTATCCATATCAAAAAGGATAGTTGCCTCGATTTTTCGAGGTATAGGTGCCCTTAGAGGCATCTATCCCCTAATATACCTATAGATATATCAAGTATTTATTTTAATAGTTTTAATATTCTTTTATATTTTTATTTCTTTTTTCAATAAATTACTGATAGTTTTAATTTACTTCGGGGCATCTATCTCTTTCAGCCCGATCTGTCCAGTGGTTTGAGCTGTGCGTTAATAGATCAGTCAGTCAATCAGTCAGTCAGTCACCTTTTCCTTTTATATATTTAGATAATAAAACCTTATGAAACTATGTATTTTGCTTATTTTTTTCATAGGGCATCTATCTTTTTTAGTATTTTCATAGTGGGGCATCTATCCACACAGGTAGGCATCTATCCCCAGAAAAAAGGGTCTGCAAAAAGTTAAATTCTGCAAAATCTGTAATCGTTAGGACAACAAAAACAAGTCATAATGGAACCCAAAAGATTAAACTAGCTATATTCATAAATATTATTTGTGATAAATTAATATTTTAAAAGTTAGGAGGCCATTTCAAAAAGTGGGGCGTCTATCCGGGTTTTACCCTAGTGCAAATCTGTCCATACCGTCTTCTACATAACTTGCTCTAATAATATTTTCCTGTGACTTTTTTGTTTTATCGTTTTATAATAAAATTATGTTCATTCATTAATGTAGTACAATAATGTCATAGTCATGGACCATTTCTGGCGTGCAAATCATCGTTGAAACGAATAAGGTGGAAGTTGCGAGTATGTTTCTACTATTGTACGTGCAAAAGAAATTAAGGGGCGCCCACATTTGCGGTTCAAGATGCACTTGACCGATTTCACCGTCAGTCGGAGGGGGAATGAATAACATTATTTTTTGCCGTGTCAATACACCGCCGCAGTGCATTCACAAATCACACCGGCTCGTTAAGGACTTTAACCACTGCGGACGATCTGACTTTAATAAATGTATTAATTATGTAAGTTCAAATAATTATAGTTCGGTACAAAATACATGCAATATTGATCTAGGTATATAAATTATATGAGTATTGAGTATGCTGCTCTGATTATAGACGACGTGATTATTATTGTCGCCATTTTGTTGCTGATTGCTAACAGAAGTTAGAGTGAAGGAACTAATGTAAATTGGGTTAAATAGTACCTAAGTATTGGGAAACATTAAATTTAGTTCCAAGTACCTTCGGTATGGTGCTTTGGATCGTCCGTCTATCGTCCGTCTTTCATCAGCCTGCTGTTTGTTATTACCTATTATGTTTTTCGTCCGCCTGTAGTCTGTCTGTCGTCCGTCAATCGTCCATCTGTCGTCCGTTTGTCGACTGTCTCTAGAATCGCAATAGCTCATTAAGTCGGCAGGCAAAAAGTGAAGGCCAAAGACTTTTTATCATTTCACTCTGATCGTATTGGATGTGATGTGCCAAGAGGCTTAACCTTTGTACGAGCGTTTATACAAATTTGAACTAGAAACGCTTATTCTATGCGGAGTTCATTTAATTTGGCGTATAGTCGAGTTCGCAAATTGTATGCAGTGAGTGCCGCGATGTGCTGAGAATAGGACACTTTAATTGAATAACGGGAATTAAAAATTAAAAAAGGATTGCTGAATGGATGTTGCCTAAATTTGGCATGTTTTTCATACATGAAGATGTGAATTTAAAGCCCAACGCATGCTCGAATAGACTCGAGGTGACGCGCCTTTTAATGACAACAACAAAGAGTTTACTCTTTATATATTACTAGCGGTCTGCCCCGGCTTCACCCGTGGCACATATATAGCCTATAGCACTCAAGGATCACTTACATATCCAACGGTGAAAGAATTTTTGAAGTCGGTCCAGGAGTTCCTTAGGTTAGCGCGTTCAAACAAACAAACTCTTCCGCTTTATTATATTAAGTATTAAGTATTTCAATAATGGTATGGCTGAAATTGCTATAATCAAAACATAACACGAGGAAGACTTGAGCGGCGAGCGCGCCTGGGCGCACTCTTCGCTGCTTTATGTCACTATCAAAGTAAATAAAATAACTAAGCTGCAGATTCAACGTAGCATCGCCGCAGTGCATTTCGATGCCACAGAGCACCATGTGACATACCTACCACGAATTTTTTCAATAGGTACTTAGTCTAAGTGAGATGGATGGATGGTGATAAAAAAATACTTGTGAATTCTTCTCACACCAAGGGCGCTGGGAACCCTAGTAGCTATATTTTTAAGCTATCGTACATACATAATTATCACCAATGTTACCTCAGTTGCATAATATGCTCAGTGTACCAATTTTGAATAAAATATGTTGACTTCTGACTTGACTCTTTGCAGGAAACAGCGACACCACAACGCGCCGTGTGGCATCCGCGTAATGAAATGAAACACAATAGGTACTGAGTAAAACTTTGTATTCAAAATCTCCGTTTACCTACTAGTTAGTTCGGCATCGGGTAGCTATTAATCTGTGACGCGAACAAGTTGCAAAGTACCCGCATCCGTTGATTACAGGGCGCCGGGTTAACTCTCCGTTTTCTCCGCTTTATAACCCGACCCCAACGGCGGGAAATGTTCCACTGATTTTTAGGGTTCCGTAGTAAACAAGGAACCCTTATAGTTTCGCCATGTCCGTCCGTCTGTCCGTCTGTCCGTTCTCGGTTAATCTCAGATACTATTAGTGCTAGAAATCCGTAATTTGGCATGAGTATAAATATTAATCACGCCGACAAAGTGGTGAAATAAAATTTTGATAAATATTTTTTTTAGGGTAGCTCCCCTACATGTAAAGTGGGGATGAATATTTTTTTTCTCGTCTACCCCATAGTGTGGTGTATCGTTGAATAGGTCTTTTAAAAATACTGTGGGTGTGGGAACATCATTTTTCGATTTCTAGATCCGTTTGTAAAATATGATGTTTTAAAGTGCAAATTTTTATCAGAGTCAAGTGTCCCCCCCCTCTATCAGCCAAATGGCAGTATATAGGAACTTAAAAAAATTCACAGCAGTAGGGTATATAATCAATTTTAAAGGAAAACTATTACGGCTAAGTAGGGTTCACAGGTTAAGGAGTTATATCTGTTTTTCGAGGATTGTGACTACGGAACCCTACACTGCGCGTGGCCCGCCACGCACTTGGCCGGTTTTATTGAGGAACATTCAAAGGCAGATTTCACTCGCGCTTCTTTAAAAATATTTTCCGTCAAATTTTGAGGTCCGATCGCGGCCCACATACGCAATACATTGACAGAAAAAATATGTGTCACTATCACAATATAGTCTGATTTTTAATTCGGTGGAATTCTGACGGTTGTCATTTAAAAGTAGAATGAGTTATTTGTATGAGAAACAGGGTAGATACACATTTGTCATATCTACATGAGGCAATTGATTTTTATTTATAAGTATGTAAGTTTTGAATTTATTATCTTTTTTGTACTGGAACTGTTTCTCTGGTAATTAAGAATAAGAAACGTCAGAATTCCACGAAATTAAAAATCAGAGAATCAGAGTATACGAGGGACTAGATGTAGTATTCTCTCTTCCACATCCTAGACGAGGCAATACAAATGAGTAAGTATATATTTTATTATAATTCACGCACACTTCAGATCTTCATTACAATTTACTACGCGCCAGAATATTTTATAGGATAAGGGCCAATCTTCTGGTACCTACATAGATACAAAATGAAATTTTCGATGTATAAGTAGTAATTGTAGCATAAGATATGGTATTTTTTACAAACATTTGATGATGGAAGCCTGTAAAACAACTTAGGTATAGCAAAGTGTTGGAATGGCGGCCTCGCGTCGGAAGGCGGAGTGTTAGCTGACCCCCCAAAACAAGAAGGTAGTAACTAGTATTATAGATATGTATTAAGAGCCCTCTCTATGGGTGCGACAAATCGTTGGTGAGTGTAGTCTAAAACAGTGATTTCTGCATTTAGAGAGTGAGACGTCTTCAGTAAAGAAGAGTACTAAAAATATATAAGGTAAAGGCACCCAATTCGGAGGTATTTTCATCAAAACTCGAAAGAACGTCAAAAATTAAGCATTTACTACACCTTTCTGAAGAACTGGCTATTTTTATCAGAAGCGTTATTTATTTAACTCTTGAAATATCCTAAAAGAACAACAATTAAAACTTGATTTAAATGTAAAATTAAATTAAATATGAAAAAAGTCCGAATCCCCCAATTCGGAGGCAAATGGCCCCTAATTCGGAGGTACAAAATACAAAGGGAAACGAGTAGAATGAATTCAAAATGGTGTTCAAAAATGAACTGTATTTATTAATAGATTTCAAAATCAATTCGATACGTATGTAATTGTTTATATGTTTATGTGTAATGATTCATTCACTCACTCACTGACTCATTGATCACCTCTCCTGTAAAATTTTGAATTAATTTTTTTTTACACTAATGGTTTCGTAAAGAGGACAAAAATTCATTCTGCTGAGTTCAAAGAGCTGATGATTGAGGATTTCGGAGACAGGTGAGAAGCACGCTTAAGGTATTAAAGATAGGTGGGGTTGCTCGAGCAAATGTTACTCAAAACGTCATCTAATCGGGTGTGAGCTAAAAAAAATTCAAAATGGCGAAAATAAGATGGCCGCCATACAAATTTCGTTGGTGTCCATCTCGGAGAGTATAAAAGATGGAAGAGTGGTTTCTTAGCAAAAGGTGATTAAAATTTGAAGGTCTACTCGATGAATAGAAAAAAAATTCAAAATGGCGGAATTTATTTTTCCGCAGAAAATTTATGGCGAATATTGAAGAGGCTACAAGTTGTGAATGCAAACAATGCAAGGCTTTGATGCGGTTCTTTGAAGAACGTCATCGGTTAGGTATGTAGTTCAGAAATTACAGACGCCTCAGTATTCCATATAACTTGGAATCCGGGTTGCACTGAAACCTTTGAACATCCTTTTTATCAGCTGGGGTGCATTAAAATTTGTTTGTCTGTCTCCGAAATGCTGGACCGATTTTGATGGGACTTTCATTGGGAAAACTTTAGTAATGGTTGTCCATTCTATTTTAATGCGTGACTTTTTAACCCTCGACGCAAAAACGACGGGGTGTTATAAGCTTGACGTGTCTGTATGTGTGTGTGTGTGTGTGTGTGTGTGTGTGTATGTGTGGTTGTATGTCTGTCTGTTCCCCTGTGGCGCTCAAACGGGTGGGGCGATTTGAATGCGGTTTTTATTTATTTGAAAGGTGAATAAGTCGAGAGTGTTGTTAGCTATGTTTGAAAAAAATCTGGCTAATATGTCCGCCGCTACAAAATGGCGGATTACATATTTTTTCACAGCTCCCTTAATATGGGTATCAAATGAAAGGGCATAACTAGTAGAATAGCACTATTGCAAATCCAAGATGGCCGCTTCCACAAAATGGCGAATGTCAGTGGTTTTTTAAATTTTTAATTTATACTTGTTACAGTACGAGCTCAAAAGAGCTTAGGAAAGACAAAGATTCCCGCAGGATTTTTAAAAACCTAAATCCACGTGAATGAAGTCGTGGGCATCCTCTAGTACTAACTATAAGTAAGCTATAAGTAAGTGATCAATATAACAATAAACATATTATATGATGCTAGGTCCTTTTTTAAGGACCTGTCATCCCGTCTCGTGGAGTCCACGGGTGACCGGAGGACTGGCAGTTACCTCGGTCAGCATATTAGTCTGGCCATTCAATGAGGTAACGCAGCCAGCGTTCTGGGCACCTTGCCTCGTTACAGTGGTTTGGATGTTTTATTTGATTTGTAATTTTTATTTTAAAGTATTTATAGTTTGAGAAATTAAACAATTATAATATCGTTTGTCATCATAGGTAAAAATAATGAAATAATTAAGTTCGTTTATAATCGCATTAGCGGTCCGCCCCGGCTTCGCCCGTGGTACATCTGTACTAATATAATAAAGCCGAAGAGTTTGTTTGTTTGAACGCGCTAATCTCAGGAACTACTGGACCGATTTCAAAAATTGTTTCACCGTTGGATATGTTCGTGGTCCTTGAGTGCTATAGGCTATATAATATGTACCACGGGCGAAGCCGGGGCGGACCGCTAGTAATAATATACATATAGCCTATAGCACTCAAAGATCACGTACATATCCAACGGTGACAGAATTTATGAAATCGGTCCAGTAGTTTCCGAGATTAGCGTGTTCAAACAAACTCTTCCGCTTTATTATATTAGTATAGAAGTATAGTTAGATTGAGGCAGATAGCTCTGCTCCTGATCATCTTTTGCGAAGAAAGACCACTCTTCCATCTTTTATACCCTTCGAGATGGACACCGATGAAATTTGTATAGCGGCCATCTATTTTTCGCCATTTTGAATTTTTTTTCAGCTCACTGCCAATTGGATGACATTTCGAGTGACATTTGCTCAAGCACCTTTCACTTATCTTGAATACCTTAAGCGTGCTCTTCACCCGACTTTGAAATCCTCAATCATCAGCTCTCTCCATATTTTTTCTCCGAATGAATTTTTGTCTTCTATACGAAACCATTGGTGAAAAAAAAATTTTTCATACAAAATTTTACAGCAGAGGTGATCAATGAGTGAGTGAGTGAATCAGCACGAGCAGCTTTATACATATTAACTAGTATGGCGCGTGGATGCGCGGCCCGCTAAAGCGGACCGCGAGGTTTCGCATTCGGGTATTTTTTATTTGAGCAGCCTCCACCTATCTTCATCCATCTTCTAAACCCTCGATCATTACAACTCTCCATATTTTTTCTCCGAATCATTTGTCAGAATAAGAGTTCTTCCACAAAAAACAAATTTTGAAAAGGAACTGTATCACCATAATATATGTATCGAAAAATAAATAACGCAATCTTGTTTTTTTTTTCATAAATAGATCTTTAAGATCTTGATCATCTTTTGCAAAAAACCACTCTTCCATCTTCTATACTCAGTGAGATAGTCGTCGACGAAATTTGTATTGTACCCGTCTTGAATCCGCCATTTTGTAGTTTTTTTTTCAGCTTAGTGCCAATCGGATGAAGTTTCAAGTGATATTTGTTTGAGCGCCCCCCACCTATCTTCAATACCTTAAGCGTGCTCCTCACCCATCTCCGAAATCCTCAATCATCAGCTCTCTCGATATTTTTACCACGCATGATTTTTTGTCTTCTATACGAAACAATCCGTGAAAAAACATTTTGTATAACGAAAAATAAATTCCGCCATATTGTTTTTTTCTGTTCATCAAGTAGACCTTTAGGTATTGATCATCTTTTGTGACGAAATCACTCTTCCATCTTTTATACTTGGTGAGATAGACACTGGCAAAATTTGTATAGCCGCCATCTTGAATCCGCCATTTTGAGGTTTTCTTCGGCTCAGTACCAATTGGATGGAGTTTCGAGTAATTTTTGTTTGTTTGAGCACCTCCCACCTATCTGCAATACCCTGGCTGTGCTCCTAATCCATCTTCCAAACCTTCGATCATCACCACTTTCCGTATTTTTTCTCCGAATCATGTGCCCGAATGAGAGTTTTTCCATACAAGTATAAATTTAAAATTTAAAAAACCCCCGACATTCGCCATTTTGTGGCGGCGGCCATCTTGGATTTGCAATAGTGCTATTTTACTAATCAAGCCCTTTCATTTGATACCCATATCAAGTGAGTTGTGAAAAAATATGCAATCCGCCATTTTGTAGCGGTGGCCATCTTGGAATGATTTTCATTAAACATAGCTAACAACACTCTCGACTAATTCATCTTTCAAACAAAAAAACCGCATTCAAATCGGTCCACCCGTTTGAGCGCCACAGGGGAACAGACAGACACACACACACACACATACACACACACACACACAGACACGTCAAACACCCCGTCGTTTTTTCGTCGGGGGTTAAAAAACAAAATTTGAAAAGGAACCGTCTCAAAGTCTTGCATAGTTCCCAACTTCAATATTCGGCATACATTTTCTATGGAAAAACAAATTCCGCCATTTTGAATTTTTTCTATTTATCGAGTAGACCTTGCGATCCTGATCATCTTTTGCGAAGAAACCACTATTCCATCTTTTATACCCTCCGAGATGGACACCGACGAAATTTGTATGGCGGCCATCTTTTTTTCGCCATTTTGAATTTTTTTTAGCTCACTGCCAATTGGATGACGTTTCGAGTTACATTTGCTTGAGCACCCCCTACCTATCTTCAATACTTTAAGCGTGCTCCTCACCCGTCTCCGAAATCCTCAATCATCAGCTCTTTCCATATTTTTCCTCTGAATGAATTTTTGTCTTCTATACGAAACCATTTGTGAAAAAAAAATCATACAAATTTTTACAGGAGAGGTGATCAATGAGTGAGTGAGTGAGTGAGTGAGTCAGTTATCCAATCAGCACGAGCAGCTATATATATAATATTAAAATATATATTTCTATCCATACCACATAATTAGGGGCTCATAGAACCTTATTCGGAGGTAATACCTCGGAATTGCGTTTTGTAACAAAAAACACGTTCCCTAATTCTGAGTGTTAAAAAAGAAAAGATTTTTCCATAATAAATAAATAATTTAAAGCTTAATTAGTTTATCTTCATAAATATATACATTACTCTCTCAAAATTGCACCGAAATATGTATAAATTTAATTTTCTTTTTAATTAATTTTCTTTAGCTTTCCCATACATTCGATCAATAAATTACCTAAATAGGTAAACTTTGATACGGTATAATTAGTGACTTAGAGGCCAAAGTGTACCTCATAATTAGGGCTCTTTAACCTAATAGCCTATTTAAATATTTAAAACCAAAACAAGACGTATGTAACATAAAACGACCCTAAAAATTGAAAAACTTATCAAGTCTATGAAATCGCAATTCTGCGGTATACCTCCGCATTAGGAACCTGCTAAAATATTTGGCACCTAATGCGGAGGTATTTTCAAAACGTATTTTCACCTTAATTTCTTTACAAATATTCACAAAAGTTGACTGTTTTCTATTGAAAATATAGTCCTTCATATATTCAAATCTAAATAAAAACAAATAAAGCTCAAAATTAATGGATAAACACTATTTAAAAAAGCGTAGGTATTTCGTGCACGAGGTCCAAAATGTATGAAACATGCGTTCGGGCCGGCTGCTAGTGTAAAACTTGCTGATTATTTTAAAACATATACATATAAAACCAAATATTTCGTCATTTATCTATGGAATGATAAACTATCAATTGATTAAGATATGTTGCAGTAAAAAAGAGCTTGGTGATCGGTTGAAAACGCTGTTTTTCTATATACCTCCGAATTGGGTTCCAATTTTAGAATACCTCCGAATTGGGTGACTTTACCTTACATAAATAAATAATAAATTAATCAAATAAATAAATTTTGCTTGAGATATCATGATTTTTAGTGAAAAACGGCAAAGTAAAAAGATGCAAATCTAGGTTTGGAATTACGCCTATTTTAGCAAATATTTAGCAATTTTTTACATGAACTACAGACATTTAAAATTATTATGAAGTAACGTATGACAAGACTTCGGTCGTTTTTCATATTTCTAGTTTCTTATATAGTTTATTTACGCACGAAGTTGCCTCATTTGCCCAAAAATAGTGATTTTTCAAGCGTCATAACTTTCAAAATAAATATAATTTTACTAATTTTTTATTTTATGGCATAGATAATGGAGATATAAATTGATATCTGGCTTAACTTTAGATCTATTGTGACAAATATTAGAATAATAGGCGTAATACGTTTGTATAGAGAAGCGCGTGAGGAGAGCAACCTTAAATAGTATTCACTTCACTTAGTAACTAATAAATTACACAGTACTTTACTTCATAGTACTAGTGTCCGTAGAGATTGACTGCCTTGGCCAAAATTCGGTCAGAAAACATATTACATCATTACCTAGGTACGACAAAAAATAAGCATAGCTTGATTATAGTGGGGTCAACGTAATGATGTCATTTCGAACACTGAATTGTAAAATAAAATGCGCTGCATAATTCATTATAAAAATCGTAGCAATGGTAATGTTTTTAAGTTCATACATTTTCCTTATAACAGGTGAATGCTATTCTGAGCAGTGGGTTTTCCAAGTGTATACTTAGGATAAAGCTTGGGCTACACAAGCCTAGCTCAATTCCGGTTTCATGGCACAAAACTGACTATGAAGCCGGACCGTATATTCGCCGGTCACAAAACAAACTGAGGTTTTCGACGGGCGCAATCATAAGCGCTGAGGTTTTAGGAATATGTGAAAGATTCTGGGGTTGATTTCCGGCAAAGTCTATTTGGGAGGTCCATTTTTAAGCACTAAATTGGCTCAATTTTAACAGCCTAGTTACCACCCTGGTCCTTGCTGGCAAAACGGTGCCGTCAAGCGAATAGGGATAAATATGATTTAATAAAACTTTTATACATCTTCTAGGTCAGCCCGCACTCATCTTGACTGTGCAACAATCACATAGAGTCATAAGAAAATTATTTGAAACATGCTATATTTAAGAAAAAACTAAACTGACTTCGGCCCAGTAATCTCAGAGAAATCGGTGTACCAATCAAAAATATTGACATAAGGGTTAGGGACCGTTCAGATAGACCGGCGCGGAGAGCAGAGCATTGGGAGCTTTTGGGAGCATCCTCGAGCATCCTCTTATCATAAAAGAGATAAAATGTAAATATAAACCTTATTTCAATGGCTTAAGATTCTATTTTAAATGCGATTAAAATTTGCTCTGCTCTCCGCGCCGGTCTATCTGAACGGTCCCTAAGGCCGCCAATTTTGCCGCAAATGTTGCAGTAGTGACGCAAAAATTTCGCTACGGTGACGTAGAAGTAGCGCAATAATTTGCGCCACCGTTGACCTAAATATTGGAGTATACCAAACTCGTTATTCAGAAACATACTATGTACTTTAAATATTTGAAATCATATATGTAGTATGATTTCAAATATATAAAGTAGTATAGCTATATATAAACACGTCATACCTACTCGAGTTGGCGGGAGATGCACCGGCGGAGTGTGAACCCTGATTTTCGTAGGACCCAGAACCGGTGCAGAACCGGAATGGAATCGGCTTATAGCTAATAGTGAACGCCGAGCTTGCGCACTGGCAAGACTTTAGTGATTGTAGTAAATATTGGCAGCTACGTATTTGAAGTTTATCCTGTATGGAATTCGACAATTTGTTTGGTATAAAAAAAATTCTAATGTAAAAAAGTGATCAACAAATAATTGTTGATATCGTTTCTGCTGAGCACATAAGTGCTGAGTACTGTAGAAGGTGTCCGTGAGTTCTTTACATTTTATTTCGTTCTGTAGGTATCGTATTAAGGTATGCAGTGAAATCGTTTTGCGTGTATGTATACCAACTTGGATGTAAATAATATGGCTTTTCCATTCAAGGAGTGAACAAAATCTTATCAAGATATTAACTAAATCGGCCAAATTATGGTAGAAAAATAAGTCTTTTTAATTTTTAGTTTTTCATCAAATTGCTTGAAGACATTCACAGAAGAAATGCAAGCCGTAAAAAGATGGTCAATTTTCGAGTCTCATCTCCGAATGAAATGTTTCCTCATCGGCTACTGGCATCTGGTATTTTCAAATTTAAACATATTTTAATTTATACAATATACTTACTTACTTGTATTTTTTCAAATATAACTGAAATATCTGTTTTAACTACTTAATGCAATAAAAATGCATGCAGATTTTTCAAACTTGATTTGACGATGTTTATTTAATAATTATTATTATATTAATTTTTTTTTTTTAGATCGCCATTCTGTTTAACATCCTGTGCCATGTGATCATTGTCTATATTTTGACCAATGGTTTCAGATGTGATATAAGTAAGGAGACTGTAAGTACTGATGTCGCTAATTAGTAATTATCCTGACGTAGAGAGCTTATTACACCTTCCTAAATTTAGTCATCTGAATGATTCATTTACTAAAATCAGAAGATTTTAATCGCTTTTAGCAAGTTCCTAGCATCCTAAAACGTAACCTAATTAGAAAAAGTATGGTCGCTAACGAACTAAATCAATCAGCATCCTAATTAGGATACTAAAAGGAAGGTATAATAAGCTCTTAAACTAAACCAAATTGACAGTTCTAAAAGTAACGTAACGTGAGTAACTATACTTTTAAATAGATAGCACTATTTTGTGCTATCTATTTAAAAGGATAGTATAGATGTATTAAAATGGGAGGATTTTTGTTTCAGATCCGCGCTGTCCAGTGGGGTTGGCTGGAACCGGTGTTGCTAATCATAAACTTTGGAGCCCATGGGTTCTACTCTTTCCCACTTATATTTAACTACCATATATACTATAACAAAGCCTCTTATGAATATTTGCCGATACCGGAAAGGGATGTGCCATGTTTTCCTGGGATGTTGCATTTAAACATCATAGATATAATGTACTTCATCTTTAACGTTCTTTGGCTGAAATTCGTCTTTTCTTTCATAACTGCTGTACAAAAGGTTAGTGTTCTCTTCAATACCATTATGTTAACTTACTAAAGGAGTGATTTCACACTGGATAGTAATTAGTTCAAATGTTACTGAGTTAACCGTAATTTATGCTTTATAAATTTGTTTTTTAAAATATGCAGATGACCAAAATGCAAGCTATTTCTGTGCCAAATTTTGTCATGATCAATTTATTTTAATCTCGCATACATAAGTTGATTACATTAAATCATAACCAAGCTTGTAGCCCGGTCAATTTTAAAGACATCCAAGGTTATAAAAATTCACACTTGGTTGAAAATTGGTAGGATTGTTGAAGACACTAATAAAAATGAAATGTGAAAAGTCCTCATCGATCCGACACTCGAACACACAAAAAAATGCTCGGGGTCAAAGGTCACAAAAACGGGTTTTTCGCGATTTTCAGCAAAACATTTTATCATAAAATTAGCCCAGACTAAAATTGTAGTTCAAATTTAATTATCTATAAAAAATGTCTGAATACTTTTTCCCCTAAGAGCCACCGTTTTTGAGATATAACGATTCAAAAAGTTGAAAGAGTTGTAAGTGGTGTACTTATATATATCTATTATATCTATCTTAATATCTACATATTAAGACGATTACAACGCTTTCAACTTTTTTAGTCTATTTTGACCGGGCTATTGTGTCTATAACAGGTGTCGATCATCTAAAAGTGTCAGCTACAGTTTGACGATCGCATTCACCTCGAATTGGCCGACACTCTCTCGCTATTGGCTGAAATGCATTATCGCAGCGAGAATATCATAAATTCAACCAATCACAACAGTTGAGATTGTAGCAATGATTAATGCGTCTTTTACGATTTTAGATTTAGGGCCTGTGTCACTACCTTCTGATAAATGTCCGATAGCTAAATAAGAGTTTTATCACTTTCACACATTATATCAAGTGACAAAGACAAAAGTTGTGAATAAGCTATCCAACACTTATCAGAAAGTGGTGAAACAGGCCCTTAATAATGCAAATACAGGAAAGTTTCCTTTACAGAACGACCCAGGACCGATGATTACTTTCTTCGTCGTGACCAAGGTCAAACTGGTCATCCAGCTGGCGAACTTTTGCGTCCAGTCGTCCTATAATAATGCCTTGCTCGATATCGTTTACAAAATTGTGGATGTCTGTACGTATACTTAAACCTATTTATTTAATTTTTTATTTCTAACTAGATGATGCCCGCGACTTCGTCCGCGTGGATTTAAGTTTCTTAAAATCCTGTGGGTAATATTTGCTTTTCCGGGATAAAAGTTGCCTATGCTACCTCTGTACCTTTCGTATAAATCGGTTAAACGGATGAACCTTCAAGAATTCCGTGGGAAATCTTTAATTTTCCGGGATAAAAAGTAGGCTGTGGCCGACCACATGCTGTAAGCTAACTTTGTACCTTTCGTCAAAATCGATTAAACGGATTACAAATTATTTTTTGACGATAATAATTTAAATTCATCATATCATTGGACTACGTGATTCGAAAAAAAAAATTCTTCATACATGAATGATAGAATAGAAGAGTCAATAATTAAGATAGCTAAGTAAATAAAATGTGAATAATAAAGAATCTGTCTAAAACTTCTCCTCTTTTCAGGCCTCATAATACTATTCCTGATAATAATCAAAAATTATATAAGAGAATTAAGAAAGGATAAGAATCGTAAGTGTCCCCCAGCATTTCTTGAAAGCCTTTTTGACGGACTAAAACGCCGAGCTGAGGAGAAACAGCACAGTGCTCCTACTATAGTTGTCACCCTCGAAGAGAAGCCGACACTTCCAGAAGTAACAAACGAAAAATTTTAAATACTTAGTACTTACCTATTCACAAAAATCTTTGAAACAACGTAATGTTTTGTTTTTTGTATACTTCGAATATAACTTAAATTATTTTTGAAACCAATTTTTTTATGGACTTATAAATCGATAAACGCCAGCGACACGCACGAAAAACAATGACTCATTGTCACGTTCCACGTGCAAGCGAGAGCGCGGAACAAGCGATATAAAGGCACGATCGGCCTAAGTAGGGCCTAAGTGTTCAGCTAGTGACGCATCTATGTATCTCTCTTTGTTTTCAAAAAAATCAAATAAAATTTATTCAAAATTGGTACACTTTACACTTTTGAACGTCAATTTAAGAGCATTGACGTCAATGTTGATAATTATTTACGAAAACTTAAAACTAAAACTACGAGGGTTCCAAACGCGCCCTGGTCTGAGAAGAGCCCACTCAATTCCATCAATCACGACTGACGAATGACTGAAATGGAGCAGACAACGTAGATTTTGACATGTAAACATCAGGTATTGTACAGTACGTTACCCGTCCAGTTACTACATTCATGACTGTGCATATGATATGGAGAAGAAGAGAGATACTTTATCTTAGATATGATAGGTAAATAGACAGAGAAACTTATCCTCTAATGAAAACATGAGTTGCAATACTCGCTTCAACTTTCAAGGAACCTATCATCTACGAGTACCTACCTCATACGCTATGTACCTACTTTATTCATAAGATCGCTATTTAATTGCGTTCTACTGTCTCATTAGTCTAGTAGCTAGCTTGTTCGGCGGCTGATCATGAGGTCCTGGTTGTGAGTCCCGGCTCGGGCCAAAAAAGAAAAACTTGTGTTATTGTGTTTTGCTGTCAAGACATTCTCGTAGTAGTAGCGGCCCCGGAGTTGGGAAGTTGGCGGTGTAAGGTGCCCCCGTGCCTCGGAGAGCACGTAAGGGTGTCGGTCCTACGCCAGAGTGCTTAGTCTAAGATCGGAGCACTCGAAAACGAACTCGAAAACTATTGATCGATTTCAGAGTAAAATAGACCTAAAATTAAAATACGAGTATTTGAGTTCATTTTGCTCTGAATTCACTTGTGATTCGATCAATAGTTTTCGAGTTCGTTTTCGAGTGCTCCGATCTTAGACTAAGCACACTGATCTCTCTCCAGTCACCGCGCATTGGCGCCCTATCGTAGGTACCATGAGAGAACAGATAGCGCGCTAGAGTTTAGTTAGAGAGTTTAGTTTAGAACGCCTCCGTTGGAATTAGACGCTCTTGTCGAGAGGACGTTTAAGATAATTTTTATCTATTTTTACTTAGACCTTTAAGATATCGAGTATCTTATGAGGATATTTTGTTCTCATATCTACATAATAGCTGTCAAAATATGTAGACTCTGTTTAATCTCTGATATGAAACCGAATTACGGAAAATGTATTTTGTGAAATTAATAAGAGCACATTATCACAGGCATACTCTGTATACTCACCACAGCCAGCTTAGAACATTTGGAAGAGCTCCAGGTGAAAACAGTATAGCCAAACATTATCCCAAAAAAGAGAATACACCGTTGAGGGAATAAAAACTTTGTTGTATGAATAGTATGGTTGATTTCCGCTTGCACGTGTTCATTATCCGATGACATTTTCCGATGGCTGTACCGCGAATACCATTATTATGGAGTTAAGTAGGTAATATGCCAACGTCTGCTATGCAGTTCGGGGATGTTTTCTTTGGGTTGCATTTTCAGCGACAAAGACGGTTAGCCTGAATTAAGGAAATAACCTGCAGTTTTCGGTTAGTGGTATACCTACCAGTGTTGCCATGAATTTTAAGCGGTTTCCTTGCTTTTTAGATAACATGTTTGTGCACTCGTATTTATTTTTATCTATACCTACTATTAATAAATAAAATTGAAGTGTCTGTCTGTAATATCGAAATAACTACCTCATATTAAGCTCATATGGTTATTTGAACGCTACCATAATCGAATCACACGTTTTTAAAATTTTTGTCTGTCTGTCTGTCTGTCTGTTTGAACGGGCTAATCTTCGGAACGGCTGAACCGATTTTGACGGGACCTTCACATACAAGTAGAGAATTAACCAGGGAGTAACATAGGCTACTTTTTTAACCGACTTTCAAAAAAGGAGGAGTTGTGTTTTTCTACCTATGCACACCGATATCTCCGTGATTTCTGAACCGATTTGCGTAATTTTTTTTTAATCGATAGAGAAACATTGCGACCCTGTTCTATAAAAAATTTGGATTCCAACTTTTCAATCCTGATGCTGTAGGGGACCTGATCCCCAAAACTAATGGGCTTCAGAAACTTTCGGTTATTTAAATTGATATTGGGGGTACGAATTAAAGACTTTATCGTTGAATGAACTCGAGTAGGTACATATCCAACTCCTCAACCCTGATGCTGTAAGGAATTGCATTCCGAAATCGTGGCGATCCCACGGGATTTTTGCGTTTTGGGGGCGGGTTACTACAGATAAGCTACTTTTTGTCCTGGAAAATCAAAAGTTCCCACGGGATTTTTGAAAACCTAAATCCACACGGGCGAAGCCGTGGGCATCATCTAGTCTTTAATAAGGGAGAACGAATTGCCACATGTCACATGTGGCTACCAAATATGGTCAGGTACCTACATGACAATCATATTTTTTTAAATTATACAATAAGTACATCTATGGAACAAATTAGTATTATTATTAGAGCAAATATATCTACACTAATCACTACATAGTATAAAACAAAGTCGCTTTCTCTGTCCCTATATCCCTATGTCCCTATGTCCCTATGTCCCTATGTATGCTTAAATCTTTAAAACTACGCAACGGATTTTGATGCGGTTTTTTTTAATAGATATAGTGATTCAAGAGGAAGGTTTAAAAGTAGAAAAATTTGACCCGGTAGGTGGCGCTAATAGCGGGCAGGACGACGTCTGCCGGGTCCGCTAGTAATATTATAAAGAGGTAGTTGTTGTGAACTAGTTTGTAAGTTTGGTGGTTTGGGAGTCATCTCCGAAACTACTCATCCGATTTCAAAAATTCTTTTACCAATATTTATAATGGACCTTCAGTGTAGACATATGCTATATATACCTAATATCCCGTCAAAATATCTTAGACATCTTAGACGTAAATAATAAGAGATCGCAGTCAAGGGTTAATAGCTCATCATCGAATAAAAATTACAAATGTGTATAATTTGACATTAAAAATTAACATTCGCGCTCCGTTAAATGTGAATCGTAGTTTATGAGAAAAAAGATATTGAAAAAGTGAAAATAGCATAAGACAGCTAGCTCCACATCCAGCTGAACAATTGACTTAGTTTTTCTTAGTTTTCCAAAGGAATGAATTTCATTTCAGTCGACGGCGAGTAATAAATGCCTTTCAAAGTTACCTCCTCGAGGTTGGAAAGCGATATTCTTGAATCTTTGAATGTTTTAAAGGAAATCCCTTTGATGTGACTCATTGTATAATTTAAGCTTCAAGATACCTAAGTTTAAATAAGTTTTTAATGTTCAAGCAAGCAAACAGGCAGAATAAACATTTTGCTTTTTTTGCTTGTCTCTATATTTTAAAACAAAGTAGGTACCCCGCTGCAGTGGCGTGCATAGGGTTCCAAGTCAGGGTATGCAATAGCGGTGGTCTGTACCTACTCTGTATTGGGTTCAACACCCGATAGATACTATGTAGGTATTTATAGGTGGACCAAGTCGCGATCAGTCCACCTATTTTAATTTATAACTAGTGGATCCGGCAGACTTCGTCCTGCCCGGTGGTGACATACCTACCGACATCAGCGTCACCTACCGAGACCCGGTAGGTTACCTGTATCTACCCGGTAATTGTGTTTTCGAACCATCCAGGAACCCATTGAAATATACACACAAAATTTCATCCAAATTGATCCAGCCGTTTAGGAGGAGTTAAGTGACAAACACACGTACAGAAGAATAATAATATATGTAAGTACGGGTAAGAGAGTTCACCGTATCCACGCGACGGGATGTTTGACAGTTACGAAACCCGTGAACATTTTGTATGGGAAAATATTTTTTTAAATCCCTTGAGAACTCTTTAATTTTCCGGGATAAAAAGTACTCTATGTCCTTTTTCAAGGCCTTGTCTACCTCTATACCAAATTTCGTCCAAATCGGTAGATCCGTTCTTGAGTTATAAATAGTGTAACTAACACGCCTTTTTTTATAGTATAATATATAGATTAAGAAGGCACTTCGTTGTGGTCATTTAAAACTGTCATTTAATAGTTACAATCAGAATAAGTACACTAGCGGCACGCTATGATGGCCGGTTTGACACATTACAATAGTGATGTGGAATGTCAATTTATTCTCGAACAAAAAACAATTAAGTTTTGTTTTTGTACCTGATTAAATAGGTTTAATAAAACAAAAATGTATATGTTTATTTAATTTATTTGAACGAACTGAATATTTGAACGAAAATGAATATACATACTTTATATGCACACAAGAAACATATGAATACAAAAGATACCAAAAAAGGTGCCACAAAAGGCCATAATTAATCAGATTCGTCCATACTACTATTTTCACTGTCGTCACTGCTATCATCACATACATTAATAATTATATGTTCGTTTTCTATAATATTATCTATTTTCACATCTCTTTCATAATCTTCCCTTATTAATTTAACAGTTCTATTCACAACCTTTTCCCAGTCTCCTTTAGTCACATGTTCACAAGCTTCTTCTAATAATTTTAGCATTTTTTTTGTGGTAAATGGGGGTTCTGTATTGTGTCTTGCAGCATATCCCTTAATTTGAGCCCACACCAACTCAATCGCATTATACTCACAATGGTAAGGCGGTAACCGTATAACTCTGTGCCCATGTTCTAATGCTATTTCGTCAATGACGTATCGGATCTTGGTTGGTTTGTTTTCTTTTAAAAGACGTACTAATTCCGCTTTTAACATATTCATGTTTGCATCTACGCCATTTTTACGAAGCCATGCGACGATATCAGCTTTCTTTTGGGATTGGGCAGGTGGCTTGTCAATTTGCATCGAGTGGTATGGGGCGTTGTCCATAATTATAATAGATGGTTCAGGGAGGCTACACAACATTGAGGTAAACCATTCAGTAAACTTTTCTCCATTCATGTCTTCATGATAGTCTCCAGTGGTTTTTGACGCAAAAGCCATGAGAGAACCTTCGACAAACCCGTTGATGGTTCCGGCGTGACAAATTATAAGTCGCGATCCTTTTCCTACAGGAACTTTGGAAGTAGATGCTGCTGTGTCATCGTTCCAAGAACGGCCTACAGTATGGTTAGCATTAAGCCATGTTTCATCCAAGAACACAACATTTTGCCAATTTTTGATTTCTTTCACTTGCCGTAAAAAAGTATACCTTGCCATCGCTATATCAAATCTTTCCATCAATATTTTGCGTTTGTTACATTTTTTGTATCGAAATCCAATGGTCTTCAAAATCTTCGTTAAAGAACTTTCCCCACCGAAGAATAATCCAGCTTCCTTCAGTGAATGCACCAACTTTTTTCTTGTTGGATACTCCTTCTGTAAATAGTAGCCGTAAACATGTCTTCGGATAGCATCGGCATCAAAGCTATCGATGCCTACGACTGGTTTTGCTCGTTTTCTCTTTTTTGGTGTGTGAAGTTTATTTTTTTCTGTGCCAGTCTCGCCATATTTTTTTTTAGTTATCCGTCTAACAGTTCGTTGTCCAATATTAAGCGCATCAGCTACGCGTTCAACCACTGACGTTATAGGTAAAATTGGCCCTCCATTTTGAGCTTCACGATCGAAATAGTTACGAAGGCGTATTACGAACTCACGTGTCTGACTATTTAGAACAGTTCTCTGCGTACGTTCGGTCATATCGACGAAATCCACAACAAAGGGCTTGAACAGAGTCCAAATTAACGAGCAAGGGTCAACAGTAATGAATAGAATAGAATAGAATAGAATAGAAAATCTTTATTTGTAGTAGAGCACTTGTACAAAACTTAAAATAAGATAGGTATAACAATTAAAATATAATTATTAGTGTAACATTTGTCTTGTACAGCAGTGCAATGCCACAAACAGGTAAGTCACTCAGCTTGTGTTGGAACACAGGGCCTCTCAGACTGGAGACCGGTTTGGAAACGCATCTGAGATTCCAGGTGTCCCAACGCTGATTTTCAGTGACTGCCTATACGAACGTCAATGGCATAAACTGTAATGAGTTTTTAGCAAACTATTAAAAGAAAGTGCAAAGCATAAATGGAAGAAAAATAAAAGTAAAATGTGGTAAATATACGTGTATAAAATTGTATTTACTTAATATTATGGTTGTAAAAGGATGGATAAAAAGATGGGTGGTAAAAGGATAAATTAGTAAATATTAAATAATAATAATAGGCTCTCGAGGTCAGTCTAAATTAAATTAAATTAAATTAAAAAATAATCAACCAAATTAAAACTTAATTTTTTACAATTAAAATAAAAAACAAAATAAAAGTTATTTTTTAAAATTAAAATAAGTTAAATCATTAAAAATTATTTAAAATTTAAATTAAATTTGGTAATGTTATTCTAGTTTTTGTATGTTTAAGAGAAACTTTTTATAATTATGCAGTAATCAGTATCAATATTTGAAATCCAAAGCCAGGTCAAAACTATATCACAATCGCATTGCACTGACAGTTTATACTTTTCGAAGCAACGTCAATTCGAAACTGCTTTGTTTTGCATTGAGCATTGACGCGAGTTTGCCGGAGGTAGTAGTTGTGCTAGCCAGCGATCCTATGTGACGATCGTATTAGATTCAATTTTTAAAAATTTATTGATATTTTTTTGCGATTTCAGAGGTTTGTCCACATAGTGAAAATTGTTCATATTCACAAGTACATTCACCCCTTAAATGGTGCAAACTGATTTTTCTACACTTGTATACATTTAAGAAATCAATTTAATAAATAAATTTTGAGTCCTAAACCTAAAACTACATTCGATAAAATTTATGAATCTCTGCACATCACTATCGTCAATAAAGTAATACAATTATTTCCTTCAAAGTCGTTATCAATTAATACGGAACTTCATGAGCGGACAAACGTCAAACCGGCCATCATAGCGTGCCGCTAGAGTAGGTAAGTATAGTAGTTAGTACTATACATTACCATTTTACTTCCTGAAAAGATGTTTTAGTTTAGATAACTACTAATAAAAAAATTAAGTAAGTACCTTGAAACTTCGTTACGTTCCCCCGTAAACATAAGTTTTCAAACAAAATAACAATTCCAATTTCTTATTTTGGGATCACTAATCACTATAATATTATACACTTCACACACTTTCGTACGTTACATCGCAAATATTAGGGCTTAACACTTTTTGCACATTTTCACAAGCTTTGAAACACAGCTTTGAAAGAAACAGGAAGATACCTATAACCTACCTATAAAATGGCATTCGTAATAATCACTGCTTCTTTTAGACGCACACAACAACAAATTCACTTTTAAAACATGTGTACAACAAACGCTTCTTCATGTGTTAGTTTCCTTTAATAACAGCACACATACAGCAATTACTAATGTGTGAGTGCGCAAAAAAAGCTGAATTTCTCGGTGCTTATATCCAATAATTCCAACCGGCAAACCATTTATTAGACCACGCCATCTACTAGATTATCATAAAACTTTTACGCTAAATACTAATATGGATGCGAACCATCAACTAGATGGCGCTTTTATGAATTTTTGACCATAAATATTTATTTTTTATTTCGAATATTTTTTAATTACTAAATGACTAAAATAGGAGTTGTCTAGAGATGTCCAGGGTATGCTCAGCTTTTCTGCATGTAAGATCCGCACGCCACTGCCCCGCTGCATTTGCCTGTCTGTTCGCTATAAAGTCAAAAAGTACTGAACGGATTCATTGATTTCATGCGGTTTTTAGAGTGATTCATGAGGAAGGTTTAAGTGTAGATATAAATTTGTTAAGGTTTTGTGTAATTTGGTTGAAATATGACTATAATTGTTGAAAATGTAAGTCCTACCGATCCTACCCGTGCGAAGCCAGGATGGGTCGCTAGTAAATATAAATATAATCTCTCTTAACGTTATCTTCTTTTCGTAAAGACTTCCTTTTATAATACACAGTGTTGTGATTGCAAAATGAGAAAAAGTATTCTTTCTCCATAAATTTCATTTAGCGAACACTTCACTGTAGACTATAGCGAAAGCCCACAGACTTCCCTATCATCGCAGCCTAGTGTCCATTAATAACACATGGTGTCTTAGGAGAGGCTGATATTAAACTTCAGGCACAGTGAAAAATGAAGCGACAAATACTGACTGCGAACTTAAACTGGTGGTGACGTGTCTTTGTTTAATTTTGTGACTAATCACAAAAGTAAACCATCCACGGCCGTCAATTTCAGCAAGTAAAGGTACAGTGTGCTTAGTCTCAGTTTGGAGCGCTCCGATCTCCGATCAGCAGTATAGTATACTCAAAGAGTTCCCAAGAGGGAGCAACGCGAAATATTATTACTCGTCAAGACGGCCGCGCCTACTGGCTATGTGTGCGTGACCTCGGTAATCGCGCCGTGTACGATACAACCTCGAATCGCATATGTGTGCGCGCCTAGGGATACCGGTTATTTGGACAATTGCACAATTTTTATAGATAAATCAAGTATGGTGTAGGATAAAATTTTGTTTTTATTAATTATTTATCTTTAATCTACGTGTGTGTAAAACTGTTTGTTTAATGTAAATCAATAGTTTGCCATGGAAACAGCATTAGTAATTACTTGATTACAGAATATTCATTAGGTATCTACCTCATTATTTAAATATCGGCTGGACCGATTATGATGGAATTTTTGGTGTGTGTTTGTGTGGGTAAGAAGATAGTTTGTATCTACAATTGGACCCTGTAGGTGGTGCTGCAGTCATGTTCTAGGATTTTTTTTATTACGAACAAATTTTGTTGAAATTTTGTAAGTTTCTTGTCCCTGGGGAGTTTAGATTCATAACCTAATTGAATCCGGTAGGTGGCGCTGCAAATTCGTAACACTAGATACTAAATAAAAATTATTTCTTGATTTAGTCAAATACTTTTATAATACGTTTCCAACAGTCGTCATGTCGTGTCCTTCTGATGACAGCTGTCCAGCGATGTCTTAGTATTGGATCCGTTGGAAATCTACATTAATTAAGTATTAATAATAATTATAAACTAATTAGAAAATTTATTTTTAATTTTTTTTTATATAATTTATATTTATAATCATAATTATTTAGAACTAGGAAATGCCCGCGGCTTCGCCCGCGTGAATTTCGGTTTTAAACAAATCCCGAGGGAATCGTGGATTTCCGGCTCCCGTTCCCGCTCCCTTTTCCAACCTTTATACCTACTATCAAGGAAGTTCTCTATATTAATCTACCTATAGCTGTAGCTATAGATTTCGGGTTTTTCAAAATCCCGTGGGAACTGTGAATTTTTCCAGGATAAAAAGTAGCCTATGTTTTAAGTCAGGGCATATTCTATCTCCATTCAAAATTTCAGCCAAATCGGTTTAGTAGTTGCGGCGTGATTGAGTAACAAACATCCAAACATACAAACATCCAAACATCCAAACATCTAAACATCCAAACATCCACACTTTCACATTTATAATATTAGTAGGATAATTATTATTTAAAAAAATTATTGAAGGTCAAAATTCAGTAAGTATAATATTAATAATAAATATTTACTATATTCCGGGACTTCCCTATATTTGTGGCAAATTACCTCACTACTGGCAACAAATTGATTTTATTAATAATTATTAATGTTCACACACGTATAACATACAACAATATATTTTTGCACAATAATGTGCAAAATACCACAATGCTCAGCTGGTATCACCGGCCAGTTCGACGTACCTATAAAACATCGAAATTAAAAATCCTATTTTCTCAAAAAAACATACGCAAATGTAAAAACTTACTGATGATATGAGATCTTCGACCTCTTATTTTGTTGTGAAGGATAATTACGACATAATTTCACCGCACAAACCGGCATATTTTTTTATTTTTCGGGAGCTGTTTACTGCGTAGTTTATTAAGTGACACTGAAGTAGGTGAGAGCGATCCTACCAATTTAAGTGAACATTTTTTAGGGCGCACTCGTGAGTTACATTATCAATCTGGCCATGTGGATAATCAAAGAGTATACTATTGTGCGGTGGTCTCTGGCAGTGGTACCATATAAAATGTATGAAAAACCTCTTCCGCGACTTGTAGCCGGCCACTAGTCGTCGCCACTAGTGGCCAAGTGTACGGGGGCTGTTAGAGGAGTGTGCCGAGATGGCCGAGGATCGAACGCGGTCCCGCCTAGGGGAGGCCGAAGTCTTTAGATACCACTAAGAAACAAACCACTAGACTATCACCGCTTGTAGAAACAAAGGTATACGGCTTTTTATTTCGCTCGTATTTGTCACGTCATAAAGCATAACTCGTACACAAAATTTTATGAAGTTCGGAAACGCGTCCCGTATTCCCGTTACGTGTAACATGTTCCGTGAATATAAATTCGCGGAGGGAAATCGTATTATTTTACTATCTACAGTTTTCATACTCTATATTTTCTTCTAGTCGGATCTTTTCTCTATGCTCGTATATTCCGTGAAATATCTTCATTGTAAAAATGTGTGTTAGAAAAGATCAGTGTGTTCTCAAACCACCACCACTACAGCCTTTTAACGTCCCACTGCTGGACACAGGTCTCATCTCTCATAGGAGACAGGGATTTAGAGCTTGCACCCGCCACGCTGATCCAATGCCGTGCGGGTTCGCGGGCCTTAACGACTATTGTCACGTGATAGTGATGATAACCGGCACCGACTTCTTAACGTGCTCTCCGAGGCACGGGGGTGAAGCACCGCCAACTACCAACTCCGGGCCAGCCCGGAGAACAGCACTGAGAATTTCTTGACAGAAAAACTCAATACCTAACAATTGTTTGCCCGACCCGGGAATCGTACCCGGGACCTCGTGATCCGCAGTCAAATATGCTAACCACTAGACTAACGAGGCAGTTACGTTCTCCCAATCAAGAAAAATAAATAAGAGTTGAGTTTTACATAAGAGTCTGTTCGTACTAAGTAGAGATTAGTTAATTGAAGATAAGGTAGGTTATTTAATTCCATAATGTGATAACTTCAATGGGACGACTTTCCCATGTATAATATTATGTAGGTACTTAGTACGTACTATTATTTTTAAATAGTTAATTTAAATCATGAATAAAATATTAAAATGTTCGTAATAAAAACAGACTGTTGTCTGTATAAATTTAACTTGTAAATGAACTTCAATTACCTATGCTAATTTAAATTACTAATGAAAAATTACACATAATATAATTTATTATTGTCCACTTTTATTGAATTTCGTATAATTTACGTAGAAATAATTCGACCGTTTAATTTGTTGACTGTTAATATTTGTTTGATTAAATGGTAATTACTCTTATCTATAGTTCATAAGAGCTTGATTCATTATTATCGGAGTTGAAGAGATAGAATTAGGTACATTATTAATTATCCTAACTACAGTTGGTATATCCACTTTTATCAGTTTTAATTAGGTAGTTAAGTACATCGACAATGCAAAAAGAAGGCTTCAGGCACACGAGTAGATATTATACAGAGGAAAAGCTACCTAAGAACGTCCAAAATTTATACCTATTCTGATAGGGTTGTCACCTGTTGCATGTGAAAAATTATGGGTAAAAATAAAAATATTATATACTAGTATACATAATATAGCAAGATATGTAATAATGATTGGAAAAATATGTTTTTATATTATATTACTATACTAAATATAAGTTATGTAGTTACTTAGGTAGGTACTTTTAGTACTTTTAGTAGGTACCTACTAAAAGTATATTATGTAATAGCACATGCGTAGATATCCCTAGCGATAGTACCTACATACTTACTTACTTTTGTAAATTAAGTACCTAGTTACTATTAGGTATGTAGTAGGTACTTACTAAAACTAAGTGTGATAGCACATGCATAGATATCCCTAGTGACAGAACTAGATACTTTAGTAAAATGAATGAATTAAGTACCTAGTTACTTAGGTAGGTAGTAGGTACCTACTAAAAGTCAGTGTAATAGCACATGCGTAGATGTCCCTAGTGATAGTACTTAGATACTTACTTTAGTAAAATAAATGAATTAAATACCTAGTTACTTAGGTAGGTAGTAGATTATAAAACCGTAGACATTTTTATGAACAGATACTTACTAAAAATAAGTGTGATAGCACGTGCGTAGATATCCCTAGTGACAGTACCTAGAATCTAGACACTTACTTACTTTAGTAAATTGAATGATTTAAGTACCTAGTTATTTAGATTGACCCGTTAGCGCGGTTGGCAGTGACCCTGCCTTCCGCTCCGGGGTCGCGGGTTCGATTCCCGCCCCGAGTCTGGGTGTATTTATAATATGTATGTATATATACCTTTATATAATATATATATATATATATATATATATATATATATATATATATATATATATATATATATATATATGTATTTAATGTAAATATGTCTATCAGTATGTGTGAGTATTTAATTATTTATTTAGATAGGTACCTTAGATATGCCCATCCCGATGGCCCGTTGCATAGAGGATCTATAACACATTTTAACTTACAACCCGTTTACTAAAAGATAGGACCTCGCTGAGAAGTTGCTTTGACTCGCTCGCTCGCAAGACAATACTAACACAGCATACCCAGAGTTTTTCACAAACATTTAAGTTTCATACAATACCTAAATATTCTTAATGATGCTTTTTTGCACACCGTACCCATGCGTCGTAGTGACGTCATCGACGCCAGGTCCAATCTTTTAGTAAACGGGTTGTACCTGGCAATGTTATTACTCAATTCTATTCAGTAGAATCTGCTTTCCGAACCAGTAGTAGAGTCTTGACATAGTATCATAAGTGGCACATACTATCCTACAATAAATAAATTCATGTCATTTCAATTAATTTCATTTCATTAATTTTATTGTATAGATATGTATGTAAAGGTAGGTATACTTACTTCATTTGATCTCTAGGGTACACAAAAAAAGAGATTGGAAAAGTGCGCACGACCCACAGCCCTGTCGTTTGTTTACCAACTGTCCTACCAGCGGAGCGTACGTGAACCGTTGGTGAGAGCTCGTGTGTGCGTGAGCGGCGCTATGTGTGAGTGTACCAATAGCGGGCCGCTTGTAGGTAGCTTTCTCTCTGTATAATATCTACTCGTGTGCTTCAGGTTTAGGTTTACAAAATACCCAACAAAAGTTTCTTGCTATCTCGCTCAGCGGACGCCACCACGACGCGTAACAATCGATGAATGAAGATATTTTCGCGCCTACCGAAAAATAATGTAATTTGCCTGAACGGAAACAAAACATTCTATGCATTTCTGTTGAGAAGACCATCGGCAAAATACTTCGTAAATCACACAGTTTATGAATACGCAACAAAAAAATTCTTTGATTTCAATTTTACTGTTATCTTTTTTTTAAAGAAAACCAACAAAAGTAAAACCATTAATAAAAAAAAATAAGAAACGAATTCAAGTCTTAGTTTGACATTTCAATACAAGTGATAACTGATAATAATCAACTGCCACACCGATTTTGATGAAACTTGCACTGTTAAGTTAAAGTAAATGCAAGGCAATAAAAAAAAACACAATTCTATCAATAGTTTTGGAGAAATCCGCAAACAATCATACATGTAGGTACATCTATGAAATTTTGTGTATTTGTTTGGAAGCCTATATTAGACTATTTATTTATTCAATGTGAATATTATGCAGTAATCTAATAATATTACATACATTATATTATACCTACTGTTAAACTGATAACCTCCTTTTTTAAAGTCGGGTAATAAGGAGCTTTCGCTAGAAAAACCAGAGTGATCAACGGGACGGAGCGTATTAAAATCCACGTATTTATGAGAAGCTCGAAGAACCCATACTCACATACCCGAGGGAATCATGGATTCCCGGTTCCCGTTCCCACTCCCTTTTCAAACTATTATACTTAGTTACAAGAAAGTTTACTATACCTATTATTATATGTATCTATAGAGTGGCTGTAGATTGCTGTAGCAAATTTCGTTTTTTTTTAATCCCGCGGGACTGTGGATTTTTCCAGGATAAAAAGTCTGTGTTATTCCAGGGTATAATCTATCTTCATTCCAAATTTCAGCCAAATCGGTTCAGTACTTGCGACGTTAAAGAGTAACAAACATACACACACACACACACACATACACACATACATACATACATACACATACATACAAAATTTGGCCTTTATAATATTAGTGTGACTAGTGTGATTACGATACCGCTAGTAAAAATACTAATAATACAGGGTTTGTCTGTCAACCCACGTGTCTTTATCAAGTGACACTAGTCGTTAAAGTTCCTAGCCCCTTAATTCCTCTCTCTTATAATATGAGAGGAGGCCTGTGCCCAGTAAATAGTGGGATAGTGGCGGCAGTATAACATGAGAGTACAAAAACATTGATAGTAATCGCATGAGAACAATTTAAATTACGCAAAACTCCTCATTTGTGATTGAAATAAAAGTAATTGAGGCTCATTAACAAGTATAATTAAAACAATGGGTTTTTAGTATCGACAATTCGGTTTAACTGAATAATTAAAATTTATGCTTTATGCTTGTATGTACACTGGCCTACTTTCTTTTTATACGATGCCAAATTAACGCTTGGTAGCAAATTCATCTGATACTAACAGATCGTTTCCTACCACAACTACAGTCCTTCGACATCCTGGTTTATACGAGACCATCGAACCTCCTCCGTTATACGAGAGAGGGATATAGAGCTTAGGCCCGCCACGCTGCTTCAGTGTGGGTTGGCGGGCAACGACAGTTGGTTTGTTACAGCTAAAAAAAGCTCTGACCTTGAAATTGAGAAGTGGTTGATTTATCTGATCTATTTGGTGGTACGGAGTGAGATGCGACTGCTGGATATCTATGCCGCTGATTGGTACCTACGTCAGTCAACCTTTCGTTTCGGTTAAGATTTAAAGGAGTTAAGGAGAACTCCCTCCTTTTTTCAAGTCAGTCAAAATAACAATCGAAAATTAATGCAACTAATCAACTACATTCTAATTTTTTCTGTGGTACCTATAGGCTAGGTAAGTACCTACCTACACTAAAAGTATTTAAATCATTAATTTCCCTTCATTTCATTCCATTTCACTTCTTTGGGTATATTTAATTTCAATCATTAATAAATTATTTCATTTATTAATTCAGGAATTAAACATTTCAATTGTCACGGTAGCAATATTTTTAATGTAGAAACCATTTGAACTAGCGTTCAACTTTTAATGGAATGCCTGTTTGTGGCGTCATTGCACCAACAATTTAACTTTAAATCTCATTATGAACACCCGTATGCTTGCGACATTATATTAAAAGTGAATGAAGTAGGTAGTTTTATTTTATCCCCAAATGTTATGGTAATGGTAGGCGGTAAATATGTAGGTCGAGACAGTTTGGGGTCTTTGGTGTTTCGTCTATACTGAAGGCCTAGGAAGAGGCACTTACTATAATCTCCGAATGTGTTCAGTACAATGTTTTCAATTTATTTGGTTAAATCTAAAAATAATTGAAATCTCTATTTGAAATATTGGGCGCTCAACGGCTGAGAACATTTAAATTATCTTTGGATTAAATTCTGGACCAGAGTTTATAGGTTTAAGAAATATTTAAACATTGTTTAGCCCCACAAAAACACAGACGACATTTTTAATAAAGCAAACGTCAAATTTTTCACCAAAAAAGTGAGTAATTAAAAATACGAATTCATTTTTCATAATAAAACTCATTTCACGGAGACTTGGCTTCAGATTCTCGCTGACGTCCCTATCAGAGTCTGCTAGTGTTCATTAATAACACATGGTGTCTTAGAAAGCTGATATTAAACTTCACGCGCAGTGAAAAATGAACTGAGACACAGTGGGGTCAACTGTGGCTCGACCTAGTTCACGTATTATTAAATAGTTATTAATTGCATAATTTCTCACTTGATTATCATCATCAGTCTATTTCCGTCCACTTCTGGACATAGGCCTTCCCACGAGCGCGCGCCCACATACGGTCCCTATCTTGCTAAGGACGTGGGTCCAGCGGAATGGAGGTCGGCCAACATTGTCGTCCAATGTTGCGTTTGTCTGTACTTACCCACATACAAAAATGGCAAACTCTACTGTCGTATCCTCTTTTAGAAACTTATTTTTAACTGGAGGGGCAAGCAGAATATTTTTCATGTCTAAATTTTTAAAAGGCACTATTTTTAGAAGTCAAATGTTTTAACAGTTAATGAGGCAAAAGTTAGTAAATATGCGATGTAAAATAAATAAAAAGCTTGCGAAATACCACGCGTTTTTCGGGAAAATTCTTCTTTTTTTTGAACACGCCATCGTTCGGTTCCCATTCATTGATGTTTCAAAAACTAAAAAAAGTAGACACCATAAAACGTAATGTTAACATGATTCCGGTTTAACAGAGCGTTCGTAGAGTATCGTTTTCCGATACCGCGACCATTTGGTGGGTGCATAACGATCATACAACAATACATACAACCTAACTACTTATACATGCTACATAAAACATTTAGATATGATGTTAATATTTTATTGGGTCGTCTAAACATTAATAGCAGTAGGTAATTGCATATAGATATACATTGCTAAATGCTAACTGACAATACGCTGAACCATAGATAAATAACGACGTGACGTTTATACATATGTCATGGCCAGATCTTGGAATTGATCACTTCATGATGCGGCTGATCATTTCATGAAACGGTTCTATTTGGGGATGGCGATCCCCTCCTAACCTAACCTATCCGAGTCGGGGTGAGCCAAGTCACGAACTCGCTTGGCTCACTCTTGGAGCCTAAGTTCTTTGTGAGTTGTGACTGTTTTTTCGTATATCATAAACCTGGCCTGAGGCCTGGTTAACCGAGCCCCGGCCCCCACCCGTCGTTTGAAATCCAATAATAGTCCATTGATTTTCGTTGCGTTGTTACCCTACTTTCTGTTATTTCACTTCAAAACAACATGATATCAGCGTCTTTAACGGTGGATGATATAACTATTTTACGATATGATCACTAATATTTGACCATATCATAAAGTAGCCATGCGTTTTGTTGATATCATTAAACGATGATCATTCATTCTGGCCAGGCCATATCATGATGTAACCGACCATTTTCATGAAATGGTTCTGTTTCATGAAATGATCGGCCACATCATGAAGTGATCAATTCTAAGATCTGGCCACGACATATCAAAACGTAAACCTCATAAAATAAAAATCTTTATAAAATCCAAGAGAATCATAATAATAAGATTCAACGATAAAAAATAAAAATTGCCATCCAATGTCTCGTCGGGAAGACAAGTTTGAACATCATTTAATTAACGAAGATAGGGATGAAATGAAATTCTTTCCTTTTAAAACGGCAAGAAAAACCGAGCTGATAGTTTGTTCAGTCTAGCCAGACCCCGGATATCTTATCTCGCGGAGTTATTTCTTCTCGGTAAATATCTTTTCACAAAGCCACTATAGTCGGTATCCCCTTAAATAATAATTGAAGTATCGAAACGGCGGCTTATCTTTATATCTTGTAGGGGATTGTGGCAATCTTTTTGTGGGGCACAATGTTTGCTTAATGTATTCAGGCGACCGAAGATTTATTTTTAAAAATATTACCTAGGGCTTTCAAAGTATTTCTTTAAAGAAAAATGATAGTCTGTAAAGTCGATTTACGGACGATAATTTTACGTGATAACATCATAAGAAAACAAAGAGAGATTGATGCGTCATAACTTCACAAGCCGTTCCGCGCTCTCACTTGCTATGGTACGTGACAATGAGTCATGCTTTTTTGTGCTGCGTCCGGCGTTCATCGATTTATAAGACGTTATCACGTCAAAAATCAAATAAAGCGTCATAATAACTTAAAATCAGCTTTGCTTACTTAAATACAGTATGTAAGGCCCCCCCGAATTTCAGTCACGGCGACTCATCACAAACGAGGCGGAGACTAACCAGGCCAAGTACGCAGGAGATATTATATTGCACACAGATGCACTCGCTATTCCTTCGCTCTCATAGTCCGTCCTGGCGACCAGAGATAGATCTGGCGTAGGAAGTTCCGTTGCTGTTCCTACTAGGAACAGCAACGGCTTTACGTGTTAGAATAGAATAGAATAGAAAAGTTTTTTATTTAAATAAACTTTTACAAGTACTTTTGAATAGTCAATTGAATCTACCACTGGTTCGGTTCTACCACTGGTTCTACCACTGGTTCTCCGAGACACCGGGGTGTATCTAACACCGCCAACTTCCAACTCAGGGCTGGCACTGCGAATTTCTCGTCAGAAAAACCCTCATAATTTTTGGCCCGACCTGGGAATCGAACCCAGGACCTCGTGATCCACAGTCGACCACGCCCACCGCTAGCCCACCGAGGCAATGGCATAGTTTAAATTGCCATATAGTGATAACAAAATACGGAAGAGACTCTGGCGCGCCTGGGAGCCACTTTGAATGCCCGACACAATGTATAATAAACCTTTAAGTACCGACGTGTGGTCTGACAGACACCTCGAGAGGTCGAAAAGTCTGATTACCTATGTTAGCGAAAAACTATCCTACTGTGCTTCTCTCTACCCCTCGGGAAGTCGCCCAGCAGCGTTCCTGCAGAGTGGCAGCGTCGGCGCGTACGATTTCGGTAAGTTTTGATTTTTATAAAATCACGAGTGGTCTGTCAGACCACTCGTCGGTACTTATGTAACTTTTTTTGGATGCGACTTTTTTCAGATTAAGTATATTGTTTTCTCTTTTATTTTCAGTCAGTTATAACAATGGATTAGCCAGGTTTTTCAGACATGAAACGGGCAGCCATAAATAAAAATAAAAGTGTTCCTGTAGGTGAGAAAAGATATCAAACACTGCTTCAATATAAAAACCACCAAGAACATTTAGTGGAATAGCTAAATGAGAGTTCAGAGTCCGAATCTAAGGATATCTACCCAAATTTTACTGCTGGAGAGTGACCATAATTCAGCACCTGAACAGACTGTGATACTTGTATGAAACACGTGTGCCTACAATGCAGTAAGCCTATGCAAAGACTGTTTATAAACTTTGATAGTTCCTGCAATTTGATACCCTGTGATTTTTGAGAAAACGGTTGGTTATTAAGGTTTTATATTTTTGTATTATTTATGTAGCTATTAATCTTTAAGAAAAAATTGTGTTTAAGAAAAAATAATAGTATTACTGATACATATGAATTATTAAGATAAAAGTTATTTTTTTCAAACGAAGAATCTATGAATGCTATATTAATGCTTATAATCAGTAATAAATGTGAAAACTTCTACATTTTGTTTTACTTATACAATAAGTAGATATTTAACAATACATAGAAACATTTTTTTTAGAAGAATAATAAGAAACACAAAAGTTTTCGATTGGAAAACTATGGTGGTCTGGCAGACCTCACGTCGGTACTTATGTGACTAAAATAGTACGTCGGTACTTAAAGGTAAAATAAAGTTTAGTTTGGGTTGTTATCAAAAAAGACGCTGCAGCTCTGCTTCACTCTATATTCAGTCTCAATTTGCTATCTAGTGAAATCGACCTCTAGTCTAGTGCCTACTCTTTAGCGAATAAAATAATCTGATTTCATCCTACTTTTCATTAAAAGCTCTCCCTTACAAAAAATCTTTTGACAACGCTTTTCAAAAGAATCTGCCTATACATAATATTACATAGTATATATAGCTAGGTAGGTAGACCTACGCAATGTTTGCTTCCTCAAAAGGAAATGATAGCAGGTAATATAATAAAAGGGGAACTGCCGACTCCATTCTAGACAAAACAATTTGCTCGACCGACCCACAGTATGAAGTAAGTTATTGAATTAGGTAGAATATTGTGTAAGAAGTTCATACCCGCTTTCATTATTACAATAGAGGAATGAACGATGTTTGTTATTATTTAAATTATAATAAAATATATAATATATTTATATAATGGCGTCCTTCCTTCCCTGAGAAAACACACACACACACAGCTTTTAGGTGCTATTTTTAACCCCCGACGCAAAAACGACGGGGTGTTATAAGTTTGACGTGTCTGTCTGTGTGTGTGTGTATGTGTGTGTGTGTGTCTGTCTGTTCCCCTGTGGCGCTCAAACGGGTGGACCGATTTGAATGCGGTTTTTTTTGTTAGAAAGGTGAATTAGTTGAGAGTGTTGTTAGCTATGTTTGATGAAAATCGGTCCAAGATGCACGCCGCTACAAAATGGCGGATTATATATTTTTTCACAACTCCCTTAATATGGGTATCAAATGAAAGCGCTTGACTAGTAGAATAGCACTGTTACAAATCCAAAATGGCCGCCGCCACAAAATGGCGAATGTCGGGGTTTTTTTTAATTTTTAATTTATACTTGTTAAAGACAGAAAAGCAGAAATCTAAAATAATATAAAGAAGCTTGTCCTGACTGACTGACTGACTGATTGACTGACTGACTGATTGACTGACTGACTGACTGACTGATCATCAACGCACAGCCTAAACCACTGAAGCTAGAAACTTGAAATTTTCACAGTAGCTTGCTTTTATGACGTAGGCGCACACTATGAAAGGAATATTGCGAATTCCACCCCTAAAGGGGTTAAATAGGGGATGAAAGTTTGTATGAAAGTCCGTCGTATTTCAAGTTATATCCATGAAAATTGGTATTTAAGTTTTCGGATAAAAATAAAGAATTATGTGTTTAAGGAATTTGAGGATAATGGGGGATGAAAATTTGTATCAAAGTCCGCCATTTTTAAAGTTATATAAATGAAAATCGGTATTTATATTATCCGCTAAAAATAAAGAATTACGTATTTCAGGAATTTTGGAAATTCCACCCCTAAGTGGGTAAAATAGGGGATGAGATTTGTATGAATCCACTCGGGCGAAGTCGCGAGCATCAGCTAGTTTTAAATATAAGCATACCCTGGCAATGAAGCTGTGATAGCCTAGTGGTTAGGACAACCGACTTCTAATCGGAGGTCGTGGGTTCGATCCCGGGCACGCACCTCCAACTTTTCGGAGTTATGTGCGTTTTAAGTATTTAAATATCACTCGCTTTAACGGTGAAGGAAAGCATCGTGAGCAAACCTGCACGCCTGAGATGCCTGCATACCCTGGCATCTCTGTGCCAGGGTATGCAGGCATCATAATACCATGTGGTCCTGGTTCCGCTGGCTGGTATTATAGTATAATCCCCATCTCGAACTTCATTGCTTTCCTTCTAGCATTACATAGCAACCCGACGCTCAGAAAAAGCTAACCAATTTCATCATCATACTAACATTTGGTGTATATTATGTAAATTCGTAGCACACAGAGGTGGCATTGCCAATTTGGCACCCGTATACGGTTTCGATCGCGTGATATCGGCCGAAAAAAATATATTTCTCCTTATGAAATTGGCCGAAACGATGATACTCTATTTATGGACACAAAAACTGTTTGGCATTTCTTTTAGTATTATAATATATTATATAGTTCCTGATATTATTTTATTGCAGTGTATTTTCTTTAGGGGATTGGCTCATAGAGTAAATGGAGTCGCCATTACGCGCTAGATGTATGGAAACCTACGGATTTATGAAAAATAAACTTTTGAGGTTTCAGTGGACAGGCACTCTTGTATTGAAAAATAAGTATAGATAAATAAGAATACATTTATACATGCCTTCGGGAAAGCCTTCGCTTAAAAATCATTTCAGCTTCTAATTCCTGTTTACACAGATTAAAAGTACCGTCCTCGATTCTGTCTATTCCAGGATTAAGAACACATTTTCAAAGCAAATCCATTAAAACCAAATTTCATCCCCCGAACATAAATAAACGTGTGAAAAAATGGAATTTTTTTAATAAAACGGGGTTCATTTTTAGGGTTCCGTACCCGAGGGGTCCCCCTATTATTATTACTATTACTAGACTCCGCTCTCCGTCTCTCTGTCTTTCTCAAATTAGAAACTTTTTTTTACTTTTAATTTTATAAATAAATGTATATTGACTGATAAAAAGTGTTGTAGTAGAAAGTTTTCATAGGAAATTTTGCTAACAAGTAGGAAACATTTTCAAAAAATACAAAGAAAAAGCAAATTTTCTTTGTATAGACAGTCGTTGCTCTATTCAGATCGTGGTTTAGAGTTCACACAAAAATCACTTTCAGTTTTCCCGAATTTTCCAATTCTTCGGACAACTTTTAACAAATCTTAAACAGTGTGTCCGGGATAGAACTAGCGATATTTTAGGGGCATATTCTACAACTCATTACCACTCTGAAAGTGCCACTTAATAGGCAGCCATTTCAGCCACCAACAGCGCGTTGTATACCTATATTTATTTATTAATTCTTTTTACCACCAACTCAGAACTGCGATTATATGAATACGTTGGCTGCTAACCTAAGTTTCATTATAACCCCCGGCACGTAAGTCGACATACGAGTGAGCGGGACACAATACGATTGGAAAGCAAATCAGCGCTTACAAGGGATCCGCGAGAGCTAATCAGCGCTTACGAACGATCCCCACGCCCTCCCCGCGACCCCCTCACACCCCGAGATACCTCATTTTCGACTTCTGCGCATTGAAGGTCATCGGTCGACTTATTTGCTGTGACTTGTAACAGCTGTAGACGCTGATTGACAACGTAGTTACAATAGTAAACCATGTTTGGTTTGACTGAATTATATCAACGTCCTACAAGTCGGGCGTCGCGGTCGGCACGTCTGTAGATAGCTTTAATGCGCGCGTTTTCTACAAGAATCTAATAACGGGATCTTATTGCTTTCCAATCACGTCGCTAGATAGACCAACCTGAGTTTTGCAGTGTATTGATCGCATTCCGCGTACCTAATTGAAATTGCACCCGACTGTCAACAGGATTCGTAATTTCCAATGCAATAATAAAATCTATACTAATACTAATATACTAATATACCAATATACTAATATACTAATATACTAATAATCTATACTAATCTATACTAATAAATAAAATTGAAGTGTCTGTCTGTAATTTCGAAATAACTACCACATATTAAACTCATATGGTTATTTGAACGATACCATAACCGAATCACACGTTTTTAAAATTTTTGTCTGTCTGTCTGTCTGTCTGTTTGAACGGGCTAATCTTCGAAACGGCTGAACCGATTTTGACGGGACTTTCACAGACAAGTAGAGGATTAACCAAGGAGTAACATAGGCTACTTTTTAACCGACTTTCAAAAAAGAAGTTGTGCTGAAATCGGTAAAAAACGCCCTGATAGGTATTTTCGCTGCGCCCTACGCCCGCCGTACGCGGTACCGCGGTACGCCGCCGCGCGGCGGGGGGCGGGTGGACCAGAAATCTACTTATCCCTCAGGATATTTTGTGAAAAACCGAAATTCACGCGGGCGAAGCCGCGGGCAAAAGCTAGTTAATATAATAAAGCGGAAGAGTTTGTTTGTTTGAACGCGCTAATCTCAGGAACTACTGGATCGATTTCAAAAATTCTTTCACCGTTGGATATGTACGTGATCCTAGAGTGCTATAGGCTAGATATGTACCACGGACAAAGCCGGGGCGGACCGCTAGTAATATAATAAAGCGGAAGAGTTTGTTTGTTTGAACGCGCTAATCTCAAGAACTACGGGACCGATTTCAAAAATTCTTTCACCGTTGGATATGAACGTGATCCCTAAGTGCTATAGGCTATATATTATGTACCACGGGCGAAGCCGGGGCGGACCGCTAGTAACCTTATAAAAGGAATATTTTATCGGGCGCTTTATCCTAAACTTATAATATTCGTATTGAAATTATCGATACAAACAATTAGGCTTTTATAGGTAAGTGCATATCTAATAGATATAACACAATAGTAAAATATAGTATTTACATTGATTTTAAAATATTTGCGAAAATTTTGTTGACATACCTACCTACAAAATGACTTGCTAGTAAATTTTATACTGCTTGGAAATGCCGAAATTGGTCTAGATTCTAGATCTAACCAAATATTTTACAAGTTCCTATACTATCTACTTACTATTTTATTTGCTTCGTACTCTTCATGTCACAAAGTATAGGGCTTGAGACACATTGTGTGAAGACATAAAAAATCGTAGACCATAGCGACATTTTATCTTATCGTCGACATAGGTCTCTTGCAAGAATTGCCACAGAACAGGATCTTGTGCCGCTTGTGTCCAGCGGCTCCCAGAGGCTCGCTCGAGGTCGTCGTCAACCTAGTGGGGGGGGGGGGTCTTATACGCTGCATTTTCCAGTACGGGGTCACTATTCAAACGCCTTAACAACGCCTTCTTCGAGCTCTATTTGTGGTCCGTCTCTTACCATTTCAGCATCGATAGTCGATGAGCTATATCGGTAACTCTGGTTCTTCTACGGGTCTCCATATTTTTGATTTGATCACGCACGGACACTTCGAGCGTAGAATCTCTCCATATGAGTGATTCTGAAGTCTGAACCTTCTTATGAGACCCCATAATAAGCGAAACGCAAAAAGTGAAACATTTTCAGCTTTTCACTATTTTCAGCTTTCGTCAAACATCTCAAAGATTTTCACGCTCGCTCGGGCCATACAGGCCATACTAAATCGGTTGTCCACAAAACGGTGAGGTAACAAGGCAGGTTGGGTTTATCTATTTAATAAGTCCCAACCAGGGTCTAAAAAAAAAGAAAAAGAAACAATATAAGATTGTAAAACATTAGGATAGCTTTAAGGATGTTGTATAATTAATTAATAACAACAGGAAGGATTGGAATAAAAAAAACAGAGTCAGGGGCGGGCAACGCGCTTCATACTTCGCTCGCAATCTTGTAGAATAGAATAGAAAAGTTTTTTATTCAAATAAACTTTTACAAGTACTTTTGAATAGTCAACTGAATCTACCACTGGTTCGGAATGCCATTCCAACCGAGAAGAACCAGCAAGAAACTCGGCGGTTGCTCTTGTAGCAAACTAAGTATACCTAAGTCGGTAGTGTGAAGGTACTCTAACGTGTACACACGAAAGTTTATAGAGTTCGGGCAACGAGCCTTATTTCCACGATACGTCTCGATGTTCCGTGAATATAAATTCGGGGAAAGTATTATTTTACTACCCTCAGTTTTCACACACGATATTTTTAATACACACTACGTATTTCCTACTTTTCTATCTTCATTTTAGAGAAACTTCATCATCATTATCATCATCATGATCAACCCATTACCGGCTCACTACAGAGCACTGGTCTCCTCTCAGAGTGAGAAGGGTTTTGGAAATAGTCTACCACGCTGGCCAAGCGGATTGGCAGACTTCACACACCTTTGATAACGTTATAGAGACTCTCAGGCATGCAGGTTTCCTCACGATGTTTTCCTTCACCGTTAAAGCAAGTGATATTTAAATACTTAAAACGCACATAACTCCGAAAAGTTAGAGATGCGTGCCCCGGGATCGAACCCACGACCTCCGATTAGAAGTCGGTCGTCCTAACCACTAGGCTATCACAGCTTCAATAGAGAAACTTACGTATATTGAACTCCTTCGAAATCCCACTACTGGGCACAGGCACACTAAATCACTCTCCTTTGTTAGAGGAGAGTTATTTAGAGCTTCGACTCGTCACGCTGCTCCATTGCGGGTTAGCGGATTTTACACATGATACTGAAAATAAATAATTGGGACCGACGGCTTATCGTGCTCTTCGAAGCTCGAATCCAGTACCTTCTGATCCGAAATCGAACATGTTAACCGCTAAACCATCGCAGCAGAGGTCAGTTATAGTGAACATATCTCGTTAAGAGCTTTTTAACTGTCAAGTATCTACTAGTAGGTAACTATTTTTCAATATTGTAATTAAGGTCATGTGAATTAAGGTCATCATAATATAGACATGTGTGTCAAGTCTATATTATCTCGTATTTGATTAGGTACCTCGTTGGTCCAGCTGCTAGCTTATGTCAGCTGCTTAGGTATATAAATTGTTATTATACCTCAAAGCAATAAGTCTGGTCTGAGCTATTATAATCCAAATCTTGTTCTCAAATTAGGCGAGAAGTATGCAGCGCTTGTTAGAAGGTGGCTGCCAGCGCGCGGAGGATTGTATCCCCGCTGAATGCAAATTACGAACAACGTCAGCGCTAATGGACCCGCCACTTGCAGTATGGAGCCACGAAGCGAGCTGTTGCAGACTTGAAATATCGTGGAAATCTAGCCATCCATTCTAGTAGCTATGACGCAGACAATAAGGACCGTTTTTCAGTCACAGATGCATAGATACATGACAGAAAAGCATGTTTAATGCGATCGAGATAAGAATACGAAGTTCATCCGCCATTTTCTATTTCTGTCTTACTCAGTTCAAGACACACGTGCGCGAGACAGAAATAGAAAATGGCGGTTTAACATTCCTATACTTATCTTGTTCGCATTGTATGATATCGTTTCGGCCACGGGCGTCACGGCATTTCTTGCACGGCATTTCTTGCAAGAAATGCACACGGATTTGCTCCCGCGTGTTTTTCTTGATTTGCTCCCATATCATCGCGGATTTGCTCCCACTTGCAAGAAACGTACGTGTACGCAGGAGTAAATCCGCGTGACAGAAAAATGACCCTAAAATAGACATTGACTTTGTGCGCCATAAAAACAATATTCTCCTAACTTGAGCTTAGGTTCTGTCGTAAAAAACTTTGCGCATCGCTCTTTTATCATTTTCATTAAATATTTTGAAACTTTAACGACCACATTATGCTCGGCGGACATAAAGTCCCATCTCGTTACACAAGAGACTGTCCGTCACAAAATTTACTTCATAGAGGCGATAAGGCAGTAGGTACCTATTAATAAAAAATATCATCGTCTCAAACAACAGACGTCAACTGCTGGACATAGGTCTCTTGCAAGGATCGCCACAGAACACGATCTTGCGCCACTTGTTTCCAGTGGTTGCCAGCGACTCGTTTGAGATCGTAAAAAATATACTTAAAAAAATTACTCTTAAGCACTTATGGATACGACAGGTCACAGGACAGTCCATAGGTTATCTCTGTTCTTCGTATTTCAACAAATATCTGAAATACGAAGAACGAAGAGAACCTCTTCCTTTTTTGAAGTCGGTTAAAAATCTTCTTAATGCAGACGTTTAAAAACTAAGATCCAGTCTCGAGCAAATAGACCCAAATAGGCAGGTAGGTTAATCTAAGGTTAATACGACTGCGTTTCGAATTGGAAATCCATGCCGTTGACTCAGCACAAATGTCATAAATATTCAAACGCTGAAACAACCCTCGGCCGAGAATCGAATACGGAACAATCGAACCATCTTAACAGCTGGGCCGCAGGCGTTTGCATAATCAAGTTGTTTCGCTGTGCGGTTTTAGGACTGCGCCACACATAGGTTTGTACATACTAGAGTAGGTACATTGTAAGTCTTTTCATGTAAATTGTGTTGATGATGGTGTGATATTTTCTTTGATATTCATCCAAGACATGGCAACGTTTTTTTATTAACTTGCGCTTGACTGCGAATTTATCAAATGGTTAAATTAACCAAATCAGGACAAGAACGTGCTAGCCTAAATGGGGTAAAAAAGAAAATCCGCTGAGAATTATGCCCAGTGCCTTATGTTTGCATTGGCTCCGCTGCTTAAGAAATTTTGGAAGTGGATGTGGAAAACCCCATAAAAACTTCAAGCAACCAACCGATATTTTTTTTTTTTGGTTATTTACAAGTTAGCCCCTGACTGCGATTTCTTATGGCGATAAGTGTCGTCACTACTAGGAGACTAAGATGGAAGGGGTAGGTATGGCAGTTTTTTTAAATCTGAATCTGGCCGATTTCTATGCGGCGTTACCGGAACACTAAATCACTTGGCAGCACGGCTTTGGATGGTGGTAACTAGATACAGCCGAAGCCTCTCCCAGACCTAACCACAGACTTTAGAAATTTAAAAGATTTAGAAATTATAAATTCCCAAATTGTCCCCGCTGGGAATCGAACCCGTTACTCCCACGGTCATATAATCATCTACCCTGTAGTCACAGTTGTTTAATAATTACATATTTTTATGTGTCATAATTTTACTATTTAAAGCAATTCCTAAAAACTACATACATACAGTCATGTGCAAAACAGACACATATATACAAGTACTATGAACGAAAAAGTTAAAAAAATGCTCTATAATTCATTTGAAGGAAATCACAACCATTTACAATGAGAAGTAAGTGGTTGTTACATAGCGACAGACGGTGTCTATTTAAATCTGAACAACAGAGATTTTCCCTGCTCACTCTAATTTAGAAGAGTTTTTACACGTTATAGGCCCATTGTAAGCCGGGGAATGGTCTCTATAATCATTGGATTATGGAACGAAATCCTTTAATTAAAAGTTTAGCCCTGAAGTAGCTTTGGTCTACAGCTTTTGGACCGATTGTAAATGTGAAAATGTTTTCTAAATTAATCTGACGGTAGGTATGGAGGTAAAAATAGGATTTCACTACTGCTACAGGTGAAACAACTTGTACCATCGGGCATCGAGCAGAATAAAAACTTCTTATATTTCATAATATATAATTTAAAAAAAAAACCGGCCAAGTGCGTGGCGGGCCACGCGCAGTATAGGGTTCCGTAGTCACAATCCTCGAAAAACAGATACAGAGAATTTCTTTAAAATTGATTATAAATATACTGCCATTTGGCTGATAGAGGGGGGAGGGGGGGACACTTGATTCTATTAAAAATTAGCACTTTAAAACATCATATTTTACATACGGATCTAGAAATCGAAAAATGATGTTCCCACACCCACACTATTTTTAAAAGACCTATTCAACGACCCTAAAAAAAATATTTATCAAAATTTTATTTCATCACTTGGTCGGCGTGATTAATATTTATACCCATGCTAAATTACAGATTTATCGAGGACGGATGGACGGATGGACAGACAGACAGACGGACGGACATGGCGAAACTATAAGGGCTCGTTGTTTACTACGGAACCCTAAAAAAGGGAGGCTAGTCTTAGGGACTATAAGCAATCTATAGCTGCAGCTATAAGTAGATTGCTGTATCAAACTTCCTTGAAAATAGGTATAAAGGTTGGAAAAGGTAGCGGGAACGGGAATCGGAAATCCACGATTCCCTCGGGATTTGTGAAAAACCGAAATTCACGCGGGCGAAGCCGCGGGCAAAAAAGCTAGTAATACATAATATACTTTATTAAAAAAACAAGTACCTACCTGCCTTTTTCGTACCTAGTATTTTATTTCAATATTTATACGTGTATTTGCATCTATTGTTATTTTAAATGAATTCAATTTTAAAACGAACGAGTTTTGCCCGCCATTGTTTATTCATTACGATACCGCAACCCGGTTAACCGGAAAATGTTAATCGGATCACGGCCCGGTATTTGACGAGCTGACGAATTTACTAACATGACGCTCTCGCTATTTTGCCGCTGTTATTTAAAAAAAAAAAACTTAAACCTATTATTGCTTTCTATTAAGCCGTTCCTTAAAGTTTCTAATTGAGCCATCCTCGTCGTCTGCGTCGTCTCGTTCAATAAGCGTATATTGCTGAAAGATATAGGTCTTTAGAAGGAATCCTCATACATCACAGCCTTGTGCCACTTGTATCCAGCGATACAAAAGAAAAATGGTCGAGCTCGAGTTTGTGGTTTGTCACCCGCTTGTTGTAACAATCCATCAAAGCCATTAAAGAATACTAAGTATGAGGACTTCCTCACCTGCGGGGCTGGATGGTTATGATATGTTTCTACAGACACAATGTCCGTAATAGTAGAATATAGTAATCTATAATATAATAAAACTGTAACAGATCCAATTCTGTACATTGAAGATATTTTAAAAAATTTTATTGGAGGGCACTCTATAATCGATACTGAAGCCAAAACTGCAATTTGTTTCATTTTTGTCTGTCTGTCTGTCTGTCTGTCTGTCTGTCTGTATCTTGGCCGCGCATCACGCCGAAACTACTGAATGGATTCAAATGAAACTTGGTACGATTTGAGTTTATACTCCGAGGTAGGACATAGGATACTTTTTATCCCGAAATTCAGCACGGTTCCCTTGGGAGACGGGATGAAAGTTAAAACGTGTATTTCGCTGTAATTCATTAACGCGTTGTTCAATTTCACTCATTCTTTTTTTGTTAGAAAGGTAATACTTTATATATTGTCCCGTAAATATTTCAAGGTCATAGGTGTTTTAGTTCAGAAATTACAGACATTTATTGGGTTCAAATAACTTGGGACGCGGATGTTTGTACGTACGGCTTATTTTAAACTGGCGTGCGTTTAAATTTATGTTTGTCGGCCTGTCTATTTGTTCCAGCTAATCTCCGAAACGGCTGGATCGATTTTGATGGAACTTTCAATGGCAGATAGGTGATGTTAAGGAGTAACTTAGGATACATTTAGTTTAGGTACAAAAAAGAATTATGGGGTCCAATCCGATTCTATATAAAAACCTATATCCGTGCGAACGAAATCGCGGGGGTCGGCTAGTATACTATATGTGCACAAAAATATCGATAAATTTAAGAAAAAAAGTGAATGTTGATTGAAAAACATTAATCTTAGAAATAAAGATAAACTTGTGTTGCCCACTACTAGGTTGCGGAAAGTTGGAAAATCATTTGTTGGTAATTCTGTACGTTTTTATAATATGTTGCCAGAGAACATTTTGGATATGTCTCTCAATAAGTTCAAGGGTTTTATTAAACGCAAATTAATTGAAAAATCTTACTATAGCTTAAAAGATTTTTTTAATGACAAAAATCCATGGACATAGATTGCTCTAAAAGCCAACAGTTCAAATAATTTTTATGGCTATACCATATTGTAAGATGGTGATAATATAAAAAAAAATTAAACCCGGCTGAGTTTGTTGTGGGCTCTTCTCAGACCAGGGCGCGTTTGGAACCCTCGTAGCTTTAGTTTTAAGTTTCCGTAAGTAATTATAACCATTGCCTGTTTCTAAATTGACGTTCAAAAAGTGTACAGTGTACCTACTTTGAATAAATGAATTTTGAATTTGAATTTGAATTTGAATTTGAATTAGTCCCGATACCACGCACCATCCAGAAAATATGAAACAATATGACACTAGGAGCACGCTTGCGGGGCTAAATATTGAAATTCGTTGTTAAAAATATACTACGTCTCGAAATATCGTACAATAATCTCTTCTACTTTCTATTTTCATGCACGCGAAAACGATTGGACTAACCGGCAAAGACGAAACAAATGTTTAGATCAATAAAATAAAAATATAAAAAAATTAAATTTCTATTAACTTTTTGAATAGGTAAGTATAATATTTTCAAAAAGTTTTCAAATACTTAGTGATTCTTTTAAAATTTTCTGATCTTTGTTTTTCTTCAAAACAATATACCTACCTACCTACTTGTAGGTAATAAAACCAAAACTGCGCATAATATGAAAGGTAAAGTCAATGTATACAACAAAGTAACCTTTTTTATATTATGTTTCTAACAAGAAGCACTCGTTTGGCCAACAGCTATGACAAATCCGACTAGACGGACTTATCAAACAAAACCTGTTCGCTGTTCGGCGCCCGAGGGTAGCCCGAAATGTACGGAGATTGTTAATCCGGATTCCGGAGTAGGGTAGCTATATCACTAGACAAATTGACTTTACCAATCCTCTTTTGTAGTTTTTTGACAAATATAGTATACTTATAATTATATTAAATATACCTCCAAAAATACCTATTATAGTAATACTATACTATAATTTTCTCCTGAGTATTTTGTACAAAAATAATCAATATTATAATATAATATATCATATCCTTTAAATTAAATGTACCTGTAATGGTGCTGCTACACTGGTAGAAATGTTATATAACATTATTTAACATTGTTAACACTTATAAGTCATAACATTTGTGATATTTTGTGGTCATTCGTTAGATGTTTTCAATGCTCCCACTCTGGTAAAACACGTAACATTGTTGTACAACATTTTATAACATCCGCAGTTAGTCGCCCAGGTTAATGTTGTTTAACAAATGTTATAATTTGTTATACTTGTTGCAAAATGTTTACTAAACATTTTTTAAATAACGTTGCATAAACATGAAAACATTTGAAAACTTTTGCTAACTTTTGTGACAAAATGTTAACTAACAAATGTTTACTAACATTAATTTATAACATTTGTTAACAGCAGTGTGGCAGCACCATAATAGTTAATTAAGAGTGTAGGCGGCAGTAGCCTGGTTCTACTTATATTATTTTACTTAATTTATCTTCTATTATTTCTTTTACAATAGGTAATTATTGTCATCCTATCTCAACGGCAATCGGCGATAGTTGTGTTTTGCTCGTTAAAATGTCTTGCTCCACCTCTCGCCGAGGGACGCTAACTACCGAAAATTTCCTCTGATCTCGATACGTGATCTCTAAGTGCCCTCGAATAAAAAATTAATCACGATGCGACACCTAGGAGTATGTTATCTTTACTATTTAGGTACTATGTTCCTAGCGTTGCCAATATTCAAATCGTATCTTGTTGATCGATTATTTTTTTTAGCCATTTTGTTTAAAAAAATTGGTTGTCTGTAAAGTCGGTTTACAGACGAGAATTTTACGTGATAATATCTACCGCTTGATTCGCGCTCTCGCTTGCACGCTCGGCACAGGCGTAACGTGACACTTTTTCGTGCGTGCAGCCGGCCAAACGCATGCGTATAGTACCTCGTGCTTCATACTCACGGTTGAATATTTTTTGTGACTAGGGGATGTTTGGTCATTACAATTTGTCTGACTGATTGAATATAACTTTATATCTAATAGTTATCTTACGGCCTGTTTCACCACCTTCTGATAAGTGTCGGATAGCCTAAACATAAGTTTTGTCACTATCTTACTTCATGTCAAGTGACAAAGACAAAAGTTGTAGATAGCTATCTGATACTTATCAGATGCGGTGGTGATATAGGCCTAAGGGCCTATTTACTAAGGTAACATAATATTTAAAAATCAGCCATCTAAAAATAAGTAAGTTCATTTGTTTTTGTGGAGCTTTAAAGCCTCTGATAAAAGTTCTGGACCATGGAAAGTGTCTGATACTGTTGGTAGTGGTTCGGAGTGATATCCTAAAATGTATAGGTATATAAAAATCAGCCATGTGAATATGACTTAAGTAACTCTTATTTTTAGTTACCTTTCTCAGTTGATATCTGCCCTGGTATCACAGGTACGAACTCCACAAGTACGCAGGTATTCAAAGCACATGAAACACTACTGAGAGCCTAAGGTTTCATCTTTCAGAAAATAAGTTATGTCTTATCGCTCTGGGATCTTATTCAAGCGTCATACCTGTACAAACATATAAACAGAATCTTAATCAGCGATATGTACGAGTACGTAAGCTGTGCTGGTTTTTCATCGTCACTAAGAACGGGGGTGTAACTCAGTGGTAGAGTGTCTGCTTCGCATGCTGAAAGTCCTGGGTTCAAATCCCAGCACCTCCACGTAACCACCTTTTTTAGCTTTTTCCAAACTTTCTTGATTTTTATTTAGCACTTTAACAATAAGTATTATTATGTTATACTTGCCTAATACTTTTTCAAAAACTATTGGGCTATACATGGGCTATACCTACTATATGAACTACATATAAATAAACGGGCAACCTTAAAAAATTATATTATTATACGACTTTGCCTGCGTGGACAGTTTTTCAAAATTCCTGCAGGAATTCTGTTTTCCCAGGATAGAAAGACCATCTTGGACTGATTTTCATCAAACACCTCAAACTCATTTTTCAAAACAACCCGTCATTTTAGCGTCGGGGGTTAAAAATAGCAAGGAAATAAAAGCTCATATTACTTTTCTAATGACACTTAAATTGAGGCTATTCTAATTTCTAATATTGGCTGTGGGGGTTCTTTCATTTCTCGTACAATCAAACACAGTTTTTCTAGAAATTTCCGTTTTATTTCTAAGAAGCTATGCTTCGAGGTGCCGCCAGGTTAATTACAATTAAGCTCTTTGACACGCGAACAGCTACGTGCGGACTTTTTCCACAATCGCAGCTATTGCTTTGCATAAACTACACACATTTTTGTAATCATACATTGCAAAAAACTTTGCATACTGCATTAATTGAAGTTGTTTATAACATGGAAGGGTTATTAGAAGGAAAAGGAATTTCATTCGAACTTTTTAAAAGTGAACTGTGTATTTTTGTGGTAAAAGATTTCCTGGTGAAGTGGTGAGCGCTGTGGTCTTAAATGGAAGGCCCCGAGTTCGTTTCCCCACTGTGCCAATTTAAGATTATTTTTTTTAGCCCCCGACGCAAAAACGACGGGGTGTTATAAGATTGACGTGTGTGTGTCTGTCTGTTCCCCTGTAGCGCTCAAACGGGTGAACCGATTTGAATGGGGTTTTTTTTTTGTTTGAAAGGTGAATTAGTCGAGAGTGTTGTTAGCTACATATGTTTGATGAAAATCGATTCAAGATGGCCGCCGCTACAAAATGGCGGATTACATATTTTTTCACAACTCCCTTAATATGGGTATCAAATGAAAGGGCTTGAATAGCACTATGCAAATCCAAGATGGCCGCCGCCACAAAATGGCGAATGTCAGGGTTTTTTTTTTAATTTTAAATTTATACTTGTTATTTAAATTGTTTCTGGACTGGTCTGGTGGGAGTTATCGGCCGTACCTAGTAACCATCCTACCGGCAAGCATAGCGACCAAGCGATTTAGCGTTTCGGTATCATGCTGCGTAACATTTATTAATTAGGAGTAGGTAGATATAAATTTCATTAAATCATGCCCCTAGCAACTCTGCCAAGTGCCAGGTCACGATTTTCTTACTTTGCTACATAGTTTGTTACAATGAAATAAATGATCTATAAAATTCTAGGTTATTTCACTTTAGTCGAGGTGGCAGTCAGCACTTCGAATTTTTACTCAGGGTGAAATCAAAAGATTCTCAGCGTTCCTAGTAGATTGCGTTGACTGTAGATCGAAAAAAAATATTTTTTCAAAACCACGACTATTTATTCAACATAAATTTTCACCTCAAAATTTGGCAGAAAATATCGCGAGTAAAATTATAGCGCATTCATAAGTCTATGATGTGAGGCGACTCCACTTACTCTATGGCGCTGCAACGACTGAAGCCGAAGCAAGTCACCTAGTTAAGCCGCGTACGTGTAGAAAAGGCTTGCATTTTTGCATTAATTAAAGTCAGCTTAACCACAGATTTACAACACGTTATAGTAATTACAGGGGAAGGAATTTTATTACAACACATGGACGCATTTTTTTACAAAAATAATAAAACCTTAATTAAAATTAGAAGGGCAATAATTTTAAAAATGATTTATTTCGCCGTAATTGGCGCATATTCAACAGGATATTTTATGCACTAAGTATATCTAACTAACAAAATTAAAAAACGTGCGTTGTATAAGTTACTTAAAGAAGGTCTTATGTATTACAATAGAATTAAACAAGAATAGAATAGAACAGAAAAGTTTTTTTATTCAAATGAGCTTTTATACAAGTACTTTTGAATCGTCAATTGAATCTACCACAAGTGTTAAACCATCGATAAACGCTGTTTATTTTAAAACGTACCTACCTAGATACTAAAATTTTACATACAGATTTCCAAAACAAAAATTATCAAACGTTAAAAGTCTATCAGTTGAAATCTATTAAACTAACGTTATTTAGGTATACTTATGTCGTAGGTATAACGTTATTTTATACTTACGAGTTACGTCGTTGGCGTCGTCGTCAATCAACAGACGTGCACTGCTGGACATAGGTCTCTTGACCTCCACACAACGCGGTCTTGCGCCGCATGATCCAGCGGCTGCCTGAAACTCATCCAGTTCGGCGGTCCACCTAGTGGGGGGATCTGCCAACACTGCTTTCCATTTAAAATTCGGGGCGGAATTAAAGATCGGGGCGAGATCGCCATTCCAGAACATTGGGACTCCAAACCTCTAGCGGTTCTTCAAACTAGCTTCTTCAGCTTGACTCTTTCTTTCGTTTACCACTACCACTACGACTACTACAGCCTTTTAACGTCCCACTGCTGGGCACAGGCCTCCTCTCTCATAGGAAGGATTTAGAGCTTAGATCCGCCATGCAGCTCCAATGTGGGTTGGCGGGCTGGCGGGCAGTTACTTTACGGATCTCCTCATTTCTGATTTGATCACGTAGAGTTACTCTGAGCATAGCTCTTAATCCATCGCCCGTCAAGTGGACCCTATGAGCTTTCTTTAATGAGACACAGTAGGTATGGTGAAATTTTTATATATGACCCTATTAAGAATTAGTGTAAATCAGGTGTAAATCCAAAGGTGGATTTAGAACCTAAGACCTTTCATATTTCAGTTCATCTTCACCGTTGAGCTACTGAGGCTTCATAAATATAACCACAGAATAATAACTAGTACCTAAAGGTAATATAACTTAGAAAGACGAATGAAATAACGTGACTTATTATTATTACTTGTAGATGTTTGAAGCAATAGCTGCAGTGAATAAACAAGCAAAGCAAGACTTCCGTATTGTCAGCGGGCGAGGCGAAACGCGTTTAACTATATCGCAAAGTCAATTGGCAAGTCGCCAGCGCCAGTGGAAATCCGTGAGCTCAAATGTTCATATTTGGATTGGAGTTTTCTCGGTTTTCTTAAAAGATTGATCAATTTAACTCAAAAATAGCTAAAGCTCGCTAGACTCTGAGGAGCCAAAAGAGCCTTAAAGGGCTAACCTTGTCGTCGTCGTCTCAACCAATAGACGTCCACTGCTGGACATAGGTCTCTTGCAAGGATCGCCACAGAACACGATCTTGTGCCGCCTGATTCCAGCGGCTACCAGCGACTCGCTTGAGATCGTCTGTCCATCGGGTCGGGGGTCTACCAACAACGCTTCGTTTTCTGGTGCGAGGTCGTAGATAACCTTGTAGATCATTTTAAAAGGAAACTTTAAAAACGTCCCGTAAGCGATTTAGGGTTCGATATGAAGCATCGTATCGGAACGGCGAACGGAAGATTAAATTTAACTGCTATACCCAATTAGTCCATTGATTATGGTCGCTTAAGAAATTAGTCCATTAGGTATTGTACGCTTATGAAATTAGTCCATTGTAAGAACATGTAAGAACATGAATCGCCAACTTGCTCAAGTGCGGCCATTATTGACACGAGCAGAGCACGTTTTTCTACAATAAGCTTTTGAGCAATTTTTTTGTAATCACGTCAACTTCAGTCAAAAAAACTAACTTTAAGTATACCTACCCTAAAATATAGATTATATTAGATCTCGCAATGAGAATCACGAAGACAACGCTATAAGAATAAATCCTTTGCGCTCGCATACTGTTGGCGAGTAGCCAGCTCGCACGGTACCTACCCGCTTGCTCAAGTGCGGTCATTTTACACATCATTGCCTTAAGCAGAGTACGCTTCCCTCCACTAAGCGATTGAGCAGTTCTCCTTCTCTATTTTAATTTTTAACAAAAGCCAAAAACTTTTTTTTTTACTATTGAATATTAGCAATAATACCTACTTACTATTAAATAAATCTCGCTGTATGAGTCATGAAGACAAAACTATAAGAGTAAATCCATTACGCTCGGCCAGCCGGTTGGCGAGTCGCCAAGTCGGCCGCTTGCTCAAGTGCGGCCGTTTTACACATCATTGCCCGGAGCGGAGCACGCTTCCCTCCACTAAACGATTGAGCAATTTTCGTTTTAACACCGGCTCCACATTTATTCTAGTCGAAAAATTTAATTTTGGGAGAATATTTGTATTTGTGTTCAATACGAGTAGGTAGTGAACCGTTACAATTTAAATTTAATAACATTTTATCTATGTTTTTATACGTAGGTAAGTACCTACCTACTTAGACTTCGACCATAATCCTTAAGAGAAAGGCATAGAATCTGCCAGAATCTCCTATCTGCCAAAACAAACTAGGGTACATACAATAAAACTAAATTACGTACATACAAAAACATACAAAAAAATAGTTAATACAATTTTTTTAGAAATATTACTTACAAGCGGACACCCGCGACTTCGTTCGCGTGGATATTGGTTTTTGAAAATCCCGTGTGAATCATTTTGTTTTCCTAAGCTCCTTTGAGCTCATAGCTTGCTTAAAAGTTAACTGGCGGATGTTTAGGTAGATCAAAATGTAAACATCCGCCAGTAAAAGTCTCATCAAAATCGATCCAGCCTTTTTGAGATTAGCTGGTAATCTTTAAAGTATCTTTCTAACAAAAAAGAATGAATGAAATCGGACCACGCGTTAATGAATTACAGCTAAGTACACATTTGAACTTTCATCCCCTCTCCCAAGAGAACCGTGCTGAATTGCGGGATAAAAAGTATCTTATATGTTACTCCGTAGTATGAACTTAAATCATACCAACTTTCATTTCAATCCATTCAGTAGTTTTTGCGTGATGCGCGCACAAACATACAGACAAACAGACAAAAATTTCAAAAATAGCGTTTTTACGTTCTGTATTGCTTATCCCTAACATTCCCCAGTTATTATTTTGCAAAAATCTTTATTCAGATACGGCAAGTCTACGATTTTATTATAAGTATAGATATAGAATAGATAGAAGATAGATAATAATATGCTGCACATTTCAACAAAACTCAGATAGATGCCCGAGAGATAAATCGAGGCGGCTATTATTTCTTTTCTTTTTTCTTATAAAAAAATATTAATTAATTGAGTCAGTATTTTTATATGATCTAAGTAGGTATATTTCCATTTCCATTTTATACACAAGGGTTTTACTAATAAAAAATGACATACTTACTTAGCTTAGTGCATATTAGGAAGTGTAGTACAATACTGACGGACTTCATATTTGACAAAAATATGTATAAACCATACCATTACCATTTTCAGTAGGTACTTACTAACTTTTAAAACAACAATAAAGTTTTGAGAATTGCAAGAGTTAGGTAGTTGCAAGGAAACTTGTAACTTGCACAAAACAAGCCGGCAACATTCGAACTGGGTTAAAGTTAAACGTCATCCCACTTCACTCTTGGACGACTGCCTCTGCTAACCGTTCCCCAATATAAACTGTTATTGCTTTGCATATAGCCTATATGCAGTTGCCATCAGGGTCCATTAGAGGATAATGGACCCTGATGGCAACTGCATCAGTCAATTCCGAAATCATTTCGGTAAACGATTGATAGAGGAGATAGAGTCGAAGTGCATCGAATGGTCAAGCAAATGTTCTTGGCATATTGGCTCTTATTAACCCCCTACGCAAAAACGACGGGGTGTTATATAAGTTTGACGTGTCTGTGTGTGTGTCTGTCTGTTCCCCTGTAGCGCTCAAACGGGTGGACCGATTGAATGCGGTTTTTTTTGTTTGAAAGGTGAATTAGTCGAGAGTGTTGTTAGCTATGTTTGATGAAAATCGATAAAAGATGGCCGCCGCACCAAATTGGCGGATTACCTACATATTTTTTCACAACTCCCTTAATATGGGTATCAAATGAAAGGGCTTGACTAGTAGTAGAATAGCACTATTGCAAATCCAAGATGTCCGCCGACACAAAATGGTGAATGTCGGGGGTTTTTTAAATTTTTAATTGACACTTGTTTCTAAATACAAAATAAGAGAACGAATTCGTATATGCGTGCGCATTCGCTCGTCTTTTTTTCTTATTCGATATTTTACGCCTTGTTTCCTGGAGATATGTGCCAATATGCCGTGAATTTTTTTTTACTATTCGATGCGCTTCGATTCTGCGCAAGTATCTATGCCCGGGACCCTAACCCAAACTTCTCGTGTCGTCTAGTATCTAGTTAACTTTAAGGATCGTGGTTCCATCAAGGTAACCATTATTTTTCGCCACGTCTCTCTATTGCTCTATCGGAGGCAGTGTGAATAGCAGTACAAATGGGTGCATACAATGCCTCTCTTATCTGATCTGACCAACGATCCTTTCTTCTCTTTCATTCAGTCTTAGTACCAGTATAGTAATTAGTAGATTTTCGATGCTGTTCGTGTTTTTCCTGACTATGTGACCGAAGTTGTCTATCCGCCACAGAGAGACAGAGACAGATAGTCTTTAGTTATCTCTATCAATATAAGTATCTGTTACGCAAACTACGACAGAACTGACAGCAAAGTTATCTGCGAACCCCTAAGCCCTATAACCTGGATATTGTTGGTCTGAAACTGATAGGTTTCTATGCTGAATTACGTTGCGCTAAATCGTACGACAGCACGTCTTTCCCGATATGACGGTAACTTCCACGGCCGAAGCGTCCCACCAGATCAATTTAGAATTTATACATTATGAATTATGAATCGTCCCTGCTGGGAATCGAAGCCGGGACCTCCCACTTATAAAACCACAGCGCTCACCACTGCGCCGATGACAGTCATCAAAGCTCTGCCGAGCCGAAATGAAAAGCTGCTGAATCGATCCTGATTAAACTTTAGCTAAGAACAAAATAAGTAAAGGTGTAAGGAAAAGTCGGTTTTAATCAATTTCATATCACTTTATTTCAATGAACTGAATATTTTTATCTATATATAAACAATTTAAAAATTATACGTCCTTATCCTACTTATACAATTAATATGACAATCTTTCAGTCGGACTCTTCTTTCTCTGTCTATCCTCTAGACCTCTTAAATATTGTTGTCTCGCTCTTAAATAGACGCTCACGTTTTCTTGCTTACATTACACATCTTTTAAATACGTAATGAATATACACTACAACCAGATACTTATCTTCTAATCACATATTACTACTAATTATTTAAAAATAAAAAAAGCTAAACTTTCCATGACAAATAAAATAGTTTTTTGCTCTAAATTGCAGTTAAAAAGAATGTCCATTAGAATCTACGTATAATATGAAAACTATACTCTAAGACCTAAGTGAAGCCTGTTTTAATAATTATTTTTTCAACCCTTAGGAGTTGCGTTATGATTTTTTTCAGATTCCTTACCCCTTAAGGAAAAGAAAAAATGCCATTACTTTTACAGTTTGCATATATCAAAAATGATGCCCAAAAATCGGGTTCAAAAACTCAGGAACTTAAATATTGGACTGAGTTAGCAAAATAGAGACAAAAAGATATGCTTTTTAATAACACAAATTTTATATGTATTTGAATAAAATATATAATTATAATAAAATAACTTTAAATGTGATTAGAAGAAACTATCTCAGTTATGATTACTATCAGCAATAATTATATACAAAAAAATTACTGCGACATATTCTCATAGAGAGCAACACAATATGTTGCAAGTTACTTATTAGAAACACACATAGGTCCTTTCTTTAATTTATCATTAACAAATTACTAATCAACTCATCGTCCTATAGTCTCAAATCGATAACAGTAAACGTATAAAAACTAAAAGTCCAAAATAAATTAACGGTATCAATTTTAGACTATAAGAAGACTTAATTGTTATTAACGCTAAGAAAATTGTTTAATGGCAGTGTGTTTTTAATGAAGGCCATTTTGTTTAGTTCAACAAGTAATTCAAAATGGCCGCCACAATCTAAGTACGAATAATTGATCCAATAACACTATCAATAAAGTACATCAACAGTTTTTATTTATTTATACCATAAAACTTTCATTTAATGGAATGTAGGAATTACGAATTTCTTAAACATACAACTTAAATCGACTGCTTTATTTTAAATCGTTATGTGTTGTTAAATCGTTATGTCTCCGTCTATCACTAAAACCTTAAAAATATTTTGTACGCAAAATATCGGGTACAAAAGTAAATTGAAATACGATAAGGTTGAAACGATAACTTCTTTTAGAGCTGCTTTTAACGCTAAATAGCTATTTGTTTCATTTTTGTTTAAGTAAACATTTTCTATCTAGGATACTATATAATCTGTACATTATTCAATGTCATTTATTTAAAAAACAGTTAAGAAATGAAACATTTAACCTCAAAAACTACCCTAAGCTTCGTAATCATAACGCATCTCGTAGGTGTGTGCGTTATGTTTACGAAGCTTAGGGTACATTCTTGTTTACTCTGTGTACAAATGTAAAGCTTAGGGTACACGAATACTAAAACAGTCAACAGTTCCGATTATCGCTTGAGCGAAATCGACCGAACTGTCTAAATGTTTGTACGAATGAGAAGACGCATTTACCTAGTGTGCCGACACATTCGATCAATTTAGAATTTCGGCCAACATTTGCCTGTGTTGTGTTAGGGTGGAATATCATCTTCTAGGTTCAATCAAACGTTCAATTTGTGCAAATAACAGAGGACTCAGGAACTAGGGTAACTTTCAAAACAAGGTCACATGTGCGTTGGAGTAAATCTTTCATTTACCTAGTATGGACGGGCAAACGTACCTTGTACCTAAGTGTTCTGAATTACTTACCGTACGATAAGATGTATTTTTAATTCAGAATAACCGTATCGACAGGGTAGTTGTCGAAACCGAAACCGAATCGAAGTGTTCTGAATCGCCCTGCCGGATGGAACGAAGTTCCACACTGTTCAATCAGAAAGACGAAACGAAAGGCTTGCTTTCTATAAGAGAGAGAGAGAGAGAGAGACAGACTAAGAAACACGCGCACGCCGCACGGCTTACAACTATAGCAAAAAGTGTCGTTACAACTTTTGGTCTTAATTTGTTCCGTCTAGCCCCCTTTCGCAACGCGCGATAAGGAACTTCGTTCCAAAAAAAATAAACAATTACCTACTGTCAGTAATACCTAATAACAGTAATAAGAATTTGTCGAAAATTGAGTTCGTGAATCTAGGTCACGTATATTGTACACGTGATGTAATTTGTATGATCTCAATATCGTAATTTCTTGCTTTTTGTATAAAATAATAACAAGCAAATCTTTAACAGAACACAATAAAGCGTGGATTCTAGAACAATACCTATACAATGTTCTACACATATTTAAAGTCACTGGCTAAGGGCTCACGCACACACACAGAATTTGGACATAATTATGTCTCTTCGTCCTATTTTCCCTACTATTTTCCCTAGTATTTAATGAAAATCAGCTTTAGCAAGAGTTGATAGATTTCGAATATATCGAAAAACTATAAACGTTAAAGTAAAATCTAAACAGACACGTCAAACTTATAAGTCTTATAACACCCCGCCGTTTCTGCGTCGGGGGTTAAAAAGTAAGTCTTTTCCTCCTTGAGTTGTACATCTTAGTAAAGCCAGTGCGACCGACGGAAACTTCGCAAAATAAAAATCGAATAATTATACGGAATTTACAATTTCATAACAAGGGGATTTAGATCTGATTTTCCTATTAATAGAATAATTAAGTTTATTAGTGTTTTGTTACTCGAAATCTATTACTTTGTCTAGATGTGCTTTGTACTAAAGGTACTGCATATATTACCTGACAATCTACAAGTTTATTAATGCGACCATGCGACTAGAGGCGACACACAACTCTTGGTTAACAAAATCGACAAGATATTTGACAATATATTTAACGTACGTCCGAGGTCGTTGTGGGTGCACAAGCCGTAAGATTTAAATATAGATTTTTTTCTGCGGGATAAAACCGTTAAGCTCATGGGTCCTAAATTACAAGCCTAAAATTAAACTAACTATACCTACACCCCGCACAAGGGTTGAATGAACAGAGTAATAAATCAAAAAGATTGATGGTGTATCTCAACATCTCGGCCTAGATCTCGGGGGATAACTTTGGACATATCATTTTACACGAATAGCGGGATTTATTAAAAAGTAGGCCGTCATCTGTGGACGTTGTTTAACATTTTTATACGAGAAATTGAAATATACCTTTTTTATGATGTATAATGAGAATTAATTAAGAACATTAACTGTCTTTTAATCATATTATTTTGTTTATTTTAGTTTTTTACTACGCGTTGTTTAATTTCGATCGTGAAAAACATGGATAGATATTATTTTTCATAATGACCTGATGAAAAATTATTTTATAGGATTGTTAGTGGAATATGATAGAAGTTTATGACGAAAATCGTTATATATACTTTTATATTCTCGCCTATACAGTCAAGTAATATTGGAATTAAAAAAATGTTCTTTTTTACTAAATAATACTTTGATACGATGTTATTTTTTTTTTCTTTGTTATTACAGCGTTAACGAGGACAATCGTTTCTCGATTTAAATCGTCTTTCATTAATATCAAATAGTATTTTTATACAACTTTCTATCAAGTAATGAGAAATATTATTACGTAGAATGGCGAAATGTATGTTTAAAAATGGATATCTTTGTATACGAATACGTTATGTAAGTATGAATATAGATATATGATTATTACGATATTTATTAGGTATATTAGTAACACACAGTAAACTTTAGACAGATGAGTTAAGATGATGAATTATACCTTACAGTTCGTTGATATGCATAATTATAAGACACCTTGTATATTTTAACGTTACCATACAAAATTCTTTAATATACGACATAAGTTTAAATATATGGGCTAGTTAGAAATTTACATATTTACACTTAGGTATTTAGGCCTACTTACTACACATTGATATTGTGTAAAATTTTGAAATCCTTGCGTCAAAATTATACCTTTAAATTTTAAACTCCGGATCATATACGAAAAATAGCTTTGCAAAATAAACTAGTTCTGCTTAAAAATATATTGATAGTTTTACGTGAGTGAGTGTTCGATTAACTACATATAGTTACAGTTAGTTACAGTGAACGTTAAAGCTGAATGCATACTTATCAAAGGCTATTAAAGGTGTTTCAACTATAAACTCAAAGATTGTATTTATGTCATTTATTTATTAAAATAAACTACACATTTAGAACTGGACGCTTTACAAAATCACCTGTAGATATATATATTGTATATATACTATATATATATAAATAAACAAACATTTTTGTTTGCACAGATAAAAATTCGTTAAAGTACTTAGTTACGTCGTTAACATAAAAAAAATTGTAAAAAAACTTAAGGCTAACAATGTAAAAAAAATTAACACGAATAGAAATTACAAAATGGGCGGGAATCAATCTCTACCACGATACCTACTCACTTTAGCGACTACACACAATATATTTATTTTATTTTATTTTAATTTTATTTATAAGGTTCGCTAGTGACTTTTATACATTGTGCAAAGTCGTTTAAAAGCAAACACTGCATGTACAAATTCACTTTTAATAAACACAAAAAAATAATAAATATATCATGTCAATCTCTATAAATAACTGCTACATCAGTTTTAAAGAGAGAAGCCAAAGTGACTAGCTTTCTAGTACACGTGGTAGGTTTTACGCAAAACTTAAAATTATGAACTGAACATAATGGCACTTAACTTTTAGAACATATCTACTAGAAAAAAAAAAACAATAACTTTAATTACAACTGTCATAAATGCTGCCAATCATAATACTATAACGAGAGAGAACTCTCCCTGCATTTCGTCACAATAATTTACAATCATACAAAAATAATAATAATCCAAAAGGTTATTTAGTAGGTAGGTACATACAGTAAGTATGTCCTAAGCTTAAGATAAACGAGCCGTACGAAGTTCGCTCCTTAAGATTTAATATATATAAAAATTACATACAAGAAATAATTTAGGCGTATCTACAACGATGCCTAAAGAATGTTACAAATCAGTCATTTCTTAAAACATTAATTAATGTTTGAATTTTCAAATTCCAACTTATTAATTCCACCATACCATTTACAAGAAACGCACGCTGATAAACACACATACTTTAAGGACATTTTTGTTTTTGTAATACCTAAAACAACTCTCAATAGTTCACAGTCGCTAAGTTTTTGGGAGGATTAAATGATACGAGCAATAGAGACCGAAGGTTTAAGTTGCTAAATCGAAATTTTCTCCATGTTAATTTATATTCAAAGTGATGATTACTAAAGCTTGGAAATGATTATTATAAATCTATCTCTTATGGCTGTGATTGTGTTATAATTACATATTATGTACAGCAGGTTGATAAAGCACTACCACTTTTATAAGTTACACCGACGGAAAGGAGTAGACTAACATCGACTAAAACGATGGCAATAATCAATGAAATACAGGCCGTGTATTTTTTCATTTGTACTACGCACGCATATGCGGTGCCTTTGATTGGCTAAAACATTTTCGCATTTACCAAAAAAAGTATGTTAGCTAGTACTACTACATCGTTGTAACTTATAAAAGAGGTAGTATTGCACTAAATGCTTAAAATGGACTTGATACAAATACTGGATCTAATATTTAAGCACGAGAGTATAAAGGTACAAAAATATGGGGAAAAAATCGTAGGTTTCGAAAAAAAAAAAAGATTTATTGAAACATTTGTACCACCCAAAAAAGTTGTTGAAAATTATTATTACCTACTAGCAACACAATAATTATATCTAGCAATTTCAAAGCTTGGTCTTACTTGGGCACTCAAAGCCATCAGAATAATGTACCTACTCGCCCTTGTCGTCCCGTCTCCTGTCTCGCTCACGCGCGATTGCGAGAGCGAGACGAACGTATCACTGAGGATTTTATACGTATATTGAGGTTATTATACGTATTTTAGGATTATTGATTCAACTCACAGAATAATAAAATATAAGACGATCGAAAAATAACATCTCCTTTCCAACTAAAATAACTAAGTACAGTGTCATCAAATAAACAGTATTCCAATTTAGCAACTCCGGTCCAAAACACCTCCACGGGCTAAGTCGTAAAAAAGCGCGAACGTCAAAAAAAAATCACCGCGCGGTTATCACAGGCTTCAGTTGCTAAGTCCGGTGGGTTCGCGCCTCGCGGCGTCACAACACTCAAATTATTCATGTACGAAATGAAAACACGCTGCGTTTAATAAGGCATTTCGAAGCTTGGTCTTACTCGGGCACTCCAAGGTGTCAGGATATTCTCGCCCTTGTCGCGGGGGCGCAGAGTTGAGGGTTGGGTGGCTACACGAGCCAGGCGTGGCGCTAGCACCAGGACTCCTCGTGCGGCGGTCGGTCGTCCTCGGAGTCGCCGTACATGTCGGCCAGTTTGCGGAAGCGCGGCCCGAATGTGGACAGGTAGTTGAACTTGAGATCCTCGTCGTCGGTACCTGAGGTAGAAATCATTATTATTGACTGATCATCATCATCATGATCAACCCATTACCGGCTCACTACAGAGCACGGGGGTTTCCTCTCAGAGTGAGAAGGGTTTTGGCCATAGTCTACCACGCTGGCCAAGCGGATTGGCAAATTTCACACACCTTTATTTAAATACTTAAAACGCACATAACTCCGAAAAGTTAGAGGTGCCCGGGATCGAACCCACGCCCTCCGATTAGAAATCAGTCGTCCTAACCACTAGCTATATTGACTGATGAGAATGGATAATTTTAACGAGTAGGGTTATGCCGAGTCTACACACCCCGACAACGCTTCTAGATTTCGAATATCGAAACACTACAATATCAGAGCAAAATGGACCCAATGCTCCTTATTTTAAAGTCGTACGACTTACAGATTCATACTTCCTATTTTTATTTTGCAAAAGGTAAACGGGCTAAATCTGAACCGCTTTGCGAAAAGTTGCGGACATGAACTAAAATATTTTTAAATGAAAGACAATATTATAACCTTTTATATACTGAAACGTTTTAAATTTCGTGATTCACATGGCCCACAAAAATGCGACCTATGTCATTGTAGATCACAGTCGTATTTGAATACATACTGTTAATTTCCCCGTTGTCCTGTGTACCGTTTACCTTTCCGCTTGCGGGCGTAGATTTATGGATGAAAAAAAAAACCAGTTAGATCTATAATTTTACTTTAAAGTTACTGTGTTTCGATACTCGAATTCGATCAACGTTACCGCAGTGTACAAAGTTGATATAACCCATAAAATATAATAATAATAATGGAGTTATGCCAAAACTATGGTGCTCAGAAGTTCTTCAGCCAGCCGAGCGGTTTATAGTTTCAGCAAACAAGATTTAAAAAAAATTCTTTGCCCGCGTATTCTTTTGCGGACCGTATTAACAACACCTTCGCGATATACTTCCTACTACGGATCCTGAGGTCCTTGGGGTGTTAAATACACATCTCGCCTCGGTCGTAATACGTAAAGTCGTCGGTCCTGCGCATGATCTCTCTCCGGTCGTATAATAATGAACTACGTATAACAATGAACTACGTGCACAAGTGTGTGCGCTAACACAGGTATACTCTACACCTGTTCTAGCGCACACACTTGTGCACTATAATATATCCTGCGTAGTTGGTTAGTCTCCACATATTGGCTGCCATGGCCGACCATGAATTTTTTATTATATTAGATGTAATAAAACAAGTTTTAACCGAGTCGAAATTTATATATAAATTATATATTTTGTAATGTAAAAAGCCCGGCTTTAAGCTTTATCAGTGCATTTAAACATGCAGCCCGCAACGCTCAAAGAGGTGGTGGCGCCTTTGTGGTTTTTACTCAACATACTCTGGATATTATCCAAACCAAAATATACTGCACATGTTTAAAATTCTTAACCATTCTGACACTATTATTCAGTATTAATTATAATGCGGAATTTTAATGTTATAAATCCTCTGAAAAAAAAACTGGGTTTGGGTTTGTTTTTTCAATCCAAATGTATTAGATACTAGCTATTGGACGCGACTTCGTCTTATAATGAATCCTACGATTTGATTTCACGAAACAAAAAGAGGCCTATGATCGTCTCCAGAGTTCAATCTATCGTGTACATCAAGATCAGTTCAGCGACTAGGTCATAAAAATGTAATAGGTTTTATGCTTTCTCTAATATCAACAGTTTTTATTTTATTTTGCGCATACCACAAATATTTCCACGATAAAAAGTAGCCTAAGTTGCTCAAAGATTGGCCTATTCAAGCAGACAGACAAGACTGACTTTAATTTGAGCTAAATTAGAGGCAGATTAAAAATTAGGAACAGATATAGAGAGTTTGTTTATAAAACACACACAAAGCGTTCACCGGTTCTCACCAGTACTCGGTTTATCCCCAGGGGGAGCATAAACGTCATCCCTATTCCCTATTACACAACCTAAAGTTCCCGCTCATTACAACAAGCTTCTAAGAGATTATAAGACTACCCGCCTGTACGAGCATTTGTATTTAAACACCCAACGCGCGAAACGTTGAACGTGCCCGTACAGTAAATAATGATGAAATACAACTTCGCAAATATAATATGAGCAAAGTGAGATACAGCGTCTTAAATGGATTGAGAAGAGTTTTGAGAAATTATATTATTTATGCCCGCCTGGTAAAGTACGGTTGCCAAGATGGGTGAATATGTGAAACATCGTAGTCAATATAATTTTATATACATACGTCTTTATTGATGTGACATATTCGGGATTTATGATTTGTTTTTGGTAAGCCTTTAACAACTACCTACGCAGTTCGTTAAGGGCATCGAATGGATCCTAAACTAGTTGCGCATATAACCACGTGGGTCTAGCCGTTTGTTATGTAGTTTTGTATCGCATCACATTTGAGTTAAAAAAGTGATGAATTGTAGTTGAAAAAGTGGATGAAATTAGAAAAGTGTAGAGTTGAAGAAAGTGATGAATCGTAGTTGAAAAAGTGGATGAAATTAGAAAAGTATAGTTGAAAAAAGTGATGAATTATAGTTGAAAAAGTGGATGAAAACAGAAAATATGACTCACAACTAGCTAGCGACGATAGTGAGCCGCTGGTGTTGCCGTCGCCCTCGTACGCGTAGTGCCGCACGTCGTCGTACGGATTGATGTCCGGGTCCCGGTCGAGGACTGACTTCTTGTCGTCCAAGAAGCCGGATATATCCGGCGCTGCTCCCACTACACCTGTGCGAACAAATTGATATAAGAACAACCTAACAATGTGTCACTATGACAAAATAAAACGTACAATACCTAATTCAACCACTTTTACTTTGACGCGAAGTAATTTATCTTCTAGGCGCAAATATCTTCATCCGCAATTTGTTGTTCCGTACAGTGATGAGCGAGATAGCATGAGTATTTGAAATGTATACGTAAAGCACTGAGACATGTTTATTAATGGAGTTTACTTATTTATTTATTTATTTCTTAATTATTGTTTACAATAGTTTTTAGTTGGCGAGATAACTCGTACTGTATTTACTAGTAAACTTTCAATGTAATTTCGATATGGTAGACTAGAAAATAAACAACCGGATATTCAATAAAAATTAAATAAATTAACGTAAAAGTTACGTATATTATTTTATTCTGTCCTATCATAATATTTCCCTAAGGGATCTAGTTACGCAAACTTTACGGTTGGCTTGACGCTAGAAATTTTCTAGTACCTACCCAACAAAGTAAAACTTTTTAACGTACTTTAATTTCTGTCCCTACACATATTATGTACATAAATGATAGACAAATCGAATTTTACCCTGTGCGTGTAATAATACAGGATTTGTGTTTAGAGGGGGTTCGTCACACATTTATATTAATTACCAAGTGCAAATCGTAGCCCATGTTACCTTCGTCTCCAATCTCTATGATACATATTACATATACACATATCATCCATCTATACCATACTTACCATCTATCTCTCACACTTTTAAACAATAAAGAAGCTAAGTATGTTTTAGAAAAAACAAACAAATTTCCTAAATTTCAGAGAAATCGGCGTAGGTACCAATCAAAAATATAACTAACACATGGGTACACTTATTCGTACATAAAACGATAAAAACGCGTGGATTTGACTCGTTCCAGCAATGTGCGAAACGGCATTATATTGTTATTTTAAAAAACGGCAACCGCCCTTGCTTGTTCTTCGCGGTAGTAACGGTATTTCGAACGGTAGATTCAATTGATGATTCAAAAGTGCTTGTAAAAGTTTATTTGAATAAAAAACTTTTCTGTTCTATTCTATTCTGTTTTACATATGAATGATAGCTAGGTACATATACTAAAACCCTTCTGAAAGTAAGTAGATTACGATAGTGTAAAAAACATCTAAATTGGTTCATTGATGTTTAAATAATCGCAAACATATATACGGGTCGAAAACAGAACCTCCTTTTTTGAAATCGGTTAAAAAGAGACGGACGCTTTTACCTGGTGCTTGCATGAATCCAATATCCGGAGGGGGTCCGTCATACACTTGGATTACCCAGTGCAAGTGCCAAGTACCCACATCCTCTTCGTTTTCGTAGGTTAATGTTTTCTCACATATCATCTATCTCCCACACTTTTATATACTTAACTAAAAATAAATGGACGCTTACCTGGTGCATGTATAAATTCAATATCGGTGTCTGGAGGGGGTCCATCATACATTTGGATTACCCAGTGCAAGTACCCACATCCTCTTAGTTTTCGTAGGCTAATATTTTCACACATATCATCTATCTCCCACACTTTTATATAGTTAAAAAGAGATGGACGCATTTACCTGGTGCTTGCATGAATCCAATATCCGGAGGGGGTCCGTCGTACATTTGCCTCAGCACGTGCAGGTCGTACCCCGCGTCCCCCTCGCCGCCGCCCTCGTCCTCGTAAGCTATGATGTTCTCTCTGATATCGTCGAGTTCCTTCTCCGCCCACGCGTCTGCTCTCTTCCGATGTACCACAACAGCTAGTAGCAGGACTGCGAGAAAATAGTTTAGTTAATATTTGGTGGGTACGGACTACCGATTATACAGAGTTTAAGAAGAACGTTACCGAAAACGTACCGCTATTATTATAAAATCTGAACACAATCCAATATTATTTATTAATAACCAACTAAGCTGTGATAGCCTAGTGGTTAGGACGACCGACTTCTAATCGGAGGTCGTGGGTTCGATCCCGGAGCACGCACCTCTAACTTTTCGGAGTTATGTGCGTTTTAAGTATTTAAATATCACTTGCTTTAACGGTGAAGGAAAACATCGTGAGGAAACCTGCATGCCTGAGAGTTCTCCATAACGTTCTCAAAGGTGTGTGAAGTCTGCCAATCCGCTTGGCCAGCGTGGTAGACTATGGCCAAAACCCTTCCCACTCTGAGAGGAGACCCGTGCTCTGTAGTGAGCCGGTAATGGGTTGATCATGATGATGATGATGATAAACAACTCACTGATTAAAATGGAGATGCAGACGAGTATAGCGACTAGAAAGTTGGTGTCGATGCCGAATGTGACCGCTGTGAACACGCTCTTCTGACAGCCAGGATCTGCGTTGTGATCTACGGACGGCCTGCCCAAATTGTACATCTATGGACAAACACAAACAATAAAATATTCATAGAATTAAATATTGGTCTCCGCTGCGCTACGACCTAGAAGGCGCAGCGCGTACCAGCGAAGTGCGGCCACAAAAGGTACGCCATATTGGCGTAAACGAGTATCCACTAATATGAATGAATGAATGAATGAATTAATTAATTAATGAAATATACTTTATTGTACACCAAAAACATACATTAAATGAAAGAAACATACATTTTAAATATGCATATTATAGTTATGCATGTATATTTATCTAAGCAACATTCTAGACTGTATAAAATATTTTTTTCCATTAATCGGGTAAAAGTTATGTGTCTGGCATCATTATTCTAACACGTCTTTGCACGTAGTCATTACACACTTCGGTACTCGTATTTCGTTGCCGCATTCAGCGAGCTACTTTTCTTAGATAGTGCTCCCTTTGGGTAGTCTAAGAAAATGTTATTAAATACCGCAAAAATTATGTTCGAGGGAGAAGAAGGATGTCCTTCTTCTCCCTCGAACATTTTTCTGAGAAATCAATTTCAAAATAGAGGAGTTTGACAGAAAATTAGAGCGACAGGGTACTTACAAAATCGTTGTATGTGAAATTGCTGATGCAGCCCATGAAGTTGGTATTCGTAGGTACGTGCTTCCATCCGAATGATCGAGCCAGGTTTTGTAGATCTATGCTCGCTCCACCGAGTTGTAGAGGACCGTTCACTGTTGAAAATCATTAATGACAATTATAGTGAAACCAAGAAGGTTATTATAGTATATATTCTATGTAGACACTGGAGACTGCGCCTAAAACATTGTAGTGAAGACAAGGTCATTCACTTGGGTTATTTTTTGTCTCTAGTTTTTATATACCTCACACAATATATTTAAGTAGATGAGAACGAGACAAAGCAACTCCAGACCTGTTCAAGGTCAAATTTCTTTGCTTTATCGTTTTGTTTGGAGCTCAGAATACATAGGTTCCATGATTCTAGGGTGAAACTATGTTATTGGCATATAATCTATCTCCTTGTTTCATAGTACGTTATCTGTACAAATGTCGTTACGTTGTCTGTAGTATATAATTATCCTAGTTAATTTTCTTAGGTAATTTTTGTTGTCCAATTGTCGTCGTCTGTCACCCGTGTACGCAATAAGAACAATCCGAAATCATCCAGCCTTTTATTTCACCATTACGAAACTTTACTCTTCATGACGTACCGTCTCCTTACGAAGGCGTTACGTCATCAAGGACATTTCAGCATTCCAGACCGCAACTTTATATAAAGGTCTACTCTAGCGGCACGCTATGATGGCCGGTTTGACGTTTGTCCGCTCATGAAGTTCCGTATTAATTGATAACGACTTTGAAGGAAATAATTGTATTACTTTATTGACGATAGTGATGTGCAGAGATTCATAAATTTTATCGAATGTAGTTTTAGGTTTAGGACTCAAAATTTATTTATTAAATTGATTTCTTAAATGTATACAAGTGTAGAAAAATCAGTTTGCACCATTTAAGGGGTGAATGTACTTGTGAATATGAACAATTTTCACTATGTGGACAAACCTCTGAAATCGCAAAAAAATATCAATAAATTTTTAAAAATGGAATCTAATACGATCGTCACATAGGATCGCTGGCTAGCACAACTACTACCTCCGGCAAACTCGTGTCAATGCTCAATGCAAAACAAAGCAGTTTCGAATTGACGTTGCTTCGAAAAGTATAAACTGTCAGTGCAATGCGATTGTGATATAGTTTTGACCTGGCTTTGGATTTCAAATATTGATACTGCATTACTGTTGACCCTTGCTCGTTAATTTGGACTCTGTTCAAGCCCTTTGTTGTGGATTTCGTCGATATGACCGAACGTACGCAGAGAACTGTTCTAAATAGTCAGACACGTGAGTTCGTAATACGCCTTCGTAACTATTTCGATCGTGAAGCTCAAAATGGAGGGCCAATTTTACCTATAACGTCAGTGGTTGAACGCGTAGCTGATGCGCTTAATATTGGACAACGAACTGTTAGACGGATAACTAAAAAAAAATATGGCGAGACTGGCACAGAAGAAAATAAACTTCACACACCAAAAAAGAGAAAACGAGCAAAACCAGTCGTAGGCATCGATAGCTTTGATGCCGATGCTATCCGAAGACATGTTTACGGCTACTATTTACAGAAGGAGTATCCAACAAGAAAAAAGTTGGTGCATTCACTGAAGGACGCTGGATTATTCTTCGGTGGGGAAAGTTCTTTAACGAAGATTTTGAAGACCATTGGATTTCGATACAAAAAATGTAACAAACGCAAAATATTGATGGAAAGATTTGATATAGCGATGGCAAGGTATACTTTTTTACGGCAAGTGAAAGAAATCAAAAATTGGCAAAATGTTGTGTTCTTGGATGAAACATGGCTTAATGCTAACCATACTGTAGGCCGTTCTTGGAACGATGACACAGCAGCATCTACTTCCAAAGTTCCTGTAGGAAAAGGATCGCGACTTATAATTTGTCACGCCGGAACCATCAACGGGTTTGTCGAAGGTTCTCTCATGGCTTTTGCGTCAAAAACCACTGGAGACTATCATGAAGACATGAATGGAGAAAAGTTTACTGAATGGTTTACGTCAATGTTGTGTAGCCTCCCTGAACCATCTATTATAATTATGGACAACGCCCCATACCACTCGATGCAAATTGACAAGCCACCTGCCCAATCCCAAAAGAAAGCTGATATCGTCGCATGGCTTCGTAAAAATGGCGTAGATGCAAACATGAATATGTTAAAAGCGGAATTAGTACGTCTTTTAAAAGAAAACAAACCAACCAAGATCCGATACGTCATTGACGAAATAGCATTAGAACATGGGCACAGAGTTATACGGTTACCGCCTTACCATTGTGAGTATAATGCGATTGAGTTGGTGTGGGCTCAAATTAAGGGATATGCTGCAAGACACAATACAGAACCCCCATTTACCACAAAAAAAATGCTAAAATTATTAGAAGAAGCTTGTGAACATGTGACTAAAGGAGACTGGGAAAAGGTTGTGAATAGAACTGTTAAATTAATAAGGGAAGATTATGAAAGAGATGTGAAAATAGATAATATTATAGAAAACGAACATATAATTATTAATGTATGTGATGATAGCAGTGACGACAGTGAAAATAGTAGTATGGACGAATCTGATTAATTATGGCCTTTTGTGGCACCTTTTTTGGTATCTTTTGTATTCATATGTTTCTTGTGTGCATATAAAGTATGTATATTCATTTTCGTTCAAATATTCAGTTCGTTCAAATAAATTAAATAAACATATACATTTTTGTTTTATTAAACCTATTTAATCAGGTACAAAAACAAAACTTAATTGTTTTTTGTTCGAGAATAAATTGACATTCCACATCACTATTGTAATGTGTCAAACCGGCCATCATAGCGTGCCGCTAGTGTAGTGTTTTTCATAAACCATTGACGTAAGATTTTAAGCCACGCTATTCTCTTGTAGGCAGGCCTCCTTCTGCCTGCCACTGTTATTATATTTTACAATTTACATGATCAGGTATAGGCTATTCTGTAACTTAGTTATCAACTAAAAATTATAGCCACCGAAAAAGATCGATATACATTGCTGCTTTACTGTGTGAAATATAAACAGTGATTTCATTTCACACATTAAAACAGCAATGTATATCGAACTAATTCGTTGGCAACCATTTTCTGTTGGTAACTAAGTTAGAGGATAGCCCCACAGTTCAAGGTGGCCATATTTTTTGGTACATATAATTATGTGGCAAAAAAATATTGACTTCGAATTGGGCAGCTCGAATTCCTCTACAAAATTGACTGATTCATCGGAATCATTATAATGGTTGTCGCCGGCTGAATGAATGAATGAATGAATGAATGAATGAATGAATGAATGAATGAATGAATGGCTAAATGTGTGGCCTCCTAAAATTACGAGATGGGCTAACAACTTGAGTTGGAAGTTCGACAGGAAAGCTTAAAGTAACGATTTGGCTGCAACAAACTGAATAATAAGGGAACAGTACTTTACAGTACTCTAAAAATATTTTTATTTAAATTCCAAAAATTGTTTCAAACACTAAAACGTGCGGTGAAAAATGAAATGGGAATTAGACAAAATATTTTCGAACATTTGCATTATAATGCCCGGCGGGGAAGGTGTCACCCAAATATTTTTAGTATCCCATGATTTATTTTTAGCCATTAAATGCAGGAGAGCGATAAAATACCAGCGTCCCGGAAAATCCTGTTGACATGAACTCCGAGTAAGGTGTCGTGCGGAAAATTAATTTCCCCAAAGTTGGGCGAAGTCGGTGGGAACTTTACACACGATCTCCTTTCCAATACAAGTCTGGCACAACATTCGGAATATTCGTAAGACTGGCAGGATTCTTTGATCAAATACCTTTCCTTTTAAATCAACTCAGAACTGAAACCCTGATTTGTGAACCAAAAATGGAAACATACACGAAATAAACTCACACTAAGTTTCTCCAGGTGATTACAGAACGAATTTAGGTGTAACATTTTGATAGTAAGATAAGCAAAATAATCCAATTAATTAAAGTTTTACCCGTTGAGCTATATAAGTTGTCTTGTGCCTCCCTAAGACCTAGCCTAAACATTATCTTAATACCTTATTTGATTCCTTACTTGGGGACTCCACTTTTAGCTAATTGGATGAATTGAATGATAAGATGAATATTGGTTTAAATATTTAAAACACATGAGCCTTCCACATTCTCGATTCATTTAGTTGTCGCAGCTTCATTTTTGCCTCAAAACCGACACCAGTGAGGCGACACTCTCGCACTCGCTTCGCCTCGTGAGAATGTAGATGCGGAATTATATTTATACTAGCTGATGCCCACGACTTCGTCCGCTTGGATTTAAGTTTTTTAAAAATCCCTTGGGAACTCTATGATTTTGCTGGGTCTCTGTATCAATTTTCGTCAAAATAATTGGTTCAGTAGTTTAGGCATGAAAGCGTAACAAACAAACAAACTCACTTTCGAATTTCTAATATTAGTTAGGATGATTTACCATTAAGTATTTCTCTCGGTCCAGTCGGCGCAGCGAGGCTCATACACGTAGACAGCTTGCATCTGTCCACGAACATCTCTATAGAGTTTCTCATGAGGATGATCTCTATGAGATGCGGTTTCCCATCGGCCACCTCAATGACGCTGTTGTTTAGACGCGTTGTCCCCGACCCGTAGTTGACCAACAGATGCGGGAAACCGTCCACTAACTCCAGAGACATGAAATCTGTAACAAATCATACTGATTATATTTCAATGAACGCATTAACGTGATAGTTGGAACGAATATAAGGAAGGCAGTCGAAAGTGGCTGGATAAGGAAGTGAGAAGATTGGGTGTAGGTACAGTCTGATTTTTAATTCGGTGTCATTCTGACAGTCATCATTTAAAAATAGAATGAGTTATTTGTATGAAAAAAAGGGTTACCACCTGAAGCTCGATTTTACCCCAAACTAAATACCTGAAGTATCTGTCAGGCGTTTGTCATGTCTACATGTCGAGGCAATTGACTTTTATTTATATGTATGTTTGGAATCTATTATCTTTTTTGTGGGAACTGTTGCATCTCTGGTAACATTAAGAAACGTCAGAATTCCACGGAATTGAAAATCAGAGTACAGTACATAAGTGTACTGTACTCTGATTTTCAATTCCCTAATAAGTATTAGGGAAGGCCTAAACCCAAAATAAAGTGTAAAGATGTTTATACTTCACAAGCTGGCATGATGATAACACATTCTGCTAGTGAAACATCACTCCTGAAATCTATTTAGTAATAACACAGTACCTTCATGACCAAGGTCCATGTACATTGTACACACAGAGAAATAGCTGTGATTGTACATAATATCTGGGTCGAAATAATCGATATTTCTTACAAAAACACTTGGTTTTATACGTCATTATGATCTCTCTACTTAGATAGTACAGAAAAAAAGACGTTGTAAATATAAAAGATTGTTTAATTAACACGATAAACAGAAGTTGTAAAACCGTTATACCGCAATGTATATGTGCACATAACCTTAAAGTCAACTGTCTTGGCTGTAGTTCAAGGAATATAAGGCGGCTTTTAGTACTTGGCTCAGAAGACGTGCTTTTGTAAGCAGCTCATTATTAGTACATAATACACTGTGGCCAACGATGTCCGGAATAACAAATATGGTACGGTTGTTATTATATTTTGAACTATATCATCTCTAGTAAAATTTTCTAATGTAAACTACGGGTACATACCACGATAAAAATGTTTGTTTGTTAGTCGATATACAGTCTCGTCTCGTCGTGACCACGGTCCTTGTCGTTTGTTGGTCGGATAGAAATATCGACCAACAAACAAACATTTTTATCATGGTATGTATGTACCCCTAGTTACATTAGATTATGTAGCTTAAGTCAGTTTTATTTTGTGTAACTTGTCTTTTTTGGGTCACACCACTAATAGCTTAGTTTTAGGATGCCCGGATTTGTTTAGAAACATATCTTGGGTTTTCCTAGCCCTAGTTCCTAGTATAATGAAAGAAGCGTGGTCAAAATACATATTTTTATAAGGCAAACTGAACAGCTCTATTAACATCAAGCCATTTGGAGTAACTCCGATTGATTGAGTTCAATATGTTCTGCGCCACGTCGCATGAACATGCTCATAATTAAAGCCTCGGATGGTTTTGAAAGTAATCGGGCGTATATCACGCAAGTCCAGCCGTATAGTACCTAATGATACGAAGTTATAATTTGTAACATGTTATTTTTTATGACTGAAGTCAGTATGTCCTGCGCCGCGTCACATGAACATGCTCATGTAGGTGTATGATGATACGAAGTTACAATTTGTAACATGTTATTTTTTATTAATTACTTCAGAAAACATGTCATAATATGGAAAGTTTAATGGACTGTGATCACACACATCAAGTTAGAAATCATCCCCTTTTAAATAGGCGAAGTAACGAGGCCATACTAATTATGTAATCCACGAAATGTAAGTAACAGTGTGGAAAATAGGTATTTCAGTGGGCACTCCATCACGCAACCGCCGCGTCGCTTTCATAAATCATATCGTGCAGCCTGTCAGTCATTACGTGGATCATTAAAAAATCATTACAGACCGGGGCGGGACGGCACGCGGTATGATTAGACCTTTATATGCGAACTTACTGACTTACTAATCAAGGGAATTCATTTTCTTTGTGTGATTATTTTTTGACGTGATAATAATATGTCTTATAATAACGTCTTATAAATCCATGAACGCCGGCTACACGCAAGAAAAAGCATGATTCACTGTCACGTACCGCGTGCGAGCGAGAGCGCGGAACAAGCGATAGAGAGATTTTTGTTTAAAATAATCCACCAATTTTTCTGTTAGGCTTTAAATTTCATTTAACTATCTATTTCGTGCAATTTTGACTAGAGTTTGATTTATTACATGGTTGATTGTTTCTAATTTAAGTTATATTCCTGCTCTACTACTACTATCCTACTACTACTTATCTATGCTACTACTATCCCGCTCTGAAGAAGTCTTTACGACTAAAGACGCTCTCTGTATGTCTGATTTTTACTACTAAATTTTGTCAAACTGAAATCTAGTCAGGGCAATAGTCTTGTCATCTTAAGATGAAGCACACGCGTTAATCCTCCCTAAATCCTAAATCCTCATAGCTCACAAAAATAACTCTATTGTGAGTCCATCTCCTAATCTCTGTAATATTATTTTTGCTCCTCTATTCAAATCGTAATAAAAACATCTTATGATCTTACTCATATATTACGCATTATATACGCACTTATAATATTAGGGAACAATGGTGGTTTTCGTCGGAAATCATTATTCAAGTCGTTACGCCAATCAACCCTGACATATTTATCGTTCGGAGGGACATTGTTGAGCTTTCTTTAAGGTCAATTTTATTTGAGAATAGGGCTGTAGAGAAGTTTCGATGAAAATTATACTATTTCTTCTCTTTTTTTCTTTTTTTGCCTTCCCTGAATCCCATTATTTAGGCTCGGAGCTCCTCACTTTGTTGCACCAAGTCGAGCGATCTTGGGTTGTCGGTTCTGACAATTGGGCTCTTGAGGTCTCGTTCTACGTTAGACCACCAGGTAGACGGCGGGCGGCTTTTCTTTTACAGAAAAGAGGTAGAGGCCCTAATGTAAACCAATAAAAAAGAATGGTCGGAGAAATGCGTGGACAAACGTAAATAAAATTTTCTTTTGGAAGCCCTAATAGAATATTATATGTGAATATAATATTGCGGTTTCAATATTATTACATACATAATATGTGTCGAATTGATAACCTCCTTCTTGAAGTCAGTTAAAAAGGAATGCAAGCAATTGCAATAGCAGGATCCCCGTTGTTTGTGTTCCCCACTGACAGGGGCAGCATTGCGGAATTTAGCTTGTCCAGCAGCGTTTGGTCAGCAGTAAGGGTTACCCCGCCAACCCGCATTGGAGCAGCGTGGCGGGTCTAAGCTCTAAATCCCCCTCTCCTATGAGAGAAGAGGCCTATGCCCAACAGTGGGACGTTATAGGGCTGTTGTGGTGGTGGTGGAAGGATTAGCCTCGGTGAAGAGTAGACCACGTGTAGTAGACTGGCCACTGCGCCGCCTCTATCGAAAGGTGCTCTTTTGCCTCGATTCCAAGCACCATATTAGACTGTATGTACTGTGTAACACAATCCGCTTGGCCAGCGTGGTAGACTATGGCCAAAACCCTTCTCACTCTGAGAGGAGACCCGTGCTCTGTAGTGAGCCGGTAATGGGTTGATCATGATGATGATGATGATGACTGTGTAACATTATTATTTTTGTCGAATGAATTTTTACATTAGTCACAGCCCTAGTTAAGTCTTACTTGGTTCACTCGGGTCGGTTGCCAATAGTTTCATTGTGCAAACCGTAGCAACTTTATCCACCGGATTGGAACCGACAAAGGGAAGATTACAGTCGATTGAGACGTACCTGAACCTCTTAAACTTTTCCTTTTTGTAACACAATACAGGACTCTCTTTGTGTTGTGTGATATCTCGTACCTTGTATCGCGCGCACCATCCTTTTGATATTTGTTGGAAGAAGATTTCAACGCGTTATTTCAAATAACACCTACCAACCTCGTCTTGAACAACCTGTATGTCGTGTTCTGTAGCTGCCAGTCTATTTTTCACCCCCGACTCAAAAACGACGGGGTGTTATAAGTTTGACGTGTCTCTCTCTGTGTGTGTGTGTGTCTGTCTGTTCCCTCGTAGCGCTCAAACGGGTGGACCGATTTGAATACGGTTTTTTTTTGTTTGAAAGGTGAATTAGTTTAGTGTTGTTAGCTATGTTTGATGACAATCGATCCAAGATGGCCGCCGCTACAAAATGGCGGATTACATATTTTTTCACAACTCCCTTAATATGGGTATCAAATGAAAGGGCTTGAATAATAGAATAGCATTATTGCAAATCCAAGACGGCCGCCGCCACAAAATGGCGAATGTCGGGTGGTTTTTAAATTTTTAATTTATACTTGTTAGTAACATGGAACAGTTTTCATACTACGAATTGATTTCATACTACTCTTAAGGCAGAAACAGGCATGATAAAAAGCGACGCGTTGAGCCAAATCAAATCACGGAATTCTTTACGACCACAATCAAATTACAAATACTCGATGCAACGTGGTTCCGTTTTGTGGTTAAGGCCCACTACAGGTACTTTTACTTTTACAAGTGAATTCCAATTGTTCGTCGGTAGAGTGGTAACTGAAACCGGCAAGGCATCCTAAACCAGACCGGAGACAATTTAGAAACAATCCTACTAATATTATAAATGTGAAAGTGTGGATGTTTGGATGTTTAGATGTTTGGATGTTTGGATGTTTGTTACTCTATAACGTCGCAACTCCTGAACCGATTTGGCTAAAATTTTGAATGGAGATAGACTATGCTCTGACTTAAAACATAGACTACTTTTTAGCCTGGAAAATCCACAGTTCCCGCGGGATTTTGAAAAACCCGAAATCTATATCTACAGCTATAGGTAGATTACTATAGCGAACTTCCTTGATAGTAGTTTTAAACGTTGGAAAAGGGAGCGGGAATAGGAACCGGAAATCCACAATTCCCTCGGGGTTTGTTTAAAACCGAAATTCAAGCGGGCGAAGCCGCGGGCAGATGCTAGTATACATATATACAGGAAAAATTTGTGACGAGTGCCCAAATCTTGATATGTTATAAATAATCAAAATTTAATAAACACGTATTTTTTTATTTTTTATTTTACTAAAGAATACCTAAAATATCGTTCACGAAAGTTATTTATTTTTAAACGGATTATTATGGTCACCCTACTCTAACAACCTCCTCTAGCGCAGTGGTGAGTAGCACTCACCACTGCGTTAGGGAGTTCGTCATAGTTGCACGTCATCACTCATAAGACCGTAGCACTCAGTGAGTGCTACGGTCGTCTGAATTCCCGAGCTCCCGAGTTCGATTCCGGGCAGAGGCAATTTGGGATTTTATAATTTCTAAATCATCTCTGGTCTGGTCTGGTGGGACTTGGGAGGCTTCAGCCGAGGCTGGCAAAGCCCTACCGCCCTACCCTGCCGCCCTACCGCCTTACCCTGCCGCCCTACCGCCAAGCGTTTGGCCAAGCGATTTAGCGTTCCGATACCTACGATGTCGCGTAGAAACCAATCAGGTGTATGGGTTTAATCGACTTCTACCTTAGACTTACCTACCGACAGGTGAGAATGCAGTCAAGGGCTAACTTGTAGATTAATTAAAAAAAAGTCACCATAATTAGGTACTCACATCAGCTGACGATACCCGCCACAGCCAGAAATCTCTGAGTGTCGCCTAATTTCATAAATTTTAACGTAAGAGCGTTTAACTTTAGAGTCAATTTTCAAAAATAAATAGGTTTAGGAACATCAAAATGTAGAAAATAATGCATAGGTAATAATAATAAATTAAAGTGAGTGCATAAAAAAAAAGATTAATGATTTTTCTTTATTTAAATACAAGGATTAGCAGCATACCTATCACTCTAACCTACCTAAGAGAGAGCGCTCACGGAGCGGTTCGCACCCGCGCCCGCCGCGGTTGCGGGCCCGCAACACTCGAAATTCATACAAATGTCGAGTGCAAAACTCACGACGCGATTTACTCCCGCAGAGTTGGCGGTTGCTCGCGGCTCCCGCAGAACCGGCGGGCAGCGGGCGCCCGCGAGCTTTGCGGGCGTCGCCCGCAAGCTCTGCGGTTTGTCGGCGGGCGCGATCGCATTTTTCTTATAGGAGGAGCTGGCGAACAAAACGGTATAATTGCATCAAACTAAACTGAATGACATATTTACAATGAGCTTTTGGCGTGGATTTTTATTTACCCATATTATGTAGTTTGTGACTTTATTGAACACTAGCTGACCCTCGCGACTTCGTCCGCGTGGTTATATAGGTTTTTATATAGGATCGGATTGGATCCCATAATCCTTTTTTGTACCTAAACTAAATGTAGCCTAAGTTACTCCATATAACATCACCTGTCTGCCATTGAAAGTTCCATCAAAATCGATCCAGCCGTTTCGGAAATTAGCTGGAACAAATAGACAGATCGACAAACATAACTCTAAATGCACACCAGTTTAAAATAAGCCGTACGTTCAAAGATCCGGGTCCCAAGTTATTTGAACCCAATAAATGTCTGTCATTTCTGAAATAAAAAACCTATGACCTTGAAATATTTACGGGACAAATACTTAAAGTACTACCTTTCTAACAAAAAAAGAATAAGTTAAATCGAAGTACCCGTTATTGAATTAGAGCTAAATACACGTTTTAACTTTCTTCCCCTCTCCCAAGGGAACCGTGCTTAATTTCGGGATAAAAAGTATCCTATGTCCTACCTCGGAGTATAAACTCATATCGTACCAAGTTTCATTCGAATCCATTCAGTAGTTTCGGCGTGATGCGCGGCCAAGATACAGACAGACAGACAGACAGACAGACAGACAGACAGACAGACAGACAGACAAAAATAAAAAAAATTGCAGTTTTGGCTTCAATATCGATTATAGAGTGCCCTCCAATAAAAATTTTCAAAATATCTTTAATGTACAGAATTGGATCCGTTACAGTTTTATTATATTATAGATAGATAGATAGATAATAATATGTTAAATCCAGTTTGCTATCTCATATAAGATTTAAATTTAGAAAATGCAATTATAACATTTTGTTTGCAACCGGGCGTAATTATTAAATACGTTTTGATTGCCACTAATGCACTAGGCCATTTAATTGCAAGCAATAACTTGTTTGTGTAAACACATAACTCCAGAAGCAGGATATCAATTAATATTAAAACTAAATCAAACTATTATTAAAATATCTGCGTTTATCACCCGCACATCAGAGATTAGTTTAACTGAGATCACTTTTCAAATATATTTTATACTAATTAATTAATTACACTCAGCCAAGTCTAAAATGGCAGCATTTATTTGATTAGGGTGTGATTGCTGTCGTAGCCCTCAATCAAATATCACGACCTAGACGCTGAAGCATCTAATAGTCGGTTGAGTCTTTGGAGGAGACTCAATTCATGGCTTCGAAGTAGCCGTATTTATACCAATAATTCAAGATGGCGCTTCGGCGCCACTGAATGAATCAAATGTCAGTTAATTCTAACCTATTTCAATTATGAAATTAATAATTCGTAAACCATTTCTAAAAATTCTAATTAATTTTCAACAATAATCTATCATTTGTAAGTCAATCTGATATTTGTAAGTTAGTTTAGGACAATTTCAACATAAATCATTTAAAAACTTTATCTATCTATCTATCTATAATATAATAAAACTGTAACAGATCCAATTCTGTACATTGAAGATATTTTGAAAATTTTTGTTGGAGGGCATTCTATAATCGATACTGAAGCCAAAACTGCAATTTGTTTCATTTTTGTCTGTCTGTCTGTCTGTCTGTCTGTATCTTGGCCGCGCATCACGCCGAAACTACTGAATGGATTCGAATAAAACTTGGTACGATTTGAGTTTATACTCCGAGGTAGGTTATAGGATACTTTTTATCCCGAAATTCAGCACGGTTCCCTAGGGAGAGGGGAAGAAAGTTAAAACATGTATTTAGCTGTAATTCATTAACGCGTAGTTCGATTTAACTCATTCTTTTTGTGTTAGAAAGGTAGTACTTTAAGTATTGTCCCGTAAATATTTCAAGGTCATAGGTTTATTAGTTCAGAAATGACAGACATTTATTGGGTTCAAATAACTTGGGACCCGGATCTTTGAACGTACGGCTTATTTTAAACTGGTGTGCGTTTAAATTTGTTTGTCGATCTGTCTATTTGTTCCAGCTAATTACCGAAACGGCTGGATCAATTTTGATGGAACTTTCAATGGCAGATAGGTGATGTTATAAGGAGTAACTTAGGCTACATTTAGTTTAGGTTCAAAAAAGGATTATGGGATCCAATCCGATCCTATATAAAACCTATATCCAGGCGGACGAAGTCGCGGGGGTCGGCTAGTTAGTGAATAAAGTTTTTAAATGATAAACTTTTTAATTAAAAAAAAAATCTTAGTAAAACAGAACAAATTTTTCTTCTGAAAAAGAAATAAGTAATTCATTTTGATTGACATCTTACAAATTTGTATGGAAATTAATCCATCTTGAAAGAAAACGTGTTCGATTATTCAAATCTTTCGAAACTTTATTGTAATTATGCCGTTATGATCGAAACCACGACCTATGGATGCAATTTTGATACAGTTGCGGGACCGTTTTAAGTAAAATTAAGTTGATATTCTTATTCACCAGGCCAAAGACCATCGGTTTAAAAAATATAACGTTTGTTCGCCAGCTCTTCATATATAAATATAACCGCCGGTCTTGCGGGCGTCGCCCGCCGAGTTGGCGGGCGACGCCCGCAGCCGCGGCGGCTGCGGTTCCCGCAAAAACAAGCGGGCTCGTGAGCGCGCTCTCTCTAACCTCTCTCCCGCAGCCGCGGCGGGCGCGATTCCAAACCGCTCCGTGAGCGCTCTCCGTAAAAGTCCTAACCTATCAGCTGTTTTGGTAGAATAGTCAACTTACATACCTACTCACACCTGACGACACGCGCGGCGGCCAATGACCTCTGAGTGCTAACTTCATTTTCGAGATGCGAACTAGTTAGGTACGTACCTATCTACTGACTTTTTAAATTAAAAAAGCGTTAAACTTTTAGGCTGAATTTCAATTTTCCCTTAACTCAAAATACAGAAAATACCTAGAAAGGCTAATGACTCTTTATTTATTCAAACCTACGATTAGAATTGTGCATTCTTTTGTTTGCTGCCTCGTTGGTCTAGTGGTTAGCATATTTGAACGCAGATCACGAGGTCCCGAATTTGATTTCCGGGTCGGGCAAATAATTTTTAGGTATTGTGGTTTGCTCTCAAGAAATTCTCAGTACCAGCCCGGGGTTGGTAGCTGGCGGTTTTTCACCCCCGTGCCTCGGAAAGTAGGTACGTTAAGCAGTCGGTCCCGATCATTGTCACTATCATGTGACAATAGTCGTTAAAGCCCGCAAGCCCGCCAACCCGCATTGGAGCAGCGTGGCAGGGCTAAGATCTAAATCCCTCATTCATATGAGAAAGAAAGCCTGTGCCCAGCAGTGGGACGTTAAAAAGGCTGTAGTGGTGGTGGAGGATACTTTTGTCACCATCCATTACGGCCCTTTAACTGTAGTCACAGAGCTACTGCTGGTCACAGAGCCACAGAGGAAATTTTTCCTCTGTGACAGAGCCTCCTGTCTCATGGGAAAGAGGGATTTAGAGCGTAGACCCGCCACGCTGCTCCAAAGCTGGTTGGCGAGCTTTGACGACTATTCACACATAATAGTGATAATAACCGGACCGAATACGGCAACGTGCTCTCCAAAGCACAGGAGTGAGACACCGCTAGCTACCTACCAACTCCAGGTCAGACAAGAACATGACAAGAAATTGTCAGTGCTAGACTGACAATTTCTTGGCAGAAAAACCCAGCACTTAACGATTATTAGACCGACCCGGTAATCAAACTCAAGACCTCGTGATTTGCAGTTGAACATGCTAAGTAACCACTAGACGTAAGTATTTGATTATTAATCAAAAATCACTTACCTACTTCCTAAAATTGCTGATTTAAAATGTTCAATTTAAATTAAATGCATTATGCATTAGTGTCACTAATCACTGTATTTTAGTAATTGTTCGAAATGGAGTCCATTCCTCTGAAGACATAAACGTGCACGTTTTAACAAATTGTTATTAAGTTTATTTAAAACACTAGTGTCATTTTTCACTTCAGTAAAGGCGTCAATTATTTTTGACTTTAAGTCTTCTAGACTTTGGGCTTCTTCGACATACACCTTGCGTTTTATTTCACCCCAGAGATAAAAGTCGCAGGGGTTAAGATCCGGTGACCGAGCCGGCCACTGCACCGGTCCACCGCGACCTATCCATCTTTCCCCGTACGTACTATTTAAATAATTTCTTACACTAATTGCGTAATGAGGTGGAGCGCCGTCGTGTTGATAGTAAAAGTTACGAAGATACGAAATCGGCACTTCTTCGATCAAATTTTCAATCGTATCTCGTAACATTTCTAAGTAATGTGGTCCTGTTAGAGCTCCCTCGATAAATAAGGGTCCGATCACTTTATTTTTTATAATACCCGCCCAAACGTTTGCACTGAAACGCACTTGGTGGTGCGTTTCTCTCACTAAATGTGGATTATTAAACGCCCACCAATGTTCGTTATGGACGTTGTAGAGCCCCACACGAGTAAATAGCGCCTCATCAGTCCATAAGATGTTGGCATCGGCGTGATTAATGAGCCACTCGCACAAGGCTCGACGTGGTGCTGGGTCTGCGTCGTGGAGTTTTTGGACTGGCTGAAAGTGGTACGGATGTAGTCCGGCTGAATTTAACAGCTTCCAGACTGCGTACTGGCTGACGCCGAAGCGACGCGCTGCGTCGTATGTACTGGCTCTCGGATCTCTTTCAAAAAAATCGAATATCGAATCCTCAACATCGACCGCCAGTCGAGGTCTGCCAGACCCTCGAGCATGACTGGGAGTCGTGAACTGGCCATAGTCGAGCAGCCTTTGATTGGCTGCTAAAATTGTCCTCCTATTAGGTACTGTGGGATTCTGGATTCCTTGGGCTCGCAGACGTGGTACACTCTCCCTTTCGTACATTCTTTGAGCTGCTCGAAGGCTTTCATTGCTAAGTAAATACACTCGCACCATTTCGTAAAATTCGCGATTTGAGTAGTTAGACATCGTGATTTGTACGACGCCGACGTGAGTCGTACAGCAGTCCGCGACTGACTGGCAACTGGCAAGTAGCCGCGACCCGCCGCCCGCGACCTGTGTCTTATGTTTTCGGACCTCCGGCCCACTTCAGCGCGACAAAGCTTGCCGAGGTCATCTTTCAGCCGCGCCGCGCGACTGAATTACGACCGCGGTGCCTTTGTCGGCACCGTACAGAGAAACCGCTCGCGCCGATTTTATTATTTGTTTACATAACGAATATTACCTATTCTTACATTAGGATTCGTAATGTAATCACACACTTAGTGTGTCCATGTTTTGTTTATTTTAATGCTCGAATACGAGACAAAACATTGTTTAAACAAAAAGTACAGAAACAAAGGGCGATTTATTCTACTAACGATACTGAACCATCGAAAAAAATTTGGGCGCTCAATAGAAATTTTTCCTGTATACATACTATCAAATTTCCCCTACCGGATTTAAAGCTCTGGACCTCTTGCTTATAATGTCACAGCTATGGGAGCCGTGCGCCAACACTGCAGTCTGCACCAGGTTGGTTATCAAATGTCGATTTGAAGTCGCATGATGTAGGTAATTCAAGTTCGTCGTCCGGGTGCGACTGCATTGACAAATAGCTCACAAGACTAGCATGACAAGATCCGTGCACGTTGTAAATAAAGCGACTAGATTACAAGTCACGGCAAATAAGTCGAACGGTGACCTTCAATGCGCAGAAGTCGAGAATGAGATATCTCGGGATGTGAGGGGGTCGCGAGGAGGGCGTGGGGATCGTTCGTATGCATTGATTAGCTCTCGCGGATCCCTCGTAAGCGCTGATTGGCTCTCCAATCGTATTGTGTCCCGCTCACTCGTACGACGCTGCGCGCACTTGAAGGTCACCACTCGACTTGCGTGCCGGGGCTTATACGGGCGATGCCAACCAGCGGCAGCGCCACAATTAGCGTATTTGTCGAATCGTATGCCAATCTTCTGGCAAGGAGTTTTCTATTGGATGCCCCTCCGTGTGGCATACCACGGATTTTTCTACATAGGCCGCCACAGAAGCAACGAAGCGGCTGCACAACGTGCCGTGTGATATCGCCCTAAGCATTCAAAAGCTATCAATCACGAGAGTCAAATCCGCATTAAGCCCGAGTTCACACTGCACCCTCGAGCCACTCGAAGCCGAGCGCATTCGGCACAAATTAACGGTCGTATCTGTAGCGACGAGTGTGTGCACTCTACTTAACAGTATTGCCAATTTGGCAACACGGGAAGAAATATTTGCTCGCCAGCGAATGCTTTGCCAAGACGCAAGTGTATATTTCTCTCAAGGGGTAGTGTATTTTAGTTATTGCCTCGTGATAAAATGGCTCTAATATAAATTTCAATTTGCATATAAGATGTTAAGAGGAGTTTATCCCGAGTACACACAATCGAACCTACTATATACTTAACGGTTATATTATCAACCAATAAACCACTGAAACAAGTATAAAGTTCGTAAACTAAAACCCGACTACGCAACGAAACCCGAAATCGCGGGGCAAGCAGCTAGTGGCGCCATCTGTTATATCTATCCGAAACTAAATAATAATAAACTTTTGCCGCTCGCACGTCGCTTCTCGATTTTTTTTTGTATATAAAATGTAGCCTATGTCACCCGAACCATAACAAAGAATTAATTGACACCTCATTCATCAAAATCGGTCCAAGTAGTTTAGGCGCTACGGTGGTACACACAGAATCTCATACTAAAATCGGCCACATAGTACATACATACATACATAGACTGCTAAAATCATAACCCTTCCTTTTGGCTTTGCCGTAGTCGGGTAATTAATTAATAGACACACTCTTAATACTAATATTTGTGTCTGTGACTTGTCAGAAACAACATTAATAAAAAGCAAAAAGGTAAAATTTTAAACGATGTATCAAAAGAAATATTTTTATTGCCAACATTTGCAAGGCTTTTGCTAGGGAATAATTCACGCGTTGCAAAATTGGCAATACCGTAAAGTAGATGGCAAACACTCGTATCAGATTCGAATGGTTAATTTATGTTGAATGTGTACTGTAGTGTGTAACTGTGTACCCACTCGCTTTCGAGTAGTGCTGGAGAGTGTGAACTGTGGTTTGCGGCTGATTCGGTTTTAGTGACTGTGGTTTATTTGTTTAATTAAGGTATTTCGCGTCGTTAGTATTATGTAAACTGTGATTTATAAAAAAAAGCTAACATGATCTCTATGGACCTCATAAGAATGCTAAGGCTCAATCAGTGGGCGATCGAGAGAGCAATGTTCGGAGTATTCCTGCGAGATCGAATCAGAAATGAAGGATGCGTAGGAGAGCCAGTTTTCTTAACATAATATGTTGTCTTAACATAGTATGCATGTATAAGCCTCATAATATGTTGCTGACTGATGTCAGCAGTAGTGATGTCAGAGACAGTATGACATCAGTCGCTAAACTGCAGTGGCGAAGAACCGATAGAAATTCTCAATTGGTTGGGACCAAGGTTCACCGTTCACCGTTCACCGTTCACCGTGTCTGCCAATCCGCTTGGCCAGCGTGGTAGACTATGGCCAAAACCCTTCTCACTCTGAGAGGAGACCCGTGCTCTGTAGTGAGCCGGTAATGGGTTGATCATGATGATGATGATGATGATGATGAAGGTTCACCGGAAAATGCAGCATTCAAAGAGCCCGTTGAAGAAAAGAGAAGATGAAAAAATTGGTGAAAAAATACTTAGTGGGAGGGAGGGCAATAGATCTCGAGCGAGTCACTGGCAGCCGCTGAATACAGATAAAAAACATGCTTTTATGTTACTAAAAAGAATATGTTACTAAAGCACTGAGACTAGTCAAACAAGTCCAAGCTCGATGGTATCACTGTAAGCAATTGACGAGTCGCTATGGCCTCCTTTTTCCGATGTATATTTTTAGTAACTCGCTTATTCTTCTTCGATTTATTTAGACTTTTTCCACTAGATGGGATCCGCTTTTCAGTATATCTAAGCTCGCTTGCCCTGGTCTTGTGCATCCGACTTTTGGAGTTTATTGGCTCGCTTATGCTTTCTTGGTCGACCGCGAGGTTGAGACATCTGTTACCGATGACGTAACTTTGTGATCTCCATACCATACAACACCCGTATTGCGATTGACTATCTTTCTTACTTTTATCAACTAACATATAAGTAGTATAATATGGATTTATTTATTTTGAAATATAATATAATCTAATATCCAGGTATAAACGATCCCTTATAATTCCAACATGCGACACAATACATTAAAATTCATATGAGATTTCAAATTAATCAAGCCTAACGTATGGGTTCTTGGACATGAGGTCAGACGTCACAAATGATTAATACATCGTTGGGACCTGCCATCTTTAATCCAGCTTTGCTTGACCTAAAACCTCTAGTCGGACATTAATAACGTCATTCCAAATATAGATTACCTAATAGAAATATACAATTACTAGTACGGCGCGTGGGTGCGCGGCCCGCAAGCGGACCGCGAGGATTCGAGTAGTTTTTGTTTGAGCACGTCCCACCTATCTTCAATACCCTCGCCGTGCTCTTCATCCGTCTCCAAAGTCTTCGATCATCAGCTCTTTCCGTATTTTTCCTCCGCATGAATTTTTGTTTTCTACACGAAACCATCAAAAATTTTTTTTGTGTAGAAAAATAAATTCCGCCATCTTGTTTTTTAGTTCTTGATCATATTTTTCAAAGAAACCACTCTTCCATCTTTTATACTTGGTGAGATAGACACCGACGAAATTTGTATAGCCGCCATCTTGAATCCGCCATTTTGGTTTTTTTTTTTCACCTCAGTGCCAATTGGATGAGGTTCTGAGTATTTTTTGTTTGAGCAGCCCCCATCTATCTACAAAACTCTGCCCGGGCTCATCAATCATCTTCCAAACCCTCAATCATCATGTCTTCCCATATTTTTCTTTGAGATTTCTCCAAAGAACCGCATCAATCGCCTTGCATACCTAGTTCACAACTTTATACTCTCTCTCAATATTCGCCATACATTTTCTATGGAAAAATAAAGTCCGCCATTTTGAATTTTTTTTGTATTCATCGAGTAGACCTTTGGATCCTGATCATGTTTTGCTAAGAAACAACTCTTTCATCTTTTATACCCTTCGAGATGGACACCGACGAAATTTGTATGGCGGCCATCTTTTTTTCGCCATTTTGAATTTTTTTTCGGCTCACTGCCAATTGGATGACGTTTCGAGTGACATTTGTTCGAGCACCCCCCACCTATCTTCAATACCTTAAGCGTGCTCTTCAACCGTTTCCGAAATCCTCAATCATCAGCTCTCTCCATATTTTTCCTCTTAATGAATTTTTGTCCTCTATACGAAACCATTTGTGAAAAAAAAATTTTTCATACAAAATTTTACAGGAGAGGCGATGAATGAGTCAGTGAATCAGAACGAACAGCTATATATATATTAATGTAGTAAGTAAGTAGCATGTAAGTAGTACATTAGCCACAATAATCTATGATTCCACTTAACATTCTCTTTTCTCCCGTAATGTTTATGTTCATTTTATTAGGGTCAGTAGTCTTAGAATTGTATCCATCATCAATATTCAATTTATCGTCAATTGATCATCAATAAGTTTTTTTGAAGCTATTAAGGCTATCATTTAAGTCAAATTTTTTTTCTTGCACATTATTCTTTTTAACCCCCGACGCAAAAACGACGGGGTGTTATAAGTTTGACGTGTCTGTGTGTGTGTGTGTGTGTGTGTGTGTGTGTGTGTGTGTGTGTGTGTGTGTGTGTGTGTGTGTGTGTCTGTCTGTTCCCCTGTGGCGCTCAAACGGGTGGACCGATTTGAATGCGGTTTTTTTTGTTTGAAAGGTGAATTAGTCGAGAGTGTTCTTAGCTATGTTTGATGAAAATCGGTCCAAGATGGCCGCCGCTACAAAATGGCGGATGATATATTTTTTCACAACTCCCTTGATATGGGTATCAAATGAAAGGGCTTGACTAGTAGAATAGCACTATTGCAAATTCAAGATGGCCGCCGCCACTAAATGGCGAATGTCGGGGGTTTTTTAAATTTTCAATTTACACTTGTTATTAACCTTTTAGTTCGACTTTCTACCGTCCTAACTTACCTTATAAATTGTGTATGTGTACAGTTCATATGGTGTATCAGATCCGAGCCATAAATATGCATTAATAGTGTCACCAGTCTAAATTAATCTTAAGCCCGTAAGTGCAGAAACGAGGCGGTTCCTTTCGTGCTCAAATTCAGGCTACATGATTAATGGTCGCCTTAAGTAATCCAATAATACTATCTTTTGAAGGAATCTATGCTATGCCGTTATTATACCGTGTTTACTTTGTGGACTTGGCACTAATGTGTACGAGGGATAAATAATGTGCTTTGGCTATTCATTAAGGTCTAAGGTCAAGGTCACACTTGTAAAGAGATGAAAGCAATGACGATGCGGTAGTTTTTGTTGTGTTTGTTGGATGGTCAGATTTTATCCAAGATTTTGGGGTTTTTTCTGGCTTTAGTGATGTTACTTCGTAAAGGTAAAAAAAATGGTACCAATATAGTTTAGCAATGAAGATTGTAAAATTTTCCTGAAAAATTATGATAGTATAAAAAGGCTTTTTTCTAATATCTATAATAAATTTGTGGACTATAGAAATCGCTGATTTTAGACCTATATAATAGTCATAGAGTATCTCAAAAATTACTTGTAAAAAAACTTTACCTACTTGAAAGCAACAGCTTTTCCGCGAGTTCAAAGTTCGGGGCGACGACGCACTAGTTAAGTACTTTAGTTTTTATTCTGATTATTGGCAACGTTTTGTTTTACTACAACCACTCGACATGGAGAAGGGAGCAACAAAAACTAATGCAGCAATGTTTCGAGATGCGGTAAACACAAGGTCACGTAGAATAGGGGTTTGCGTGGGTCGGTCGTGCGTGAAAAGATATTACAATAGCAATAATTTTTGTTTATGATAACAAATGCTGGGTTATAAGACTTATCGCACTGCGGCGAATTTATTAATATTGTTGTGTACTATATAACCTTTATCTGTGATGTGAGAATTCTGAATCGGGATTAGCAAAAATCAAAAAGTTGTAAATAATTCAAATAAACAAAATACGTTTCAAAAGAAGCCGCAAGACCTGCAGAAGGCGCCAAAGGTTGCACACGTAACGCATGTTTCAATAATGAAAATGTCTGAGCTGAGACAGATTCAACCGCATCAGTGTCATCGAAGAAATGCTGATGACGTCAGAAGAGTGACGTGATGATACTCCACCGATTGTAATGGGCACCTAAACACTTACCTATCTACTCATATCTACTTTTATACAAAATAAAGAATTAAGTGAAAAATGTAAATCGCGGACGTAATATAAAACGTACGTAATATAAAAAAATCTATAAATAAAATAAAGATGTTGCTTGCCTTACGTCGCTACGTATCTTAAAATGCTTACCTTGAACATCCAACAACGGGTTGTACCTCAGCGGCCCCACGTAGAATATGAGGCTGTTGCTGGTGTGTGACGTCACAGTCAGAGTGATATGGCCCTCGTGGCAGGCGGGCGGCGAGGGGTACATCGCCCACCCGTCGCCGTGGAAGCCTATACTGGTCTGTTCGCAGTGCGGGCCGTTCCAGCCCTCTGGGCATTCGCATTTGTCGGCGAACGGTGTTCCTGTGGGAAGAAAAACAATGTTATTTGAGAGTTACAAATTAATTTATACGTATACAGTGGTAAAGTTAAATTATAGTTAAGATTAAACTTGCCCACCACAAAACAAGAAAAGTGTGTTGCATAAGTAAGTAAATACCTTCATGGTTAAGGTTACATACATGCAAACCTAACCCACCCTAAACCCTAAGTAATACACAGGAACTGTATGAAGGCCAGTTGTAATCCACGTTTTGTATGGCTGATGCAAGAAGGTTAAAGTATATTTATACTCTATATTGATGGCTTACTTCACAAACACCGGGATCAGATAATTAAACGTTTACGTAGTTCATACCCTCTAACACAAACACGATTATGTAACAAATCAACATGATAATCGTATAGCGATGTAGGAATAATTGTATCTGCTTTGTATGCCGAGATATTGACACGTCTCGACATTTTCAATTAGGCAATAGACCTCGTAGTTTATGTACCTACCTGTTGAACAGGATTATCACTTATATAGGTTAGATTGAATATATATATAGAGGCGAAACAGTTTTCTCAATGATTTAAGTTTCAAACGCCAACTCTAATGAATAGTTTGGCAATATAAGGGGATAGATGGACCGACACACACACACATCACTGCTAAACTGGTAATAAGAACTAATCGGTCGAGTCTTAAGTCAGAACTACCATAAAGTATAATCCAGGAACAAGCGAAGTAACTAGCTCATCAAAACTGGTAACATGGCCCTAAGAACCGATATACATATTTTGAGGGTCCCAAGGTGCTCGAATGACGACCCGGCATAGCAATCGCAGCATTCGAAGACCCTCCACTTGGATGGACTATCTCAAAAAATTCGGATCAAGAAGATCGGTCACGAAGTACAAGGTCGTGTACATTTGCGATCATTGCAAGAGACAAGTCCAGCAGTGGACATCTAACTTTTGAGATGATAATGATGATGATGGTGATGATGATGATGATGATGATGATGATGATGATGATGATGGTGGTGATGATGGTGATGATGAAACGAACTAACCTCCATTCAAACAAATAAGCGGTTCCTCAACATCGCAGGTACATTCGGACTCGACCCTGGCGGAGACTCCCACGAAGCTGGTGGTGTTCGTGTAAACTGAGAGAGGCACGTTGTTCTTCATCAGGACATTGCGACAGGAGTCCTCGCACTGCTCCTTCTCTATGAGACACTCGTCGATCTTGACCATGTATATCTTCGCTTGGAGTTCTTCTTCCAGCTGAGTATAGTGAGAAAATGTTAGTTAATTGAGAAGCCATACTATAGTTTGGACATTACAAACGTGCGAACTGAGTAATAAAGCTGACAAGATCAGTGTTGTGAGGGCTCTCCCTCGTTCTTTATAATCTGTTATCGACTATCGACAAATCCTTTATTATTTTTACACAAAAGGTCACAGAATCAGGTTCCAGTTCCATAAGGCATGTAAGTGCGAGCGAGAAGGCCGATACAAATGATTTATGACTTGGATCGCACGTTTGTAAAATCCCAACTAAGGAAAACTATATCTAAAAAATCGATTTGGTTTAAGTTTAAAAGAAAGTCTATGTGATTATAGTTAATTTGAGTGAGCATTGTTTTTTTTTAATAGTTGACTTCGTTGATAATATTGAAAATAAAAAAGAAGTAAAGTAATCGATATAATTGATGAATTCAATAAAATTAAAGAATCGATATGTTGATTTGAATACGAAAAGATTTGTTGATTTGGCTGAGATATTATTGAAAAAAGAAAGGATATTTTTAATAATATCAGAAAAGGAAAAGACGACCAAAAAAAAAATGTTCCAGAAATACGAAGATATCAACAATGAAATAATATTTTCATTTTATTTATTTGGATATAATATATTTTATAACTCTTATAGCAAATACTGGAGTTTACGGAATTTCTTTTTTATATTATCCTCAACTAACGATGTCATTAGCATGTTCCGTTGCGATTTATCCGTGCGCAACAGAAATTCTTGAGCCTCGTGCAGTCGGATGATTCTAGCGATCTTTTTATCACAAACAGGATACAAAAATGTTTTACGACTAATTGGGTGAAATACATTGTGATTCATAAAGGAAAGGTGTCATTCTGCGAAGCAGTCATGACTTGACCTTTTTAAAACTGTTCCATCTTGAAATTATCGTTTGAAAACATATTTGCTAGATGGAAAGTGGGAAAAATACTGTACCCATCCGAATGAAAAAATTTCAATATCAACTAAAAAATAAAAATACTCAAACTTTAGTTTGATATTCAACACAAATATGGTGTGGTACCTACAAACGAAACTCTTAAGCAATGAAATGCCATTGCATTAATCAATTATTTCATTGAACAACTGACCAACATACAGCGTACGTTTATTCGTCAGCAACATCTTCCGAAATTCTTGAAAATTGAATTGAAAATGACCTTGTTAGACAAGCTTCTGTAAAGAGCTGGTGTGACCCGGTCGGGAGTCACTCCAGCGTTACAGGGTCGGACAACGACGTAGAACGGTGGGAACTGTAAAGGAAAGGAAATAAACGAACAGGAAAGGAAAAGGAAAAGAAGAGAAAGAGAAAGAGGAAGAGGAAGATGTAGAGGACGAGGAAGAGGTAGAGGTAGAGGAATAGAAAGAGTAAGAGGAAGAGAAAGAGGAGGAAGAGGAATAGAAAAAGTAAGAGGAAGAGGAAGAGGAAGAGAAAGAGGAGGAAGAGGAACAGGAAAAGGAAGAGGAAGTGAAAGAGGAAGAGGAAAAGGAAAAGGAAAAGGAAAAGGAAAAGGAAAAGGAAAAGGAAAAGGAAAAGGAAAAGGAAAAGGAAAAGGAAAAGGAAAGGGAAAAAGAAAAGGAAAAGGAAAATGAAAAGGAAAGGGAAGAGAATTAAATTTGAATTGAACAAAAAAGAGAAGGAAAGGAAAACGGAAAAGGAAAGGAAAGGAAGCTTTGAGCAATGAATATCCAAGCTCTAGTGTGCCCCCAATATGGCGCGATTATCAATACACGTTGTCAGTTGTCACGGCGTAAAAGTTTCATAGATTCACCTAAGCTTAGTACGCAACATAGTTAAGCCGAATACATCGAAATAATTTGTCAAGATTAGGATGGCGTGACTGCTGTATGTCAGACTCGTTAAAGGAAACACGAAGTAGGCATGTAATACAATATTTTAGAGGAAATGTAGAAACAGCATGTCATTTACATAATAAATTAGAAGTAATAATATTATGGCAAACATCTGGGAATGCAGGAAGGAAACATTATTACATATTTTACGTTGAATAAAAAAATCAATCTATTTTAGAAAAATCAGCCAAGTGCGAGTCGGGCCTCGCTCTTTCAGGGTTCCGTACATAATTATGAACAATATAATATTTTGGGTCTAAGAAATATTTAATTTCCGAGCTAGACATCGCAACAAACCGTGAAAGAAAAACCCAAAAAAATGTTCGTTTATTTTGGTCACAGCTTATAAACTATTTAATAAATCGTTGTTTTCAGTATTTGTTGTTTAAATAGAGCATATAGTAGATAATATACTGAAATATCATATTCCCAACTAGTTTAGTTTTTGAGATAGCCCCCGTCACAAAAATGGTCTAAAACTGACAACTTTGATGGCCTCCCATTCCCTTATTTTTTGAGATAAAAATTAAAAAAATATATATTTGTACTCTACTTAATGAGCTCTAAACAATGATACCCCACAAGCTAGGGTAAAGAAAATTTTTTTTTTTCCGGCTCTTTTTTCATGTATGGGAGCCCCCCTGAAAAATAATTTAATTCAATTTCTAATTCAATATTTGATTTTGGGTTAACGTTTTACACTAAATACCAAAATTTCAGGTTTGTAACTCATTTCGTCTGCGAGCTAGAGACCTGTGACCGGCGGACAGACGGACAGACAGACAGACAGACAGACAGCCGAGTGACATTAATAAGGCTCCATTTTTTACCCTTCGGGTACGCCTAAAAAACGGCTAGATGTATGAGAGTATGAGAGAAGCTATTCTTGTATTAGTAAGATACATAATAAAAAAGACACTACTACCTAGTTGTAATTATTGGAAGTAGAATAATTTCTAATAATGGAAAAATTAAAAAAAAAAATCAAAATACACTAACCTTATCTTGTATACCGATGACCATACTATCCAATTTCTCCGCTTCAAAGTATGGTGACCCGTGGGCGGAAAACCGGACGTCCAAGAAAGCGTCTTTTACAGTCAACTTGCTGAAGACAGTAAAAACATCTACGTTGTCCATAGACTTGTTATACAGCTCGGCCAGACGACGATGTAGTTTCTCCTTTTTACTCGTGCCCTGAGGAAAGAGGACAGCGATAAGAATTTTATTAGGCACCCCCTACACGTACCTTGTAATGGTCTTGACATAACGCAGAACAACTGCCGCATCTGTCATCGACAAGCTTTTCTACTTTGCTATCAATTCACGAACTGAATTCATTTGTCTAAAATTACAATAGTAATATTTTCTAAGTTTTTTTTAAATCTGGCATTAGTTCAACCTGTGACCTTGAATTCAAATAATATAATCCATTCATCTGTGCATCCATACATTACAAGTTCAATTTGACCAAGTTTACAGATTAATTTGACGCCAGATTCAACGTCTAAATTCACCCTACCGTAAATTCCATAGAACAGCACTCATCTCTAATTGCCTTCTACTCGGCATTGTAATGACAGAACGCTGCCATTTAAAAATATTTCTATTATTATAGAAAAATATCTAATATTAAAATCGACGATTCTGGCTCTTTTGTGTTCATCCGTTTTTCAGGACATTCAAACACCACTGCATTGCTTGCTTCCAGCTACTAGCAGAAAACGAATTCTAGACAAGCCACCAAATTGAAATGGAATAGGAAATTTCTAAAATTTTCAAATATACTTTGTTTGTTGTTTGGATCACTATTGGAAACTAATTTAATGTTGCCCCCAGGGGAGGTCGGTGATCAAAACAATAATATTCACAGGAAACAAAGTTTAAGTAAATATTGTTTTGTTCAGGAATCTATAAAACAATATGAAATGTTCGTAAACTATGTTCAATTTTGTGAGTAAATATTATTTTTAGGTATTATTCAGGCGTAAGGTTGTCGAATGTCTGCTTCGTCAGCTATTCATCAATCATGAAGTCGTGATTGACTCGTGAACAAGTGTAAATTGAAAATTTAAAAAACCCCCGACATTCGCCATTTAGTGGCGGCGGCCATCTTGAATTTGCAATAGTGCTATTCTACTAGTCAAGCCGTTTCATTTGATACCCATATCAAGGGAGTTGTGAAAAAATATATCATCCGCCATTTTGTAGCGGCGGCCATCTTGGACCGATTTTCATCAAACATAGCTAAGAACACTCTCGACTAATTCACCTTTCAAACAAAAAAAACCGCATTCAAATCGGTCCATCCGTTTGAGCGCCACAGGGGAACAGACAGACACACACACACACACACACACACACACACACACACACACACAGACACGTCAAACTTATAACACCCCGTCGTTTTTGCGTCGGGGGTTAAAAACAAGTTGCCATGCATTGTGAAATACAGGTCATATGAATGATAAACACAGAAACTAATTACTCCAAATTTCAAACTTTCAAATGTCAATCTCCGAAGAACAACAATACATTATCTTTGTTAAACTAAAGATCTTACAATAAATAAATAATTATAACTAAGCGTTTAGTTAAACATATTTACATAATATAAATTAAACTAAGATCAAGAGAATTGCTTGAGAATTGAGACCCGTAACTTCATCCATCTTGACCTTGACTCGTCTTTACAGTATATTAGGAATTTCGTGCGCAACTAAAGTTTTCAGCTTTACAACGAACTTTGCTCTAAGTCCCAAAGTTCCTAAGTCCATCTTATCCACAATGTGTTTGAGGCGTCATTTTAGTATTCTTTCAACAATTATCGTCATATTTCAATTAATTTACGCAAAACCTCAACAAATTATATACTTAAAGATTCTTTATGAATGTCTACTGGTGAAAACCGCATGAAAATACGTTCAGTAAATGAGTTTATCGCGAACAGACAGACAGAGGCGACATAATCTACGAACGCATTTCTTTTTTCCTTACCTATTCCGATAGAAAATTTCTAGTATTTTTTTCAACCGATTCCTGCGTAACAGGGGTACACAGTAACAGAATAGCATTCGTATAGTATGTACGTGCGAAAAGGCCTAGTACAAGTTAACCCTCTCATACGTACATCGGCCTCGGGGACGATAAACTCCTCCGCCGTGACGTTTATGAAGCGGATCGAGCCGGACTTGTCGACCGCCTCCTCGGGGATCTCCTTGATCGTCACGTTCACCGTCGCCTCCACCCAGTGGAACGGCACGAGTGGCTCGTTCTCCTCCGTTACCTAGTGGAAATAAAAAAAAAACATTAATCTTCCTAGTCACCGTGCGTGCGGCGGCGGGAAACATTGCTAACTATTCGCGCGTTTAAAGACTCCCCGACATTATATTATATTATACTAGCGACCCGCCCCGGCTTCGCACGGGTAGTAGAGCATTTTATGCGTAGGTACTACCCGCTCAGGGATTAGGCAGCGTTATCGATGAAAGCTCCCAGGCGGCTTTTACGACTTTTTACGATATTTTCCACAATGAACTTACTATATCTCACCTTATACCCGAATTACTAATTCCGTGGAATTCTGACGTTTCATAATGTTACCAGAGATAAAACAATTCCCACAAAAAAGATGAAAAATTCAAAACTTATGCAAATACAAATCAACTGCTGCATGTAGATATGACTTTCTAGTTTCCATTCTTAGCAATTTCTATTTTAGGGCGAAACAATTAATATTATTAAGCGGCTTAGAGCTTTATATGTTGACAGGGAATTAAAGTAGTTTGGGGTAAAATCGTACTTCGTAGATGTTAACCCTGTTCTCCATATAAATAACTCATCTGTAAATGAAAATGACAGCTGTCAGAATTAAGTCGATATTAAGTCAAAAATAAGGAGAAAAACTAAATATTTCAAATCAAATAAATTAGTGTATTTGGGACATAAGAAAGTAAGTTTTCACCAGATTCCGTGAAAAAAAAATTTATTTTAAAAGATAAAAATAAAGAACCAAAAACTTGGTTTTTTGAACTTTTCACATAAATTTTGAGGTTATGTGAAAAAAGTGTAAATATAAAAGTTGTAGATCTTTTTATTACCTACAACTTTGCCATTTAATTTTTTTCCATAGGACTTCTAGTTTTGCCGGAAATCGAGATAAACCGTTTTTTACCCTTAAAACTCCCCCCCTTTTTTCCCGAGCTCAGATCGCCCGTAAATTATTTTTCCTTGTATTTTATAATATTCTCCTCCTTTTCCAATGGGTTTCATCCTACGTACTGTGATTTTTTTTTTGGTTTCAAAAATTATCGACAATGGGCTATAGGGAGAACCGCGGCCGCCGACGCGCTTATAGGCACGCTCCCGCGCCGCCGCAATTTTTAAATCTGTAATATCTTCGAAAGTATTCATTTAAATCATATGCTGTAAAGGACCATATGGATTTATATAAAATCAACAATGCATTTAAGGTATTTAATTAGATAAGGATTAATGCTGTATTGGTTGAAATCGCTTCGAAAATTAGCCATTATTTGTCGTAAAAAGTAAATGACAAAAAAATGTTATTGTGGGATATCCATAAGAGATAGACATATACCATCGCGGACTTTTCTGTAGACCTTTTCAATGTGTACAATACTTAGTACATTATTTTGATAAATCTCGTAGGGTTCAGCCTGCGTTTGCAATGTAAGCGGAAAAAATGTAATTATTTACGACATCACATTAGAAACCTCAAAAATAACAGTATTTCTCCACAATTTAATGGATGTTATTATACATATAAACCTTCCTCTTGAATCACTCTATCTATTAAAAAAAACCGCATCAAAATCCGTTGCGTAGTTTTAAAGATTTAAGCGTACAAAGGGATATAGGGACAGAGAAAACGACTTTGTTTTATACTATGTAGTGATGTGGTTTTTATCGGCCGATAAAAATGCAATGCGACATAACCTTTAGGGCTTTACTAATTACTTTAATAATAACTACTTTATCTCAAGTGACAAATTCGTGAATAAGCTATCCGACACTTATCAGAAGGTTCATTAGGGGCCAAATGTCCCGAACTATACCCAAACGATAATTTGCTCGTCTCACGACATCATGTCGTCGAAAAAGATCGTGAGACAAGACGTCTGGAAAAGTCGAGCGATGTCTCTGAAGATGTTGATAAATACGAGACTTTAGAGGAACAGATGAACTTAAAGGCTTTTGGATTATTTCCGTCACATCACTCGTCTGATTAATATTTAGCTGAATGAACTAGCACCCATATCCTGCCCGTGCCTATAGGCATCCAGCAACTTATAGAAAAGCTTTTACACCAGAATAGTATAGGATCCCGCCAAACAACGACCTTCACCGAGATGCTTATTTGATGAAACGTATTTTATATTTAATTTAATACGTCAATAAATATATTGCATATGGGTTGCCTAACAAATTCCAGTCCAGGATATGATTAATTAATAATTGAAAAAAAAATATATATTTTTTTCAAACATTTCACTGGTTTGATTATTGGACAAATTCATAATGAAATTATCTTTATTTTCATTTAATTTTAATTCAATAATCAGACCGGTGCAAAATCCTAGTATCGATTTACCTATTTACACCTGGCTACCCGAGAATGGAAAAGAATAAGCAACCTAACGTTTGCATATTCTATGGGCATCATACTTTCGATTGGTATAGAATTTGTCTAATAAATAATCAAACCGGTGTAATGTTAAAAAAAAAAATATTTTTATTTATTAATTAATCATATCCTGGACTGAAATTTGTTAGGCAACCCATATGCAATATACATATTTATTGACATGTCAAATTAAATATAAAATACGTTTCATCAAATAAACATCTCGGTGAAGGTCGTTGTATAGCGGGATCTTAGACCAGAAGTTCCTAGATCTATTTTCAACGTGTCAAATGGGTTTTCTAAGTGTCACTTAGAAGAAATTTCTTTTAGTACTTAGCCGCCGGCTCCGCAAATTTCGGTGTAATAACACAACGCTAACCTAAATTAAACGTAATATGACTCCCGAACGCTGAGGGGTTCTGACTTCCGAATAAATCGGGACATTTGGCACCGCTACGTAAACTCGAGTTAGTAAAGCCAGTCGGTCAGGTCACGCTCAACATTTAATTATTAACTTTCCCGCAACTCGAGACCCAAGAGAACTGGCAAATATAAATACAACGGGAGTCGGCGGCGCATTCTTTTCGGTCTTTATTAATTTTTCAAACGATAGTTCTTTGGCGCGAGATCCGAAAAATTTAACGAGAAATATTTCAAGCGTTTCAAAATGACTTTTCTTATGTTTCGAAAAATAAGTTAGAAATTTTTAAAGTTATAATATTTATGAACGTGAAAAAAATACTCTTTAGGACTCTTATACAACGACTGCGAATGGACGGTTCAGTATTATATTATGTATAAATTATTTATTAGTAATTATAATTAGTTATTACTAGTTGTTCCCGGCATGTGATGCAATACCAAGTAAAGTATGATTTAGGAAGGCATAGAAGACAAACATACGAACATGTTTTATGTAGATTTTTTGGGCCAGGAACATTCGCGGGCGTATGCAGAACAACTCAATAAAGATTCATCATAATCGGATGAATAGTTTAGGAGTGCATAGAAGATATGGAGACAAACATTGATTTTTATTTATATAGAAGGGGCCCAAGAGAGAATTCTTAGTATCCAAGCAGTAAAAAAAACATACGCGCCGAATTGAGAACCTCCTCCTTTTTGGAAGTCGGTTAAAAATAATTACAAGTCACGGCAAATAAGTCGAGCGGTGACGTTCAATGCGCAGAGTCGAAAATGAGGTATCTCGGGGTGTGAGGTAGTCGCGTGGAGGGCGTGGGGATCGTTAGTAAGCACTGATTAGCTCTCACGGATCCCTCGTAAGCGCTGATTGGCTCTGCAATCGTATTGTGTCCCGCTCACTCGTACGACGCTGCGCGCACTTGAAGGTCACCGCTCGACTTACGTGCCGGGTGTTATAAAGTTGCAGTATTAACCTGCTAATCAATATGAAACTTACATTAAACCACAGCATGTAGGTGCCATTCGGTGTGCCCTCTTTCATAGTGATCATTCCGGTGTTGCTGTGCACGTCGAAGTACGGACTCCGCTGCTCGTAGGACGGCAGCCACATGAACCGCTTGTCCGGGAGGTCCCAGTCGTCCGGATCGTTCACGAAAACTCGTCCTATCTCCGTATCCGGCGCTTCGCCCTGCGCAAAACGTCACGTGTTACTTTTTCCTAGGTCTATTTTTTTTTGTTTCGCATGGCTGAGGTTTTTTTGATTTCGCAAGGTTGCATATAGCCACTCCTCAAGTAATAGTAATAGTAATAATAAAATGTTTATCAAGTAACGATAGACTATATTTGACCACTTTCACCCAAATTGGGCAATTTGGGTGAAAATGGTCAAATGTAGTCTATCGTCCGTCATTGTCCGTCAGTCGGTCCTAAGTTAATTCATGTCATGCTTTAGTAAGGCGAAGGCAACCTTACCAAAACTTTTGATAGAGTCCTGCGAGAAAATCGAAAAAATCACTTAAAACACTCTTGCTTCACTTGTGCACCTTTACAGAACTATATATTGAATAAAAATGCCATCTACTTTATGCAATAAAACTCTAAAATGCAGCAAATTAATGAAAATAAAACGAGAGCTATATGTCATTCCTACGATTTTCCCGCCAAACTTCTCCTAGGTCTATTCTGACACGGAAAGATCATGTTGAATAGAAGCAGGCGTTACTTTGCGGAAATCCATAGTATACGAAAAGTCAAAATTATTTTGCTATAATCCGCCAAAACAGTCAAATTCGTATAGTACAACATCCCTTCCGGCTTGGTTGCTTGTTTTTTCTGCATATTTTTTAACAGCAGGCGGGCTGAAAAAGCATGCTGTATGTTGTACCATACAAATTTGACTGTTTTTGCGGATTATAGCAAAATAATTTTGGCTTTTCGTATACGGAAAAATCAGTTTCCAACTTTTCGCGTTAATTCATAATATTTTTGGTGGCGTTTACACTATACTACGTAATATTACGAAAACTAGTTCAACAACAATTTGCTCCGTGTGAGTGTAATTCTAGACCTTAAAATGTATACATTGTACAAACGCGATTGGATGCGTCGGACTTGAAAACTGATTTTTTTTGGTCATCCCGTGTGAGAAGATACAACGTCTTATCAGAATGAAAAAAATATATTTTTTAAATACTAGGTACATCACAAACACAAGTTGCATAAATAAATACCATGGAATTAAAATAAGTATAAAAAAATCATGCGCTTTGCTATTGAAAGTAACAAAATTAAAATGAAAAAAATAAAATAAAAATTGTTTTATTTGCTGCGAAAACAGAAAACTTCACACTGTTTAAAATGATATTTAATTTTTCGGTTGGTAAATTTTATCGATGACTCCTCGACTATCTCTTGTAGGTACACTCTTAACGTAGTTTTTTAGTTCTAATGACTTTGCGAGTCTAAGTTCCATAAGTTCAAATAGTTCGGTGGCCTTAATAATTCTCATTGTTTCGAAAGCATGGTTCGAAAGATATAACAATAAATTGATGATAGCGAATTTATTAAAGTCTATTTAGGTTACATTCCGGAGAATATACAAGGAAAAATACGCAGAATCCGTCTCGCTTTACATATTAATATGCTTTTAGCTACATAATAATCTTTATTGAGTCAAATTGTTACGAAACGGCGTACCGATCGCTTTCAAGGAACCTGTATTAAATTCATGTGTACGCTTTCAGTAGTACGTTAATTTACTCGAGTGTATCAAATTATTACGGAAACTCGTTAATTTAAGTAATACCTAAGCGAAGTATACGCCTTGTAGTTGTGATACACATCAAGTTTGCTTCTAAGTTGCTCACTTCTAATGCATATTGAACACAGGTTAGATTACGTCACTATGGCTCGAGATGAAAGCTCAGTCACCCAGCGGGCGACGGAGAGAGCTATCCTCGGAGTAAGTGTCTACGTGATCGAACGAGAAGATACGTAAGAAAAGAAGAGATACGTAAAAGAATCAGAGTAACCGGAATTACGCAAAGAGCCGCAAAGCTGAAGTGACAATAGGCAAGGCACACATCGCTGGCATCGATGATAGACGTTGGGACCCCAAAGTGGAGGTGACGCGTCAATAGATCCCGCTCCCCCTCTTTAAGTGGCAATCTATAAGTGACACCTCATTCATCAAAATCGATCCAGTAGTTTAGGCGCTACAGTGGTACACACAGAATCTCATACGAAAATCGGCCACATACATACATACATACATACATATGTACATACATACATACATATACATACATACATACATACATACATACATACATACATACATACATACATACATACATACATACATACATACATACATACATACATACATACATACATACATACATATATACATACATACATAAATAGACTGCTAAAATCATAACCCTTCCTTTTGGCTTTGCCGTAGTCGGGTAAAAAATTACCGCAGCTTGTGAAAAGCATGGGTTTCAAATAAGTCGGGCGCATCCCGATACAACCGGAGTTGAGTAACGATTCGGTAAAATCTCGTAACGTCATTTTCAACTGGTAGACGTCTACTGGACATAGGTCTCTTGTAGGGACTTCCACACGGTGCGGTCTTGGGCCGCTCGTATCCAACGCCTCCCTGCCACTCATCCCGGTTAAGTACAATGTATGTATGTAAGTAGTTAGGATTAATTCACTAAAGTAGATATGTCCAGGCGAGCGTTTGTTTTCAGGAAAAGTTAAAATAACGAGTCGTTAGCCGTAAAGTTGTGCAGGTCCCAAAGCTCTGTCGCATTTGTGGCGGACTCGTCGCCTCATTAACCGGAGCGGGTTGAATGCGTTGCGGTGGCCTTTGATTCGCTTCTATTTAAAACTACACTATTTACCGACCTACTTACTACAATTTAAAATTTATTATTATGTTTCATAATGTTCTTTTTTTTTTTTTCAAAAGAAAATTGGAATGCGCAACTGTGTTAGTTTTTAGGGTTCCGTACCCGAAGGTAAAAACGGAGCCCTATTAATGTCACTCGGCTGTCTGTCTGTCTGTCTGTCTGTCCGTCTGTCCGCCGGTCACAGGTCTCTAGCTCGCAGACGAAATGAGTTACAAACCTGAAATTTTGGTATTTAGTGTAAAATGTTAACCCAAAATCAAATATTGAATTAGAAATTGAATTAAATTATTTTTCAGGGGGCTCCCATACATGAAAAAGGAGCCGGAAAAAAAAATTTTTCTTTACCCTAGCTTGTGGGGTATCATTGTTTAGAGCTCATTAAGTAGAGTACAAATATATATTTTTTTAATTTTTATCTCAAAAAATAAGGGAATGGGAGGCCATCAAAGTTGTCAGTTTTAGACCATTTTTGTGACGGGGGCTATCTCAAAAACTAAACTAGTTAGGAATATGATATTTCAGTATATTATGTACTATATGCTCTATTTAAACAACAAATACTGAAAACAACGATTTATTAAATAGTTTATAAGCTGTGACCAAAATAAATGAACATTTTTTTGGGTTTTTCATTCACGGTTTGTTGCGATGTCTAGCTCGGAAATTAAATATTTCTTAGACCCAAAATATTATATTGTTCATAATTATGTACGGAACCCTGAAAGAGCGAGGCCCGACTCGCACTTGGCTGATTTTATTTAGTTCGTTCGGAGGCGTGTGCGGTCTATTCCAGGAAAAAGTTAAGGCGTATTGCGTAATAATACCTATCATCCAGTCAAAGTCACTGTGACAGTTCGTGACAGTTCACGCCACATATAAACAGAGCTGGGAGTCGACGTAAAGTCGATTTCTGGAATAGGTAGATACTGACTCAACATTAGGTGCCTACAATATTTCAATTTAATAAATTGGATAAATTCTTAATAACATTGTACGCTCAGTTTAGTGAAGGTGGCGTGAACAGTCGTTAAGGCATCTTCATTAAGAACGGAGCATTCTGTCGCATTTGCGGGCGAGTCGTCGCCTCATTAACTCAGTCGGGCGCTCACTGCTCACTGCTCACTGCTCAGCCCGCGAGTTTAATGCCGTGTTGCGGTCTTTGATTTATTTGGAACTATCCAATTCTCGCGACTTACCCGTACAATATGAACTTGAGGCAATAAAAGATATCGAAAGTGGTATCACTACATAGTATAAAACAAAGTCGCTTTCTCTGTCTCTATATATCCCTATGTCCCTATGTATGCTTAAATCTTTAAAACTACGCAACGGATTTTGATGCGGTTTTTTTTAATAGATAGAGTGATTCAAGAGGAAGGTTTATAAGTAGAAAAATTGGACCCGGTAGGTGGCGCTAATAGCGGGCAGGACGAAGTCTGCCGGGTCCGCTAGTAGTACTATAAAATGACGTACAAGGGCTATATGTTTTTAAATTTAGTTTTTTTAAAGAATATTAGCCATGACGAACATGACTTACATATATTCCCCTTTCCCGTCTAAATAAGCGGTTAGCTTGTGCTAGGAGTGCGTACGACAATAGTTTAACGGGGATGGGGATTGAACCGTCGACCTTTCGGTTTTCGATCCACGCCCGACGACCGTTGCGCTATTGAGGCTATGAGGTATTGAGTTGTTATGGTGCGATAGTTACCCACAAATCAAATCAAATCAAATCAAATAAACTTTATTCAAAATTGGTACACTGTACACTTTTTGAACGTCAATTTAGGTACAGGCAATGGTGATAATTATTTACGGAAACTTAAAACTAAAACTACGAGGGTTCCAAACGCGCCCTGGTCTGAGAAGAGCCCACAACAAACTCAGCCGGGTTTATTTTTTTTATTATCACCATCTTACAATATGGTATAATAGATCACATCCTAATCATAACTCTTTTTCACACGGCGACAAGTCGATCTCAACGACGGAAGCCGGCTTATCTCGAAGACCTAGTATGTCAGTTTAATTTAACTCATACGTTTTTAGGAATTTACAAATTACTTACACGATTAAGATATACACAATATAAGCAAAAAATACACATTTCTTTTTTTGTATAGTTGTTATCTATTAAAAGCATGATTTTTAGCCCACTTCCAAAAAGGAGGAGGTTCTCAATTCAGCGGGTATTTTTTTAGAATAAAAAATAAAAATATATATACAAAAGTAGCTGAAAGTGATTTGGATTTGTTTTAATCCTGTGGGACCTCTATGATTTTGCGAGATGACAGGTATCCAGGTATTCCTATTATCCGTTCCGTCTACAGGCTATCTCAGTGCTAATACGTCTTGTTATCCCGGAAAATTAAAATTCATATGAATTTTAATTTTATAATTATTGTTCATAAATCGAAACCCCGCAAACGAATTCGAATGCACCCAGTTAGTATTATACAAATAAAACTTAAATCGAGAGAACTCCTCTTATACCGACCTGCTGCGAATCTATTCTGTTTACGAAGACACTCAAATTTACTTCACGTTTTAGAAAGTATAAAGGCAAGTATGTATTTTGAAGACCATACTAAACTTATATCCGGAATAAACCACCGCTACTAAGGAAAATCAGGGCAAGGCAGTAAAAACTGCCTCCCCTCTAATCCCAGTTTACGCTTACGAACCGCACTAAACCCACTTTCATTAAGGCAAAATTAACATTTTAATGGCCATATATTATCGAATAAAATAAGGGTGTTATGACAAAGGATTATAAGCTTATCGGATCTATACGCAGGGCTTTAATTATTCATGGACAGTCGGACTCACGTTCTGTTTCACGTTGCCATCCTAATTTATTGCTGTGGATAGTCACGGAGTTGTCATATTGTTAGAATAGCAATGTTTCCCAAAATGGACTCAACCTGTTTACCTTACAAGTTGACCGTTAATACTATTGGCGGTGCTTTTACTGTCTAACAATAAAATCTGTATCATCGGCATCGGTATAATAGGACTAAATGAAGGTCTCCACACCTGAACGATTGGACCCGATCGGCATGTCCAATCGATACGATATATCTCGATCGATAAGAGCGATCGCGGGTCACTGTAATGTTATACTCAATCCATCAGGCACGATATGCACCTATTATGATACGTATCACCAGAATGTCCTATGGCAATTAGTTTCTACGATCGATGTCGAAGCCAATCGAACGGATTTTTATTTGTAAACAATTGTATAAAAATCGTATATTTCGAGTGCGCATTGCTATACTTAATTGTAATGGGCAAAATGACCACACGCGATCGAAACAGATCGAGCAGGTAATGAAGCATAGAAAAAGATACATTATTTTTACTCAAAAATGTTTAATATTTTACCTTTACGAACATTTTTGTTTGCGCTTTTTTAATGCCTGATATGTGATGTAGCGGCCACATTAATGGGAAATGCCATTTAGCATTAAGTCGGATGGCGGTAAATTTTGGCAGATCAAAGAGGTTCAATGGGAGAATTAAAGCGGCCACACCTACGGTTATTGCTATGTTTAATGGCATTTCCCGTTGATGTGGCCGGTACATGAGATCTGCTGCTCTTTAGTCTAGCTCAATGTGAATAGCTTTCTTGAATATTTTTGCTCTGTAATTGTGTTTACATATCGTCGCAGCCCGTAGGAGCTCCGCCCACATTATAAAAGGTACTCTGACGAGGGTTCATTGGAATTTATTTAGACAGAGATGAGGGAAGTTAATTATTTAGATTCCTTATATTTTATTAACATAATTAATTTATCGTGTATTATTATACCATTGTGCTAGGAAAGTTTTTACTACGGCTTCCTCGTAATACCTACCCGATGATAAGATAAATATTACGGTTAAAAGAAAAAAGATTTTTATTTTTTTCTATTCATATACCTACGTAGGGGAGAGGGGGGCATAGTGGGGCCACGGGGCATAGCGGGGTGAGCCTTACACAGCTCGAAACGAACGCTCTGCAAACTGTCAAATGGCTTGCTTTGATTGGTTATTAGTTGTCTCGTGACCTCCATATGCAAGCCACGCCATTTCGGTACGCGTTTGTGTGATATAACCAAAAATATCAAAAAAGTGTTTTTCTTAAAAAATTTAGTGAAATTGAAAAGCAATCCTTTCTAAAACGTACTTCTGTACTGTGGTATGTTATAGTTTATTATGAATCAGTTCCCTTCCAGATTTCTTAATCAACAAGCATAAGGTCATTGAATCAATGGTAAGATGCCGTCAGTTTGTGTTTAATTTTGAACGAGCCGGTGAGGCATAGTGGGGTACGGCGCCTGGGGCAAAGTGGGGCACCAAACTATGCCTCTTTTTATTATAGAAAAGTGCCCCACTTTGCCCCGTTTTAAAAACTTCTAAGTTGTAATATATTTATTTTTTTACGTTTTTAGCCAACATGGTCTACAAGAGGAAGACTGACCAGTATTTATGGTCTATGGAAGCTATGAAACACTATATACATGATACACATTGTTGTGTCCGGAAAAATGGGCTACAGAAAAGCAGCAAATATGCACAACTTTCCACAAATAACATTAGAACGTTATGTTTCTAAATATTGGGGCAATCCTGACTACAGCATCTTTCAAAAAGAAATTGGGCCATTTCCAAAGCGTTCCATTAAACAGAAGAAGAGAAAGGTCAAAGGTTGTCAAAAAGAAAGGCAGCAAAAGACTTGTGGTCAGAGTCAACTGAGGAATGGATATGCTGTCTAAAGTTAGTCTTAAAAGAGAATTTTTTGTAGTGAATTTGTTATGCTAAAGTGTTGTTGTTATTTTTATTTTTTTAAACTATCGTTATGTTGTTAAGAAATAAAACTATTTCGTTTGGAAGTTGTGTTTCGTTCTTTATTATGATCACCCCACAATGCCCCATAGGCGACCCCACTTTACCCCTATGCACGGGGCATAGTGGGTCAAATGCCTTTTTTCATTTAAGTATTCATTTCTCGTAGATTAATTACGTTATCAACATAAATTTATCCATAAGCATTCGTAATGAATTAAGCTATGATTCTAAATTAAAAGTTTTAATTTAATCACGTTATTTTAGTTTTTAGGAATGTTTAAACGTTAAGTACCCTACTATGCCCCCCCCTCCCCTATCTGTCTCTAAATTGTTAAAACAAAGTCGTAATATGCGTTTTCCTATGTACTTATTTATAAAATCTAAACTTCACTAAAACTTAACTGTCACGAATGTGAGCGGATACAGCGATTACAACGTTAATCGCTGCTGCACCCATTTCGATCGCTCAATATTCCGTAGAAAAAAACATTTTTAAAATCAAAATTACAAGGTCTAAGTCGGTAGTCAAAAAATAAATGTGCAATTATGATATTTGATCCATACAGCCAGACAATAGTAACTCATAATAGTAACATTTATATGAAGACAGTTCCCCCAACGACTCTATCTCACTGCAAGAAAATGATATTATAAAATATTTAATGTCAAATAAGTACTTGAAATTCTCGAGTTTCAAAATATAAAAGCCCTTCCTATCTGGACGTCTCAGTCGCAAAGTGGGAATCGTAAAATTGTTTATAGTGACTTGTAAAACGCAATGAATCCGTTACGGCCATTGTTACAGAATATTTCCATGTTTTATTCCATACTCTGTAAGCCCTGTTGAATGCAAATTTTATTTTAATAGTGTCCCGGGCGATCGCCGCTTCAAATGCATGGAAATATTAGGTACAGTCGTAAGTTATTAAAACACTCGGTCTCTATGCAAATTTAAAGAAAATAATGACTTTCAAATTTTCGTGCGAAACACGGGAAAGTTTTATGAGTGGTATTTATATTCTGAATATCTATTAAAGTGACACAAGGTACCTACTAGGTACAAGGTTCTGAGAGTATTTCTAACTATTCAAGACAAACGCGACAGGTGCGTTGCCGTGTATATGATTTGGATTTAGTATTATGCTGGTCAATCATGTAATATGACAATTACAATCCGTGACGTTCGCATTTTTTTCTCTTTAGTTAACAATCTATTGCTATTGCTATTACAATATGAAAATGCTAAAATGCATTGTTGCAGCGAGAATGCCATAAAAGCCAATCACTAAAATTGAAATTGTAGTGACGAAAAGCCGCAACGGCTTTTTCCAACATCTCTACCCAGTAACTCGAGTCAAATAATACATATAAAGGTTTTCCTTATTCTGTGCTTGAGATAAACATTTTTTATTAAAAACTTACAACTTAAGCTGTGATAGCCTAGTGGTTAGGGCGACCGACTTCTAATCGGAGGTCGTGGGTTCGATCCCGGATTATTCGATCGATAAGTGTTTAAATATCACTTGCTTTAACGGTGAAGGAAAACATCGTGAGGAAACCTGCATGCCTGAGAGTTCTCCATAACGTCTCAAAGGTGTGTGAAGTCTGCCAATCCGCTTGGCCAGCGTGGTAGACTATGGCCAAAACCCTTCTCACTCTGAGAGGAGACCCGTGCTCTGTAGTGAGCCGGTAATGGGTTGATCATGATGATGATTAAAAACTTACACCTTGTTAGTAAGCGTTTTGATTATTTGTGAAATTAAACTCGTCTATTTAGAAAATTAAAATTGTAGCCGCATACAAATTGCATTGCATGTAAAATATTTAAAGGTTGTTGTATGAGTAGGTGTATGACGACAGTCTACATAATATGTAACAGTAATATATTATATTACTGTTCACTGGAACTCATATTTCTAAATTCAAACGAGGGGCTACACAGCCATAAAGCAATACAATTTTTTCATATGTTTTAATTCTAGTGATAACGTAACATTATAATAACAAAATGAAAGTGCTTGAAGCCTGCCCTCTATGTTTAAACTGCAAGTTGTTTGCGAATTTTCTCAAAGAACTACGAAAGTACCATATTTCCGCTCCTGCTTTCTTCAAGGGTTATTGAATAGTTATTGGATTGTGTTTAGGTAGTGTAATAACAGCGCTAAGTTTTCGATAGCGGTCCCTTATACCCTGTATGTACAATGTACATACACGTTATTAAACCTCGACGCGAACGGGGATAGTATTTGACACGAAGTCATGCAATACAGAAATAATAGTAAACAAAATAGAGCGTGTGAAGGCTTTTTTAATTAACTTAATAGATATTATTACAGCTCGTCGCTAATTTGATGGCAAAATGTAAAATGAAATCGCACGAAATTAAATTACTGCGAAATTTTATTTTGCAACAGTTTACACTGCGAATAATTCTGTTAATATTTTTATTTTGATCACAGTTAATATTTACAAATTAACAAAAATTGTTAAATGTCAGAGGATAATCTGACTGTTTATTAATTTAAACGCTAAAGAAACTCTTTTGGTTCAATATTCAATATTTTTGATGACGAAAATAAACTTGACAATAATTTATAAGCAACAAAAAACACAAAAGATAACAAACAACGTATGTTTAACGATGATTAACGTGTGATTAACACGTTAGCCCTGAGCGGTTGCATATAAAAATATAAAAGCGGCTAGCCGCGCGGTCAGCCGCGTACGCGGTTGACCTAATGCGTACGCTAATGCGTATGAGGGCTTAATGACAACGCTATAAATATCTTTCGCTAGCTATTGATTAAGTGCTGGGTAACAAAATAAAGTTGATGTCGTATCTACATATATCTATATGTATAGCAAAGGCAAATAGATATTAAATTAAGCATTTAAGAAATTTCTAAATAACCAATTTGGGCTTTAAACCATCCAGTACGCAATGGAGAAAATATAAGACGAAAAACTAGTCTTAGGCCTGTAGCACATTTCTACTGCAAAACCGTAGCAGCGAAATTGCTGAAGCTTCGGTGTGAGTTGTCCGTTGTATGGCAGAAGCCAAACTGATTGGTTCTAACGTAGTCAATATGAATTTCGAATTTTTTTCTCCGTCTCTCCTATGTGGTCTCTCATACGAGAGAGAGATAGAATAAAATTCGACAGACAGAAAGAGAGAAAAAGAGAAAGAAAAGAAGAGAAGAGAGAAAAGACAGCCCAACAGTGGGACGTTAAAAGGCTGTCGTGGTGGTTGGTGGTGGTTTAAAAAAGGCAGAATATACATATAGACAATATCCATTAGACCATTTTAACAGCTAGTAGCACTGTCGCACAATAAAATCAATAAATCGCCAATTTGTACTTACGTAATATCTCCAGCTGTACATTTCATTGAAGTATGTTTCCGTCTGATAGCGTTTTGGAAAAAATATACAATAAGAAAAATTAATACGGCTCCGTAAGAGAAAATGTCTAAAAATCGTCGAAAAATATTTCATTCAGACATTGAATATAATTATCCAAATATTTTTCAACGTGTTTGAAATAATTTAAACGACAATTCGCTAAATACTTCTCCAGTAAATATTTCTTCAAGTATTTAAAACATTTCTTTAGATATTGCAAAATATTGCTTAGCAAATAATATTAACCTTTCTAATCAAAAAGATAAACCTAATCAAAGGGATGTTTCTAGACTCTGAACAGTAATTTGTCTAGACATTAAGAAAATTATATTCCACGGAGAACAGAATTAAGGCAACAATAAATTGTCTGTTTGATGTGAACTTATAATTTGGGGAAAATACTAGTACAAAATGGTACTTTTTAAGTAAAAGCCAACAGTGATAAAATAGGAAAGGTTTCTTTGATGGGTTTGTGTATGAATTTTTAAATATTTGAAACGAAAATTTGAGTTTAAATGGCATGGATGATGAAACATCATGAATATTAACAAAAACCAGTTGATTGATTTTACAGGTTCCTTTAGAACAATACAATGATATTTATGTAATAATCTACAAGCCTAAGATATGTAGGAACATTTTTTTTTTGGATGTTAAAGATGCTAACGCCAATACACACAATGTTAACGCTACATTTATGTTAATATTATGTTAGATTTTAGATATCATTTTAATATTTCAGAGAAACAGATCTGAAACATTCATTCCTGTAAGCTCTTTTCCAGCGCCTCTCAATGTACTATCAATGTAATGTCTCAGAAATAGGTACACAGTACACAAATGATACGATCAACTTCATTAATTTAAAATTAAGAAACACGACAGTCCTGCCAAAATACGAATTAAAAAGTTAAAAACAATAGCCAATATCATTCGGGATGTAAGGATTCTAAAGATACCCCCAAATCAAACATACATCCAAATCTGTTCAGGCATTTAGACAAGTTATGGCGGACTAAAGAAACTCACAAACATGAACCCTGGAAACATTACACTCCTTTTTTAGAGCAGTCGTGTAAAAATGCGTCTCTTGCGTCGCCTGCGGGTCTTGCGGCTCTAGCCTATATTCGATCTATTTTACAGTATATGTACATACATACGTAATATGTATGTACATAATATGTACCCACGTACATTGGTATTATGTTAAGCTTATTTGAATTTGCTGAACTTACCCAATAGATTTGCTCTGTTATTTATAGTTCCAATATATACGAAGCCTATATTATTATTCAGTTGTAGATTGTTATTACTCGACTGAAGTATTGTACTGGATGGTCTATGAAAGTCAGTATTGTTTGTCATAAATAAACATCACTTTTTGTACAATAAATAATATTATTATGTACATTCATCTAATACCTAATAGTAATCCCATAAATCGAAAACCTTTATATATATAAGGTATATAAAACATGTATATTAAAATAATAATTCGTGGTGTTTTACGTTAATTTTTGTTAAAATTACGGTAACTTTCGTATTTTGGGTCCCATATCACTCGTTAACTTAAGTACTTACCTACTTGTTTTTTTCGTATTGCCAAAAATGTTTAAATAGTATTTCCATACCTAACAGTGGACTGTAAAAACTTCGAAAATATCTCAAACTTAAAATAGTGAAAAATTATACAGGATGTCCCATAAGAACAAATATTTTTTGATAATTATAATTCGAGAAGTACAAACTAATTTATTTTTTTATTTTTCTAAGAACAGTCACGACTTGACCTATCACGCGTTTCCGGCTTGACGTTGATTGATGGGACATCCTGTATAATATACGGGAGGATCCAGAAGTCCACCGCGTTATTTATTAATCCAAAAAAATCTTCACCATCACCTCCAGTGACCAGACACCTCTTATCAAATTAGAATATTGTCATCGGTCCTCGATAAATCTACAAAGAATGAAATCTGACCGTTTAAAGTGGGTCAAAATCGCGCCCAAAAGAGTCGGTTACAAACATACAGGTGAAGCTAATAAAGAGCGTGTAAAATAATACCTTGTAGTTGTAGACAAAGATGTCGCTGTGGCCGGGCCCCATGGGGTTGTCGTTCCTGTCGCCGATCACCACGTGCAGGATGGAGACGCCCGTCAAGCGAGGCGTTCCCGAGTCCGTGATGGCCACGGGGATCTTGTACTCTTTGCGTTGCTCGCGGTCGAACGACACAAGAGTGGATAAAATGTTGCCTGTAGAGAAAATGCGAATTAATTATTGCTTGTGGGGAGAAAATAAAAAGTGGAGTGGAGGGCACCTAGGCCACATGCCTAGTAGAGACATTGCTTGTGAAAAAAGGTGGAGGGGCCTAGGCCACATGGCTAGTCGATAAATTGCTTGTGAAAAAAGAAGGTAGAGGGCCTAGGCCACATGGCTAAGTTGCGAAAACGCACATCAGACGATTGATGCTGGTTGATTAACGATGTGCTGAGGCGGTAGGTAACAGGTTGGAAGGCCTAATTTTAGCCTTTACGGTCGGCCGGGATCTGGAGGCAAACCGCGTTTTTATAATTACGACTCAAAGTGTAAAAATAAACGGTTAAATATCATAACAGGAATTCTTTATATCAAAATAATCTCTGAGAATTATAGGTATTAATTAATTGAGAAGATGAACAATTTGAAGAACACACTCGAGCTTTTAATACCCATAGGAAATTTGTACCCGGTTTGAGTAAAGATATTCAGAGACTTAACATAATTTAGCGCAGCGAATACCTCAGTGGAAATTTCATTACCGAGTAACGAACACTCGAGTTGTAAATACCAACCGTAATAGCTGTCTTAATGCCTACAAGATAGCAATGAACACACACGAATTAAAAGTTGACGAGACTCAAAACACGTCTCGAAGAAAGCCTACTCACTTAAACGAAAAACTTTGCACCCGGTTTGGTAGTAAATAATTTCCGTAGACACGAGTTACAATTATCAACACGCAAAGTTGAATGGGGGAGCGGCTGAAATTCAATTGGCACTCCAAAACAAAGTTACGAGTTCGGCTTGGAGCGCCATTTATTGCATTTTAACTACATTAATTGATCGAAAACTCGATTTTGAAGCCTTCTTAAAATTCCGCGTCGCTGAGATTGAGGGTAGGTACATTGAGAGGCGCACGAACAAGCTTGTAATTCGGTTATTTAAATTGCATCAAACGATCTTTTGAACGGAATTCCTTTACAATCAAAACATTCTCTCAACTCAATGATTTTTCGTTATCACGTAAACGGTTTGGGTTTGATGTAATTGGATGGGATAATTTAGCAAAAACTAGAGGACTTTAATTAAGATGAAGAAATCAAATACGACTGCACAGTCGGCGACTGATTCGATACGATATTTGAGCAAAAGAATATAAGCATTGATTGAGATTTGGGAACCTTTTCTTCCAACCCAATTTGGAGTCTTAAATCCTTTTGTTGGTCTATAGAATTATTATTATTAGTGAAAGCACATCGAAATAAAAATAAAAAAGACAACAATACATCTCCCTAGCCTCCCTCTAACGCGGCCTCCTCTTCTTTTTGGCATTCAGGATCTTTGTTGATGAAAATAATGCGAAGTAAGTTTGAAGGGTAAATAACTGTCTTAAAATTTCCTCTTATTCTTAGACATGCCGATTCCGCCGCTATGTTTCCCATTTCTCGGCGAGATCGTAAAAACGTCTTTTCAGTGATTTACGTGTTACGGCTTATTGGTAGGCATAGATTATGCATAAATTCATATAAGTATATCGTCTACCATCTTTTTCCAATATTATCTTTGTACCAAGATAAATCAGGAGTTATATGGAACGAGAAACAAATAATAACCGTGGTAGCAACGAGTGCGGAGTAGACATCTTTATATTTGATATTCGTGTTCAAGGAACAAAGGTTTACATTATATCGTAACTAGAGAATGCCCGCGGCTTCGCCCGTGAATTTCGGTTTTAAACAAATCCCGAGGGAATCGTGGATTTCCGGTTCCCGTTCCCGCTTCCTTTTCCAACCTTTATACCTACTATCAAGGAAGTTCGCTATAGTAATCTACCTATAGCTGTAGCTATAGATTTCAAAATCCCGTGGGAACTGTGCATTTTTCCAGGATAAAAAGTGCCTATGTTTTAAGCCTATGTTTTAAGTCAGGGCATAATCTATCTCCATTCAAAATTTCAGCCAAATCGGTTCAGTAGCTGCGGCGTGATTGAGTAACAAACATCCAAACATCTAAACATCCAAACATCCACACTTTCACATTTATAATATTAGTAGGATTGGTTTCGTACTTTAATTTTGCGTTGTGTTCGTCTGAAGTAGGTATATCATGTATCAAATCAATAAAAATGTATATAAAGAGCCCATGTTAAAATTTAATTAATATTCTGTAGCGTAATTTTGTACGATTACCAGATAATTACTTTTAAGGCTACAGTAAAGGATATCGTCAATTAAAATAGCCGTAATTTAAACTACACTTGGGAACTGAAACACATGACGGTTTGTGTCCTTTGATTTCTAAAATGAGAGGTAAAAACTTCCAATTGCATTGGGACCTGGAACACCTGGATATCGGCAAAATCACGGAGTACAAAGGCAAAGGCCATTTAAGCAGCGAGAAAAATTCATTAATCCTTGTATCCGATGTTTATAGCACATTTGGGAATTTTAAGACTTGATTTTATCTGGTTTGCTTATTTTTATATACATAAATATAAAAAGTCATAATTTCTTTATCTTGTTGAACTTCAATTGGTGGCTACGAAAATGAAGATTGCTATAAATAATAACCGTGATAAAGTTAATAGCACATTTGAGAGGTTGACTATGCTTTCTTGTTAAAAAGAAATCGGAATTTAAATCACCTGAAATATAAGGGAGTGAATTGGAATAAAAACTGTCAAGAGAGCTCTTTCGCTGCATAGAGATAATAATAATAAAATTATCTCTATGTTTCGCTGACATTGAGAGAAAGGAGATGTTTCAAATCTGGCTAAGTCTTGTACAGTACCTTACAAATTAAGAAAAGTCTGTTGTTCTCGGGAAAAATAAAATTATTGAGTTAAAACTAATACTTTAGTTGTACAAAAATATTTTTTATTCATTAATTATTGATCGATTTTTCAATATGGCGTCGGTGGCGACGTATGGTTTGTCGTAGACTGACAGCTTGTCACTTCAAATAACAATTGTCATTGTGATTGATATTCTGTCAGTCAATGGTGGACTGGTGGTCAATTGTAATCGATTTCTGTTTGATTTTTGAGTTCTTTTCAACAACTTCGCTTTCGTTTTCTGGATTTTGGACCGTTTTGCTCATCTGTTTACCTGGCTTTCGTTTTTGGACTCTTACTCATGCCATCTGTTGACCCGGCGTTGTGCTACACGGACTTTGCTTAGCGATTTGGACGGTGTTGATACGATCTAATGACATTTCTGTCAAAGTCAAATGTCAAAACGAAATGAAAGACATTTTACCGCCATGATGAATTTTTATTACGTGTTGCAATCCTAAGCAGAAATACAACCAAACAAAACCATTTTATAGAAAATATATAGTTCAAAACTGTTCAATGTTTCCTGGACTATATCCAAGTATACTGTACCAAGTCCTAGCCAAGGCCTCATACAGTGATGAAACATCTCCTTTCAAAATATTATAGGTACTGACTGGCATGACAGTCAGTCAGGTGAGATATGAGGTGAAGAAGATAATTTGTGGGTCTCATTTTTATGTGTAAACAAAAATAGTTAAAACTTTTCTCATTACCTACTTATGGAAGTTGGATCGAATATTTCGGATATAAAGACCTTTTTTAATAGCCGTTGTTTAAATTAATTACAGTTGATAATAATGGATACATCACCCACGATAAAAGCGATAATAGCGTCAAATTCAAATCATTATGAATACGCTTTGTGTTTTTTTAATATATATATATTTTTTTGTTTAATCGAATTACCTTGTATGTGAAACTTGGATCGTATATCGAAGCTCACGGACTCGTTGAGCGCGAAGGTGAACGGCGGGCCGTTTTCAGCAGAGTCGTAGTCCTTCGCCGTGAGGATCACAACCTGCCCCGGCGGCTCGTTCTCGTACCATATCACCGGCTGCGTCTATGGGTTCAAATTGTATGAGATTAAGGGCCTGTTTCACCACCTTCTGACAAGTGTCAGATAGCTTAAACGTAAGATTTGTCACTTTCTTACTTTATGTCAAGTGACAAAGACAAAAGTTGTAGATAGCTATCCGACACTTATCGGATAGTGGTCGAACAAACTTATGCACCGATGTAATACTTTATCATTACTTTACGTTTTTATTCGTTGATAATGTAAAGTTATCCAAATAATAATTTCAAAAAAAAAAAAAACACGGAACATGTGAGACCATATTACCCTTTTTACTTTTGCTTGTTGTTTTGAATTAGGTACACATATTATGTACTTTATTTATTAAGTTGTTGCCTTTACCTACTCAACAAAAGCCGGTTATTAACATAATTTATTTAATGCTGAGAAAACAAAATAGGTAATGTTTATGAAGAGCAATGAATATTTATCAAAGTAAATATGTAACTTAAAAGCTTAGATATTTATTTACGAATATGCTTACATAAATATTTAAGCTTCCATGTCTTATGATGAAATTATGTAGAATAACTAAAATATATGTAAGGTTAACTTATTTTGTGTAGACTGAAGTGTATCAAAGGCTTAATTTTAGTGAAATACAAAACATTTGGGAATTATTCCAATTGAAACTTAGTCAACGTTTTCCGCTAAATAGTATATTCCGGAGAATATAAAAATGGACAGTAAGGGACCCAACCGAAATCTTAATGTAGAGAAAGGAAATGAGGAATAGCGAACCCATAGGTATAGAGGATTTGCATGAAAAATTGACAAGTGGTTATATCCCAAGCGATTTTAAAAGGAAACTTATAAGTGGGGTACGAATTGACTTGAAACAGTATTAACATCTTTGATTCCAAATATTGTTATTTTTCAGGGAACAAAATTGAATATTGATAATTCTTTAGTAGCAAACATGAGCTCGAAACTTTTCACATATCATTGTTTAGGGTGTCCAGACATACATAATTAGTGAACATAAATGTCATAAAACTTGACTATTCAACATAATCTGAACTCACATTTAGAATATATAAAAAAAATTGTTGTCTATAAAGTCTTATCGGTTTACGGGCGATATTTTTAACGTCATAAGAACGTTAACGTCATTGCCTCTCTATCGCTTGTTCCGCGCTCTCGCTTGCACGCTCGGCTAGGCGGAACGTGCCAATGAGTTATGCTTTTTCGTTCGTGCGGCCGGCGTTCATCGACTTATAAGACGCTATTACGTCAAAAAAATTGCCATTAAATGGATATTTTTTTTAATTTTAATTGACATGAATACGAGATAAAACTCCCGAAATTCTGATATTTATAATATTTTATATGTGTAAGTGTGTATCTTTTTGAATCATTATATCTAAAAAACGGTGGCTCTTACGGAAAAAAGTACTTAGACACTTTTATCTGATCTACAATTTTATTTCAGATAATTTTATGATAAGACTTACCGTTTTGCTGAAAACTCTCCGTGAAAACTTTGACCCCGAGTAATTTTTTATCCAGGTGTCGGATCGATGAGGACTTTTCACATTTCATTTATAATAGTGTTTTGAACAATCCTACCAATTTTCAGCCAGGTGTGAATTATTGTAAGCTCACCCCTATTTTTTGGTCTAATTTGACCGGTCTAAATGTAACGCTATATGGTTACAATACGTAACAATAGCGTGCACATATCGTATATACAAATACATATTTACTACAATATGTAGAGGAAAACAAACACCTCTAAGCTCCATGTGAAGACAGACAGTAACGTAAGAGGATTTATAAGGTGTTGTCGTTCCCTTGTTAGATACTGTAGTAAATATAATTTGATATTATATTTAAAATTAGTTTTATAGTTACACAGATATTAAAGATACACGTATTTATTTATTTATTTATTGAGGATCATTAGAGATATATGAGAATCTTTGGAACATTCCGTTGAAAGTTATTGTGTGGAACCTATTAAAACGATAACCTTATGTTTCTTGATAACATTTATTTATTATGTACGACATTGTTAATAAGTTATAGGTATACCTACTAATTCAAATCTGATACATTCAGTCTACTAACGTTGATTTGATAGCTGATTTAGAACTAATTATAAAAATATACCTACCTACCTATGGCGTGTAATAAATCTTTATAACACTCCGTAGGAATAATTATGGCAAACACTTAGTATGGCGCGACCATAAATATTTCAATATGTTATATCCCAGCGGAATTCGGCACGCTAGTTCTAGATTTTCAAAAATTGATCTAGATTCTATGCACGAGTATATCCTCAATATTGTTCGTAATTAGAAATACCAGTTGTCTTCTTTAATTTAACTTGGTATGACTAAAAATAACTAAAAATATATACATTATACAAGTATATTGTGATACTAGCTGACCCCCGCGACTTCGTTCGCGTGTTTATAGGTTTTATATAGGATCGGATCGGATCCCATAATTCTTTTATGTACCTAAAATAACTGTAGCCTAAGTTACTCCCTATAACATCACCTATCTGCCATTGAAAGTTCCATTAAAATCGATCCAGCCGTTTCGGAGATTAGTTGGAACAAATAGACAGACCAACAAACATAAATTTAAATGCACACCAGTTTAAAATTAGGCGTAAGTTCAAAGATCCGGGTCCCAAGTTATTTGAACCCAATACTGAGGGTTGTAATGTCTGTCATTTCTGAACTAAAAAACCTATGACCTTGAAATATTTACGGGACAATACTTAAAGTATTACCTTTCTAGCAAAAAAAGAATGAGTTAAATCGATCTACGCGTTAATGAATTACAGCTAAATACACGTTTTAACTTTCATCCCCTCTCCCAAGGGAACTGTGGTGAATTTCGGGATAAAAAGTATCCTATGACCTACCTCGGAGTATAAACTCAAATCGTACCAAGTTTCATTCGAATTCATTCAGTAGTTTCGGCGTGATGTGCAGACAGACAGACAGACAGACAGACAGAGAGACAGAGAAAAAAATGAAAAAATTGCAGTTTGGGCTTCAGAATCGATTATAGAGTGCCGTCCAATAAAAATTTTCAAAATATCTTCAATGTACAGAATTGGATCTGTTACAGTTTTATTATATTATAGATTAGTTTTGAACCCACAGTACCCTATAATTGAACCCTCGTCAAAGGGATTTTTGATAGACAAGCAATAACGCTGCTCTAATACATTGTGAGAAAATACACTGTACCCACGAGATGGTATGTGTTGCAATTAATTATTTATTAGGAGGGAAATAATGAGATATTTGAACGATCATAAAACACTTATGTGAATGTCGTTATGACTGTTAGGAATCTTTTAGCAGTATACAATGATATTTGGTCTAGGACTTTCCCGAGAAAAATAATATTATAAAGAAAACAAGATAACAGAGAAGCAGGAAACAGCACAGTATAAATAAGTGATAAAATCTAAGATTGGAAAGTTAAACCAATTTCATTACACACTAAACAATCCATATCTTGAAAACTACGGAACCGATTTTGATGACACTTATACTGTTCCCTAAGTTGAAATAAATGTAAGCCAATAAAAAAAGAATGGTCACATGGTCACACATATGATAATCTCTCATATGTGAGAATTATGCAGTTCTTATTATTGGAACTTTCTACATTCTATTACTACATACATACGTTTCGAATTGATAACCTTTTTTGAAGTCGGTTAGTAAACATTACATTTTTCGTAAAAAAAAATACTGTCCGGGATAGGAACTCACGTCTCTACGAAGTACTCGTATGAAAAATATAAAACATTTTTTAGGAATTCTCACCGAACCACTAGCCTCTTTAATTTGACAGCAAGCTCTAAAGTTACACACCCACAGAGAGAAATGGAAACTGAAATTCCGTTGAAATAAAAATAATACCCAGTGCAGAGGCGAACAAAGGCGTTCTCAGAAACAATCGTTTTTAAGGGCCGGCATACCTTGAGCGCGTAGTCAAAACTAGGCATATAACGCTACACACAGAGCCACCGTCGGCGCACGCACACATAGATACATTCAGCAGCGGTACTACGGGTGCGCGCACTCGATTCACGGCAGGCGATGTGCGAGCGAGTTCCTCACCTAGGCATACTTAGCTATCTTATTTTCGAGATGTTTGTCGATATTATACCTACCGTGTAATAAAATAACAGCTACTACTACTTTACTGACTTATTAATATTATTTTTTATGTATCTTACTCTCACGTCCGTGTACAAAATGTTAATATTATTATTATTAACCTATTTGTTTCTAATCATCATGGGCGTAGGCGTTAGATTTAAAAAAAAATCTAAATAATAGACACGGCTTTTGCAACTGAAATGTCTGCCACACTTTCATGATCAATGATCAACGTGAATTTACTGAAGTGTGCGTGAATTATTTGTATTGATTAAGTCGTATTTTGGCAGATGATGATGAGATGAGATGGCAGTGTAGGTATTTTAATTTAGCATAAAGTATTTTTTGCGCATTAATACATAAAACGTCGATTGTAAACTCTATTTTTTCTACGGGTTTAGGTATTAGGTAAATAGGTATTTCTTTAGGCCATTTAGGTATGGTTTAGTAAATGAAATTCAGATCTTTATTTATTTTTAAAGTGGAAATTTTATAGGTAGCCTTTGCCTTTTATGAGTACTAGCTTCTTCGACACTGCGTCATAATTCCACGAATTTAAAGATTGAGTATCAAGTACTTTCAAGCAACATGGGGTTGTGGACCATAGTTTTGGAGATAAAAGCTTTCAAAAATAATGGTTGATCTCGACTGACCACGCGATCATACAGACATCACGAAAATAAAAAGATTGAGTACCAACAACATGGGGCTGCACCCTATAATTTCGGATATGTAAGGTTTTAAAAATCTGACCACGTGAGCACATAGATATCGCGAAAATAAGAAGTTTGAGTACCAACAACATAGGGCTGCACCCTATAGTTTCGGAGATATAAGCTTTTAAAAATCTGACTATGTGAGCACATAGATATCGCAAAAATAAGAAGTTTGAGTACCAACAACATGGGGCTGCACCCTATAGTTTCGGAGATATATGCTTTTAAAAATCTGACTACGTGAGCACATAGATATCGCGAAAATAAAAAGTTTGAGTACCAACAACATGGGGCTGCACCCTATAGTTTCGGAGATATATGCTTTTAAAAACCTGACTACGTGAGCACATAGATATCGCGAAAATAAAAAGTTTGAGTACCAACAACATGGGGCTGCACCCTATAGTTTCGGATATGTAAGGTTTTAAAAATCTGACCACGTGAGCACATAGATATCGCGAAAATAAGAAGTTTGAGTACCATCAACATGGGGCTGCACCCTATAGTTTCGGAGATATAAGCTTTTAAAAATCTGACTATGTGAGCACATAGATATCGCGAAAATAAGAAGTTTGAGTACCAACAACATGGGGCTGCACCCTATAGTTTCGGAGATATAAGCTTTTAAAAATCTGACTACGTGAGCACATAAATATCGCGAAAATAAAAAGTTTGAGTACCAACAACATGGGGCTGCACCCTATAGTTTCGGATATGTAAGATTTTAAAAATCTGACCACGTGTGCACATAGATATCGCGAAAATAAGAAGTTTGAGTACCAACAACATGGGGCTGCACCCTATAGTTTCGGAGATATAAACTTTTAAAAATCTGACTATGTGAGCACATAGATATCGCGAAAATAAAAAGTTTGAGTACCAACAACATGGGGCTGCACCCTATAGTTTCGGATATGTAAGGTTTTAAAAATCTGACCACGTGAGCACATAGATATCGCGAAAATAAGAAGTTTGAGTACCAACAACATGGGGCTGCACCCTATAGTTTCGGAGATATAAGCTTTTAAAAATCTGACTATGTGAGCACATAGATATCGCGAAAATAAGAAGTTTGAGTACCAACAACATGGGGCTGCACCCTATAGTTTCGGAGATATAAGCTTTTAAAAATCTGACTACGTGAGCACATAGATATCGCGAAAATAAAAAGTTTGAGTACCAACAACATGGGGCTGCACCCTATAGTTTCGGATATGTAAGATTTTAAAAATCTGACCACGTGAGCACATAGATATCGCGAAAATAAGAAGTTTGAGTACCAACAACATGGGGCTGCACCCTATAGTTTCGGAGATATAAACTTTTAAAAATCTGACTACGTGAGCACATAGACATCGTGAAAATAAGAAGTGTAGTCATTTAGCTGCACTATATAGTTTCGGAGATATAAGCCTTTAAAAATCTAACCACGTGAGCAATATAGACATCACGTAAATAAGAAGGTTGAGTAACATTAAGGGACCTATAGACCATGGTTTTGGAAGTAAAAACTTTCAAAAATCTGACTACGCGATCATACGAACATCACAAAACAAAATTGGTTGTCTGAAAAATCGGTTTACGGAAGATAATTTTACGTGACAACATAACGAGAAAACATTGATGAAACCAAACACTTAGGAAGATCGTGCCTCTCTATAGCTTGTTCCGCGCTCTCGCTTGCACGCTCGGTTCAAGTGTCATGTTTTTTCGTGCGTGCAGCCGGCGTTCATCGATTTATAAGACTTTATCACGTCAAAAAAAAAAATTAACACCAACACCATGGGGCTATGAGTCATAGTTTCGGCGATAAAAGCTTTCAAAAATGATTGATGAAATGATGACGACTGACTTAATAATTATACAGATATAACAAAAGTTAGAGTCCAAAAATTATGGGGTTGACAGGAAAAAAAATATAATTTCTCTAAAATAATAAATTTTGGAATTTCACATACACATAGTGCAAGAATTTGGTATATTTTACATTTTTTTAATTTTATCATTTACTGAAGTTAACTAAATAAAGGTTAAAAAAATCCTAATTTATAGAAAAATATTATAATCTCGCGCGAACTACGTAGGTAGCAGCCCCTCACAGCGGAGCTTCTCGTCATGGTAGGTATTTAGTCACGTGCTTTTGTCCAATGGTACCGCTCCAGCGAGTTTTTGTGTATGTACACGAGCAGAGATCGCGACAGGATTTTTGAAGCGACGAGCGCACCTTCCACCTTGACAGCCCGCGGGCGATTGAAACGCAAGCTTCGCGTTCCGGGAATATATAGGTTGAATTTTGCAGCGGTGCACGCCATAGTAATTTGTATGAAGAAATCGTGGATAAAAATGTGGTATGTTTGCTACCCAATTGCAAAAAAACTTAAAGTTGTATTGAAAAACAAATTTATTTATCGTGTTCCTTGGTCTTTTACCATTAATTTAAGACAATTTTTGTTGTTTTTATGTCTCAAACTAATTCAGGAGACTTCAAATGCGGCAACGCTATTTTAAAGTTTTCTATGAATTTCTCGATTTTTTTTCTATTATTAATATAAGACTTTATGACTATTTTTTTTAATGATCTTATACTTCATTTTATAGAGTAGTGCATAATATTTATTATGTTTAGAAATTTTAATATTTACTATTGTAAAAACTTAAAATGCTGGACCTTGTTTAACCCGATTTAGGTGTGCCGGTCCTTAATCAAGACATTCGAGAGCAGTTGAAATGGTATACGAGATACTGGTGTAGAATTGCCGGCATTTACTTTCTCTTACCTTTCGTGTTACTCTTCAAATGTATTGTATGAAAGGAAACGTAATGTAACCAATATAATATCGATGCACAAAATCTAAACATCAAAAAGTACAAAGGCTCTTTTTTGCAAATAAAATATTATAACCTGCTGAAACCCCACGATTTCATGTGTTTTTCAGAAAATTCTTTCTTACTTGGTGTTGCAATTAAATCTTACGTTAAACATTACTTTACCTTCACCTGTCACGTAACTGGCCCCTAAACTAACATTTTGGTATACAAAAAAAAAATGGTTAACATTACGTCTAAATGATTTTTTAAAGACAATCTTCGTACAATCCAAGGAAAACAGACGGTTTCCACAAAAATGTTCTTTCTGATGGCTCAATTTCAATTTATCGATGGCAATTCCTTTAAAATGGTCTATAAAGCGCGCGGAATGGTTTATATAAAGGTTTTATAAGAAAATTGCATTGCACCTTCGTCTTCCGAAGATTTAACATCGGTAATTATTTGTAACGTCACTCAGTTAAATAAAAATGTGAACAGTTTAGAGACTTGGGCAGACACGACGCGCGGCGGTAAGGAGTCTAACTATTCCTAACTACGTCATTGGTCCAGTGGTTAGCTTGTTACGCTGCGAGTCATGAAGTCCTGGGTTCGAGTACCGGGTCGGGTTAGAAAAAGTTATTAGGTTTTTCTGTCAAATTCTCATTAACAGCCCGGTGTAGGGAATTTGACAGTATTAGATACCTACACCCTCGTGTACATTGCATATAATATGTGGTCGTGATCTCTCTCCAGTCGTATCGTATCCGACGTCGCATCGGGCAATGAGAGTGAAGGAATAGGGAGTGCACCTGTGTTAGCGCACACATTTGTGCACTATAATATCTCCTCCGATTTTAGGGACGGCGGCCCTGACCGTTGAGCTGTTAAGGCCTAACAGCCCCCGCACACTCCCCCATTAGTGGCGGCAACTAGTGGCCGCCACAAGTCGCGATTGAAATTTTTCATACATTTTCTTGTGGCTCGAACGCAGCCACTCGAGCGCTCAGCGTGCGGTGCTACTATATAAAAATGTATGAAAAATCTCTCCCGCGACTTGTGGCCGGCCACTAGGTCTCCGTCAGAATGGCTGACGCTATATCACAAATTCAAGTGAAACCATATCTATAATTTAGTAGTTTTTTAGTAGTATTTGGTAGTTAAGATAAAATATTTAGTAGTTCAATATAACCAAAATTAAATGAAAAATAAAGTGCGCCGCCAAGCTGACGTCACGTTGGCGGGTGGAATTTTAACGGCGTACAATACTTTGAAAATATATATGTCAAATTTTAGTAGTCTTTTGGTAGTTTAATAAAATTACGTTAAATCTTATTCACGCCTTTGTTTATAGACTGGAAAATAAGGTGCGTTGGGGTAATACCGGACGGATTTTCGACTAGTTGGAAGAGTGTCGCAAAAAATTTTTTTTCTCGAAATCCATACATCTCATATTAATGTAATATATCGTAAACGGTTAATGGTTAAACGTAGTTTAGCTCTGAAAATAGTTTGTTTATGTAAACTCAACGGTTTTTGTTTTTTACGTACGCAAAGTCAACACAATTTTTTTTATGACCATGATTAAGAATTGGCCACCAAGGGGTATGACCGGACATAAATTTAAAGTCACTTCTAGTGCTTGGAGAACAAAGTCTTAATAAGGAATACATTTGGTCTTTCCTATTCTAAAACATATTTGAATATGAATTATAAATGACTAGAAACAAAAATGTTCCAATCGATTCTTTCATTTTTGGTTTTATGCCATTCGAACTTACCCCTGATGTAAAAAAATTGTGATTTTGTGGTTCTCAAACTTTGGCATGCCACAAAGTAAGTAAAACGGTAAAGATCGGATGCATTTGCCGGTGCCCAGTGGGGAAGCCTGGTGTAGTAAGTACCTACTCAATTGTTAAATTTATTGTGTGTACAAGTTCATGTACGTGTAGCAGGCGCGTGTCTTATTATAAACAGGAAGGGAGTAGGCATAAAATAGTCGATTAGAATCGGAATAAAGGTATAGAACTTGATGAAGTAAAGCAAATGTGACTAAGTGGACCAGGATATCAGATATTTGGAAAAGGAAACTGAATTACTACTTAATACGTAATGTCCCTGTTTTATCCAAAGGCAAACGCCTTTGGATAAAACTTTAGGCAACTATAAAAATTACTAAGAAATGATTAGCAATGTAAAATTCATTTTTTCACTAATGGTACTTATTAGCCTAGTTCATGCTTGTAAGATGAGTAATTAAAGTAACCAACTTTCAATAAACTTTTTTTTTAAATTGTCACATAATGTATCTTGTTATTAACGATCTATGAAAAGTACTCGTACCAGATTGAGCTATTAAGGCGCAAAATTTGTGTTTTAACTCTACTTTGGAATCTTACTATCAGTAAAAGCAATAGTGAAAGAAATCTCGTACGGCAGAAACATTTATGATTACTTAATAAAAGTTTGACTATCACTGCCTTATTTGAAACTTGCAAAGATCGGAAAATTTTCATCCGATCTTCACTTGCGAGGGGGTACACCGGATCTTCGCCAACATCAATGTTAGCTCTATTTGGATCAAATTAATCTCTTTGTGGCATCATAAAATTAACTAGCCAGGCAAAATAATTACAAAAAAATCAATATCTTCGCTAAAAAAGACAGATAAAAATAAAAGTTGAAGACCGGATTGACGAAAAAATTACGAAAATTACCTTGTTTTGTTTAATGGTGCATAGCACACGTCCGACTTGATGGAGCGATTTGCGGGAACCACGGGCCGGGGCCCAATTAAATGGCCTAATACACAATATAGCCCGCATTTAAAAATATGCCCTAATTCGTCCGAAATTTGAGTCATACGGTCTTAACCCACCTCCGATCTTACCCTAACGCACCTTATATTTTCTTTTTCTTCATCGGAAACGCCTGTGGAAATTATCATAGCAATCTTTCAGCAGAACTAATTTAATTTCCACAGGTTAAAAAGTTACCTATATTATTCTCCTACCTTTCAACTATCTCTATGCCAAAAATCATATCGATTGGTTGCTTAGTTAGGGCGCGAAGGAAAGAAAAACAAACAAACAAACACACTTTCGACTTTTACGACAATTTAGACTTTTGTGTTTTTATCTTTCGCGGCACGGCTTAAATGTCTTTCAAATACTCACATTGGTCAAAAAGGGCGCGTTGTCGTTGATATCCGTGAGCTCCAATATGACCTCAGTGGTAGACCTCAAACTATCCGACCCCAGCCTGCCCCCGTGGTCGGCAGCCATGATCAGAATCTGCCACCTCGTGAACCCGCTCGGCTGGTCTCTGTCCAGGGGCTTGGTGAGGCGGAGGCAGCCGTCGTTGTCGATTTGCAAGAACTCCTTCTGTTCGTGCTTGACTAGCGAGTATACTATGTTCTGAGGCTCGTTTCTGTCGAGGTCTGGATCGTAGGCTTCCACCTGATGGTATTAATTAGTATCAGCAGAGAAACAAAGAGTAGGATAGACTAGTTACTACCCGATTCAGTTACTATTAAGTAATAATTAAGATCTAAATAAAATTTCACCAGAGAATGAAACAGCTAACTCATTTTACATCCAGTGGCATACAATAGGGTATTTGACAACATTGAAAATATACTATTGATTGTGGTCATCTTATCAGATAATAGCCTAAAAAAGACATATTTCACTCAATCAAACTAAACTATGTAATTTTACGCGATATTTTGCACGAAATAAAACATAATAATTTTTGAAATTTTATCAGGAACGTGAACGCTCTGGGATTATTTGTGACGTCACTCGATTGCACGTAACTTGGTTGTTATAATTGAAGTTTATCAAGTCAACCGAAACTAAACTTTATACTAGAAAGAATAAGATTGATATTAAAATGAGTAGGTATAACAATTTACAACATTACGATACAGCAGTCGCCTTGCGTAGCGTCTCTGTCGCACGCACCGAGTTCCGAAAAGGAGCGAGCGAGAGAAGTGACTTGCATAGCGATTTGTGACGTCACTCGATTGCACGTAACTTGGTTGTTATAATTGAAGTTTATCAAGTCAACCGAAACTAAACTTTATACTAGAAAGAATAAGATTGATATTAAAATGAGTAGGTATAACAATTTACAACATTACGATACAGCAGTCGCCTTGCGTAGCGTCTCTGTCGCACGCACCGAGTTCCGAAAAGGAGCGAGCGAGAGAAGTGACTTGCATAGCGATTTGTGACGTCACGCGTATCATGTGATCAGAAATGTCGTTTTTGGCGTGGTTTTCAAAACTTAAACTTTATCATTGATTTAATTCTTAATACTGTAGATATTGCGAAAAATATCAATGTAGTGTGTTTTAATAAGTAATAAAGAATAATTTAAAACAATTTCCAAAAATTAGTCAAATACCCTATTATTCAAACATACATAAAAAGCACTGCCAACCCTGAACACATATTTTTATAACCCGTATTGGAGAAAGATATCATCAACCTCCCAAGTGCCTTACGAAAGAACGTCCACACCAACGTCCTTATTGCTAATAACCATATTTATTAAAGATTTAAACGAAACCAGAGTTTTCCAAAACAATACGCTAAGACCAATTTAAAAATAATTTCTGATGCACAAAGTCAAGTTTGCCATAAAAATACAGATACAGTACCTTAACGATACACCCTTCGTACAATTTCTCCTCCTCAATCGTCTTAGTATAGTTAGCCAAGAAGACGGGCGGATTGTCGTTCAAGTTCTCAATCTTGATGAGAACTTTGGCATAGTCTTCGTATAGTCCATCGAACGCTCTGACGTCTAGGCTGTAGCTTGTTATGTTCTCGTAATCCAACTCGTTGTTGACTCGGATCTCGCCCGTGAAGTTTCTGATGACGAACGCGTCGTAAGTGTTGCCTGCTACGATGCTATATGTAACCACGGACGCTAAAACAAAATAATTTATTTTAATTTAGAGATAAGTGCAAAGCATCCAATCTTTGAATTTGTGAACTTTAACGTTATAAAACATAAGAAACATAAAGAACAATTACGTCAGCTTTTTTTTTAAATTTAGTTTTTATTAATTTTCTCGTGAAACGGTACGGTACGGTAAAGTTTGTTAGTATATCCGTTCCATAGTTGCGAATGACATAACCATTAACCATCATTGTTAGAATGATGAGAAATCAGCCTAATTTCTATTGTATTGAAAAAATAATTATTCCTAATTTTAGAAATATTATTACCTGTGTCAATATCTAAAGCAGTGACTTGTGTGACGAGTTCGTTTATATTCGCATTCTCAGCAATCGATTCAGCTACGTACGTGTCTTGCGTAAAATGCGGTGGATTATCATTTTTATCCGCGATTTCTATTAGAAACACTTGCTGGCCTGCATTATGTTTTCCGGGAATAAGAGCCGATTCCGAATTGTCCGTTGCGATAATCTTTATGTTATAAAAACTCCTCTCTTCTCTATCGAACATTTTAAGCGTTGTTATGTTCCCTGTTATGCTATCTATAGCGAAGGGATCAGAAGGGTCTCCTAGTTCGTAAGTGATTTGATTGTTCGCTGATGTACCATCAGCATCGAATGCTCTGACTTGCATAACGGGAGTTCCTGGCGGTTCATTTTCTAGAACACTACCGGATCTAATTTCACTAAAGATTGGAATGTTGTCATTGACGTCCTCTACTTCTATTTGAATTATGGTTTCAGCTGCTAACTTGTAGTTGTTCTGAAAATGAAATATTCAATAACAAAACACAATCATTTCTTAATTTAATTTTATTTAAAGTTTTATCTTTATAATTATTTACCTGTATCCTAACAGTTAATGTGTAGTCAGTGATTTTTTCGTAGTCCAAATGGTTACCAAGTTTGATATAAGCTGAATCGGCTTCAGGTTCTAAAACGAACGTGTGCCATTTATTCGTTTGTTCAGTCTGACCCATGACTAGTTCGAATTGTAGTTTCTTCTCCTCGGGTATATTGGATCTAAAAATTAAACGACGTGAACAAAAAAGCATTACAGGGGTTAAATTAATTTCATAAAATTTCAAATGAAATTTGTACCCATTTTTGTTCAGCTGTGAGCAATCAAGTTACTAATATTTTAATTCAGTGGTGCAATATACAGACCGTCGAAACAATTTAATCAGCTAAGTGAAATCAAAAGATTCTACTTTAGCCCGAGTTTGATCCTAAAGACTCTTTTAAGCACACTTTGATAACATTTAATTTTGTTCAGACAAAATTTAATTTGAATACTTACATCGCCCTTATGGTAGCTATGGGTGAGGTGAAGTCTGCGTAATTTTCTTTTAATCTTATCGGCTGATCGGGCACTTCTATAAAAGACGGGCTTTTCTTGTTAGACTCGACGACTTGGATGTCTAAAGTAATCGAACTTTGTTGCGGTTTTTCACCCATGTCTTTTACTATGGCGCTCAACTTAAATTTGTAGCCTGGGACTTTCTGCATAAATTTAAAAATAAATTAGCACAAACTTTACAATTCGAGGTGGCATGGTATTATTTTAAAATTAATAATGTTTCGTAAGTAGTGTAATAGCTCTATAATTTATGTTTGAGAGTTCGCAAGTATAGCTTACGAATTTGAGAAGTTATAAAGTTATTATTCGCATCTAACATAAAGATTAAACGTCACTTTGTAGTCGTCGTCGTCTCAACCAATAGACGTCCAATGCTGGAACTAGGTCTCTTGCAAGGATCGCCACAGAACACAATTTTGTGCCGCCTGATTTCAGCGGCTGCCAGCGACTCGCTTGAGATGGTCTGTCCATCGAGTCGGGGTCTACCAACGCTTCGTTTACTGGTGCGAGGTCGCCATTCAAGCACCTTGGGACCCCAACGTCCATCGGTTCTTCTAGCAATGTGCTAAAACGTCACTTCAGTACTTTATAATTAGAGAATATAAGAATGAAGATAGCAAATAAAGGAAGTCCTACCGACCCAACGCTACTGTTATACCATTATTTATGTTATATGATTACTAATAAATGCGATGGGTAACTTACATCAATAGTTTTGTTCAAAAATATGACCCCGTTGTCTGGATCGATGTAAAAATACGCCTGGTCTGGAGAGTTGTTATCGAGGCTGTAGGTCACGATGGAGTTGTTGCCATCGTCTATGTCTGTTGCTGATATCCTCATCACTTCGCGTCCGCTCGGCAAATCTTGTGGGACTGACTCCGAATATGACTGCACGAAAAGTAAACATGTAAATTTTTGCACAAAATATCAAGCAATAAATAAAGAGTCACAGTAAAATATAAATAAGGTCTTCTTACATTAGATACATAGGAGGAAAAAATATCAAAGTTTATTTGAAGAGATTCTTTGTAGTATCTCACGTAGTTTACAACAATATTTAGGAAAATTCCTCAATGTTACGAAGTTATGAAAGTTGCGTTCACCTCGTTAAATATTTAGCTTAAGGTTTAGCTTAAGTATGTTGTTATTTCACTTTGACATGTTCTACGCGAAGCATGCCTAAAGCTTAGAGAAAGTTTTCCAAAATAATTATAATCGTGCTGTGTGAAAAAATGCGCTTAGGGGAAAAACAGCGGCCTAGCTAAAGAAAACACACCAACTAGAAATGTGCAAAAAAAGTGAATCATTACACACGATACACACAAAATTATTACCGATAACGCCTTGAGTGGCGGCTTACGATCCTAAATCAGACATGCAGCAACATGCAAAGTAGAGAAATATAACTTTTTTCAAATGTTTAGGAAAACTCGATTGTTACCATAGCTTAATATAGTTACAGTATAAAATAGTTTAAGAAATAAGCAATGGTAACAGTCGATCGTTAGTAATTCAAAGTGTTTAATTTTTAAGAAATCTGTGTGCGCAACTCTGTCTCTCATTTTGTGAAATTCTCTGTTCTTAAGGACAAACCTTCCAAACATCTCCACGGAAGACCTTCGAAAAACAGGCAAGTGTTAATAAAGTCTGCGCCACGGTTTGAGGCTAATGGACGAATTTTAAGTTAGTCACAATACAAATTAATAAAAAATAATAGATAAGAAAATTACTACATTCCAGAAATGAAGACCTTTGTAAGTGCATAACATATTGAATATAAATATAATAAAATTTGGAAACATTGCATTGCAATGGTTATTTAGTCGAAAGCTTGTTAGACATTTCTCATTTCAATCTTCGCAACATTTAATAGCTATTATATTATGTTATGGTACTATAATAGCGCATTTACACTATTACAAATGAAACTGTACATTAAATGAGTTTGTGCTTCGAGCTGTACCTTCATCGAGCGTATGATGTTCTATTAATTTGATATCATGATTGATTTGATGGTATTAACTTTTAATTCTACTTACAACTTTATCGAACACCGGCTGGTTGTCATTGATGTCTTCTATAAGTATTTTGATAGTGCAAGCGTCGTCTAACTGAGGTTGACCATTGTCACTCGCTCGAACTGTGATATATGCTTCTTTTTCACGAGATGGCTCATCGTGATCAAAAATCTGCACAATTTTAATGTTATGAACACCAAATACTAAACCGCAATAATTTTACCTACCTGCAAGTCCTTAGCGAAAGCTATTGCATATTTGTAAACATTACTAATCAACTAAGAATGTAATTTTTTAACACAAAAATATATCGATAAAATACAAAAAACTAATGATTTGGAATTTTCTAGGAATTTTGTAAAGATGATTGAAAAAATGTTAAAGAAAACAATAAATTCTAAATCATACTGACATCGGCTGTAGTTATTCTTCCCGTTTCAGGATCTACATGAAACCTCTCTTTCTCACCAGGAGTTGAGACAAATTTGTACGTGACTGTACCACCCATGTCCGGTGGATCTCGATCTTCTGCGTGTACCTGTAGAGTTCATTTATGATTGTCATTATCATTTTATTAATATCTCATTAGTCATTATATGGTTTACACAATACACTTGTCCCAGACTATTCCCGAGATAATATTATGTTGGTTTCCTCACGAAATTTTCAGTCATCATTAATTGTAAATACCAATTTTGGCTCTTGGCTTTTAAGGTTTTATATTAATTAAAAACAACTGCGTAAAAATATTTACGGATTATATTATTTAGGGATTATATCGGGAACAAGCATTCGTTATCAGAACAGATTAAAATATATTTAAAGGGACGTGGATAATCAAACCTCCATCTAGGTATAGCTAAGAGATAAATAATTGTAATAATAAATATCTTTTGATTTGTAAGCAATACACATATTTAAAAAAATCCAGATCTAGTTTCTCTAGACCAAGAAACTATAGCTATAGGAAAATACAATATAAAACTGAAATGGTTTCCACATACACGTAATTAAACTATTTTTATAAAATCAACAATTTCAATTAAACCACTCTACTAAAAATACTCAAGAAATTATTCAACCTTGTCGACACAATTGCCATCTAAAATAACTCCACATTTCATACTGCATGATCTTGTCGAGAGGTATCATCCTTATCTTCAAACTGTAACCCAGTAACGGTATCCGCAAGTAAATCATGAACCTTAGTTGTACGTGGTTTGTCTCTCCCATAGAGAATACTCTCTCTCTAACCTAAATCTCTAATCTAACCTAAAAAAAGTTGTACTCACTGTGAACACGTAAGTTCCTACGGGCTGTTCTTCCTTTAATGTCGGCTTGTAATTCAGGCATTCGGTGAACAGTGGCTTGTGATTGTCCTTTACTGCGAGCTTCAGTGACGTCGCCGGCGTGAACTGAAACCGCGTTAGTGGGTGCTACTACATGAAAATATACAGCTGATTTCGCTACATCGAAACAAGCTCATTCAATTCTACCCAACACTAAAACTCTAGTTTCAATTTCAATTACATTCGGTCAAATTATTGCTGCATCCACACGTATATGCTCGATGTTTTTAAGTTTATTTAATGTGTAATTAAGGCCAGCGGAGACCAATCCTTAGATGTTCCAATCTAAGATGTCGAGGCAAATTCGAACGATGCTCTATGATGAGACTTGCTTGTCGAGCATATTATGTGTGAGTGGAACCACTTACTAGGTCTCCAAATGCGTGCCGTACATGCTCGATTTTGAGAATGAGTGGATGCACGTCTTGCTTTGTTATAAATATTCTCTGCAGTAAGCTTGTTTGTCGAACATGTACCTACTCGCGGGTAGCCATGGTAGTTTGTTATAGTATTAGTGTCGGGTAAGACAAAAGTTACTTTCTACACTGTCTCCTATCTTATATTATTATCCTACAGTGAATGAAAGTAGCTTTTTATTAAAATAAGCGATCATGACTCACGTATAATTATTTTGTTCATAATTACTATTATAACCATTGGAACATTGCAAACTGCTAATTTACAATAACTTACATAACAATAATACCATGCATTTTATAATTGTCTAGTTAAATTAGATGATTACATAATTAATAGTAGGTAAATTGAGACACTAATGATTATACCAACTATTTTAAACGGGACTTACATAATTTAGACTTCTGTCATGAAACATATTTTATTAGTATTAGTAATAATTTAAATCAGTGATTATATTAAGATAAATGAGATATGATATTGTGATTATAGATTACAGTACTTACATACATCCTCGACAGCTAATTTAATCAAGAGAATTATATAGAGTACAATATACATTACAGCAGAGTTTACATTATTATGATCATATCATGCACAATACAAGTTCAAAGTTTAATAAAATAAGCCAGAAATTAATATGAACTCTAAAGGGACAAAGCTTTAAGGGCCAAATCATTATGTGATAATATGATTAAGATGAATGATTGTAAAGATTTTGATGGATTTGATGATGATATACTCACAGAAGAATGTATTGGCAGGTACCCATCAAGGTGTCTGGAATGCCTTAACCTCGTGACGTGATGTGTTGTGTGCTCCCGAACTGGAAAGAGTAAAACAAAACCCATTAGAAAATAAATCTCAAAGGTATTACGCTCTAACCACCAAAAAAATTTATACAAGTTTAACTGTGAACTAATTCGTTGACAGTTTATGTATAATTGTAAATCTGTCAAGCTGTAGGACGGTTTATAATAAAATCCGTCTTTACCGCATGTTTCTTTTTTTCTGACAAGACCGTTTAATGTTTTTCTAATTCTTTAAGTTAGACCTTGGAACAGAAGATTTTAGAAAAGCGTAGCGACGACGTAAAGTTCTAATAATTATTTTTAAGTAAGCGTATTAATTATTATATTATGTAACTTGTATATTATGTTATCTTACTCTGTTTCTATTACCATATGAGTTGCATCGTATGATAGAGATAGAGAAAGTAGACCCAACGCCAATTTACAAAAATCATGACTGGTGATTTTTTACCCGACTGGTTACTACTACTTTTCTTAATCAATTTTTCGGGACATAACCGTTCTAGTTTCATGATAACTTTTACTATTTATAACATAAACTAAAACGATAATTATTAAGCTATTGTTTAAAGTTATTGACTTTCTGAAATCCGTAACGGATGGAAACACGGTCAGTAATTAACAAAGAAAACTGGAGCACTGACTTCACAATCACAGGAACCGTGCTCTCCCTTGCTTAGTCAACATTTTATATAGTTACTATAACAATCGAATACTTAAAAAAAGACCAATCGTTAATGTAGTAACTTTTTATTTCAAGCAACAAGTTAAAGGTAAAAAATGTAAGGCGGCAATGAGTTAAATGTAACGAATTTTTTAACCGGACTGACAAAAAATAATCTGTTCGTCATATTATATATTACAAATACAAGGAATATAACTTTCTTTATAATAATAGTAATTAATCAAATAAACACTGCAGTTGCGGAAATCACAATTAATTAATTAATGAAGAACGGTAATTAGGTATGTTCACCAATTAGCGACCGAGATAGCGTAGGTACCTACAATGAAATAAAATTTTCATTGTAGGTACTGACGGTTAATGATAAAGTTTATATTATTTTCTTTAGACCTGTGGAAACTATACTATAAACAATCGATAAATTTACAGATTCGACGCTGAAAATGGACTTTGATCCCATAAACCCAGACATGCGTTACATTGAATCCAGACGAGCAAAAATAGCATGATGGCCCAAAGCCAACATAGCGGCGTACAATTCTTGGTGAAGAAGAAAAGATCAGCCTCAGAGGAAGAAAAGATGAGTTAAAGTGTATAAGGCGCCCGATAGGTCGGCTTTGAGAAGAAGTACCTATTTGCCCACTGTCCGGAAAAGGAGACAGAATTTAGCATGACGAAATTTTCACGCGTAGTGGACCCCAGTTTTACGATCAGTAGACTGCAACGTGAATTTGTTAAATATTCACAAGCAAACAGGCTGCGACTACCGCATTCGCAGCTTGTTTTAGTTGCGTCTGACGCGCTACAGTGCACGAGAAAATGTCGCCGTGTGCAAAGACTCCTACGCTTAGAGAAACAACTGGGACAACATTTAATATACAAAGTGCGATAAGGAGAGGTATATTTTATCAAGTAATCTAGACACAGCAAATTAAATAGAACTGCTAGAGAAGGTAGTTACTGCATATCTTAAGAGACGTGGCTCCGGTGCACTTTAGCGATGAACGAGATAAGGCTAATTTACCAAGGCGTTATAATTGTTGAAACGACCTTAATACTAATGAAGTCAGAGCTTAAGCACAGTTACTTAATGACGTAGTTTGGATAATTGTACAAATTACATAACTGGAGTAGATTGTAGATATAATATACGAAGGGCAGAGAGTTAAAGTACCAATTAACAGATCAAAGAAAAGAGGGATGTTTCATATCATTAGCCGATGTTTGTATTGGAATTGTCGGATTTCTATTAACAATACAAACAAGATCATTCAGATTAATTTATTTATTACGTAGAAAATTATTGTGTCAAGGTTTGAATTTCTTTTTTTTTAATTCTTAATGAAAAACAACTCTGATGACAATGATATGTTTTACATCGAGGTGGTATATGGAAGCAGAAGAAAGTCATAGAGCCTCCTCAATAGCTGAAAGTAAGTTTCGCTTCGAGTTACGACTCCTTAGAATCGTTAGTGAATCTTTTGATTAAAGTGAGTTTTTCGTTATTTTTTGAAAAACCGTTTTGCTGCCCATAATTTGGCAAAACGAAATATTATAATTTTTTATTCATTACTAGTGATGCACCCGGCTTCGCACGGGTAGTAATTACCCGCTACTATCCCACCATACTGTTTTGTTATATCTCAAAGGGATTAGGAAGCGTTTTCGATGAAAGCTCCCAGGCGGCTTGACTTTTTCCGACATATTCAACAATTATCGTCATAATTCAACCAATTTCTAACAAAACCTTAATTTACACCTAACCCTTCCTCATGAATCACTGTTATGTCACTGTCTATTGGTGAAAACTGCATGAAAATCCGTTTAGTAGTTTTTGAGTTAATCGCGAACAAACAGACAGACAGATGCGGCGGAGGACTGTAGTGATGTTGTAAGTGTACACGTAGCCTAAAATAACTTACCACAGGATTTATCTCGCAATATCCATAGTTTGTATAACATTTACCGATTGACCTTAGCTTCGTTTACGAGCTACGAAATGTTATCGAAAGTTCAACGTAAGCTCAGGAGAACAATTCGTTACGGTGTTATGAGAGTAAATAATAAAGCTGCAATGGAGAACGCGCCGCGCCCCGAGGAAAAATACAATTTAGTTGAAGCTCGAGTGTTCAGGAAATGTCGCGTTACAAATACGTACACAATACAAGATTTCTCGTAGTCAATACGACTGCTAGACTGTGTTAATTATTATTATTTTAATTTTAAAAATACCTAGCATAACATAAAGTGATAGGTATTATTTTATTTCTTCTCTATATTTTTTTAACGTTGAATGCCGTTGAGTGGAGTGTCATTTCTTTACGCAGTAATAGTTAATATTCTTTGCCCGAGATTTGCCTCGATGTTCTAGTGGTTAGCATATTCGACCGTAGTTCACGAGGTCCCAGGTTCCATTCCCGGGTCGGGCAAATAACTGTTTGGTATTGGGTTTTTCTGTCAAGAAATTCTCAGTGCCAGCCCGGAGGTGGAAGAAGGCGGTGTTTCACCCCCGTGCCTCGGAGGGCACGTAAAGCAGTCGGTCCCGATTATTATCACTATTATGTGGCAATAGTCATTAAACCCCGCCAACACACATTGGAGCAGCGTGGCGGGTATAAGCTCAGATTTACTATTTATAAAATACTTTTTTTTTCGTAAAAGTAATCACCTCAGTAAATACCCACTACCTAAACTTTCGTACACGCCAACTAAGAAATTTTATCAAAAATTCATTCAATGGCCGAGAGGAACAATTTGTTAAGCTATTTCAAATCAACGTGTTCATAATTTTATTGAAGGAAACTTTAGGTACTACGTCAGGAGAAACAATAAATTCTGAGTGGTATTTAGCTTGACTTATAACCTATTTCGTAAGCACCTAACTGCCTACAATAATTATTTCGTATTAATTTTTATTTTTAGAGCAAGAAGTAGTTTACAAGCAAGAAACTTTAGACTTCGTGGTTATTCTCGAATTCTTTCAAGCATTGATATTTATAAAATTAAAGTGTCTGTCTGTATGTATATTTTTCATGGCTCAAACTCTGATTCTTGATGAAAAGCATAGAGATAACTTCCATCTTGAATACGGACAGAACATTTTTTATCCCTGAAAATGAGAGAATTCCCGCGGGATTTTCAAAAAGTTAATTCGTGCGAACGCGTAGTTGCGAGCATATTGAACTAATCTCTACTAATATCATAAATGCTAGTGTGTTTGTATATTGGTTTTTCCGTCCGTCACGCCACGACAGAACTACGGATTGACGTGATTTTTTTTTCATGGGACCTGGAGAGTGACATATGCTACTTTTCATCTCGGAAAATGTAGGATCTTACCCAAGGGATTTTAAGAAAATTAATAATGCATAATCCATGCGGACGAAGTTGCAGGCATCAGTTAGTTGAAAACAAAGTAAGAATTGTTGAATGAACTTCATAAGGAAGAAGAAGCACACGTGTTGGTAAAATCTTATTTCGTATAAGATTTCGAGAAGTCGAGTGAATACGGCAACTTTCTTATAACTTTGTGTTGTAACTACTTATTCTGATCAAAGTTATTCTGTTTCTGAGTTTGGTAGCAATAATTGTATATGGTATTTTGTTTCTTTACCTAATATATTATTATTTTCACCTATAAAGTCAAAGTTCTCTATTCAAATTTGGTACACTTTCGAATGCCAGTAATTTACAAATATACCATTAGCTATGCGAGCGAGGTAATTGGTGATAATTATCACAACTTCAAACTCAAGCCTGCAAGGGTTCCAAACGCGCCCAACTAAGCACTATTCTCGTATCCCGCCTATACAACTGAAAAACGATTTTATGAAATTACTCAAATAACTAGGTACGAAAAGTTAAAAAGTTAACTCTAGATTTCTTGTAATATTGAGGTCGTTATATTTTAAGAAATATTAATTAATCAGTGATTGACATGATTTTTCATCAGTAGGATAAAGTAAAATATACGGCATACAATTGCTTAAATCCAACAACAAGTGATAATCTAAAAGATTGAAAGTTAAACCGACTTCATCACGCACTTAAAAGTCCATATCTCGAAAACTAGTAAGCCGATTTTGATGAAACTTTCACTGTTCTCTATGTTGGAGTAAATATAAGCTAATAAAACTTACAACCGCACTAGTCACCCCTACGATTTTCGGAAGGTCCCCTCGATTTCTCTGGTCTGCCATCATCAAACCCTGATTTTCGTATCATGGTTCCATGATTTGATCTTGAAATCTTCTTTCCACCAAAAAAAGAATCATCAAAATCGGTTCATAAACGACGAAGTTATCCGCGAACACTCCAAAAAAAGCATTTATACGGAACGAATTGAGAAACCTCCTCTTTTTTTGAAGTCGGTTAAAAAGCAAAATACGTCATATTTACATCTATACTATCTATACTAATAAATAAAATTGAAGTGTCTGTCTGTAATATCGAAATAACTACCTCATATTAAGCTCATATGGTTATTTGAACGCTACCATAACCGAATCACACGTTTTTAAAATTTTTGTCTGTCTGTCTGTCTGTCTGTCTGTCTGTTTGAACGGGCTAATCTTCGGAACGGCTGAACCGATTTTGACGGGACCTTCACATACAAGTAGAGAATTAACCAGGGAGTAACATAGGCTACTTTTTTAACCGACTTTCAAAAAAGGAGGAGTTGTGTTTTTCTACCTATGTACACCGATATCTCCGAGATTTCTGAACCGATTTGCGTAATTTTATTTTTAATCGATAGAGAAACATTGCGACCCTGTTCTATAAAAAATTTGGATTCCAACTCCTCAATCCTGATGCTGCAGGGGACCTAATCCCCAAAACTAATGGGTTTTAGAAACTTTCGGTTATTTAAATTGATATTGGGTACCAATTAAAGACTTTATCGTTGAATGAACTCGAGTAAATACATATCCAACTCCTCAACCCTGATGCTGTAAGGAATTGTATTCCGAAATCGTGGGGATCCCACGGGATTTTTCCGTTTTGGGGACGGGTTTCTACAGATAAGCTAGGTACTTTTTGTTCTGGAAAATCAAAAGTTCCCACGGGATTTTTAAAAACCTAAATTCACACGGGCGAAGCCGTGGGCATCATCTAGTTCACAATAAGAAGTACATTTCCTTCCACCTGCAACGGTGGACAGCTTTGCGTGTCGGTGACACCGGAACCTAGCTTTTTTCTCAGCAATCCTTTGTTACGTTTCCTTTTGCTACGAAACGGGGTCCGTGGCACCGCAGGGGGAAGAGGGGGTTATAGGAGGCCCATTGTTACGGGTGATCAAGCAACACTCGTGAGAGTAGACGAAAAGAGCTCTAATCCGAGTCAAAAAATTCTGACATTCCACGACTCTATTTTTAAATGTGTAGGTAAAATATATTTTTTCCCTTGCCCCTCCAGTACTTGTGCTACTGTACAATAATATTTGTCCAACGGGTGGATTTATAATTTTAAAGACATTTAAAATGTCTTAAGTAGTTGTCGAAGACAAGGGAAAATAAGTGTAAAAACCTTTTTTAACAAACCTACTACCACCTACTACCTACCAACTTTTCGGATGTAAAATTTTTGTTCAATTCTTCAATAAATTGCTTCAATATTTTGTTGTATGTTACTAATAAAAATGTTTATATAATATCTACTATATTACTATATTGCAACTCAACACAAAGTATGATGATATAAAGCTTACTACAATTATTATGCAACACATAGCAAGCAGAACCGTTAACGACAATACCTACTACTCGTAAATTCAAGTCCACATCGATAACATCTCCATAACATAATTATTATCATACACATCTGTAGTATTTCTATTTACATAGGGACAGACAGAAATTTTAAAAAGGTGTTTTCGAGGTATGGTATCATATAAGCTTATTGTGAAACATATTGCAATCACAGACTGACACGTCAATTTTATTTATTTGTATAGACTTATGACCCACTGTACCGGTACTTTGGCAGACATTACAGGCATCGTTCAGTATCAGTATCTTCCCTCGAGAGGAGGGATCGCGTTGCTTACAGCCGGGCCAATTTGAATATTCAAGTGTGGGCACGTTCTGTAAGCGATGTCGATGGTCGTTGAGGGATTTTGTTTTTCTTTTTTCTTCTTTTTTTCCGTATTCAGTAAGTGGTTTTTAGTTGAGAGCCGAGACGCAAGCAATTAGCTTTAGAATGTCGTTTTGTGGCATATTGAGGTGAAGTAAAATTAATTGCTCTGCTCTCGACAGCTTAATTTTCCGATCGCTTTAAAAGTGATTTAGAGTTTAGTTGAGCCACACGTTTTTGTACGTGTATTTATTCCGCTCAGTGGCGTGAACAAAATTTCAATTAGATTAGGATTATAGTATGACAAAATCGAATCACTTACGTACGTTGTTTTTGGAAATACTGTCTCTATCGGACTGTATTTCAGAAAGTGTCCCTAAAGATATATTTTGTATCAATATAATTTTACATTTCTTAATTAATATGTAATAGGGCCTCAGTAGCTCAAAAGATAAGAAGCGGACTGAAATCCGAAAGGTCGATAGTTCAAATCAAACTCTTCGTTGCACTTTTCTCGTATCTATTCCTAACACAAGCTTCATTTGGATGTGAAAGGGGAAAATGTTTATCATGGCTAATATTCTTTGAAAATTATACCTATACCCCTAATGTATATTGAAATTGAATCAATAGATACGATGAAGCACATATATATTGGCAAAATACCGATTGTTTGCTTTCCATCAGAACAAAGTTTGTACATCGTAACATGGATAAATTAAGTGCGCCGAAAATAGACAGTTGCTCCGCAAAAATTAATGGAGTATTTTAATGAAACATGTCATTTCACATCGACAGGCACTTATCTGTTGTACGCAGCGCGTCACTGAGCCCCAACGAAAATACGTTTAAATTGTGTGTTCATTTTTAGGGTTCCGTACCCAAAGGGTAAAAACGGAGCCCTATTAATGTCACTCGTTTATACATGTGTAAACAAGACCCTTAGGAAATAGTTAAAAACAAGCGGACACCCGCGACTTCGTTCGCGTGGATATTGGTTTTGGAAAATCCCGTGGGAATTATTTTGTTTTTCCTAAGCTCCTTTGAGCTCATACCTTGCTAAAAACTGTTAAAATTTCACTGGCGGATGTTTAGGTAGATCGAAATGTAAACATCCGCCAGAAAAAGTCCCATCAAAATCGATACAGCCTTTCAGAGATAAGCCGGTAATCTTTAAAGTATCCCCTTTCTAACAAAAAAAAGAATGAATGAAATCGGACCACGCGTTAATGAATTACAGCTAAGTACACATTTTAACTTTCATCCCCTCTTCCAAGGGAACATTGCTGAATTTCCGGATAAAAAGTATCCTATATGTTACTCCATAGTATTCACTTCAATCCATTCAGTAGTTTTAGCGTGATGCGCGCACAAACATACAGACAAACAGATAAACAGACAAACAGACAAAAATTTTTAAAATAGCCTTTTTATGTTCCATTACTTATCCCTAACACCTCCCAGTTATTATTTTGCAAAAATCTTTAATGTATATACATATATAGATACGGCAATTCTATTATTTTATTATAGGTATGTACTACGATTTTATTATAGGTATGTATAGAAGTAAAGATATAGAAGATAAAAATAAATAATAGTTAAAAAAAACTAAAAAACACGCTTTTTATAGAAAACCAAACTAAAAAATAGAAAATAAATTTTAATAAATATAAATTAATAATAGTGTGCATATGAAAAAAAAATTGATGAATAATGAAATAATCTTATCAAATTAGTGTATTGTCATTGGTCCTCGATAAATCTACAAAGTTTGAATGAAATCTGACCGTTTAAAGTGGGTCAAAATCGCGTTCAAAGAAGTCGGTTACAAACATACATACAGGTGAAGCTAATATAAAGCGTGTAATAATAATTTTTTACGTATTAGCTATCAAATATCACTTGCTTTAATGGTGAAGGAAAACATCGTAATGAATCCTGCATGTCTGACAGTTCTCCATAATGTTATCAAAGGCTTGTGAAATCTACCAATCCGCACTTGGCCAGCGTGGTGGTCAAATGCGGAATGGTGGACATTTTAACCATATTACTAGAAGAAAGTTAGATATGCATGTCGAACGAAAACAGAGTAGAGGAAGACCAAAGACAAGTTGGATGGAGGGTATGAAAGAGGACATGCGTGTAAAAGGGTCAATGATGCGTTGACATATAATAGACGTGATTGGAAGAAGGGAGAAGGACCGGAAGAAGAAGAGTTAATCAAAGTAATTATATATTTCAGAATGTTAATGAGAGTTAGGCAAAATGGCTTAGAATAAAGAGGATCGGAAGAGCTTCCTTTTGCTTTTGATCACATGATACAGCTTCACACTACCTGCCATCTGATGATTATATACCTACTATTACAACAACTACGACTATCATACTCTCAAATTATGGTCAATTTCATCATAATTGACTGCAGTCAATTTATCCTCGTTATTATCTGTCGACTGGACGCAGCACTCATTCGTTAATTGGCGTTGAATTTATTTTTTAATTATCGGTAATTTCCCATTTTACGAGTGAAGTTTTAAGTATTGTTCGCTGTTATGACTTTTTGAACCTATTTTTTTGAAATGAGTGTCGTATTGCAAAATCGTACCAAAGAACATATATTTGCTTATTATACCTAGCCTTATCGCATGTACCAGTGCGGTAAGCAGAGGACCGCATCTAGCGTGTGATGGTTCATACAAAATGTATGAAAATAATGTAGGACGATGTTTGGTCTTCCCTAATTTGAGAGGCTAGGAACAAAACGATCAATGAAACAAATCTGTGAACAGACCCATAATATCATGTAATACGTGGACTGATAAAATTGATAGTGAACATCTGGAGATTTTGCGGCAAGGCGTCTCGTCTCGTCGCGTCATTTTAAGGTCAGGAATGACAAACCGATAATAATATATTTACAAATAATAGTCAATTTATAACAAATAAAAAATTTAATCGTCCGTGGTGCTAATGCAGTATGTAGACAAATCTCTAAACTGAACTGACGGATATAAAAGCTCTTCATACAAAGTTCTCAAACTTGAAAAAAAAATCGATAGGAAATCATTTAGTTCACTTTTGAATAATGTATCTCAATAAATTTGAAGCTCCAAGCCTCTCGAAGAAACATTAACATGAGTAAATGTCTTAATAACTTAAAACATCGCCTTGTACTAATGCCGTAATAAATTATTCAGTCGGTCCGTCTGGCGTTAGTTCAGTCGTATAGTTATGAATAGTGGGAGCATTCATTATTTGGAATGTCTCTACATGACTTGAAAGTTGAAAGCGTTCATATTTAGTTAATAGTTTTAGAAGGTCATCTGTAGACTAATAGTATATTAGTGAGCAGTATTGTCTATCACGTTATTTTTAAGTGTTAATCTTATTACGGTCGATCATGAAATTCCTACTGCGTAGTTCACGGATTTCTTTTGAACTTGCACCACTCTCCCATTTTCAAGTCGGCAAAAAAAACCCAGCACCAACCACCACAGCCCTTTTAACGTCCCACAGCTGGGCACAGGCCTCCCCTCTCATAGGAGAGAGGGATTTAGAGCTTAGACCCGCCACGCTGCTCCAATGCGGGATGGCGGGCTTTAACGACTATTGTCACTGTATGATAGTGAGAATAACCGGGACCGACTTCTTAACGTGCTCTCCGAGGCACGGGGGTGAAACACCGCCAACTACCAACTCCGGGCTGGCACTGAGAATTTCTTGATAGAAAAACCCAATAAGTACCTAACAATTATTTGCCCGACCCGGGAATTGAACCCGGGACATCGTGATCTGCAGTCGAATACGCTAACCACTAGAACAACGAGGCAGTAAAAAAGATAGATTTTCTAAATTATCACAAAGGTACGAGTATTCAATTATTATTATTTGTAGGCACCTCTTTGTAGTTAAATTGGTTTAATCGCCTGCCCCTCGTACTAATAGGCAAATGTTCTAAACTCGCAAAGCTATTCAGCTTTAGACCGTGCCTAGGCCTCGTCTCTAACGCAATTATCTGACGACCAGCTCTACCTTTGAATGACATTGTTCGCAGAAACTTGTTGGCAAGGTTTTAACATATCTCTTCACCCAAATTAGACGGCTAATTTTTCGGGATTTTTGCTTTCATTTTCGAGGCTTCATCGATGAGTCATCGAAAATGAACCGTCTAAACACCGACAATTCTGTGCCATAGTAAATGTCGTATCGTGTATCGTTCATCCCAAAAATGAACGATGAACTGGGCACCGTCTAATTTGGGCTTAAGGCCTCTTGTTAACACTCCGTGGAAACAAGAGGCCTTATGATCCAATCCCGATTTTATATGAGTTATTTTTTCTTGGGCCAAACTAGTTCTCCCTAAAATCGAATTTAACCGGCAACATAATATGGGAAACGAAATAACAATTTAGGTAATTAGAATTGGTCTGATTTGTGTGAAATTGAAACGATTGACAAAATACAACAATAATTAATTATTATTATTGATAACGTCACCCGTGAAGTTACAACGTCATGGATTTTACACAATATCGCTATTTCCCATTATGTATACCTTGAAAACCACCTGTGCGAAGCTGGAGTAAGTGATATAATTTCAATACAGACCAAATACGTAACACAAAAAAAAATTCAGGTCATAAAAGTAACGAAATAGCTTTTTGCCCATTAACGTCCCAGCTGTGCCAGATTCATCAGGTCCGTAACTTTGTTTTTGTTCCCGTTGTTTTACTATTTATTAGCCGACTACGGCAAAACCAAAAGGAAGGGCTATGATTTTAGCAGTCTATGTATGTATGTTTGTTTGTATCCGATTTTTGTATGAGATTCTATGTACCACCGTAGCGCCTAAACTACTGCACCGATTTTGATGAATGAGGTGTCTATTGAGTCTTTGTTATGGTTCGGGACTTCGGGTGACATAGGCTGTATTTTATTTACGAGAAAATTCGAGAAGTGACCTTCGCGCGGCTTTCTAGATTATTAAATTAGTTTCGGATAGACATAACAGATGGCGCCATTAGCTGCTCGCCCCGCGCTTTCAGCACACTAAAATATTATTAAATTATTAAGCGTAGTCGGGTTTTAGTTTACGAACTTTATTACTTTTTGTCTTGCCTATAGTGCATAGTGACGGTGACGAAGGAATCAAATCCTGGCTACGTCCTACCTAATATGTGAAATCTTTAAATTATGCGATTTAATAGGAAACAGACCAATTTTCTAATTTACACATATGTATTTATTTTGTGCCAACTCAAGTGCTAGCAAAACAACGTATGATTTAGGTTCGCTTGTTTAAATTACTTGGGGGACCGTGACCTGTTCAGTGGTGGGCAACGGAGCGGGGTGCGCGTGGGAACGGCCCTTATTTTAAGCCATAAACCTTAATACGAGTTTCTACATCTCGCCTAGTAGATTTCGAGTATCGAAACACCGCACTAATATTATAAAGGCGAAAGTTCGTGTGTGTGTCTGTGTGTGTTTGTTATTATTCTAAAGCATAAACACATAGGTTTATACACATATACTTTTAATCCTGGAAAAATCCACAATTCCCGCGGGATTTTGAAAAACTATAGGTATATCACTATAGCAAACTTCCTTGAATCCTTCCTTCCCTGCATGCTGGTAACTGGATAGGTGGCTGAATTTAGCCGTTATTTCCATGCCTTGTAGAGCACGTTGAACCGTCGTCGGTCCCGGTTGGTCGGACAAGGTCAGTCCATTGACAATCTGATGATAATCATTAAACTTAAAGAGCCGAAGTTGTATTATCAGTACCTAGGTACTAGATACCTAGGTAGAGACGTGTGCGGAAAGACCTAGGAGTTCATGGGCATTATTGTATCAAGAAAACCCTCAACATTATGCTCTTAATGGAAGTGGTCATGACCCTTATTCATGACGCAGAATACGACTCAGAGATACCTACTATTGTTCCTGAAAGCTTAGTAAGGAAAGACTGAGAGCATCTTGAGATATTGAAAGGAGAATTCATCGTAAGAGTAGGAACTTAGGTACCTATAATATATTTTTAAGTCGCTGGTAACTATTAGATACTAGCTTTTGCCCGCGGCTTCGCCCTCGTGAATTTCGATTTTTCACAAATCCTGAGGGAATCATGGTTTCCGTTTCCGCTCCCTTTTCCAACCTATATTACCTACTTTCAAGGAAGCATGCTATAGTAATCTATCTATAGCTGTAGATATAGATTTCGGGTTTTTTAAAATCTCACGGGAACTGTGGATTTTTCCAAGATAAAAAAGCCTATGTGTCATTCAAAATTTCATCCAAATCGGTTCAGTAGTTGCGGCGTTAAAGAGCAACAATACATATACACACACATACACACACACACACACGCACACGCACACGCACACGCACACGCACACGCACACGCACACGCACACGCACACGCACACGCACACGCACACGCACACGCACACACACACACACACACACACACACACACACACAAACTTTCACCTTTATATTATTAGTGTGATTTTGCCTATGTTTTAAGTCAGGGCATAATCTATCTTCATTCAAAATTTCAGCCAAATCAGTTCAGTAGTTACGACGTTATAGAGTAACAAACATCCAAACATCCACACTTTCACATTTATAATATTAGTAGGATTCCTGTTTGTTATGCATTTAAAACGTTCCACGTTGTTCTCACAAGGCTGGGGCGAAGGCAATAAATCGTGACCAATGAAAAGCCTATTTTCTGTGACAAATTAATTAGATTAAAGAGTTAAACCCTTTCTGTGCTATTCATCTTGGCGCTTAACATTGCTCACGCTTTCCGCGGGCCCTTTCCCTTGAGCCCGACTCGAGTCGGAATGGGATTTGTGTATAAAATATTTCCGTTTTTTTCTTGAATTTACACTAGGTATTTCAAGTTTGTTTTGGTGGTGGATTTGTGTGGTGTTACATAGTGGTGGTGCTTGGGGTTCGCTTGGTTGCTTGTTTTTCCTGCATATTTAACAGCAGAAGGGCTGACAGGGACATTGTGGAGGCAGTATTAACAAAGTGTGGTTTGCCAATGAACTTACAATTTTCTGTTGTTTTACTAAAATCATATTTTGATTTTACGATACGAATACGATCCAGATCAGCGGTGGAAAAGGAGTGTCGAACCCCCATTTTCTATTTCTCTCTTGCTCTAGAGTGTCTTATACTGAGCAAGACAGAAATAGAAAATGGCAATTGGAAGTAATGTTTAACTTAGTGTCATACATCCGCGAGTCTGTTCGTCACAATTTTACGCCTCAATTGTTCATCCTATTCCAAATGCAGATTTCTTAGAAAAAGTATAACCTACCTCTCTACTAACAAAGGTTTCCTTTAGATATAGGATCCTGTTTACCATTTTTAACCCCCGACGCAAAAACGACGGGGTGTTATAAGTTTGACGTGTCTGTGTGTGTGTGTGTGTGTGTGTGTGTGTGTGTGTGTGTGTGTGTGTGTGTGTGTGTGTGTGTCTGTCTGTTCCCCTGTGGCGCTCAAACGGGTGGACCGATTTGAATGCGGTTTTTTTGTTTGAAAGGTGAATTAGTCGAGTGTTCTTAGCTATGTTTGATGAAAATCGGTCCAAGATGGCCGCCGCTACAAAATGGCGGATGATATATTTTTTCACAACTCCCTTGATATGGGTATCAAATGAAAGGGCTTGACTAGTAGAATAGCACTATTGCAAATTCAAGATGGCCGCCGCCACTAAATGGCGAATGTCGGGGGTTTTTTAAATTTTCAATTTACACTTGTGAATAATCTATTCGTAAATTTACGCGGCAGAAGTCGCGGACATAAGCTAGTTGCTTTTATACCTGAGGTAGGTAGAAAATAGTATAGTAGTAAGTATAATATAGTAATCATAACGGCTTAGTATAATATTTTATTTATATTGGGTCGTATATGCGGGCAATGTTATTAAGTGTAATAATACATTATATGGGAAACCATAAAAGCAAACGTACCATGAAACCATACCAACCTACCTAATACCAAATATAAGGGTTACACTACATATACGAGTATTATAGCGTTATTATAAAACTCCTAACCGTATTTTTGAGCATAAGCGATGAAAACGATATATGATCCCTTTAGAATTTAGATGGTCAAACGATATTAAAAAATTTGGCAGAGAGTCGCCGGCTGGACACAAGCGACACAAGACCATGAAGTGTGGAAATTCCTACAAGAGAAAGACCTATTCCAGTAGCAGCAGTCATACTTCTAGATGAGATAATCATACTACTTATCGGAAATTGCAATAATTGTTGTGAAAAGTACCCTGTTATGGCGACAACTTGTACTTAATAACAAATGACTGCGAATTTTCTCTCACTATCTCCAGGTCTATACACTTTTCATTTAAATCAATGAGTATAACAAGCCCTTTCATTTGATACCCATTATGAGGGTGCTGTGAAAAAATATGTACACACACACACACACACACACACACACACACACACACACACACACACACACACACACACACACACACACACACACACACACACACACACACACACACACACACACACACACACACACACACACACACACACACACACACACACACACACACACACACACACACACACACACACACACACACACACACACACACACACACACACACACACACACACACACACACACACACACACACACACACACACACACACACACACACACACACACACACACACACACACACACACACACACACACACACACACACACACACACACACACACACACACACACACACACACACACACACACACACACACACACACACACACACACACACACACACACACACACACACACACACACACACACACACACACACACACACACACACACACACACACACACACACACACACACACACACACACACACACACACACACACACACACACACACACACACACACACACACACACACACACACACACACACACACACACACACACACACACACACACACACACACACACACACACACACACACACACACACACACACACACACACACACACACACACACACACACACACACACACACACACACACACACACACACACACACACACACACACACACACACACACACACACACACACACACACACACACACACACACACACACACACACACACACACACACACACACACACACACACACACACACACACACACACACACACACACACACACACACACACACACACACACACACACACACACACACACACACACACACACACACACACACACACACACACACACACACACACACACACACACACACACACACACACACACACACACACACACACACACACACACACACACACACACACACACACACACACACACACACACACACACACACACACACACACACACACACACACACACACACACACACACACACACACACACACACACACACACACACACACACACACACACACACACACACACACACACACACACACACACACACACACACACACACACACACACACACACACACACACACACACACACACACACACACACACACACACACACACACACACACACACACACACACACACACACACACACACACACACACACACACACACACACACACACACACACACACACACACACACACACACACACACACACACACACACACACACACACACACACACACACACACACACACACACACACACACACACACACACACACACACACACACACACACACACACACACACACACACACACACACACACACACACACACACACACACACACACACAGACACGTCAAACTTATAACACCCCGTCGTTTTTTCGTCGGGGGCTAAAAAAATAGAGAGTAAGTTTTAAGTTCAAACTTTTGTTCTGAAGCTCTTATAAGTGTAACTTTTCAAATTGAATACACTGAGAGTAAATCTGTCATTTGACTGGCCCGTTGGCGCGGTTGACAGTGACCCTGCCTTCCGCTCCGGGGTCGCGGGTTCGATTCCCGCTCCGAGTCTGGGTGTATTTATAATAATATGTATATATGTATACCTTTATTAAAAATATATATGTATTTATATGTAAATATGTCTATCAGTCGGCTGTTACCTATAACACAGGCATTAAGTTGCCTACTTTAGGAACAGACGACCGTGTGTGTATGTGTGAGTATTTATTATTATTTATTATTTAGTATGGAGATTGGAGATGTTAAAATCATAATTCATAACATGTTCCCGAAAGTTAATTTCCATACTAAATGACAGATTTGACACAGTTAACGTTAACTTGAAAAGTTACACTAGAGCCTCAGGAACTAATTACTCAAAGATAATATATTTTAATCAAAATGTAATAAAAACAAAACGCCGCTTTTATTAGCCCTGTCGTTACGCCCGCGTTATGTCAGTTAAGCCGCAAATGACAAGTCAAATTAAATTTTATGTCTAACATCATAAAGTACCTTCGTCACCGTAATGTCTGCGGCGTCTCCCCCGACTTCCGTGACGTTTATTTATTCAGAATGTCCCTTACTTTGAAAAAAGTCGGTCAAGAGATATTATTTTATATCTACGCGAGGTTCCGTACCCAAACGCAGATTCAATTAGTTTTCCCGATCCCCTCCTCTTTAGCGCGGGAGCCCCGGCAGTTGGCTGGGGTGGCTGACAGACGCCTGGGACGTATACAACGGGTTCCCCAGGAGTCCAGCACAGTCAGCAAGAGGGACTTGCCGTGGTGGTTTTAGTGCGGTATACCCCCGGGGGGTAACCTTCGGCGGTAGTCCAACATAACCCACGTTCTGCCCAAAGAACGGGGGTACCCATAAAGCTTTTCCACCTCGCAAAAAAAAAAGATTCAATTAGTTTTAAAACCCTATAAGATAAGGCCTCGGTCCCACTGTCAGTGGTTTAAGAGTTCTGAGTCAGAGTTCTGCATTCTGTACACCAATAGGTGGAAGCACACATAAAAGTAGTTGACCGCGACGGTTCTGAAAACAATTGTCTGACATAAGAGTTTATAGTAGGAGATCCCACCTTAGAAATTTCTACCCTCATCTGTTATTTAAACGAATTATATGTCAAATGAAAGATTATTTTATTCTTAATCGAACCGTATTTGGTTGCCTGGTCAAAAGTGGTGCTAAATCATGGTTGCCTGGATTTTAAGATATAAAATGTTCGGTGCGAGTGTTGAAAGTGACAGAAAAGTGTTGCACGCGCAATTTCATTTGACAGACAAAGATGCAGTGAGGCAGGCGTGCACTCGGCAGGTGCTTAGTCTATACATAGATTAAAACCATAGATTTTATGTGCCTGTCCATTAAAGATATTTACAAAAAAATAAGTGAGTGACGTAAGGGATAAGTAATAAAACGTAAAAAAGCTGTTTTTGAAAATTTTGTCTGTTTGTCTGTATGTTTGTGCATGTATTACGCAAAAACTACTGAATGGATTGAAATGAAACTTGGCATGATTTAAGTTCATACTACATAATAGCATATAGGATACTTCTTATCCCGAAATTCAGCACAGTTCCCTTGGAAGAGGGGATGAAAGTCAAAATGTGTATTTTGACTTTCATCCTCTCTCCCAAGGGAACTCTGCTGAATTTCGGGATAAAAGGTATCCTATATGCTATTATGTAGTATGAACTTAAATCATGCCAAGTTTCATTTCAATCCATTCAGTAGTTTTTGCGTAATACATGCACAAACATACAGACAAACAGACAAAATTTTCAAAAACAGCTTTTTTACGTTTTATTACTTATCCCTTACGTCACTCACTTATTTTTTTGTAAATATCTTTAATGGACAGGCACATAAAGTCTATGGTTTTAATCTATGTATAGACTAAGCACCTGCCGAGTGCACGCCTGCCTCACTGCATCTTTGTCTGTCAAATGAAATTGCGCGCGCAACACTTTTCTGTCACTTTCAACACTCGCACCGAACATTTTATATCTTAAAATCCAGGCAACCATGATTTAGCACCACTTTTGACCAGGCAACCAAATACGGTTCGATTAAGAATAAAATAATCTTTCATTTGACATATAATTCGTTTAAATAACAGATGAGGGTAGAAATTTCTAAGGTGGGATCCTAGACCATTATATTTGTTTTGTTTTGACATGTTAATCTTGATCCTTTGAGTATCAGTTTTCCGTAACTGTACTATGTACTATGTACCTATAACTACGTAAAATATGTAGTTTCAAAATTACACGGCAAAGTTACGTCATGGATTTGTATGTAAATCTTTGAGCCCCAGGGAGAAATTTATCTAAAGTAAGGAATTCATCGTTGAAGTTATGCTGCATTAACATAATAATATATTATGTAGGTAGTATGGAAAGTCCGACTCAAGTGAGTTTATAAACGTTTCACAGAAAAACTTACCGCCAATGAATAGTAATGTATGTCAAGTTGTATATTATACTCGTATTGCCCTCAACTCCTATGGCACCTATTATGCTAATCCCCATTCCCATGAAATGAATGCTTCATTAACTTCAAGTCACTTCTCATAACGTGCGATTAAAGTCATTTAGCACTCGTATCAGATCCGATAAAATAAAAGCGATCAAAAAAAGGGGTGAAAAGCGTCTGAAAATTAATGGCCTATTAAAACGCCATAAGGAGTGCTGCCTCAATTTCCTCAGAACAATGTTTATTCTTTCTTGATATTTCTTTAATTGCGGCGCGTTTCGTTTTTAGCGCCACTTTGTGCGGTGCTAATTTGATTTCAGCCTGAAACACACACAACGCGATTCCCAAAAGTTGTAATGCGAGAAAGTGCATGAAGGAAATTCTTTCATACAGTGGAGCGTGAGATGGTTCATAGGCCTTAGGCGGTTGCTACTTGTTCATTCTGCTTTTATGTCGTCCAGCTGAGTTGACTCTCTGCTCACTTGGTAATCTGCTTTTATGTCATCTAGCTGAATTGTCTTTCGGCTAACCAGGTACCCTGCTTTCATGTCATCCAACGTGAATTGTCTTTGAGCGAAAAGGTCATTCCGATAGGTATCCGGGCGGAATGCACACCGTCAGTGATGCATTTGGAATACTTCGAGAGTCCTCCATACATACCTCTACGTCCATACCGAGCTACCCTTTCTTTAATATTACGCAGCCGTGTAAAACGAATGCTGCGCCTCGAAGTAACTTGTATGCACTAGCCCTTATAGAGTCCATTGCATTTTCAAGTCAACTAATGTGAAATCGCCTTTAAGATTAATCAACCCCTTTAGGACGAAAGCTTTGATTATAAAATTGCTGCAATACAACTGCGATCGTTGTGGTTGGCTTTCATGGTTACTGCAACTGTGCAGTTTAGCCGATACTGAGAGAGATGTTAACCAATCAGAAGTGATTGCGTTCGTCACACTGTCAATTGTCCATCTACGGTACTTCTTGGCTGGTTTATGGTTATATTACAAATGGATGACCTAAAGGCGTGATTTGAGATCGCCACACAGATTTTACCTGAATAACGTAGCTCTGATGTACGTAACATCACAAGCGTACGCGTGCGTTGTGACTTAAGCCATAATCAGTAAGACACATCTCTCGCGGTGATCATAAAGCCGCGAGAAAGCGTTCTCGCAATTCGTCTTTACAAGGGTTACCGTGTACTGTTGCCCTCGCGTAGCGCTCCCTGCACGCGTTTCGTTTGTTCCAGCCTTTTTTTTGACGCTAATTTGTTTTCAACCGTAGTGGATAATTGTGCTGAGGGGAAAATACTGCGTTCTGAGTACAGTTGTAATTAATATGTTTGCACTGTGTGATTTACTGGTGCAATGTTTGCGTTGAAAAGTTTGTGCAATTTAGAAACTGTAACGCTATATATATTAATTCATAATAATAATATTCGTTTGTATATTGGCGTCTATTGGTGAAAACCGCATGAAAATCCGTTCAGTAGTTTTTTGAGTTTGAGAGAGAGAGCAAACAGACAAACAGACGCGGCGGGGAACTTTAATATGTAGTGATAGCGATAAACATGTGATACCTAATGTAACGAAGTCTGTCTGCATAACTCATGTTTACAAAGGACCTTAATAGTTTCTAGCCCTTAACACCACTCGGGGGTCCTCTAAATGTATAATGAAGTGACCAAGAAAATGTTAAGCTTCACCTTAAACAGCCAACGTAATAACGTGCCCACATTTTAGTTACTTTTGTATGTTGATAGGCATTTTCTTAGCACCAGCAGTTTAAAAACCGCTACACTCCACCTTTAATTAGATTCTTCATTCTCCCAACTTTAATTAGACTAGATACTTACGCCGAGTTCGACAATATCAAATGATATTCACAAAGTCCTAAATAAATACGTTCAACCAGTGTCTACCTAGGTATTTGAAATAAATGTTCCTAAAATAGTCCTAATAAACAAATAAGTCCTGTCCGTCCGTCTACCTACTCTTTTGGGGGTCACCCAACTCCTCCACGTCGGTGTAGCCTTGTGGGCTCGCCAATAGAGTACCTTTGGAACCCAACATCTATCGGTTATTTGAGCTATGAATCGGATACAAGATATTTTTATCCCAGACAGTGAAAGAGTTCCTCCGAGATTTTTAAAGTCACGGGCGTCAGACAGTTGGAAATATTCCAAAAGTAGAATCAATTTTCTAATTATAATAACGTAGTGAAGGATACCTACCATATATGTACGTGAAATATTAAGGTATCACCTCTAACACAATAGGTACCTACCTCAAACAATTTGGAATAGAGCTACTAATCCAGACCCTTCAATAAAATCCTTTGAGGCATATTTAAGCCCTTCCTCTATGCGATTATTTTAGCTAAAGCTCTGGCTTTCTTCTTAATGAATTGTTGAATGGGTATTTTCCATTTGATAGTTTCCCAGATAAGGCTCCGTAATATATGCTCAATATTTTGTAGTTTATTAGTTAACTAGATGATGCCCACGGCTTCGCCCGTGTGGATTTAGGTTTTTAAAAATCCCATGGGAACTTTTGATTTTCCAGAACAAAAAGTAGCTTATCTGTAGAAACACGTCCCCAAAACGGAAAAATCCCGTGGGTTCCCCACGATTTCGGAATACAATTCCTTACAGCATCAGGGTTGAGGAGTTGGATATGTACCTACTCGAGTTCATTCAACGATAAAGTCTTTAATTGGTACCCCCAATATCAATTTAAATAACCGAAAGTTTCTAAAACCCATTAGTTTTGGGGATTAGGTCCCCTACAGCATCAGGATTGAGGAGTTGGAATCCAAATTTTTTATAGAACAGGGTCGCAATGTTTTTCTATCGATTAAAAAAAAATTACGCAAATCGGTTCAGAAATCTCGGAGATATCGGTGTACATAGGTAGAAAAACACAACTCCTCCTTTTTTGAAAGTCGGTTAAAAAAGTAGCCTATGTTACTCCCTGGTTAATTATCTACTTGTATGTGAAAGTCCCGTCAAAATCGGTTCAGCCGTTCCGAAGATTAGCCCGTTCAAGCAGACAGACAGACAGACAGACAGACAGACAGACAAAAATTTTAAAAACGTGTGATTTGGTTATGCTACAGTTCAAATAACCGTATGAGCTTAATATGAGGTAGTTATTTCGAAATTACAGACAGACACTTCAATTTTATTTATTAGTATATAGATACTAGCGGTCCGCCCCGGCTTCGCCCAAGGTACATATATAGCCTATAGTACTCAAGGACAGGGACTGAATAACCGGAATTTAATGGTAGTTTTATTTAGCGGTAATGGGCCTACCCTTTTAATAAAAGTAGCGAAATGTTTAAATACCTATAATTTCGGTACCGCTTCATTTCGGTACCTCTTTATTTCTGTACCTTTATATTTCAGTTTAGCGGTACCGAAATAAAAAACGGTACTTTTATTTCGGTACCGCTATTTATATCGATATTTTTATCTAATAAGGCTTTACTTTGATGAGCCGTTGAATGAATCCCACCACTTCGGCATTCTTTATTCTTTAATATTCTTATTTTTAGATTTAGAATTTGGAATTTCTTAAAATACGTACGTTTTAACAAACACAGGAACCGACGGGAAGCGGGGGACGCGCGGCGCGCGGCACGTGGCAAAATTCTTCACCCCCGCGCCGCACCTTTTCGTATTTTTTCGGTACCGAAATCGCAAAGCGGTTAAATAAAGGTATCTTTTATAAAGGTTGAGATTTTGGTACCTATTTTGTACCGCTATGATAACGGTGGTATGTACCGGTATGCTCTACCGCTTTCAGTCCCTGCTCAAGGATCACGTACATATCCAAAGGTGAAAGAATTTTTGAAATCGGTCCAGTAGTTCCTGAGATTAGCGCGTTCAAACAAACAAACTCTTGCGCTTTATTATATTAGTATAGATTTTAAAACCCTCCGAGATAAATGTAGAGAAATACAGTATTGACGATTTCCTACAGTCTCAATACCCTAATATCGGATATTGAATATTCACATAATTATATACAGGTTATACGAAAAATAGGATTTTAAAAAAACAGTTACCTATTATATAAACACAGTTAAATATATTAAATACTAGCGGTCCGCCCCGGCTTCGCCCGTGGTACATAATATAATGTAGCCTATAACACTCAAGGATCACGTACATATCCGACAGTGAAAGAATTTTTGAAATCGGTCCAGTAGTTTCTGAGATTAGCGCGTTCAAACAAACATACAAACTTTTCCGCTTTATTATATTAGTATAGATTAATTATTATTAAACAATAAAATTTACGATTTACACGGGCTGGACAGGTACAAGTTAAAAGTCATAAATAAAATTAATGCAGTTACACATTTTCTGGACTATTAATAGAAGACACCAGTAGGTACATAGGTACTAGGTAGGTATACAGCGTTGATGTTGTAATGTCTCTTCATATTGGTCATTAGCACTCGTATTCTACTGATACTTATAATCGTTTCATTGAAATTATTTATGCAGACAGTACAACGGACTATAGAAGAAACCCTATAAAGTCAGTGCGACCTAAATAACGACACACAAAGGCGTTAATAGGCTTTGCAGAATATGTACATTGTACATAACATAATACAACATTATATACGATCGAATTCTTGTTGCAAACATGATAACAAAAAATACTGAGAGATACATGAACAGACAGGAAGGTGACAGAAACTGTATCTGTGCTAAAGAAGAATACATATAAAGGAACTAGTAGGGCGCTTGGCTGCGCGGCCCGCTAAAGCGGACCGCGGGGATTTCAGTATTATCTTTGTTTTAGCAGCCTCCACCTTCTTCTATCATTTTCAGAATCTTTAACCCTGGCCGTGCTCCTCATCCATCTTCCAAACCGTCGATCATCATCACTCTCCAAATTTTTTTCTCCGAATCATTTGCCAGAAGGAGAGCTCTTCCATAAAAACAAATTTGGAAAGGAACCGTATCAAAGTCTTGTATAGTTTCCCAACTTATAGTCTCTTCAATATTCGCCATATATTTTGTGTGAAAAAAATAAATTTTGCCATCTTGGTTTTTTTCTGTTCATCAAATTGTAGATCTTTAGTTCTTGATCATCTTTTGCCAAGAAACCACTCTTCCATCTTTTATACTTGGTGAGATAGACACCGACGAAATTTGTATAGCCGCCATCTTGAATCCGCCATTTTGTTTTTTTTTTCAGCTCAGTGCCAATTGGATGAGGTTTTGAGTAATTTTTGTTTGAGCACCTCCCATCTATCTGCGATACCGTGCCCGGGCTCCTCAACCATCTTCCAAACCCTCAATCATCATGTCTTCCCATATTTTTCATTGAGAGTTCTCCAAAGAACCGCATCAAAGCCTTGCATAGTTTACAACTTGTAGTCATAGACATACATTTTCTATGGAAAAATAAATTCCGCCATTTTGAATTTTTTTTCTATTCATCGGGTAGACCATTGGATCCTGATCACCTTTTGCGAAGAAACCACTCTTTCATCTTTTATACCCTCCGAGATGGAGACCGACGAAATTTGTATGGCGGCCATGTTTTTTTCGCCATTTTGAATTTTTTTTCAGCTCACTGCCAATTGGATGACGTTTCGAGTGACATTTGCTCGAGCACCCCCTACCTATCTTCAATACCTTAAGCGTGCCATTCGCTCGTCTCTGAAATCCTCAATCATCAGCTCTCTCCATATTTTTGTTCCGAATGAATTTTTGTCTTCTATACGAAACCATGCATGAAAAAAAAACTTTTCATACAAAATTTTACAGGAGGGGTGATCAATCAGTGAGTGAGTGGTGAATCAGCACGAGCAGCTATATATATATTAACTAGTAGGGCGCGTGGGTGCGCGGCCCGCAAGCGGACCGCGAGGTTTTGCTTTCGGGTATTTTGGTTTGAGCAGCCTCCACCTATCTCTCCCATATTCCTAATCCTCGATCATTATTACTCTCCATATTTTTTCTTCGAATCATTCTGCTCATCAAGTAGATCTAAAGGTCTTGATCATCTTTTGTCAAGAAACCACTCTTCGATCTTTTATACGTAGTCTCTTTAATATTCGCCATACATTTGCTATGGAAAAATAAATTCCGCCATTTTGAATTTTTTTCTATTAATCGAGTAGACCTTTGGATCCTGATTATGTTTTGCGAAGAAACTACTCGTCCATCTTTTATATCCTCCGAGATGGAGACCAACAAAAGTTGTATGGCGGCCATCTTTTTTTCGCCATTTTGAATTTTTTTTCAACTCACTGCCAATTGGATGACGTTTCGAGTGACATTTGCTCGAGCACCCCCCACCTATCTTCAATACCTTAAGCGTGCCATTCGCTCGTCTCTGAAATCCTCAATCATCAGCTCTCTCCATATTTTTCCTCCGAATGAATTTTTGTCTTCTATACGAAACCATTAGTGAAAAAAAAATTTTTCATACAAAATTGTTCAGGAGAGGTGATCAATGAGTCAGTGAGTGAATCAGCACGAGCAGCTATATATATATTAAAAAAATCGCAATTGGAAACAGGAACAAGTAAAATATGATGAAAGATGGTTAAGATTCTTCTCGATTATTCTTGGTCGCAACAACCTTCTGAGCCATCAGTTAATAGTTACTTTATATTTCCATAATCTTACGATAAGCTAAAAAATAAGCTTCACATTCCCTAGTGATATATTCAAATGGATTCGCGCGATGGTGTGCGATCGTTATGAAGCCTGTTATTAGTGTAAAAGAAAACATAGGTAGGCACAATCGAAAATAAAAGATTGCATCGGCCTAGTATTCTATAGCAAAAACGCTGCAACTATTTTCGACCCGTCGAAAAAATTTTCACGCCTCGAAAAATGCAAAAGATCCAACACGACAAAATCATTTGTACTGCGAACGGGTGCGGTGTTATGAATCTTTCACGTTGGGAGCGTTTTACGCGTTGGTATAAAATTGCGCATAAAATCCACGACACGTCCGCACCTGCCTGCACGAAGTCAATCATTCTTTCGTTATACAATGTTATATGTTCACGTTACATTCAACTTGTAAGGGCATTGCGTAATTCAATTGTTAGATCTTGTGATCGTTGTTATTGTTTCCCGCTTTTTTTTTTTGTTAAGCGACCGCATATACGATCCCATTCTAACCAACGATGGCAAGAGTAGATTAACCAAAATAGACAAATTAATTAAAACTCAAATTAAGTATATAAAATTTCACTTTCTTCAATAATTACACTAATGCATACTGGCAAGATGTCAATGGTGTCAACTGCATCATCATTTCAAACACGAGGAATCTAATCGTGGTCAAGCTTCAGTATACCTACCTTAAATTCCTGATTAAACCAGTCATATTTCTAGTTTTCATAGGCATCCGAAACACCACAGGAATCGTCAATGCGTTACTAGTTCCAAATGGATTTCTCTTTAAGTCTTTTGTAAAACCTCATATCAAAGCTTTGTGGATGCCCGAAAAGAGTCATTAATTTTTTCCACGTACGCTATAGAAAAATAATCGAGCAAAATGGGAAAATGAAAACAGTGAAGTTCTAAATGTGTAGGTTCGATTTCGGACTCTAAATTTATTATTTACAAGCGGACACCTGCGACTTCGTTCGCGTGGATATTGGTTTTTAAAAATCCCGTGGGAATCATTTTGTTTTCCTAAGCTCCCTTGAGCTCATACTTTGCTAAAAACTGTTAAAAGTTCACTGGCGGATGTTTAGTTAGATCAAAATGTAAACATCCGCCAGTAAAAGTCCCATCAAAATCGATCCAGCCTTTCTGAGATTAGCTGGTAATCTTTAATGTATCTTCTTTCTAACAAAAAAAGAAATCGGACCACGCGTTAATGAATCACAGCTAAGTACACATTTTCACTTTCATCCCCTCTCCCAAGGGAACCGTGCTGAATTTCGAGATAAAAAGTATCCTATGTTACTCCGTAGTATGAACTTAAATCATATCAAGTTTCATTTCAATTCATTCAGTAGTTTTTGCGTGATGCGCGCACAAACATACAGACAAACAGATAAACAGACAAACAGACAAAAATTTCAAAAATAGCTTTTTTACGTATATTACTTATCCCTAACATCCCCCAGTTATTATTTTGCAAAAATATTTAATGTACAGATACGGCAAGTCTACGATTTTATTTTATGTATAGATAGAAGATAGATAGATATATTAGAGGTGATTCTGATTATGATCTTGATTTGGTTACCAAACGTACACGTGCTTTCTTAGGTGCGAAAGACGGAAAGACGTTGGATTTATTATAGTACCAGGAATATCTACGAACATGGCATGTTACGCAAGATATGAAGATAGAATGTTGACTACAGCTCCATTAGTTAAGCTATAGCTTAGTATCAGTATAAGAGAAAATCAGGCCAGGAAGAAAATAATTTAGACCAGTTTCAGGGAAGTTTGAGAATCTTCTGTCTTAGTCGAAGGACATGTGCATAATAGGATTATGAATTATGATCATATAACTGTACCGTCATAGGATAGTTTTGGTTTAGCAAGTCAAATTATTGTGATAAACTCTGTAACAAAACAACATCCATTTATAAAATCTAATTCATACACGAAAGTAAACATTGACCGGACAATACGCCTCTACAATAATAAGAGCCAAACAATAAACAGCTTTATAGCATAACAAAACAAAGTACCCTGAAGTATTGGGTGGGTCATTTATAAACTCACTTGTAAAGCCCGTACTGAATATAGACCCAACTGTTTACAAGGGCCCATTGATGTTGTACCACCGTCGAGAGGTAAATGGGATGTGGTTGTTTATAAACAAAGGGTCCGCAAGGCCGCAAGAAACAACATCGTTAAAACCATGGTCCCATGAATTGATGGTGATGAATTACCATACTTATATCCTTTAAACAAGGGAACTATACAAGGAGCAACGAAGCATATTATGTATATTACACAGGAATACATACATATAAATATAACATAGGAATCGTAGCAATCGTATCGTAGCATTATTAAGTACACGTGTAAGCAAGCAAAAACTCTTAATTTTCGACTTCTTGACTTTTATTCTTGACCTTTCTAGATTTCATCAAAGGAACAGAGGATTGGTCTGGTCTGGGGTCCTAGTCCCTAAGCAGATTAATGCTCGACAATCATGTTTAACTATGGGCCTTATAAGAAAGCTCACTCAGAGAGCGATGTAGCAATCAAATCAGAAATTAGGAGATCGGTTTCTACCGATTCTTCTGAATCAGAGTCACCGACATAGCTCAACGGGTTGCGAAATTGGGTAATGGGCATAGTTCGAAGAAACGATAGGCGTTGGGCTCCTAAGTTGCTATGTAGCACCGAAAGGGCAGGGTGTTGATACTCCCCCTCCTATTCAAGCAGTTGATCATCTAAAAATTACAGGTGATGATCACATTCAGATCTGATTGACCGAAAATTTCACGCTATTGACTAAAATGCACTGCAGTTGCAGCCATATTAATTATTTACACAATAGACCAGCATAGATTCGATTAAATTGATCGGCTCAAATGAACAAGTAGATAATATTATCGAACATATTATACGTACGTGTTAACTTAAGTAATACAACTAGGTACATACAAGCGTAAAGCTTCCTGGAAAATCTATTTTGGTATCGGTAAAATAGTTGCTAATATTAACCCTCATAGTACAAATAGACTTTCTCTTTCTAATATTAGCATATCTTTAATATGTTAATGTTAGCAGATGCGCTATCCACAATCCGGAGCGACATCTGGCGTCCTACAATCTCGTTTCATCTTAATTTATGATCTCATATAGATATACATAACTACCTGTTTTCCTGTCCAAGACGATATAGCAGGTGGCTTATAGCTATATAGGCGGGTTTTTTAACCGACTTCAAAAAAGGAGGTTCTGTATTCGACCCGTATGTATGTATGTAAGTATGTATGTATGTATGTAAGTATGTTCACGATTATCTCCGCAACTAATGAACCGATTTTGATGATTGTTTCACTATCGTAATCTACATACTTTCAGGAAGTTTTAGTATATAACACATCGAGTTATCATTCTTACGTACGATGTTATAACCATAAATGTATACATATGTCACTAATATGTTCTCTGATATTGCCAGACCTATTGCTGAAGTCTAATATACCTATTCTGTCCAAAGACTTCACTCTGCTACGCCTACGTAACATTGACCTTTTGCAAAAACTTTTGGACCGAAGTCAGTACAGCTGTACTATAGAGTAATTCCTTGGAGTTTGTGCACAGTTACGTGTATTTCCATTCTATACCGCAAGGGTGTGAAACTGGTCGCGTATAGATTGTAAATTACTTTTTAATCAAGGTCTTCTACATTATACAAGAGTAGTACGCATACAAACTAATCTTGTATAGATCGGAAGTTAGGTTAGGTTGGGTTAGAACATTATAAAACCATTCACCTATATTTAGTATGACACATAAAATGCATGTAATATGTCACAGGATATTTAATAATAATTAATAATATATAGGTCATAATCTATTTCACATAGTTCTCATTTATATTATTATTAATATAAAGAAAACAAATCACTAAAAAGCATAAAATAATTTTTTTCAAAGAAAAATGAACCGACTTCAAACGATTCGAACTAAAAAGTTTAAAATAATTTTTTATTCATTTAGATTGACGATTAAACTACCTAACTCAAATAATATATAATTTTTTGGAGTCGGCGCCAAACCACATTCAATTCATCTTAGTAAAATCAGAGTAACTATCCACTTTTGAATGCGAGCGCGGTGAACCATAATAGTCGCGGAGGGTGAGGCTGTCCGGGACACGGGGAGCATATTTTCGACTTGAAAAGTATGAGTCATTTGGCGCCGACTTCAAAAAATTATATATCATTTGAGTTAGGTAGTTTAATCGTCAATATAAATGAATAAAAAATTATTTTAAACTTTTTAGTTCGAATCGTTTGAAGTCGGTTCATTTTTCTTTGAAAAAAATTATTTCCTGGTTGGGTTGACCTTAACTTTGGCTTACCAAAGCCAAAGGCCAAGGCTTACCGTCAAGTGCTTTAGTTTTCCGGTACGATGCCGCGTAGAAACCGATTAGATGTGTGGGTTAAATTAACGATAGACGTCGGGATCCCAAGGCGCCAGAATGAAACATCAGACTAGTCGCAAAGAGTAGCTGGATATAAGTGGCACAAAATTGTGGTGTACGGAAGCTCCTACAAGAGACCTATGCCCAGGACGTGGACGTCTATCAGTTGATAAAAACGATGACAACGTTTAATAAACTGGCATACTCTTCCAGGTTAGAACGCTTCTATCTCGCATTGAATCGTAACTGAGATATTATATTGAGTGAACTTTAATTTTGCCTTGGAAAGCGGGTATTAAAAACGAGACTTAATGTGTTCTGACATAAAGTCTCGTTTTAACTCTATCATGAGGCTAAGTAAAGTCACAGTACACTCTCTAGATCTATTTTAGCATCAGCTCGCAATAAAGTCAAAGTCAAGTAAATTTTATTCAAAACTGTACCCACTGTACACTTTTTGAACGTCAATTTAAGAACATGAAACCTTAAAACTTAAAACTACGAAAACTTAAAACAAACTACGAGGGTTCCAAACGCATCCATGGTCCGAGAAGAGCGGCAGGTTATTCTGTAACTTAGTTACCAACTGAAAATAGTTGCCAACGAATTAGTTCGATATATATTGCTGCTTTCCTGTGTGAAATTATTAAAACACTTTATATTTCCCACAGTAAAGCAGCAATGTTTATCAAACTAATTCGTTGACAACTATTTTCAGTTGGTAACTAAGTTACAGAATAACCCCGCTGGTCGGGTCAATCTAGCGTTGGGTCGTCATCGAATAAAAAAACCAGCCAAGTGCGGGTAGGACTCGCACACGAAGGATACCATTAGCTATAAAAACGGCAAAAAATCATGTTTGTTGTATTGGAGACCACTTAAATATTTATGTTATTCTGTTTTTTTTTTTATTTGTTATTATAACGCCAACAGAAATACATCATCGGTGAAAATTTCAACTGTCTATCACAAGTCACGAGATATTATAGCCTGGTGACAGACGGTGGATGGACGGACAGACAGACAGCGGAGTCTTTGTAATAGAGTCCCGTTTTACCCTTTGGGTAAGGAACCCTAAAAAGCTCATTACGAAGTTAAGACTTCAACGCGTTGCGTGTTTATAAGTGTGTTTCCGGCTGTTGAATTGTTACTATGGCAGATAACAGTGAACAACAATACGCGAATATCGAAAATACATAGCAATCAATTGTTTTTCTTGATTCCACGATTATCTGAATTCGAGTCACGCACAAAAGGTTTAAAATTAAATGTTAATTTGTAACTGACTGATTAAAAGCATTGTAAAATATAACATGTAGGTATACTTAAAGATGAACATTTATACATGATAATATAATATATCATGTATGTAAATCAGAACGTTTTATTTATTTCTTTAAAAACATACCAATAAGCAATTTCACAAATTAGGCAAATAATTCGCGGTTCCTCAGAGCAACGTTCATCACACTAATCATTTATCTAACTCTCTGCGCTTACTCGTTTTTTCGCTGTGTATATTTGATAAATAAAATATTTACCTAATAATTAAAAAAACAACTAAAAAAACATGCTTTTATAACAGATCGAAGTAAAACGTAAAAAATATTTTTTAAATTATGATTCCCAAAAATGAAAGATAGCCGTCAACTAATTCGATAAAATCAAATAGTTTTCAAAGAGTCTAAAATAATAGTAAAGAGATACGTAAACAAAAAAAAAAATTATACAAAAAGCATAGTTAGGATTCGTTAACTTTCCACCAAAAGTTTCTACTTAACCTGAATCATAATAGCATGATTATCAGCTTGTGCAACCCGTTTTGATTTTTTGATTAACCTTTAACGTAAAGCATCTTTGACCGCCTCTAACTAACATTAACATAATGTAGTGACGATGTTGGTATATGATACATGACAGAAGCTCTGCCAAGTGTTCGTTCCAATTAGCAATCACAGAGAAACAGCTCAACAGGGCTTAGCGCTTAGATTATACAAGACGTCACCACTGGCTGAGAAAGCCGCCATTGTGTCGATCCGCCATCCATTGTTCATCTATCATCCAACACACGCGAACAGTTGAGCACAATAAGCTTACGGCTGTATATTAGCTGTTACATACGGCAGCGTATACACTTAACACATTTGCAAACAAAGCTAATCGATGTATGTGACTTCAGCTGTTATAAGGCGTAGGTACTATGATTGCAGTATTAACTACTATTTAGGCGCCTTTTCTGATAATATAATAGACGCCATGTTATTATGTTAATTTCATGTAATGAATGTCTGTGATAATATGAACATGAACTTATTTGGGACGTGACGTCGCGTCGTTTTATCGGGTGTGATTATTCAGATTTTTCGAAATATATATTTACTACGTACTAAGATTGAATTTACCCAAACCACACGAGTAGTAAATCTACAGAGGGGAAGCTTCCACAAGCGGCCCGCTGTAGGTATACTCACACAAACACACTCACCAACGGTTCACGGACGCGCGCTCGTTCCACTATCCGGTACAGTTGGTGACAAACACGGAAGACAAACATGCGCATATGTGTGAGTGTACCTACAGCGGGCCGCTTACTAGAAGCTTCCCCTCTGTAGGTACTCTGTGCCCAAACTTTAAGTCACGTCACGGCAACAAGAGTCAGGTTGCCTACAATGTCTGAGCGCAACATCTGCAAGTATAAAAATTCACAAGTAGGTATATTAAATGCTAAATCAAGTAGACTTGCAATAAAATGAAGCCCTCGCCAGTAAAAAATACCAGAGATTTAAATGGGATCGAAACGGCACAGGTGGACAGGTGGTTTCAAATATAAAGGCTTCTTCCCACAGTACTTCAAGGTTTTTTTAGTATAACGTACGTGCAAAGCGGGGGCGACTAGTAAAATACTATGCAGTAAAATGTCAATGTTAACGTAACGTAAAGGAAAAATAAAGACGGATTGACTGTCTGATTTTCAAATCTTCAAAGAATTCAATAATTATATCTATCAATTATCCATATGAGCATTATGTGAATGATGAATCAAGGATAACTTTGTCATCAATATTTCATAGTTCGCATAAGATACTATACATGTTTAAAGCCTTACACAGACAAAGGGCTTTTATTCGCCGAGGATAATACTGAATCATTCCATTAGTACTAAATAGTCATGGTACTATCAGTCCCTAATCCCTCGTGTGTTATGCGGTACAGTTTTAAGTGATCTATTTTTAGGGACAAAAAGTACACCGAAGACTGTCCCATGTCGGCGCAGGTCCTAATTTTAAGGAACTTTGCCGGATCCCATCTTATTCCCCCGTGTGATAGGGAATTCTTCGTTCCAAACAAAACCTTATTTTCCTTAACCATTTCCCGCAGGATATTTTAGAGCATTTCTAAACCAGCATATAAAAGGGGTCACACAAATACCGTCTAGTCCATTAGTCCGTGGGCTGCATTCCGCTGAGATGCATCATCGCTGACGCACGCTTACCTGCAACAAAGAATTCACGTTATTAACCGGCTATAAGACACGGACTTGCATAATGCTTGTATTTTATATCGCGGTGCGAATACTTGCTATGCAAGTTTTTTTTTATTGTTCGATGCCCTTGTAGCCCTTAGTAGAACCCTTGTAGCGAAATTAGCCCTTGACTGCGATCTCACCTGGTGCTAAGTAACGATGCAGTTTAAGTAGGAAGCGGGCTAACTTTGAAGGGGATGGCAATATTTAATCAAACCCATTTCCCTTATCGGCCCGGTGACGCTGTAGCGGCCAATAGGGCCATGCAGCATACTCAATCCGAAAATAGACCTTATCGGCCTCTACGCAGCGTCGTATCAGAACGCTAAATCGCTTGGCAGCATGTTGGCAGCACGGTGGCAGCACGTATTTGTCAGTAGCGTGGTAATTAATTAGTCACGGCTTAAACCTCCCTCTATTCAGACCAGCTGGGTTATTCTGTAACTTAGTTAGCAACTGAAAATAGTTGCCAACTAATTAGTTAGATATACATTGCTGCTTTACTGTGGGAAATATAAAGTGTTTTCATAATTTTACACAGTAAAGCAGCAATGTATATCTAACTAATTAGTTGGCAACTATTTCAGTTGCTAACTAAGTTACAGAATAACCCCCCAGATCGAAAACAATAATTTAGAAATTATAAAATTGCTCCTGACCTCCCACTTATATGAACACAGCGTTGACTACTGCGCCAGGGAGGTTTCTGAAAGTAGAAATAATTCAGTATGTTTTTCGTTGGTACATTTTCTGCTGGTTTGCTGTTTTGTTTCAACGTCAGGCCGAGCTTCATTGAATTGAAGCAAACTGACGCTGCTTTAACGACACTTCTGTTCGTGCTTTACCACTAAAGATATGGTTCTTAACGAGGCTCCTTTGAGAGCGTCAGTAAATAAAAAAAACCGTTTTTTTTAGTTTTTGGAATTTTTCCTTTATTTGTGCTGTAAGACCTGGCTTTTTGCCAAATTTCGTAATTCTAGGTCAACTGGAACTACCATTTAGGTTTTCGACCATCGTACCTATAGGGTACTTCCGGTTGACCTAGATTTGTCAATTTTGGTCAAAAGCAAGGTCTTACAGATCAAGTAAAGGAAAAATTCCGAAAAATAAAAATAGATTATTTACTTATTTAGCCTCGGTTATGTTTTAATGCGACATTAAAATATTCCCCGAACAAGAGCGAACTTCTTTCCCCATCCAAAATACATGCACGGCGCACAAAGAAGTGAAGCTACGGTTACACAAGCAAAAAAGTCCACGGACTAACTAAGATAAAGTGGCGTGTTTTCGGCCATCTGCTGTTCGGGCCGACACGAAATCGGCCGATTGTGTATCGATATTGGTTTCGAACACCTGTCGTTTTCGGTCAGGTGTTTAGGAAAGTGGGACCGGCTTTATATGGAGCTTTTTTTTTTTTTAACTTTTCAGAACACATTTCGGCGAAGGCTTTGCACAATAGCCGAAGTTTATTTTAGATTGCGAAATGACGCAGCGCGGCGTGGTCTTTTTCGGTGGTAAAGAAGGGACCTTTGATAAAATTTAAATTATCAAAGAAAGGGACTTTTAGAATGAGTTTTTACAAAATATGATTTGTAGAAATATCGACTGTAAGTACCTCTAAATATATTGTCTTTATTGGCGATTTGCCTTGTTAAGTTTTTCCTTGACTTGACTACCATATTACTACCACAAATTCTCCTCAGAAAATTGGTGAATGATGTAGTGTGCGTACTCCCAGCGGAATGTTGTCGAATTTCTTGGTTTTAAGTATGCAGATATTTAGTGTGTTAGGACGTGTAAATGTGTGTGATAGTTTCAAATTTGTGCGTCCAACCGTTTTTGAAAAATTCGCCAAAAACACTTTCCGCCAGGAGAACGTTCTCCCAGCGGCATGTTTTTTTTCCAACGTGCGCACGAAAAAAAAAATTAGTGCAATAATTAGTGCGTAGCGAGAGGTAAATGTGTGTCTGTAAATGGAATTTGTGTGTCTCAAGACTCCGGAGATATTCAAGATTCCGCTGGGGGAACGTTTCGCTGTTTGCTAGATCTCGTAAACGGCTACGCGTGTAGATGTGATTTTTTGTACACATGTTGCTATGAATTTGTGTGTAATGTTTGTGAAAATAGAACTAGAAAAAAAATTGCCGTTCCGAAATTATGTGTATTAAAGTGAAATCCAGTTATTAGGTCCTAGCACTTCGAATAGGAGTTCTGAAGTTTAATTTCCAACACTAATTTGTTCTTTATGACTGTTTACAATGCCTTCTTAAGTTTCATTGGTCTACAGTAGGTAATACTTAAGTTATGATCCAATATTACTATGACTTAGCCACTATTTTGTTCGACATTCGATAAGACGAGTTTTTTATGGGTTGGCAAATGAAAAATTATTCCAATAATTAGTGTGTCGGTTCAACTATCTATTTACAAAATTTTAACTTAATACGCTTAATAATTAAAGAGATATAATTAAAAAACCAGAAAGAAACGTAATGTAGATATAAACCGACCAAATTTGAATGGTAACAAAAAAGCGGCCTTGTCATATATGGTGCTAACCTACCGAAATTGATACTATATCATTTTAATATTTTTAGTGATTTTGTACAATCGCGAACACAGTTCTTAACTTATATTTTTATTAGTCTATATATATCTTAATAATAATATTTAGGTGTATAATACTTATGTGCTAAATCTGTGATTTAAGAATTAGCATAGGTATAGGTAACTCATAGATAAAATGTCTCTCTTCCGTGAGGTAACTATTCAGTTATTCCATCTGAACTCGATTATATAAATCGAGTTCAGATGGAATAACTGAATATAATTAATATAATGAAATATGAAATAACTGAAATGCATCCAGCAACAGTCAGCATTTTTTTTGCATACAAAAAAACAGCAATAGTTATTTGTGTTACAAGGGGCCAATGGGACGAAAAATAAAGCCAACGCTCTAAGTATCATAGTTTTTTGATATTTATTTATTTATTAGTAATAAACAGCGTTCAAAATAATATTATATGTACATACAGTTAATGTATTATAGAAATAAATATTAAGGCTACGTAGATTACAAAGAAAACAAGTATAAATTAAAAATTTAAAAAACCCCCGACATTCGCCATTTTGTGGTCGTGGCCATCTTGGATTTGCATATTACTATTTTACTAGTCAAGCCCTTTATTTAGCCCTTTAGCCCTATTAATGAAGTTTTAAAAGAAATATAATCTGCCATTTTGTAGCGGCGGCCATCTTGGATCGATTTTCATCAAACATAGCTAACAACACTCTCGACTAATTCAACTTTCAAACAAATAAAAAACCGCGTTCAAATCGGTTCATCCGTTTGAGCGCTACAGGGGAACAGACAGACAGACACACACACACACACACACACAGACACGTCAAACTTATAACACCCCGTCGTTTTTGCGTCGGGGGTTAAAAATAAGTAATATTAACAATAAATCTCTACAAACAAAATTTGTTTTGCAGTTCATTAAGTAGGGATTTGTGTTAAAATTATGACTTATGTTAAATACTTTTACCCACGGTGCGCAAGTCTGACTCGTACTTGGCCGCTTTTTTACCCGACTACGGCAAAGCCAAGAGGAAGGGTTATGATTTTAGCAGTCTATGTATGTATGTATGTATGCATGTAAGTATGTATGTATGTGGCCGATTTTCGTATGAGATTCTGTGTGTACCACTGTAGCGCCTAAACTACTGGACCGCTTTTGATGAATGAGGTGTCTATTGATTCGTTGTTATGGTCCAGGTGACATAGGCTACATTTTATTTACGAAAAAAAACGAGAAGTGACCTTCGCGCGGTTTTCTAGATAATGTTGTCGATTCAAAAGCACTTGTAAAAGTTTATCTGAATAAAAAATATGTCTTGAATAAAAAATATTGTCGTTTGAGTTTATCTGAATAAAAAATATGTCTTAGACTTGCCTTTACACAAGTTTAAGAACTCTATTAAAAGTATGCTCATAAAAAAAGCTTATTATACAATTGAAGATTATATAAACGATAAAAAAGCTTGGATTTAACTCGTTCCAGCAATGCGCGAGACGGCATGTCAATCATGTACATTAATAATAATAATTGTTATAATGTTATTTTTAAAAAAAGAGCAACAGCCGAGTTTCTTGCAGGTTCTTCTCGGCTGGAACTGCATTCCGAACCTGTGGTAGATTCAATTGACGATTCAAAAGTACTTGTAAAAGTTTATTTGAATAAAAAACTTTTCTATTCTATTCTATTCTAATGAAATTATAGTTTCGGATAGACATAACAGATGGCGCTACTAGCTGCTTGCCCCACGCTTTCGCATTAAATTACTAAGCGTAGTCGGGTTTTAGTTTACGAACTTTTTCTTGTTTCGTATCACGATGACATTTTGTATGTTGTAAAATAACAACCCTAGGTGCGAAACCCAAAAAAATTAAAACATTTCCTATAAAATTTGCAATGCGTTTTGCACGATATACATCGCGGGTTTGAAAAAAATTAAATACTAAACCACTAATACTACAAGTATAAGACAAATGGTTATTGGTATTGGATTGTGTTCAGGTAAGTAGTATAATATAATAGCGCTAAATTTTCAAGAGCGATCCCTTTATACCCTGTACCCATTATTAATGTGTAAGAATGTTCATTTGACAATTAAAAAAATTAAAGTATCAATAAGTTTTCTTTTTTTTTCCAATCACTTTTACGTGCTGTGAAGTGTGAGCTCCACCACTATCGAAGCAGCTGAGGTTTAGAGCTGTCATGGGTTAGGAGAAAACTATTATTGTTAAAATTTTCAGTCGGTATGAAATGACTTGTTCAACTATATTTGTACCTCTCGTAGTATTAGTTTAAGTAGCTGCATAGTTTAAGATAATAATTTAACTTTTGAAAAATTTCTTTGTACATTTTTTTTATATTTTGTTGATTTTTTCTAAATCGTATGTGATGACTGGTAAATTTTGGAAACGCTGTATGTGGTCCCTACATTTTGCATGCATATGTCTTGAAATTGGTATAGATTTAAAAATATATTGTAAGTGACTGTTTGTGAACCTAATAAATAAAATAAATAAATAAAATTTTCACTAATTATTGTGTACGCGATTGTACAATATCAATAACGTTATTATGCTGTCAATTTCGGTAAGTTAGCACCATATATGACAAGGCCGCTTTTTTGTTACCATTCAAACTTGGTCGGTTTGTGTCTGCATTTCGTTTCTTTCTGGTTTTTTAATTATATCTCTTTAATTATTAAGCTTATTAAGTTAAAACGTTGCACATATATAAATGCACCGACACACTAATTATCGGAATACATTTTCATTCGCCAATCCATAGAAAACTCGTCCAATCGAATGTCGAACAAAATAGTGGCTAAGTTATAGTAATATTGGATCATAACTTAAGTATTACCTACTGTAGACCAATGAAACTTAAGAAGGCATTGTAAACAGTCATAAAGAACAAATTAGTGTTAGAAATTAAACTTCAGAACTCCTATTCGAAGTGCTAGGACCTAATAACTGGATTTCACTTTAATACACATAATTTCGGAACGGCAATTTTTTTTCTAATTCTATTTTCACAAACATTACACACAAATTCATAGCAACATGTGTACAAAAAATCACATCTACACGCGTAGCCGTTTACGAGATCTAGCAAACAGCGAAACGTTCCCCCAGCGGAATCTTGAATATCTCCGGAGTCTTGAGACACACAAATTCCATTTACAGACACACATTTACCTCTCGCTACGCACTAATTATTGCACTAATTTTTTTTTTCGTGCGCACGTTGGAAAAAAAACATGCCGCTGGGAGAACGTTCTCCTGGCGGAAAGTGTTTTTGGCGAATTTTTCAAAAACGGTTGGACGCACAAATTTGAAACTATCACACACATTTACACGTCCTAACACACTAAATATCTGCATACTTAAAATCAAGAAATTCGACAACATTCCGCTGGGAGTACGCACACAATGATGTAGGTAATTTATGAATTCATGACGCAGTCTAAAAGGGAATGCGCCAATCAGGAAGACCGATGGCAATTAGACATAATAAAGATCCAGACCTCTAATTAGTTATTGCTACGACATTGCTTCTACACGAACTCGTATAGGTATTTGCATCGTATCACTAGGCATTAATACAGCTTTCCTACATTTTTATTTGCGAGTCTTTTCACTACATCGAAGAGGTCTTCTAGAGGCTTAACAATTTTTATACCTACGATAGAGAAGACCTATGTACTTAAAATACATTAACAGTACAGAACCTTTATAACGGATAATAAATCGTGATCGAATGAGACCAACGCTGGTATACGAGTAATATGTCCACCTACCAGTCACATTCTCTCTAAAGTCTAAACCCATAACATTTTAGACTCTATCCCATTAAGATTAAGGATCTTGAACGCATGGATCGGTTATGATAAGGTCGTAAGTCAGCGAGTGAATCAGCAATATAAACATCTGGCCCACTTTTTACGGCCCGGCATCAGAGTCACTCATAAAAGGTCGGAACGTGGACCCTTGACTAATCTCGAGTTCTAATGGAATTTGGTACAATACAACATTTTCAAGTCACGCTCTATATTATTTTCGTGGGAGCTTCGGGACTTTGAAAAATGTATTTACTACAAGTATAAATTAAAAATTTAAATAACCCCCGACATTCACCATTTTGTGGCGGCGGCCATCTTGGATTTGCAATAATGCTATTCTACTAGTCAAGTCCTTTCATTTAATACCCATATTAAGGGAGTTGTAAAAAAATATGTAATCCGCCATTTTATAGTGGCGGCCATCTTGGACCGATTTTCTCCAAACATAGCTAACAACACTCTCGACTTAATTCACCTTTTGTAACGACCCAATATTCCATACTAAATAAATATTATTAAAAGTATATGGTTTGATAGTACAATTTTTTTTTTGTTTGAATCTCATCAAAATGGGTTCATTAATTAAGTATAAGGATGTACTCTCACATGGGATCATAAAAATAACAATTTTTATAAACTTTGATTTTCGTGTTGTTAGCGCTATTTGTAGCCGTCCGCTATGTAAGAGGGACCACAGCGGCCGCGGCTGCGAGCGTCAATAGTGACGAGTAGTCGAGCTCGCGTATAAACAAAGCTCTGCGGACCGCATTTGAGACTAACGAATTGTAATAGTAGAAACGAGCACATGCTCAGTGAATAATATAATTTACATTGGTGTGGAATAAGTATTGAAATGCTTATAGGGGCGATATACAAAATCTATTTAAAGTGCTATACAAATCTTACGCTTTGGCGCTATTCATTGAAGGGAGCCCTAACACATTGAAGTGTTTTGTGAACCTTTTTTGACATGGCGACTTGCGTTCATATATCAATGCTGGGGCGATACACTATCATTTTGTTGCTGATTAGAGAAGGGGAGCCTTGGTGTCTGAGATGCTTTGTGTACTCTTTTCCTTGAGATAGCGACAGACGATCAGATATATTAATCATATTTTATGTGTTAAACTAATTATACGCTTTGGCGCTATTCATGAGAGGAAGACTAGCGCAAGTGCTTGTGCACCTCTCTGAACATGGCGACTTGCGTTCATATATCAATACTAGGGGCGATACACTATCGTTTGTTGCTGTACAGAGGAATGGAGCCCGGCGTCTGGAATGCCTTGTGAATGCCTCTCTTTGAGATAGCGACAGACGATCATATATACTAATTCGAACTTGCTCTGATACATTTATTGGAGTTCGTCACCACTCCGTGGTGACAGCACTTCGTATTATTATTAACATATTTCGAACTATTTATTATAAGGTTGAGTTAGACCTGTGGACCATTTGTCGCTGAGAAGCCTCGCTTGGCCTTGACGTCTGACATTCAGTTAGATGTTAGGTTGGGTTTCAGGCCGGTGATAAACGCTGCGTAGCCTCGCTCAGTCATAACTTCTGACATTCTGTTGGAAGTTAGGTTGGGTTCCAGGCCGGCGAACACAGCGAGCCTTACTCTTTCATGACAAATGATAACTACATTTGCGAGTGGTCTGGTCGATGCACGTTCAAGGCGTTATATGCTTGGTGCGTGAGTTGATAGGACTGCTTGAGGAAGTGGTTGGATGTTGTGTTGAGTTCTAAGGCCTGTGTAAATAGTTCTACTATTTTACCACAGTGAGTCTTGCACTTCCTTGACTGACAAATACCAATAATTACTGCAAAGGATTTCCTCCTTTACTATGGACATATATAGGTGCAGTGAAAGTAATAAAATAAAATCCAATAGAGCTTTCACGGACATATGTTGTATTCTCGCACTTTTAGAGTTATTATTTAGTACAGGGTTAATCTTCTGAAAAATGAAACTGCCTCAGGCTATAGGACCATCACTGAGGTCTGATCTCACCGGGATAACAAAATAGAATAATATCAAAACAGAATCTGGAGCCGACCTTCCGACTCTAAAAACGGAATAATAATACTACACCGCGCACATCGAAGGCGCAGGCTGAGACAGCTTCTGCATTTGAAAAATATAAACACTTATAATCTCTTGACACACAAAAACGGCCGGCGAGAAAAACCAGCCAGGAAAACTGTGGAGGTTGCAACGCTGCCTTGAGGTTGCACCGCCACACATATAACTGATATACCTCAGCTTTGCCTCGAGCTTGCTTCCATGATAATAACAAACCTACATCATACGTACCGCAGCGAACCTCGCTCTTCACTAATGACTTAACAAACATAGTGGAACTTAAACACTAAACAAAGGTCTTAAGTGGTGCACACCACTATAAAAAAGTCTTGTGGAGACAACCACGGTTAAAAAACAAACTCTTTGGGATGATGCCTGGGTGTGAGGGGGGGGGGGGGGCCCAATGGTTTGCTGGTATGTCTAGTATTTCATGCAACCATACTATAAAATATATAAGGAGCGAAATAATGATAATAAATTAATACTATAACTAACTCTGTATGCGATACTAGAGTACCACAAAAGGTAGGGGCTCATCGTTGTTGGCGTGACGGGAGCTAACAACCTTCATTCATATTTTTATTGCTAAAAGTATGAATGATGCCTTGATGCACTTCTTTTCCTTTAAGGAGAGAAGTTAATCTTCATTCGAACTAAAAGTGTGTCATCCCACTATTGATTGTATGATCTCGAAATAACAAACTAAGACACTATTAACCATAGCTTGAAAGCTAACATATCTATACTAATAAATAAAATTGAAGTGTCTGTCTGTAATATCGAAATAACTACCTCATATTAAGCTCCTATGGTTATTTGAACGCTACCATAACCGAATCACACGTTTTTAAAATTTTTGTCTGTCTGTCTGTCTGTCTGTCTGTCTGTCTGTTTGAACGGGCTAATCTTCGGAACGGCTGAACCGATTTTGACGGGACTTTCACATACAAGTAGAGAATTAACCAGGGAGTAACATAGGCTACTTTTTTAACCGACTTTCAAAAAAGGAGGAGTTGTGTTTTTCTACCTATGTACACCGATATCTCCGAGATTTCTGAACCGATTTGCGTAATTTTTTTTTTAATCGATAGAGAAATATTGCGACCCTGTTCTATAAAAAATTTGGATTCCAACTCTTCAATCCTGATGCTGTAGGGGACCTGATCCCCAAAACTAATGGGTTTTAGAAACTTTCGGTTATTTAAATTGATATTGGGAGTACCAATTAAAGACTTTATCGTTGAATGAACTCGAGTAGGTACATATCCAACTCCTCAACCCTGATGCTGTAAGGAATTGTATTCCGAAATCGTGGGGATCCCACGGGATTTTTCCGTTTTGGGGACGGGTTTCTACAGATAAGCTACTTTTTGTTCTGGAAAATCAAAAGTTCCCACGGGATTTTTAAAAACCTAAATCCACACGGGCGAAGCCGTGGGCATCATCTAGTTTTATAATAAAACTAAGCAGGAACCGACACTTCATTACATGAACTAGATTAAGTCGTCTAAGTCAATTGAACTCATTACTTCTGACGCTCTAAAAGTTCTTGGGTTTATACGGACACAACATTATAAAGGGTTCTACCGCTATCGTTCACGTGCCATTTTAAAGAAATTATTTAAAAACATAATCTTTAGAAAGATCTATAGGAATTTAAAGGGTATAGATTTTCGTAAGGTCGTTAGTTCAGTTACACTTTCAAACAAAAAAAAACGCATTCAAATCGATCCACCCGTTTGAGCGCCACAGGGGAACAGACAGACACACACACACGCACATACACACACACACAGACACGTCAAACTTATAACACCCCGTCGTTTTTGCGTCGGGGGTTAAAAATTGAAAATTCGGGTATCCGCTTGTTACTATAATATAATAAAACGGAAGAGTTTGTTTGTTTGTTTGTATGTTTGATCGCGTTAAACTTTAATTTACAGTCACTCGTTTAAATACTACCTACCCAATAAAATTCCAAATGACGTTCAAAACCTGCGTAATTAAGTCATGAAAACAAAAGAGTCCTCACCCACGAAAGGAATTGATATTTTTAACGATTGTTATTTCCTCGAAAAAACGTGACTCATTCTGACCTTAAGAATTTGAGTTGCTCTTAAAAAAAGGTAACTCAACACGCGTCGTTTACTTTGGCAGAGGACCCTTTTTAAGTGCCGGTTTTTAAAAGGTAAGCGGAAATCGATACCGCCGTTGCTTTTGCGAAGCTAAATGTGAAGTGAAGTGTATGGGACAATCATCAGTTGCAGTGCAACTCTTTATGACGGTATTAAAACTAGTCTTCACTTAAAGCATATGTAGGTACCTCTGCATATGTTTGACGACCTCCCTGGCGCAGTGGTGAGTGCTGTGGTTTTAAAAGTGGGAGGTCCCGGGTTCGATTCCCGGCAGCGGCAATTTGGGATTTTATACTTAATTTCTAAATTGTCTCTGGTCTGGAGGCTTTAACCGTGGCTGGTTACCACCCTACCGGCAAAGCCGTGCCGCCAAGCGATTTAGCGTTTCTAAACCTATCAGGGGTATGCATACCACTTCCAAATTAGCCCGCTTCCATCTTAGACTGCACCATCACTTAACAACAGGTGAGATTGCAGTCAAGGGCTAACTTGTAGTGAAAAAAAAAACCTAATTATAATAATAATAGGCATGATCAACATCATCTTTGTAATGGTGTCATAACCAGCCAAGTCCAAACAGTTCAACCAAAGAGATTAGATGATTTCATAAATAAAAAATACGAAAAGACTTTCTCCCCGATCTTATTACATAACTATCTAAAAACTAAACAGATCGTTATTCTTTTGTGTCCAAGAGTCGTAAACAACGCCCACAGAAATCAGACCACCGACACCCACCTACCATAAAAGCTAAGTTCCTCAGCTATACTGGCTTGTAAGCATACAATATACGCGTTTACATACTTACATAAATGTTTGCCTTTTACCAAATAAGGTAGGTTGCTTTATTTGTATTTGTACAAAATATTATTAGTGGCCGTCTCATTCGAGCTAACAAAAACTCAGTCGCTTGCTGATTCAGTAAAGCTAAATAAAATTAATTAGGTAATCTACGTTTATCGAAATATTCGTTAGCAAAGACGTTATCTAAGATAGTTTTGGTAAAGATTAGGATGGACTACATATTTTTGATACAAAAAATATTTTATGCGAGACATACTTACACCTAAGTTTAAATATCGGTTGACGGGTAGGAACTATAAGAACTAGTGTCCGACCGAAAGTTCGGTTTCGGTTTCGGCCGAGTTTCGGCCAACAATCAAGTTTCGGCGGCAGTTTCGGTTTCGGCCAAAATTGGCCGAAAATTTTGCCGAAACCGAAACTGATTTCGGAAGTTGTGCACGCTCGCCTAACTTCGTTTCTCGCGGCGACGCTTTGGCGGATGCTGGCGGCCCTCTTCGGGAATTGTCATGCGCCGTTCGGATAGCTTTGTGGCAACAAAACTTAGCGCGTTATCGCCCGACACAAACATTCTTTACAGGTTATGTTTTGATGGAACTGATTACATGTATGTTTTTGTTTCATTTCTGTACTTGAATAATTTATAGATATACTTAATTGACTATTGAGTCAGTAACTTTGTTTTGTTGGTATTAACAAATCAAGTCACGTGTAAAAAAGAGATTGTAAATGAAAAATGTGAAGTGTTTAATTTCTTAAATTACGCTGTATAGGTAAATTCATAGCTAAAATGCACCAAATTTCAGTATTTTAAGATTAGTAAGGAATTTTGCACTTGACCACGTGAGTTTCGGTTTCGGTTTCGGCCGAAACTGAAGCCATGGCCGAATATTCGGTTTCGGTTTCGGTTTCGGCCGGAAAACCAGTTTCGGTCGGACTCTAATAAGAACCTTACCAAAAAAACCGGTCAAGTGCGAGTCAGACTCGCGAACCGAGGGTTCCGTACTCCAGAAGTATAAGTACAATCTGTTTTTCATTAGTTTGTCTTAAAAGGTAAGGTGCTAATTAAGCTAGGCCTCTGAATTGTAGCCTAATAGGAACTAATTGTGGCCTAATAGGAACTATAGACCTTAGTATCTGGTATAAATTTCAACTTGCTAGGTCCACCCGTTTCTGAGAAAATCGGTGGTGACACACGCACAGACAGACGGACAGACGGACAAGAAAGTGATCATATCATATAAGGATTCCTTTTTTTACCTTTTGAGGTACGGAACCCTAAAAAATAGCGTAATAGTTGTTTTAAGAAAATTGACAGCACTAATTTTCACGATAACCTTAAAGTTTGTACGTTAATCTCACAGTTTGATTACTGAGACTACCATGGAAATAAGAGGTATGTACCTAGTTGTATCATAGAGACTAAACAAGAGATTGACATTTGAAATTGCGTAGGTGTTACGAATAAAGATGACCTTTATATCTGGCTCACTGAAAATTAAGTTGGCTGATAAAGGCTTAATGAGCTGAAACAAATATTTATTTATTCACATGAAAATATTTATAGAAACGGTGAAACGTTTTCTTTAATGGAATATTCAAATACATATTATCATCTGAGTTCCATAATATGAAAAAAAAAAGGAAATGAAAAAATTTTTATTTGCCAAATAATAGCTTGCTTACTCTAGCGGCACGCTATGATGGCCGGTTTGACGTTTGTCCGCTCATGAAGTTCCGTATTAATTGATAACGACTTTGAAGGAAATAATTGTATTACTTTATTGACGATAGTGATGTGCAGAGATTCATAAATTTTATCGAATGTAGTTTTAGGTTTAGGACTCAAAAGGAGATGTTTCAAATCTGGCTAAGTCTTGTACAGTACGATACAAATTAAGAAAAATCTGTTGTTCTCGGGAAAAATAAAATTATTGAGTTAAAATTAATACTTTAGTCGTACAAAAATATTTTTTATTCATTAATTATTGATCGATTTTCAATATGGCGTCGCTGGCGTCGTATGGTTTGACGTAAACTGACAGCTTGTCACTTCAAATAACAATTGTCATTGTGATTGATATTCTGTCAGTCAATGGTGGACTGGCGGTCAATTGCAATCGATTTCTGTTTGATTTTTGAGTTCTTTTCAACAACTTCGCTTTCGTTTTCTGGATTTTGGACCGTTTTGCTCATCTGTTTACCTGGCTTTCGTTTTTGGACTGTTACTCATGCCATCTGTTGACCCGGCGTTGTGCTACACGGACTTCGATTTTGCTTAGCGATTTGGACGGTGTTGATACGATCTAATGACATTTCTGTCAAAGTCAAATCGAAATGAAAAACATTTTACCGCCATGATGAATTTTTATATTACGTGTTGCAATCCTAAGCAGAAATACTTGTTTTGTACAACCAAACAAAACCATTTTATAGAAAATATATAGTTAAAAACTGTTCAATGTTTTCTGGACTATATCCAAGTATACTGTACCGAGTCCTAGCCAAGGCCTCATACAGTGATGAAACATCTCCTTTATTTATTAAATTGATTTCTTAAATGTACACAAGTGTAGAAAAATCAGTTTGCACCATTTAAGGGGTGAATGTACTTGTGAATATGAACAATTTTCACTATGTGGACAAACCTCTGAAATCGCAAAAAAATATCAATAAATTTTTAAAAATGGAATCTAATACGATCGTCACATAGGATCGCTGGCTAGCACAACTACTACCTCCGGCAAACTCGCGTCAATGCTCAATGCAAAACAAAGCAGTTTCGAATTGACGTTGCTTCGAAAAGTATAAACTGTCAGTGCAATGCGATTGTGATATAGTTTTGACCTGGCTTTGGATTTCAAATATTGATACTGCATTACTGTTGACCCTTGCTCGTTAATTTGGACTCTGTTCAAGCCCTTTGTTGTGGATTTCGTCGATATGACCGAACGTACGCAGAGAACTGTTCTAAATAGTCAGACACGTGAGTTCGTAATACGCCTTCGTAACTATTTCGATCGTGAAGCTCAAAATGGAGGGCCAATTTTACCTATAACGTCAGTGGTTGAACGCGTAGCTGATGCGCTTAATATTGGACAACGAACTGTTAGACGGATAACTAAAAAAAAATATGGCGAGACTGGCACAGAAGAAAATAAACTTCACACACCAAAAAAGAGAAAACGAGCAAAACCAGTCGTAGGCATCGATAGCTTTGATGCCGATGCTATCCGAAGACATGTTTACGGCTACTATTTACAGAAGGAGTATCCAACAAGAAAAAAGTTGGTGCATTCACTGAAGGAAGCTGGATTATTCTTCGGTGGGGAAAGTTCTTTAACGAAGATTTTGAAGACCATTGGATTTCGATACAAAAAATGTAACAAACGCAAAATATTGATGGAAAGATTTGATATAGCGATGGCAAGGTATACTTTTTTACGGCAAGTGAAAGAAATCAAAAATTGGCAAAATGTTGTGTTCTTGGATGAAACATGGCTTAATGCTAACCATACTGTAGGCCGTTCTTGGAACGATGACACAGCAGCATCTACTTCCAAAGTTCCTGTAGGAAAAGGATCGCGACTTATAATTTGTCACGCCGGAACCATCAACGGGTTTGTCGAAGGTTCTCTCATGGCTTTTGCGTCAAAAACCACTGGAGACTATCATGAAGACATGAATGGAGAAAAGTTTACTGAATGGTTTACCTCAATGTTGTGTAGCCTCCCTGAACCATCTATTATAATTATGGACAACGCCCCATACCACTCGATGCAAATTGACAAGCCACCTGCCCAATCCCAAAAGAAAGCTGATATCGTCGCATGGCTTCGTAAAAATGGCGTAGATGCAAACATGAATATGTTAAAAGCGGAATTAGTACGTCTTTTAAAAGAAAACAAACCAACCAAGATCCGATACGTCATTGACGAAATAGCATTAGAACATGGGCACAGAGTTATACGGTTACCGCCTTACCATTGTGAGTATAATGCGATTGAGTTGGTGTGGGCTCAAATTAAGGGATATGCTGCAAGACACAATACAGAACCCCCATTTACCACAAAAAAAATGCTAAAATTATTAGAAGAAGCTTGTGAACATGTGACTAAAGGAGACTGGGAAAAGGTTGTGAATAGAACTGTTAAATTAATAAGGGAAGATTATGAAAGAGATGTGAAAATAGATAATATTATAGAAAACGAACATATAATTATTAATGTATGTGATGATAGCAGTGACGACAGTGAAAATAGTAGTATGGACGAATCTGATTAATTATGGCCTTTTGTGGCACCTTTTTTGGTATCTTTTGTATTCATATGTTTCTTGTGTGCATATAAAGTATGTATATTCATTTTCGTTCAAATATTCAGTTCGTTCAAATAAATTAAATAAACATATACATTTTTGTTTTATTAAACCTATTTAATCAGGTACAAAAACAAAACTTAATTGTTTTTTGTTCGAGAATAAATTGACATTCCACATCACTATTGTAATGTGTCAAACCGGCCATCATAGCGTGCCGCTAGTGTAGTCTCAATATCTCGTATGTAATATTCTATGATTTGCAATATCCATGTTTTACGAGATAATAGATAATTTTACGCGATTCTAAACAGTTGTTCCTATAATCTGTTTTTGCTCATTGAACTTTCAATTCTCTCTTGTGTTTTCTAACACCGCTAAATGTTATGGATGAATAGTTTTCCTTTTGAAACTCATAGTCATGAACTCTCTTTGTTATTTTTTTAACCGTTAAGTTTTCCTTTACTGCAAGTTTTTATAAAAGAAGCGAAATCAAGAAAATAGGAAGAAATAACGTACATTATTTCAAGAAGCGCTTAAGTTCTAGACACGCTGAGTTATGGGTTCAATACTGCGTTCTTCGCAAGAGAATGTACAAAGGAAAGCAAAACTTGGCGTCAAAACGCGTTAAGGTATATAAGTACGAAATTCGCTTGCACACAATTTGCGAATTCCTTAGCGAGTGGCGCAGATAGGGTTTACAAACAATTTTAAGATATTTTGCGAATAACAATTGCATATATGCAATTGTATCGCATACTTACTTAAATATACTAAATATAACATTAAATGTATCTATTTCACGACTCAATCCCTCAGTGCCTAAAGACGAAAGTCTTCGAACAGTGCGTGTTGGTGCAGTAGTGTACGAAAGTGTTCCTGCACCCAGCAAACCAAAAGAGAGACGGAACACCGTGGGGTTTTAGTTGGTCAAGTCCAACATAACCACCGTGCTTCCCCGGGCACGGTGGTATCCATGACGGATTTCCCCACGTAAAAAAAAAAAAAAAAAGTGATATGACATACGGCTCCGAGACATGGTCGCTAACTATGGGCCTCATTTTTTTTTTTTCAAGATTGCTCATTCACTCAGAGAGCTATGCTCGGAGTTTCTCTACGTGATCAAATCAGAAATGAGGAGATCTGTAGAAGAACCAGAGTCACATAGCTCAACGGGTTGCAAAACTGAAGTGGCAATGGGTGCATAGTTCGAGGAACCGACAGACGTTGGGGTCCCAAGGTGCACCGGAAAGCGCAGTGTTGGCAGACAACCCACTAGGTGGACCGACGACATCAAAAGAGTCGCAGGGAATCACTGGATACAGGTGGCACGAGACTGCGGCGTGTGGAAGTCCCTACAAGAGACCTATGTCTAGCAGTGGACGTCTATCAATTGAGGAGGACGACGACGACGATTTCACGACTCACAAAGTTGAGAGCATTGCTGTCACACCGACGAAAACCAATTTAGTTCCTAACCAAATTTAATCGCAGACTATCTACTTTTACTAAACAGATTTTCATAAAACAATCCTCAGTTCTACTAAACTTTGATCTTGTTATTTTAAACAATACTACGATTGTATGACGATGCAATTACATTGGTTCAGGAGATTTTCATGGTGTCCGAAGAGATGATACTAGTAAATAGGTAATGCAATATAGAGCAGTAGTATTATGGTGTCTTCACAGATGGATTGCAAACCAGTTCCACTGCAGTTGACACAAATGCATCTGCAATGCTTAGTCAGTATTTACCGTAAAGTCGGCATGCACTTCTAGTAGCTACAACGGACTGTGGAACTCTAAAATGCATATTTGCAGTTCGTTTGTATACATACTCATAGACACTTAATGTTTCGTCACAGTGGCAACCCTATTTATAAGGCAAGTCGACACAGCCGGTTCAGTCGGAAATTGATCAAACCGAACTTTGCCGATATCAGCCATCTATTCACGGGTCACGAGACATTCTTGAGTCCTGACCAAGACGAGATTTGCGAAATCAATTGCTAAGATTTAGGACTATCGAACCAGTAGGTTATCTTGTGACATCCACTGCACGGGCCATATAGAATTTGGCATTACGTCACGATATTATGGACTATTAAACACAATCAGCCCGACGCTTATTTTGTTATTAGCTGATGCCCGCGACTTCGTCCACGTGCACGCGGATGATGTGAATCCATAGATTCATATAAATCTCATACAAACTTTCAACCCCTATTTAACCCCTAAGGTCGAATTTTCAAAAATCCTTTCTTAGCGAATGCCTACGTCATAATAGCTATCTGCATACCAAGTTTCAGCCCAATCCGTCCAGTGGTTTGAGCTGTGCGTTGATAGATCAGTCAGACAGTCAGTCAGTCACTTCTTTTATATACTTACATTTATATTATTACATATATATTTTGCAACGATTTTTCGACGCAAAAGCCGCGAAAGTTCTTTCGTTAGGAGGCGGCGGTGGGGGTCGTCATCGTCGTCGTCTCAACCAATAGACGTCCCACTGCTGGACATAGGTCCCTTGCAAGGATTGCCACGGAACACGATCTTACGCCGCTTGTTTCCAGCGGCTGCCAGCGACTCGCTTGAGATCGTCCGCCCATCTAGTGGGGGGTCTTCCTACGCTTCGTTTAGCGGTGCGAGGTCGCCACTCAATCACCTTGGCGGCGGGGGTATAGTAACTTTATTATAAAAGGTTTAATCAATATTAAGTGAACATAATTTGTGAATTCCTTCTCGTAGGGCGAATTCCTAAGCAGGGTCATGACCGAAAGGGCCTTCGTCAGAAATTATGGAATCAAACTTCGTCGATAACTGCCACGCATACATGGGTCATACTCATGACTAGAGGAGATGAAACACAGTTTAATTATCAATCACAATTTTAGAATTCGTCCACGATCTAGTTCTCGAATCGAAGAACAGGGAAGGTGAATATTAAGCTGTACAGTTATTCTGAGTTTGCGCACCTCCAAAACTTTACCGAATACTAAATATCGAAAAATTTTAATATAATAATGCAAAATGAACCCAAAGACTCTTATTTTAAAGTCGTAATTCAATACTTCGAATATTTATGTCACAAAATTTCTGCTTGGGGCGCTGGCTGTAGACGAATGCTGAATGTATTGGCGAACTCAAACCTTAAAATAAGCCAGTTTAGGTCCATTTCACTCTGAAGTCAATATGCAGTATTTAGTAAAGTTTTGAGATATGCAAACTGAGACTAAGGCCTCTGCTCTAAGGCCTCTGCTGAAAAGGCGATACCCCACTAGGTAGATCGCCGACATCAGACAGGTCGAATACAAGCAACGCAAGATCGCGGCGTGTGAAAGACCCCACAACAGACCTATGTGCAGCTGTTGTGGACGTCTATCAGTTGACGATGACGACCACGATCGATCGATCAATGGACGACGATCAATGATCATGAATGTATTGAAGTATGCGTGAGTTGTTTATATGTAGGTGTAACGAAATCGCCGTATATTTCGTAATAAATATCTTCACAATAAAATTGAACTTGAAGATTTTAACTAGGCTGAGGACGCGGGTCACAGACGCACCAATGTATATTCTAGGTAGAAGAATCTGAATGGAATAGTACCGAACTATATATATACAAATTATTTACACAATCATATAATTTGACCAGCCATGACCTACGGGTCGCGGGGTGGAACAAAACGATATATCTTGAGGACTGTCTTGAGAGGAGATGGTCTCGTCGCAACGAACTCTAAATGGTAGCTGGACAATTAGAATTTTAATTTTTTGTTCCATTTGACAATTAGCTTTTCTTCAGGTGTACTTAGCCAGCCATGCGCGAGAAAAGAGTTTGAACACCTTGACATAGGTATTCCGTCATAGTGATAGGTATATCAACTATATATTCATATTAATTGAACACGTGGGCGGCGCGGCGGGGGGACCTGAAACTTTAGCAGAGAATATTTTTCGCGCATCCATCCGTCTAGCTTGCAAAGGCGACTCCATTTACTTGCGGTTATATAAGTACGCATACTAGCTTTCTTGACCCGTGTTTATAGATACGAGCTATTAGAAGCTTTATGGGCTACTGAATTTATTATTCCGTACAGCACTTCGTTTGATATATTTAATATATTTAGTTTTATATGCAGTCATCCGTCGGTGGGGTTTAATTACTTCAATTAGACTCTTTTACTGCACCTGCCATTTGGTGTTATATCCTTAATAGCGACTAAGGTACTGGCACATAGGAAGGCCCACCTTATTTAAAATCTCAATAAAAAATAATGTTTTAAAGATTTGACAAAAACAACTATGTGTAATATTGCAATGTTTTATTGCCCTTCTAAAAATAATCAAAAAACTATAATTTAATTACTCAAAGTTATATTAAAGAGTGTTTTTAAAAAACACTATAGTGGGCCTTGTTAAAGGCACTGTCCCTTACTAAGGCCCGTTTATAACTAACTGTTACTTAACATCAACTTAATATTTCTACAAAATAATTCACAAATCACGTTTAACAGTTTAAGATATAAGTTGTTTAACCAATACTTTAGAGATATAATGAAAAAATTGCACACTGGGCCTTGACCCATGTATGAAAAACAAAAATAGTCATAAAAGTAAAATTCTAGTTTAAATCAATAAATAAACAATTATTTCTAATGAAAAATTTGTAACTCTAGACAGTATTAATTTAAGAATCAAAATATTCAGTTCTCATTTTCCACTTAAATTTTAAGTGGGCCTTACTAGGGCTATTGAATATTTTTTATTTTATTTTCACAAGCTATACAGCTTTATCAACAACTTTTTAATAAAAAAAAACTAATAAATTGAAAATGTATGCAAACATACAAAAATCAGTACAAATATTACAAAAATAAAGTACCTATCCATATTGAGAACTATCAATAATTTAACAAATTATTAATGAAAATTATGATTAACTGCTAAAAAAATCGTAAAAAATTTGTAAACTAAACAAACTAAATTCATTTTATTTATACTTTAGTACTTAAGTATTTACAATCCAAGTGCATTTGACATTTTCATAGATGTAGTAAAGCCCATAGGCCTCTACGTAGGCCCGGGCCATACTACGGATTTTTCATAGTGGCGGAAAAATTAACTTATAATCACAAATATCTAAATAATCGGTAAACTTAGCATCGCATTCTAGTCTCCAATGATTATTTTACAATATGATGATAGAATAACTCGAAAACTGACGCTATTTGTGGAAAAATTGGCAAAAACAATCACAGCGAGATTATGATCACGCGATATCGACAGCGTTCAGAGAGAAATGAACGAAATGTAACAAAATGGCGGCGCGGAAATCATTTGGCGTCATTCAACATTCAATGTGGGGTCAAGGTGAATATGGGCCAGAAATTTCGAATGCTTTAGGCAGTGGCAAGTGCGTTTTTTCAATGTTGGCCGGGCCTTCGTATGTGCCAGTACCTTATAAGGAATTCAGATCAGGTCATGTAACTCCTTTTTTGAAGCATTTTCAGATAATTAACCGGGTGAACGATACGCGAATGCAAAGGGCAAACAGACAAACAAACTAACTTTCATGTACCTAAACCTATATTTGTAGTTAAAATTAAAGTTCTATCAAAGTATGACATAATATTATCGTCTCAACTCTCAAATATTTAGATTTCTAAGTGCTGTAGCAGAGTTCTAGGTACTTACAAAAAAAAATAAAGCAGTTGGACACTAATTACCATTTTATACTTATAACTAGTGTAAAAAATTAGTAGAAAATTGTAATGCCTTCAAGGACTATAATTTTTTCCTATTACGAATTTGATTGAAACAAGAAATAGATGTTATTCCAGCTTTGTCCGCGTGGAGTTAGGTTTTTAAACACCCCTTTGTCCCCCCACCCGGGACAAAAAGTATCCTATGTCGCTCATTAGGTCCTAAACTATATCAATGCAGAGAATCCGAACGCGAATGAAAATTATGACACGTGTGAGTGGAATTACTACGCGATTTCATACAATGTTGTGTTGTGGTTGTGACAGGTCTAAAAGGACTCATAGACCGTGTCCCCATTAGGCGAATAAAGAGCGGCTGACTGTCCGCTGGCTCACTCTGAGCGGCGTATCGGTCGCTAACTCATAGCTCTAGATCTCATAGTTTTTGAGACATTTGGTTGGAGGCGAATCAGCCGCTCACTGGACTCACTGAATAAGTTGGCAAGCGAAACGCCGCAAACTGCGCTGTTTGGACACTCCATTAAAAAACTATAGGGAGGCCTAACTGGATGTAAACAGTTAGCCGCTCACTGTTCGCCTAATGGGGACACGGCCTTACTGTTTCATTAGGCTCAAACTCTGTCATCGATAAAAGTAACCTATTTTACCGAAATTGATAAAACAACAGTACCTACCATCGGGCAGTACCTACCAGGTCAAAGTAAAGTAAATCAAACACACCCAATTTACTTAAACTGTCATTTAACTTATCAAAGTTCACCGACCCCGCCTGATAAGGATTCAATAACCCCGATATCTTTTGGTGTTATGCAAATATCGTAAGGCGGAGGTTATTGAAGTTATCGATAAACGACAAATAATATTTTATTATATAATTTTGGATTTTTCCTATTTTGCATGACTAATCGGTTACTTTAGTGACAAATGCATATCGCTTTTTTGTTTGTATATTTTATTGTCCAATTAAAAAGTTAATAGGCCCGGCTCGGCACCTCCCGCTAACTTCGCTCGACGTCCATTGCTGAACATACCTAGTCTCTTGTAGTGGTTCCTCGCGACTATTATATGTTGTCGGTCCATCTATTGGGGGTCAACTTGGTTGCGACTTGCGATGCTTCCATTATCACTTTAGAACCCCAAAGTATATTGATTCTTCGAACCTTGTGCCCTGCCCACTGTCATTTCAGCTTAGCAACCATTTAGCAACCTATGTCGGTGACTCTAATTCTTCTATTGATCTCCTCATTTCTGATTTGGTCTGTCATTAGAAGAGCTATTTTGGTTGGCCCTTATTGCAACCAAGGATAATGATCAACTGCTGTGATAGCCTAGTGGTTAGGACGACCGACTTCTAATCGGAGGTCGTGGGTTCGATCCCGGGCACGCACCTCTAACTTTTCGGAGTTATGTGCGTTTTAAGTATTTAAATATCACTTGCTTTAACGGTGAAGGAAAACATCGTGAGGAAACCTGCATGCCTGAGAGTTCTCCATAACGTTCTCAAAGGTGTGTGAAGTCTGCCAATCCGCTTGGCCAGCGTGGTAGACTATGGCCAAAACCCTTCTCACTCTGAGAGGAGACCCGTGCTCTGTAGTGAGCCGGTAATGGGTTGATCATGATGATCATTATGATGATAATGATCAACCGTTATTAATTAATTAGATCGTAACAATGGTGGCAACAACCGATGCAAGTTACTTATATCTATTATAATTATTAATAATTTTTGTTTTACTAGCAAAAGACGGCAGTTAATTTCGTATAGGTACCTACCTACTACCAAATCTGTGATATATTCCTTCCTATCTGTATTATTTCAGTTCTTAATCTTACATAAACAATAATCACAATATATACCTACGTTAATAGCACACTTGTTAATTTATATGTTCTTACGTAAATCCACTATGATTAAATTACGCAGAGCAGATTAGATCTTAATTATAGACGTTATTCTACACCAACCTTTGCACAAAGAAACTCTCTGTATCTCAGTACACTCTACTATGTCAGGAGCTTTATCGAATTATGAATTTTATTGCCAGGTTAATAAGAGTTATTATATCTCTAATTTCTCTATGAATGTTAGCAATGGAGTTTGTAAGTAGGCGCCAGTGTGATCATTAATACAAACTAAATCCAGATCACGTATAACTCAAGTATAATACATACTATATGTTAATAATTATGTGTATTATGTACCTGATACATTACTTTTTTCCTAACATGCCGTCCGTAATATTGAGTGAACTTTGTTAATAGAAATCGGACTCCCAAAAGTAGTGATTTTCATCTTATATCTTCTGTTTTAAGGAAAATAATTTAACATTGAACTTCTGTCATATTAACAGTATCTAAATATTTTTACCGAGTATCTACTAATTAGTTACATGATTATACAATTTTTCATATTAAACAGTACTTACTTGATATTTTTGCCGAGCTATATTTTAGTTACCCTAACCCAAACAGTCACTTAGTTATTAAGCAATTTTTAATTATTGGCAGATAAGTACAAGCCGCACGCCATTTCCGTAAAGCACAGAAAATTATAAAATATCAATTTCAAATAATGTTCAAGAACCAAACTCGCGGTCTCTACCCAGAATCTAAGTCGCAAATATTTGGATCTAGGTACGCATATGTACCTACTTGTAGGTACATAATATGTATTTACCCAAATAAAAAAACATTTCTAATTACATAATTGAATTATCTTTCGACGATATTCGACTTTATTATTCTAATCTCGAATTATACCTATATTTTGTCCATCAAGTGTCCAATAACTATTTATTAATCAAGGCGTAATAGGTTTTAATATTATTATCCTCAGGCCGTATTTGCGATAGAACTATACTCGTACGTCTCTATTACCGCATGAATAATAAGTTCGTAATGAAAACTGCAATATGAATGCAGCCCTCACATCGAACCTTTGCCGGATAGAAGCAATGTGGGTTATTAAAGAAGCGTGCAATAAATATCGCTGAAGAACGGGGTATAAATAAAACAGTAGGTAGTGTATTTACCATTGATTTTATACATAGGCTTCCTGGCTGGTAAGCAAACAAAACGATGTTGATTTTCTTTTCTGTTAGTAAATTAACAACAGAGAGTATTCTAACAGTATTCTAACCTACAATAACAACCCATAGGTTTTAAATTTTTTATTTTTCTTTCTGTCTGTCCTTCAATCTTCGAAATTGCTGAATCGAATCGGACGGGACTTTTTCAAACACGTAAAGAATTATACAAAGACTGTCCTGGGTGACTTTTTATTAAGGAAAATCAAAGATTTCCCAAGAGATATTTTAAAACCTAAATCCACGCGGACGAAGTCGCTTGTATAAGCTAGCGCACAAAGAATCGATTTTTCCGTCATATTTGAGTTTTACTTTTTTTCTTTAAAGTTAGAAAGAAACAAATAAAAAGTGATACATAACATAGAATAAGTTATACATAATACAGTTTTCGTTTATAAAAACGTAATATAGACAGTCTAAGAGTTTCCAGTTTATTCGAATCCATAAATTATTATGATAAAATCATATTCGGGCATTCTACGTATCTAGCACAATAGCTGAAGAGAAAATGTATACATTAATATATAAGATCTCTCTAATGCAAGGTACTATTATATATTCTGTGCTAATACAACCATTCAATGTTTTAATCCGTTGGAATCTCCAAAAGCTAAAGGCAAAAACTGCCTTATATTTATTTGCTACACACAACAAATTTTGTGGAAATAAAAGCGAAAAACAAAGTACCTTTTAATGTCAGTGCGACTTTTAACTTTAAAATGGCTGGCATTTTCATTAGCAACCTCCACACAACACACGGCTTCGCAAAAACATTCTAGATTTTTCGTTCGAAAGTACAAAAAGCGGTGAAACAATAATGGGAATGGACATGAAAACTGAAGTGCCGAGAAAACAATACTCCATTTTGTATTATAGTCTTCTTTGTTACATTGTTGGTTAAGCTTTTTTGATCCCTTGACTGCGATCTCGCTTGACAGGTGGCGATACAATCAAAGATGGAATTGGGCTAACCGGGAAAGGGGTAGGTGTAGCAGTTTTATATTAAACCCATAAAAAAACATAATCGGTTTCTACGCGGCATCGTAACTATCAGAACCGGACGGGTGTAGTCACGCTCGATGCTCCCCATCAGACGAGACTTGAGCCGGGAATCGAACCCGGCACTTGCTACTAGGTAGATACAACACCAAACATTGGGAGACCAATGTTTGGCTTCAGGCGAGACGTATGATAAAATCTAAGTTGAAGGGTGAACAAATATTTGCCTATCGATTTTACACTCTTTTAGAAGCCAACCAAAGACGTCCATTCAAAATATGTTTACACAAAAATAGACTCGAACATAACGCAATAAGACGTATAAACAAATCCAAAGAATTCTTTGTTTACACATCATCAAGTCTACGGTGTGATAGGGAAATGTCTTTTCTCGAATTACGGAAGGCCTTGTTATTTACCTAGACCACAGAGTACCTACAGAGGGGAAGCTTCTACAAGCGGCCCGCTGTCGGTACACTCACACATATGCACATGTTTGTCACCAACTGTACCGGTTAGTTGAACGAGCGTACGTCCGTGAACCGTTGGTGAGTGTGTTTGTGTGAGTATTCCTACAGCGGGCCGCTTGTGGAAGCTTCCCCTCTGTAGATTTACTACTCGTGTGCCTAGACCCTTTTTTGAAAGCCTTATCGTTCAGGTGATAGAGGTCAAAACAAACGCTTTGTTTACAGTTGAAAGTGTTTGTATTCCTTATATTTAACGTATAAATGAAGGGACGAGGTTGGACAATGATGACTGATTTCTGTGGAGGCAACCCTTCTCTAAGATAAAGGTACGACACAAAAGATCCAAGTATAGTATACTAGGGACGTGATACTTGTCAGCTGTGGTCTCAAGGGAAGCTTCAGTCGCGGCTACTTAGCACGCTACTGGCAAAGCCATACCGGCAAGCGATGATTTGATTTCGAAAGGATACAATACCGAGGCATGGGTTTGTGAAACTGCTATACCATTTCAAAATGAATATTGTACATACGTTCATATAAGTGCAGGATTATATTGGCACCCATTTAGATTTCAATTTTTTGTTGGCGAAGTTGGCGAAGTATTGGACGTTGGCGCCCACTTTCACATTTATGTTTTTGATGAGTTATAGACTTATACAGTTATAGACAGTTATAGAGTTATACTTCTGTATACAGAAGTGGCGAGTGGCGGAGGCGTGACTACATTCTTCACTCATTTCGACGTGGACGTGGACTAAAACAGATCTTGAAATCTATTGAGAAATATTCACGTCTCTTCACCTCTCTGCCTCTTGTATACCGCGCTTTAGCATTATCACTTAGATACAAGTACTATCAACCGAAAGACGTCGACTGCTGGACATTGGTCCTGTAGGAACTTCCACACGCCGCAGTCTTGCGCCGATTGTATATCCCGCTTATATCCATAGGGGAAATGCTCTACGTCTACCAACACTGCGCTTTCAGGTGCGACGTCGTAGAGATAATATGTCTTTCTTCTACTCTGAGCAAAGCTCTCTTCATCAGGCGGGACAACCTATCTTCGATATAAAAATAAAGAAAACAGCTATGTTATCAAGGAAACTGTTATTAGCCCTCGTAAATGAAAACCGAATAAAAAAAGGGCGGATAGGAGGACTCCTCGAAAGCTTTGTAAACCGACAACGATGACACTTAACGGGCCTCCTGTCTGACCTTCATCTACGTGCAGATAAAAGATTGCGTAACGCCAAAAAACCGACGTTGCAAAGTTTGTGAAAATAGTTAAGCATTTTACAAGTATCTACCTACGCCCGCCTGATTTTCCACTATAGTAAAAGATGTTTTTGAAACCGACCAAAATGATCGCTTCATTTGGAGATCTTAACTTAGATGTTGGCGTTTTTTTAAATTTTTAATTTATACTTGTAAGTAAACGTTAATTGTATGCGTACATCTGTTGTTTAGGCACGAACGCGACGAGAAGAATCGGAAGAACTTCCTGATTTGCAAAATTTTGAATCGATTTTGGCAGATTGTACCTACGCACTTAAAAGTTTCAGTCAGGGCTCAGAACCGATGAGAACAATAAATAATTTAATACACTTGAAGCTGGATTTTGCAAGAACCATAATCTTAAAAATGTTGAAACGACCACAGAGAGAGATGTATTTTAGATATGTACTGAAATCCCATTAAAAAAACTCAATGTTATATAAAAGTAACAATTCATTTCAGAAGGTAAACCCGAGTGAGTGTATTTCAGAAATCGTTACATTTGCAACGCAATTTGAGTTGAAGATTATACGGAGAGACCCTTAAACGACATTATATATTCAATTCGTGAAATGGAGTGAACATTAATCTTGAACGGTGTTCGTAAATCAAACTTTTTGTCTTCGGGATCTTATAATTCAGGCATTCTGCGCGTGCTCAAGTATCCTTTTATGTACCTTCGAGGGACCGTTCATATGAGACGAGTCGCGTTGGCTCGAACGGCACACGTATGTAGGTAGACCCCGTAACAAAAATGGTCTAAAACTGACAACATTCACAGCCCCACATTTCTTTGTTTTCGAAGATTAAAAAAATAAAAAAATATATTTGTACTTTACTCAATGAGCTCAAAACAATGACAGAATAAGAACACATAAGAAGAGTACCTAACTAATGTTTTTCCAGCTCCAATGAAAAATAACTCAATTGAATTTCTAATTCAATATTTGGTTTTATGTCAACTTTCACAGCCCCACATTTTTTTGTTTTCGAAGATTAAAAAAATTAAAAAATATATTTGTTCTTTACTCAATGAGCTCCAAACAATGACAATAAGAAGAGTACCTAAGTAATGTTTTTACAGCTCCAATGAAAAATAGGGCATTTCCGCCAAATTGCAAAATTTGAAAGATTAAAAAAAATCTTTAGATATCAGATTATGGATGGCTTTAACATATTTCCACAACCATTATAAAGGTCTCACTTCTGTGTACAAGAATTATTTTGAGAAGTTTAATAAATATTCCATGTTGAAAAAATGGTATGGACACAAAAAACACGGTAAGGACACGCTAAAAACAAACTGTAACATTATCCAATTAAAGTAACTGCAGTCAATAGAAAATCGAAGAAGGAAATGTTTTCATCGTGGTTTTTTTTTATTGCCATCATAAATAATTAAAACTCGTAAGGAACGGTAAGGACATTAAAGTACGGCAATGACTGCTTTACAGTCGGAACTCGGATGTCTGAAATCTGACTTAATCTCTCTATGTCATGGTTACAAATCAAAATAATATATATAATCAACATTTTTACTGTAGGTACCTAATCAAAATATTATAAAAATAGAGGATGCCCGCGATTTCGTCCGCGTGGATTTAGGTTTTTAAAAATCCCGCAGGAACTCTTGGCTTTTCTTTTGAGCTCATACCTTGCTAAAAACTGTTAAAAGTTCACTGGCGTATGTTTAGGTACATCAATATGTAAACATCCGCCAGTGAACGTCCCATCAAAATCAACCCAGCCTTTCAGAGATTAGCCGGTAATCTATAAAGTATCTCAAAAGAAAGATCTAACAAAAAAAGAATGAATGAAATCGGACCACGCATTAAGAATTACAGCTAAGTAAGTACACGTTTTGACTTCCATCCCCTCTCCCAAGAGAACCGTGCTGAATTTCGGAATAAAAAGTATCCTATATGTTACTCCGTATTATGAACTTAAATCATGCCAAGTTTCATTTCAAACCATTCAGTAGTTATTAACATACAGACAAACAGATAAACAAAAATTTCAAAAATTGCTTTTTTAAGTTCTATTACTTATCCATAACATCCCCCAGTTATTATTTTGCAAAAATCTTTAATGTACAGATACGGTAAGTCTACGATTTTATTATATTATTAAGTATGTATATTGTATAGAATAGAAGAAGATAATTGACATCAGTTTTAAAGCAATTTGTGTTAATCTATATTACATATAATAAAATCGTAGAATTGCCGTATCTGTACATTGAAGATTTTTGCAAAATAATAACTGGGGGATGTTAGGGATAAGTAATAGAACGTAAAAAAGCTATTTTTGAAATTTTTGTCTGTTTGTCTGTTTGTCTGTTTATCTGTTTGTCTGTTTGTCTGTATATTTGTGCGCGCATCACGTAAAAACTACTGAATGGATTGAAATGAAACTCGGCATGATTTAAGTTAATACTATGGAGTAACATATAGGATACTTTTTATCCCGAAATTCAGCACGGTTCCCTTGGGAGAGGGGGTGAAAGGCAAAATGTGTAATTAGCTGTAATTCGTTAACGGGTGGTCCGATTTCATTCATTCTTTTTTTGTTAGAAAGTAGATACTTTAAAGACTTATAGGCTTATCTCCGAAAGGCTGGACCGATTTTGATGGGACTTTCACTGGCGGATATTTACATTTTGATGTACCTAAACATCCGGCAGTGAACTTTTAACAGTTTTTATCAAGGCTTAAGCTCAAAGGAGCATAGGAAAAATAAAATGATTCCCACGGGATTATTAAAATCAATATCCACGCGAACGAAGTCGCGGGTATCCGCTCGTAATAATTAAAATTGTGCTAATAATATAAATTAAATTAAAATTTTCCTTCAGATCTCCAGGTGTTATTTTTAGCCCGGTCAATTTAGACTTCCAAGGTTACAAAAATTCACATTTGGCTGAAAATTGGTAAGATTGTTCAAAACACTATTATAAATGAAATGTGAAAAGTCCTCATCGATCCGACACCTGGAAAAAAATTACTCGGGGTCAAAGGTTGCAAAAACGGGTTTTTCGCGATTTTCAGCAAAACGGAAATGAAATGTTACATGAGCTTTGCATTTTTTTAGAGGACGCAATTTTATTTTTGGGACATGTGTGGGGGTTAATAAAAGCTTAACCTCAAGTTTGTGGGGTCGCCACCCTTGTCCCCTGGCCACCAGCTTGGAAAAAGGGGTGAAAACACTTTTTTTGCGATATCTCAAAAACTATGCGTCTTACAAAAAATTTGTATAGACATAATTTGTAGCAAACTGTTTTGCCTACAAATATGTTTATATAACTTTTTGCCCTAAATTAAAAATTAAAGAAGTTATGTGGAAAAAAGTAAGAAAATTATTATAAAATCTTTTTGCTCCAGATTCTCATGAGCATTGACGAACCCGGTCAACTTTGGAGTGCAGTAACAGCGTTTTAAATGAATAAAATTAAAAAAAAATGATTTTTCTGAGGTAATTTTTTTTGTAAAATGTATAAAAAAAGTAATAGAGCAAAAAAGATTAAAAAAATCTCACGTTTTGCTTATAACTTCTTTAATTTTTAATTTAGGGCAAAAAGTTATATAAACATATTTGTAGGCAAAACAATTTGCTATAAATTATGTCTATACGATTTTTTTGTGTTTCCGAGATATTGCGAAAAAAGTGTTATCACCCCTTTTTCCAAGATGGCGGCTGGGGGACAAGGGTGGCGACCCTACAAACTTGAGGTTAAGCTTCTATTGACACATGTCCCAAAAATAAAATTGCGTCCTCTATAAAATGCAATATTCGGTCCTTAAATTGTAACATTTCAATGGACTATAATTTTATCATAAAATTAGTCCAAACAAAAATTGTAGATCAGATAATTATCTATAAAAAATGACTTAATACTTTTTTTCGTAAGAGATATAACGATTCAAAAAGTTGCAAAAGTTGTAATCGTCATAATATGCATAAGTAATAATACAAGTAATATATAGTTTTTATTAATTTTCCATTTCTTTCTTATCAACCTCCTTTCTCTTTCTGGCATGTCTGCAATGCTTTTAAGTTTTTTTTTGCTTGTTTTCTTTTTCTTTAACGCTCTCTTTCTTTTTCCAGTAATTCTGCATATTTTTCAAGATTTATATATTCATATCGATTCTTTTTATTTATTCGTCGTTCTTTCTTTATTTGCTGCCGTATTCACGTTCGACATTTTAATATTTTTGGGTGTAAATATCGACGTAATAAATAATTTATGTTTTTGAAGTCTCTAAATGATGCTTTGATCATAAGAATAATTAATAATACGAGTTAGAATAGAATCTCTAAGTGCAACAAACACTGCATTTTAAATACCTACTTCTCCCTTCGTCAATAAAAAGCCCATCGAGACAGTCAGATTAATTATTATTAGCAACAGAGCAAGAGGAGATGGAGCGCTGTACCATCTCCAAGAGGGGATGGTATTTTTGTATGAAATGATGCTTTGTGAAGGTGGGCGGGGTGAAGGGGAGACACCTACTCACAATGATGACGACATCATTTGCTTGTTCACGCCAGCTTCTCTTTGTATGTGATGCAATTGGTCATTTCCGTAGCTATCGTGTCCTTACCGTAGCTTCTGGTTAACCACGGTAAAGACAGTACCGGTAGTGACATTTTGAACATTTTCTGATAATTTTGTACTTAAATCAAGGATTTCTAGTTTCTAATCACCGGATAGACATTCATAGTACTATTACATTCAATCTTATTCAATAATAAACAGGATAAAATGTTTATTTATTAGTACATTTCACTCTATGTAGGTAAGGACATTTTTTATAGTTTCGCAAAAGAATGCATCCTGAGACCGGATTATGCAACACATCCGCCACTCACAGCATTCATCAGCGTGCTGATGGCGAAAGCTTCGCATCTCTCTAACTGAAGTGGGGGGCGGGTGAATAAATAACTTGAAAATTGAAATATTGTGTGTGATTTGGTAATGACCGATTTTCGAGATACACATATATTACAACCAAAAGAATATATACCTACACCATATAGCATTATGTTATGACATGGTTCGATATCAGTAAAAGGCGTTTATTCTAGGAATGTTAGTATGAAGTCAATTTGTTTGCTCTTTTTCTTGTAAATTCGAAATGAATGTAGAAAACGTAGTTTGTTACACTAGAATTTGCGTCGACTAAGGTATAATTTTTGTTGTTGTTTAATATCTATAACAGATAGACTACTGATACTAACAGACGATGTAGAGAATGGATTTTATAACATTATTAAATTTAAAAGTCACAAAGATAATGAGTATTTTGGCTGCTAGCTAATTGTTACATGATTTTTTGTCGTTGGCGGAAATGCCCAATAACTCAATTGAATTTCTAATTCAATATTTGGTTTTATGTCAATATTCTACACCAAATATCCACAGGTCTGTAACTCATTCCATCTTTGAGCTAGATAATCTGCAAAATGCGTGACGGACAGACAGATAAAGGTATTAAAAAAAAATTGGTTGTCCGTAAAGTCGGTATACGGACGATAATTTTACGTGATAACAAGTACAAATTTAAAATTTTAAAACCCCGACATTCGCGGTCGCGGCCATCTTGGATTTGCATAGTGCTATTCTACTAGTCAAGCCCTTTCGTTTGATACCCATATTAAGGGAGTTGTGAAAAAATATGTAATCCGCCATTTTGTAGCAGCGGCCATCTTGGACTGATTTTCTTCAAACATAACTAACAACACTCTCGACTTAGGGCGTTTGTGCACTTACTCGTTTTCGATTCGTTTTCGATTCGTGTTCGTTTTTTTAATGAACATCATAAAAACGGATACGAAATTCACGAATGACATTTGTGCACTTAATCGTGATTTCACTATACGTTTTAAGCATTTCGTAGATAAAACCGTGTTCATAATGTGTGCTGCATTTAATCGTCGTCAGCTTTTTGCACTTCTCTTATACATTCGTAGGCGATCATCACTTAATGACATGACATGACATCATGAAAAACTTTTTTTAATTACTATCGAAAGAATGTTGCTACTTTCGATTTCATATTGTGTCATATAAAAAAAAGATTCCTCGGCAAGACACACGTTTTAGAGAATGCATAACTCCAGAAAAAATGCTGGCTGTAACACTAAGGTAAGTGATTATGAATATTTCACACGGTACGGTTAGTATCAAAATTATCTAAGCATACGTCATATATTTTGTGAACATCCCAAGTGGACATTACGCTCTTGTAAGAAAACAGTAACAACTAAGTATCATAAATGATATTTTTTATGAAATGTTCATATTTTGCTGATAGTTTTTGACTACCAACCACAGGTATGGAAATTTTGATTATACTACAATATTTAGGTATTTTACTCGAAGTAAAACTAATTTGGGCCTCATAAGAAGGCTCAGGGTCACTCAGTGGGCGATGGAGAGAGCTATGCTCGGAGTATCCCTGCGGGATCAAATCAGACATGAGGAGATCCGCAGGAGAACCAGAGTTACCGACATAGCTCATCGAGTCGCGAAGCTGAAGTGGCAATGGGCGGGGCACATTGCTCGAAGAACCGATGGACGTTGGGGTCCCAAGGTGCTTGAATGGCGACCTCGCACCAGTAAACGAAGCGCAGGTAGACCCCCCACTCGGTGGACAGACGATCTCAAGCGAGTCGCTGGCAGCCGCTGGAGTCAGGCGGCACAAGATCGTGTGCTGTGGCGATCCTTGCAAGAGACCTATGTCCAGCAGTGGACGTCCATTGGTTGAAACGAACGAACGAACGAAAACTAATTTGAATGAAACAAACGATTTATTTTAATGCCAAACTAAGTAGGTATTAACTTTTAATATGGCAACACTGGCTGTCAAACTGAAATGTTGCAAAATCAGCTGATATTTATTTAATTTTAATTTTAAAATAGTTTCTTGATGAAATATTACTTAAAAAAAGTGTTAAAGTTGTGTTTTGTGACATATTATCTTAAAATTATCACACATTAGCTCCACTGTCGTCGAAAAATACCAATAACCGAACACGGCACTTGTTGGGCGGACGGCGCGATTCAAAACTCAACGACATCGTGATAAACCGGGGGAGTATTTCCTTTCTTTTTTTTTTTTTTAAGTTATTACTTAATACCTACTGTATTATTATATTGTTAGTTTATTGAACACGTACGTTACACACGAGTTTCGAGACACTTCCCTCATCACACTGAAAGGCAAAAATTTTTGTCTTCACTTGACAATAGTGGAAGTGAAGTAGAAAAATTACCTGTATTGCCTTAGACAATTCACGACAGGAGCATATTCAATAGATTGTACACTGTACCTTCAACTTTTGATTACATAAATCTCTTCAATTTCATTGTAATTGTGAAATAATTTAGGTAGGTAGGTACCTACCAACAGCTGCTTATTATACAAAATTAAGTGTTGTATCTGCAAATCCTGTCTTAGATAATAATACAAATACACTAAATAAAGTAAACTTTAAACTTTTTTTTCTGTTTTCAATCATTTTGTAAAATCTATCCTATATCTCAGTCTCTCTTCTGTGTAACCCTCTTTTCTAACTTCCTTCACTCACACATTATTATTTGGTGTTTCAGGTGTATTATTGCACAACTGCAACCTTCAGAATGCAAACCAGACGGGCAGCAGCTATGGAGGAACAGCAGAAACTTAAAACTGCCCTCAATGAACTGAAAGCACTGAGACAACTTAATGGTCAACTGCTGAAGGAGCAAGAGGAAAGCGAGGTTGAATTCAAAGCTGCGATTGCCAAGAACTCACAGTTGAAAGCTGAACTGGCTGCCCTAAACAGCGCTCACACTTTAGTGTTAGAGGAACGGGACCAACTTCAGGAGGCGGTCAGCTCGTTTAATGTGTGCATACAGACTTATGAAGAGACTCTGGGAAAGATAGCTGTACTAGAGGATGAATTGAGTGGGGCTCATACAGTAATTGTTGACCTTCAGTCTCAATTAAAAAGCTATGAAATGCGAGCAAGCAATAACTTATATGACGAATTACTTACTTCATCCTCAATGGTGCCATTCATAGATCTGACATGTGACAGCCCTTGTACTAAAAATAGTAACACATTACAAAAACATGATAAGATACAACTTAATAGCCATGGGAAAATTAAAAAATACATTAAAATTGGTAAAATAATTAAAAAAACTAAAAATTTAATTAAAATTCAAAGGGCTCACACTAAAAATATAGCTCTAAGGAAGGAACGCTCACATCTATTACATAAACTGGAAACATACTGCTCCTCTTTAACAGAAATGAGTGTTAAATATGATGTTGATGTTCGTAGTCTTAATGACGAAATTTGTAAATTAAATGATTCCCTAAAAAAAGTCTCTATTGAGTACGAGCAGTCACAAAATCAGATCCGTGAACAGATATTGGCAGCAGATGAATTGTTGGCCCTAGGAAACTATAATATGGCTCGCTTTGAATCACTGACAAGTAAGTGCCAATGCAGCCATACACATGTACCTATGGCCAGCAAAAATCACAATAGCTCAGTGCTCTCTGACAAATTGGATTCTTGTCCTGAGCAGTGCAGTGTAAATAAAGAGGTGCCTTCATCCTCAAACATAAATGTCAGTAAAAAAACTGTAATTATTTCTGACCAATTAGGTAGAGACTTTGGTTCCTATATGAGGTCTTATATGCAGCATTCAGTGATTAACAAATGTTCACCGGGGGCTAGTTTCGACTATTTAATTAATAGCTTGAATGAAGAAAGCTTAGATAAAAACACAAATGTAATTATATTGTTTGGGGACAGTTTAAGGATCAAAAAACACAACATTTTAAAATGTGTTGAGAAATTATTGTACCTACATAATAAAACTCAATGTAAATTTACTTTATGCACCTTTCCTTACTCTAATACACTAAGTAAGGAACAAAATCAACACATAAATAAATTAAATTTACATATGTTTAATTTGACAAGCCGTTGCAGTGATGCTATTTTCTTTTTTGACTTAAATAAGTTTATTTATAAGTTTAAATTGACCGCAGATAATATGTATCTGCCTAGAAAATGTAAACGACAGTTAGCTTCATTATTAGCATATAATCTTAAGAATGATACTGTTACAAGTGTTGTAACAAAGTCTTTTGACTATTCTACAAACTGTACTTCTAGTACAAATATTTCTACCCTTGACTCAAGTACTTCAAGTACCAATATTTTAGTTATTGACACAAGTAATAGTAAACCTACTACTTGTTTAAACTAGTCAAACAGACAACGGAGGAGCTCTATAAAATGAATATTGTACATCAAAATATACAGAGCCTCACCGGCAAAGAATTAGAAATTGACACTACAAATTTAAACTAAGAAATAAGACAACAGATAAGCAATGTAAAATTCATCTTGTGCACCAAAATATACAGGGCTTATCTGGCAAAGAACATGAGGTTGAACTCTTCATTAAAGAATTCGATATTGGTATCTTATGCCTCACTGAGCATTGGCTCAATAATTATCAATTAATTGTACATATACAAAATTACTCACTGTCAAGTGCGTTCTCAAGAAAAACGGCTATACGCGGGGGATCTTTAATAATAATGCGAAACAATATCAATTACAAAGAACGAAAAGACATTGTTAGTCTTTCTCTTGAACGCATTACTGAGCTGTCTTGTGTTGAGCTGGAGCGATATATTATAGTTTGCGTGTACCGTCCTCCTACAGGTGACTTTGTGCTCTTTGAGGAAATCATGGAGGAGGTTCTAAGGAGGATATGTAGGTCATCAAAAAAAATAATAATTTGTGGAGATTTCAATATTGATATTTTGCTCCACACTCCTTTTACGGGTAGACTGCTAAATCTTTTTAGAAGCTTTAATTTAGAGAATATTTTTGTTGAACCTACAAGAATAACTGCGAACACAGCTACTTGTATTGACAATATTTTCTGTGATTGTAAAATCATCGAAAAATCAATTATCAGTAAGCTAAGATCTGATCACTGCGGACAAATGATATCTGTTCCTAGCAGTGAACAGATTAAAACAAAAGTAATAAAATATAGGCCAGTTACCACTAAAAAAGTAAGGCAATTCAAACATACTATCTCAACTATATTACCGACACTTGACCTTACGCAGGGTGATCCGGATGAACTTTATAGCACGTTTTTTGATGTAATAAACACTCAATTTACTTCCATCTTTAAAATTATAGAAAAACGATTATTTAAAAATCTTAAATTTAGTGACTGGGCAACTGCTGGCATTTATAAAAGTCGAAACAAGTTGTTTGACCTGTATGCAGAAAAGCAATATAATTATACCCCCGCGTTTATTGAATACGTAAGAAATTATTCCAAATTGTTTCGAAATGTTTGCATACAGGCAAAATCTCTTTATATAAAACAGAAAATCATTAATTCTGATAATAAAATAAAGGCAGCATGGGATATTATCAGTGATGAAATGGGGAAACATAAAGTGTATAATAATAAACTGGAGTTAAAAATTAATAATCATATTATTGACTCTGATATAGAGATCGCTAATACTTTTGAGAACTTTTTCCAAAATATTCCAGTTACCACGACTAGTTCCATAAATTCATCGCCAACAGAAGCCTATAATATTTTAAGGGGCAATGTTTCTGAGTGCAATGTATTATTTCAATTTAAATACGTAACCCCATATGATATTATCAAAACATTCAAGTCCTTACAACACAAAAAAACAGGGGACTTATGGGGAATATCAGTAAAAATAATCCATAATGTTATTGATGTTATTGCACCATATCTTGCTTTTATTTTTAACAAGTCCATAGATTCGGGATCTTTTCCAGACCTAATGAAATGTAGTAAATTGATACCTCTTTTTAAATCGGGAAGCAAAAGTGACCCAAATAACTATAGACCGATCTCGATTCTACCAACCCTCAGCAAGATATTTGAAAAGATAATGCTCAACCAACTGCTTCTACACTTTAATTTAAATAAATTACTTCACACTGAGCAGTATGGTTTTACTAAGGGTCGTTCAACAACCGACGCAGCCGCAAGGCTGTTACGGCATATTTTCGATGCATGGGAGAAGTCACAGAATGCCATTGGTATTTTCTGTGATTTGTCAAAAGCATTCGATTGCGTTGAGCACGAGACTCTTTTACGAAAATTAAGCCACTACGGTATTAAAGAAACTGCACTCAGTCTTATTGCCTCTTATCTAAGTGATCGCATACAAAGAGTGTGTATCAATGATGTTAAGTCGTCCGGATCAGCCTCAGTAATGGGTGTTCCTCAAGGCTCTATTCTAGGTCCATTCATGTTTCTAGTTTATATTAATGACTTACCACATTTCGTAGAAAATGCTTGCGATATTGTACTATTTGCTGATGATACGTCTTTGATTTTTAAAGTCAATAGAACCAAAGACAATTTTGACGATGTAAATAATACTTTATCTCAAGTTTCACACTGGTTTACTATAAACAATCTACTTTTAAATGCAAAAAAAACCAAGTGTGTCGAGTTTCTATTGCCCAATACAAGGGTTACTTGTAATAATTTAAAGATAAGTGGTGAGCCATTGAAAACTGAGGACACAACTGTGTTCTTGGGAATAACCCTGGATGCAAAGCTTCAATGGGGCACCCATATAGCAACGCTTGCTGGCAAGCTTAGCTCTGCTGCTTACGCTGTTAGAAAGATTCGACAGTTAACAGATGTTGAAACTGCAAAAATTGTTTACTTTGCATATTTCCATAGTATTATGTCGTATGGAATCTTACTATGGGGTAAAGCAGCTGATATTGAAAAAATTTTCGTTTTACAAAAAAGGGCAATTCGTGCAATTTATAATTTAAAACCGCGGGATTCCCTTCGAGAGAAATTTAAAGAAATAGGTATTCTTACAGTAGCATCTCAGTATATTTATAGCAACATAATTTTTGTTAAGCAAAACATTCACAGTTACAATAAAAAGTGTGAATTACACGATAGGCAATTAAGAAATAGAAATAGACTCGTGATTCCTCGATTACGCCTCAAAAAGGTCCAAAAGTCGTTTGTGGGAATGGGCGTAATGTTCTATAACAAAATTCCACAACAAATCTTAGATTTGCCTTTACACAAGTTTAAGAATTCTATTAAAAGTGTGCTCATGAAAAAAGCATATTATACAATTGAAGATTATATAAATGATAAAAAAGCATGGATTTAATTTATTCGCTTTATACGCTATTATAACTTGAGGAGTATTCGATTATTGGTGTTTAATTCGATGCTTTAATCATGGGTAGCCTAAGTATGTCACGCTCTCCTTAAACATTTCTGTGGTGGTGTCGTGTGGTGCGGGTTGTTACGTTCCCTCAAATATGGTTGAGCGAAGCAATGGCTGGATCATGCGTCATGCTCGTGAACGGGTGCCGCCGTCGGAAATGGGGCTACTTTTGTCTGCCCTTCTTAACGTGTAGAATTGTAAGCACCATTCCGAACCAGTGGTAGATTCATTTGTCGATTCAAAAGCACTATTGTAAAAGTTTATCTGAATAAAAAATATGTCTTAGACTTGCCTTTACACAAGTTTAAGAACTCTATTAAAAGTATGCTCATAAAAAAGGCTTATTGTACAATTGAAGATTATATAAACGATAAAAAAGCTTGGATTTAACTCGTTCCAGCAATGCGCGAGACGGCATTTCAATCATGTACATTAATAATAATAATTGTTATAATGTTATTTTTTAAAAAAGAGCAACCGCCGAGTTTCTTACAGGTTCTTCTCGGCTGGAACTGCATTCCGAACCTGTGGTAGACTCAATCGACGATTCAAAAGCACTTGTAAAAGTTTATTTGAATAAAAAAACTTTTCTATTCTATTCTATTCTATTCTAATAATAATCAACTGCTTTGAATCATGTTTTGTTGGAATTCAAGAAATGCAAATACCTATGTTTTCCAAATACCTCACAACATCAGGACTCATCTCTGCCCTCTTTCCACACACCATTCCACTCGCGTCCTTATTTTAAAACGATTCGATGTTAACATAGATAAACCCCAATAGATTGATCATGTAGATAATTTAGCATAGTTACGAGGTCACCAAAGTTAGCGGAAAGCGCGGGCTACGGGGAGAGAGTCAGCGAAGTCTGATTGGTTATTTCAAGGACAAACTCAAAGTGCTTAGTAAAATAGTGTTGGGACAGGAATTTAATATCGACTGTCAACTGCCGACAAATAGGTAATAAAACAACGAAAATATTTTTGCTACATATTATTGTTTATTATATTTTACACATTGTAGTAGGTAGATAGGCCTTAGTAAATACATATAAAATACTAGCTTTTGCCCGCGGCTTCGCCCGCGTGAATTTCGATTTTTCACAAATCTTGAGGGATATCTGGTTTCCGTTTCCGCTCCCTTTTCCAACCTTTATACCTACTTTCAAGGAAGTTTGCTATAGTAATCTACCTATAGCTGTAGATATAGATTTTGGGTTTTTCAAAATCCCGCGGTATTTGTGGATTTTTCCAGGATAAAAAGAAGCCTAAGTCAGGTCTTCATACAAAATTTCAGCCAAATCGGTTCAGTAGTTGCGACGTTATAGAGTAACAAACATCCAAAAACTTTCACATTTATAATATTAGTAGGATAATAAAGTTAACTCATAAATCAAATCAAAAATCATTTATTCAAAGTACACGGTACACTGTACACTTTTTGAACGTCAATATATTATGAAGTACATGGAAGTGAAGTAATGGTGATAATTACAGCGAAGACTTAAAACTAAAACTACGAGGGTTCCAAACGCGCTCTGATCTGAAAAATCTTCTAAAAATCTTATTATAGCGTAAATTTTTTTTTACGCTATAATAAGATTTTTCAATTAATTTGCGTTTTATAAAAACCTTAAACTTATTGAAAGACATACTTATTATGCAAAATGTCCTCCGACAACCCAGAATAAAAAAGTAAAGAATTACCAATAAATGATTTTCCACTTTTTCTACTAGTAGTGGGCAACACAAGTTTATCTTTATTTCTGAGATTAAGATTATGACAGTCATGAAAAAAAGTATTTATAGTATAAACAATATATTGTATTGTATATAATAGTCGATGTTAAATGACTTTACGAAAGAAGCATTAATCGATGCTTTTAAGTTAAAATCAGAGCATTCATAAACAAAATTTAAGGGAGCTCTTATTTTTGATGACATTCAAATTAAAAATAATAATAATATAAAGTAGCTTGTCCTGACTGACTGACAATCAACGCACAGCCTAAACCACTGAAACTAATCCAAGAAACTTGGAATTTTCATAGTAGCTTCCTTTTATAACGTAGGCGCACACTAAGGAAGGATTATTGCGGATTCCATCCCTAAGGGGGTAAAATAGGGGATAAAAGTTTGTATGAAAGTCCGCCATTTTTCAAGTTATATCCATGAAAATTGGTATTTAAGTTTTCGGTGAAAAATAAAGAGTTACGAGTTTAAGGAATTTTGGAAAAACTACCCTCAAGTGGGTTAAATGGGAGTTGAAAGTTTGTATGAAAGTCCGTCATTTTTAAAGTAATATCAATGAAAATCGGTATTTGTATTGTCGGTTAAAAATAAAGAATTACGTGTTTCAGGAATTTTGGAAATTCCACCCCCAAGTGAGATTTATAAGAATCCAAGCGGACAAAGTCGCTGGCATCTGCTAGTTAAAAATAAAGTTGAATACGTTCCTAGCACCCAAATAACGCATTATGTAGGTTTTGGCAGTAGACAAGACGTCAAATAATCTGTATAATATACTTACAAATTGTTTCAAGATTGCATTTCCACAATACATCAAATAAGTCAAATATTAATTTTATGAAACATGCGACACTAATTAAAAAATAAAATTAAGTTTAATAATTATACTATTGACTTTTGAAATGAACTAATTTAGTATAAATTCTCCTAACAGCATTGTAAGGATCCGTTTTTCGAGTCAAGTAAATTAATCTAATCTATACTAATATAATAAAGCGGAAGAGTTTGTTTGTTTGAACGCGCTAATCTCAGGAACTACTGGACCGATTTCAAAAATTCTTTCACCGTTGGATATGTCCGTGATCCCTGAGTGCTATAGGCTATATTATATTATGCACCACGGGCGAAGCCGGGGCGGACCGCTAGTATCTATATATTTCTCTGTTATGCTTTTGGCTAAATCTATTACATGGTTACTACTTTCGTAGTCAAATTGATGATTATACATCTCAGGAAATAAATCTTCGTTAATGAAGCTACTTAGTGTTAGCGTTACATAACGATTTTTATCACTGTAGTATACTTTTGTATTTGAGTTTAAGGCATTTCGAATTACTTTTTCGCAACGCGTGCAAATTTTTATGACTTGTGTTGATGGATATAATAAACCACCAACATCTCTTATGTGAATGAGACTTGTTTTATTTTCATTAAGAGATACCAACGCTCTTACGCATTTATTACATTTTAATTTTTTTATTAAATAATGCACAACAGCCCCAGATATATATTCAATAATACTTTCAGAAAATTGAGAAAATCTGATTTGTTGTAATGCTTCAATAAAACCATCATCAACCACTTTTTCAGTTTCAAAGTTGTCCCCTTTTTCTGTCGTTAAATTAATTCTTTTTATAGCCGAAGAACAATTAAGTATAGCAATATTTTCTAGTGCAACGCAGTTTCCTGAATTGATGTCTTGCAATTCCATATGCACTAATAATTTTCTGTAAATCCCATGGAGCTGTTTTGGCGTTGGGTTATTATTAGCTCCACCATGCAACCTTACATTACAGAATAACAATTCTATATGGTCTTGACTCATGCGATGGAAAGATATGTAAGTACATTGCTCTTTGAGAATTAAATCTTTATACAAAAATTTTGCACTTTCGATGCATGCACACAACCCTAAAAATCCAGTATACCTAGGTGACTCAACTAATCTAGTCTGTTTATTTTTTAAATTTGTCGATAGTGACATCAGCATATCTCTACACTCCTCTAGCCGGGATAGAATGGATTCCGCATTTTCTGCATTCAATGCCCTTTTTAAGCCATACGCGTGCACTTTGGAGTCTAAAATATCGAACAGGTCGTTAATAGTCAATAACATTTTCGCCGTTCCATCAATTTTGCTAAATTCTTTTAATTTCAAATTATTCTTACAAAAAAGTAAAGCTAGTGCTACGCTTCTACTAAATAATTGAGTAGCAAGCTTAACCTTCATAATATTTTTCTTAAAAAGCAGATGTTCTGTTCTAAGTTTGTTAGCGGCATGAAACTTTTCATCTTCTTGTAGTTGATGCAGTAACTCTATGTGACTCCAATTTATATTATTGCCATCAACATCTTTAAACTCCCTGTAATACTCAAAGCTATTGCGAACTAATTTAACCATATGGGCCGGGTCAAGAAATACAGCTATTTCATTATTTATACTTGGAAGCTTAAAAGTTGTTTTTAAAGTTTGTAAATCAAAATTACAGCCAAGTTTTTTAGCCATTGCAATGTTCGCGGGACAGCCATCGAAAGTAACAGCTTTAACAATAATATTAGCCTCATGACATAGTTCAATGGCTTGTTTGAGCAAAAACACTTTTTGATCGGCTGTAACTTTATTAACTAAAAAATACCCTATAGGAACTTTCCACTTACCATGTAGGGGTACAACCAAATACATAAGTGCGTCAGTGCATTCTTCTCTGCAATCTGAATCTATACTACCTCCAAAATCTACATAACCGTAAGATTTTTCAACTTTACGTTGAATTTTCATCTCATCAAAAATGATAGAGCAATATAACTGAGTCTTAGAGTGTTCCGACTTTAATTTCAATGCCTCAAATGCCTCTTTTGTAAAACCTGGATGCCCATCGATGGATCTATACCATCTACCCAGCGTTTTTATAGAGGGCAAACAAGTGTTAAATGTCTTCCTTACATAATTGTACGCTTTTGATGAATAAAAATTGAGAGTAAGAGCGAATGCTCTTAGCTGTGGAGAGTATTTTTTTCGCACAATAGTACCTGATTTCCCTTTAGAAATTTGTCTTTTTATTATTTCACTACATTTGACGCCTAAAGAATTTAAAATTTCAGAATTTTCTGCTGATAATAAAACCTTTTTTTCTAGCTCTGCTAATAACGATTTTAATGAAATAATTTTTCTTTTTAATCTTCTTTTGCTGTCCCGTAATTTTCTTAATGTTATATTTTTGGCTTTTAAGCTATCAGTCAACTCCATAATCCTTCTGCATAAACGCTTTTTAGTTGGGGTATCATATGCTGAGGGCGAATTAGGTATTGGATCAGCATATGTCCTTTTGCGTTTAGAAGTGTCCGAAGATGTTGCGCCTGGGTCTGACAAAGACGGAATAATAACCTGAAAAGAAATATAAACACAAAATGTTTTTGTTTTTAACTTAATACTGCTATGCACTAGATATATCTGTAGAGTATTGACTCTTTTACCCCAAACAATACAATTAATAAAAATTTAAAAAACCCCTGGCATTCGCCATTTTATGGTGGCGGCCATCTTGGATTTGCATAGTGCTATTCTACTAGCCAAGGCCTTTCATTTGATACCCATATTGAGGGAGTAGTGAAAAAATATGTAATCCGCCATTTTGTGGCGGTGGACATCTTGGACCGATTTTCATCAAACATAGCTGAGAACACTCCCGACTAATTCACCATTCAAATAAAAAAACCGCATTCAAATCGGTTAACCCGTTTGAGCGCTACGGTGAAACAGACACACACACACACACAGACACACACACACAGACACGTCAAACTTATAACACTGTAGTTTTTGCGTCGAGGGTTAAAAATAACATAGCATGCGACAACAGCTTGAGAATAATTTAGCTAACAACTAGGTCAAAGTGGATTGCACAAATTAGTATTCATACCCCCATTATTAAGGTAAAAGGTCTAAAGTAAACAAATCCTGCGTTGTGAAACCTATTTCTCTTTTATTGACGGTCAAAATGTAACCTTAACCGTAACGTAATTTTAAACGCCTGTCATGCAACTACACCAAGTATTTAAAATTATTAAATGGTGGTAAAATCAGTGCAAAATGTTCCGCCAAAGATTGCCAGCTAGAAACTTGACTATGCCTTGTGCCTAAATATTTATGTTGTTTAAATATAAAACTCGTAACAAAATACCTATTTTGTACTAAGTACCTACCTTTTCCGGGGACGACATTTCTTTTTTTTCTTTAGGCAAAAGAGGAGGAGTTGGCGATATTATGTTAATCTGAAATTAATAATATTAAACAATATATTTATAGAATGAATAGTATAATAATGTAATTCATGTAAAATAATAACTTTTTAAGCCACACATAAATTTAGCGGAAATCCACGCGTGGAGTTCCACAGAATTCCGCTGCAATTAGATAGCATATTGAAATATCAAGGATGCACCATATTTTTGTGTGGACAGAACTTAGAGGATAAATTATTATCATCAGAGTTTTCAGTTAGATTTTCTGACCTAAAGTTATAATAAATGCCTAATACCCGATTTTCACTCACGTGCCAATCATGGTGCGAAAGCCCGTGAACGGCGTGAAACATATTGTGCGAATAGGTAACGTGCGGATAGGCAGATGTGTTCGTGAACGTACATGGCGTGGTGGCATTTTCGCACGGGAGTGAAAACCGGACTTAAGATCACATACCAAAATAGGCAAATTTAAAGTTGGAAGAGCAGAATCCATTAATCTTCTCCGATTCTTCATAATATGAAAACAATCTTCCTCGAAATGTCTAGAGCACATAACGCTATTCTTGGTAGGAAACCATTTTTCTCCTCGACAGGTTGCATCTATCCATTTTTTTTTTTCTTTCAGGACATTGTGGAAACCTAAAATAATTTTAAAAACGGTCAACTGCGAATCCGACATGAAGAGCTCTGTACCATTGTATAAGACAATAATACCTATATCACTATGTATGATGATGTATGACAAACAGATACACTTTCGGATTTATAATAAACTAGCGGACCCGGCAGACTTCGTCCTGCCCGCTATTAGCGCCACCTACCGGGTCCAATTTTTCTACTTATAAACCTTCCTCTTGAATCACTCTATCTATTAAAAAAATCGCATCAAAATCCGTTGCGTAGTTTTAAAGATTTAAGCATACATAGGGATATAGGGACAGAGAAAGCGACTTTGTTTTATACTATGTAGTAGATAAATAATAATAAGTAGGTATTATTAGTATGGATTCGTTGTTCTGCATACTTATAGTAATTTGGTGGAACCATACCTACCCATTAAAATATCGATAAATATTCGATAAAATTCGCAGACGAGAGCGCCTCATTATGATAAAACGGGTTTCAAAAAACAGAGATCGCTTAATACAAAAAACTTAATGTGAGAAAGGGACTTTTTAAATAGACATCAACGCGCTCCTATTTTTATTACGTAATTTCCATTATAATTTGAACTCTGCTAGACTGGTCGAAAACAAATTATTTCACTTACCTGTGGTATGTTACGCCATCATTTTTATAACTAGACGTTCTGGATGACTTTCCACACAATTTCACAGCACAAACGACCATTTCTATGCACTTTTGTGAGATATTTTTCTCAATAATGCGTCGCTAAAAACCGAAAATACGCGAGTAACGCACGGGTCTAATAACTGGTCTTGACTGGCGTATGGAGTTCGAGTAGCCGGCTTTATATGTGCACTTGAACAAATGCTTGGTGCGCGAAGCTTGCCTTGTATGATCAATCTATTGGGGTTTATCTATGGATGTGAAGAATTCACGAATATATAAACACGAAAACGAATCGAAAACGAGTAAGTGCACAAACGCCCATACAGTTATAAGGAAGGCTATGTCGAATCGTGTTTTCACGAAACACGAAAACGAATCGAAAACGAATAAGTGCACAAACGCCCTAATTCAACAAAAAAAACCGTATTGAAATCGGTCCACCCGTTGACCCGTGAGCGCCACAGGGGAACAGACACAGACACACACACGCACGCACGCACGCACGCACGCACGCACGCACGCACGCACGCACGCTCGCACGCACGAACGCACACACACACAGACACGTCAAACTTATAACACCCCGTCGTTTTTGCGTCGGGGGTTAAAAAAAGAGATAGATGCGTCACAAGCCGAACGCTTAGGCTGATCGTGCCTTCTCTATCACTTGTTCCGCGCTCTCGCTTGCACGCGGTACGTGACAATGAGTCATGCTTTTCGTGCGTGTTGGCTACATGATCATCGATTTATAAGACGATATCATAAAATTTTCAAAATATATGAAATGTACAAAATTCCCGTTACAGAGTTAAATTATAAGTATAAAGATATCATGACATTAATAGACAAAAGATTTGTCCTGTCTGATTTTATGTAAAATTCGAACATATAAAATTCTCCATCGGTTGTGAACACTCCCTTAGGGAATAAAGTGTACTCTTGAAATTGGGATGGTCGTAAAAGGGGATAGTTTCAATGGTGGTTGACTGAAATGATATGTTAACATAAATTTTTATACCATTTCTAGTAGCAAGAGCCAATTGTTTTACGTCTTTTATTTTGGGAAATAAAATAAACTGCATCTTCTAGTAGAATCTAGATCTAGGGCAATCGGCTTATTATTACTTAGTTAATTAAATTTTATCAGTAATCTACGTTAAACCCTCGTAGTTTTAGTTTTAAGTTTCCGTAAGTAATTATCACCATTGCCTGTTCCTAAATTGACGTTCAAAAAGTGTACAGTAGATTTTGATTTTGATAAACTTAAATCTTAATTTAGTATTCATAAAGCTTTGTTTGATTCAAATCGACTGCCAGTTTATTGTGGTTTATTTCAAAGCTTTAATAATTTTCGTATGACACTCGAGAATTGGCTGAGAAGCCTTTTCGTGTTACTTTTGACAGATCCCTTATTCATTTAATCAAGTCAAAGGGCTTGATCCAATTTTGAATTTATACTCCAATAGCTTTAGTTTCCAAGCCAATAGTGGTGTTACGTCTCTCGCGACGAAAATAAAAAGTCAAAAGAAATCACGAAAAATCTAGAAGGTGAAAGGCGACCTTGTTTTGTGGATAATGGTTCGAGTTTGAGGAGCTCGGAAAACTAACTGCGAAAATGCGTGCCTAGTTATATTTATTTTTTGAAAACTTCAAATAAGTCTCTCATCGTTCGACATTGAGTTATTACTAGGGAAATTGTAGATTGTAATAGTATTCATCAAATTGTTTTTTTTAGCTGACTACAAAAAATCGACGCGTATTTTAAGCGGTCCGTTAAAAAATAGGCAATCTTTTGAAAACGCTGAAAGGTCGTAGACTATCAAATCGTATTCAAATAAGATCTAGAACAAAAGTACCCTCTAGAATACTGGGAACAAAATAGAACGGAAACGTAGAAAATACCAAGTGTTAAAAGGAGGTATCTTCTTCTTCTTCTATCTCTAAAGCACCTCCTATTTAACTCGCTGCAATTTTCGATTCCGCTGTCTGTTTGGCAATGCCTTACCACAGAGTAGCCTTACTGAATGCCATAATGTAAAGTTGTTTACGTTCCAATAAATACCCAATTAACTTTTTTTTCCAATCATGAGTAAACAATAACAATATTTTTTTTAATATCGCAAACCCTGAATAGTATTTATATATAGAACACCTACCTACTTATATTACTTTAAAACCTACACAGAAATTACCTAGGTAAGTACTCATAATTGCTATTTTAGTCAAACATTCTTTTTATCTGAAAGAAAATGTTCTAAATGCTCTCTATGCGTTTCTAATTATGAAAAAGAAATTCCGGTTGTGCAAACTTTTTCAAACTTGTTACTTTATCAAAAAAAAAAAAACGTATAAAAAACTCGATATTACAAAACCCTGAAATTTCTTTAGATTGAATGATTTATTTGCGCCCCGGAGTAGGGACCGGCATCGAAAGGGTGTATTTTATTTGTCGTAAAGAAATTTACGAGAGCCTCTCACTTCTAGGAGTCAGCCCTCCTCGTACCTGCCATCTCGGACTCCATCTGATACAGCCAATAAACCCAATCTTTATATTGTGCGAACGTATTTCTTTCCATCAGGCCCTGAGGTGTTTTCAATTTTGTCGTGAAAAATAACACATGCTTATTCTGTGAATACAGATTTCGTTTTCAACGTTGAAGCAGCGGCGAAATATAGATTAAATTTGACTAACAGTTGTGAGAGTTAATAATCAAACCCGTAGAAAAATAGAGTTCAACACTCAGCATGAAAATAAGCCGTACTCTGTGTCTGAATGCACAGCCTATTTTTTATATTTGTCTTAAAATCAATATTAAACAATCCTGCTAAGAATGGAATTAGAAAAAAATAATAAAAAGACTGGTATTTGATCTGTTAGATCATAATTATTTTTTCATGCCTTAAAAGCGAAAAAGACATAGGTATATGTCAAAGCGGTTTTCGATTGCTTTGATTATAGACGGCGAAGTCAACGACGAACGAACTACGAGGCGTTTTCACGAATAGGTGAAACACTGGAAGAGCGAATATCGCAGAATTTAATAAAGTCGTAGCAATAACGCCCTCCAGTCACGCAAGATGGGAAATTATATAAACGTTTTGATTTACTTCTTGTGAATCGAATGTAGCTTCTTTACGCATTAAAAGTAGGTATTCTTTGCTAATATACCCCGTGCTTTTGAATCGCGGTTGAGAAAAAATACCGTTTAAAAACTTCGAATTGGTTTCACTTTATGAAGGTTATCAACCTCCGCCTTAAAAAAACTGACAAAAAGGGTTAACTTATTTAGAAATAGAATAGCGAATGAGGTCATAATTAACTGGCGTGCTCCCGACCCCCATTCAACATGTCTGAACCAGAGGCAGGATTGTTTTAGATGTGTTTTTTGTTGGCTGCACTCGCATAAATAAACCGGAAAAACGGAAAATTAAAATTTGCAACCTGACATCGCTGCGAGATATTATATCTGTAGGTTTTTAAAACTGGGCTTTTATGTTCTTTGATCTGACATTTTGCTTGTATTTATCCGCTGCGAAGTCTACTTTTATATTAAATCAAAATTGGATAAGTTGACAAAAACAGGTTATCTGTATTTTGAAGGTTCGATTGCCTGAAGTGCATATTCAGTTCTAAAACTAGCTTAAAGTGTATACAAGACGATCTGCAGCAAGCCCATGCAACTCATATTTTAATGTCCGCAACCTCTACAACAGGAGTCGGTCGCATCAGGAGCATCAAAGAAGTGTCGACGACGCCAGCATAGTCCCGGCGCTGATGTGATCTCGTGTCACGCATTTTTATGTTGCGCCATTGTTAACGTTAATGGCATCTCGTTAATATTAACGTTAAAAGCCCCCGCACACTGAGCCACTAGTGGCGACGACTAGTGGCCGGCTACAAGTCGCGGGAGAAATTTTTCATACATTTTATATGGTACCACCGCACACTGAGTGCTCGAGTGTCCGCGTTCGAGCCACAAGAAAATGATTAATGAATGAAAACCGCGACTTGTGGCGGCCACTAGTCGCCGCCACTAGTGGCCAAAGTGCGAGGACTGATTGCTTAGCTCCTCTTTAAGTCGGATTTTAGTTCTTGAACTTGATCGTGTAGTCTTATAGTTAGTTACAGTTCTTAGTAAAATATTGCGAGCATTTGATCCAACCATTAAATTCTACAACCAGTCAGTTACACCACTCACCGTGACAACACAACGTAACGCACAAACTGGAAATTAAGTCTCACAAGTGTCGCACATCCATTGCCTCATTACAAGGCTTATCGCTTTCACAATTGTAAGCTAAAGCCGTAATGTAAAACATGCGTGTGCACGACGTCGTTGGAAGCTTAAGTAATCGAGTTTCTAATTAAGCCTCATTATAATTAATTTCTTAGAAGTGTCACCAATTAAATTATATAGCGCGTTGTTCTAAGAAATGAAAGGCGAAGGTTTAAGTGTTTATTTAGACTTGGAGTCTGGTAATAGAGATTACAGAATTATATCATAAGTATTGTACTAGGCTGTGTTTATACTATACATAATTAATTAGGCATTACCTCTTTTGCTGGCTATTGTCAAAGGGCTAACTTGTTGGGCTTACAGATCATGAGTTCCCAGGTTCGATTCCCGGGTCGGGCCGAAAAAAATATTGGGCTCTTAAGTCAAGAGATTTTCAGTAGCAGGCCGGAGTTGGGAAGTTGGCTAAACCCCCGTATTTCGGAGAGCACGTAATGGATAGCGGTCCTGCGCCTGATCTCATTCCGGTCGTGGATAGCCATCCCACCGGTCTAAGAGAATGAGGGAATTGAGAGTGCTTTTGTGACTGCGCATTTAGATGCACTGCCTAATATCTCGTGCGTATTGGGGGTCTACATTGGCCTTGGCCAAAATTCGATCGGGAGGTCACTATAATCTAGCGAAATAACGTAATAATAACTTTGGTTATGCAGTACTTATAGGCACAGAAGCGCAGATTCCAAAATCACGCTAACAGATTACCGAGCAATGAATTAGATTAGATTCTATTGTTGTCATATCAAACTTAATTAAAATAACATGACGGCGAGTGATGAATGGTAATGAGAAAATGACATTTTGTAACACAATAGCTGACCCAATACAATAACTGAGCGGTGAAAATAAATCAAACGGCAATTTCCATATAGCGTTATGTAAATCTAAGGTAGAATTCATTGCGATATCATTTTCGCTATAAAATGAAATTTGGTAAGCTGTTTGAATAGTAATGACACACCCCCAACACTTCTACTGATAAGGACAATGCTATAAGTAAATCGAACGGGCCAAGGATAACGCTACACGTAAAAAAAAGCGTGGGGTGCATTGGTGTATAGAGGATTATCATTTCGATGATATCTTAAAAGCACCCCACGCTTTTTTTAAATAAAATACATTTTTTTCATATGCACACTATTATTAATTTATATTTATTAAAATTTATTTTCTATTTTTTAGTTTGGTTTTCTATAAAAAGCGTGTTTATTAGTTTTTTTAAACTATTATTTATTTTCTACTTTTTAGTTTGGTTTATTTATAAAACACTAAAAAAATCATGTCACTTAAAATAAACAGATATTAAAATTATTAATAAATTATTTTATTTGTTTTTTTATTGTAAATCGTACAATATGATTAAAGTAAATAAGTACTAATTAATAATATTAGGTATTATTTTGTTTTAATATTTTTTTATCTTCGCATTCGTGCGTTTTGTGCTTAGATTTTAGTTGTGTGTGACATCTATTCTGTTTACCCTAGTTACAGTTAGTTACCGTGCGATTTTGAATGTTTATTGTTTCTCCTTACCGACGACTTTTGATAAATGAACACAAAATCTTATTTTCCAAATTGAATAATGAAATAATCTTATCAAATTAGTATATTGTCATCGGTCCTCGATAAATCTACAAAGTTTGAATGAAATCTGACCGTTTAAAGTGGGTCAAAATCGCGTTCAAAGAAGTCGGTTACAAACATACATACAGGTGAAGCTAATATAAAGCGTGTAAAAAATACCTCTCAGCGGGTTGGATGACGTTATACGCTAGAGCGCCGCGTGAAACGAAATTAGCAACTTTAAAGTTCAATAACTTTTTCAGTTTTTGAGATAATTTAATAAAACTTTCAGATTTTTGTTTTATTTTACTTAAATTTTTATAATAAATTAAAAAAAATATTGGAAACTTGTCCATTAGGTAAATATCATTTGCTTTAACGGTGAAGGAAAATATCATGAGGAAACCTGCATGCCTGAGAGTTCTCTATAATCTTCTGAAAGGCGTGTGAAGTCTACCAATCCGCACTTGGCCAGCATGGTGGACTTCTCACTCTGACAGGAGACTAGTGCCCTGTCGTCGTCGTCGTCGTTGTCAACCGATTGACGTCCACTGCTGGACATAGGTCTCTTGAAGGGACTTCCACTTGCCACGGTCTTGTGCCGCTTGTATCCAGCGGCTCCCTGCGACTCGTTTGATGTCGTCGGTCCACCTAGTGGGGGGTCTACCAACACTGCGCTTCCCGGTGCGAGGTCGCCACTCCAGCACCTTGGGACCCCAACGTCCATCGGTTCTCCGAACTATGTGCCCCGCCCATTGCCACTTCAGTTTCGCAACCCGTTGAGCTATGTCGGTGACTTTGGTTCTTCTACGGATCTCCTCATTTCTGATTTGATCGCGTAGAGAAACTCCGAGCATAGCTCTCTCCATCGCTCTCTGAGCGACTCTGAGCTTTCTTATGAGGCCCATAGTTAGCGACCATGTCTCGGATCCGTATGTCATCACTGGCAACACGCACTGTTCGAAGACTTTCGTCTTCAGGCATTGAGGAATTTTGGACGAGAAGACATCGCGAAGCTGCCGTGCCCTGTAGTGGGCCGGTAATGGTTTGATCATGATGATGATGAAAAAATATTTAGGTCCATTGTTGAAGATAAATTAGGTACTTGCTTATAACATTATTAGGCTGTTAACATAAAGTTTTCTAAGCCTTTAAGCGCTTTCTTTTTAAAAATAACTTTTCTTTTTTAAAGTAGCTACTTATGCTAAGCGATATTTAAGTATCGTGAGAAATCGCTAACAATTTTTTGTAAAGAGCTAAAAGCGACTGAATAATGAACTGATTCTCTCAACTGAATAGGTCTCCGACGTCACGGAGAAATGTTTATTCATCGTTCATTTTATAAATTTAAATACGGTCTCTCAGTCCGTTCGTCACTGAAGATCGGGGTCCAGGCGACATCCCAGCCTCGAGTGGATTAGCTGTTTTTAGACTACGGTCCGTTGGTCCCACTGCTTTGACCCACCCAGTGGGTCCATCAGGATTTGAAAATCCCACCATTGGGTCCATCTAAAAGCAGCCTGCCGCCTCCTAAAGCAACGGAAAATTACCACCAGGTTATTAACACCATGCCTTTGATTGCATTGCCCACATAAAAAGAAAGCTTAGGAAGTTAATAACGTGGAAAGTGAAAGGAAAAGGGCGATAGGACGTAGCCTTATACTTTGGTTCCATCAAATAAGCACCAATCATCGTCGTCATCTTAACCGATAGACGTCCACAGCTGGACATACGTCTCAACACGTTCTTGCGCCTCTTATGTTCAGCGCCCCTCAGCTACTCGCTCGAGATCGCCCGTCCATCAATGAGGGGGTGTGGGTTTGTATATAAATCTTTGAGCCCATTTATCTTTGAACTCCTCTTAAGCCTTCTTGCTACTTAGGCCACTCTTCGCAATTATGTGTCGTTATCGTGTTCAAACAAATAATTTTTAAAAATTTAAAGGCATTTAATATAATGGATATTATATGACACGGACATTACTTCTTAGGTAAACAATTCCATTACTTACACATTACTTACTAAACTTAATTTGCTTACACTCAAGTTATTAATTACTAAAACACCCATTTCCCAAATAGTTCTCTTTGCCCGACACTTCCGCATGATGGATTATGTCCGTTGACATGATTGTAATAAATCACTTTATTTTGAACTTTATGGGTATAAACATAAAGTTTTGATGATGCTAGTGTAGTGGAGCATACCACGTCATGAAGGAAATGCACTCAACTGTATTGCATCAAGTCAAATATGTTGTTTTATCACAGTAGACCGGACTTAATTGACTATGGAGTAATGGATTGGATGGTAATGATATTCATAATAATTGGCATTGATGTTTATTATCACACTAGATGATGCCCACGGCTTCGCCCGTGTGGATTTAGGTTTTTAAAAATCCCGTGGGAACTTTTGATTTTCCAGAACAAAAAGTAGCTTATCTGTAGAAACCCGTCCCCAAAACGGAAAAATCCCGTGGGATCCCCACGATTTCGGAATACAATTCCTTACAGCATCAGGGTTGAGGAGTTGGATATGTACCTACTCGAGTTCATTCAACGATAAAGTCTTTAATTGGTACCCCCAATATCCATTTAAATAACCGAAAGTTTCTAAAACCCATTAGTTTTGGGGATTAGGTCCCCTGTAGCATCAGGATTGAGGAGTTGGAATCCAAATTTTTTATAGAACAGGGTCGCAATGTTTCTCTATCGATTAAAAAAAAATTACGCAAATCGGTTCAGAAATCTCGGAGATATCGGTGTACATAGGTAGAAAAACACAACTCCTCCTTTTTTGAAAGTCGGTTAAAAAAGTAGCCTATGTTACTCCCTGGTTAATTCTCTACTTGTATGTGAAGGTCCCGTCAAAATCGGTTCAGCCGTTCCGAAGATTAGCCCGTTCAAACAGACAGACAGACAGACAGACAGACAGACAGACAGACAGACAGACAAAAATTTTAAAAACGTGTGATTCGGTTATGGTAGCATTCAAATAACCATATGAGCTTAATATGAGGTAGTTATTTCGATATTACAGACAGACACTTCAATTTTATTTATTAGTATAGATACGTTGATATACTTTATCATAATATACATATATTATAAAGAGTGAAATATTGGCAACGGTGATCAATGAAAATAAACTAAAATTATGTCACAATAATGGCGTAAAAAACCAGAAGTTGAATACGTACCTACTTAATATGCATATCTAATGATGTAATGTCCTTAAACGTAATTATACATATATTTGTTTTTTATAATATACCTACCTACTTTGTACGTCCACTTATGAGTTTTTCTTTCTCTGTTAATTTTCGTAAGAGGTTTAAGCGGTGTCACGGTCAGAGTTATATGTATTTAAATCCGTGTGATTGATGACGGAATTCCGTGTGTCCATTAATTACTCTTGAAGCTGAGAAATAGACCTTTAAACGTTATGGTATTCTAAGAATTTTCTACATAATATGTACCTATTTAATTTTTTATCAAATACCCATGATAAATACCCATACCCATAATGGTAAAAATTTATGATATTTTTCTAATTGCCAGATTCGGTCAAATATTCATTTTATTTTAAATTTCTATGTACACATATCAATCATGTAACGGAGACTTCAATAACAGACCGGTCAAATTAGACTAAAAAATAGGGGTGAGGTTACAATAATTCACACCTGGCTAAAAATTGGTAGGATTGTTCAAAACAATAATAAATGAAATGTGAAAAGTCCTCATCGATCCAACACCTGGAAAAAAATTTACTCCTGGACACGCAATTGACTCACACTTGACTGAAAATTGGTAGGATTGTTCGAAACACTATTATAAATGAAATGTGAAAGTCCTCATCGATCCGACACCTGTAAAAAAATTACTCGGGGTCAAAGTTTTTATAATATTTTATGTGTGTAAGTATGCAACTTATGTGTAAATTATGTGTAAGTACATATAAAATATTATAAATATCAGAATTTCGGGTAAAAAGAAACACAGTCCCTCATTTTTATTTCGAAACTTATCTTTTTGAATCATTATATCTCAAAAACGGTGGCTCTTAGGAAAAAAAGTATTGCGACATTTTTATAGATAATTATTTGATCTACAATTTTGTTTAAAATAATTTTATTTTTATTAATACTTACGGTTTTGCTGAAAACTTCCCGTGAAAACTTTAACCCCGAGTAATTTTTTTTTCAGGTGTCGGATCGATGAAGACTTTTTACATTTCATTTATAATAGTGTTTTGAACAATCCTACCAATTTTCAGCCAAGTGTTAATAAACTGTGCGTGTCCAGAAGTGAATTTTTTTCCAGGTGTCGGATCGATGAGGACTTTTCACATTTCATTTATAATAGTGTTTTGAACAATCCTACCAATTTTCAGCCAGGTATGAATTACCTATTGTAACCTTGGAAGTCTAAATTGACTGGGCTATAAACCGCGGCCTTATGGACGAAAATTGGTTATTTTTTTATCACGTCATGTATTTTAATTTAACTAAGTGGAAGTAACACAAGTCCGTGTTAAATATATTTCGAACCCCGTCCCGGCTACTGACATGTCATGCATAATTTTAAATACAATACAACAACAAAATGTCGTGACGCCGACGTAACCCCATCCACACCGCATTTGAATTAATGCATCCGGTGCATGCACTGCATTATTATCTATACCAATATAAATTAATGGACTTACGGTTAACAATGAAATATGTTGGTAGCGTAATTAAAATCGTTGATAATAATATATTATTGTGATATATATATATAACTGCCTTGGGGTAGTCTAGCTGGTGGCGGTTCTATTCCCGGGTCTGCCCAAAAACTATGAAGTATTGGATATTATCAGTGCCAGCCCGGAGTTGGGAGTTGGCGGTGTTAGATATACCCCCATGCCTCGGAGAGCACATAGAGCCGTCGTCGGTTCTGCGTCTGATCTCTCTCCGGTCGTGTCGCATTAGCATCTCATCGGACTATGAGAGTAAAGGGAAAGAGAGTGCACCTGTGTATGCACATACTGGTGCACTATAATATCTCCTTCGCAGTTGGCTAGCGGAAATTGTCGTGTGATAATATAGATAATAAATCTTTTATATAATAATTTATATTTCTTATATATATAAAACAAAGTCGTGTTAGTTCGAACACTTAGAACTCGAGAACGGCTGGGATTTTCATGGTTATTGATTTTTTGTATTTATCTCTGTCCCGAATAGCAGAATAACTACTAAAAACATTGAAAAATTGACGAAAAATCGATAAAAAAAAAATCATTTTTCCATATAAAATGTTCATGGGTTTCGTAACTCGATACGGTAAACTCTCTCACCCGTGTCCCGTACCTATAGGTATAATTTTTTTGTACGTGTGTTTGCATCGAACTATTACGCTTAGAATGGAAGTTTCTAACAAATTTCCGCTCGAAACGTAAGCTATAAACCAACCCATGTGTGCCCTGTAATTACATTTGCCGACACGCACACAAGCGCATGAATACCTTGAGCACTGACGCGACGATAGCCTTTTAGGCTTGCTAAAAACGGCTTATCGCCGTGTCGACGACGGCCTTTCTTTACCTATTTATTCTAAGTGTGTTTGTTACCTAACTCTTCCTAAACGGCTGGACCGATTTGGATGAAATTTTGTGTATATTTCAATGGGCTCCTGGATGGTTTGAAAACACAATTACCGGGTAGGTATACGTAACCTACCGGGTCTCGGTAGGTGGCGCTGATGTCGGTGTGTCAACGGGCAGGACGAAGTCTGCCGGGTCCACTAGTATTTCAATAAAATAACCTACTTCAAATTTTGAATTTGAATAACTAATAATATGAGTTATCGCATAAAACTTTAAAGGTTTCCTTGAGTTTCGAAATTTTTTGTACTTTTCTCTTATATGTACCAGCTTTTATTTTAATTCACAAACTATTCGCTAGGGTTTTCATTCAATCGATAAGGAACTCGATTTAACTGTACAACTACCGTTGAACGTTGCTAGTTGCTACAGCTTATGAAAATTAACTAAAACTACTATTTCTACCTCTAAATAATCCTCAATTTTTATACATTCGTGACATTATTATTCCATCGGCCCTTCTAAGTTCTAATTGATTACGGTGATCCGCTTTATTAAATTAAATTTTGTGTTTAATTCATAGTTGCTAGCACACGCAATACTGTCGTAACAAAAAAAAATACAAGCAATTAGTACTAAAATCTTTTTTTTTTTTTCGCTTTGATTGTTAATTACATTATGTCGAAATATTAATTAAAACTACATTCGTGGAGGATATTATAAATTGTAGCTTGCGGATTAAGTCTAATTGCGTTTTAATTGTGTCACTAATAGTAACAAATGTTTCTCGCAATGATTAACATCAAAAAGATTTGGACATTAAATAATACCTACCCAGGTTATTTACACCGACTCAGAAAATAGGTAGGTATGAGTATTCAAAACAGAGTTATAATTCAGCTGACTTCAAATGTTATGATGTTTTGTAAAATGACGTATGAAGTGTATTTCAAAGTCTAAATTATTTATATTTTATTTTAAAGCAATAAAATCTACCTTGTTATGGTATACAGTACCTATAGTTACTAACATCACCTACGCTCAAATCTGTTTTTATCCTGCAAGTTAGTTATGTTCTGAGGATTATTTGTGTGGTTTTCCTGGCATTAATATTATTCACGTAGCACACGCCGTGATTAGCAATAGCCTGCACTTTTAAATTAAATAATCTTGAGCGTTTTTATGTTTTTATATTTTTATACTTTTTACCAATGGACAAGTTTCCAATTTTTTTTAATCCTACTAATATTATAAATGTGAAAGTGTGGATGTTTGGATGTTTGTTACTTAATCACGCAAAAACTACTGGATGGATTTGGTTGAAATTTGGAATAGAGATAGATTGTATCCTGGATTAACACATAAGCTATTTTTTATCCCGTAAAATCAAAGAGTTCCCACGGGATTTTGAAAAAATCGAAATCTATAGCTATAGCTATATGTATATTACTATAGCAAACTTCCTTGAAAGTAGGTATAAAGATTGGAAAAGGGAGCGGGAACGGTAACATCTTAAGACTTAATTAATGTACTTGTAACTTGCATATATTCTAATACCTAATATAGCTTTACTATATCTGAGATACATCCACTACTTGCTGATGCTGATCTTTGAATAGCCAAACGTAACAGTTATAGGTTGTAAATACCGCAAAAACAAATTTAGTTAAAATATAAATAGATACCTCTGTGTCCAATATGAAATGATAAATAGGAGAGATTTTACCTGAAACAGAAAAATAAATAAATAAACATAGGCTCCTTTAATATAATTATGTTTGTAGGCAAATAAAAAATTAAAAGAACATTATGTACATAAGTAATTATTATTTGCTCACACTAAATTATATATGTAGATCAAGATGTTTTCCCTCGCTCATTGCGACTCTACAAAACCGCATTTTTATTCTTTAGCTTTGCTTATAACGCTGACTACCCATATACCTAATATATTTAGGTACCTTATGTATGATACATTTATTTATGTATCAATAAAATAGCTTATGAAACCCACTATAGGTATTATAGCCACAGATGACAGTCAATTTACCAGATAAATACAGAAGATATTAGGATTTAGAGCATCAATAAATAATGATCATAGATATAATTTTTGTAACACTGACTTTTGAAAAATTCAACTGTTGATTTTTTTGCAGTCTGCACTCTCACTGCAAAGAATCAACTTCAACCATGCCCATCTGTATCCCGAACTAGTCTTTTACTTTCCATAAAAATTTCGAAATTGACCGGAAATGAAATAAAAATATTTTGATTTTATATTATTAGTCCCAATCAACAAACTACGTATATACATAGAAAGAATTAAACGGCTCAATTGAGTTTTATGTCCTGCACCTTCGTAAATAGCAAATCGTCTGGCTTTATTTATGTTCGCGTATAAATAAAATCGTTTTAGCCAACATTAGTGCGGCTCGGCCGGCGAAGCTGCCGGTTTATCTCCACTATCTCCGTGTATCGGGTTCGGGATAGCGCCGTAGAAAGAGGATTTCGGTAACGACCTTAAGTAAAGACCTAAGGCTTGAGCTACGTTACACCGCGGCTGTCGCGAAATAAATATACTATTCTTGCAAAACATGCAGCGTTCAGTTCTCGAGTAGGTCTACTTAAAATCAAAACTATTTTATTTCTTTTAAAGCCTATACACATATACACTCGTATACCAAGTAGACAAGTGAATACGTATGGATGGAGAAGATAAAGCAGAATATTTCAGCGTACTGAGCATGATAGAAGGATCTTTTAAAGTGCTTACTGGAAATGAATAAAATTGTGCTTATCCAAACGCCCGTGACCACTAGAATTTGTAGGGGGGGAGGGGGGTGGACTACTAAACCATAAAACAGACTGGATTCCATTTCAATAAATCAAATAAAATAAATCATAATGACTTAATTGTTTCCTTGTCTACTTATTTACTCAACCACCAATTGATTTGTTTACACGCATGATTTAAGTTAAACTTAATCACTTATCCAATAATACGTGTAAACTAATAAGCCTGAAACACAATGCGCGATGGCCGGCAGCGATGTGCGGTGACGGCATGGCGTTGGTAACATGTCCACCGCGGCTTCTTGAAGTAGTAATTAATACCTACAAGGATTTTAGTTAGTCTTTAAAATCGCCTGGCATCGCGATAAAAGTCGTGCGCTGCAATTTTCCGTGCTTCAGTATCTTGTATAGCGAGCGAATCGCGTGTAGTTTTACGCCATGTTTTTGCCGTTACAAAGTCGCTGCCGTTTAGAGCTTTACTGGTAAAACATAAATACTAAATTCGCAATCTTTTTTCTTGTCATAATGTACCTACTTACTCCGTAAAGAATATTTGAGACCCGTCATTTTAGTAGGTACAGAGATTGTGTAGGTACAATAGAAGCAGCGCCACCATCTGGCGAAATCTAAGGTACATCGGAAACTTTTCTTATACACATTGTTTTTGCGAGGATCCCAAGCATTAATAACAGTCACCCGGAAGGTTTTATACGGATCTCGTTTGAGCACTTAATCTACATAACGGTTTCGGTAATGTTTGGGATGTGAGGCTGAGGTCGGCATCGCCATAACGCACACACTATACGTAGTTCTACCAGTAGTTACTGCGCAGAGAGGAGTTATAAAGCTTTCGGATAGGATTAACTAACTCAAGCCTACGCTTGTTATTTGTTCACTTTCCAGTTGGATGTTAATTAAATGGTCTATTTTTTGCACATTTCAACAACTTTGATAGATCTGGAGCATCGAAACTAATTAATGTGAGGGTGGATCCAAAAATCCTTGTTTTTTAAAGTCGTGCATTCAGTAGATAGGTACTAACTACCGATTCGCAATTTTCCTATTGGGGCGCGGGCTGGGGATGAACGACAAACTTGAGTCTTATGGACGAACTTGAGCCGTAAAACAAGGTAATAGAGATCCATATTATTTTGATGTAATACCGTTTCGATACTCGAAATCTATCAATGTTGTCAAGGTGTATAAACGAGTGATGATTTACCTAAGGGGTGTAAAACGGCTTGAATTTTAAAACAATTTTGATGACAGTTCTTCAACAGAATCTAACTCGTCATCTGTCCTAAAAACGTTTTAAATGTCCGCGACTTCGTCTGCATGGAATTGTTAAGCTTTTACTAAAAATCCCGCAGGAATTCTCGGTTTTCCCGGGATAGAAAGTACGCTATGCTACTCTCCCTCTTGATAAACCAACAAACAAACCCACTTTGACGGAGTCCCACATCCCCTTTCTTTCCGGAAGGGATGCGTAAATGCATTTTCCCAGCGGCAAAAAAAACCCACTTTGACGTTTATAAGTTGAAAACGCATCACAAACCCATTAAGTATAAGGTAGAGATGTGTACAAAACGTATGCGACTCTGGACTCAGACGCTTATTATGAGGAGGCTTTGGGAAAGGAACTAATTCAAATAAACAAGAACCAAGTGTTAAATCGATAGCTAATTTCCTGTAAAAACATCATATTCCACAGTAGCAGTATTTCGTGTCTATTTGTGTAAGGGTCTACCGTCCAAGTGACCGTCTGTCAGTCGAGCGATCAATCGGAAGGGAGCGCTCCTCGGTAAGTGCTCTAAACGTGCTTAGTGTTATTAGCGTTCGAACGCTCCATTTGCCCACGTGTAATGGCGTCTGTAAATGATAAACTGTGGGGCTAATAATGACTATTACGGCTATCTTTTAATATTGCTCAGATATCTACAGGATCATATTATACTAGCTCGGGAATTCATCCACGTTAAAGTTATGTTTTCCCGTAGTAAAGGTCTACATCCGTCTTTAATGCAATATAAGCTTTATGAAAACCAAAGATAGGTATTATTATAAGGTATCAAAGAGCCATTACACTCCTTCCACTGCACTGGGAATCGAGACTATCTGTAGTTTAAATAGGTAACGCCGTATCTATACTCACGTGTTCGCTGTTGCCCAGGCGATCGTCGGCGATAATCAACAGTGCCTTTGAATATTTACAAGTTACAACAGTGCGTAATGGCTTTCGTACTATTTAAGCCAACTTAAATATTATTTTTTCAAAACTGTGATTTAAAAACTAAATTGTCTATCCACAAGGCCTATGTAAGTAACGAATGTATCTCTTCACTACAATGGATATTATTTTGCATGTGCTTCCGTGTTTCACAACGGGGGTTGTCGGGTGGTTTCATACAAGGGGTGTCGTATTCGCGAATATAAGAGGACGTATAATATGTGCCTGCGGAACGATCGCGTTCGCAGGTGAGGTCTCGAGCAGTCCCGATACAGTTTCCCGAGCATAGTGGACACCCAGCTTAACATATTATATTCATACTGAAAATGCGTTCAAACACGTCACAACAACACGCGTTGCTTTTATTTACCTACACACCCAATATGTTGTGGTGGGAGAGCAATATCGTGTTGAAATTTGGACACGTATTTACATCAAATATCCGATAGGTTCATCTAAATGCGACACGGCGTGCCGATGTTTTCTATGAATATTTATTTTATTTATTTAAAAGAACAGCGGGATGCATAGACAATGTTTTCATTTGTAATACACACTCGTATATATATACAATTATACAACACTATGTTTCATACAGCGAACTGAAATTAGGATGGTGAAGTTGGGCAGAAAATGAAAAAATATTTAAAAAAGACAAGTATAAATTAAAAATTTAAAAAAAACCCGACATTCGCCATTTTGTGGCGGCAGCCATCTTGAATTTGCATAATGCTATTCTACTAGTAAAGCCACGGAAGAGAGAAGGCAGGGGAAGTGAAATGCACCAAAACTACTATAGGAACCGCTGTCGCCAAACTCACACAAATATACCGTTAATCTATATTGCACTACAAAGAAACAAATCGTTTGATTTGTCGTTTTAAGTTTAGTCAAAACTAGCCTACTTCACAGAACTCACAGATTTGGAAACAAACCCTGATTTTGTAGAAATAAGATTTATTTTGCTTTAACGGAAGAATGTATTTATGAGCTATAGTCACACTAGATTCGATTGTCCAATTAATTCCGCTACTTGACCATAGATGGCGCTGTATTGCTACTCATTGAATTGTCTATCGATATCGATAGATACTCGTTATTTTGTTTATTCGCAAAAAGAAAATTAAAAAAGGTAATTATAAAATTAAATAAAAGTGCTGGTATGTATGCACTGATGAGTAAATAAAAATGTTGAGTAAAAGCCATTAAAACTTTAGTGATTGACTAAAATGTAAAGTTATCGATTCTTAATTTTTTTACTATTTGGGTTTTGACAATGACTTATATATTAAGAAAAGCGATATATTATTATTATTATGAATCAAAAATAATACGATATAAAAAATGCCTACTTATATAATACGATCAATTTAGACTTCCAAGATTACAATATTCACACCTGGCTGAAAATTGGTAGGATTGTTCAAAACACTATTATAAATGAAATGTGAAAAGCCCTCATCGATCCGACACCTGGAAAAAAATTACTCGGTGTCAAAGTTTTCACGGGAAATTTTTCAGCAAAACGGTAAGTCTTATCATAAAATTATTTTAAACAAAATTGTAGATCAGATAATTATCTATAAAAAATGTCTGTATACTTTTTTTCCTAAGAGCCACCGTTTTTGAGATATAACGATTCAAATAAATTAATTTCGAAATAAAAATGAGGGGCTGGGTTTCTTTTTACCCAAAATTCTGTGGTGGTGGTGCAATCTTGTATTTGCATAGTGCTATTCTACTAGTCAAGCCCTTTCATTTGATACCCATATTAAGGGGGTTGTAAAAAAATATGTAATCCGCCATTTTGTAGCGGCGGCCATCTTGGACTGATTTTCTTCAAACATAGCTAACAACACTCTCGACTAATTCACCTTTCAAACAAAAAAAAACGCATTTAAATCGGTCCACCCGTTTGAGCTCCACAGGGGAACAGACAGACACACGCACACACACACACACACACACACACACACAGACACGTCAAACTTATAACACCCCGTCGTTTTTGCTTCGGGGGTTAATTAATAATAACTGTATCAAAAATCATCGTTTGGTCGTTAAAATATCGATAACAATGTACTTAGCTAACATCATGACATCTCTACGACCACGACCACCCGATCGGCGTCCATACCGTGAGTCTAACGTCTTAGTGAAGGAATATATTTATATAGTACAAGTCCATTGCGTCCTAAGACCGACCGATTCAATGATTGATTTCTACTAAGCAAGCAATGGATTTTGTTCATAATGAGATATAAACTTCTCAATTTAGCACATTTTTAGCATAATGTAAATATACAAAATAATGTTTTCTTGTTTTTTATGGAAAATAACAACAATAGCTTGTACTTAAGTGTGAAATGAGATGCCATATTTTGTATGATTCACTTTTTTGCTTGATTTTTTGCAAACAACCACTGAACAACACGGCATTTTGTTAAAAATCGAGAGCGGTGAAGCGATCGTTGGACGACATTCGACTCAAGACAAAAACGGTTCTCAGGTGTATTTAACGCCAGAAGAGTTCTCAGGAACCACGCCCCCTTGCCATATCTCGTCTTATTCATTTTATCTATGAGTAAAGCCCTTTCATTTGACACCGATATTAAGGGAGTTGTGAAAAATATGTATCTAATTCGCCATTTTGTAGCGGCGGCCATCTTAGTTATAATTTCATCAAACATATCTAACAACACTCTCGACTAATTCACCTTTCAAACAAAAAAAACCGCATTCAAATCAGTCCACCCGTTTGAGCGCTACAGGGGAACAGACAGACACACACACACACATATCGACGGCGACGGACATACACACACAGCACCCCGTCGTTTTTGCGTCGGGGGTTAAAAAAAGACTTAAAACAGTAAAAAAGTCAAGGAAAATTTGTGATTAATCCGGAATATGTCGAGATAATTTTTGTGGAACCTTTAAAACACAATCGAACGCAAACTTGATACCTACTATAACCCTAAAATTTTAAACTACGCATCCCATTTCTGAAAAAGCAATTTTACCTCCCACCTCTCGTACCTACATTTATTCGTCGAAGCTGAATCCCCATACACAACACATTTAAGCTAAATAGGTCCCACGTTACCCCGAAATTTAAATTGAAAGGTTAATTGGATAAATAATGTTCTGAGCCTAAACTCATTATCTTAAAACCTTTGAAAGGTTTGCTATTACAGAGTTAATTTCGAATCTAGAAAAACAGTCCACCTAGGTAGAATGAACGGAGTGGTCCGAATTAATGAGATCTAATTGTGACATTTTCTGGATTCGAAGGGTTAAGTGCGTCAGTAACTCATGATAGCATTAGGGTTAACACGCACCTAATACCTTTCATTCTAAATAATTTTACATCAATTACTTTTTTACGTTTTTAACAAGTATAAATTGAAAATTTAAAAACCCCCGGCATTCGCCATTTTGTGGTGGCAGCTATCTTGGATTTACATAGTGCTATTCTACTAGTCAAGCCCTTTCATTTGATACCCATATTAAGTGAGTTGTGAAAAAATATGTAATCCGCCATTTTGTAGCGGCGGCCATCTTGCACCGATTTTCATCAAACATAGCTAACAACACTCTCGACTAATTCACCTTTCAAACAAAAAAAAACCGCATTCAAATCGGTCCACCCGTTTGAGCGCCACAGGGGAACAGACAGACAGACAGACACACACACACACACACACACAGACACGTCAAACTTATAACACCCCGTCGTTTTTGCGTCGGGGGTTAAAAATAGATATAATTACAGACCTAAACTTAGTCGGGTAGTATCTACTACCTGACTTATCTCTTCCTAAATCCACATTCGTACGCCTGTAATGTCTTCTTAATAATAGTACCTATCAAAATTAAAGACTTTCAATTTTATTAATTTTTTCCTCATTGAGGCAATTAACCTAATTTTTATATAGGTAAATGATGAACTAAAAACTATTACCGTAATATCAAAAAATAATTACTTACACCATTAATAGTTTTTCCCAATGGTGTAAAATTTCCATATTATGTACGATAGTTAAAGCTAACTCTACGTAATACATTAAGTTCATTAAATTGTTGATAGGTACATTTTAATTTTCGAAAATTTGATGTATTAAATAGCTTTACTGTACAATACGAGTAACATGTAGTATGCACACGTGATAAAATGACATGATGGATAAAACACAAGTCGTGCTAATTTTGATTAAAACGATCTGTTAAGTGTGCGGTAACCTTTTATCTGATAGACAACCCCTGCGATCTCCATTAATATAAGTGCGGGATAGCTCTTTTTGTGACGATCCCTGCGGTCCCTTCAGTTTAACATACCTATTTAACACTCTTCGTTATTTTCTCATCCACTAACTTCAAAAAAGTTTTGCTCTACTACTTCCCGCCAATCTTTTGGTTACATCGATCCAGTGAATACCTAAATGTTTTCCCGACCAACTTTCAGCCACGGCGGCCAATATCAATTGAAGCGGAAACTAGCCAACTACGCAGGAGATGTTATAGTGCACAATTGTGTGGTGCAGTCACAACTCACACACTCTCATAGTCCGTCGTCGTCGTCGTCATCAACCGATAGACGTCCACTACAGGACATAGGTCTCGTAGGGACTTCCACGCGCCGCGATCTTGTGCCGCTTGTATCCTCTCACAGTCCGACGAGATGCATAAGTTGGGACGCATTAGGCGCAGATTAGACGAGATTAGGCGCAAGACCGACGGCTTTCTCCTAGACACGGGGATGTATCTACACCGCCGCGCGCCGCTAACTTCCCAACTCCAGGGTTAGCACCCTGGAGTTGGGAAAGGAGAAGAGGGTGTTTGTTCTTCACAGAAAAACCCCATAACTTTTAATAATACCTAGGATGTCTAACAGAGCGTTTGCCTATATAATGCCCACGTAATGGACGTATAGCACGATTCTCTCCCATCTTAAGTATGCACGCCAGCGAAGCAAGATCTTCTTTGAAGAAACTGAACCAGCACTATATGTAATGGTAGTTTTTAACAAATGAATGCTCCGCACGCGTCCGTAGTTAATTTGAATTATTGAAGAAAACATTTGACTCGACGATGTATTACCTATTATGAGTTATGACATGTCATTTCGATATGAATAATTCGTGACAGAGCGCTCGTGTATCGTGATTATACTTGGTGATTATACTCTCAGCTCAAATTAGTTTAATGCTGTTATCTGATACAGTTGGGTTCATTTGGGTATTGACAAAATGGACGCAGGTATGTATCATTAGGAATTGAAGATATTTAATTTTAACTTTATTAATGCATTGTGCACGAAAACTTAATTTTCGTAATACCAATGAGGGTTGTAATCCCTATCTAATTATCTCTAATCATATAATAGTAGGGGGTTTTCTTGAGATAATAATACAGACATTTCCGTCCACTTTTTGTACCTAATTTATAGATTTATTCCTTAGCAACGTAATAATTGTCAGAAAATTCCATAAAAAATAAAAATGTTGCTAAGCAACAGCTTATCGACGGCGGATTACGGATACCTGATTGAATATTGAAAATAGAGTACGGAGTAGGGCGTAGGTGTACGGAATTTCGGCTCTTAGGTCTAACCATTATTAGCAAATATATGTAAATGATAGTAACCAGGATTCGAGGTACGGAAGAGACAAAAACTCGAAGCTCCAAAATTGGTCACCCATCCAGTTACAAAATTTGAATCAACGTTACTTAACCAGCCCAAGCGCAGCGCATACGCCTAACGCAACAAAACGTAACAAAAGTAACAAAAAATATATAATCCTACGATAGTTAAAGTCGCTTGGTAACGAAGTATTACCTACCTCCAATAAGGACCGTGAATTTTCTTTTATAACTTTCTCACACATAGGGTGTGTGAAAATGACGGCACCGATCGATTAGTCTCACTTACAGTTTTTCCGCTCCTACTATAATACGGTCCGATCGTAAACTACCTTATACGTGGCCTTGAGCATTTTGACGTAAAGAACTACCTTCTACTATGTGCTTGGAAAATAAGATTTTATCACCAATTTGGCATTAAAATAGACATATATCGACCTAAAAGCGATAGTGATTAGTGCGTAATTTGACCGAATTTGGACCTATTGTATCCAGCTCGCTAAAACCACAGAATACTATACTATTTCTACGTAAAGAAGCGACACACACTCTGATGGTGAATTTTAACAGAGGCGGTGCGAAAATCGCAAGCTTTTCAGATTGGCTTAAAATCTTTCGCTATTGACGAAACAATCATGAATTCAGCCATAAAAATAATTGCTATGATCGCAATATCAGCACAAGTTCACTGCCAGATCACTTGACCTCTATTTATATAAACATGTTAGTTGTGGCCATACGAAATACGCCGATTCTTGTGCCGAAAGATTTAAAATTTTCCAATCCCAATAATTGATATTAGTTAGAGGTACCTTCACTTCACTTTTCTTAGCAAATACCGCCAACATGGCGCTAGTCAAACTGCTTCAGCCAATAGCCAAATATACAGAACCAAGCTTTTTAGTTCGACACAGATATAAGCTCTGCACACATATCACGACCAATTCCAATTACTACCGATATCATACGTCACATTTTATGCTTTCCTGGTACATACGTTTAATATATTGCCCCGATTTGCCCGTTGTTTCGCTCTATTGGCCGTGTTAAAATTTATATTCCTAAATTGTTTGCGCGGTTTTTTGGTGCGTCCATCCATCTTTTATGAAATTATTTTAGCTAAAAAAAGGTATTTTGTTTTTGTGTATCGGTTACAACAAATTGGTGCATGTCCGTAAACCGAAATTATTTTTATCAATACCAAATAGTTAGTTAAATTAAGCCACGAAAGCTCGATTATCGGAAATGGCGCGATCAGAATCATAAACCAAAATTTTTACTCGTGAAAAGTTCAAGCTTTACGAATTAAATCCATATCCAAAGGATTAATCTATTTTAAGTAGGTGGTTATTTGTTTTCCATGTAGAGTCATGAGGTAGATAAAGGCGTAAACTGTAATAGTGGGAGATCCCTTATTAGGAAAACATACCCTCATCTGTTATTTAATGCTGATAGAGATTATAATTATGCTAGATAATTCATAGATTGATACATTGCGCATTGGTTGTCTGGCTAAATTTGGTGCGTATGATGTTAAACACAAAAAAATTTAATCAATTTTTTTTCGATCTGCTTCCCTCATCTATTATTTAAACGAATTATATGTCAAATGAAAGATTATTTTGTTCCCTCCCTCCCTATATTATTATTTTATTATCTCTATCAGCATTAAATAACAGATGAGGGTATGATTTTCTATAACGGGATCTTAGACCATAAGTAATAAATAGGTGATAGTCGTTGCTTTAGAACCATTTTTTTATCGAAAACAAAACCTACTCACTAAATACATAAATATATGCTTGCACCCACATCATGAGTCAAAGAATCAATAACAATTAACAAACACTATAATTAGGCTTTCCACACTGCTTTGTGCGCGAGACATTCGGGTCCTATCGGGACGGTTCTACTGAATAATTAATATAATACTTTCGATTGTGATAGTTTTGACACTAAATATATAAACGTATCGTGTATTTTGTTTCGCCTTATACACGACCTTAGTATAAGGGGATACTAGACGAAGAGTTCTGGGCCGCCTCTGCTGCTTCGTACCAAGAAAAATTAGTGGTATGTCACAAGGTACGCGTTGCGGCGTGTCTGAGGTGCTTCTGCGGCGCCGTTGCGGCGTCCTATATAGAAAAAACCGTGGTGTGCCCGACACAGGATGCTCTACGACAACGAAGCACTAATTTGTTTGTTGAAGCGCACGACGTCGCACCAGCCGTGTGGTATACAATCCGACAAAATCATTATAGTCTGATTTTTAATTCGGTGGAATTCTGACAGTTGACATTTAAAAATAGAATGAGTTATTTGTATGAAAAACAGGGTTACCACCTGAAGTTCGATTTTACCCCAAACTAAAGTACCTGAAGTTTGTATCTGTTATAGCCCGGTCAAATTAGACTAAAAAATAGGGGTGAGGTTACAATAATTCCCACCTGGCTGAAAATTGGTAGGATTGTTCAAAACACTATTATAAATAAAATGTGAAAAGTCCTCATCGATCCGACACCTGGAAAAAAATTTACTCCTGGACACGCACAGTTGACTCACACTTGCCTGAAAATTAGTAGGATTGTTCGAAACACTATTATAAATGAAATGTGAAAAGTCCTCATCGATCCGATACCGGGAAAAAACATTACTCGGGGTCAAAGGTCACAAAAACGGGTTTTTCATGATTTTCAGCAAAACGGTAAGTTTTATCATAAAATTAGCTTAAACAAAATTGTAGATCAGATAATTATCTATAAAAAATGTCTGAATACTTTTTTTCTTAAGAGCCACCGTTTTTGAGATATAACGATTCAAAAAGTTAAGTGTCGAAATAAAAATGAGGGACTGGATTTCTTTTTACCTGAAATTCTGATATTTCCAATATTTTATGTGTGTAAGTATGTATCTTATGTGTGTAAGTTACACACTTACACATATAAAATATTATAAATATCAGAATTTCGGGAAAAAAGAAACCCAGTCCCTCATTTTTATTTCGAAACTTATCTTTTTGAATCATTATATCTCAAAAACGGTGGCTCTTAGGAAAAAAGTATTCAGACATTTTTTATAGATAATTACCTGATCTACAATTTTGTCTCCAATGATTTTATGATAAGGCTTACCGTTTTGCTGAAAACTTCCCGTGAAAACTTTGACCCCGAGTTATTTTTTTTACAGGTGTCGAATTGATGAGGACTTTGTACATTTCATTTATAATAGTGTCCCGAACAATCCTACCAATTTTCAGCCAAGTGTGAATAAACTGTGCGTGTCCAGGAGTAAATTTTTTTCCAGGTGTCGGATCGATGAGGACTTTTCACATTTCATTTATAATAGTGTTTTGAACAATCCTACCAATTTTCAGCCAGGTGGGAATTATTGTAGTCTTGAAAGTCTAAATTGACTGGGCTATTAGGCATTTGTCATATCTACATGCGGCAATTGATTTTTATTTATATAAATTTTGAATTAATTATCTTTTTTTGTGGGAACTGTTTTATGTCTGTTAACATTAAGAAACGTCAGAATTCCACGGAATTAAAAATCAGAGTACCTATAGGTACGTTGCAGCGAAGCAACGCGCTATGTAGCAGTTGACCGTGACGGTCAAATAAGCAACTATTTGACTTTATATTGCCTGTAATTGGTCAGTTTTGAACATGGAACGCAGAACGTCAGACTTTGTACAAATGTACAGAGGATAATCGTCTAACAATTTTATATATTCATATCGAGGAATCGAAGTACCTATACATATTATAAAGTACCTAATAGACAATTTTATACTGTGTTACTTGACTGCACTTGAAGTAGAATTTATCTAAGTACGTATTAATCAGTAGATATAAGTTTAATACAATTTCGATGTAGGGAAGGCAATAAATCCACAAAGAGCCTGTGCCTGCCCGGGACAATCTATTTTATGTGCTTTATCTTACACTAAGTCTGGACTCGTTCTCTGGAGACCTCCTACGAACAGAAACTTATCTTTTTACTAAATATTTGTCCTTCCACATAAGACAAAACTTAGCAGTTCAATTGCAAAATATCTTTACTTTACTATATAAATAAATGTATATTATACTAGTATCTGCCCGCGGCTTCGCCCGCGTGAATTTCGGTTTTAAACAAATCCCGAGGGAATCGTGGATTTCTGGTTCCCGTTCCCGCTCCCTTTTCCAACCTTTATACCAACTATCGAGGAAGTTCGCTATGGTAATCTACCTATAACTGTAGCTATAGATTTCGGGTTTTTCAAAATCCCGAGGGAACTGTGCATTTTTCCCGGATAAAATTCCTTCATTCAAAATTTCAGCCAAATCGGTTCAGTAGTTGCGGCGTGATTGAGTAACAAACATCCAAACATCCAAACATCTAAACATCCAAACATCCAAACATCTAAACATCCAAACATCCAAACATCCACACTTTCACATTTATAATATTAGTAGGATTAGTTATAAGTTCTTTTTGAATGATGTGGTCATTTCATCTAGGCTAACTATGGTTGTAGTAAACATTTCTCAACAAGCTATTCACATCACATCATATATCACAGCATTTTTGTATGAAGCTTTGTTTCTGTTCGGTTATATGTATAAATATTATATATTCATGTAACTCTACGTCGCGTCTCGATTTGACTCAGGAGGCACGTTGTATACATAAAAATCACGTTTTAGGCTTTGCCGATATATTTAATACCTATCTACTCCACAGTCTACTCTACCACACGTTTTTTATTAAACTTCGAAGTTTTTCATGAAACTTCGCTGAAGTGATACTCATATTATGACAAGTTGAAAGGAACGTAGGTATTAACTTAAAAATTTAGGTTAGTACCTAGTTAAAAAGTTAGGTATTAAATAAATAATATGTACCGACATATCCCCATGAATTTGTTACTGTTTATTTTATTGCCCTGTTTACAGTTAGGGTCGCCATATTTATTCGACCAACTCACAATAATCGCGGGGGCTTCTGTAATAACATTTTTCATAAGCTTAGGGGTTTTTATTTATCGTTTCCAATTGCTCATATTCCCATTTCAGTTGCCCCCGCATCCCTAAAAATTAATCATTTCGTCCCCCGCCTTAAATAAATGAAAATATGCGAAATAATATTAGTTATTCAGTCAATATTTCATTTCTGTCATTCCCGGTTTAGAGAGTGGGCTAAATATCTGAAAGATCATAGGTTCGAATCCCACTCGTTAATAGACAGCTATTGTTGTATCTGCTACGAAAAGCTTGTACATAGAGCTTTTCGTTGGAAACTGCCTGATTGGTAGGTATAGGAAATGACATTTTTTGTCATGTTTACGATTTTATCACTTGGAAGTTGGAACGCTAAGGATTTCCGTCCACTGAAGCGGACCGGAACGGAGATGAGTTCGGCAGCCAATGATATTATTATGCGATGACGTGGGTAAAGTCATCTATCAATCAGCATATTGGCCTGCTAGGCACGTCTTCATTCAGCTCTGATTCAGTGGACAGGACCCTAATGGACCGGCGACACACATAAGTATACATCGCGATGACCCGAATATTGGAATCGCAATTTATATGGCCACATCAGCGCTTAGATTCTGTGTGGCCACAACGACTAAGACCGTCAATTGCGAGAAAATCATCGGGCCAAGTTTGGCCAGTCCACAAGACGAAGTCTATTCTTAAAAATTCGCTACAATGAACATCTAGCTATAAATGAATGTAGGTATAAGTATTATTACAGTAGGTACACAGTATAATGTATTTTTATGATCACTGGTATACATCAACCAAGCGTTGCGCGAGGTCATTTCTTCCGCGCACTCATAAATTGTAGAACCAACTCCCTTCGGAGGTGTTTCCACATAACTTTGACATAGGGTTATTCAAGGGGCGGATCAACAAGCTCCTTAAATGCCGGCAACGCATTAGTGGTTCCTCTGGTGCTGCTAATGTTCATGGGCGGCGGTAATCACTTAACATCAGGTGACCCGCTTGCTCGTTTGCCCGCGATTAATATTTAAAAAAAACTTTAAAATATGGACGCTTGAACATATTAACCATCCTTTGCTTCACCATCGGTTAGACACCGAAGATAAAACGTAACATTATCTGCAGTGTCCGGTGTCCATTTTGTCCATTAAAACAAAGCTAACGTGTAACGTGTTCATTTTAACCCTTTTCCGCCGCGTCCCCTCAACTTGTTAGAACTCTACACCGTCTAATTAGAACATTCAATTTCGTTCTCGCAACGATCTGAGGCCATTTGAAATGGACACGAACCGTGCCCCAATTAGCCGATTCATTAAGGCGTTACACAGAGGAATCGGCGGACAGAGGGATTCATATTAGAAAGGAGCGGGATATAGTGGGGTTGCTTTTTACATAGAGTATTTATAGAAACGTGGAGTTATATTCTTCTTTAGAGTAACATAGAGTAACGAAAGATGACAATGTTATATTTCCATACTAGTACAAAATGTGGTAGCCCTGGTAGGCTGATTCGCCATAGACTTCTTGCTGCCTGATATGCAAACGCGATCCTTAGCGAACGCTAAGAATGGGTTTCATGTCGAGCAGTAAGGGTAAGCTTACCGTTAGGGTTAAATTTTATCAAAAAAAACCTATTTTGAGTTGAACATAATATCACGGTTCTTTAACTATTTACCAAAGTTTAATTCTCAACCTTTACCACGGAAGATGTGTGTGAGTTATTGTAAAGTTTTTAAAGTAGTTATACTATGCCTGTTCTCTATAAATATGTGATTCATCATGAAGGGACGTTTATTTTGAGCCCACGTTATTTGCTTCACGAGCATTTGCTTTCTATCCCTGCTGGCCGCTGTACTCAAGTAATTTATGCCTGATTAGATATCTACATGACCATATTGTATCCTCGACACCTGATTATAAGCAGCTTTCCTTTGAGCTCACCGTAATATTCTAGGTCAATATAATCCCGCAACACGGCCCCGCATGATCGACGCGTGATATCGCAGTCAACTGCGTAATTAGCGAATATGCACTTTGTATTATGGACCGGTCACACTTGGCCCGATGACCCGAATATTCGAGTCAACCCAATGTACATATGTTGACATATCGTCTCTTAGACAAAGTGTATGGTCACATCGATGTGGTCACAGACGAAATCCGCGCTAACGTAGATGTTAGCGCGGATTTCGTCTGTGACCACATCGATGTGGTCAAGTTTGGTCGTACAATGACAACTGGAACTGCCCTACATTAGATTTTTTGTATTTTTTTATCATCTACAACTTGCTTGCTTAGCTCTTGATAGCGATCTCACGTGACGGTAAGAGACGATGCAGTTTAAGATGAAAGCGGGCTTGAAAGATGAACCTGGTAGAAGTATGACAGTTTTTACTAAACCTATCATACCCTTGTTCGGCTTCTATGCGGCATCGTACCGGAACGCTGATTCGCTTGGCGGCATGTTTTTCCAATTTCCATAGATCTAGAGACGTTGTTTACACAACCAATAGTTAATCTTAACTCCTACAGTATTTACACTCAGGCTAGTATGTATGTATATATAAGTACGTATTAATCTCCAATGTTCCACGTGTAGGTATGGTCTTGCCATGCATGCGGAGTCGACCAAATTAATCTTAGACAGGCTTACTCGTGCATGTCGTCCTAAGCCGTGGTCTAACATCATAGGAACCGCTCTTAGGCCGCTTATAGCCCTCTGGCGCAGCGGTTGATGCTATATGGCTTTTTAACAAAGAGTTCCTGGTTTCGATAGTCAGCTTAGACAATTTCGAATGATAATTTTTAATTTAGGTCTAGTCCAGCTGTAACCAGCATTAAGTCGTACGCTGCGTAGAAAACAATTATACAAATATGGGTCAAAATAAACTGTGATACCATTTCCAGGTTAAAGGTAGGTAAAGTACAGTGCCATCTTAGTTTACACCACTTAACATTAAGTGAAATCGATGAAAAGTAAATTATCATCGAATTAAAGATCAAACTAGACACTAGCAACTGTAGCTAGGCACCATTCTGTTCAAAATGACTCCATTTTGTTCAAAATTGAAAAAAAAGTTACCGCATTTTTAAAGAACGTAGATTTTGTTCAACAGTTTAAAACAAAATATCAGTTAAATACTAGTTAAAATACCGGAAGGATGCTACAACAAACACAGTAATAGCGTAGTTAGTTGTCTCTTTAACAGCGAAGGTAAACCCCATGAATAAATTATAATTACGCTTTGAACCTTGGATAAGGTCACGGCTGATGCACGATGCCCCATGTCAAGGGCTATATTGCGTGTATCGCTACGGTAAAGTATGATAAAAATTACATAATACGTCAACCCTGACGCGAGGGGGCTGATTAATGAGGAGACTGCTGGGTGCACAGCCCTGTATAGATAAAGAGCTGGTGGTAAATTTTCAGGAGGTATTAATAAAAGAACCATTGTGCGAACTACCCATAGACGTAGGAGTCCCTGGGCTTGAGCGGCCACCTCGTACTGAGAAAAGCATCTTCTTAAGAATAGGGGGTTAATGTTACTCGCGTCCGTAGGTTTTTACCGAAGTCAGGTCTTAATCCTCTTTACCCTACACGTGACCCCCGGTTGGTGCCAAATGAGTGACATCCTCTCAGGTGGTAGGCTTTAGCCGAGGCTAGTGTGACCACCCTGCGAGCAAAGTCGTGCCGCCAAATGACTCAACGCGTTTCGGGTTGATTCGTGTTCCGGAACGATGCTCGTTGTAGCCATTCATAGAGGAATGGGTCTGTACAGTTGTGCTGCATTTATTGACAGGTTCTGACCTGAGATGTAGGGATGCCGGGCGGCTCAACTTGGAGGGCAGCGGGATCCGAAGCACGGTGCACCGCTGGCCGACCGCAGGTAGTAGGGGGCCCAATTAGTAGGTTCGCCACCTATGAAAGGCTGCCCCGCCACCTTGCGAAAAATCCTGGGATGGCCTCCATCGTGCCGGTTGGCGACCGGAGAGAGGACCCGATGGCGATTCCCAGGGGGGTTCGGGCGTCCCCGCGGTCTCCGGTTGAGTCTACCATCAGCACCTTTGCATTGAAGGTCACGGTGTTAAGAATGCAGCACCTCGTACAACTTCCATTTCTTTAGTCCTATTCACTCCCCAAAAAACAATATGAAGCGAAAAACAAAGAGAAATCGGTCTTCACAGCGGCTGCACCTCCTCTCTTTTGCAGTGCACCTCTCCAATATTCGAGGATTGCACTCCAATCTCAGTGCGGTCCATCACCACCTCGAGACCGCTAAGCCGCACCTACTCTTTCTTACGGAGACACAAATCACGAGTCCAGCGGATGTTGCGTACTTACAGTTTCCCGGATACTCGCTAGAGCACAATTTCAAACCTCGCGCTGGTGTCTGTATGTACGCTCGTGATAACATCTGCTGCCAACGTCTCCGTAATTTGGAGGTACCGAATTTCTCTGTTCTGTGGTGTTTGGTAGACACAGGTTTTGAAAAAACAGTCTACGCCTGTGTCTATCGTTCGCATAGTGGTGACCAGGAGACAACCCAATTATTCAATTATCTCAGTGAAACGGCTGACACCATCCAACATCGATATCCGTCCGCACAACTGGTGTTTCTGGGGGACTTTAATGCCCACCACCAGGAGTGGCTGTTCCCATACCAGAAAACTGATCATGCTGGGAGAGAGGCGCGCAAATTTGCATTATCGCTAGATCTCTCTCAGTTGGTTCAGGAAGCCACCAGGGTACCGGATGTTTTGGTAGATATGTTACCAGCTGGGTAATTAAATGTTTGTTGGAAAGATGATAAATAAATAAAGGGCTTTATCAAGTTACTGGTTGTTTAATGTTAATATGTCCAAACACAATTACCAATTTTATTATTATTAATTACAGTGATTTTAGTACCCGTCTAACGGTCGCGACGTGCCGGGATAGACTCTCCTCCGCGGCGCCGTGTGTCGTCATGCAATGCGTTTTGCTAACGTCGACAGAACGCCTTGCATGCACACCTAATGTGTCGCTACATCAACCTCCCCTTTTTGTAAAAAGAAAGGTTGATACTACATGAAAGCAAAACTAAATACATTTCAAACATGATAACTAAGTAGTTACAAAATATAATAATAACATACAATTGCACTGGGGCAAACATTGCTGAGCGCTCTGTAATATGATCGGCAGCTGCGCTCGCCGAGTGCGCTGACACGGTAGGTTTCACAATACACAGTATGAACTAGTTACATAAAAATAAATTTTATATCTAGATAAGTATGGTTAAAGGTAAAAATAATTTGTGGAGTCATGATAACAGTAATAAAAAATGAATAAGTACAAAAGAATTAATTACGGAACGTGTTACGCGTAGTGGGTAGCAACAGGCGCGGGATTTGGTGCGAGATTCGCGACCGCTGCTGGTGCTGCTACTGCCGGCTGTACTTGCACGTGCGTAAGGGTTGCCGCTGGTCCACTAACTTCCTCGCGGAGCCAGGCCCTCATGCGGCTGCGGAACTGCCGCCGAATGCCTCGACGAACCTTTCGGATCAAGGCACACCCAACGATAAGCAGGAGTAACCCGATGATTGCCATGGTTAAAACGCTCTGCCGAGACATGTGCGCTTCTACTTCTGTTGAGTTCTGAGCTATTATAATCTGCTCCTTTTGTTCCTTAGACTGATTTTTGCCCATATTTGTAAAAATCATGGACGTGTTAGCTCTTTGAAATTTAATTAACTAATGCACTCCAAAAATTATTTTTACGAGAAGAAGTTACATCTTAACATAAATACGATATTTTGACAGATTTGCATGTTTAAAAAGTAGAACACAATAGCTAAGAGTTGCAAATAAAATATTATTATAAATGATCGTTCATATAAATGTGTATGTGTCATAAAACCTTAATAATAATTATACTTAGTTGCATATTATAATTTCTTAGTTAACTACTTATGCTTACAAGGTAAAATGGATACATGTAAGTTATAAATTGAAACGTATAGGTGGGCGAATAACTCGACCACTTCTAGATACTTTGATCGTAGGGTTATCACTATCAGTCATGATGTCATCCGTCAATGAGTCGTTTAATATATAGGCAGGTTTGAGTCTGTCTATAGATACATTTAGTTGTCTGTTAGGAAGTTGAAGTTTGTATACCTTACTGCTTCTACGTAATACACGATAAGGACCGTCGTAAGGTGTCTGTAAGGGTTTACGAACTGCATCATTCCTTACGAATACATATTCAGCGGACTTTAGATCTGGATGGATGAATAAAGTCCGAGAATCTCGTTGTCTTTCAGGAACGGCCTTCAACTTACGTATCTTGTCTCGTATGTCCTGTACTAATGTAATCGGGTCAGTAGTTTCCTCTTTCGCTGACGCGAAAAATTCGCCTGGCAACCGTAACGTGCGTCCGTAGGTTAATTCAGCGGCGCTAATGTTGGAATCGCTTCGTAAGGTAGTTCTGAGTCCTAGTAAAACGGTAGGTAACTCGTCAACCCACGAAGTAGTATTAAGTCGGGCTTTGAGAGCGACCTTGAGTGATCTATGCCATCTCTCTATAGCTCCATTACTTTGCGGATGGTAAGGACTGCTTCTAATTCTATGTGCGCCCATGCACCTCAAAAGTTCGGAAAACAATTTACTCTCAAAAGAACGGCCCTGGTCCGTAGTTAAGAGCTGAAATATTCCGAACCTGGTGATCCATCCGTCATACATGACTTTCGCTACGGCCTCCGCTGTAATCTCTTTAAGTGGAAATGCCTCCGGCCAATGTGTGGCGCGATCGATAATGGTAAGTAAGTACCTATATCCGTCGACCGTGATTGGTAATGGACCAACAATGTCAGTATGGATATGTTCAAAACGTCCGGCCGGTTCAAATCGACCTAAAACGGATACGGTGTGACGTTGAACCTTCGCTCTCTGGCATTGAACGCAAGTCTTGGTCCAGTTATTGACTTCTTTATTCATACCTGGCCAAAAATAACGCTGAGATACTAGTTTACGTGTGGTATTAATTCCGGGATGACTTAAATTATGAACTAAGTCAAAAGCTAATTTACGAAATTGTTTAGGTAAATAAGGTCTAATATTGTCGGTTGACATTTCGCAATAAATGTGTGTTGCAACATTAGGCATACATACCTTTTTAATGCTTACGCTGCTAGTAGCGTCTTGTTTCCATTGTGCAATGTAGGTATCATCGCTCTGTGCGGTAGCGATTTCTTCGTAATCTAAACTACTTGGACATGTTATTGTCTCTATTCGACTTAGCGAATCGGCGACTACATTATCATTACCGAGAATATATCGAATGTCCGTTGTAAATTCGCTAATATACATGAGTTGTCTAGTTCTGCGAGGCGTTTCTTTATCGCTAGTTAGTTTACTATATGCAAAGGTGAGCGGTTTATGGTCTGTATATATGGTAAGCGCTCTTCCTTCGAACATTTTTCTGAAATGAATTATAGCTAGGTATACGGCTAACAATTCGCGATCGTATGTACTATACTTTAATTGAGTGTCTGTTAATTTGCGCGAAAAATAACCTAATGGTTTCCAATGACCGTTGACTAATTGTTGTAATACGGCACCTACGCAAGTATTTGATGCATCCGTCATCAACGCTAGTGGAGTGTGCGGTATGGGATAAGATAGTGTCGCAGCTTCCTGAAGACTTTTCTTACATTTCAAGAATGCTTCGTTAGCTGAATCGTCCCAAACAATTAGTGATTTATCGTTCTTTTTCGCGGTAACGATGTATTTATTGAGCTCGGCCTGATATTTCATTGCGTTTGGTAGGTGAGGTCTATAAAACGTCACCATACCAATGAATCTTCTAAGCTGTGCGACTGTTTCCGGTTTAGGGAAATCGATAATAGCCTGGACCTTATCAAGTGAAGGCTTTATGCCTTCGGTGGTCACCTCGTGTCCTAAGAACTCGATATGTGACTGTCCGAATGAACACTTCGATAAATTTATTGTAATACCGTATTCATTTAACCGTTTAAATAAGGCTTCCAGGTGAAGTTCGTGTGTAGAACTCGAGTCGCTGGCTACAATAACATCGTCAATATAACAGAATATGAACTCTGAACTAGGTTCAAAAGTTCCGTCGGCTCGTTCGATACCTAAACCTTGTAGTACTGTATTGTTCATGAAGCGTTGAAAGGATTGTGCTGCGTTGCGCAAACCGAACGACATTCGAGGAAATTCATATAATCCGAATGGGGTGATGATCGCAGTCTTTTCAACGTCTTCAGGAGCAACAGGAATACAGTGATATGCTCTATTCACATCGATTTTGCTGAAAACACTTTTACCAGACAATATATAAGTAAAATCATGCAAACGCGGAATTGGATATCTGTCCGGTTTCGTAATAGCATTGAGTCGTCTGTAATCGCCACACGGTCGAATATCTCCGTTTTTCTTCGGAACAACGTGTAACGGACTTGACCATGCGCTCTTCGAAGGACGACAAATGCCCAATTCCTGCATTATGCGAAATTCTTCACTTACCTTTTTGTACCTTTCGGGAGGGAGGGGGCGCGCACGCGCATGCACGGGCGGCCCTGTCGTCTCTATGTGATGAAACACTGTATGCCTAGGGGTATCCTTGAAAGACACAGGTTTCGTTATGTCTGAGTATTTTGACAAAATATTAAAATAAGGATGCGATGTATCCAACGTGTTTAAACTAGGTTGGTTACAAGATACTATAGAGCCTAAGCTATTTACATTAGTTACTAAATCTATTAACCTTCGGTTGCTTAAATCTACTAAGAGTCTGTGGTGGGTCAAAAAGTCTGCACCCAAAATAGGTTGTTTCACTGCTGCTAATATAAATGTCCAACGATAAGGTCTACGCATGTTTAAATCTAACACTAATGTTTTAACACCGTAAGTACTTATTTCAGTTCCGTTGGCAGCATAAAGTTTATAAGTAGCACTATTAACACTAGCTGACTTACGTGCGGGGAGCACCGAAACATTGGCTCCTGTATCAACTAGAAATCGAAGTCCACTAGTACGATCAGTGATGCACAGACGGTTACTTGTAGTATGGGTACAGGGTCCCGCCACCTCCTGTACTACGCCTGGTTTTCCGCCGGCTTCCACGCACACGGGGCAACGCATTTACGTGCCTTGGCCTTATAGCGGAAATGGTAAAAACACAGCCAATCCGGTTTCCTGTCTTTGGGCGTCGGTCTGGTGGTGGTGGGTCTGGTGTTCGTTGGAAAGTTGGATCTTTCCTGTGAGCGTCCCCTGGAGCGCGAACGGTATTTGGGACCGTATTGCGGTCCATTGGGTCTTGCAATGGCCGCGAGCTGCGGACCCTTCTGTCCGAATACATTGTTAGGGGAAATTGTTTCTATTACCTTATCAGCAATGCGCGCAAGGACATCCAACTCCGTCGCTTCGGTCACCGCGATTATTCCCTGGACTGCGGCAGGTAAGTGGCTCTGCCATAATATTTTAAGCGTGTCATCTGGCACCTTACTTCGGGCTAAGTCACGCATGCGTCGTAATAACTGCGACGGCCGCTGGTCACCCAGTTCCATTTCGCCGATGAGTCGTTGAATTTGGCGCGTCTCCGACTCCTCGTAAACGGCGAGGAGGCGCGCCTTCAGTGCTTCGTACCTTTGTGCATCCGGCGGCGTGATAAGAATATCTGTGACTTGTTGTATGGCTTCTTTGGACAGCTTGGTGATGACAAGGTTGTACCGGGCCTCGTCCGACATTTTTTGTGGGGCTAAAATAGCCTCCGTTTGGAGGAACCACAACCTTGGGTGGTCTGCCCAGAATTCAGGCACGCGCGATGTGACGGTAATCGCTGCCAATTCCGCCATCCTTTCTTCCTTTACCTGGGGTACGGGCGCTGCCAGGTTATTTATCGACCCGGGTGCTGGTACAGGCTGCATGTTGTTTTTTCACGGGGTCACCACTTTGGTAGATATGTTACCAGCTGGGTAATTAAATGTTTGTTGGAAAGATGATAAATAAATAAAGGGCTTTATCAAGTTACTGGTTGTTTAATGTTAATATGTCCAAACACAATTACCAATTTTATTATTATTAATTACAGTGATTTTAGTACCCGTCTAACGGTCGCGACGTGCCGGGATAGACTCTCCTCCGCGGCGCCGTGTGTCGTCATGCAATGCGTTTTGCTAACGTCGACAGAACGCCTTGCATGCACACCTAATGTGTCGCTACAATGTCAATGGACATACACCCAATTGTTTGGACCTTCTGCTGACAACCGATCCAGATAGGTTTTTGGTATCTGTTTCTGCCCCCTTGGGCACCTCAGATCACTGTCTGGTGAAATCTGTATCTAACTTCTATCCTCCTGCCTCTGACTCATCTGTTAAGAGGCGGGTGTGGCGATACAGGTCAGCAGATTGGGATGAGATGCGGCACTTCTTTGCATCTTATCCATGGCGGCAAATTTGTTTCTCTTCCAACGATCCGTCGAGCTGTGAGAGTGCTATATCAGATGTGATACGCCGGGCAATGGAATACTTTATTCCATTTTCCGACGTGTCTCCTGATAGCAAGATTCCCCCTTGGTACAATGCTGAGTGTGCTGTTGCAGAAGCCCGTAAACAATCAGCGTTTGTAACTTGGGCGGACGCTCGCGCTCTCAAAGCACCGGACGTAAAAATCAAGAAGAGAGATTTCAATATTGCCACCAAGTCCTACAAGAAGGTTTTGGAAAGAGCCCGTTTCGACCGAACTAATCGCATTGGACGTAAGCTCGCCACTTACCCCAGTGGCAGTAAAGCTTTCTGGTCCCTTGCGAAGTCGGTTGAAACCAATTTCTGCCGTTCCTCACTGCCGCCTCTGCAGAAACCTGATGGATCACTGGCCATAACTGCAACAGACAAAGCCAACCTGCTTGCTTCTCTGTTTGCAGAAAACTCACGGTTAAATGCTGGAAGCAACCTCCCACCCACTCTTCCACCATGCGACTCCAGTATGCCGGAGATACGCATACACCAGCAAGAGGTCCTTAAAACTCTTCGGAACCTCGACGTGAGTAAGGCCAGTGGCCCTGATGGTATACCTGCTATAGTCTTGCGGAATTGCGCCCCCGAGTTGTCTCCTGTGCTAACACGCTTGTTTCGCCTCTCTTTGGAAACTGCTCAAGTCCCCAAATCGTGGAAAGTTGCAAACGTGCAACCAGTACCAAAAAAGGGGAGTCGTGCTGACCCGGCAAATTACAGACCAATTGCGATCACGTCCATCCTCTGTAAGAGTATGGAACGTGTTCTCAATAATAAACTCCTCGTATACCTAGAAACTAACGATCTCCTGTCAGACCACCAGTACGGATTTCGGAAAAATCGATCTACGGGAGATCTTCTAGTGTATGCCACACATATCTGGGGTGAAGCCATTGAGAAATACGGAGAGGCGCTAGCCGTTTCTCTCGACATCTCAAAGGCTTTTGACCGGGTCTGGCACGGCAGTCTTCTCAGTAAGCTTCCAGCATATGGAATACCCACTGGCTTTTGTAGCTGAATATCAGATTTCCTGAGTGACAGGTCTTTTCGGGTAGTCGTCGACGGCTACTCGTCTGACATAATGGCTATCAATGCCGGTGTCCCTCAGGGATCTGTTCTATCCGCAACCCTTTTCCTGCTGCACATCAACGATCTGCTTAAACCCGGTATCTTTGGGTACGCTGATGACAGCACCGTTACGGATAGATACACGTCCAGTTCTCGAGCCAGTGCTACTGAGATCCTTGAGCAAAGAGAGGCAATGGTGAATCGCATTAACTTGACTCTCAAGGAGGTGTCTGATTGGGGTGACGCCAATTTAGTTAAGTTTAATGCCACCAAAACTCAAGCGTGTTTATTCACCGCAAAAAGGAGCCCTTTTACCTTGGCTCCTACTTTCCAAAGTGTATCCGTACCGATTAGTGATCACATTGAGCTTTTGGGTATTGACATCTCACCCAAACTCAATTTCGGGAAATGCATCGAGTTGAAGGCCAAAACAGCTGCCAAAAAACTTGGTATCCTGAACAAGGTAAAGCGGTACTTCACACCTGCACAACGCCTCACACTTTACCAGGCTCAAATCCGGTCAGGCATGGAGTACTGCTGCCACCTCTGGGACGGCTCTGCCAAATACCAACTCGATGCATTAGACTCGGTTGATCGCCGCGCCCGTAGAATCATAGGCGATCGGTCACTAACGCAGGCGAAATTGCTCAGTTTACAGCACCGACGCAATGTCGCTTGTCTATCGGTCTTTTATCGGATATACTTTGGAGAGTGTGCTCAGGAACTTTTTAACCTAGTTCCTCCTTCACCATTTCACCACAGAACAGCGAGAAGTCGAGAACGATGGCATCCCTATGTGGTTGACGTTCAGTCGGCTCGAACAAAGCGCTTTCGGTCGACGTTTCTGATACGAACCGCTAGGGTGTGGAACGCCCTTCCGGCTTCCGTGTTTCCCGCCTCGTTCGACTTAAGTACCTTCAAGGCAAGAGTGAATAGGCATTTTCTAGGCAAGCGCGTTCCAACTTAGACCTCATCATTGCTGTTCAGGCATGATTGTCGTCAAGCGTAAGCCTATTTCGCAATAAAAAAAAAAAAAAAAGTGGAGGGACAATTGGTTAATCAGGTACTTAATAAAAATATCATAGTAAGAAGTACAGATTATGCCATGCTTGCATTAAACGCAAGTTGGCAAGTTGTACCTCGTACCGAGAAAAGCACCTTCGTAAGACCCCTTACTAGGTAGAGGGACGATCTGGTAGTCGCTGGATACAGGCGGCACGAGATCATGTCCTATGGCGATCCTTGCAAGGGACCCTTGTCCAGCAGTGGACGTCTTGGACTTGGTAAAAGCTGAAAATTACCTATTATTGACTCAACATTTAACTGAGACTGTTCCAGAGGTAGAGGCACGGAGTGGTATACCTACTACACCTCTAACTTATTGGAGGGAAGAAATGTTTATAGAGCTGCCAAGCGGCTTTTAGCGGATTCATGATTAGAGTGACCTGTCAGGTATGTTGGATCGCTTTTTTTGCCTGCTGACTAACTATGTATACGATGCTATGTGATTTTACTAACTTCTGTTTCTGGAAGATTTATCAAATAACGTCTGTTAGGCCCCGACAGATTTGCCTGCCAATTATTTTCAGCTTATCGTGATTTTATTTCTATATTCAAAGAAATAATTGACTATGTATGCAGTTGTAGGTAGCTATCTAGGAAATTTGAAAAACTTCCAAGTTGCTATAGGTTTTTTTACAAGTAATTCCCTCCACTAGCTCTTGGATCACAGTGGGTGCCCCGAATTTATTGCTTACACTTTCCATTATCTCTTTTTATTTATTTTGCGCGTATGAAAATATAGAGATGGCTGTCGATAAATATATATCGATTCTTGATTCAGTTCGGCTGCAATTTTAATGGAAAAAGAGCAGTGAAAAAAATTATTGCGCTATTTTATTTATTGAATTTTATCTTTGACAGTTACGCGCGAAACTTCGTTTTTACTAACTGCAACTCGTACGTGATGATGATTACGAAAGAACCGTTTCATTGATTTAATCTAATGGAAGTTGTTTATAATTTAAAAACTAAGGTAACGCCGATTTTAACATTTCCGAGTATAGAGAAGGAAATGTAGTGGTCATATCAGGCGATTGTGTTATTAGCAACTTGTAACAAATGATTGAATTGTTTTGAACAATGTTCACCCAAGTCGATAACTGGATGGGTAACCGTCTTTGGATGTTCAAATTTGTCTTCACGGTCCCAGTTATTATCATTATCATTTGACTAGAAAAATCCGAATATTATCCAAAAGAAATCCTGCAAAGAGTCGTTGCAGAGAGAAATAAGTAGTTAGATATTAAAAATAAAGAAGAGAGCTGTTTGAAGAACTCACTTGACTTAAAAAAACTTACAACAAAAAAAAACGTACTTTATCATGCTTCATTAAACTTCGTCACTATTAAGATTAACTTATACGAAGCATTGTGGTAGACGCAAGCTAAACTGTTTATAGAATTTTCTTGACTTAAAAAAGAAGAGAAGCTCATCATACTTCACTAAACTTCGTCATTTAAGTTTAAATTATTCGAAGCATTGAGGTATTAAGGTAGACGCAAGCTAAACAAGTTTAAATTATTCGACATATCGAGGTTAGACACAATGTCCGAGTCCATCTTTATTGTTCGGGTATCTATGTAGGAATCAATTGGGACGTCGCAACAATAACAGCGCAGCGATGCCAATGGATCAGCGAGTGCGATCACGTAGAGCCATAACGCCCGACGCCGGAGTAAACTCCGTGAGACCGCGTCACCACTTCTGAGATTGCCCCATCTAGCGGACGCGGGCGAAATTCGAGAGCGTTCGAGGTTCGGTGCATTTCTGGAAATGCACTTTTGAAATTTTAAATCTTACGCCCGCAGATTACTCCGGTGGATTCAATTTTGTGGGCGCAATTACTTAGTAACTCGCCTCGGCGCGGATGTTTATGTGTCTCTAGACATCATGTCTGCTGCATTATGATTATTTAATGTTTTGTTTGAGTATTTGGCTTTGCTTATTGGCTGTAAAGCAGAATCTTAGTACATAAAGAACAATAAGTGTTTATGAGCACGAAGAACCCAATATTAGGTATTAACAATTTTTGTTATTAAATTTTAAAAACATATATAACAATAAGCTACAACCACATAAATAAGAACATTTGTGGCGCAACGCTCAATAGGCACTATGCGCTGCTCATGCGTGCAAACCAGAGCAAACAATACGCACCACCATCATGCAACACCACAAAAATTCTCCAAGACACTTCTATATGTTTTCACCGTATTATTGTGGTATTATGCACAGACGAATTTGCTGTACAACGCACAGTCTGCAATATGGGCCTCCGCACAGTAAGGTAGGTATGTCCAATCGATCGAGTTGTTCTATGCAATCGTTATATTTACTTTTTTTGTAGAACGTTACATAACTTATCATAATTACGAGCATTACGATTTTGCTTCTGTATACCGAAGCCGTGCCAAGCTTGCACCAAAATAACCGAAACTGAAGCTATTGTAAAAGATAATTACCTACTCTGATAAAAGGGGATTGGAGTTAATTCTTAAAAGAAACTCCTCCAAATTGACTGACTAAACCAGGATATAAATTTGGAATTTCTTTTCATGACAAGTATTCGCTTCGCTGCACCCGAAAGGCCTTCAAAACTTTCCACTCACCACTCCCTCTTATTATAGCTCGGTTCTTACAAAATATAGAATTGTTATTAGCTTTGTATCAGAGGGTCTTCCCTTTGCGGAGGGAGTGAAAAGTAGGCCCTAGTCAGGGGTCCGTATATATATAGCTACTTTGTATACAATAGCAACTATTTGATTAGGACTTCCTACCGAGCACTCCCCTTTTATGTCAGCAAATGGGGATTTATATTACTCTAGGGTCTTATACGAATTAGTTTCCTTAGTTTTATTGAAAGGTTTTTTTCTGTAACATTCATGGTTCATAAGATATGGGATGGTAAATCTTTTTATTTTGTTGCGGTCACAAAGTTTTATTTGGTTCTTTCTTTGGTGGACATGCACGCACCAATTTGAAATTGTGGGTCCATATGCCTCCATTCTAGGGTCTATTTCAATCTGTTGTGGAAAATTTTGAGTTAAACAGGGTGTACAAGATTTGATTTTTTGATTAAGCTTCAACAGCTCAACCAGTGTAGGGCGGGCGGAAACCTAAAAGCTCGCCGTAGACTTTGTACTATAGTCTACCTAATTCTAGCATAAGCTTTACGCTTTATTAGAGGAGAAAGGGGATTTAGTCATGCCGGAAAATATTTGACAACATCTCTAAAATATTTTTCAATATACTAGGTCGAAAACTGCACTTACAGTGGTAGTAGACAACTTTGTTAAAATTTTACAAAAATGCACATTATGTATTATGTCTACTTAGCAGAGTGCGTTAATACGGGGTCAAAGTCAAAAAGGCTCTGAACATAGACCCAGCCAGTTATGAAAAAAATTTAAGTAAAAATTAATCTGTGGTAGGTACCCACTTAGAAAAACGCAGTTTTGAAAATTTTCTTTGCTGTTTTAAATAGGAGTGGTTTACGAGATCAAGCAAAGTGGTTTTTCTATTAGTAAGTATTCTAGCTTATTTATCCATCTCACAAATGTATTGAAAGTCATCGTGTAATGCACAAGCGTAAGTTGTTATTATATTAGAAACTCATGACAAAGATAAATCCTCGTCTACGGCTCGGGCTTACAAATCTTAACTCTTTTATAACAACCATAACAACCTACTTACCGCCCTTGTATCACAATTTACTATTTTTTTAATGTAATAACGAGTGCTGCATAGCGCATGCCGCATATTGCAACCATTCATTAGAGTGACGTAGTTTCCTTTCTTAGTCTTCCTGCCTAGAGATTCTCCAGGATCTTATTATATACGTCATGGAATTACGCAAAGTGCGTTTTATACTAAAAAAGTACGAAATCTATGCCCGTTATTGAATTGCAGTTATTTTAGGTATTGATTTTCATACTGCAGTTTGTACTGCAGTCAAACGTCATCAAAAATCGACGGTCGAAGGTTGCTCAATGAAGTCCATTTACAGAACACAGATAAGCTAATCAATGCAGGTGCCTATTTACCTTTAATATTTATAAAGGTATGTCATACTACTTTATATCATAATATTTTTAAAATATTCTGTAGCAAATATTTCCACACCGTCGTTCCGTTATTACTTGAGCATTTCAAATGTCGAGAACATATCAGCTTTGCGATATAAATGTTTATTCCTTAACTATGCTCGCATAAGTAACGCGATAACCATGCAAGGTTCACTTGGGATTAGTGTGAATGATTTGTAGGTAAAGCTATGATTATTACGTTAACAGTTGAAAACCTGGAAGGCTTGCAATCAATTTTAAATTAACGGCTTATTTTCGATATGTATATTTACCTACCTAAAATTAGATATTATTTAATACAATGTGAGGAACAAGGATAGAATTTACGAGTTTTCTAGAAGTTTTAGAGGCTATTCAAATTACTTATCTGTGATTTGTGTAAAACACGGATATTTTTACATTTCTATTCATATACTCATACAAGATTCTGTTTTAAAATGACAAAAGCGCATTGTTATTAAACACTATATCATTTGAGCGTTTATATTAGCGTGAGCAATATCCATTAATAAATAATATATAACGGCTGGATTCATATGTATGTATGTATGTATGTATGAAAAGTTTAAAGCCTCCTCTTCACAATCGGCGACTGTAGACGATTATAGAGGGCTTATCGGTTGTAGTCACCGATCATCGTCGTCACAATCGTCAATAATCGGCGACTTGTCGGTTTTTGGGCATGCATCAAAGGAAATTTGCGCCGGTAGCCGCTCAATAAACGATCACAGACGATCGTGTGGAATGTGGATGCTTGCACGATGATGGTGACTGTTGCCGGCGATTTTATCGGCGATGGTGAAGAGCAGGCTTCAGCCCCTCTCACAGCGCGCAATGCGGGCACAGGCCCACGCGGCCCCTTCCCGGCCCTTAGCATGACCTGCGCAACGTCGAATCGACTTGCATGATTAAGAGGGTCGCGGATGAATTCGAAACTAGTGGGGTATACTCCAGCGTAAATCTACGTCAACACAGCCGTTGTGTTATGTAGTTACATCATTAGTAAGTAAATACGAATTAGATAAATAGGTCAGTAATACCTACTTACTAGGCCTGATAACTAGTAAACATACGTTTCAAAAATTACTAGTTATTGAAAGAACTAAATAGGTTGAAAATATGCCCGGTTAATATTCCGGAAAAATGATGGCTTGCACGAGTGAGTTACGCAAACAAAATTGCTACTTTTCCATTTTAACGTCCATAAGGCAATTACCTATATTTCCAACTAGCCGACCCCCGCGACTTCGTCCGCCTGGATATAGGTTTTATAAAGGATCGGATTGGATGCCATAATCCTTTTTTGTACCTAAACTAAATGTAGCCTAAGTTATTCCTTATAACATCACCAGAAAGTTCCATCAAAATCGATCCAGCCGTTTCGGAAATTAGCTGGAACAAATAGACAGATCGACAAACATAAATTTAAACGCACACCAGTTTAAAATAAGCCGTACGTTCAAAGATCCGGGTCCCAAGTTATTTGAACCCAATAAATGCCTGTCATTTCTGAACTAAAAAACCTATGACCTTGAAATATTTATGGAACAATATATAAAGTACTATCTTTCTAACAAAAAAAGAATGAGTAAAATCGAACAACGCGTTAAAGAATTACAGCTAAATACACGTTTTAACTTTCATCCCCTCTCCCAAGGGAACCGTGCTGAATTTCGGGATAAATAGTATCCTATAACCTACCTCGGAGTATAAACTCAAATCGTACCAAGTTTCATTCGAAACCATTTAGTAGTTTCGGCGTGATGCGCGGCCAAGATACAGACAGACAGACAGACAGACAGACAGACAGACAGACAGACAGACAGACAAAAATGAAAAAAATTGCAGTTTTGGATTCAGTATCGATTACAGAGTGCCCTCCAATAAAAATTTTCAAAACATCTTCAATGTACAGAATTGGATCTGTTACAGTTTTATTATATTATAGATAGTGTAGTGTGTGCTGTGTTGCTTAACAGAATTCTGATATATTCATGCAACTATGTACATATTGTAATATTCACATTATGGGTGAAGATCGATTGAAGGAAGAGTAACTATTTATATGATTTATAGTCACATAAGTTTTTCTACTGAAATTGAGTCTAGTATGTGTATTATAGAATGTCTATATTTCTAGTCTATTAGAAATAAAATTAGTTCTTGTATGAAAATACGTCTTAACACCACAAAAATGGTTTAAATGATTATCTAATTAAGTACGCCCAAAACACGTCTCAACAGATAAAACTAGTTAGAACCAGAGATCATTAAATAAAGCTTCAATAGCGTTGAATTTTGCGCTTCAGCGGCAAAGCGAACCGCGCCGCCATAAGCACATGTCCACGATCCCCTACAAACACGGAGGATTCCCTTTATGAACCAAATGCACATTGCGTGTTGATAGAGCCGCGTACGGAATTATTCATGGGAGTAATTAAGGTTCGTAACACTTCGCATGAGTATATATCCAATGGCTGTGAAATTTGGCGGTTAAATTAGTGTAATGTGTTTCAGTTCAAAGATTGAAATTTTGGAAAGCTTTGTCTATATGATCGGTTTCGAGAATATGTAGTAGCCGGTCGATTAAAAAATTGATTAAGATCGTAAATGAGATATTCAAACCTACCAGAGAATCTATAATAATAGGTAGGTACATACATATAGGTAGGTTATATTACAATTAATACTAAGTACATTGTTTTATTTCTACAACTCGACCGCTAAATGGCTAAACCGATAGTGACACATAAAGGCATCTTAGAGACCAACATAGGTAATTTTTTATCATATAGAGAAACACAAAGCACGGCTCTATTCTCCATCGCCTGTTAAGAGACTGTTTTCTCATAAGGCCCATAAATAGCGACCATGTCTCGGAGCCATATATCATCACTAGCAATACGCCCTGTCCTTCAAACATTGAAGGATTTTGAACAAGAAGACATCTCGAAGATTCCCGAACGTTGGCCAGCCGCGGCCGGGTGAAATTCAGCGGTTAACCTTTCACGAAATTGGAGCGATCTATCAAGCGGCGCGAGCTCAACGCGTGAACATGTCTCTATATGGTTCCTAACCATCAGCACAGTACACAGATACAACCAGTAGTGAAACTACCTACAAAGGTTCGAAACGGCTCACTCACACAAATATGCGCATCGACGAGACCCCTACCGGGTTTTCGCGTGGATGTCAATAGCGAGTTCCGCTAAATGGCGGCGCAAGCTCAACGCGTGAACATGTCTCTACATGGTCCCTAACCATCAACACAGTACACAGATACAACCAGTAGTGAAACTACCTACAAACGTTCGAAACGGCTCACTCACACAAGCCAGCGGACCACCATTTAGCGGCACTCGCTACTGCGCGAATCCATATTATCCACGCGAAAACCCGGTAGGGATCTCGTCGATGCGCATGTTTGTGTGAGTGAGCCGTTTCGAACGTTTGTAGGTAGTTTCACTACTGGTTGTATCTGTGTACATGTGCCATCAGGTAAGATTTCAGTCAAGCGCTCATAGTCAACGAAGTAAAAAGTTTAGTTGCAATTTGAAAATTCAACAGTTCCATTGTAGTGAACGCTACGCCGCGCCGCACTTCCGCGCTGACTAAATCAGCAAGCGTTACACTCTTTTAACAACAAAAAATAACGAGACAGCTCTTGTCACCTGGTTGAAAGAACTGTTTTAAACGCGAAACGCAATTTAGTACAAGTAGAGAGTTAACTAGGTACTGTCATATGAAAAAGGCTAAAAAACCGGAGGGCCCTCGTAATAAAAAGTTGCAGAATGCTTATATGAACTACATGTATTATGTATGGCAAAAATTAGAGTTAAATATTAGTTTATTACGGCCCCAAACAGTTTAATTTTACAACGCAAGGTAATTTGTGCTAAGCAAATGTAGACATGATTGTTGTTTGTTTTTCACTACTGTATTAAGTAGATTATTAAAAAAATATTTTATCTCTTAAAAAAGCTTTCAGCGATGGATCGGATTAGCTTTGATAAAGAATCATGGACTCGGAAACAGAAGCAAATTAATAACGTTATACACTAGGATGAGGCGCATTGGGGGGTACGGCCCGCCCCGGGGCGTCTTTCCCAAATTGGGCAGCGCATTTCCCAAATAATATGCTGCCATTGTATAAATTGAATTTCTGGAAAATGTGTATATTAATAGAAGGGGAGTGTTAAATCTTTTGTTACAACCGTGTTAATATCAATCAGGAACAGATGCAATTAGGGGCACAAAAGACCCCGCAGTGCATTTTTGTATGGATATTAGATTTACGAATTCTCTAACGTTTGTAAGCAGACTGCAGTTGATTATTTGGTTTCCTATGTTACGGTTATTACATTACACATTTTTATATAATTTATTTGCATGTAAATGATGTAAATTCGTAATTAGGAATTCAATAAAACATCCATAGAAAAACAAAAGTTACTAAGTAAAGCTTTTCAACATACATTACATTACATACATATACTTCAAATGAAATAAAATTCCATTTTATTTAGTTCGCCATAAATACTGCATAACGTAAATAAGGAAAAGTAATTATGGGGTGTGAAATGCCCCCAAGCGGTACAAAATTGGCACATTCAAGCATAATTGCATTTCGACACAAACATCGTGCCCTTGGGCGAAAGTTCCTTTGGGGATATTATATTGGAGTGTGTAGGGTTACTTCGTCTTATTTCGTTTTTATTAAAGCTAAAAAAAACCACGGATGTTTTCTTTTTCTTTTTTACGTCTGTTCTGTGCTTGTATGAACTCTGAGATGTTCTCTCAGGAGAAATTACTTAAACTAACCTGAGTTTTTCCTTTAGGTATTATTTTTATCTATGAAAGTGATCAAAGTAACTACCTATAGACACAATTTATACGAGCAATCAAAACCTCTTCTAGTTTCTACAGTTCAAAATCTGTGACAGACATACTTAAAGGTGATTTTATAGTTCGTTCGTTCGTCTCAATCGATGGAGGTTCACAGCTCGACATACATAGGTGTCTTGCTAGGATAGCTACAGAACACGATCTTGTCCTTTGTATCCAGTGGATACCAGCCGCTTGAGATTATCCACCCTCGTCCATCGTATTAGTGGGGGGTCTTCCAACGCTGCGTTAACCGTTGCATTGTCGCCATACGAGCATTTTAAGACCCCAACCTTTGTCCGTTCTTTGAGCTATGTTATCTTGTAGGTATTATCCAAACAAAAACATTTCATGTGAATAATAAGGCCAACTTCCTATCAAAAAGTTTCGGCCATTAAAAGTACTGATATCAAAAATTATGACCAAGTCCTTTGCTAGGCTCGATAAATGAAACCATACAGTTTTAGAAGGTATATCTTCTTCGATCACCCTCAAGCTGTCATACCATTCCTAATGATCCTGTTAAAATATTTTTAAATAATTTTGTCTTACTAATAACACTATAATATGAAGCTCATTTGGGACTGAGAATAGTTTTATTGTTTTCAACTTGACAACATTTTTGTACTCCTTTGAATTTGTTTAATTTAAAAAATGTTGCCAAGTTGAAAACAATAAAACTATTCTCAGTCCCAAATGAGCTTCATATTATAGTGTTATTAGTAAGACATAAATTATTTAAAAATATTTTAACAGGATCATTAGGAATGGTATGACAGCTTGAGGGTGATCGAAGAAGATATACCTTCTAAAACTGTATGGTTTCATTTATCGAGCCTAGCAAAGGACTTGGTCATAATTTTTGATATCAGTACTTTTAATGGCCGAAACTTTTTGATAGGAAGTTGGCCTTATTATTCACATGAAATGTTTTTGTTTGGATCTCACTCCTTTTTTCTAAGTATTTCAAAGTTAATGCAATAAGTATAATGAAGTTGTGATGGCTTATAATCGAGTCTTTTTTCTCTCTTACGCTTCAGTATAATTAGGAATAGAACCCTATCACATTTTACGGTCTGATTAGATGTGGTTTAATCTTCAATACATAGTATAAAACAAAGTCGCTTTCTCTGTTCTAATTGGGTGAATTTTTATTTTGTTCGTCTGTCTGTCAAAATCACAGATAACAGAAACTCCACTCCAGAGTATTTCCACTCAGTGGTCAGTTTCAGAACTTAGAACCATACGGCTTAACTAAGAGAAGATTTTGAGTATTTGACTCTCATTAAGTTTAATGAATAGTATTAGATATTAGTGATACCTAGTAGCCGGAATCAACAGGACACCAAAGTCTCCTCCAAACCTCCAAAGTCGGCCACCCATCCATTTCCTGACTTGGGTCAAGGTTGATTATCAAAATTATTAAGAAAATCGCGCTTCTGGTTTTATTGGCAAAGACGAATCTCAAACTACTGGAAGGAACGGGCTTAGGCACACAGATAGCTATTAATGTGGCGTACGACATCCGCAAAGAAAGGATTTTAGAAAATTCAACCCCTTAGGGGGTAATATAGGGGTTTGAAATTTGTGTAGTCCACGCCGACGAAGTCGCGCCCGCGACTTCGATAAAAAAATATACCTCTTGGCGTTTTATTATTTACCTACACTTCATCGATCTACATCGATGCTACACTTTACTTTTTATTAGAACTCAAGACCAGTAAGATTGACCCCTTGCTAGAAAACTTAAAAAGTCACATCTCCCTAAATAGTGCACTGATTTCGATGAAACAAGAACCATATATAGCTTCGAATAAAGTAAAATACATTTATTAAAACAAAATGAAAATTTGTTCAGTATTTTTTGTGTGATGTGGGAACAGACAGATTTTTATATATCTTTGAATTGGTCAGTGTCTGATGCAACTTTTGGACATTTTTCGATTTTTTCCTTCATATACACACTAAGACTCATCTTCTTACCAAATTTCAACATTCCACATACACGGGAAGTGCGTCATAATTTTGATCAGTCAGTGAGTAGGTCTTGTTTTATGTGATTTTCAAACCTCTGTATCTCAGAAACGGTTCAACTTGAAAATTTGAAACTTTCAATTTATCATCACATCCACGTGTTTAACTTATATTTCAAATTTCGTAGGATTACTATCCCGCGAATCAGAGTTATGAGGGGGGTCAAAACAGCTCGAAATGGATCGTGTAAATAACACACTCATGCGACAAGGCCGGAGGAACTTGGCCTGGCGCACTTCGTGCGCCTAGATACCCGAATTACTAATTCCGTGGAATTCTGACAGCTATTATTGTCATTTACAGATGAGTTATTTGTATGGAGAACAGGGTTAACATCTACGAAGTACGATTTTACCCCAAACTACATTAATTCTCTGTCATCATAAAAAACCATATGCCGCGTAATAATATTAGTCGTTTCGCCCTAAAATAGAAAAAACCAAGAGTGGAAACTAGAAAGTGCACACTAACAGCAATAGAAATCAAAAGAAGCACATTGAAAAAATTCATTCAAAAATGGAAGTCAAATGACATTCTCACCATGAAGTGTCTGTCAGGCATTTGTCATACCTACATGCGTCAGTTGATTTGTATTTGCATAAGTTTTGAATTTTTTATCTTTTTTGTGGGAATTGTTTTATCTCTGGTAACATTACGAAACATCAGAATTCCACGGAATTAGTAGTACGGGTATACGTATTTTCAGTTCGAAATACGCGACCCCAAAAGACAATCGCATTCAACGAGCCAAACCATCTGATTTGTGTCGCATATACACCAAAATAAATAGAGATAAAGGGGACCGCTTTTATCAAACTAATCCCATACCCCCGCTTTATGCTGACCCTAATTGCATTGGGCTTAAGTACATTAAACGGACGGTGGGGCCCGAACTGCACGCGTCGCGTCTCACGCGATCCGTCCACCTGCTTGTTAGCCCATTTCCTTTAACGTGCTTATTTTTAAATAACTTTATTTCGGACACAATCGTACTTTCAAGTCTCAACCTATGATTAAAACAGTAGGACGTATATTCGATACAAGTAAATTACGAGGTCGACAGCTTCGGAAGTTGGATTAATGATTGCTTTATTCAGTGGCTGCTACAAATGACTAATGAGAGTCACGAAAGTTTCAAATCCACTATAACTCAGTGTAGGTATTTCAATAGGGTCAATAAAGGAATCAAGCATTTGCTCAACGTTGATAATCAAGACATCGGCTTTTCGGGAGGGCCGAGTTCGATTCCCAGGACACACCTCAACTTTTCGGAGTTATGTGCGTTTTAAGCAATTAAATATCACTTGCTTTAACTAATTGTTCTCAAAGGCGTGTGAAGTCTATCAATCCAGCGTGATGGACTACGGCCTAAACCCTTCTCATTTTGAGAGAAATCCCATGCCCTGAAGTGGACCGATAATGGCTTGATAATGATGCATCATCATTATACCTACTCATCGATATTCATCGATTCATCCAAAAGGTAACGCTCAGCATATCATTGCTATTATCATCGCTATAAATTTTTAAACCCGACGCAAAAACGACGGGGTGTTATAAGTTTAACGTGTAGGTACGTGCGCGCGTGCGTGCGTGTGTGTCTGTTCCCCCGTAGCGCTTAAACGGGTGAACCGATATGAATGCGGTTTATTTGGTTTGAAAGGTGAATTAGTCGGGAATGTTCTTAGCTATATTTGATGAAAATCGGTCCAAGATGGCCGCCGCCACGAAATGGCGGATTACATATTTTTTCACAACTTCTTCAATATGGGTATCAAATGAAAGGAATCTAGTAGTATAGCACTATGCAAATCCAAGATGGCCGCCACCAAAAAATGGTGATTGTCGGGGGTTTTTTAAATTTTTAATTTATACTTGTTACTTAACTGCATAAACCATCGACATATTTGAAAATATTTTTTCATCATGCTTAACTGGTGATGAAGATTGTAATCATACCTGCAACAAAACAGAAAAGTTTATATAAATTGATGAAATGTATTTGTTATTAATCGTGGAAGTAAAGAACAACTATCAAAATGCACACAAAAATAGTGATAAAACATCAAACGAGACTGTTTGCAATAGCGAACAGAGTGCAATACAAACAAAATTGAATCATGTCTACGAACGAAACTAAAACCATACATAAAAGTCAATTTTATTGAGAAATTCCATATCGAGCAGTTTTGAGTAAAATCGGTTGGCAGCTAAAATAGGTCATACATTTAGTTCTAGCGCGGTCGTAGACGAACAATACTTGAAAATCACAGCTGAATTTGGTAGGAAAAATACTAAATTTCATCATATAAAATTTCATCGGTAGAAGTTAATTGTTTTCAACTTTTTCTCAAATCAGGGTATGGTACATTTAGTTTATGAGATGACGAATATAGTCCTGTGGGTCTACCATCAACTATAATCGCGACTCAATTAAACACCTAAACTGAACTGAATCGCTATTTCATACCATGAACTCTTTTATCCGACCAATAGACGTCATGACGTCATGAACGAAACAAAAACCTAGTATAAAATAAAAATATAGAAACAAAAAGATACTTCATGGTACGAATTCAATGCGATTTATTTTAAGCGCCGATATTGAATAGCATCGGAATTGGATCGTTAGATTAAAGATTATAGTAGGCCTTCAGTGATCATGCAACATCATCACCACCACGAATGTTTTGCTTCCTAGAACATGTTTATTTCGTCTGCTGGACATTAGTCTCTTTTAGGGTCCACACTTCGCGGTCTATGCCGCTTGTATCCAGCGGCTCCCTGCGACTCATCTGATGTCATCGTGTCCACCTAATGGGGCTATCAAGATGCTGTAATGGCGACCTCGAACGGGAAAGCGCAGTGTTGTCACTGACAACACTGCTATTTCTGGTTTGTTGGTTTACTTATCTAGTGGTGAGTCTGACAACTTGTCAGACCCACCAAGTTGTCAGATAAACCAACAAGTTTTTATTGAATTTGAATTCGATATAGTAACTCAAATTAGCGACAAAAAATATCAAACGAAACGAGAACACTTGGATAACAAACAAAATTCAATGATTGAAAGAAATAAAATAAAACAAATATAAAGTCAACTTGAAAGAAATTCACATCAGCAAAGTTCCCAGTAAAAACTGTTGGCAGCTTAAATAGGTCAAACATTTAGTTCGAAAACAATGCACCAGCCACCATAGTATGTTGACACATTGCCACCAACTAGTGATAAGTATTTAATACATTTTCCAAACGTCTGCAACGTTATTAACTTCTAGACAGTAAGTTCGTAACGTAGTTTGTGCTTAAGTTTAACAATTTTGCGAGAATTCAATAGTTATTACTAAAGTTTGTTTAGCTAGCTATAGCATTTGAACGTATATCATTTTAAAAACTTTTGTCTGTCTGTTTGTTTGATTTTCCGGGTTAATTTCGGAATGATTTTGTAGGGACGTCGATAGCCAGGTAGATGATGATGTAAGCAAAATGATAGTAGGTACGTCAATATGAATTTTGTAGAATTTCATCTAACTATTAAATACGAGTACAACATAGTATCTAATAATCTATATTACTTACAGAATTAAATGCCTAATGATCAAAGACATATATACAACAATACATAAATAGCAAGCTTATTATACGAAATTTTGTTAAAGAATTCTATCTAGTATAGGTACTTACCTACTGTAAATTCACGCGTACACACTTACACAGTAATGAGTAAAATCTGATTCAGCGGAAATAGGTCAAACATTTAGATCCGGAACATTGTTTCATACCGTGTTTACATCTTGCCGCGAGCTGGTGATAAGTATTTAGCACATTTTCCAAACGTCTGCAACAATATAAACTCAGAGAAAGTAGTTCAGGGCGTTGATGTACTAATTATTTTCTAAACTGAGATTGAACGGGTTGAACATGAAAGTAGCACACGATTTTATTTATTTACTAGCAGACATCTGTCTCCCATTCTTCATCATATATTTCATAAAATGTTGCTTAGATTACTCGTTGTAATAGTCTATATCTGTCTGTGGAAGTCCAGTTAAAATCGGTTCAGCCTTTTCAAGGACTAGCAAGACAGAAAAAAATTTAAACTTGTGTTTAGGTTATGCTACTCAATCTATACTAATATAATAAAGCGGAAGAGTTTGTTTGTTTGAACGCGCTAATCTCAGGAACTACAGGACCGATTTCAATAATTCTTTCACCGTTGGATATATATACGTGATCCTTGAGTGCTATAGGCTATATATTCTGTACTACGGGCGAAGCCGGGGCGGATCGCTAGTATAATATAAACTTATTAAAAGCAGTTTTTTCGAAATCACAGAAAGACACTTATTCCTATACAACAAAATATAAGGATCTATGAAAACTGAATCCCCATTACTGCGATCACATCTGTTGGTAAGTGACGAAACAGTCTAAGATGGAAGCGGGCCAACCTGGAAGGGGTATGGCAGATATTTGAAACTCATAACCCAATTAGTGTCTACCCGGATCATAACGAGAAGATAAAACGACGGTACTAGCCTGCCTGGCACTAGACCATATTATCATTTATTACTGAAGCAATCTCTTCTAGGCAACCCTTGTCTAGAGAGGACAAAATCATTGTATATTCATCGTTCATCATTCTTCAATCATCATCAGGATAGTGCAAAATAACGGAAAAACATACAAATATTTAAGTACAAGTATGTACTCGCACATCACCGGAATACAAAAGAACTTAGTGACAGTGTTGCCTTTTTGATACACGAAAATTTTAAAAGCAAGCAAGATAATAATAAAGTCCAGACAGTCCACTCTTTTAAAGCCGTGGCAAACATTGAAATATTCTCCTGAGTAGACAGTGCTTCCGACTGTAAAGCACTGGTAAATTCTGCTCAATCCGAAATACCCTTAGTAGGTATTTTATATTCGGACGTTCTTTCAAACATCCGCCATTGTTCGCAGTAGGCGTAATTATAGCTCGCCAAACAATTAAACAAGCACGTACAAGAACCAAAAGATATGGTGGCTAAAACAGGGCGCGTTTCATGCGGGAATTTGGCAACGGTATTTTCATTTCCAGCTCCTAAAGCCTGAAACACACAAAGCGTCCTGAAGCTTCTCAACAGGACCTCGCATTGAAACACATAAGTCGAGGTTGTTACACAATGAATGATTTTTTTAATAACAAAGTTACGTGGAAGCAATCGGCTTTGCATTTAGCTGCTCTCAAGATATTGCGAAGTGTAACTTGTTTTAAAGAGAGCAACTGCTGGGTTTCTTGTCTACTCATCTCCGCTTTCCGAATCGGTGGTAGTCATGACTTGGCCTTAGCCACTATAATTGTACACAGCGCAATCGTTCTTGTGTATACAACTTATAATTAAAGGAACTGTATAAAACACGGCACATTGCACCGATTGCAGGAATGCGGATTTTACGTACGCTTTCAAATGCGTTCATATTAACCTAAGTACCTAAAAGTTTGGAAAACTTGATAGATTTAGAGTATCAAAACAATAACACCAAAGTAAAATGGAAGGATGGAACGGTAGCGCATCGGGTGTGGTTTATGCTTAAAGAGTACAGAACAAACGCCTGCTCTTGTTATGCACTGATTGTCTGTGGCCAACGATAAGAACCAAACGGTAAAAAGCTGGGACAAAAGCCGTGTCACTGCGATCTCTCTCAAATGCTCTCAAGGGAATAAAATTGTAGGCGCGATCGTACAAATTACTATTTTTAACAGGAGTTTCTTCTTTCTACGTACTTACGTATACCGAGTAGAAGAGAAACGACAGTTTAGGTCGGAAGCAAAACGTTAAATCACTACATAGTATAAAACAAAGTCGCTTTCTCTGACCCTATGTCCCTATGTATGCTTAAATCTTTAAAACTACGCAACGGATTTTGATGCGGTTTTTTTTAATAGACAGAGTGATTCAAGAGGAAGGTTTGTAAGTAGAAAAATTGGACCCGGTAGGTGGCGCTAATAGCGGGCAGGACGACGTCTGCCGGGTCCGCTAGTTTCGAAATATTTTCTTTGTAAATATCATACTTTGTATTACAGAAATAAAGACATGTGAAATAAGCCGGTCGCTACGTCGCTAACTCCACAGGTAGCGTAACGAATAATAAAAGCAATGCATGCAAACTGGTATACGTTTTAGAAATATTCTAAAAACGAATACCTACGATTCTCTATCAATGAAAATGGTTTCCCATATGCGTAATTCTGTGACATTTTTATGATTGTTTCATGACCAACAATTCGACTATTCTTAAAAGAAGACGTTACCACTTTCCATCGGATATAATTGTGGTCAAGCGTGTATCTATACCACAGATCTATCTATCTATCTATAATAATATAAAGAAGCTTGTCCTGACTGACTGACTGATTGATCATCAACGCACAGCCTAAACCACTGAAGCTAGAAACTTGAAATTTTCACAGTAGCTTCCTTTTATGACGTAGGCGCACACTAAGAAAGGATTATTGAAAATTCTTCCTTGAGCGGGTTAAATAGGGGATGAAAGTTTGTATGAAAGTCCGTAATTTTTCAAGTTATATCCATGAAAATTGGTATTTAGGTTTTCGGTTAAAAATAAAGAATAACGTGTTTAAGGAATTTTGGGAAAAACTGCGCCCAAGTGGTTTAAATGGTGTTGTTACCCATGTTTCATGCAAATAAATATCATTTCATTTCATATCATTTCATTTCATGGGGATGTATGTTTGTATAAAAGTCCGTCATTTTTAAAGTTATATCAATGAAAATCGGTATTTGTATTTTCAGTTAAAAATAAAGTATTACGTTTTCAGGAATTTCGAAAATTCAACCCCTAAGTGACATTTATAAGAATCCAAGCGGACGAAGTCGCTGGCATCAGTTAGTACTGAATAAAATACAAGTTTAAATTAAAAATTAAAAAAAAAACTCCCGACATTCGTCATTTTGTGGCAGCGGCCATCTTGGATTTGCAATAGTGCTATTCTACTAGTCAACTTTCATTTGATACCCATATTAAGGGAGTTGTGAAAAAATACGTAATCCGCCATTTTGTAACGGCGGCCATCTTGGACCGATTTTCTTCAAACATAGCTAACAACATTCTCAACTAATTCACCTTTCAAACAAATAAAAACCGCATTCAAATCTGTTCACCCGTTTGAGCGCCACAGGGAACAGACAGACACACACACACACACACACACATACACACACACACAGACACGTCAAACTTATAACACCCCGTCGTTTTTGCGTCGGGGGTTAAAAAGAACATTGTGAACTGTAACACACGAATACAATAAATCGCTAAATTACAATCACCTAAAGACACATAGCGACAGCACAGCGTGCAGAGTAAATTGAAAACGCCTGGTTCGAAAAGACAAAATCGTTGTCCTTTATCGCGTCGCAATTTTCGAAATTGCAGTGTTAGTTTGCTCCCCAGAGGCCCGCCTTCACTTCGCCGTGATTACAGGAGTCCAGATGTTATGGCACTGTTAACCCAAATCGAAAATTTCCTTTATAAACAGTACTATAAACGAACAAGGCTTTTTTTTCTACCTGCTGTTTGTGTTTCGATAAAATTAGAATAGGAAAAGTCGAATAAAAATTTTGGTGGGAATCGTGACCACGCTGCGACAGCATATTGTTATATATATACCAATACAGAGTTAGTTATAAAGTGGACTTAGGTCGATAACTTTTAGAAGTAGAAGACGCCCTCCAAAAGCGGTAGTTACCTTTTAAACTCAGAACATATTTTCTTTTCCTGACTTACTACCGAAGCAAAATGTTTACCGTAATCGGAAAAGTAAAAGTTCTCCCTCTTGAAAAAAAAACTCCTTTGAAAGGAAAAGTCAGAAGGAACGTCATAAATTCTAGGAACAAGCATACTAAGAAGAAGGAGATATACTTAATCAGCATAAATTTCTCTTAATGTGTGAGTATGTGTGAGTGTGTGTTAGTGTGTGTGTGCATGTGTGTGTCTGCATTTGTTTATTTGTGGCTGTAGAATATACTCGTAGGTTTAAAATAAAGAACAGACCCTGGTTAAATTGGTAGCGACACTTTCTAGGACGGAGTAAAAGGTACGGAATCATTTTGCCGCGATTACAAAAGTCCAGATGTTTTAGCACGGTTAACCCAAATCGAACTTTCGTTTATAAACTTTACCGTTCTATAAACGAACAAGGTCGGTGAGCGGACGAAATTATGTTTGTGTAACGTCCAGTGATGCTTGAACTGCCTGTTTAGAAAAATAAAACAAACAGTTTAATAAAAATAATCTTCAAAATTCCGTTCTCCGCGGTGTACAAGTGTTTGGATGTCTCTACTTCATACTTAAGCCAGATCACGTTAACTGGGTATGAATCTGTCATTTAGTATGGGGATTGGAGATATAATTCTAAGGACCTGTTTCACCACCTTCTGATAAGTGTCGGATAGCGGTGGTGAAACGATTATACATATAATATATTTACGCATAGTTATGATACCTAAATTAAAAAATTACACTCGGGCTCAGTTTGATAACAATAAAGTTTTGATAAGTAATTCTACAAGGGTTTCTTTTTCCCTTTTGAGGTACGGAACCGTAAAAAACGAATCAAAGGCTAGTTTTTTGGTAGTTAGTCATAATGATTGTTTCCTACGGTAAATAGTAGAAATACTTATTATATTAAAAGGTCATTTTATATTAAAAGGTTTGTATATCAAAATAACTGTACCGGTAAAACCTTAGGTCGTGACTGTAAACCGTTAAATCGTGGGGTCACGGGCCTTGTCTTTCGTACACACGTATGTTAAATTCAAGTAGCACGAAATACTTACTTCAATGTGACTGAGAGATCTTTATTACGTACTGGTGACTCGTAGCTTTTATACTTTGGCTTTGTGCTCGCATGAATTTCGATTCAGACTCTATCTTTTGAACTTTTATTGTGAAAATTTATTATGATAGGTTCTGCATTCAATTTCTTTAATCATGAATGATCAGAGGATTATCCAGATATTTGTATAAAACAAAATCATTTACAACTCTTTTAATTTTTTTTAAATCACAAAATGGTTTAAAAGGTAACTCCTGGTTCTCTCACGGAAGATTGCTTCGACACAATAGACGAATTTTTAAATGTTAAGCAATTTAAGAACTAATTTTGCATGCCTGGTAAGATTCAACATTTCTAGTGGAAAAATCTGCATGTTATTGTAATAAAACACCACATTGAAGAAAATGATTCTGTAAATTGAAAATTGGCGAGTCTTAATTCATGATCAGATCATTAGATTTCTTTTGGAAAATAAAATAGAAAGATTAGCTTTATTTGGATCATCAAAATACTTTACATAAAAGGAAAATAAACCGATCCATTGAAGCTGCCTTTAAAAATATAAATCGGACAATAAATAACGGTAAACCACATCTTCCAAAAGCAACGTTTGATATCAACGCTTTGTGAACTGGAACTGGTACCTAACGCAATATAGATACCGTAAATTGAAATGTGGTCACGTATACCAGTTCCCAGTATTCATGACCAATCGCAAGTCTATTGGCAACGGCACAGTTCTATCTATCGCTTTGCAATATTTCACGTAATATAAGTGCAAATTGGACGTGAATTCCTTAGCACTACCTGCAGACATGCGAGCTTAATTTGATAGATACGTGTTTCAAGTTGCCAAATGAACTGGTCAAATCATTGGGACAAATGTTTTTCAATTGTTAACTTATACTGTGATTTTTAATTCCGTGGAATTCTGACGTTTCTTAATGTTACCAGAGATAAAACAGTTCGCACAAAAAAGATAAATAAAAATCAATTGTCTCATGTAGATATGACAAATGTCTGACAGATATTTCAAGTGCTTTAGTTTGGGGCATGAACCTATAGAAGAGGACATGGCATAATGTCCTATAGAAAATAGTGGATGGAAAATAGCTTAAGCTTATCAAAATTTTCATAAGTGTGTAAGAGACAACACTACATTTTTAAACATAACAATAAAACAGATCGTGGCAGAAATTTTATTGCAACTTCCCTTAAGATGGCCTCCCTAAAATGTATACATGAACACTCACACACGCACAACTTGAGACATCACAATGAACACGCGCCATTTTAGGTTGGGGGATTGTGCGTGTGTGAGTGCATTTTTGGCACGTTTTTAAGGTAGGTATGCCTACTCTACTTATTATTATTATCTCTATGGTTTGGGGTAAAATCGAACTTCAGGTGGTAACTCTGTTTTTCGTACAAATAACTCATTCTATTTTTAAATGACAACTGTCAGAATTCCAATGAATTAAAAATCAGACTATAGGTAGTTCAAATATTTGTATAGTTAATTAAGGAGATGTCAGCGATACTTGGTCACTCTACCACACACACGAGCTACAGAAGTGAATAAGAGCGCAATGTGTGTGCATGATTCGTGTATAAAAACGTTTACTTGCTAGACCAGAATTAATTCAAATTAGGCGCACGATTGGAAAAGAAAAAAGAATAACTCTAAAAAGTTTATGATAAGAGATGATGTAACGCAAAAGTGTTGTTTAAGATAAAAGCACTAACAGAAATAGATTTTGCAGTGGGGGTCGCCGTGCTAAGAGGCAAATAGTTAAGAATTTTTACCAAAATGAAATTCAATCATTAAAATAACAGTCAGAACTGTCCAACAAATTACCAGATTTTAGTAAACAAGAAATTTTTGAAGAAGCCCTTAGGAATTCTGCTGCTCTCCCTAAAGGAATGAAAACAGAAGTTAGTATTAAATTCAAAACGTCGACTTCAATTCGGAAGTTTTCAAATGTTTTTAAAATATATTTTTATTCATTACGAGACCATTGAAAATTAAGGTCGCTAAACGCCACTTGAGATGAAGTCAGTGATGTTTAAATGAGGCTGGATATTAAATTTTATTAAAATGCGCAATAAGATAGTTTAACAATCTAGAATTCTGAATGGGCAGAGAATATATTCAGAGCGATTTTTTTTTAATTACAAGTATAAATTAAAAATTTAAAAAACCCCGACATTCGCCATTTTGTGGTGACGGCCATCTTGGATTTGCACAGTACTATTCTACTAGTCAAACCCCTTCATTTGATAAAGGGAGCCGTGAAAAAATATGTAATTCGCCATTTGGTAGCGGCGGCCATCTTGTATCGATTTCCATCAAACATTGCTTGTTAGCTATGTTTTACAGTCTCGACTAACTCACCTTTCAAACAAAAAAAAAACCGCATTCAAATCGGTTCACCCGTTTGAGTGCTACAGGGGAACAGACAGACACACACACACGCACGCACGCACGCACGCACGCACGCACGCACGCACGCACGCACGCACGCACGCACGCACGCACGCACGCACGCACTCGCGCGCACGCACGCACGCACGCACACACACACACACACACACACACACACACACACACACACACACACACACACACACACACACACACACACACACACACACACACACACACACACACACACACACACACACACACACACACACACACACACACACACACACACACGTCAAACTTATGACACCCCGTCGTTCTTGCGTCGGGGGTTAAAAAGAGAGAATTTTTAATTGGTTATTTAGATATTTTAGCCAGATCTCTAAAAGGTAACCAAATCCACAAATACTCTAATTAATAATTAAAAGAGCAATAATTTTATTTCCCGATAATCACTACATACCTATTATAAAGCAAAGTCCCCCGCCGCGTCCGTCTGTCTGTTCGCGATAAACTAACTACTGAACGGATTTTCATGCGGTTTTCACCAATACCGACAGAGTGATTCATGAGGAAGGTTTAGGAGTATTATTTGATAAAGTTTTGTGTAAATTGGTTGAAATATGACGATAATTGTTGAATATATCAGAAAAAGTCAAGCCATCAGTCAAGGCAGAAAACGCTAGGTACCTTAATCCCTTTGAGATATAACAACACAATGTATGGTGGAATTTGGGTGGAATAGTAGCGGCTAATTACTAACTGTGCGAAGTCGGGGTGGTTTGCTAGTAATTAATAATAATAGATAAGTATATAGTAACGAAAATTTTCTGCAGAATGCGACGTTAATTAATTTTCGAGGCGCATAAACTATTCTATTACAAAGCCCACTTATAATATTAATGGTTGTAGGAACCAGTTCGTAGGGTGGGTGCCCGATTATAATAATATAGTTCGCGCTTCATAATATTGCGTGAAGACGGCTTTCGTTAAAGCTATTAACTAAGTACGTTAATCGGCTTATTTCACGCTCCGCGCATAATTGCGTTATGAATATAAATTTTATAATTCGCAAAATTATTCTCTTCCCTGCTGTTGTTTATATATTTTGTACTATAAAGGGTGAAATATTGTTTAGAAATTGAGAGGTATTCAATTAGTTACTTACGAGAATATGTAATACGGTGCCTTTGACCGCAGAAATTCTTCTGTGATTTGTATTACTTTTATCCGTAAAGTGGCTTAAATTTTTATTAATATTAATAGAACCTTTTATCAGGCTTTGGCAAGGTTAACAAATGCAATAGTATTGGTGGTACCTTCTACCTATATCAAATTGATATTCCGAACCAGTGGTAGACTCACTTAACGAATGGAAAGCACTTTGTATATAAAAGTTTGTTTGAACGAAAAACTTAATAACATTAGTAAAAAAGTCTAGGTCTAGACAAAGTACATTAGAAATATGACAGTCTCCAATGAATAATAGCAAAAACTAAAGACATAATCGATAAAGTAATAATCAATAACGACATCAAACAAATTGATGGAGGGGATACTCTGACGGGCATTAAGAAATTAATATTGGAGCCAAGTTGACATAAGGATTCCATCAGACACGGGTATAGGCGTGGCATTCGTCGTGGCAGATTGGACTACGAAATGTAATTATGGTAAATCACTAATGTCTGGCAGAAAGTAAATGATGGGCTCAGTCAGGCCTGATTCCCTCCTCAGTAAAATTTACAAAAAAATACAAAAAAGAGCGGACTTAAGTTACGGAAATTATGTTTGAGAATCATAGAGTAGGTACTCTCTATTTCTTTTCTTACTTCAGACAATCCTATAGTGTCCCAGTACAATCTACTCACTGCTTCTTCCATTTAGATGATATTCTCGTTGATTCTTAAAGTACGTCCGCTATAATGTTACCAGGTAAAGTCGTCGGATCCACCAGTTGGCGGCGGGAATTTCTGCACTGACACCCCCTGTCCCGCCATTACCATGACCGCTGCCGGAGCTAGTAGCAAGGCCATCGGGGACTTCAGGTCATTTCAGGAATTCACACTGTATCCATACAAGGTATATGCCCTAATCACCATGCTTAACAGTTCCGTAACAGGTACCAGTTAAAATTTCACACAAAACATTATCGCAACTTGCATGAATAAAGATGAGTAATGAACGCAGTGTGTACAATAGCGGAACAAATGGTTCTGCTGTGACAGAGGCGGGAGACGTTTGGCTTGCTAAACCTGAAATGATTAATGCAACTGGAACGTGGTAATTGATTGCCGTCCACCCTATCTCCCAGCCTGAGAGATAGTGAACGGTTAAATTGTTTAGCACATTGCACCAGTACGTTCACTATTTCTTCATAAAAATGCTATTCACAAGGTTAGGGTAAAGTGAAACCTTATCCTCTAGTCTAAAGTATTTGACATACATTCATAAGACAGAGGACCTTGTCTAAAAATAAGAGATAAATGGTTGGTATACGTATCGCCAAACAAATATTCGCCTCTGAATATAACCGCAAGGCGCGTCGCAATAGCATATTTTTGGTATCAGTGGGTGGACAGCTAGCGCGAATCTGCGCGAGTTCGCTCTCGCACGAAGCTCAGGGACGAATATTTGTTTGGTGTATTTAGTTATAAATACACCAAAATAAATACACCAATAACTTGCGCAAATTGCCAAATTATAAAAAATTTATGTTACCAAAAACCAATAATTTTTACGGAAAAAGGCATTACAAATATATATTACCAAAATTACTTGAAGATCTCCCACCGCTCTTGCAGTGTGTGGGGGTTAAAAAACAGATTTTCTTAAGAAAGTGTAAGAGATATTTCTTGGGTAACAATGTACAGGTCATTGATAACTAAGGAATGTCTCAGCTACTAGTATTATTTATTGTATAGTTAAGTATGTTATTGTATAGTTATGTAAGTAATAAGTATATACAGTTTTTGTCAATAGTTTATTTAATGATAGTATAATTTAAATAGTATTATTAGTTTATTAAGCGAACTCGCCATCCTCACATAAACGAAAAGTTTTCTTGAGGATGACCAAAATTGTATAAAAAACAAACATTGTATTATATTTATCAATAAAAGAAAAAAAAAAAAAAAGTTTACGTAACCGTCCTTGAAAGCTCTACACTTCACGCTGTAAGAAGTCTATCAATATACGTAGGATAACTGCATTGAACCAGTATAAATTATCTGAAACAATTTAACTATCTCTAAAGCTCTGTATCCACTAGAGGCAGCTAAGTGGAGTCGCTGCCTCATATGAGGCACTCTGCGGTATGCGGCAAATTGCAACGAGCCATGTTTTGCCGGCTTTTTGTCGCTTCAATCGGAAACATGCGTTTAGTGAAGACTGAAGAGGTATCCATTAGTGTAGCTTCATCTGACGTCGACGCTTTAATTACCATATTCCAAAGGTTAGTGACAATAAATTGAATCATGGTAAACGATGCATTTTAAACATTCATACCAACTGTAGTCAAGTGAGAATATTGGATTAAAATAATCCAGCCATACACATTTCATGAGCGCAAAGAGACAGGCGGGATGATTTATAAGGGGAGCGCAAAAATTGATAGAGCTGCCTCATCCGAAAAAATATGTCCAGAAAACAAAGGAATATCGGACTTTTATTAACCGTAGATTATAGGTCACGTAGACCGCTGCGATTTTGGTCTTTAGATTTGTCGATACAATATTTTGTACCAATAGTTTGATACAATATATTGCATTAAATGCTTTAAAAAATGATACCGCTCCTGTTGAATATTATCTATCTATCTATCTATTAATATATATATAGCTGCTCGTGCTGATTCATTGACTGACTCACTGATTGATCACCCCTCCTGTAAAATTTTGTATGAAAAATTTTTTTTTCACTAATGGTTTCGTATAGACGACAAAAATTCATTCGGAACAAAAATATGGAGAGAGCTGATGATTGAGGATTTCAGAGACGAGCGAATGGCACGCTTAAGGTATTGAAGATAGGTGGGGGGTGCTCGAGCAAATGTCACTCGAAACATCATCCAATTGGCAGTGAGCTGAAAAAAAATTCAAAATGGCGAAAAAAAGATGGCCGCCATACAACTTTCGTCGGTCTCCATCTCGGAGGGTATAAAAGATGGAAGAGTGGTTTCTTCGCAAAAGATGATCAAAATCCAAAGGTCTACTCGATGAATAGAAAAAAAATTCAAAATGGCGGAATTTATTTTTCCATAGAAAATGTATGGCGAATATTGAAGAGACTACAAGTTGTAAACTATGCAAGGCTTTAATGCGGTTGCGGTAAAACCTCGCGGTCCGCTTGCGGGCCGCGCACCCACGCGCCATACTAGTTAATATATATATAGCTGCTCGTGCTGATTCATTGACTGACTCACTGATTGATCACCCCTCCTGTAAAATTTTGTATGAAAAATTTTTTTTTCACTAATGGTTTCGTATAGACGACAAAAATTCATTCGGAACAAAAATATGGAGAGAGCTGATGATTGAGGATTTCAGAGACGAGCGAATGGCACGCTTAAGGTATTGAAGATAGGTGGGGGGTGCTCGAGCAAATGTCACTCGAAACATCATCCAATTGGCAGTGAGCTGAAAAAAAATTCAAAATGGCGAAAAAAAGATGGCCGCCATACAACTTTCGTCGGTCTCCATCTCGGAGGGTATAAAAGATGGAAGAGTGGTTTCTTCGCAAAAGATGATCAAAATCCAAAGGTCTACTCGATGAATAGAAAAAAAATTCAAAATGGCGGAATTTATTTTTCCATAGAAAATGTATGGCGAATATTGAAGAGACTACAAGTTGTAAACTATGCAAGGCTTTGATGCGGTTCTTTGGAGAACTCTCAAAGAAAAATATGGGAAGACATGATGATTGAGGGTTTGGAAGATGGATGAGGAGCCCGGGCAGGGTATTGTAGATAGATGGGAGGTGCTCAAACAAAAATTACTCAAAACCTCATCCAATTGGCACTGAGCTGAAAAAAAAACAAAATGGCAGATTCAAAATGGCGGCCATACCGTCAGCCTCTATCTCACTAAGCATAAAAGATGGAAGAGTGGTTTCTTGGCAAAATATGATCAAGACCTAAATTCTACTTGATGAACAGAAAATAAACCGGTCAAGTGCGAGTCAGACTCGCGCACCGAGGGTTCCGTACTCCAGAAGTATAAGTACAATCTGTTTTTCATTAGTTTGTCTTAAAAGGTAAGGTGCTAATGAAGCTAGGCCTCTAAATTGTATGAGCGCTCATACAACTCAGAGGTCTATACTGTACTGTCTGTACTGTACTGAAAACTGTACTGTACTGTCTGTTTTGGATAAAAATCGGGTTTAAAAAGCATCAACAACTTTTTATCATTTGGTTTGTATTTTAAATTGTTTAGTCAACTCTCCACCACCACCATCACAGGTACAGCTTTTTTACGACCCACGGCTGTGCAAATGTCTCTTCTCTCATAGGAGAGGGATTTAGAGCTTAGAGCCGCCACGCTTCTCTAATGTGGGTTGGCGGGCTGTAACGAATATTGTCACATGATATTGATAATAACCGGGAACGACTGCTTAACGTGCTCTCCGAGGCACGGGGGTGAAACACCGCCAACTATCAACTCCGGGCTGACACTGAGAATTTCTTGATAAAAAACCCTACAATAATTTGCCCGACCCGGGAATTGAATCCGGGACCTCGTGATCTGCAGTCGAATATAATACCCCTAGACCAACGAGGTAGTAAGTCACCTCTAGGAACACCTAATTTCACATCTCCGGTACCTACTTATCAATGTTACCCATGTCTACTGTATATACCCATACTACTCAATTCAAAAAATAAAAATAGATTCAATAATTTATTTATGATTTTAATCTGTGGTTTTCTACCTGTACTTTTTAGCAGTGCAAAGCTGTAAGAAGTTTTTATCATAGACCACGAAAAATAAGGTTTTTACTGTATTTTTTACTTTGTACGGATTAAGTACTAAAGCGACAATTTATGATAATTATTCAGAGAGCAAAAAGTGTCAAGATGATTTCGGAAATCATTTTGTTTTAATAATAATAGAACAAGATAAATGTAGTTCTTATAAAAAATAACATTACTTAGTTATATATATAGTTTTTAATTCTTATTAATATTATGTCAAACTTTTTAGAGGAGTTTGGCTGATGTTTTTTTTTTAAATCCGTAGACTGAAAAAAAAAAACAAAACAAAAGGCGGTAAAAAAAATATGTTTTACCTTTCTTTCTACGTTGCATTCCTTCTGCGTAGAGTGATTTAATTGTTCTCAACATATTTTTAAAGATTTTCAATCTTAAAATATATATTAATATTTAATTACATATTTCAGACTGTATTAATCTATTAAATTAGTCTTAGTAATTAGTATTAAAGTTAAGTTACTATTGTTAAGTTAAGTGTTTAGCCGATTTCCTGGTAAGTGACAAAATTTTATTACTGAGATAGAATTATGGCGTCTTTTCTTCGCACCGTGCAAGTCAAGGAAACTGCTAATCTCGATGCACCTACTCGAGAAGTTCTCTTATATAATATTCCCGGTGACGGGAACTGCATGTTTTCAGCTCTGTCTTTTCATATATACGGTCATATAAACCGATCTCAGGAAATACGATCGCGTATAGTTGGAGGGATTGTATCGAACTGGGATCGATATGGCATGTTTACAATGCGTCGTGACGAAAGCCCGTATGTGTCAGCTGAAGAATATTGCAATGAAATGATGCAAAACGGAATTTACGGCACTACCACAGAATTGTCGATGGCAGGGGAAATATATAAAGATTATATGTTTAAACTGTATATAGATGGTGTTTATGCGCAAACATTCGGCACCGGACCTATAGAAAAAATGATCGGTTTTACAGGGCACCTCACGAGCGGTCATTTTGATGTTTTCATCGAAAAGAACGTAAATCAGGTCCCTTCACAAAATAGTAATTATAACGATATCCATTTGCCCAGCAGTGGGCAAATCTATAGGGCTGAATCTCCAACGTTTACGGAGTCATAGTCCTATAGTTTACATCTGAATAGTAATACTTTAAGCAATGAATCATTAATGACTATTAGTAATACAGAATGTTCTTTGCCAATTAGTAAGCATATACTGATAAATGAAAGTATAATATCTCCTACTTTCACGCAGTCGCAACCCTATTGTTTAAATGTTAATAGTAATAGTTCTGGCAATGTCTCATTAATCACCATGGTTAACGAAGAACGTTCTTTGGCAAGCGATGGGCAAATACTGATAAATGAATTTGCATCTCCAACTTTTACAGACTCGCAGCTTAGTAGGATAAACTATAGCCTTAGTCCATGTAAAGTCGTATTAGAGCAATTGCCTGTTGATAACCTACACGTAACAGAACGATTACAAAATAAAACTAATAGAAACGATATGTATCAACAAAACTGTAAACGTTCACGTGGTAGGCCAAAAAAGCAAGTAACTGTAGCTGAAAAAAAACGTAAGCATTTGGAGGCTGTTTTGCGTTACCAAAAACATAAGCCACAATCTCACAGGAAAGCCGTGCATCGGTATACAGCTGCACATCCCGAAGTGAACCAAGAGGCAGTACATCGATATACAGCCGCACACCCCGAAGTGCACAGAGAAGCTGTCCAACGGTATACTGCTGCACACCCCGACGTGCACCGAGAGGCCGTACAAGTATATAACGCTGCGCATCCTGAAGTAACTCGACAGGCTGCGTTAAGATATCAAAGCTTGCATCCTCAAACTCATCGTGAATGTGTTAGTAAATATTCTAAAACACATCGAGATGAAATACGTCGAATCAGAAATATTCCTTTAGAAATACGTGGGCTGGGTTTAACGGGTGCACTGAAAGGTAACGATTTAGATAAAATTAAACCGATTCATTTAAAATATTCTCTTATGTGTGAAGAAACTTATAAATGTATTTACTGCAGTGCAAGACTTTTTGATGAAGAAAAGTCTCGCACAAAGTGGTGCTGTGGACAGGGCAAATATAACGTTGACCCACTCGGACCACTAGATGCCGAGTTTTACGCAAACCAAAATTTTTTAAAAAACGCTAGAGCATATAATAATCTGTTCAGTTTTTCAGCGCTAGGTACAACTCACGGCTTTCAAAGACCTGCGGGTCACGGTCCTAACTTAGTGAAAGTTCAAGGGCGTATTTACCATCGCGTCTTTGAATTGGCTTATAGTGGTAGCACAAATAATACAGCATTATATATACACGACGGAGAAGAGCATCAAAGATTAGGAAATCAACAAAATTTGTGCCCCAATCTTATCAAGGAGATTTACGTGTACTTAAAAAATAATAATCCCTTGATAAAAGATTTACACTTATTAAATAATCACCCAAGTTCAGAAGCTCGATTAATTTTTCAAAACACAAGTCGACGTACTCATGGACCGATATTAGGAGATAGACCGGTGTCGAATGAGCTTGCAGGTTTGATTGAAACTTCAAACGAACATCACCCGCGAGCAGTAGTAATATGGAAAATTGGTGAAGCAAAACCACACACAGTACACTACTTACATCCCGCATATGAAGCGTTTCAGTATCCTTTACTGTTTCCTAGAGCTCCTGAAAGATATTCCATTGATATTAAAGATAAAGCTGGCAATAAACTAAGCCAAGTAAAATACTATCGTTGTCAACTCTTATCTGAAGAGCGGTTTGCGATCTTACGACGCCTTTCGCAAGAATACTTTGTTGACATGTGGTGCCGGACCGAAGAAGAGCGTCTACAATATTTCAAAGGTATTCAAAGCGAACTAAGAATTGCAACCCGACGTGAAATCGACGAAACGATCGCAGGTGAAGGCATACGACCCGGTAAAGTATATTTACCGGCGAGTCTTACGAATAGCCCACGTTATATGCAGATCAAGTACCATGATGCTATGGCCATTGTTGCACGGTTGGGAAAACCAAGCTTTTTCCTCACTGTTACATGTAACCCGAAATGGCCAGAAATAACCAACAGTTTATATCCCGGTCAACAGTCAACAGATCGCCCTGATTTGTGTGTGAGAGTATTTCAACTAAAGTTGTCAATACTGTTGAAAAAAATCAGATCAAAAGACTTCTTTGGTACCATTGTGTCAATTCTACATGTTATAGAATTCCAGAAAAGGGGTTTACCTCACGCACACATTACGTTCCGTGTAGAAGGAGGAGGGCCCATCGATAGTATGGATATTGATAAATTTATTCAAGCAACTATACCTCCACCGGAACAGGGACGACTGAGACAACTGGTTTTGCAACACATGGTGCACGGCCCATGTGGAACAGAAAGGTCACCCTGCTACGATCAAGCTGCTGGGAAATGTTCGAAAAAAATCCCTAAAAGTTACACTGAAGTGACGTACACGGATGAACGAGGCTCAGTACACTACAAACGTCCAGCTGGCGAACAGCCGGCAATTCGTGAACGAAATCAAACTTCAGTCACTAACAGGTGGATTGTGCCGTACAACCCGGCGATACTATTGATGATGGAGTGTCATTGCAATTTGGAAATTGCATCCACCTCCAAAGTGGTTAAATACCTTTACAAGTATCTGCACAAAGGTCCCGATCACGCAAAAGCGGGGGTGCCAGAAGTATTCGACGAAATAGAACACTACGCTCAATATCGATATGTGAGCGCCTCAGATGCAATGTGGCGTCTATTGGAGTTTGACATCAGCTGCAGATACCCAACTGTTGTTGCACTACCGGTACATTTACCCGACGGAGACGCGATTGTTTTCCGTACCGGAACCGAGGCGCAAGCATCAGAAAATTACATGTCCAAATTGAAAATTTACATGACGAGGCCTCCAGATCCTGAGTTGGATGAATGTACTTACATAATGTTTTATGAAAGGTACAATGTCGAAACTCAGGTCCGGCCTAATCCAACTGTAAAAGTGTTGGCTCATGAATCTGGAAAATATTTTATTACAAAAAGAGTACGAGGCGAAATCGTGGCTCGAATTGTCTTTATATCTCCTACACTCGGTGAACTTTATTTTCTGCGAATGTTACTCATGCGTTATCCGTGCCGGAGCTACGACGAACTGCGAACTGTCAACAATATAATTTACGACACTTTTCAAAAAGCAGCGTTCGAACGTGGTATTCTGAACGATAACCAGGAGTATGAATCGGCAATAGAAGAGGCAGCCGGCTTCAAGACCGGCAAAGGTTTACGTCAGCTTTTCTTCGCACTTATCATGGACGGTGCCCCAGCCCTTCTGTTATGGGATAAATACCGTGATCATTTGTGCGATGATTATCACAGAGGATGTGAATCTGAAATAGAAGCCGCTTACGACCACGGCCTTAGAGACATTGAACAAATGTTACGTGCTCATGGTCGCTCGCTGTCAGATTTCGGTTTGCCAGACATAAGACACAGCATAACCGAGCTTGACAGAGAAACTGGAAGATGGAATGATGAGGCGACTGCCATATTAAATGAATGGGAGTCCAAATTAAATTCGCAGCAACGGGCTATTTATAACACAGTCATATTACTTACTGAAGATGATTGTGAAGATACGCACCCGGTTTTCATCGACGGTCCCGCTGGCACCGGAAAAACCATCTTGCTTAACGTGATTGCTGCAAAAATTCGTTCTAATGGACATATTGCCCTATGTACGGCTTCCACGGGTATAGCTGCACTAAATCACGATGGAGGTGTCACAGCACATTCAATGTTTAAGCTTCCGTTAGACTTTGAAGGTGGTAATGCAGTGTGGGGAATTTCGAACAACTCTCAAAGAGCAGCGTTGATCAAAGCAGCACGTCTTATCATTATCGATGAGGCACCAATGGCTCACAGGTACCTGCTTGAAACAATTGACCGCGGTCTCAAAGATCTAATGGAATGCAATACCAAACCCTTTGGAGGCAAAGTGTTAGTATTAGCTGGTGATTTTAGACAAATACCACCAGTGATAACAGGAGCAGGAGAACGTGACATATGCCGGGCCTCAATAAAAAATTCTGAAATTTGGCACTACGTTCAAAAATTCAAGTTAACTGAAAATCAGCGTGCAAAAGAAGACCCCTATTTTGCTAACTTTGTATTGAGTATTGGAGAAGGTGAAGCTGAAACAACTGAAGAAGATTTATTAATTTTAAAAAATATCAATTACGTAAATAGCTTGCAACAATTAATTTATATTATATATCCAAAGTACGAAGTCTGTGACCCAGAAAATATATGTAAAAGGGCGATTCTATCGGGAACTAATGAAAACATAAGAGATATTAATCAAAAAATACTTGAATTGATACCTGGACCAATGACTATCTGTTACAGTGCCGACACTACTGACCACCTGAATGACAACTCAGCTGAACGATTAGAAGGCAATGTTTTTAAATTCTATCACAGCACCCGGTGTGCCCGATCATGACTTGAAACTGAAAGTAGGCGCGGTCGTAATACTTATTCGAAATATCAGTTTCACGCACCGTTTAGTTAATGGTACTAAATTAATTATAGATCAAGTCTCAAAATTCACTCTGTTAGCGCATCACCCAAATAGTAGTGAGCCCATCGTCATACCTCGCATAACTTTTAAATTTAAAATAGGGCGAAACGGTGTAGAAATGACACGCAAGCAATTCCCTGTCAAGTTGGCTTATGCTATGACGTTCAATAAATCTCAAGGGCAAACTCTTGATCGTGTGGGAGTAGATCTAAGAAGTGATGTTTTTTCACATGGACAACTATACGTTGCTTTGGGCAGAGTGCGGCACAGTCACAATTTGCAAGTCTTGGTCCCGCCAGAAAGAGTTAGCAGAAATTACGCTCTTACTAAAAATATAGTTTATAAATCACTACTGACCTAAAATTCAAAAGAAAATCGGACAAAAACAGTAATATGTAAATAATATTATGTAATGTGTAATATAAGTAGGTAGATAGCGTTGTAATAGAATATACTTAAACAATATTATGTTCACTTTCTATACTTTTCTTTGTGTTATTATTATTTTATTTCAATAATTTTAAATGGCTTAATATACCAAACATTAAATTTTCAATCATAATACCTTACTTTATTCTTACTTCACAAATACCCCCAGTCAGAAACTTAAGATGTTACAGTAATATAAGGGTTTTTTACTATAACACATCTGAATCACAGGGATCTTTTGTTTCATATATCAAAACATATTTTTAAATATGTAAGTCATTATTCTAAGATGTAAGTAGATATTTTTTTAATTATGCTGTTTTTCATATTTATTTAAGGATTAATGCTTAATAACGACACAATATTTGTTTTAATGTTTATTTTAAGTATTTATTTATGTATCGTGGAGCAAGGTGGCAAAAATATTTAAATTTTTGTAATATTTTTGCTAAATTGCAATAGGTCTCATTATTCAGGCATGCAGAATATTTTTTACCCGATTACGTTAAAGCCAAAAGTAACGGTTATGATTTTAGCAGTCTATGTACATATGTTTATAGTTAAATTTTAATTCTGTTTTAAATGTCTGTTAATGGGAGAACCACGTAAAAAAAAACGAGCTGATGCCATACCTCCTGGGTGGCTTGGAAACTGGCCCACTACACTTTTTATATTATAAAGTAATACGTACCTACACGAAAAAGTTTATACGTATTTATAATATAAAGAATTATAGTGAGCCAGTTTTCGAGCTACCGAAGCTAATTTCACTGTTTCAGATATTCATTTTGTTGCTAAGTTTCTTTAGTGATATGACTCCCAGGGTGATGTGACCTGAAGATGATGACTAAATTCTTAATACAATATACCTATACCTACTAAAAATCAAAACGGTTACACACCAAAGCTATAAATCCAAGCGGACTCCTGTTTCTGTTGTTTACTCGGTCCGTCCACGCGGTCCGCTTTAGCGGGCCGCGCACGCACGCGCCGTACTAGTTAATATATATATAGCTGCTCGTGCTGATTCATTGACTGACTCACTGATTGATCACCCCTCCTGTAAAATTTTGTATGAAAATTTTTTTTTTCACTAATGGTTTCATATAGAGGACAAAAATTCATTCGGAACAAAAATATGGAGAGAGCTGATGATTGAGGATTTCGAAGACTGGTGAAGAGCACGCTTAAGGTATTGAAGATAGGTGGAGGGTACTCGAACAAATGTTACTCGAAACGTCATCCAATTGTCAGTGAGCTGAAAAAAAATTCAAAATGGCGAAAAAAAGATGGCCGCCATACAAATTTCGTCGGTGTCCATCTCGGAGGGTATAAAAGATGGAAGAGTGGTTTATTCGCAAAAGATGATCAGGATCCAAAGGTCTACCCGATGAATAGAAAAAAAATTCAAAATGGTGGAATTTATTTTTCCATAGAAAATGTATGACGAATATTGAAGAGACTACAAGTTGTAAACTATGCAAGGCTTTGATGCGGTTCTTTGGAGAACTCTCAATGAAAAATATGGGAAGACATGATGATTGAGGGTTTGGAAGATGGTTGAGGAGCCCGGGCAGGGTATCGCAGATAGATGGGAGGTGCTCAAACAAAAATTACTCAAAACCTCATCCAATTGGCACTGAGCTGAAAAAAAAAACAAAATGGCGGATTCAAGATGGCGGCTATACAAATTTCGTCGGTGTCTATCTCACCAAGTATAAAAGATGGAAGAGTGATTTCTTGGCAAAAGATGATCAAGAACTAAAGATCTACAATTTGATGAACAGAAAAAAATCAAGATGGCAAAATTTATTTTTTTCACACAAAATATACAATGGCGAATATTGAAGAGACTATAAGTTGGGAAACTATACAAGACTTTGTTTTAATAAGATATAAGAACTCTCCTTCTGGAAAATGATTCGGAGAAAAAAATTTGGAGAGTGATGATGATCGAGGGTTTGGAAGATGGATGAGGAGCACGGCCTGGGTTAAAGATGCTGAAAATGATAGAAGAAGGTGGAGGCTGCTAAAACAAAAATAATACTGAAATCCCCGCGGTCCGCTTTAGCGGGCCGCGCAGCCAAGCGCCCTACTAGTTAATATACAGTGTGTCCGGGATCGAATTAGCGATATTTTAGGGACATATTCTACAACTCATTACCTCTCTGAAAATACCACTTATTAGGGCCTGCCCCCCTCCCCCTCCCAGGGACAGCCATTTCAATTTGGTGTACGTTTTTGTGGGTATGTGCGCACAAAAAATGTAATAACTCGAAAGTCTGCTGATGCACAGGTCTTCAAATGACCTTATTCGATTGGATACAATATTCTCCATCACTAAATACCAAACAATAGAATAAAATGTTAAAATAACTCGATCAAAAATGCTTCGGAAAAAAATTATTTTTTCAAAAATATTGAAAACTACAAGTTTTTGCTGCATTTTGCAAAAATGAGGTCGTTAAGATTACATTGTTAAGTATTAAATCGACAGTTTTTGAGATAAGCAACAAAACGACATAAAAATTTTTACTGTAAGTTATTTACTTTTGGAGATATTATTGTTTAAACATAACTTAACCGCGAGCGCGTAAGTTCTTATGTTATTCGAATGTGGGTTTCCATCGCATACCTCGAGCGATCAGGTAATAATAATATTGTTTTTGATTAGTCAGCGAATGAGGTTAAAACTAAGGATCGGACCTCTACTTCAACTGATTAAAAATTCGTATAAAAAATTGAAATATCTGAAATTTTATTTTGTTGTTCCTGGCGAGGAGGCGTTATGATCGCTACTTAAGTTATTACTCATTTTTGTTTGTGATTCAGGTTTGTGATGTTTGCTAAGTTTAAAGACATGCCTACTCGGTATTATTATAGCCATAAGAGAGCATTTAGATGTCAACTATTCGCCTTGGATCGGACGTGGCAGCAATTCAATGGAATGGCCACCTCATTCTCCAGACCTTACACCTTTGGACTTCTTTTTATGAGGACCTATGAAGCAGAAGGTCTTTTATATGGTACCAAATACCAGAAAAGAATAATTGGAGACGATCTTGTCCGTTGCAGATAAAATAAGTTGTATTTGGACATGCTCCAACGATCCTCCCAACATGAAGCAACTAGCTAACAGAACAGAGATGGTAATTTCGGTTTGTGGCGGAAATAACCTAGTTTTTAGGATATCTTTAGAGTTATTGAGTTATTGAGTTTATAACTAACAAAAATTAAATTATAAAGTTAAGATTTTTTTACCTTATTTGCAGTAAAAAAATTATGAATCTTAAATTTGGGTTCAATACTCGTAATTCATGCTTGGGGACGAAGTACTTACAATTACCAATATCTCCAGAAGTAAGTAACTTACAGTCAAATTTTTTATGTCGTTTTGTTGCTTATCTCAAAAGCTGTCGATTTAATACTTAATAATGTGGTCTTAATGACCTCGTTTTTGCAAAATGCAGCAAAAACTTGTAGTTTTCAATATTTTTGAAAAAATATTTTTTTTCCGAAGCATTTTTGATCGAGTTATTTTAACATTTTATTCTATTGTTTGGTATTTAATGATGGAGAATATTGTATCCAATCGAATAAGGTCATTTGAAGACCTGTGCATCAGCAGACTTTCGAGTTATTACATTTTTTGTGCGCACATACCCACAAAAACGCACACCAAATTGAAATGGCTGTCCCTGGGAGGGGGAGGGGGGCAGGCCCTAATAAGTGGTATTTTCAGAGAGGTAATGAGTTGTAGAATATGTCCCTAAAATATCGCTAATTCGATCCCGGACACACTGTATATATAGCTGCTCGTGCTGATTCATTGACTGACTCACTGATTGATCACCCCTCCTGTAAAATTTTGTATGAAAAATTTTTTTTTCACTAATGGTTTCGTATAGAGGACAAAAATTCATTCGGAACAAAAATATGGAGAGAGCTGATGATTGAGGATTTCAAAGACGAGCGATGGGCACGCTTAAGGTATTGAAGATAGGTTGAAGATAGGGGGTGCTCGAGCAAATGTCACTCGAAACGTCATCCAATTGGCTGTCAGTTGAAAAAAAATTCAAAATGGCGAAAAAAAGATGGCCGCCATACAAATTTCGTCGGTGTCCATCTCGAAGGGTATAAAAGATGGAAGAGTGGTTTCTTCGCAAAAGATGATCAAAATCGGAAGGTCTACTTGATGAATAGAAAAAAAATTCAAAATGGCGGAATTTATTTTTCCATAGAAAATGTATGGCGAATATTGAAGAGACTACAAGTTGTAAACTATGCAAGGCTTTGATGCGGTTCTTTGGAGAACTCTCAATGAAAAATATGGGAAGACATGATGATTGAAGGTTTGGAAGATGGTTGAGGAGCCCGGGCAGGGTATCGCAGATAGATGGGAGGTGCTCAAACAAAAATTACTCAAAACCTCATCCACTTGGCACTGAGCTGAAAAAAAAAACAAAATGGCGGATTCAAGATGGCGGCTATACAAATTTCGTCGGTGTCTATCTCACCAAGTATAAAAGATGGAAGAGTGGTTTCTTGGCAAAAGATGATCAAGAACTAAAGATCTACAATTTGATGAACAGAAAAAAATCAAGATGGCAAAATTTATTTTTTTTCACACAAAATATATGGCGAATATTGAAGAGACTATAAGTTGGGAAACTATACAAGACTTTGATACGGTTCCTTTTCAAAATTTGTTTTTATGGAAGAACTCTCCTTCTGGCAAATGATTCGGAGAAAAAAATTTGAAGAGTGATGATGATCGAGGGTTTGGAAGATGGATGAGGAGCTCGGCCAGGGTTAAAGATGCTGAAAATGATAGAAGGTGGAGGCTGCTAAAACAAAAATAATACTGAAATCCCCGCGGTCCGCTTTAGCGGGCCGCGCAGCCAAGCGCCCTACTAGTAATAATATAAAGTAGCTTGTCCTGACTGACTGACAATCAACGCACAGCCAAAACCACTGAAGCTAGAAACTTGAAATTTTCATAGTAGCTTCCTTTTATAACGTAGGCGCACACTAAGAAAGGTTTTTTGCAAATTCCACCCCTAAGGTGGTTAAATAGGGGATGAAAGTTTGTATGAAAGTCCGTCATTTTTCAAATTATATCCATGAAAATTGGTATTTAGGTTTTAGGTTAAAAATAAAGAGTAACGTTATTAAAGAATTTCGGAAAAACTTCCCCCAAGTGGGTTAAATGGGGGATGAAAGTTTGTATGAAAGTCCGTCATTTTTAAAGTTATATGAATGAAAATCGGTATTTGTATTGTCGGTTAAAAATAAAGAATACGTGTTTCAGGAATTTCAGAAATTCTACCCCCAAGTGAGATTTATAAGAATTCAAGCGGACAAAGTCGCTGGCATCAGCTAGTCACGTCATAAAGTACAAACCTTAAACGAAATAATATAGCCTACTATGACTCGCAAAATACCAAACAGAACGACGACTCATAATTGTCAAAATCTCACCAGTAAGTAGGTATTTTTGGGAGTTACAGGGAAGAAATGAAAATAACTATTTACAAACAAACAAGCGAGCGCGCAAATAAACAGATTTCCAAACCTAAAGAGCAGAGAGCAATGAGTGTAAGGAAGGATTTAAGTTATGAGCTCGAGTCCTCAGATCATCATATAAAATTCTATCCATACATACAGTCACGGCCAACTTTTACGGCCCGTATGACATTAATATTTAATACACAAAGTCCATAAAAGTATCGAGGGTAGATACCAAGTTATACGACTGTATCCGACTATCTTCAGTCATTCGATTACGCATCTAACTTTGACTAGTAGCTTCCTATTACAATAAGATTACTCTCCAACTCAATCCTGTGTATAGCCATCAAGACTAAAAGACTAAAGGACGACCATATAGACGGAGACTGCGCAAATAATATAACCTGTTTGATAAATATGATGAATAAAAGTGAAGCCAGTTCTGCAGCAAATTTCCACAATTCTCTTACACTGAAGGGACTCTGGTAAAAACCTATCATGATGCATTTAATTAGCATATTAAAAGTAAACGCTCACTAAGTGGATCTCAAATGAATTGCATTAGCCGGAGACAGGCGGCATAAGATCGTACTCCATGGCGATCTTTGCAAGAGACTAACCAGCAGTGGGCGTCTTTCGATTGAGAGGCGGAAATCTGAGCTGATCTTTGCAAGAGACCTATACCCAACAGCATACATAACAGCAGTGGCGTAGCGTGGACTAATATAGACGTGGGCGAATCCGCATCAGCGAGGCCCCATTTCTTTCGTTCCTAAAATACTCTATATCAGATGTTGCACTTAAGAGGGGCTTCTTGCGAGACCCCAAACAAGTACGCTGTTAAAGGAGAATGCCCAAAAATCTATGGGCGTGTAACCCAGTCGTTTACAAGCATGTTGTATGCAGCACTTATTGCAGGTTTATTCCTGATAACCAAACACACCATTTTAATACCTCTAGGACTTGTAGTTTTAAATAAATCTAAGTTTAAGTTTGAAAATGATTCTAGGTTATGTGTAGTTTATAATTGTTAAAGTAGTAAGGAAAGCCGTGTATCTTTCCTGCCGATTTGAACTATTTGTTTGGCGCGCACTATACTTAACATACCTCCAACGATATCCAATACAAAAACAATAAACCAAATTAATATTGGTCTCCGCTGTGCTACAATAAACATTCAAAATGTAAACAGAGTAGACGTCACTAGCGTCACACACAACTAAAACAATGACATGTCACATTGACATCTTGAAATAAGTTTCGTTACACAAAATCAAAAAGGTTGTAGTTATATTATATTCCATTGCACAAAACGCGACGAAGTTAAAACAATATTATAAAAAAAAATATATTAATTATTACTTATTTACTTTAAGCATATAATGTGGCTAATTCTGTTGTACACAATCTCTAAACCTAAACTAAATTGACAGGTTTAAAAATAGTGCTATCCCCTTCAGCAGGGAGGATTGTGAAGGAGACGGGAATATATTAAGACCTGTCATTTTAGTTTAGATTTAGAGATTTTGTACAACAGAATCGACCACATTGTACGATTTACAACAAATAACAAATAAAATAATGTATTTAAATAATTACTTAATATCCGTTCTATTTTAAATGAAATTATTTTTTTAAAAATAACAAACCTCTTTTTATTTGGGCATGTACCTATGCGTAGAATGTAATGCAAATGGCCGTCAGAATTAAACGGGAAGTTGAAAAGACGGTTTAATTCCTTTTTTATTACATTTTTTTATCGTGAAGTGTAGCATTAATAATTATTAATTTTCAAATTGTCATATATTCGTAAGATAATTTTTAATAAATTACCTTTTGTGTAAATGTTTGGGTCAGGGGTGGACATTCTCCTTTGTGGCTTTCTTTTTCGAGCGCAAAAGTGATCAAATTATTTAGTCACCTGTGGCTCCAAGGGGACGCAAGGCCCTCGCCCGTGGGCGCGGGGCCACATCGGTCTATCGGTTGAGACGACGAAAATCGGACTAGCTTCATTTATTGCCGGCCTAGTTACTATCTACACTTTTCTTTACTCTGCGTGCAAAGTGTATACAGGCCGGGTTGACATCTGCATGATATATGACTGTGACATTCCGTAATTGATTGACGATATCTACGGCTGCGGAGTCCGATCCAGCAGATAAGCGGGCCAACGAACCCGAAGTATGCATTGTGTGGACGTCGTAGTAACTACAAAGATATTAAACGTTTTATTAGCGACAGATCAGACAGAGTATCCATAAGTTATGGTTACCTTTTTATAGTTTGTCCGATCGTTCATTACGAAACGAGCAACGCAGTTTTAGTTAGACTGGTGTAATATGTGCTGATGAATTCCTAATACAAGAGAATTTATATATCCATTTTGCTCTGATAAAATTTATAGTTTTTTGACATTCGAAATCGAAATTTAAATCACATTCGAAATGTGCAAACTCATACTAAGAGTAGGTACTGGCCAGCTGAAGGTCCACCAGCTTAACCTACTTGGTATAAAGCGTATACTAGATAGCCTAACGTAAAATGCAATCAGAATGTTTTGTAATATATAAATGATTTCAATATCCCACTCTCAGCACGAAGTAATGTGACACGGTTCCGTGCTGATCTCGCAGAGGGGGAGGTCGTTTAGTCCGTGCGAATCGGACACACCCTGTCGATAGACAGAAGTCCGTTAGGGATTTTTCCTCCTCCTAGAGAAAAAAAATATCCCACTCTACGCTATGATAGTTTAGTAGATAGTAAATCTCTTTGTTAGGTATGTATATACCTACTTAGTTATGATTTGTAGATATACGAGATTCACTTAGTTGCGTGAGTAGATGAAATTTACTGACAGACAGCAAATAGAAATGGACCCAGCGAAGCCTGAACCGGTTATTCTTCTTACTTTCGCGACAATGTTGGCCATTTCTATGACAGGCACTAAGTCATTACTAGGTACTAAAGGCCGATACACATTCTGCGATGTGTTAAGTACCCAGAAGCAATTCGAGTAATTGTACTCGTATACTAAATTGATAACTTTAAAAAAGTGCTATCGATACACATTCTGCGATGTGTTAAGTACCCAGAAGCAATTCGAGTAATTGTACTCGTACACTAAATTGATAACTTTAAAAAAGTGCTATCCTTTTGACGGTGTTCGCTGCGGAGAAGGTAGCTTTACTTTAAGGCAGATTACGTGTACATCCGAATTAGCATCTATTTGTTACTTAACTACACAATTAACTCTTCGCAGATTGTGTATTGTATTCCCTATAACAGAACAATTCACGACACCGTTCAAGATACAAAAATCAGCCAAGTGCGAGTCGGGCCTCGCTCTTTCAGGGTTCCGTACATAATTATGAGCAATATAATATTTTGGGTCTAAGAAATATTTAATTTCCGAGCTAGACATCGCAACAAACCGTGAAAGAAAAGCCCAAAAAAATGTTCGTTTATTTTGGTCACAGCTTATAAACTATTTAATAAATCATTGTTTTCAGTATTTGTTGTTTAAATAGAGCATATAGTACATAATATACTGAAATATCATACTCCCAACTAGTTTAGTTTTTGAGATAGCCCCCGTCACAAAAATGGTCTAAAACTGACAACTTTGATGGCCTCCCATTCCCTTATTTTTTGAGATAAAAATTAAAAAAATATATATTTGTACTCTACTTAATGAGCTCTAAACAATGATACCCCACAAGCTAGGGTAAAGAAAAAATTTTTTTTCCGGCACCTTTTTCATGTATGGGAGCCCCCCTGAAAAATAATTTAATTCAATTTCTAATTCAATATTTGATTTTGGGTTAACGTTTTACACTAAATACCAAAATTTCAGGTTTGTAACTCATTTCGTCTGCGAGCTAGAGACCTGTGACCGGCGGACAGACGGACAGACAGCCGAGTGACATTAATAGGGCTCCGTTTTTTACCCTTCGGGTACGGAACCCTAAAAATGGAAATGTTACAGATACTATAATATTCTTTCAAGGAGTCCCAAATAATCGGTGCTCTAAGGGATTCAAAATCAGTCCCGAAAGTGGATTTTGGTTACTAAAGTTAGCAGAACACGAACGAAAAAAACTCGAAAAAAATAAGCAATACGTCTACTTCTAATATAAGTAGGTATCAAACAAGTTTTATGCTGAAATAAAAGTGTTTACTACAACTCTCGTACAAGTTTCGGAACAACTGTCTTCTTTCCTAATAGGAAGTCAAACTATTTTTCAGATTATACTGTTGACTATACCTATTTGAAAAACCAAAAAGCCTGTGTGTTTGTCAAGGCTAATCTTCAAAACGGCTGAACCGTGCAAAAACGAGGCGTAGTGTAAACTACTTTTTACCGCGGTAAAATATTAATAATTCCCACGGCAGAATAGAAATTCTCCGCGGACGAAGTAGCTCGCAACTTTGTAAATATTTATGAGCGTCCTGAAATACATAGATCAGTTCATGGCACCAAATTAACCAAAATAATTATAGTAGTGAAATTGAAATTTATAGTTGGATGCACTATCAAATTGTTCGAACACCAAACGGCAAGTTTGAACTAACAAAGTTTGAATTCATGCCACGATTTGGACCGGCTTCCCACTCCGTATATTCAATACTTATTAAACTAAAATGTTATTATAGAACGATCTCATGTAACTGTTTACTCTATACATAATTATTATATTAGACTCTACGTCGGGGGTATGGTTTGATTTAACTGCCTTACCTATGCTTCCAGGATAGATCTAGGCGCTAACTTGATCGAAGATACAAAAAAAGATTAGTACATACGTACACATTTTATTCAGTCGCTTTTCGATATGATAACAGTTAGTCATTAGTAAGACTGCCAATCTCGACAACGCTGATCGATTTCGACAATCGATTAACTATCTATAACATCAAAGTAAAATGGATCTAAATCATCATCTTGTTTTAAGACTCAAATTCGTTGAGACATATACAGTAAGCGCCTAAGGGGAAACCTTGCAAAATTAGAATCGGAAACCTTCTGAAAGTACGACTTTGCTCGAAGTATATTAACGTTTTCGAGATTTGGAAACTGTTTAAAAGTGTACAGAATTTATTCGTACAGTAAAAAATATATAGTATATTCCTTGGAATATTCCTTGGAAGAAGAAAAAATTAAAATTAAAAAAAAGTATTTCAATTGCCCTTAAAAGGGTATCAACCTACAATTTCTCAAAGTTAATTTATGACCGAATTAATTTAATTTATTACAAGGGTCTATTCCAGCATAAATAATGTCCCTCGTCATCTTCTCGCTTTTCTAAATCATTGTTAGAATGGACTCTATTAATTTAAATATTCATACGAGTGACAGAGAGGGGAGACGTAAATGGGATAGGTTAATAAGGGATAGGAATTAAGGATTGGATTACACGAGAGACCGGTTCCGCCTCCGGTTAGGTTTCATACATGGCCACGCATCAAGAAAAACATACACGCTCAATATTTATCGTGATCCAAATCGCGATATTTGGATCGTGATCCTACAATACTAAGATGAATATATCATGATCCATAAACCTAACTGAACGCTCAATCACGATCCTGGATTGTGATCTAAATTACATGCACCTGAATTCTGCGTACCTACCTCGCGAGAAATCTTGAGGTAGGTAGGTATAATATGTCGATTGCACTTATCCGAAAGTCCGGTATATACGTCATAAATATCAAAATTATTTTTGGAGAGTATAAGACTACTCACCGAGTTTGTAGCTGATTCTTTTTGGTAGTAAGGGAATTTTAAAGCAGTCGTAGGCTTTGAACAAATTCAATTTTTACACTGAAACCGCAGTGTAAATAGCACCGGGGCTTGTGTACCAATGAATCCAACCGGAGTGTAACCGGTCTCTAATACAGTCGGAGCCTAAGCGAAGCGAATGACCTCAGCAGAGCAGTTCGGGCGTCTTCGGAGCGATTCGTGTAGGCCTTATCTCCGGATCTGAGGCGCAAGCGCAACCCTTGAGTCATCCTCGTTTTCTTCTCTTTGGACCATTGAGGAATGCTATGCAGAATATGCGGCAAAATATTTTATAACACACCGTATGAATTATAGAGAGGTGCGAGTTTAAATGAGATCTTTATGAGATTTTTTGCTATGTGGACGGAGTATTGAGAATAAAGGCTTGGACAGACAAAACGTAATTCAAATAACACAAAACAACGAGCAGTGTGCTATGCAGTGTAACGTGCTTCATACAGCAAGTACCGTTTAACCGAGACGGTTTTCCTCAGGTAGCTCGGGGTGCGTTGTGGGTGTGAAACGTTTTTCCGTGGCGTTACCATCGCGCGTCGCGTCGCTTCCTTTACACTTTGGTCAAGGCCTTCAGGAATGATGAATCTTGGCAGTTAGTAATTTTCAAATTAAAGTATAATCTTATATATGGAAGATATTCTAACCCTCAAAAGTCGTAAAATGTAATTCCGCATTATACCCAAATAACGTACCGTTATCATATCAAAACAGAATAATTTCATGATCGAAAAAATTCGCCAACGACTTCTCGTGACGTTTGGAGAGTTTGCGTGTGATTCGTTCTAACATCATATTTTACTTCATACGCTACGATCTTGAATATGGTTTTTTGCTCTTAGTCATCGTTTACCTACTTAAGTAAAGAGCCTAGAATCGCGCTCTTGAAGTTATAACTGTTTCTACTATTTCCTGGCCGTTTCCTAGTACTAGTTGGTATCAACCTTCTTTTGGGCACCATAAAAGCCGTGGAAGATCATCCCATTCTTTCTATCATTTTTTCTGTCTCTAACTAAACTAATAATATTATATTTTTTTATTAGTTAATAAACCATTTATACTGAACGAATCAAAGTTAAGATGCGTACGACTAATTCACAGAGAAATCTAAAAGGCAATAAATAGCTCCTAGTCAACAATAAGAGGAAACCAAAAACTACACTGGATTGCGGTGACTCGAGCTGTGACAAATTGTAGCTAACGATAAAACTTCGTTTTAATTAAAGCTTTGGTTTTAAAGTAAATGGGAGTTGACGAGAGTTTTTTCATCTCACTATTTTTAACGCCTGTTATAAAAATCGATTTTCTTAAAGGACTCTTTTTACAAGGACAAGAAATTAAGGCCGTACATTACCATCGTACGCGCAGTCGACTGTTTAACACTATGGACAATTAGTGTGCATCCAGCCGTAGATTCCACTGATGACGGATGTCTCGAGCGGAATACTTTTAATTAACAAAAAACACACGACGAGCATAGTTCACGGGTCATTACGAGCCCAGCTGGCGTGCCGATGACCTCATTAGTATATGATGAATGTAGTCAGCCGTTAAACCTGCTCATTAACGCGCCAGCCATTAACCTGAGTGCTGCTATTTTAGGAATTATCTAAGCCTGGAATTTAATGGGAGTCTCTTTAACACCTTTATCAACCAGAGATTGGTGCATTCAACCTTTATTGAGGACAACGCAATGTGAGGCAGTGAGTACTTGGATCTTACTGAACTCCTGGTACCTATTTATTATATTCGGTCTGTCTGTCTTCTTCCTCATTAGTCATTACCAATAATTTTTTTGGTCTAAAACTTTTGCTATTTATTTAGACTTTTCTGCTCATTATTGATTAATATTTTAAGAGAATTTCAGACCATTATCAAAGAATGATTTTTTTAATCATTTTATTCTCTCCGGCCCTGGTCCAAACATCCTTATTTACTTGAACCTTTGTGACTTATTTTATTTATTTAACACTTTCATTAAACATCATCCAACACGTGTTTTACATTATTTTAAAAGAAGTGGATAAAGGTGAAACATATCTTATCTTTCTTTTCTCATATAATATAAATATTACTTTTATGGCCAATATAATTGTAGGAAATGAACAATCATAAATCGCTACGAGGTCTTAATCTATGCAATAAATTCGTTACGTCTGTTCAAATATTAGAGCAATTAATTAGAAGGAAAACGGTAATCTTACTTAAGAGTAATTAATTTTGCCAGAATTAAACGTAAGACTGCTGGATTACGGAAACCATGTTATAACTAAGTTCCTTAACCTTGAAGGAAGAAGGGTTGTTTGGGGCGATTAAAATACGACCCTAAGCCATTCTTAGTATCGTAAATAGAAATACTACGCCTACGTATATGGTTTCAACATCAACAACTTATTTTTAAACTATGCAGATTAGTTATATACCTGAATCGCTACCAAACAACCTAAGAGGCCCCGCAGAGATATAATTTCAAGTTGGCCGACTATCGAACAACTAAATCACACTTTAATCGGCAATTTAAACACATCGGCACATTCGCAATTTAATCAGCCAACTTTTAAATTGGACGTAATCGGAAGGGAATTTTGATTCTGATACAATCGTCGTCTAATTATTTAGTTGGTTATGATGTGCGGGGTTGATAAGTCACTGTGCTTATCAGTATACTCTGCGATTTAGTTATCATCATCATGATCATCATGATCAACCCATTACCGGCTCACTACAGAGCACGGGTCTCCTCTCAAAGTGAGAAGGGTTTTGCGGATTGGCAGACTTCACACACCTTTGAGAACGTTATGGAGAACTCTCAGGCATGCAGGTTTCCTCACGATGTTTTCCTTCACCGTTAAAGCAAGTGATATTTAAATACTTGCGATTTAGTTAGGCAACTCGAAATTGTATTTCTTCGGGGTGTCTTAGTAAGGTAATGAGAATCGGCTAGATGAGCAAGACGAAAGACTGTGTCATGAGCATGCTACTATGTATGACTACGGTGAGCCTGTTTTTATGAAAAGATTAATCCCAGGTTACTGAACGATGACTAGTAAAAGTCATTCTACAAAATATGTGCAGAACAAACTCAATTAAACATAGTACATAGAGATCGTCGGATTTTAACATTAGAACCAGAAAGAGAAATACTGTAGACCATAAATTATTATGGTATCTTTGTAAAATCTTCAGGGCACGTTCGTTCAGTCTCGGGTTTGTACATTGTAAGCGACATTCGATTTCGCAGATTTCGACAAATAGTAGGATTTACTGCAAGCTTTGTTTTTTAATCTATCAATCGCCGATTTTACAGCATATGGTGCAGAGTTCTGAGTGCTTAGTCTAAGTTTGAAGCGCTCCAAAACTAAAAGTATACTAGAAGTATACTATTGACCGAATCACAAATGACTTCAGAGCAAAATGAACCCAAAGACTCTTATTTTAGGTCCATTTTACTCTGAAGTCATGGTGATTCGATCAATAGTATACTTATAGTATACTAAAAAGTTTTGGAGCGCTCCAAACTGAGACTAAGCACTCTGAATTCAGATTTCAACAAGTAAATTTAGTCATGCCCAAGTGACATTTAATGCCGTATAAAAGTTATCGGTAGCTATAGAAGAAATTAGTTATTTAGTTTTCCGCAACATAGCAAAGTTTTTATTCTTCTGTTCATTCTATCGATACACGGAACGAAGAAGAAAAATAAACTATCTATGGTTGTTGTGGTATCGGGAATATTTGGCCAAACACCTTTACAATGTAGTGAGTTATAGAAGGCTTGCCCTTAAACAGAACTTAAGAGCGGTTATAAAATCCTCTTCGGTAAATACAGAATCTTCACCCTTATATGGAACACAGATAGGCAGTTTTGTAATCCGTTTAAGGCTAGCACACACGTTCCGTCACAGAATATCTTGTACGGACATAGGACCTATAAGACAGGATTGCTTACTTGAGGGCTATAAATTATGGTATCACTATTATATTTACGGCACGATTGCTACGAACAGACGTGATATGTACATAATTTGAATAGTGAATGAATCTATCTATCTATACATATAATAAAATCGTAGACTTGCCGTATCTGTACATTGAAGATTTTTGCAAAATAATAACTGGGGGATGTTAGGAATAAGTAATAGAACGTAAAAAAGCTATTTTTGAAATTTATGTCTGTTTGTCGGTTTGTCTGTTTGTCTGTATGTTTGTGCGCGCATCACGTAAAAACTACTGAATGGATTGAAATGAAACTCGGCATGATTTAAGTTCATACTATGGAGTAACATATAGGATACTTTTTATCCCGAAATTCAGCACGGTTCCCTTGGGAGAGGGGATGAAAGTCAAAATGTGTACTTAGCTGTAATTCGTTATCGGGTGGTTCGATTTAATTCATTCTTTTTTTGTTAGAAAGGAAATACTTTAAAGATTTCTGGCTAATCTCTGAAAGGCTGGACCGATTTTGATGGGACTTTCACTGGCAGATGTTTACATTTTGAGCTACCTAAACATCCGCCAGTGAACTTTTAACAGTTTTTAGCAAGGTATGAGCTCAAAGGAGCTTAGGAAAACAAAACGATTCCCACGGTATTTTTAAAAACCAATACCCACGCGAACGAAGTCGCGGGTGTCCGCTTGTAATATAATAAAACTGTAACAGATCCAATTCTGTACATTGAAGATATTTTAAAAATTTTTATTGGAGGGCACTGTATAATCGATACTGAAGCCAAAACTGCATTTTTTTCATTTTTGTCTGTTTGTCTGTCTGTATCTTGGCCGCGCATCACGCCGAAACCACTGAATGGATTCGAATGAAACTTGGTAGTTGGTACGATTTGAGTTTATACTCCGAGGTAGGACATAGGATACTTTTTATCCCGAAATTCAACACGGTTCCCTTGGGAGAGGGGAAGAAAGTTAAAACGTGTATTTAGCTGTAATTCATTAACGCGTAGTTCGATTTAACTCATTCTTTTCGGGACCTTGTCTTTTAGGCATATTCATGCTATTGAATGTTGTAGCCTGCAAGTAGATAATATCTAATATGATCACGTGGAAATTCTTTTCGCTTTTGGATTTACGAAGATAAATTTTTGCCACTAGAATAAGTAATCTATATCTGCACAGACCAGTAAAATAGATATCTTTCATTCAGCTCTTGAGTCGTGAAAAATACCAATGGAAAGGCAAAATTGTTATTTCATCTATACCGAAATACACAATAAGTGTCGATAGTATGTGAATAATTAATTTATTATTATGTTTGCAATATACCGAGTATACGGAACGTGAAAACGGAAGAGCTAGATATATATAGTACCTACGTTGTACAGATCCTAACAACTTCCTAATTTACTTCAATCGCAACGAACCGGAACGCCGGTAGGGTAAATTGCGGACGAAATTCCCTAAAAGCTGACCTCAATGTTAAGCCGTTTAAAAACATCGCAACCTTAATAATTGACCTGACCTTTATTACATTGAAGACTGCTTGAGACTTGAAGCCATGGTGAAATTGTAAACACCTTAAAATAACTATATCTTCAGTAGCAAAGTAATGAAGCTAGCAAACTATCGAAAACTTGGATCATTTTCGTTAGTTTGATATGATTTTGGGCATTTTGAATCATAAATGTGAGGTACCTATTAGGAAGATCGCAAACCGAATGGGTGCAAGATACCTACTCAATTTCCATAGTTGAAAATGTGTGTTGTCAAGATGCGTGAGTTAAGGTGACCTCTGCTGACGTCACCTGCATTTCTTCGATGTGCCCGTTGCGACCGAATTTCACTTCTGACGTCACGCGTATATTTAAACCCCGCTTGTGTTTCTTGCGGATCGTCTCACGGCATAAAATCACTTTTGTGACTGACATTGTCGCAAAAATCTCCAAACATTGGGCTTTGGGCCAAATTTTTCTGCTATTTCTATACAAAAGATTCCCCTTGACAGTGTGTTTAATGTACATCGTCCATTAGAACTTGGGTCGGACAAAGCGTCTACACACGGAATGGATCGTCTCCGTAAAATGTCGGTGTGCATAAATTTGAATAATCACAGTCCTACAATCCTAATGTGAATGAACGAGTAACCTAGACGCTTCGTTTTATCGTGAGCAGGTTTTAGTCTAGAATATGTACACCTACCAGGTAGTAGGGTTGCCAGGGGTCCGGTTTTTCAAATCCAGAATGTCACAAATTTCGTCAATTACTTTTACTACAATTTGGTAGAGTAGGAATTATAAGTTTCACGCACAAATTAAAAAAGAAAATCTTTTTCTGTTTAGATTTTTTTGTAAAACATATATAATATCTGAACAGTTAAAGAAACCTCATAACGAAGCCTCATAAATGTCTAAAGACAATTGGTTTCCTTAGGGCTGCTGCTGACTGAAGCTTCTCATCGAAGATAATATAGTCAAATGATACATCCGAGTCGAACTAAAATGTAAATATAACTAAAAATTTTATGTAACGGATAAAACAACCGGAAAGCGGTTCACAGACTTTGCATTCTCTCGATGGCAAAGGTATACAGGAAGTCATTTATTAGCTTGAATTATCGTAAACATCCCGCAGAAGGTAAATTATTTTATATATTACGCAGACTACACCGCTGGAATTCTCTATCTGAGATATATGAAGGTCAGCGCAAACGAACCACTCGCCACGAGTCACGACCACATAGTTGTGATTGACAAATTTTAACATATTGTGTCAACTTGTGTACATCTTCTATCTTCTATACATATAATAAAATCATGATTCCCACAGGATTCATGATTTTATTACATGTTCCTCAGGAAACAAATCATTTGTCCCACAGGAAACAAAATTATTCCCACGGGATTTTTAAAAACCAATATCCACGCGAACGAAGTCGCGGGTATCCGCTTGTGTATTAATAATATGTGTACGGTATGTGGTCAGCGACGAGCTGCAGGTTATATGTATATTTTGTTAATACATTTTGTATTCGACGGTAAAGGAAAACATCGTGAGAAAATCTGTGTATCAGAGTTCTCTATGTCACAATTCTCTATATTTACTGAGTTTTAAAGGCGTGTGAAGTCTACCAATCCGCACTTGGCAAGCGTGGTGGACTACGGCTTAAACCCTTCTCATTCAGAGAGAAGACTCGTGCCCACTAGTGGATCGTTAATAGGTTGATAAAGATGTTGATGATGGCACATTACAAGCTGATTATGGTTTCACGTTGCCGGCAGCTGTCGCTGTGGCGAGTGGCCCGTTGGCGCCGACCGGACGGACCGGCACGTAGGCAGTATTTCACCCGGATACGCGTCGTGGATCACACACGTTCCGGCGCGACTGATTAACAGTGTGAACGCCGCGTAATAGCGCTCCTAATTTCGCGACAGTGGTTCCATGGCGCAGTTTCATTATGAAGGAAGAAGTGTGAATTAAATGGTTTTGTTAATTATTTTCTCGACCATATTTTATTACATAAGTATGTTATAAGTGGAAGTTTGTGTGTAACAAAATGTACTGATTTACAATTGGGAAATTAGGTAATTATTATAACGCATCGACCTTCAATGATCAATGAACAAGAGGATTATTTGAAATCATTAATTATACTATTAACGGCGGCTGATGTTAGGGATGATAAGTATTAAGGTAAAATTAAGGACAGCAGAATTGGTAAATATTTTCAATGTCTCAAATGCAGATGAGGTATAAATTATTAAAATGAAAAGGTGTCGAGAAGAAATAAGAGTTCGTCTCACTATCAGCTGATGTACCGATACTATACAACTAAATTGTCAAGGCCTTGGTTATATATTTGTCGAAATTGAAACCTAAATATAAAGTACAAAAACTGCCCTTTCAAGGCTAACGAAACCATTTGCATTTAATGATTTTGAAAAGACCATTGTTTTTACTATCAATGTGTATCTACGTTTAACCTAACACTGTTGAAATAGAGTAGAAAATTTATTGCATTTCAGTCCACAAAATAAAGATGCCGTGAACAAACACCGAGTGGGAATTCAATCCCTGAGGAGGGATCCTGTTTATTTCCACAAAGGTAACGTAAGGCTGAGGCTACATACATTAGACCGCAGTTTGCGACGCGACTGTGGAAGCAAAATCTTAGTAACTCAGAACAGTCACCGTTTTTGCAACGCTTTGTAGATGCAAAAGCCGCGAGGAATCGTTTGACAGATTGACGCTGAATGGATTGTGCTTAGTCTGCTGTAATTCCATCGATCAAACAGCAGCAATCAATTGTACAATGTACATGGTCAGTGGTCACGTACGAAAAGAAAAACTAGAAGGTGTCACAATATGTCAAAAAGTTATGTTTTATCAGTCCCAGCAGCACAAGCACAAACCGTGTGACAACGCTTTTTCGCGGCTTTTGCATCGCCTTGTCGATACAAAACCAAACAAAAATACAAAAAAAAGATATATATCGCACTAAATGAGAATTGTCTCAAATCGCGTCCCAGCCTATAGTGTAGCTTTCGCCTTAGTATACTGGGAATAAACTTAGAAATGTAGGCGTTCGGAATCTTTAGCGAAATTACTTATTATATTATCATACTATGCAAATTCCGCAAACACTTCTTGAAGTGGCTCTTATTACGGGAATCATGCTGAATGATCAAAATTATGATAATACTTTCAACGGACGGCTTTCTAAGTATATTTTAGCTTTCTTGGCTTATGCGTCTTTTATTTTTGGCATAGATTAAGTTGAACAGAAAATATTACGAATGTGGTTATATTAGGGAGTAGGTTTGGTGTGCCTACAAGGTGTAAGCATCATTAGAACGGCAGAATACAGAAGAGGGAAATTAGAGTTCCAAACCCTACAATTATTGATTATTTATTAATTAGTATCACGTACATACATGTATATACATGATAATGTATATATTATAATGTACATAATCATGTACATTAATAACTAGCTTTTGCCCGCGGCTTCGCCCGCGTGAATTTCGATTTTTCACAAATCCTGAGGGATAAGTAGATTTCTGGTCCACCCGCCCCCCGCCGCGCGGCGGCGTACCGCGGTACCGCCGTACCGCGTACGGCGGGCGCAGGGCGCAGGGGCGCGCGGCGCGGGGAGCGCGAGCGTCCGCGTCGGCCGTCGCGATCGCGCGCAGCGAAAATACCTATCAGGGCGTTTTTAACTGTATTTACCGATTTCAACACAACTCCTTTTTTGAAAGTCGGTTAAAAAAGTATCCTATGTTACTCCTTGGTTAATCCTCTACTTGTCTGTGAAAGTCCCGTCAAAATCGGTTCAGCCGTTCCGAAGATTAGCCCGTTCAAACAGACAGACAGACAGACAAAAATTTTAAAAACGTGTGATTCGGTTATGGTATCGTTCAAATAACCATATGAGCTTAATATGTGGTAGTTATTTCGAAATTACAGACAGACACTTCAATTTTATTTATTAAAAAAAAAAGTATAGATAAGTATAGATAATAATTGTTATAATGTTATTTTTAAAAAGAGCAACCGCCGAGTTTCTTGCAGGTTCTTCTCGGCTGGAACTGCATTCCGAACCTGTGGTAGATTCAATTGACGATTCAAAAGTACTTGTAAAAGTTTATTTGAATAAAAAACTTTTCTATTCTATTCTATTCTATTCTATTCTATTCTATTCTATTCTATTCTATTCTATTCTATTCTATTCTATTCTATTCTATTCTATAGTATTTATTTATTACACTCAACACCGAGAGTAAATATTTTATAACTGTTTATAACATGTTTGTTTGTTAAACAAACATTTACACTGTCCATTCAAATTAACGCATTAAATACCAAACACAAGGTAACTTAAATGTTTGCGGATAAATCTATGATTAAAACCATTTGCGCACCCATAATTATCAAACAATTTGAAAACAATTTATTAAGGGCCCACGGTTAAAGTTGGTGAGTGAATTTGTCGCTTACAAATGTCATTTTGGGTCCCCGCTCTTAAATAAACACTTCTTGTTATTCTCAGTCGTCCGTTTTAACAATTTGCTTGCTTATTAGGCTTTTGTTACTTGAAAAGTTTCGAAGCTCCTTTTATTGGCTTATTAAATTCGTAGGTCTCTTAAGAGGACCCCGTTTGATTAAATACGATAAAGAAGCTCAGACGTCGGCAATGAAGTTAGCTTGAGTATTTTTCTCCGTTAATTTTACTTTTATCTTTTTTAATTTTTTAAGCGGCAATTTCAATTGAAATTTTTTAAACTTTCTTCTGTTATTGCCTATACAGAGTAGGTATAGATCGACCAGAATCTCATGAAAAATAGGGAAATTAAATTTTGTAGTAAGCAACACTAGGTTAACTCGGCTGCCCTAGTGATAAACAAAGTAATTACATTCAGAACACCTTACCTGGGATCGTTTCACGAAACGAAAAATCAAGCAACTGCATTTTAAATACAAAAACAAAGTAATCAACATCCAATTACTTTGTTTTTGTGTTGTGTTTGTTGTTTACTTTTTTTTTGCATTTATATTCCGGGTTAGTGAGTGCAGTTACTTTGTTTGGGCAATTTAAATTTCAGTAAACGGTTAAAGTTATTTGAAATATTAAACTGTGGTAAAAAACTACTCGACATAAAACTTTTGTTAATGCAAAAAGTCAATTTCACAAAAAATTACTTTGTTTATCGCTAGGGCAGCCGTAGTGTTGCTAACCTTGGAATTTCATTTCCCTATTTTTCATGAGATTCTGGTCGATCTATAAGCCATTACACATTAGTCGAATTTTTTTGCAGTTTGATTTTTTATATTGCTTTGTTACTCCAGCGTAGAATAGGTAACACATCTAACGACTCTTTAGCCGCCACATCAACGTTTTCTGGATCGTAATATTTAGTTTTTAAAAAACTTACTCATCACTTATGAGCATGTTCACATGCTCACGAATCGTAAAAATTCATCCAATTCAGTATTGGTATTTGAATTGAGGTTTATTAAATGATTTTCGAAAGGACATAAAAAAAAATCAACTCCGAAAAAATGGCTCCACGAAAAATGTCACTTGAAACGAGTTGCACAAGAGAATAACACCGGGTGTTTGTTCAAGTCGGGAGTAGCGCAGACAATAAATATTTTACTTCTGAATTTCGCGGAATAAAACGCCGGCTCGATCCTGATGTTTGCGTTGGCCCCGCACGATAGATTTCAATTTGTTGTATTTGATTTTCGTTATGTGTTTTGTAACGGGAAACAGGCATCTCACACCGAGCGCCGCGTACAGTGCAAATGCAATAGAAACAGAAGACTTCATTGCATCCTGAATTATGTATACGTGGATTGATATTGGTAGCGATTGCATTTACATTGTTACGGTTCAATACAAGATTTTTGTCTAGTATAAATATTAAATAGTGTAGACTGGTACTAAAATGAGCATTTTTTACCAATTAAGGGCTCTTACATGGACGGACGAAGTCGCTATAATGTCCTCCTGACGAAATTTGGGCAACGGCGGCCAATGTCAAGGGAGGCGAAGGCTAGCCAACTACGCAGGAGATATTACAGTGCGCAATTGCGTGCGCAAACACTGATGCACTCTTTATTCCTTCACTCTCGTTATCCTATGGGACGACATTACGACCGCAGATCAGGCGCAATACCGACGGCTTTACGTGCTCTCCGAGACACGGTTTACACAACCGCCAACTTCCCAACTCTGGACTGTTTGAAACTTTTCTTTTATACTATGGTGATATGGACTCCTACAAAATAAAGAGATTGGTTCAGTATGCGTCACGCCCTAGAACCTCGAACGCGTTTGTAACTTGTCGACCTCGAAACGATAAAAACATGAGTTAAGCCGTTATTTTATTACAATAAAATTATTTTGAGTAGGTAAGGTACCATTCTTAATGGTTTAAATATCTATAATATAATAAGACTGTAACAGATCCAATTCTGTACATTGAAGATATTTTTAAAATTTTTATTGGAGGGCACTATATAATCGATACTGAAGCCAAAACTGCAATTTTTTTCATTTTTGTCTGTCTGTCTGTCTGTCTGTCTGTCTGTCTGTCTGTCTGTCTGTCTGTCTGTCTGTATCTTGGCCGCGCATCACGCCGAAACTACTGAACGGATTCGAATGAAACTTGGTACGGTTTGAGTTTATACTCCGAGGTAGGACATAGGATACTTTTTATCCCGAAATTCAGCACGGTTCCCTTGGGAGAGAGGATGAAAGTTAAAACGTGTATTTAGCTGTAATTCATTAACGCGTTGTTCGATTTCACTCATTCTTTTTTTGTTAGAAAGGTAATACTTTATATATTGTCCCGTAAATATTTCAAGGTCATAGGTGTTTTAGTTTAGAAATTACAGACATTTATTGGGTTCAAATAACTTGGGACGCGGATGTTTGTACGTACGGCTTATTTTAAACTGGCGTCCGTTTAAATTTATGTTTATTGGTCTGTCTATTTCTTCCAGCTAATCTCCGAAACGGCTGGATCGATTTTAATGGAACTTTCAATGTTATAAGGAGTAACTTAGGCTACATTTAGTTTAGGTACATAAAAGAATTATGGGATCCGATCCGATCCTATATAAAAACCTACATATATCTACGCGAACGAAGTTGCGGGGGTCAGCTAGTTTATAATATAAATGGTTTAAAAATTCATAGATCTGGAATTTTGGATGCCTCTACCTATAATATAAGCCTACCTTGATTTTATCGATATCGACGTAATTGTCACATGATACTTACTAACATTTTTCGAAATAATAACAATCATAAATCTCAATTTCACATCACAAAAAGTGGGTTAGTTATCTTGAATATCATGAATAACCGGCCAAGTGCGTGGCGGGCCACGCGCAGTGTAGGGTTCCGTAGTCACAATCCTCGGAAAACAGGTATAACTCCTTAACCTGTGAACCCTACTTAGCCGTGATAGTTTTCCTTTAAAATTGATTATATACCCTACTGCTGTGAATTTTTTCAAGTTCCTATATACTGCCATTTGGCTGATAGAGGGGGGGGACACTTGACTCTAATAAAAATTTGCACTTTAAAACATTATATTTTACAAACGGATCTAGAAATCGAAAAATGATGTTCCCACACCCACAGTATTTTTAAAAGACCTATTCAACGATACCCCACACTATGGGGTAGACGAGAAAAAAAATATTCATCCCCACTTTACATGTAGGGGAGCTACCCTAAAAAAAATATTTATCAAAATTTTATTTCACCACTTTGTCGGCGTGATTAATATTTATACTCATGCCAAATTACGGATTTCTAGCACTAATAGTCTTTGAGATTAACCGAGGACGGACGGACAGACGGACAGACGGACAGACGGACAGACGGACAGACGGACAGACGGACGGACATGGCGAAACTATAAGGGTTCCTTGTTTACTACGGAACCCTAAAAATGGATACCCATGACGCACGGTCTCCTCAACGCTATAGGTTTTCGTGTGTCACTTCGATTCGACGTGATATATTGTTATTTAGGCAATGAAGATACGAAACCTTCACGAATCCAATTTCTCGCCGATGATTTCCTTGTGTTTTGCTTTTTTTAGAAATTAATTCATAAATCACGAATTGTTTTGTGTTATGTTTCCCTCAAAAACTATTTGGAGATCACAAAGGTGAGTCCGTTTAAGTACTTACTCATTTTATTGAAATAAATTACATACCTATATGTTATATGTGAAAATACCACGCAATTTCTTACGGCCATTTCTTCTTGAAAAAGTATGCGTGTACTGTACCTGTAACAAAAATAAATAATTAGTAAAAAATAAATCATTCAGCAAAAAATACGTCTGTAATGCTACCAAAAATAACATCTTGAGTCCATTTCCAAACTGAATCCCTCTTTTTGGGAAAACATTTTTCTGTAATATATTGCAATTTCATACAATTTTCTCACCAATTACTAGTACGTAATGGGCTTTTACACTCCAATAAATACATTAATATTAAAATTTTAAAAAAGAATGCAATCTGTAGTCATGTCATCGTCCCTTAAAAGGCTGTCAGTAATCAAACGTAAGGGGCAGAATTCGATAATAATTGAAGAAGCGGTGCCATAAACGATTCAATGAAGACTGGCGGGACGGCAATAAAATTAAGCTTTCCTCAACCAAATTGGTTTGAAAATATAAGTTTTTTTTTACAAGCGCTTTTTTTACTATATGTACTTACCTATTAGATCCCGAGAGTTCTGGCTAGGCTAATTTGGGATTTTTAAATTTGCAGAATCTGGCTTAGATCTGGTGGGTTATTCTGTAACTTAGTTAGCAACTGAAAATAGTTGCCAACGAATTATTTCGATATACATTGCTGCTTTACTGTGTGAAATTATGAAAACACTTTTAATTACTCACATCACACTAATTTCCCACAGTAAAGCAGCAATGTATATCAAACTTATTCGTTGGCAACTATTTTCAGTTGCTAACTAAGTTACAGAATAACCCCACTGGTCTGGGGGAGGCTTCGGTTGTGTCTAGTTACCACGCTTATGGGAAAGCTATGCCGATATACGATACATCACACCCGTACGATGCTGCGTTAAAATTGATCAAGGGATGGATGGATATGGATTTAATAAAATCTACTAGTGTACTGTACCTACACACTGAATTCAGAATTTATAGAATCTCTAAATTTTCAAAATTAGTATCGAAGGAAACTATTTTAAATATTAGCATGGCAATACCTGTCGTCCACACCTGATTGCATTGGTGGGAGTCAAGGTTATGTGGTAGTGGGGTGGATTCCGTCGTAGGTCGGGAAAAAATAAATAGCAGGTTAGATACTGGCAGCTCGGGCTAGAAGCAACAGCCAGGAACAAACATCAGAGGCAACGAGAGTATTATGGTAGGTACACTAGGTACACCCTTTTCAGATTAACCTCCTTCTATCTTAGCCTCCATCGTCACTTATCACCAGCTGGGTTATTCTGTAACTTAGTTAGCAACTGAAAATAGTTGCCAACGAATTAGTTTGATATACATTGCTGCTTTACTGTGGGAAATATAAAGTGTTTTCATAATTTCACTCAGTAAAGCAGCAATGTATATCGAACTAATTCGTTGGCAACTATTTTCAGTTGCTAACTAAGTTACAGAATAACCCTCCAGGTGAGGTCGAACTAGTGAACAACGAAAGCCTAAGTTGAAGAACCGCTTACTGATCGATTATGAACAGTGATAATTTCGTAATAGGCTTAGGAGGAACGCGAATTAAGGGCACTTAAGGCAATCTAAAAATTTTAATAATCACTTAAGCACTAAGCTTAAGTGATTATTAAAATCAATAATCTTAATGTAGGGATACACCCTAACAAATGTATTTACTACCGAACTCTTTCGACTTCGAATTAGCACGTTTTTAGGTTAGGTTAGGTACTAAGAGACTAGCAGGTGTGAGCTGAGTGAATAGTTTTTCAAAATACAGATTTTTTTAAGAATCTCTTGATTTTTATGGTTCAGTATTTCGACGTAGGCTTTTATAATTTTACTTTCCAAAGAACGTCGCTATTTCTTTTCAACAGTAGCTAACTAATCCTTTGCAATATTTTAAGTGCCAATGTGTGTTTCTGTCCGTAGATATAAGTTACCTTTTCACAGCTCAACCGCTAAACAAATCCCACAAAATCAAAGAGTTTAAAGAGGGATTTTTAAACTCTTAATCTACGCTGACAAAGTTGCGGGCATCAGGTAGTGATTAATAAGTAGATAACGCAGCAATTTTTTTTTTCATTATACTATATTCGTCCAATTAACCATTGAATCTTTCTCCTACGTAATCGGAAATAGGTTATTGTGTTACTATAATTTAGTAATATTAGACTTATTACTATCTATAATTCCGTAATAGAGAGAGAAGCATGAAATGAACCACACGTGAACATTTTATCAAAGAGTAAAATAAATTAACAAGCTACCACGTTTCTATTTTTAAGATAAATCAGTTTCCACAAAATTGCTCGTTTAAAATACTACATGAGTTAGGAACGTAATAGACCTATTACGATTTAATTTTGGGTGAAATACCGCATACATCTTCCCCACGGTTTGCACCTCGATATAATAAAGTAATTTTTGTAGAGATGAAAATAGAAATCGCGAGAGATTTTCAGATTTCTGTTGTTTTCATATTTCTAAAATTCTCTTTAAATATTTAAGTAGTGTGATTTTTGTTTCGACTAGAGATTCCGAAAGTCTTTAAATATTTTCCATAAATTCGTTATAGCTAAGTCTAAGTAGGTAGGACTTAGCTTATCGTAATAAAAAAGTTAAAACGAAAACTAATTTATTTTCAAAGGTAAATTTCAAGAGAAGAATTTCATGAATATTTAAGAAGTTGATATCGTTAATATTTAAGGTATTTTAAAAAGTCTTGATAAATAACCCTTTGAAATAGCTTAAGATAATAGAATAAGTATACATAATATTTCAAATTATTTTCTTTCAAAAAATTCTTTTAGAGGCTCAACCAAAACATACTTTTTTATATCAATGAAAAAAGTCACTACTCAATACAGATATTCACAAAAGGTGAAATCTTTTCAAGAGTTTTTTTATTTGGAAATATTAATTAATTGAAATCCACACTTTTAACACACTGAGATTTGATCAGAAAATGTAATATCATGTAAAGTGACTTATGATTACATGAACTACAAGGTTCACGGGGGAACTCCACAGGGATCGATTGCGTCACCGCTAAAAAAATCCAGAACACTTAAAAAAATTGGTTTAATGCGACTTTTTACGTAGGTACAGTTATACAAGAACCTGCATTGACACCACATTTAAAAACAAGCTATAATTTAAAAATTAAAAAAACCCGACTGCCATGCTAAAAAACGAACTAAAAATTAATAAACTACCACCGTACCACTTAGTGTAGCTGTTATTTATTTTGTTTTTCATGATTTGTCACTCCAAATTGATTTAAAACATATATATTGTATACATTTTCGTACTCGCCTTTTAAAGCCCTTTATTTTGATACTCCACTCGAGGGTCTTGAAGAAAAATTTTTTTTTCAGCCCGCACATTAAAGTACATAACATTCGCCATTTTGATTTTTTATGAATTTTATGTACCCAGTAACATTTGCGCCGTCAAGACAAATCTAATGACGTATAATTTATCAAAATAGGTTGAGCCGTTAAGTAGTTACGAACTGACATAGGAAACGGTCATTTTCTACGATTTATCACTCCAAATTGTTTCCAAATATATAAATTTATACATTTTTGTATTTGCCTTTTGAATCCCTTTATTTTGATACCCCACTCGAGGGTCTTGAAGAAAAAATTTTTTTTCAGCTCGCACATTAAAGCGCATAAAGTCCGCCATTTTGATTTTTTTTTAATTTAGGTACCCTATAACACTCGCGTCATTGAGACAAATCTAATGACGTAACATTTATCAAAATCCGTTGAGCGGTTGATTAGTTACAAGCGGACATAGGAATGGACATACATACACACAGGTGAAACACATATACCCAGTCGGGTAAAAAAACAAGCTAATACGAGTAAAAGCAAAATAATACGTCGTTTGCAAATGAAGGAACTAAATTGCCTTATCTGACATCAAGTCAGTATTTAATACAAATGAAGCGTGGGAGCAAATTGTCTTGATCCAATAATTTTCATAGCTTTGAAGAAAGAAGTCTTTCAAAATTCAATTAGGTCCGTAACCAACCATAGACTTGACAAAGGTACTTAAATATATTTTACTGATAAAATACGTTTTCAAATAAATAAAATATTTTAGCTGTTCAGTCAGAAAATATTCAACGAGTTAAGTACGTATATGAAATTGAAAAGAAAAACACTTAAGAAATGGATACAGGATTGCTTTTTAATTCACCAGATAAATCTATACAAGGCACCATTCTTCTAAGACGTTATAGCAATGATTGAAATACATGAAAAGGAATTGAAGCCTGATTAAATTACAATGATTCACAGCAACGCGCGTCGGCCCAGAATGTAAATTCCGCGAGCGCTCGATGAAGCCGCGATTTGATTTGGAGCAATTTATGTACCAGACGATTTGCGTAGTGTTATCTTCAAATAGGCGGAAGGGTGATGTGCCCTTGAATGCGAGAGCATTTTACGTATATCAATTGATTGCGCTTTAAGGCAACTTTGACACAAATCAGTAACTTTTTATATTGATGGCCCCTTTTGGTTTGCAGTTCTCCCTCTTTGCTTCGTAAAGCATGCAAGCCGTCTATCCTAAAACAAACGAGTAAGATATTCATGTAGTAGCCTTAAAAGCTTGGGTAGACATAACGCGAGATTGCAACTCTGCAATTGCAATTACACTGTGACGTATTACTGAGCTGCACGGGAAGGAAGTTGTAGCAATCGTGCCGATAATTCCCCGTAATCGTCATCATTCCCCGTAAAAAAACCAGTAGCCAGTCAATTCTGGATAATAATAAATTGCCCGTTTAAATACCGTGACAAACTAAGGACGAAGACGACGATCTCCAAATAGACGTAAAAGTTCGGGCTCAGAGAAATAATCCTCTAAAAAGTCGAAATATCCAAGCCCAGTCATTCAGCGGAGAAGTTTAACCTCTATTATACTTGATTAAGTGCCTGTTTCACCACCTTCTGATATGTATTAGATAGCTATCTACAACTTTTGTCTTTGTCACTTGACATAAAGTAAGAAAGTGACAAAACTTACGTTTAGGCTATCTAACACTTATCAGAAGGTGGTGAAACAGGCCGTAAATCTTTTGAGCAACACTCTTGATAGCTTAGTTAGGCCAAACAGAACATCAAAGCGCCTGAAAGTGGTTGGTAACTTTATTTCATAAGTTAAGGAACTTCGACCTTTTATGCTTACACGCTAAGATATGTTGTGTTATTTAATCAAAATACCTAGAATTTCCTAGAAAATTATAAGTACATATTAAACTTACGGCATGTTAGCTCCATATACATTAAAAATTTCTTCTTCTATTTATCATATCAAGTTAAATTCTTATTCTTCGCATACATGGGAAAAATGTAGAGTCGACCGAATATTTTTACTATTGTCATTTCAAATATGTCTTTATCAGTCTATAAAATGTCTGCTGTATTCACAAATTAATTACCAAATTACAATCCTTTAATCTACACTAATATTATAAAGCTGAAGAGTTTGTTTGTTTGAACGCGCTAATCTCAGGAACTACTGGACCGATTTCAAAAATTCTTTCACCGTTGGATATGTACGTAATCCTTGAGTGCTATAGTACCATATATTATGCACCACGGGCGAAGCCGGGGCGGACCGCTAGTTACCAATACGTTAATTTAAGAAAGTCTAGTTTCGACGACAAATTAATGTTATACGGGGACCTAAGTAAATTAAATCTTGAGAAAGGACGAAAATCACGTATATGAGGGCAACGGAGGTGCTTACAAAATACCTACGACGGCAAATGTGGAATACGAAATTTAACGAAACTTTCCGAGGGCTCTTTATTGAAAGCACCCCCGCGTTGTTTGACGACGTCCCAAATTGGTTACATAAGGCCTCACGTCTTTGCAATTTACCCAACCAAAAGTAGAAATTTGATTACGCCCAGTGATTTATCCTTAATTAAAATTCACGAAAGACGATCTAAATGCAAATAGGTGTAAACAAACGTAACATAATTCCAGAATATGCAGTGTAACAATGAACGCGAAATACCGTTGGGTATTGTTTCCGCTAAATGAATTCCAGCTTATTAAGGCAAAACACGTAGTTCATAATATACTCCAGCACAAGTGACACTGAAAAAATACACAACGACTGTTTGTTTTATATAACAATACAAAAATTGCCAATTGTATACAGTCATTACATACTGATTCAATATTTTTAAGTCCTTAACATTTACAAACTGCTTAGGTATTATTTAAACGAGCTTGTAAAGAAAATTTAAGTCATAATTCATCTATGAAATAACTTGTATTCATGTAGTCAAGTATTATTTTTAGTCTCTTTCTTAAAAAGGGCAAATAATGCTAATTAGATATTACTGCGAAAGAAGCGAAACTTCCCCCGTTAATCGTCGTCAGAAAAGTAGAAGTATGCCAAGTAGTATTATGTATTACCGTAGTCGTTGTCAGTAGTAGGTGTGTTTGTATGAAGTGTGATAATATTCTATTCAAATTAACCGATCACCATTAAGATATAATTCTGGATCGCGTTGCGGTAGCGACAATCAAGTCGCTACCGCAACGCGTCGCGCAAGACAAAGTAATTATACTTGTTTAAATTACCAATTTTACAATAAATCAAACCGAAAGACTTTAAAATTAAATTAACTATAATCTAAGGTTGACGAATCGGTTGAATGTACCTGGAAAAGATCAATG